>OY728125.1:1248826731-1251400867 GCA_963277665.1 Viscum album
GTGTTCCCACATATCCACTAGGATACATTCATGCCACCACAAGATCTATACAAGTGGTAATATCTTACATAAAAGGCCTTATCACTCTAGTCTATAATATATACCAGATTCTCTTAATAAGATGAGTTTGGATCCATCTCAACATCCTCGTAGTCGATGAAATGTAGGATTGGGTACGTACCTATGGAGCTAAGACATAAGAAAACACATTACACAATCCTTAATGATGTTGTGGAAGGTCCAAATATTACACCACTGTATCAATCCAATTGGTACTCATGAAAGGTCTTACAAACCATGGTGTTAGTTTTCCTTACTTCTGGATACGTCGGTTCCCTAACCGAGGAGTCATTCTCAAGAAAACCCAGTCGCCCACATTAAAATCCAAAGGTATCCTTCTAGGGTTAAAATATGATCTCTATATAACTTAAACTATGATCAACCTATTCTAAATCAACTATACTCTCTTGGAGGTCTCCAGAACTATGATGGGGCAAAAAACTAATGCCACACTTGCCTCATGCCAACAGAGTGGTGGGTGAAATGGCCTCCCAAAAAGAGCTCCTTAAGGTTCCATATGAATTGAATCCAAGTATTCATTGGTGTATGAAAACCCAACCAAGGATTGGTAATAATCCCATGGTCCACTGAATTCTGTGTATTAATTTCTAAGAACATCCTCAAATATGCGGATTGTCCACTCAGACTATTTTTCTATCTGAGGATGGTATGCTGTGCTCAATCTCAAGTGGGCCCCTCGGTCCTTCTATAGTCCATACCAAAACCATAATGTAAAGAGTGAATCTATATCTGATAAAATTATCATGGTAAATATGTGTAATCATATTATCTTATAGATATTGATCTTTCCCATCTCATCTACTTAGTGAGTCTCACTAATCACTAAGAAGTGAGAAAACTTCGTTAGCCAACCGATAATCACCAAGACTGCACACAAGTCCTTGATGTATTGGGTAACCATATACATCATGACTTCCTCCCATTTCTACATGGGTATAAGAAGTAGATATAGAAAACCACCAGGTCATTGATGCTCAGCTTTCACCCTCTAATAGGTAAGGCATCGGGAGACGAAACCAACATTGTCCCTCTTCACCCCTAGCCACCAAAAGTGACATCTGATGTTTTGATACATATTGGTCACACCAGGATGTACTAAGTACCTAGGGGTATGGAAATATCTCATAAGTTCCTCTCCAAGGGAATCATGGACCACTAATATCCCATATACCATGATCAAATCATCACTGCTAAAAGACCACCTGGGTATCAGATCACCTCTTTCTTGTTGTTCCCTTATCACAACACACTTCGGGTCTGGATCCTAGTTAGTATTAACATAATACACAAGTGAGGATGTGATCAAAAAAGGGGTACAAGTCATAGATCCATGATCCTCCAAAGAATCCACTCTATAGTCAGCCAATAAGCTCATCGGTAGCACTACTACTCTAAAGGCCAATCACCAACCTCCCACTTAGTATATGTCTTACAGTTAAGAGAATATACAACAACGTTACCCTTACCAGGTGCATAACCCCTTTCAAAACCAAACTTCATAAGATACTCAACCCAACATATTTTTCTTAGGTTTTTTCCGTCTATGTGAAGATATAGTGATGACTCTTTTGGTAAGTGTAAACAATAAATCTCTCACTGAAGAGATAGTTTCACCACTACTTCAGGGCATTGACCAGAACTATCAGCTCCAAGTCAGGTGTAGGATATTTATGCTTGTGGGTCATAGCTATTGTGACCCATATGGTACTTATTAATCTCTATACATTATCACTACTCTCATAGAAAGTTCTAATTCATCACAATACAATGCCTAACAAATCCCAGGCTTAGGGAGTGTTTGTACTGAATCCGTTATCAAACTTATGTTTAGCTCAAGTAAGGAATCCCTACACTAGTCTAACCACTAGAACTTCACTCCCTTCTTCATCATAATTTTCATGGGTGCTCGTAGTTAGGAGAAGTCCTAGATAAACCATCAGTAATATCCTGCTAAACCCAGAAAACTTATTTTCTCGAACACATTTCAGAGATGTGTATAGAAAATGACTGTCACAATTATTTTGGGCCCACAGATATACTAGTTTCAGACACCACATGTCCTATGAACTTCAACTCATGAATCCTAAATTCAAATTTTGAAAACATAGTATAAATATAGTGTGATAAATACATATTCATAACTATTAATAATTGCAAGTTAGAGACCATTCGAATCAGAATCGGTGGTTTGGGTTGTGATGTTACAAATATCAGCATTCTACCAGAGATAAATAGTTCAAAAAAAATTATTTTATAAATGTAACAACTAATTAAACTCAATATTAGTTCTTTCAATATGAAATTTTACACTTTATTAGTTATGAATTGTAGAAAATTATATAATAGTTATATTTTTTAGTATATTTTACTATAGTTATGTATGGTATCTCAGCATTTGTTATATATTTTAAAAACATACATCTCAATTCCATTCGTGGTATGATCATATAATATAGTTAGGTATGTTTGAAAAATTTCACATATTTATGCATAAAAAATAAATTTTAATCTTGTTTAATAAAATTTCTATTTTTAATGATACATATGATAATATCATTAAAAGTAGTTTCACTCAGTGCACCACATATTATAGTTGCATTGAATATATTTTTCATAAATGTTTTTATATTGACTCATTTAAACATGTTGTTCCAAGTAAATAACTTTTATTCAATGCCAGGTAGATCATTTATGAATTACATAAAGTAGACTATCTCTAATATACATTGTGTAGAATTATCAAGGGTTGTTTCAAGTATAATTTTGATATAACTAAGATTTATAGATATCTTAATCACTATATTGAGTATATATATCATTCATTTTATAAAGTAAACATGAGTTAAAGCTATACTGGGTAGGATTCATTATTTTAGTGTCTATTAACAAAAATTAATCATTATATAAAGAAAACAATTAATGTGCCTCATATGGTATACTTGAGTGCTAATATATATAGAATATACTTATATTTTAAACAAAAAAAATACTTTTTTGTTTTTTATCTCTCAGTTGTGTCCAATAGACCTACACACACACTTTTTATGGTAGACTCACCCTCAATTTTTTTTACTATAAACTCTTCTAAACTATATATGAAATCATGTAATTCTACTATAAAAAAAATCATATATTCATCTTATTTAGACCATAATTTTTTAAATTTATATATTTATTATTCTATCTTTTAGAAACCTCAAGTTTCTTCTCTATTTTTACCAGATTCTCAAAAATACTTCTGAAACATATTATTAATATATTTTATCTCTTTTCACTATCATGTTGTAAAATAATCCAATAAAATATATTTATATTGTGAAAAAAATAAAAAAACTCATTGACTTCATTGAAAAATATTTCATATCATATTAAAATAAGATGTTTTTAACACTATATCATGAGTTTGAGTAGTGATTTTGAGGAAATAATATTATTTTTTGGAAATAATTCCTATTTTAATATAATTATTTAATGTACTATTTAATTATATCTTTAATATCCCATTTGTATTCATTAGAAACACTCATAAACAAAATCCAAAAACTAAATTGTGAGCATGTATGAATAATAAAAAAATATTTGTCACTTTAGGTCTGTAATACTCTCATATTTTTGAAATCAAGGTTATAAATCACCTTTAAAACTCTTCCCCTAAGTGTTTAATTCTCCCATTTTATGAAAATCCATATTTATTCAACCTTTTATATAAATCAATCACACTCCCCCATAATTTTATAATTTTATCCCTAATTTATGGAATTTATCCTTCTTAGTAAAAAAACAAAATAAATAAAAAAATAGTTTTTTAATTATTATCACCTTGATTTGGGAATATATTTTACTCCCAAAATCAAATGAAAGAATTGAAATACATTTTTCGATAATGATTATGTGATAACTTTTGACACTTGATTCTTCATAGAAACATACTCCAATCATAACTTAGATTAGTAAATAATATTCTTTTTAAAATGATATTTTTTTTATATGATTTGAATATGAATATTGAATTATATTTTTTTAGATAAATTTATGGAACTTAGATGGTTACAACTAATTGATTAGAGAAATTCCACTTTCTCTCTCATATCCTCCTAATAATATTTCATCCACATAATTTGTGTGGCATACTAAATTTCTACCATATACTATGATTTTTTTTCTTTTTAAAATTCAAATTCATACATCTTATAGGGAAAAATTTATCTTTTAGGTGTATATTTTTGATCAATAATGTTGTTGTCCCAATCTATATATGTGTGGTTATATATGCTCTAAGATCTTGTTTTTTCAAAGTGGTATAGATCCTTTTAATTTTAGTCTCAACCTCTCTTTTTTACCTTAATGGATGTGCATAAAGATTCCATGGATATCTAAGTAGTATTCAGGCATATTTCAGGTCCCAGAGTTCCAGTTTCTGAAAGAAAGTGGGAGGTGTATGGTGAGTGCATGCTTAGTGATAACTATGCACCTCAATCATGTAGCCTATAGAGAGTGTGACATGTTTTTTATAACTATAAACCAGAGGTCACATGGCCATTCAAAGGATAAAATTATTTGTATATACAAAACACATAGTTTTTTCATGTTTTTTCTAACCATGCACCTAAACCATGAAGGGTATGTGTTCTTAGGTAGAGTCCAATGCACAATTGGTAGATGGATTGAAAAAACATGCAGTGAAACTATAAACCCATTTAAAATTGGGAATTTACCATTTTTAACTTTTAGCCTTTAACCTTATTTCTCCACCCCTCCACCATTCGCAAAGTATCCAATGAGAGCTTTATTTTCTCCCATTTTCTTGTTTTGGAGATATCTTCTACATATGAGCTCTGATTCAAGTGATGTTGATCATGATAGAAGCATATCATTAATTAGATTAATATGTTACCTTTATTTATATATTTTTAACACCTTTTATTCAATTTCCATGTGAGTTGATATACCATATTTTTAGTTCATTTATCTAGTTTCTCTGTTTTCACTCTTTGTAGAAAATTCAAGGCTGATACTAGATGAGGAGTATTCTATTGTATTATGGTAGGTGATCTAATAATTTTACCTAAAATTCATTTTTTTATAAATTATTCTACTATAATACATACTGGTCATTTTTTGTATTTCCTATTAAATATTAAATTAATTTAATACATTTCTAAAACCTTAAATTCATAGATCCTTGTTCCCCTAATTGCATAGTTGGAGGTTGTCTACCTCAACTCGAACCACCCATTATGGGATGTTACTTATATTCCCATATCTTATATACCTTGGATATGTAATTTAACTCCCTTGAGTTGTGTTTTTATTGTACCTTATAAATTAAATGATTTAATGAGTTATGTGAAATGTGATATGATGTGATTAATTCACTTGTCCCTCTTATAACTTGTAAGTGAGAAGAATAAATGAATTATTTAAATTTTAAAATGGATTAGATGCTTCACATGATCTTCTTGATTAATTATAAATGGAATGATCTAATTGTAAATATTGAATTCAGAAATGGCATAGACATTAACATTTCTCTTGATGTTTTTTATTATGATTAACTATAGTGCTAGACCTGGATCACTATAAAGGCATGGTATACCTTGATCAATACTTGGATTCCTTACTTATAATCCCTTGTATGGGATCACAAGATACCAAATGATTTATTGATGTGATCATCTTGTGAGACACCACACTTAGGAGCGATCAATTTCTTAGATTATGAATTCCTCGACATGATACCATTGATTCATTTACAATTTTTAGAAATTTAAATGACTAGTATTATCTCAATGGATTCAGATTGATGTTACAGACCACCTTGGATTAACACCTTGGGCTCCAATCAAGTCTAGCACTGAGGATGCCTAGGTATTAATCATAGGGATTAGGTAGAACCTTTAGGGTGAAATGATATGGGTGGACCATTAGATTACACTTGTTTTATAAGGCTTAAATTCCAATGAAATTGTGGACCCCTTAAATGACTATTATTATACTTTCAAACCTTGGTTAGATGCCATGGGTATAAGTCAAATTTATAAAATTTCAAATTCTCAGAGATTTTCTAGCTTAGGATGAAGTAGGTCAGATTTGACAGGTATCCCATGAGTAACCCTAGCCACTATATTTTCATTTATTTTTAATTCCTTCATTTGTTATTTCCTATGCACTGTATCATTTTATATTCACATGCTAGATAATATTAGATTCCATTAGTGGTGGCCTACCTAGTTTTAGTCACACACTGTTTGGGTTTCCATTTGGTACTCGAACAGTTTTATTAGTTGCATGAAGTGATAAAGGGAAACACCAATCTATGGATGTTTTTCCTATATGGGGTTGGTAGTAGATGACCAAGATAGTGCTCAAGATTCCATAGAGATTGGTTTTTTGTTATTTTTGGTTTCCTTTTTTATATGATGTACTTTAGTATGCCAACTTCCATTTATACTTGTTCCATTTTTTATATACATGACATCATCTACATATAATCTTGTTTAATAATTTTATTTTTTATTATTTTCTGGATAGTTTACTTCCACTATTAGTTATCTTTCATCCATTGATTTATTATTATTATTCATTGCTGCATTGCACTCTGATAAATAGGGTATAGTCTTGCCACCATTTCATCATAGACTATCATTGCTATTCGGAATCCTCTAGCATACAAGGAGGTATACTTGAGGCCATTTGGCTTACTGAGTTTGGTTACTTATTAGTGAATCTATCCCGAGACTTCACTTATAATAAGGTTTCTATCTTTATTATATGAAAGGATATATACACATATTATTATTTTTACATAATATGGGATCCCATATGATTAATAAGATGATACTTCTTATGATCACTTAATATCAGATATAATATCTTATTAATGACTATATTGGGTCATGAATTTTTCAGATATAATAGTATTTTAAAATATATATATTACTCTTTCTAATTAATAGTTATTATTTTTCATCATTGTCATGATTTATTCCAATGGTAATAAGCATATATATCTATTTTAAATTATCAATATAAAGATTATTAAATGGATGAAGGTAATATTTATCTTACATATATATGTTTATAATATAAGTAGTTTAAAAAACTAGTAATCTTATTAAAAAATTCACATGATTGAGTATTTAAATTTTGAATAATTTTATCCCTTAGAAAAAAATTATTCACAAAAGTTAACATCATATCTAAAAAATATAATTTCACTAGAATATAAAATTATGATGAGTGACTTCATGATATTTTGTTCACATAAAAGTAATATTTCATCATTTCATTTTCAAATTTAATTCTCCTTAAATACATATCAATACTTGGATATAAATATTTTCAGGTTTTTTAAACTCATAAAATTAATTTTTCATTTTACAAACACCCATTTTTTACTCATCATGTTCCTTTATGGAATTCTGACTTCACATCCATGTAAAAATCATATATTTTCCTTAGTAATATTTAGAAATAATGGGTCAAATTATTTTCAATATTAAAACATGTAGGTAAGTGTCTTTAACATTGATACCCTACACCCATGAGTACCCCATTTACATAAGTCTCCCATATTTTTAGGAAAACTCATTTTTTTAATTATGTTTATTAGAAAAATAACTTTTTTTTTCAATAACATTACTATAATTTGACCTTGTTAAAAGATCTCAAGTATTTATATTCTTATTTTTGTTGTGATATTCATTAATATCATAAATTCCCTCCTGATTCTAAAAATCATCCTCAACATACTTCATCTAAACTTAAGAAATAAATCTTGTGTGATTTTATGTACTTTCAATTATTTTTGTTTGTAATTTAATATGTTGATTTCAAATAATTCCCTCAACATATAGATACTAATTTATAATTTATTAATTTATGATGGGTTGTTCTACATTATCTATATCACTCATTTAATTTGAAATAACGCCATATTTACCTAATTAACCATCATTTCATCTTACAAACCATGTCATTTGGAATATCCATATTTTATATATTAAATTACTTATTCAATATTAATTTTATTTTTCCAATTTTAAGTATATTCATGAATGTTTATATCAAATATATCAAAAATATTTCCAAAATTTTATTTAAAATGCTTAAATCCTCTTCCCCTTACAAGGTATCTAAGAAATATAAAATCATTTTCTCACACATCAAAATTGTAGAGTTAATTACTATTCACTTTAAAAATATATATACTAAAAAGGAATCTTATATGTTGAAATTTTGTATTCTTCTTGTAAATAATTTTCTGGTTTCATATTAATGTTTCATCTCAATAGGTACTTGTATTTGAATAAAAACCATCATTAATATAACACACATTCAAAAAATAGTGTGGAGTTTCATGATCACTCACCATGGTTTAATCCATATCCAATAGACTTTGATACTTTTGTTTTATTACAATTTTTTATGATGTTTATTCTAAACTAAACTCATTTCATTTTATATTATTTTCAAGATTCTTCTCAAACAATGTTTTTTAATATTTTGATCCATTTACAAACTAAAACCTCTTGATGACATAACCTATTTCATCCATACCCATCCTCTTGAAAAAATTGAACTTTTAAAAATGTTTTTATTTATCTTCCATGAATTGTTTATAATTCAAAAGATCAAAGTCATTAAAAAAAGATATGATGTTATTATATCTATGTGAGGAATTTTTTTAATAGGATGAAGGAATTAAAATGTATGTGGTCAATATGCCTTAAAGTTTGTATATAAACTATATTTTAATTCAAGGTCCCTTTATTTAATTTATGAAATTTCTCACAATAGGAATTTTAATATCCATTTAGACTACAGTGGTTATGAGTAACATCATCTAATATCAATCTTCTTATATTCTTTAGGACATGGTGGACAATATTTAGGTGACAAAAGGGTGTAATTCTCTTTCACTCCAAGGTAACATGAATTCTTATCATCTCTAATTTATAAATTTTTTTTTGGTTCCTTTTACTATTTCCAATATGGATTATTCTCTTAACCACTTAAAATTTGTGACACCCCAAACCCATTCTTCAGGATCTGGTTCCATAAACACATATATTACATACTATTTTCGATACAAATTATAAATTAAAAAACATAGCTATACTATAATTACATGGCTTAAAGAAAATATTATATTATATAAATTATGAAAAAAGTTTTGATTTAGTGGTTTATAGAAGTTTTATAAAACATAAAATAATAAATCTGATGAATTTTTTAACTAAGGGATAAATTTTTTCAACCAGATAAGAAGATACTAAATCCAAAAGGACTCTTCAACATCGCCCAAAAATTCTCTAAACAAGAAATATTGTTATATATATGATGTTTAATTAATTTACCCATAACTTGGTGAAATAGAAACATAATAAGGGGTGAGATAAAATTTTCAGTAAGGTAAAAATATAACCATATCTATAAAAAACATAAGCACGATATACAAAATATGGTCAGAAAAATATGATTAATTCCATAATCAACTAAAATTTATAGAATTATATATCCATGATAATAAATGAAACATGATATCGAAAATAAAAATCTCATTCTGATGGATTGTTTAATGGGATACATAAAAAAGATGTTGTCAAGGCTTTTTTCCAAGACACTAAACTGTTAGGGAAAGTGGTGTACACCAAATCCAAACTTGTTTTGTCTCATGTATCCTATTCATAACTCAAGGGGTTGTATAATTCTGATCCCCACCCATCACCTGATTAAGTCCAATGCATTCACCATAAATCCCACAAAGAATTTTCATAAAATTCCCTGAGGAACATCTTACTAAATAAAAACCATGTATATCTATATAATGAATGATACTTAATTCCAATACATAATATATATATGTTATCTGTAAATAGTCATCAAGAATATCAATTATTTTAACCATGTAAATAAATGAAATAACATGATCAAAAACCCATCCAATGAAATAATGTGGATTTTCAAACAACACATAGTCAAATTTATAATTATCATCATATTAAAATAACAATATATGAAATTTTAATACTTTTACCCATGTTAATAAATAAACATTATTTCTAGGTGAACATCCTCCAATATGAATTTATAAAATGTGATGTTCACACCATATAGGGTAATGAGTATACAATTAACTAAATAATATAATAATAAGATCACAATCCATCTAGAGAAAGAAATTGGATAGTTGAAAAAGAACATATCCCTAGTGAAATAAAATAAACTTAGTAGGGTGTTGACATAAATGAAAAACACCCTAGAACAAAAAATAATTCGAACCATAATCATAAAAGAAGTGATCAAGAATTGAACTATTTAATACTATAAGTTCAAGACCACAAATGAAAATATATATATTAGAGGATAAATTAAGAAACATAAGCCCCATTAGGGTCAACCATTTTTAAAATGATAAGTGAAATGAAATAGAAAACATATAGGATCTTTTAGATAACATTTTTGAAATTAATGAAAAATAAAAATTTACACATCGCTTTCAAAGGTAAATTTTTTAAAAGTTATGTGTAATAATTTAATTTTAAAAATAATCTCCAATAATGGATCCTTTAAAATACATAAATTTTATCTTGGATAAATGAGTAGAGGTAGAGAAAACATGTGATACTAAAAGGAAAAAACCCTTTTGTTATTTTCAAAATACATTTGTTTAAAACTTTTATTTTAATAAGTGTAACAAAACATTAATTTGTATTAAAAATTCATTTCCCTAAAGTGTATTATAAAAAACTATATAATAAAATATTAATATAGGAAAACTAAATCATGGTGAATCAATGTTCAAGATGAAGCATTATAACTAAAATAAAGGAGATTTGAGTTGTCAATAACCTTTACGGGAGACATACTCCAAGAGGCATGCAAAATGTTTATTGGGTTATATGTGGTAAAAATTTATATAATGATAGAACACCACACAATAAAATAAAATGTCACAACCCAAACCTACCCGGGCTCGAGCCACAACTACCCCAAGCCCACCTCCATAGGCCAGGGGCTAGCGACCAGCGCCGAAGGCACAATAACTCGGGGAGGCCTTTGCCTAAGTACCTGCACACACACACATAGCACACTCAATGAAAAAGTGCAAAGTAAAAGAAAGAACAAAAAGAGTAAAAGAGCAACTACCATATATATATAAACCACATATGTACATCAACCTCTAAACAGTACAAAGTACAAGCTGAAGGTAAACTGAAAAGAAAAGGGTAAAAACACGCGCCCAACCAAAAGTGCCACAACCCGGCAACAGGTAAAACAAAAGAAACAACTTAAAGGGTTCCCCACCTGGAACCCGACTACGACCACCACACGCGGTCCAAGTTCCCGACTCCTAAGATCCTCTGACGTGACGAACAACCTGTCCATCGTCTGAAAGGGCACACCAAGTGCGGGAAAATCACAAGCAGGGGTGAGTATAAAAAACTCAGTAGGATACCCCAAAGGCTCGAGGGAGCAACAAAGGAGGTACTGAAGGGTGAGCAGTAGAGAGAACAGGGAAAAGTAAAGGAGTACAACCGAGAGTGCAGTAAAGAGTACAGTAAAGAGTCCAGCTCAACCCAACAAGAGGCAATAAGGTAGACTCGTACTGACACAAGGAGCTGAAAATGGTGAGAAGATGAACTTCTCATCGAGTCTTCGCTACCTGTAGAAGGATATTAGACTCGTCCAACCATGAGAAGCTAGACACGGAAAGCACGTGGCATAACCCGCGCGTCTTCGCCTCACCTGGAAGGAGAGTAACCAAACCCAAGAAGTGGGTACCAGAACAAGGTATATACAAATACATATGCTCAATAAGAAGCCCAAACAAGGTCGTAAGGGGATCTTCATCCCATAGCTCATCCCAAGAAAAGAGTAGCCAAAAGTCCAAGAAGAAAACACCATCGATGCCCAGCATCCCGCACATCTGCCCCAAACTACAAGTCGAAGGGATCAAATCACTGCACCTCGACACTATCCGCTTTGGGCGACAATGACTCGCCTGCACGGTTTTAGGTCGCGTCACAAGGATGCGTCTCAGTGGGGGAAAATCTCCCCTCGTACTTGAGAGTTCTAGTGGAACGTCAAACCACACCTCGTCACTACCCTACAGTCGAGAGGGCTGCTCAAAGTCAACAGGCGACCCCCTTCCTAGCCCCGCTGGAGGATCCGTGGAAGTCAACGGGTTCCCACTATAGGGATACCTAGAAAGTCGATGGGTGCCACACTTCCCAGTCCCGTAATAGGGTAATCCACTAGAGGGAGACCTGGCTAAAGTTGGCGATGGGACCACTGCCCAGCCCAACTGGAGGTAACCCGATATCCGGGTCCACTACCCAGCCCAACTGGAGGTAAGCCTGGCATCGAGGACCACTGACCAGACCAACTGGAGGTAAGCCCGACATCGGGGACCACTTCCCATCCCCACTGGAGGTAAGCCCGGCATCGTGGACCACTGCCCATCCCAAATAGAGGTAAGTCCGTAACTGCTCTGGCCATCCCTGCTGGATGGTACTGCTTGGTGAACACCATTGTACTGGCCATCCCTGCTGGATGGTAACCCACTGGTGATCCCTGCTTGAAACAAACTCAGTCCTACTGGAAACAACCTCAGCCGTGCTGATAATAACCTCAGCCCTGCTGGTAACAACCACAACCCTACTGGTAACAACCTCAGCCCTGCTGGAAACAACCTCATCCCTACTACAAACAACCTCAGCCCTGCTGGTAACAACCTTAGCCCTGCTGGTAACAACCTCTTGGGTATAGTTTTGGTGCCTGCGTAATGTGTTGGTCACACCGAATCCACAAGAACTCTACCAGGGAACATGGGGTGACGGGAAAAACTCCCCAGGCCTCACAAGGCGATCCCGCTCCAATCCGCTGAGTCACTATCGAAGCGGACCGAGACATCTCATCCTAGAAAGTGGGGAAAACACCCACACTGCACGAACAACCATAGTCGTAAACAGTTCCGCAGTCCGGTGAAAGGGCACGGTACTGAAACCCCTCACAGCTGAAGAAACAGAGGAACAAACCATCTATGTCGGCCAAACCATCGAGAATAGGACCAGGGGAAAACTCAACCCTGCTGGTCAACAAATGAGAACAAAGGGACCCTCTATGTCACGAGAGGTCAAAAGTACGAAAAGCAGATCACGACACGCATGCGGGTCCCACATGACGTGTGGCCCCAAGTGAACCCCAACTGAGCGCACAAACGTTCTCAGGTACAAACAACCACATGTACCTCCAAGCATTCCCATATACTCCCGGAGTATACCACGTTCCAGCCCAAATGCTATCGTGCACACGACACCCAACGTCAACGCGAAGGCGGGAACGTAACAACTCCACCTCAAAGGCCCAGGCACGTCCAACCACATCTTATGAATCATTTACAACACTCTCCCAAGAGTGCACGATCACACGCCAAGGGTCCGCTACAAACATGGTAGGACGAACCACCACCGGAGCACCTTTCATGATTCTATATTTAATAAGATCGCGTATGAGGCTCCTCTATCCTGAACAGATCACACCATTGTAATCCTCATGGAAAAAACATGCGAGATTGACTATTTACTCGCCCCAAACGAGTATCCGACGTAAAATTTTCCAATACCGCCTCACACCCAAACGGAGTCCCACGATCCTGAGCCTCGGCCCCGAAAAAAGTCGGGCGCATCACACCATTGCGATCCCCTTGGGAAAACACGTCAAAAAGACTACTCACTTGAGTGCAACAGATATCCGGAGAAAAAGATGCATTCCGGCGCACCACACACGAGCAGTGCTACGTGGGACTCGTATCACGGTCCCAAAACTCAACGGACGGATCACACCGTTGCGATCCTCTCGAAAAAACACCCAAGGTGGACTATTCACTTGTCCAAAACGGTCGCCCGGTGATAAATCCGGAAATCACCGTCAACTCCCGAAACAGCCCTCGCGGGGCCTGCACCGACGTGCGGAATTAGAGCGGGCAGACTGTGCCAAAGCAATCCCCTTGAAAAAAAAATCCAGTATCGACTACTCGCATGCTCGGAATGGACGTCCGATGAAAAAGTCATGAAACGCTGCACGCAGCTCGAATGACAGGTCATGGGGCCCGCGCCTCAACTTCGACCTCAATGCCCGAAACCACCCTAGAAAGCTTCGCCCCGGCGCCAGGGTCCCAACGCCACTGACGGCGCCTAAAATGGACATCGGACGCGTCCGCGCCATCCAAAACAGGATCCCAGAAAAAATGACAATTCACTTAAAGACGCGTCACGCCTCCGAGGACCCTCGTTTCAAGAATTAAAAATTCCTGAAACCATCTCAAAATATTCCTCTCATTCCGAGGCACGTGCCGCCGTAGACGGCTCGCAAAACCGACTCCCGGTTTATGATTTATTAAAATATAAATCATTTTATAATAATAATAATAATAATATATTATTATTATTATTATTATTATAACCTTATTCTTTTTTTTTTGATTTTATTTTCATTTTTTTATATATAAAACCAGACCGGCCGAATGGCCGGTCTTCTTTTCCCAACAGGACCCGCATCATGCGGGTCATTGTCTCCCAACAGACCGGCCCTTCGGCTGGTCCTCGTTGATGCACCAGCAGGACTCAGGTCTTGCTGCTTCCTCCGCATGCTGAGGCCCTACCTCAGCTCCCCCTCGACCATGGCGCCGCGCCAGATGCCGGCAGCAGCACCCCTCTGTCGGACGCCCTCGGCTCCTCCGCCTTCCGTAGCGTGCCGCTGTGCTACCCCGAGGCCGCCATGCTACTCCGATCGATGTCGTCTCACACCCGATGCCCACTGACCAGCGCCTCCGCCGGCCTCCGCTGAAGGCCCGCCGCCGCCGTAGTGCGCTCCGCCACTGCCTGGGCCTCGCCGGACCGCTGGAAAACATCAAACGGCCTACAATTCCTTCAAACTTCGGCGACCGACCGCTGCCCCATCCGAACCCGGATTTCAATTCCGAAACAAGCATTTTATAGATAAAAAAAATACTACACGACCATGGGATTTTTTCGAAGAAATATCCACAATTTGATGCAAAATATCAAACTCAAAGAGGGGTTAATCATTTAAAACCGAAAACAACAATAGTCTACCTGCGAGGGCGTAGCCCGGAGCTTCGCCGCACGTCCGCCGGAGTTGTCGCACCTCGCCGGAGAGGTGATGATGATGGAGCTTGTTGGAGGAGCTCCTTGGGTGAGTTCTTCCACCAGGGGGTGCCAAAGGAGAGGGAGGGGGTGGGTTTGATTTAAAAATTAAATTAAATTAATTAAATTTTAATTAATTTAATCCTCAATTTTAACCCGCATATGAAACTCTTGGAGAGGTCAAAATTAAACATCCCCCTAGGGTAAAAACCACCTCCCGAGCACAACGGAGGTCTCAGAATTTGATTCCGAGCATCCGTTAAAAAGTTATAAAACTGAACGTCCGAGGCTGCCAAATTACGAAAACGCCCCTGGGGCCATTTTTCACAGACGGGTCGCGACCGCGAAACTTACACCCCTCCTAGGGTAAAATGCATGCTCTGAACTCAACGGTGTCCTCAGTTTTCCAATCTGAACCACCTCATAAGAGATACTTGTGTTTCAACATTAAACGAATAAATTAATTATTTAATTTATCCGTTCCACATTCTGAAAGCGAGCGAGGGGTCCAAACGTCCCGCGCCGACATGCTTTAGGTCATTCCTAGGGTAAAAACCCCATTCTGGACCCATCTGTACACCCAGATCTCTGATTTGAAGCACCATTTAGAACTTATCCCATTTATTTTTCATTTCCAGTGTGAACGCACTGAAAATTTAATTTCGGCCACTCCGGGGCTCGGAATCACACGTCGTGTGAAGGAGCTGCTCTCGAAAAACATCAAGAATATTCCAAAGTCTTCCGCAACAAAAACTGGGTTCTTACATCATTCATTCATTCAAGATTTGCGTCCCTAAAAAGCAAAACTAGGGAGCAACACAGGGTACTAAGCCCACACCTGGATCTTCCGTACCCAGAAGAACCCTCGCACAGTTCTGCGCCACCGCACACAAACCAAAGGATTGATCCATTCATGCGAGGTCGACCCTTGCCGACATGGTGCATAAGAGCACACACACTTCTCTTCAGGTAAACCAAGCGGAAGACACTAAGCACCCACTCAAGACTTTGGGGTTAGGGCAAGGTGGTAGGGAACCTCGCCATCCCTCTGCATGGTCTCAAACGGTCCGAAGTCTCTCGGGGGCATCTCACCTCCCCGACCAAACACTTACGTCGCACTCCGCGACTGGAATCACCGCCCGCACCTCGAACAAGGCCCGATGATTCCCTCCTTCAAAATATCCATATGGTGTAACATCTAAGGATATCTGGTCACGCAAGATTCCACAACCGATGTCCCACAACCAAGGCTCTCTTACAGGCTCAAGAGGAAAAAGAGTCGACACCATCGACTAGAGAAAAAGGTCCCACGCCTTTTACCTTACCAACACAGGGTTACACCCGATGCCCTGCATCACCCTGGTAACACATCAAACAAGGATCAGGGAGGAAAGCAGTTCACACACAGAGTCTAAAAATTCTACAGCAAAAAGGTAGAAGAGCTATAGAGTGTACCTATTATCACCTCATGCTCTAAAGGATAGTAGAAATCCCAAGCTCGCAACTATCCTCGGTCCCAACTGTCATCTCCCGGAGCCTGATGTGGACCGCCTGATGGTGATGGGAGGATCTCGTAAAGTCGTCCCCCACTACAAGCTCCTCCCGCTCCTCTGTTAGCACCACCTCTCTAGGTACTACTCCGATCAAGACGCTGCCTCTGTCGTGGTGGTGCACCTACTGCCTGCCCGAAGATCTCCGCATTCCTGGTCGGGCAGTCCCGTGCCAGGTGACCTCGTCCGTCGCATGCATAGCACCGACTCTCTCTGGGCTGCACTGGTGCCCTCCGGTGCCACTGTGGTGTACGACCACGCCCCTGAGTCCGGTTTTTAGAAATCCACCTGCGTCGAGGTCCTTCTTGCCGACGCCTGCTAGCTGGGATAGATGTCTTGGCTCCAACGTGCCTGCTGCCACCACTAACTCCAGAACATGACAGGAAGCTCTCTGTCACCAGCGCCTGTTCTAGCACCCCGACATATGTGGAAACTACCAAGGGTACTATGACAACACAAATATCTCGGTTGAGACCCTACTCAAAATTCCATGCTCAGATGTTGTCTTCACGGACCAAGTCCAGGTAAAAGCGTGCACGGTCTGCGAAACTAGCCGCGTACTCGGCCACCGTCATCCCTCCCTGCTAAAACTGAAGGAGATCCTAAATCCGAACGGAGTGCAAGCAGGAGGGGAAAAACTCCTCATGAAACAACAACTGAAAGTCTCCCCATGAAAGTGATGACTCGTCAAGAAACTGAGTCACCAGACTCCACCAACGCCGAGATGCTCCATGAAAAAGGTTGGCTGCCAAAGCCACTCTCTGATCTGTCAGCGTCTGCACAAGCCTAAAAAGGTGAACCACTATCTCTAGCCAAACCTCTACTGCCTGAGGGTCTGGCTCACCACCGAACCTCAGCGGTCTCTGCCACTGGAACTCACGGAGCACGCTCAAGCTGCGCTCAAGCTCAGCCTGCTCTGCTGAAACTGCCTGCTGCTCAACAGGTGGGGGTGCTGCTACCGGCCCACCTGGAGAAAGGGGCTCGCATGATGGGTCCTGGACTGTGGCCTCGTAGCTCACATGGTCTTCATCACGAACTAAAGTTGGTATCCTGGCTAGATGTCTTCGCGGAGGCATCCTGAATATTATCAAGGAGTGCCACGGTCAGATGATCATATATGTATATACCAATAACAACAACGATGGGAAGCTGACTCAAGAAGGACAGTCAAACACTCAATCCTATGTGATGCACAAACAAATTTTCCCTGCAACAAGTGTCTCAACATGTTGAGTCCACAAGCTGGTTATCAAGGTCCTGGTAAATGGATACGTCGGCCGCCGCACCATCACTGGACTCCCTGGACTGAGAGTCACTCTCGAGACACATTAACACTGTTTCCCTAAACCCCAACCAATTCCTCTTTTTGAGACATCCGCACAACGTCCCAAGGAATGAACCACCTCTGATACCACTTTGTCACTACCTGACCCTACCCGGGCTCGAGCCGCAACTACCCCAAGCCCGCCTCCATAGGCCAGAGGCTGGAGACCAGCGCCAAATGTACAATAACTCGGGGAGGCCTTTTCCTAATTAACTGTACACACACATGAAGCACACTCAATGAAAAAGTGCAGAGTAAAAGAAAGAACAAATAGAGTAAAAGAGAAAATGCCATATATATATATAAACCACAGATGTGTATCGACCTCTAAATAGTACAAAGTACAAGATGAAGGTAACATGAAAAGAAAATGGTCAAAACACATGCCCAACCAAAAGTGCCACAACCCGATAACAGGTAAAACAAAAGAAAAAACTGGAAGGGTTCCCCACTTGGAACCAGACTATGACCACTGCACGCGGTCCAAGCTCTCAGCTCCTAAGCTCCTCTAACGTCACGACCAACCTGTCCATCGTCTGTAAGGGCACACAAAGTTTGGGCAAAGCCCAAGCATGGGTGAGTATAAAAATACTCAGTAGGATACCCCGAAGGATTGAGGGAGAAACAAAGGAGGTACCGAATGGTGAGCAGTAGAGCGAACAAGGAAAAGTAAAGGAGTACAACCAGGAGTGCAGTAAGGAGTACAATAAAGAGTCCAGCTCAACCCAACAAGAGGCAAGAAGGTAGACTCGTCTAGACACAAGGAGCTGGAAATGGTGAGAAGATGAACTTCTCATCGAGTCTTCGCTACCTATAGCAGGAAAGTAGACTTGTCCAACCACGAGAAGCTAGACACGGAAAGCACGTGGCATACCCCACGCGTCTTCGCCTCACCTGGAAAGAGAGTAACCAAACCCAAGAAGTGTGTACCAGAACAAGGTATATAAAAATACATATGCTCAATAAGAAGCCCGGACAAGGTCATAAGGGGATCTCCATCCCATAGCTCAGCCCAAGAAAATAGTAGCCAACAGTCCCAGAAGAAAACACCATTGATGCCCAGCATCCCGCATGTCTTCCCCGAACTACAAGTCGAAGGGCTCAAATCACCGCAACTCGACACTATCCGCTTTGGGCGGCACTGACTCGCCCACACGGTTTTAGGCCGTGTCACAAGGACGCATCTCGGTGGGGGAAAAGCAACCCTCATACTTGAGAGTTCTGGGGGAACGTCAAACCACACCTCGTCACTGCCCTGCCGTCGAGAGGTCTGCTCAAAGTAGACAGGCGACCCCCTACCCAGCCCCACTGGAGGATCCCTGGAAGTCAACGGGTTCTCACTATAGGGAGACCTGGAAAGTCGACAAGTGCCACACTGCCCAGTCCCATACCAGGGTAATCCACTGGAGGGAGACCCGGCTAAAGTCGGCGACGGGACGACTGCCCAGCCCAGCTGGAGGTAACCCAGCATTGGGGTCCACTGCCCAGCCCAGCTGGTGGTAAGCCCGACATCAGGGACCACTGTCTAGCCCAGCTGGAGGTAAGCCTGACATCGAGGACCACTGCCTAGCCCTGCTGGAGGTAAGCCCGACATCGGGGACCACTGCCCAGCCTAGCTGGAGGTAAGCCTGGAACTGCTCTGGCCATCCCTGCTGGATGGTACTGCTCGGCGAACACCGCTGTACTGGCCATCCCTGCTGGATGGTAACCCACTAGCGATCCCTGCTCGAAACAACCTTAGCCCTGCTGGAAACAACCTTAGCCCTGCTGATAACAACCTCAGCCCTGCTGGTAACAACCTCAGCCCTGCTAGAAACAACCTCAGCCCTGCTGGAAACAACCTCAGCCCTGCTGGTAACAACATCAGCCCTACTGGTAACAACCTCCTGGGTAGAGGTTCGGTGCCCGCGTAAAGTGTTGGTCACACCAAATCCACAAGAACTCTACCAGGGGACACGAGGTGATGGGAGAAACTCCCCAGGCCTCACAAGGCAATCCTGCTCCAATCCGCTGAGTCACTGTCGAAGCGGACCGAGACATCTCATCCCAGAAAGTGGGGAAAACACCCACACTGCACGAACACCCGTAGTCGTAAACGGTGCCGTAGTCCGGTGAAAGGGCACGGTAGTGAAACCCCTCACAGCTGAAGAAACATAGGAACAAACCATCTCTGTCGGCCAGACCATCGAGAAGAGGACCAGGGGAAAACTCAACCCTGCTGGTCAACAAACAAGAACAAAGGGACCCTCTACGTCACGAGAGGTCAAAAGTACGCAAAGCAGATTACGGAACGCACGTGGGGCCCACACGACTTGTGGCCCCAAGTGAACCCCAACCGAGCGCACAAACGTTCTCAGGTACAAACAACCACATGTACCTCCAAGCGTTCCCGTATACTCCCAGAGTATACCACATTCCAGCCCAAAGGCTATCGTGCACACGACACCCAACGTCAACGCGAAGGCGTGGACGTAACAACTCAAACTCAAAGGCCCAGGCATGACCAAAAACATCTTATGAATCATTTATAGCTCTCTCCCAAGAGTGCGCGATCACACGCCCAGGGTCCGCTACAAACATGGTAGGACGAACCACCACCAGAGCACCTTTCATGCTTCCACATTTAATAAGATCGCGTATGAGGCTCCGATCACCTGAATAGATTACACCGTTGTAATCCTCTCAGAAAAACATGCGAGATCGACTATTTACTCGCCCCAAATGGGTATCCAACATAAAAGTCACCAACACCGCCTCACGCCCAAACGACGTCCCGTGATCCCGAGCCTCGGCCCCGAAAACAGTCGGGCGCATCGCACCATTACGATCCCCTCGGGAAAACATGTCAAAAAGACTGCTCACTTGAGCGAAACAAATATCCGGAGAAAAAAATGCATTCTGGCGCACCGCACACGAGTGGTGTTACGTGGGACCCGCATCCCTGTCCAAAAACTCAATGGACAGATCGCACCGTTGCGATACTCTCGAAAAAGCACCCAAGGTGGACTATTCACTTATCCAAAACAGTCGCCCGGTGATAAAGTCGGAAATCACCGTCAACTCCCGAAACAGCCCTCGCGGGGCCCGCACCAGTGTGCAGAATTAGAGTGGGCAGACTACGCCAAAGCAATCCCCTTGGAAAAACATCCAGAATCGACTGCTCGCATGCCCCGAACGAACGTCCGATGAAAAAGTCGTGAAACGCTTCACGCAGCTCGAAAGACGGGCCATGGGGCCCGCACCTCAACTTCGGCCTCAACGCCTAAAACCACCCTGTAAAGCTTCGTCCCGGCGCCAGGGTCCCAATGCCACTGACGACGCTTAAAACCGACGTCGGACGCGTCCGCGCCGTCCAAAACAAGATCAAAAAAAAAATCGCTTAAAGACGCGTCGCGCCTCCGAGGCCCATCGTTTCGGGAATTAAAAATTCCTGAAACCATCTCAAAATATTCCTCTCAATTCGAGGCACGCGCCGCCACAGACAGCTCGCGAAACCAACTCTCAGTTTATGATTTATTAAAATATAAATCATTTTATAATAATAATAATAATATATTATTATTATTATTAATATAACCTTATTCTTTTTTTTGATTTTATTTTCTATTTTTAATATATATAAAACCAGACCGGCCGAATGGCCGGTCTTCTTTTCCCAACAGGACCCGCATCATGCAGGTCCTTGTCTCCCAACAGACCGGCCCTTCGGCCGGTCCTCGTTGACGCACCAGCAGGACTCAGGTCCCGCTGCTTCCTCCGCACGCCGAGGTCCTGCCTCGGCTCCCCCTCGACCACGACACCGCTCCGGATGCTGGCAGCAGCAGCACTCCGCCGGACGCCCTCGGCTCCTCCGCCTTCCGCAGCGTGCCGTTGCGCTACCCCGAGGCCGCCGCGCTACTCCGATCGACGCCGTATCACACCCGACGCCCACTGACCAGCGCCTCCACCGGCCTCCGCTGAAGGCCCACCGCCGCCGTAGCGCGCTCCGCCACCGCCTGGGCCTCGCCGGACCGCCAGAAAACATCAAACGACTTACAATTCCTGCAAACTTCGGCGAACGACCGCGACCCCATCCGAACCCGGATTTAAATTCTGAAACAAGCGTTTGAAAGATAAAAAAATACTACATGACCATGGGATTTGTTCGAAGAAATAGACACAATTTGATGAAAAATATCAAACTCAAAGAGGGGTTCGAGATTTAAAACCGAAAACAACAACCGCCTACCTGCGAGGGCGTAGCCCGAAGCTTCGCCGCACGTCCGCCGGAGTTGTCGCGGCTCTCCGGAGAGGTGAGGATGATGGAGCTTGTTGGAGGAGCTCCTTGGGTGAGCTCTTCCTCCAGGGGGGTGCCAAAGGAGAGGGAGGGGGTGGGTTTGATTTTAAAAGAAAATTAAATTAATTAAATTTTAATTAATTTAATCCTCAATTTTAACCCGCATCCGAAACTCTTGGCGAGGTCAAAATTAAACATCCCCTAGGGTAAACACCACCTCCTGAGCACAAAAGCAGTCTCAGAATTTGATTTCGAGTTTCCGTTCAAAAGTTATAAAACTAAACGTCCGAGGCTGCCAAATTACGAAAATGCCCCTGGGGCCATTTTTCACAAACGGGCCGCGCCCGCGAAACTTACACCCCTACTAGGGTAAAAGGCATGCTCAAAACTCAACGGTGCCATTGGTTTTCCAATTCGAGCCACCTTTTAAGAGATACTTGTGTTTCAATATTAAACGAATAAATTAATTATTTAATTTATCCGTTCCACATTCTGAAAGTGAGCGAGGGTTCCAAACATCCCGCGCCGACATGTTTTATGTCATTCCTAGGGTAAAAACCCCATTACGGACCCATCTGTACACTTGGATCTCTGATCTGGAGCACCGTTTAGGAGTTATCCCATTTATTTTGTGTTTCCAGTGTAAACGCACTGAAAATTTAATTCCGGCCACTCCGGGGCTCAGAATCGCACGCCGTCTGAAGGCGCTGCTCTGGAATAACATCAAGAATATTCCAAATTCTTCCACAGCAAAAAATGGGTTCTTAAATAAAAGGTAGTAATGTTCTTAAATTATATGAAATTACTTCAAGTGATGTTTATAACTCAATGAATGAAAAATGTGTGACCACAAAATCTTATGGATGGTGTAACACATGAGTCAAAATATATTTTAATAAAATATATTTATTTAGATTATTTAATCCCATTAATCACAAAAAAATAATTTATATAACATTAATGGGATAATAAATTAATATAACACCATACAAGGTAATCATAGTGGAAAACATGTTTCATGTATCAAAGAATCAGAATTACGATAAAAAAAATTCTTACAACTTGAGTAACACATTAATCAAAACCCCGTGAAAGAGAGGGATTATAATTTAACTTAAAATAAAATTATTAAAATACAATTCATGATATTATATATCATATAATAATTATAAACACCATATAAATAAAATTAGGTGTATAATACCAAACATGTCTTAAAGAGAGTAATTTGAGATGAAAACCCTTACCTTAGTCTTGATTCATTATGATATTTCACCAAACATATTGAACAATTAATTTAAGTTAATTAAATTCATAATAAAAAAATTTATTCATAACTACAACTATTTATAAACCTTATTTACCCTAATTATATACATATAAATTTTAGTTAGTTTCTACGTATTTTTAATAGAGGGTGTAAGAAATCTTTATCACTTGGAACTATTTTCATAAAAATGGTTTTGGTATTAATTATATTTAAAAAAATAACCATTAAAATATAATTAAAGGCACTATAATATATATTATATGAATTTATAAAGTTAATAATTTAATTTCATATTAGTTTTGGTTATAAACGACGAATAGAAAATCATTGATGATCATGTTTTGGTGATTCTTAACGATTGAAAGATGTTTTCTTAATTAATGAGTTAAATTTTGATATAAAATTTATAGAAAAAACATTATTTACATATTTATATCATATTTTAACAATAAATAATTTCACAGTGTCATTTATGATACGAATTCATATTATTTTTCAAGTAGGTGGTTAAACCAACTAAGACATGAACCTACCATGGTTAATGGATGATTATGATATGGTTTAGTTGTAATATCATTATTATAGAAGTATAATGATCTTATTTGGGTCTTATTATTATGATATATCATAATTAAAAATAATTATAAATAGATGATAATTTATATAAACCTATTACTTAGAAATAAGAGATCATTTTACTCTTAGTTTGATCGTTTAAAATAATTGAATTAACGATAATTTTTTGTTGATCATATCATCAATAGGTTCTAAAATTTGAAATAATAAAACCTTAATGATAAAAAATTATCATATTTATACTTTAATATTGCACTTATTACTATCCATGTATGGTGTTTATGAAAATAAAAATTAAAATCAATCGTTCTCTGGAGGTGGTAGTCCACACATACACATGGTAGAAAATTTAATTTTACATAGAAATTTATAGATGTTTAATATATTTTAATGTTTTAGAAAAATAAAAATGAATTTAATATCATAATTATATATTAAATTACCCTTTTATACCATCATTTTAAAGTGATTAATAAAAACAAAACATTTTAAGTTGTGGAGCAGGTAGTGTGCACAACACATGAATTCTATTTTTAATTTTCTTAATAGAAAAAGGAAAATGTGATTAATGTTTTTTACCATAGAAGACTCCTTATAATGGATGAAATAGGGAAATATCTTATGAACATAAGATCATGAGAGTAAAATATTATTATATGGTAAGGAAAAAAGGTAAGGGTTTCATGGGGAATTTTAATTTTTATGAGTTCCTTGAAGGGGTGGTGAGAAGTCCCTTTTATAAGTGGAGAGAATATATTTTTTTAAATATTTCAACTTAATATAAAGAGAGAACATGTTAAACGTTTCAAGTGGATCCAAAATTTATAAATAATTGAGTGGCGATGAGATAAGGTCGATTCCAACCTCATCCAATTAATTTTATACATGTTTTTACCATTTTTGAAACCATTTATCCCATGAATTATTACCGTTACCGTTTTATCATTTACCATGGTAACTAGTTTTTAACTATGGAAATATAATATTTATGCCTAAAAATAAAGTGGTAATTATTTGATAATTTAGATCCATAGATTATAAATTTGAAATCCATATCATTTGACTGAATTTATAATAGTGATAAAAATTAATTTTAAAATAAAAATGTATAATGTATTAAGAACAATTTTTAAGAAAATATTACTTATGTTCTAAAATATGAAGTATTCGTTTTTAAAATTTAAAAAATAATGTAAAATTATAATGTCACATATAAAATATATATTTCGTCTTAGAAAAATTTTCCAAGAATTTTTAATTGATACTTATGTACTAATAATGTCATAAAATCCATGTTTTTTTTGTAAAAATGATATTTTTCATTATTCACCTAAAAATAATTCTTTTTTGAAAAGTCCTAAATATTCATATTAATATAATATTAAAATTATGAATCCAAAGAGACCTTTATTATTTTCAAATTCAATTCTATGTTTTATAAATTTAACTTTTAAATAAAAAGTGAGATATAATGAAAAACTCTCTCTATAGAAAAATAAATTTTTAGAATATTAACCTTTCAAATTCATATTTTCTATTATTTACTAATTAAATCCGTATTAACCAATTATTTATATAATTTTTTTATCATTAATCACAATTATCTTGAAATAGAAATGTATATCAAAATAAAATGAAATATTTAGAAAAGTAAATTTCTTTCGATAAAATGATAGTATTAGTCATTTTGGCTATAACAATTAAATTTCAATCATATTAAAAGTATACTTTATTTTATTTTTATGAACATTTCATAAATAATATACTCATATTTTTTATTGATAATTTAGTGGTTAGGTTTTAACTAACATACATAATATTTATATTCTTATTAAAATATAACATAGTTTAATTTTAGTTGGTGTTACATGTGGACAAATATATGGAACACATTAAATTAGTTAAAGGTAATCATATACTAAATTTTCAGAGTGTTATATTCTCACCCCAATAAATAAATTTCATCCTCTCAATTTTACTCATAAGATCAATGTAATTTCTATAAGGAAATCAAAATTAACCATACGTCATTAGATGATCATCGTTTTATTTAGTATGTGGAATGATATTTATCTATATGGAAAATTGTTATAAGAGTTTTATAAATAGAGCTAACCCATTCCTAATTTCACATAGGATTATACTAAGGGAAGAATATCTATATCTATAAGTAATAATTTCCCAAAAGCCTAGAAAATATTTCATATTATAGTCATACAATTGGAGGTTTTTAATTATAACTAAATATCTAGAAGTTATTGAAAACTTATATGATATATTACACAACAAAAACTATGGTGAAAAATCACTATCCTCTATATTAAAAATAGTTGCGATGGTTTATCGTTTTTCACATGGTTTTTGGTGGCTATTTCCCTTATTGACCCTTGGATTAAGACACTGTGTAGAATAATTTCAAAGTATCTTGAAATTGAAGCAATTTTTTTAGCTTCTCTATTTTCTTTACACTTCGGAGTCCGATAACCTTCATCTCCACATTTATAGAATTTACCCATTAATTTAAGGAAAGTTACCTTATGATTCTTCCCATATTTTTGATATGTTGTAAATTGAATATTCTTTCCTTAATCATATGCTTCACTTAATATTTCATAAGGATCTATCTTTCTATTCTTTAGTATGTTTGAGACTTTGACTATGTTTACCTTATTAATCATAATCCATGATAGGTGGTTTAGATTAATCAAAAGATTTCTCACTCTATCTCCCATTCTGATGGGTTTTTGGTTGAGGTAATCTTAAAATTTTCAATCAAACCAATGGTTCCTTCCAGTTCCAACTATAATTAAAACCAAAAAGGGTCGACATGAGTGCCAAAATATTAAAATTATGGAGAAATTATCATTAAAAAACATAAAAGGGTGGAAACCTTAAAATATACCATCCATATCATCACATTATCCTATAATTTCTTTAGTTCATTATACATCAATCTTAGTTTAATATAGGTTACTTTAATTTGTGATGTCTTATACTTGTCAGCCTAATCCTCAAAATAGTGTTCGAAATTACTATGAACTTTTGAAAAATATTCTAAACTCAAAAATCATTGAAATCTATGCTCTAAAAATCCAACTTATCCTTTATCCATGAAAGAACATATCGATTAATATGTGCCTAAACTTATAAATCTATTCGTTTCAATCCATGTTATCCATGGTCACATTCCTATTAAGCTATCTTACCTAAAAATATTCAAATAAATTATAATAGTTAATAAATAGAATGTGATTTGACCAATTCATAACCTTCGGGAATTCCAAACCAGGTGTGCAGTTAGGTATTTTTGTAATGCACTGGGTTATCTTATTCTAACCCCCTAATAAAATGTGCATTATTTCCTTAATGTTAAATTATTTTCAATCCCAATGGGTCATCTATAAATTTAATATTTTGATCAACCTTAACACATCAACCCTTAAATTATACCTAAAAGGAATAATAATCTTTAAAGTTATTTAAACCCTTATCTAATACCAACCGTGACATCGTAGACCTGTTCTCTAAGATTTGGTGCCATAAAATCTTACTTTACATACTAAATTTGATATAAATTATAAATTCTAGATATAACTATCCCATGATTGCATGACCTAAAGAAAATATCACATTACACAAATTCCAAATACCTTTTATGTTTAGAGCTTCAGGGAATTAGGGAAAAAATAAACTAATAAAGCCCTAGTATTTCTCAATTAATGGATAATTTTTTTCAAACTATAAAAGAAACTATGAAAACTATAAGTAGTCTTTAACATCTCTTAAAAATTATCCACACAATTTATCTTATTAGACATATCATGTGTAATTATTTTCTTCATAACCCGAAGAAATGAAAATATTTGGTGGGGTGAGCTCAAACACTCAGTAAGGGAAACATATGACAAAATTTTTCTAAAACACAAGAATGGTATACATAATATTGTAGGAATAAATAATTATAATAACTCCATAATCAACTGAAATAGGTAGTATTTTATATGCATTAAAATAAATTAAAATATGGACATCAAAAATACTGATCTCATAATGATAGAATTCATAATGTTGGACATCAAAAACATGTTTTGAATTCTTTGTGCTAAGACAATATAATGTTATAGAATGATGTATATAGAAAAAAAATATTTTATCTCACGAGACCCATCGATGCATTGAGGGGCTATAAAGTTTTGGGTCCCACCCGTCACCTGATCTTGTCTAACACATCCACTATAAGAGTCAACAATAATTTTCATTCCACTACCTAAGGAACTTATTACTGTATAAAATAAAAAGATATATGTATAATGAATGATATGGAATTTCAATACATAATCAATATGCATTATAATTTTTTTTATGAATATCAATTCTTTTCCACTTGTTAATATAAGAGATAACCTAATCATAAACCATCTATATAAAGAGGATGGATGGTCAAAAATACTTAGTAAAATTTAAAATAATCATCTGTATTGAAATAAAAATATATGGAACACTAATACTTTTCCCCATGCCAATGAATAAACAGTCTCTCTAGGTGAACACCCTCCTATCTGAATTTGTAAAATGTGATGTTCACATCAAATATGGTAATGCGTATACGGTTAAGTCAACACTAGAATAACATGATCGTAATACATCCAAAGAAATAAATTATATTGTTGAGAAATAACTTATACCTAATGAAATAAAGGAAACATATTTGGGTGTTTACATAAATAAAAAACACTCTCACAAAAAAATTCTTCGAACACTATCATAAAAGAAGGGATAAAGAATTGAATTATTCAATACTAAAAGTTCAATCAGACAAATAATAATATATATATATATATAAGAGGATAAAAAATGAAAAATTACCCCCATTAAGGATAATAATTTTGAAAATGATATGAGAAATAGAAGTGAAAACTTAAAAGATATTTTAGAAATTATTTTTAACATTGATGTTAAATAAAAATTTACATGTCACTTTCAAAGGGAACTATTGAAAATGTGATGTAAAAGAATTTAAAATCATTTTATTTTAAAAAATAATTTCTAATAATATATCCTTGAAGATACATAATTTTTATTTTGGATAAATAAGAAGAGGAATACAAAAAACATGTGACAATGAAAGGGAAACCCTTTTTATTATTTTCAAAATACCTTTATTTTAAAATCACAATGTGAGATGTGTAAAAAAACATTAGATTGTATTAAGAATTAATTTTTACAAATATTATTATAAAATTCTATATAATAATATATTAGGGTTGGTGATCTGATGCTTGGAAAAGAAAATTTCAAGATCAAACATTATAACTGAAAGAAAGGATATTTGAGTTATCAATATTCCTTATGAGCAACATAATACATGAAACATAAAAAAATCAAAAAGATTTTTAGGTTGAAAAATGTTATACAATGAGATAATAACATAAACTAAAGTCAAAGTGAAGAATTTATCAATCTTATTTGAAATACGTTTAAGTGAATAATCATAACTCAATGACCAAAAACCGATGTAAGAAAAACACTTATTATTGGGGAAAAACTTGAGTCCAAATGAATATTAAGAAAATAAATTGATTTGAATTATTTTATCCCATTAATTATGAAGAAATAGTTTATATAAAATTCATGGTATATTAAATCAATTCAACACCATAAAAATTAAACATGTTTTATAAGATGTATGATGTCTCATAGAATTAGAATTAAGACTACAAAAAACCTTACAACTTGAGTAATAATTTAATAAAAAACACTTGAAATAGAGGGATCATAATTAAACTTAAAACACCATTATTGAAATATAATTCATGATATGATATCTCATATAGTTAGTATATACATCACATAAAATAAATTAGGTTTATAATTCCAAACATGTCTCAAAGAGAGTTGAGACAAAAACCATTACCTAAGTCTTGATTCATTCCATAATTTAAATAAAAATCATAAATAATTAAGTTAACCTCATATAATACATAACCAAGAAACTTATTCATAACTATAATTATTTATACTCCTAATTTAAAATCATTCTATACATATAAATATTAGTTAGTTTTTACCTATTTTCAACACTGAGCGTAAGTAATCTTTATCAAATTGAACTGGTTTCATAAAAATAATGTTCATATTTATTATTTTAATAAAATTTACCCTGAAAATATATTAATGGTACTGTAATAGATGTTAAATTATTTTTATATAATGTATATTTTCATTACATAATTTATTTCATTACAAACCATGAAGATAAAACCAACTATGATCATGTTTTAGTAAATATTTACAAATGAAAGGTGTTTTCTTAAATAACATGTTAAAAGTTGTTATAAACATAACATTAAAAAATATTCATATATTTATATTATATTATAACTATAAATAAGTTCTTATATACCTTCACGACATAAATGTATAGTATTGTTAAAGTCAATGGTTAAATTGAACCAAACATGAACCTACCATGATTAATTGATGATGATGTGGTGGTTTAGTTATAATATCATTATACTAGAAGAAAAATGATATTATTTGTTTTTTGTTAGTGTGATATATTTTAATTGGATTTAATTATAAATATAATATTATTTATATAAATCCATTATCTATAAATAAGATATAATTATCCTCTTAGTTTGTTCATTTTAAATGATTTAATTAATAATAATTTTTTTTATCATATCATTAATAGGTTCTAAAATTTTCCATACCAAAACTTTAATTATAACATAAACATAATATTTATCCTTTATTGTAATCCTCACAACCATAAATAACGTGGTGATGAAAATAAAAATAAAAATTAATTGTTCCATGTAAGTAGAAGTCTATATGTACACATGGTTATAATTTCTTTTCCAACATAAAAAGAGAATGGAGTAATATATTTTAATATTTCAAAATCATAAAAATGTTATAATTATCATAATTACTTATTAAATTCCCTTTTATATAATATTTATAATGTGGTGAAGGAAAACAAAACATGTTGCGTCATTGAGGTCGTAGTCTTCACAACACATGAATGTCAGTTTAATTTTTATAAATATAAAAGAGAATGAAATTTTTGGTATTTTGGACAACTGAACAACCAACTATGAACAATATACTTTTCCAAATTTCATTCAGTGTACCAAATGAATGTGAGGTCAAATAGAACAAAAATAAGTGATCCAGTCCATTGTGTAAGTAATTTATTCATCCAAGAATGTTATAGATGTACTAGGCCCAATACACTTCCAAACAAAGGTGAAAAATATATTCAGTGTTGGGGGATTTATAGCATACACATTTGGATTATAATTGAACTCCCATATTCTGAACCTCAACAACGGTTGGTAAGACATTGTTGCAGTGGTTCCATAGAATGAATTTCATCTTGATTGATATTTTTTTCTACACTAATGAACCTTTCCTAGTGGGTCAACATGAAATAGATCATGAATGAGAATATGAAAAGTTAGATAGGTGGAAATTCTCAAAGAGGTGGGAGTGAAGGTGAGACAATCCATAGAGTCTTCCAACTGGATTGTGTTATATAAATATTTTTGATTCACATTAAGAATAGAATCCATAAAATGAAGAAATGAGAAATATTTCTTGTAGTTGAGTTCTAGAACTGGGTAACCTATAAAATTAAGGGAAAATCTTGACCAATTTTTATAACAAAAATAAATATCACCATAAAAAATAATCCATCAGGAGTTATCATGAATAATTCTGATACTATTGTGAAGGTCACGCCAGATGTGGGATCCAAAATATCCCATATTACAATAGTTATGGGAATCACCATATCTCATTTTGGAAAAGTTTTACCAAATAAAATGGCCGGAGAGAGCCCCCCTCATGCTTGTTTGTCCTATATCCCAGTGATATTTTTGTGGTGCTTTTGATATTAATGTCCCCTTCATGTGATGGCTTAGACATCCTATGCCAACTTGACCAATGATGTCTCCCTTCAAGATGATAATTCCATTTGAAAGCATTGATAATTTTCTCCATATTCCTCATTATAGCCTTTACCGCCTTAAAAAATTATAAAAAAAGAATCATAATTGAGGAAAGGACATTATAGACCAAGTTAATTGTCACTCCAAAAGTGTGTAATTTTCTCTTGCATCTAGAGATTCTTTTAGTGATTCTATTAAAAATTCCATTTAAGTTATGGATATATATTTTTACATTTGAAAATGGGTATTCTATATGTAACTCCCCAACCCCAGTTACCCAAAGTCAGTGCATTATTTTAATACATTAGCATGATTACAAGGAATCAATTCCCGAAGGACCTATCGGTTTAACAGTCTTAGAAAATATATTACATACATGATTGTTACATTGCACTTTAAGACATACAAAACAACATAAATAATCTTTATGAACACCATTATTCCCTTGGATTAACCCTGCATATCAATCACAATAAACTTAATGGAATCCTGGGAAAAATAAAACATAGAAAGGGGGGATCTCAAACGCTCAGTAAGGGTAATCAATACAGTGGAAACTTTCATAAATAAGTATAAACATTTAAGGCAATGTATAACTAAAACAAAAGCCTTTTAAACTTGAACTTCAGCAAAATATGGCGAAAATAAAATGAAATAATGCCATTTAATTATTCACATGGATATTCTACTAGTCGAATATTCACATGCAATATCAATAACTACTTTCATAATGATGGAATGCATAATGCCAGACCATCATAACCACATAGTCAAGGCCTCGTGCCAAGACTACAAATAAGATTTTTTCAAGGCCCCATGCCAAGACACTAGTTTGTCTCATGAGACCTACCGATGCATTGAGGAGCTATAGTGGGCTCCACCCGTCACTTACTAAGTCCAATTCATTCCACATATGTAAATTTTGAAACATAACATAAACATTCATATTAAAACTAATATACGAAATGTCAATACTTTATCCACACACCATGAATGGTATAAAAATAGCACATCCACAGTAAAAAATAACTCATTCAATATAATATGAAAGATTGTATTTTTTTAGATTAAACTCAATATATAATGATAAAGGATATTTACATATATGAAAATAATCATCAAAACTATTAGAGAGAAATATCCGCCTTTTTCTTGAAAGAATTTAAAGGTCACACTATTTGTCAAGAAGCCATTTAAAATAGATTTTTGAATAAAAGTGTCCCATAACACTTTGAAAATTTTAAAAATAATTTTAATTTTAAAACTTTAATGTCCATATAAATAAATCCTTAAAACCATTTTTAAAACATGAATATTAATGAGATAGATTTAGAATAATAAATCTTTAAAAGATTTAAAAAATGATATTTTAGTTAGAGTTTCTAACCAAAAGAGATACACTTGAATATAAATAATTGAGGTAATAAAAACATTGTAATATCATGATAATAAAGGGATTAATGATATACTATGTCAAAGAACATTATATACACCATTTAAAAGTGATTTGGTGTATAAAAACAAAGAAGTCTCAATGGAATGTAAATTGAGATTAAGTATCTTATAAAGACCGCATACTTAGGTTAAGGATAAATCAACAACATAATTATCTATGAAAAATATAAATACACTCAATATTATTGGATGTTTATTGTAAATAAATGAGAGGACATTCACACATATTCTTGTAAAGACAACACCAATGAATTGGATATTTAACTCAACAAATGGAGAATGAGTTAAAAATTACTCTTATCAAATTCATATCGATGACTTGAGAAATTATCAATGGAGTGATTATGTGTATCGAAAGTATATCCATATAAAGGTGAGTGGAAATTATGACATAAGACAATGGATAGTGATTCCACACATAATCTTGGAGTAAAATAATCAATGAAGTATGCATAAAGCCGAATGTGTGGAAATTGAAATTTTAAATTCCCTTATTGATTTGGTAACATACAAAACATACACCCATGAAGGAAATATCATACAAAGATGATGTAAATATACATAAATTAAAGTATATTACACAATGAATACAATCATGGGCAGTACACACACCATGTGAAATAAATTAGTGGTGAACAATGGAAATCTCACGAAATTAAAAGTGAGATAAGAAACCCCTTACCTTGTACTTTTCCTTGGTTGAGGGTAGGTTAACCTCCTGTATAATAGTTAAATAATTGTTATTAAATTATAAAAGAATCATATATTTAAATATGATATCATATATGATCTTTTAATATTGTTTTGTTAATAATATTTTAGTATTATCGTCGTTTCAGGAGTTAACAGATTCATTTTCCTTTATATGGTTTGTTACGTAAGCCGTGTTTGTTATGGATAGGTTTTATATTATTCATATCCATAATGATATCAAGTCCTTAAATATTACTTTAAATCATCAAATAAGAATTAGTCTTGAATGGATATGATGGGGAAATGAATCCCATCACGTTCGTGGAGACGGTAATCTGTATGTACGCACGAACGCTACTTTCATTTCATTTTTCATTTTAAAAGGAATCAAAACCAAATGATACATAATTATATTATTATTAAATTATAATATAATATCTTATATGTGTTACTTAAGTTCATTAACACCATCCTTTATACGTTCCATGTGTGGTATGAATGAGTCATATCACTTTGAGGGGGCGGTAGTCCGCACTTCCTCAAATGAAATTATCGTATATATATAAAACATGAAACGAATAATGGTATGATACAAAATGCAATTATAGAAGATTATGTATATAAAATAAATATCATAAATATAATATTTAATTATATTTCCATCATAATGGCCATCATGAGATGTGGTAGGAGATAATTGAACAATCATCGTTTCGTGAGGCGTTTAGTTTCCATCCACAGAAACATTATGTTAATCACCCATTAGATGAAGGTGTGTGTAAGTGTAGTTAGAATACTTCTCATAATAATATCCTAGTATATTTAGGATACTGGTTTTGTTACAAAAGAAAATAACAAGAAGAGTTTAGGGGTTGGAGAAGTAAAATAATAGAAAAGAAGCTAAGCGAAATTGTTACCTTTAATTTGGGTAACTCCCTTTGGTTTGATCTAAAAAGGACTCTTGAAGTGACTTCTGCATAAGGTAAATCTTCTAGGAGGAGGATAGGGATTTAGGGAGATTAATTGTGTAGAGTTTGGACTATCCAAATTGCTTGAGAGGTGTGAGGAATTGGTTAGAAGTGGTGTCCTTTTATAAGGGGGAGGAGGGGCTCTTTAGAAAAAACTCAACGTTTTAATTTATAATAAATTCATATTTGGTTTCTAATGGATCAAAAGTGTATTATTAAAAGTATAATTTGGGTATGGTTCTAAATCATTTCAACCAATAGATTTTAGACAGGTTTGGTTCATTATATTAACCTTATCTTTTAGTTTTAACTCTTAGTTAATTAGTTTGACATTTACAATGTCACTTTGTATTTTTATATTATATAGTTAATAAACATACTATATACATCTAAGCGACCCCAAAGTGGTACATTAATGATAAAAATATTATTATACAAGTCCTTTTTCTGAACCTTATATTTTTAGGAATTTAATATCAATTAATAATATAATATTTGTTTTAAAAACTCTTTTATGTCAATTTTGACACTATTTGGTATTTGATTTTTGTGAAAATTATAACAACATGATTACATAGAAAAATGTTAACTAAATAGATTATAACATGTCATATTAACCTATAAAATTCTTGTAATTCATTAAAAGTCTAAAATTATATTTATTTGGGTATTTATAATATCAATTATTTTAATATTTCACTAATAAGGTAATTACTGCATCATCATTGTGTCATAAATAAATTAAATTATTTAATGTCTAAAAATTATAAATAAACTACCATTATGTAGGAAATATTTTTATCTTTCTAATGAATATTTATAGTTGAAAATATAACATATATAACCCTATGTAAAAATTGGTTTTCTAAAAGATATATGCTTATGTCATTTTTGTATTTACTTTAACTTAATTAATATAAAGTGTCATTATCACTAACAAGTGGATCCATGGGGTCCCAAAATCGACCCAAATATGACCCTGGTCATACATGTATCAAACCATAGGGTTAAGACACATTTTAGGGTATTTTATGATTATTATAATATTATTTTTTTACCCTTATTTACTGGATTTACCCTTTAACCATGTTAAATAAAATATTTACCGAAGTAATTATTCAAAATGTCTAAAAATAAAAGTTACATATTTACACAATTTGGACATCTTGATTCCAAATATGGAGTCCATTTTTCCAAATTCAAAACACAGAAGTGGCAGAAATAAATTTAATATTAATTCTCTCTATCAAAACAGAAAGCATGTTTTTAAGAGATAATAACTATTAAAAGATTGACACTTGTTTATGTCCGGTTTAAATGTGAAATTATGTCCAATGACCAAAATTATATTAAATGGTAAAAATATATTCTAAATATACTTTAAAATCACTCAAAATCATAATTTATCACTATTAATTATTTTGATTAAAAAAGTTGTTTTTAATAAAAATTTAGTAATTTTCACTATTCATCAAAACATAAAAGTTATTCGAAAAGTACCAAAATTTCCTCCTAGGATAATTTTGATATTCCTAATCCAAATATGTAGTCCATTTTTAAAGATAAAATTTATAAAATTTTAAAAATCAGGTATTACTATTCATAACGGCTAGTTTGATTGGTTGTGGTGTGTGTTAGAACTCGAAGTTGCGTACAACACACGCTACTGTATTATTCAAAGAGAAGCGTACCGTGGAAGCTTGGGGTGTTACATTATCCCCTCCTTCAAATAATTTCGTCCTCGAAATTTGTTTTAATATTACTGCATAAAAAGACTCAGGTGATTCTTCATCATAAGTTCCTCAGGTTCCCACGTCGACTCTTCCATCTTATAGTTTCTCCATAGAACTTTTACCAGACGAGTTGTCCGGTTTCTCAGCAGTTGTTCTCTCATATCAAGTATCCTAATGGGATCTTTGCAATAAGACATATCGGGTTCCAGTTCTAATTCCTCGTAAGTGAGTACATGTGTTGGGTCAGGCATGTATTTTATCAAAAACGATACGTGGAACACATCGTGAACTTTGGAGATATTTGGCGGCATTGCCAAATGGTAAGCTACAGCCCCAATTCATTCTAGAATTTCAAAGGGTCCGATGTACCTGGGACTCAATTTACCCTTCTTACAGAAATATAAAACTCCCTTCCATGGAGATACTTTCAAGAAAACATGATCTCCTACCTGAAATTACAAATCCTTCCTTCGGTTTTCAGCATAGCTCTTCTGCCTACTTTTAGATGCTTTGATGTGGTTTTGGATTAACTTCACCTTTTCCATTGTTTCCTCCACCAGTTATGGGCCTACAAGTTTTCTTTCACCAACATCATCCCAGCAGGTTGGTGTGCAACATCTCTTTCCGTATAATGCTTCATATGGTGCCATCTGAGTGCTTGAATGGAAGCTATTGTTATATGAAAATTATACTAGAGGTAAATTTTGATCCCACATACCCTAAAAGTCAAGTGAGCATGATCTCAACATGTATTCTAAGGTTTGAATAGTCTGTTCTGATTGTCGATCTGTTTGAGGGTGGTAGGCAGTGCTCAAACGAAGTTCAGTATCCATGGCTTTCTGAATACGTTTCCAGAATCTTGATGTAAAATGGGGATCACGATAAAAAACAATTGATAGGGGTACTACATGAAGTCTCACAACTTCATTAATATATAGCCTTGCTAGACGTTCAAGTGGAAAATCCTCCCTTATAGCAAGAAAATGTGTTGACTTGGTAAAACGATCAATAATGACCCATATTGCGTCATTCCTTCTAAGAGTCTTTGGTAGTCCCATGACAAAGTCCATTGTAATATTATCCCATTTCCAATTAGGTATGGGAAGAGGTTGCATAAATCCTCTAGGCTGTTGCCTTCTATCTTTCACTTGTTGACAAACCATACATCTTGACACAAAATCTACAATCTCCCTCTTCATATTGTCCCACCAAAAATGTTCTTTCAAATCTCTATACATTTTGGTGCTCCCAGGGTGTATAGAGAAATTGGAGCTATGAGCATCATCTAACAATTCCCTTTTTAGATCAGGTATATCGGGAACACAAATTCTCTTCCCAAAATTCAAAATTCCTTCTTCATACACAAATTCTCTACATTTCCCATCATTCACAGCTTTAATCTTCTTTTGAAATTCATCATCATCATTCTAAGAACTCTTAATACTTTTAGTAAAGATGGTTTGAAAAAAATTTGAAAAAGCATTGATGTTTCACCTTCCATGGTGATTCACATATCCAAATTTACTAGATCCATGAAAATAGGATCCCTTTCAACTCTCATCATGTTTAAAACTCCATGATCTTTTTTGCTCAAAGCATCTGCCACCTTATTTGCCTTCCCCGGGTGGTAGTGTATCGTACAATCATAATCCTTGAGTAATTCAAGCCATCTCCTTTGCCTCCTGTTGAGTTCTTTTTGTGAGAAAATATACTTCAAACTCTTGTGATCCGTATAAATATAAAAACTTTCACCATAGAGTCAGTGTCTCCATATCTTCATGGAAAAGATTATAGCATCTAACTCAAGATCATGAGTAGGATAGTTTTTCTCATGAATTTTTAGCTGTCGTGATGCATAGGCAATAACCCTATCATTCTGCTTAAGGAAACGACCAAGTCCTTTTATTGATGCATCACTATAAATAACGAACCCATCATTCCCTGATGGTAGAGTCAATATAGGATCATTGACTAATCTTCTCTTCAATTATTCAAAACATTAATCACACTCTTTTGTCCAGAAAAATTTAACCCCTTTACGTGTGAGCTTTGTTAATGGGTTAGCCAACTGAGAAAAATTCTGGACGAAACGTCGATAATAACCTGCCAAACCAATAAAATTGCGTACCTCAGTTATACTCGTCGGTGCTGGACATTCTTGGATTGCCTTGGTCTTAAAAGGCGCAATGGAAATTCCATCCTTAGAGACAATATGGACAAGAAAAGAAATCTCTTGAAGCCAGAATTCGCACTTGCTAAACTTCCCATATAATTCATGTTTTCTAAGAGTCTTCAGGATAATGCGCAAGTGATTTTCATGATCTTCGTAGCTTTTTGAGTATACCAAGATATCATCAATAAATACCACCACAAAATCATCAAGATATTCCTTGAAAACTCTATTCATTAGGTCCATGAATACAGAGGGTGCATTAGTCAATCCAAAAGGAATTATTGTAAACTCGTAATGCCCGTACCTGGTACGAAATGATGTCTTTGGAATGTCTTCCTTCTTCACACACAACTAATGATAACCAGATCGAAGGTCAATCTTTGAAAAGTATTGAGATCCATGCAGTTGGTCAAATAAATCATCAATTTGAGGTAGGGGATACTTGTTCTTTATTGTTATATCATTGATCTCCCTGCAGTCGATACATAACCTCATAGATCCATCTTTCTTTTTAACAAAAAGAACAGGGGCTCCCCATGGAGAAACACTAGGGTGAATAAATCCCTTATCACTCAATTCCTCTAGTTGTTTCTTTAGTTCAACTAATTCCACAGTGGTTATTCTATAAGGGGTCTTCGATATAAGCCCTGATCCAGGAATTAAATCAATGGAAAACTCAACTTTCATTCTGGAGGATGTCCAGGTAAATTTTCCGGAAATACATCTATATATTCTTTCACAATAGGTATATCCTCTATTTGAAAATTCCTTTCCTCACCCATAGTTATTTCATTCTCTTCCTCCCCGATAATTGAATTTAGTTGAGCTAATGGGGGTGGATCTAGATAAGAATTAGGTGGTGATGATTCTGCTGTAAAGATAAGGTGTTCCTTATCATCATCATCAAAAAAATCCTAACCTCCTTCTTTTTATAATAAATCTTCGCATGAAAGTCCGAAAGACAATCTATACCGAGGATTTTATCGAACTCAATCATAGGTGTGATAATGAGATCAGTGGATAAAGAACATTTATGTGCTCTAATTGGGACTGATTCTCAAAACTTTTTTTTCAATGATACTTCTCTTTGGAGTTTTAACTGACAACTCCTTTGTTAAATCAAATTGGAAATATCTAATTTTCTTAGAAAAATAGGAAGATACGAAACAATGCAATGATATAGAATCAAATAAAGCATTTTCTAAACATGAGGAAACCATTAAATTACCTGCCACCACATCTTTTGGAGCTTCTACCTCAGTAGTAGTGATAACATAAGCTTGGCCTTGATCCCTTGGCCTTTTCTGAGGCAAGTTCCCATGACTCTTAGGACATTCATTTTCATAATGTCCCATCTCTATACAATTATAGCATTCCACGTTGAAAACAACAATCTTTCCCTTGAAATCATGAGCTTGGTTTCCCTTTTCACCACACTTGTAACAGACTCACATTCCTTTTAGGCAAGTACCGAGGTGTTTCTTCCCACATTTACTACAGGATGGATTTTCAACTTTTCCCTTCTTCCCCTTATTTACATTTCCAGATTGATCAGCAGATCTCTTATTCTCTTTCTTTGCTTTAAATTCATAAGACTTAGAGAATTCCTTTTCTATCTTGATAGCACACGAGAAAATATCTTCGTACGATGAGAAGGTTTGTGAGACTAATGCTCGATGAAGAAATGGTTTTAACCCATCAAAGAAACGATCAATATTACTTCTTGGGTAACGTATATAATCTGCATCATACCTCACTAACCTTGTAAAGTTATCCTCATAATTTTCGATATTCTCATCCTCTTTCTGCCTCAGACTCAGAAATTGCCTTTCCATCTCTGCTCGATGGTCTCGAGAAATGTATTTTTCTAAGAACAGCTCTTTGAACTCCCTCCATTCCATATCTAATACTTCATCATCTTCCTTCTTGTTTTGTATCAATGACCACCATTGATTAGCATCTCCAGTGAGGCGATAAACTTCCATGAAAACTTTTTCCATTTCACTACTCCACAAGGCATGGAATATTTTTTCTAAGGAATTTATCCATTGCTCAGCTACTATGGGATTTTTACTCCCATTGAATGTTGGTTGTTGTTGCCTCATGAAGCAATCTAACATTGATCCTCCACGCAGCGGATCAGGGTGCTCTATACGGGTAAGGTTATTATTCATAACCTGAGTGAGTTTTCCCAGTATGGTGATTAGCTGTTAATCACAAGTTGCACCACTAGCTCCACTATAATTATCTTGAGCAGGAGGGAAATCCCTACATGGAGTGAGTGCATTGATACGGTTTCCATTCCTTCCACTAGGCACCACTTCTAAACAATGTCATAAACTAGATTAGTTTATGAATAGAAATACATAATTCCAAACTTGAAAAACACTTAACATAGATTCAACATTATATGGATATAATCCATAATAATAAAAATGTTTCCTTTGGGGAAGTATATACTCATAAACCCTTTATAATGGTTCAACAATAAAATGAGAATTATCCTAAGCATATCCCCTGGGAGTGTCGTAACCAAGAGTGCTGCAAGGCCCATTATCGTGCACCAGTTTCCGTTCGAGTCTAGCTCAAAGCGGTGTTTTTGGGTTTTACCCCTAGGTACATATGTGCCAGAGCCGCCTCTACCTGCACATATCCAGACGAGGATGTATTGCTCAGAAAACTCTCAAAATCTCTAAAATACCAAAATTATTGGAAGTTCTTCTATAATAATCCTCAAAGTCCATCTTAGGTCATTGTGCTCTAATCAGAGATTATCTAAATCTAGCTTCCAAGGTTATCACTAAACTTCCTCTGATACCAAATGTAACGCCCCGACCCCAGTTACCCAAAGTTGGTGCATTATTTTAATACATTGGAATGATTACAAGGAATCAAGTCCTGAAGGATCGATCGGTTTACCAGTCTTGGAAAATAGATTACATACATGATTGTTACATTGCAATTTAAGACATAAAAAACAATATAAATAATCTTTATGAACACCATTATTCCCTTGGCTTAACCCTGCATATCAATCACAATACACTTCTTGGAATCCTGGGAAAAATAAAACATAGAAAGGGGTGATCTCAAATGCTCAGTAAGGGTAAGCAATACAACAGAAACTTTCATAAATAATCATAAACATTTAAGGAAATGTATAACTAAAACAATAGCCTTTTAAACTTGAACTTCAACATAATGTGGCAAAAATAAAATGAAATAATGCCATTTACTTATTCACATGGATATTCTACTAGTCAAATATTCACATGCAATATCAATAACCACTTTCATAATGATGGAATACATAATGCCATACTATTATAACCACATAGTCAAGGCCCCATGCTAAGACTACAAATAAGATTTTGTCAAGGCCTCGTGCCAAGACACTAGTTTGTCTCATAAGACCTACCGATTCATTGAGGATCTATAGCGGGCTCCACCCATCACTTACTAAGTCCAATTCATTCCTCATTTGGAAAGTTTGAAACATAACATAAACATTCTTATTAAAACTAACATACGAAATGTCAATACTTTATCCACAAACCATGAATTGTTTAAAAATAGAACATCCACAGTCAAACATAACTTATTCGATACAATATAAAAGATTGTATTGTATTAGATTAACCTCAATCTATAATGATGAAGGATATTTACATAGATGAAAATAATCATAAAAATTATTAGAGAGAAATATCCCCCTTTTTCTTAAAAACATTTAAAAGTCACACTATTTGTCAAGAAGACATTTAAAATAGATTTTTGAATCAAAGTGTCCCATACCACTTTGAAACTTTTAAAAGGAATTTTAATTTTAAAACTTTAATGTCCATATAAATAAATCCTTAAAACCATTTTTAAAACATGGACATTAAGGAGAGAGATTTAGAATTATAAATCTTTAAAAGATTTAAAAGATGATATTTTAGTTAGAGTTTCTAACCAAAATAGAGACACTTGAATATAAATAATTGAGGTAATAAAAACATTTTAATATCATGATAATAAAGGGATTCATGATATACTATGTCAAAGTACATTATATACACCATATAAAAGTGATTTGGTGTATAAAAACAATGAAGTCTCAATGGAATGTAAATTGAGATTAAGTCTCTTAAAAAGACCATATCCTTAGGTTAAGGATAAATCAACGAAATAATTATGTGTGAAAAATATAAATACACTCAATATGATTGGATGTTCAGTGTAAATCAATCAGAGGACATTCACACATATTCTTGTAAAGACAACACCAATGAATTGGATATTTAACTCAACAAATGGAGAATGAGTTAAAAATTACTCTTATCAAATTCATATCGATGAATTGAGAAATTATCAATGGAGTGATTATGTGTATAAAAAGTATATCCACAGAAAGGGGAGTGGAAATTACGGCATAATAAAATGAATAGTGATTCCACACATAATCTTGGAGTAAAATAATCAACGAAGTATGCATAAAGCCGAATGAGTGGAAATTGAAATTTCAAATTCCCTTATTGATTTGGTAACATACGAAACATACAACCATGAAGGAAGTATCATAAAATGATGATGTAAATATCCATAAATTAAAGTATATTACACAATGAATACAATCATGGGCAGTACACACACAACATGCAATAAATTAGTGGTGAACAATGGAAATCTCACGGAATTAAAAGTGAGATAAGAAATCCCTTACCTTGTACTTTTCCTTGGTTGATGGTAGGTTAACCTCCTGTATAATAGTTAAATAATAGTTATTAAATTATAAAATAATCATATATTTAAATATGATATCATATATGATCTTTTAATGTTGTTTTGTTAATAATATTTTAGTATTATCGTCGTTTCGGGTGTTAACTGATTCGTTTTCCTTTATATTCTTTGTTACATAAGCCGTGTTTGTTATGGATTGGTTGTATATTATTAATATCCAGAATTATATAAATTCCTTAAAAATTACTTTTAATCATCAAATGAGAATTATTCTTGAATGGATATGATGGGGAAATGAATCCCATCGCGTTCATGGAGACGGTAATTCGTACGTACGCACGAACGCTACTTCCATTTAATTTTTGATTTTAAAAGGAATTAAAACCAAATGATACATAGATATATTATTATTACAGTATAATATAATATCTTATATGTGTTACTTAAGTTCATTAACACCATTCTTTATACATTCCATGTATGGTATGAATGAGTCATATCACTTTGAGGGGGCGGTAGTCCGCACTTCCTCAAATGAAATTATCGTATATATATACAACATGAAACGAATAATGGTATGATATAAAATGGAATTATAGAAGATTATATATATAAAATAAATATCATTAATATAATATTTAATTATAGTGCCATCATAATGGCCACCATGAGAGGTGGTAGGAGATAATTGAACAATCATCATTTCATGAGGTGTTTGGTTGCCATCCACAAAAACATTATGTTTTTCACCCATTATATGGAGGTGTGTGTAAGTGTATTTCGTGAGGCGTTTGGTTTCCATCCACAGAAACATTATGTTTAGGGGTTGGAGAAGTAAAATAAAAAAAAGAAGCTAAGAGAAATTGTTACCTTTAATTTGGGTAACTCCCTTTGGTTTGAACCAAAAAGGAATCTTGAAGTGCCTTCTACCAAAGTTAATGCTTATAGGAGGAGAATTTGGATGTAGTGAGATTAATTGGGTAGATTTTGGACGAGAAAAAATTCTTGAGAGGTGTGAGGAATTGGTTAGAAGTGATGTCCTTTTATAAGGGGGAGGTGGGGATCTTTAGGAAAAACTTAAAGTTTTCATTTATAATAAATTCATATTCAGTTTATAATGGATCTAAAGTGGATTATTCAAAGTATAAGTTGGGTATGGGTATAAATCCTTTCAACCAATAGATTTTATACAGGTTTGGGTCATTATATTAACCTTATCTTTTTGTTTTAACTCTTAGTTAATTAGTTTGAAATTTACCATGTCACTTTGTATTTTTATATTATATAGTTAATAAACTTACTATATACATCCAAGAGACCCCCAAAGTGGTCCATTAATGATAAAAATATCATTATAAAAGTCCTTTGTCCGAACATTAGATTTTTAGGAATTTAATATCAATTAATAATATAATATTTGTTTTAAAAACTCTTTTATGTCAATTTTCACACTATTTGGTATTTGATTTTTGTGATAATTATAAAAAAATTATTACTTCATAAAAGTTAACTACATCAATCCTAACATGTCATATTAACCTATAAAATTCTTTTAATTCATGTAAATACTCAAATTACATTTATTTGGGTATTTATAATATCAATTATTTTAATATTTCACTAATAAGGTAATTAATGCATCATTATTGTGCCATAAATAAGTTAAATTATTTAATGTATAAAAATTATAAATAAAATACCATTATGTAGGAAATAGTTTTATCTTTCTAATGAATATTTATAATAAAAAATATAACATATATAACCCTATTTAAAAATTGGATTTCTAAAAGATATATGCTTATTTCATTTTTGTATTTACTTTAACTTAATTAATATAAAGTGTCATTATCACTTACAAGTGGATCCATGGGGTCCCAAAATCGACCCAAAGATGCTCATGGTCGTACATGTATCAACCAATAGGGTTAAGACACGTTTTAGGATAATTTATTATTATTATAATATTATATTTTTACCCTTATTTACCGAATTTACCCTTTAACCATGGTAAATAAAATATTTACCAAAGTAATTATTCAAAATGACTAAAAATAAAAGTTACATATTTACACAATTTGTAAATCCTGATTCCAAATATGGAGTCCATTTTTCCAAATTCAAAACACAAAAGTGGAAGAAATTAATTTAAAATTAATTCCCACTGTCAAAACAAAAAGCGTGTTTTTAAGAGATAATAATTATTAAAAGATTGACACTTGTTTATGTCCAGTTTAAATGTGAAATTATGTCCAATGACCAACATTGTATTAAATAGTAAAAATATATTCTAAATATACTTTAAAACAACTCAAAATCATAATTTATCACTATTAATTATTTCGACTAAAAAAGTTGTTTTTAATAAAAAGTTAGTAATTTTCACTATTCATCAAAACATAAAAGTTATCCGAAAAGTACCAAAATTTCCTCCTAGGATAATTTCAATATTCCGAATCCAAATATGAAGTCCATTTTGAAAGGTAAAATTTATAAAATTTTAAAAAGGAGGTATTACTATTCATAACGGCTAGTTTGATTGGTTGTGGTGTGTGTTAGAACTCGAAGTTGCGTACAACAGATGCTACTGTATTATTCAAAGAGAAGCGTACCATGGAAGATTGGGGTGTTACACTATATATACCATTGGTAAATTATTTCTAGGGATTTCAAGTCTATCCTCAATGATTTTGGAATGCATATTAGAACCGAATTTAGAAATGTAGACACTAATCTTGGATAAACTAATTTGCTATCCACTTTTTAGGCTGTAGGAATTCAAGATAGATTTAAATTTAGAAATGGAATTAATCATAATATGAATAAATAAAAACATGTCATATATAAATAATAAGTGTAAAATTCCTCTAAAACCAAACCAACCTCTAAAGGGGTGGAAAATCCCATTGGAGATTCCTTTGTTAAGATTTCTTCCAAGAAACTTTTGAGCAAGAATAAATAAGCTTGTAGAGAGGGGTTCACCTTTCCAAAGTCCCCTAATGGATTTTAAAAATAAAAATCTACCTGTAATTAAAGAGATAGAGAACCAAGGATAAGAAAATAAATAAATATAATATCACAAACCTATTCATAGAAACCACACCATCTTAGTCCCTTTAATAAGAAACTCCAATCCATTATGTCATAGTCCTTTTCAATATCAATTTTAATCATGATATTGGATCAAAAAACCTATATATCAATATTTTATATCATCTCCTGAGCTAAGATAATGGATCCTTATATGATCTTAACTTTGAGAAATCCACGTTTTTTATAAAAAATTAGGGATCTAAGGTGGATAAAAAGCATTTTGTTAATAATAGTTGATAGAATTTTATATGAAAAATTACATAAGATTATTTGTCAAAATTGACTAAATTAACTTGGGTTTATGAACTTTGGAATGAAAACAAAAAATGTTGTAGAAACAGATCTAGAATGGGTCCCTCTTTTAAAATAATCTGAAATAGCACAGAATATAACAGATTTGAACAGGTCATAAGGGTTCAAAAATAAGGAATTGGGGAAATCATTAGGACATGGAGAACTATTAGGGTTAAGGATTTTAATGGCCTCTAAAATTACCTCCATATTTTTAAGAACAAAAATTGAATGATAGTGGGTAACTTAAATTGTCCTTGGAACATTATATAATAATAAATCCTCTTGACTTGACAAATGAGTTACATTATTTTTACCCTACCTGTGTTCTACAAGAATATTAGAGAAATGAGAAACCGCAAGGGTGTCAGTGTTGTTATCACCACTAGAATAAGATCAATTATTAAGATTAATATTAGATTTACCTAATATTTTTTTCTCCTTGAGGCATGCATGAAAAGTTCTATGTTTATGTGACCCTCCCTTATTTATTTTTTATATAACTTTCTCTATAATCATGATATTTTTCCAAGAGAGATACCTCAAGGATATTTTTTTAAAGAAACATATAAAAAATCATCATCACAATGGGACTAAAGCCACATATAAAGTTTGTCAAGTTCCTCTTATAGACACTAAATACTAAATTTTTGAGATGGTTGACTATTCTTACATCGGATGGTATTCTATTTGAGATCCATAGTTTTTTAGTAGAATAACCCAAGGAAACCCTATCATAATGCCCAACTAAGAATACCAGACCATAACACTAAATTCTAGAGATTCCATCCATATTTTATAGAAAAGGTGCACCTATATTCAGATATCCTAGAACAGATCTGAATATGCAGTGGCCAGTGGTCAGAAAGAGACCGAGACAAGTGTTTGATGATTTTATCCACGAATGAATCAATAAAATTTAGATTTCCTAAACATGTATCTAATATTCTCCAAATAATACTATATATCCATTTTTTATTACACCAGGTGAACTGATTCCCTATGTAACCTAGATCTAGAAAGATGTTCTGAACTAAAAAAGATCTATAAATATCCATATCCTTACTCAATTAAAGGCATACATGCTTCTTTTCAGATTGATCCATAATAGTGTTGAAATCACCCCTAAGAAAAGATGTTTGAAATCTAGGATTGGTAAACAATAATGAGTGCCATTGATTAAATCTTTTATTAAATTCACAACTAGTATAAGATATAGACATGAGAAAATTAGTTTTATTCTTGATGACCTTAACTGAAATTTGTTGATTTGACCCATTAATAAAGTCCAATTGTACCTTACCCTTATAGAAGATAAAAAAATGTGAATTTTTAGGATAAAAGTTCATAATAGTTTTTTATAAGAATACTTTTATAAAAACTATAGATAGCCTGGATGCTATATTTTGGTTCTAAAATTATAATCCTCAAAATTTAATTACTAAAAATTACTTTAAGGAAATACATGATCTTAGATGGATAAAAAATACCCCTAGAATTCCAAATAATTGTATAAATCGTAAGTCTATATCAAGTGACACCTTAGGTTCAACAGAAACATTAAGATAAGACAAAAAGTAGTACTTGAGTTGATCATGGAACATGTGATTATGATATTGGGAGTTTGGGTAATGGGTTTGGTAATCCTCTTCTTGATTCACTAATGGGAAATGATTTGAAGATGCCCATTATAAGAGGCTGAGATACTAAAATCAAAGGGATATTTAAACCTATAATATTTTTGATGTTTCATAGTATTTCCTTGAGAATAAATCATCGCAACAGAGGAGTCACTAACTAGGATATGATATTACTCTTTAGTTTTGCAGATTTATATTCTAGGGGACTTGAAATCCAAAGGATTGGATTAAGAGACATTAGAATTATATATGGGTAAAAGCTATAGAGGAGAGGATAACCAATTTTAGAAATGAGAAGCAAATTCCAGGGGAAGGGGGTCTGTTTAAAAGGATTTCAAAATTACTAGTACTCAGAGCACCGTCTAAGGAAATATTATAAGAGTAAGGCAAAGAAAATATAAGGGATCCACATATAGAGGAGAGTTTGAAATCAAAACAGGGGATCTGAGTCTGAAACACTAACACCCACCATAGGTATAGAACTAGGATACTCAAGGGGAACGAAATATTCAACTAAATTCTAGACATAAGAACATGATAAAAAGAGGGATCCATAGAGATAGACTTGAATGAGTGAGTTAGGATATCACCTTATTTCTGGTTTCAGAGGTCTTAGTTCATGAAAAAGAATTTTAAATGACATTAAAGAGAGAATTGGGAGAAAATTATTAGAGAAATCAGATAAAAAATTATTTTCTAGAGTGGAAGTTCAAACCATACTTATAGAAGGTTAATATGCAGGAGAGGAGAGTTATGATTAAGTTCCACGTAGATAAATTGTAACACCCCAAGAATTTTCAAATATATTTTTTATAGAATGCATGAAACACCGAGTCTGTACAAAACACCACTTTGTTATAACCTGGTCACTTAAACATAATTTCCCACCTCTGTGATTTGAATTTCAAAAATCCGACATACACGGTTGTAATCAGTAATTTATTTGGAGTTCGATAAGAAAAACTTAATTTTTGGTGAATAGTAAATTTTCCTTATGAATTGTAACATACCCATATGAATAGAGATATATCCTAATAAATATTAACCTTACCTATGATATTATCTAAATAATATTCAAGTGGAAGTATGATATACATATGTTTTGGAAAAAGTAAATAAATGTTTTGAAATTATTTTTTAGAATAAATTATGATTTTAATTTAATATTAAATTAATAATGTTTAAAAAATTATTTTTGAAAAATGGACTTCATTGTTTTTGATTTTACATGTCAAAAAAAGGTTAGGGTGAAGTTTTGGTATTTTTCTAAAATACTCAAATTTTTGATGAACACTGAAATACGGTAAAATACCGTATATACAAATAATCAGCTAAATACACTATTTATGACATTATAAGTGATGTAAGACCACTTGGTTCGAAATTAAATGAATTTATTACTATTATTGGTCATGTAATCATCACTATTTCTGGTCTTGAGAGATATTAATAAACTAATGATTAAAAAATTATGAAAACCCTCCTCTCCTCCACTATAAACCCCCCTCACTCCCTCTTCTCTTCACTCCTATAATACTTAATGTTCCTCAAGGTTTTTACCAAATAACATTCCTTAGTCCCTCTCCACATCCAAGAATCTATTGTTCTTTATAAATGACCAAAATCTCTTCCCTTAAAGAGATTCTCAAAGAGGTTATTTCAAGAGGTAAAGTGTAAGAACCCGGTTCTTATTTTTGATGTACGTGCTTCTTATTTTTCCTTTTCCTTAAGTGTTTTTGAGAAAAAGTAGAAAATTTGGAAAAATGATAAATTTCGAAACTACATGCCGTGTAATTTATCCACACGCCGTGTACTTTTGGCCGTGTTGGGGTGAGTACATGGGGCGTGTAGCCATGTCGGCGACGAAGGGTGTAGGAACTGACTACACGCCGTGTAGTGGTACCTTACACGCCGTGTAGTCAGTCGGCAGGCTTAAACAGTAAGGCGGTGGAGTCGCCGCGAGCTGGGAGATAGTACACGCCGTGTACTCGAGAGTAAATTTCGTGAACTCATGTCGACGGATGAACAGTGTGCCAGTGCCTACAAATGAACAGTTAAATGAAATAAGTACACGCCGTGTACTCATAAGTACATGTCGTGTACTTTGTTTTTTCGGCTTAAAACAGGAAGTAGCCTCCTCATTTGGTAGAGGAGACTCTTGACCCATTTTGGAGCCAAAGGAGGAGGCTAGATCTTTAAATATACACCAGGCATTCGTCTGGAATCCGTTTCAGCTTCGGACGATTTCGTTGGAACCGCACGGGTAAGCCCTCTCCTCTCCTGGTACCATTATTGCCAATTCTTCTCCTAACGTAAGTTAATTACTTTTGTTTGGTTTTTTTTCTTCGTTAGATCTGCGCCGTTCTTGGGATTTTCTAGAGTCGGCATTCGGGTATAACGCTCATTGACGTATAAGGTAGGTGGCTTGGTGTTTAGTTTTCCAACTACTGTGTGTTTTGTGCATTTTTGTGCCACGAACCCATGTTGGGGTGTCGTGTGGCTGAGGACGTTGATATATTTAATACCTATAATTGATTAGGTATTTAATTATGATATTAAAATGCTGGTTGGGATCATTTCTTGGATCCGGAACCACCCCCGGGGTGTGTTTCACTGTTTACCCATTTGGCCACGATACCCGAGGGTATGCCTTTAAAGTAGTAATTGTAGAATTGCATTGAGAGGAATTGATTATTACTGCTTGTTTACCTATTGGGCATAGTCCGGTTACCTATATTATCCCAAGGGCGTGACTATATTAGCCTTAGGGCGTGACTGTATTAGCCCGAGGGCTGTCGTTATTCCGCTTGAGGTAAACCTTTCGTGCCTGAGGGCTTGAATTCTGTGCCTGAGGGCAACACTTTGTATGCTTGAGGGAGAGAATTTTGTAACAATGCCTGAGGGAGAGATTCTGTATAGCCTGAGGGCGTGGTTCACTATATTAGCCTAAGGGAGAGATACTGGTTGGCCTCAGGGCGTGGTGCTGTTGAGCACATAACGATACTAAATTAAATAAATTAAATGAATAATAAAATGGAAATTTAATTGTTAAGTTAGTTACTGTTTAGTACTGCTTACTTTATTGCATTTTACTATTGCACACTGTTGTTTCATGCTTACACGCAGTTGGGCATGAGCCTTTGGTGGGTGCCTACTGAGATATATTTCTCACACCCTGTTTGGGTCACGCTTTTCGTCCCAAACAGATTATGTGGTTGTAGGTGTAGATAGGGGAAATAGTCCCTATACAGGTACTTGACTATTGCTGAGGAGTAGGAGGGAATGGGACCAAGCCTAGGCTCGCGATGCCGCTGCCAGCTGTTTGCTTTGTTTTGCTGTACTCTATTTTCTGCTGTACTGTATTGATGTATAACATGTTCTGGCTGTTTTCTTGGAACCTAAAACTTGTAGAATCATCTTTTATATACTACTGGTTATATCCACTATTGTAGTTTATTTCCATTGTGTATGGTTTAAGGCTTCCACTGTTGTCGTTGTAATTTTATTTTTTATTCCACTGTGCTACACTTTGACAAATGAGGGCATAGTTTCCCCACTATCAGACCTGGGCCCTCACTGCTAGTCGACAGCCTCTGGCGTTTGGGGAAATGCGTTTGAGGTCTTGTGGTGAACTGGGCTCGGGGCACCCGTTGCATGGCACCCAGGTCCGGGATGTTACAAAGTGGTATTAGAGGGCAGGTTTCTTTTATTTGACTTACTATTTGGAGCCGTAGTCAGGGATAGGACAAAACGGTAGTTGGTAATAAGCTATGCCCGGGCGTAGCTAACCCGTGTACAGGGAAAAGCCAGTCTACTTCATACTATCATTCTTTTGATATTGCAATTTTTCAATTGATATGTTTTCACCGTTGGGTGACGCACTTGGATTGTGATGTTTATATTTTATCTGTGGGTTCTATTTAGTTGCAATCCGATGAGATAAGGGTATTCCGTCTCATGCATCATATAGGCACATGCTAGATATCACATGCCATGCATAGTTTCCATGCCATGTAGGTTCATTATAATTTTCATGTTTTTGTGATAGTTGTTGTGATAATAAAGCATGCTGTTGTGATAGCTACTTGATAAATACCTGCCTTGTGATATGGTATGTTTGTTTGATCTTGTTTATAGAATGGACGCCAAACATTGGTTTTTGGGGAGTATGGGCCCCAATTGACCAGAATTTGGTAGATCCTTGACGGTTTATTGGTTATAACACAGATGAGATGTCAAACTTTGATTCATGGGGAGTATGGGCCCTCACAAATCGGAATTTGACACTTAGGTGTTGGTTTTTAGTATTTTCTGGGTTCCGAGGAAGTTTCTAAGGCATACTATCCGGAAAACCCAGAATACACGCCGTGTAGGACCTCATACATGCAGTGTGTGTTCTTCTGTTTGAGAAGAAAAATGAACTTTTTGAGTACACGCCGTGTACCTTGAGTACACGCCGTGTAGTCTCTCTCTGTGTCACAAACCGTGTGGGAGGTGACATGGGGTAAGGAAAGGCTTGGGTGAAACACGCCGTGTAGTTTTTGTACACGCCGTGGAGTGTGACTCGGAGTTCGGCCGTGTAACTAACAACACGAGTTGGTGAACTCCTGTATAGGATGTCGTGTCAATGATGAACACGCCGTGTAGTGTGACCTGGGGACTCGACCATGTAACTAACAACACGGTCCGGTGTCACCACTCCCTGAACATGCCGTGTAGTCAGTGTACACGCCGTGTAGTCTTGTCCGAGGACGGACCGTGTGGAGTTAGCCGTGTGGCTGGGAAGTAGGATGGTGTAAAAGCCATGTGAAGGTGTAACACACCATGTGGAGTAAAGCCGAGTATTCGGCTGTGTAACAGACGACACATGCAGTTGGAAAATAACACCGTACACGCCGTGTAGATATTATACATGCCGTGTAGTTTTTTTGAACAGAAGCTGTGTGGCTTAGCCATGTAGAAGGACCCGGGCAGGGGAAGGGAAGTCGAGTACACGCCGTGTAGTCAGTGTACACGCCGTGTAGTCTTGTTTTGAAAATTTTGAATGCTTTATTCCTCTTGTTTCCTTATGGTTTATCCACTTTTCGGTCATGATAATATGGAATCTGAGGCGTGCTTTTGACCTTGTAGAGTCATGCCGCCTAGACGACCGCGAGTTGTTCGCCAGGAGAGCGGCGACGATTATACTCCAAAGATGGTGGGCCATGGGCTACCAGTTGATCCTCTAGCAGAGCCAGATGCGGCACCAGCTGCTATACCAGACACAAGCGTAGAGGCGCAGTTCCGTGACGGCTTTATGCGGTTCATGCAGACCTTTCATGGAGCACCGCAAGCTGCCACATCTATGGCCGAGCTGACGCGTGTCTTTCAGCAGCAGCATTCGCCTATGTTTTCAGGGGATGTCGGACCACAGGCTACAGAGTCTTGGTTGGGGTCGATGCAGACTATTTTCGAGCATCTTGAGATGCCTCCAGGGTGGAGGGTCAAGCTCACAACATATATGCTGCGTGATTCCACCAAGAGGTGGTGGGATGTTACCACCCAGTCAGAGCATCACAGAGACATGACATGGGAAGATTTTCAGGCAGTCTTCTATGAATTCTTCTTTCCCAAGACGCTGAGGGAAGATAGATCTTGAGAGTTCACGAATCTGCAGCAGGGCGCTATGTCAGTGATGGACTATTTTGCTCATTTTACTGAGCTTCAGCGCTTTTCACCCGTGATGGTGGGTGATGAGATATTGAGAGCCAGAAATTTTGAGGATGGTCTTCAGTATGACGTCTGAGCACTGGTAAATGTTTTCAGGTTGGCTACTATACACGCTATTGTAAACCAGGCGCTGATTTTTGAGAGGAATCTGCGGGAAGCTAGTGGTGTGGGCCAAGGCGGTTCAGTACAAGTTACTGGTACTATTTCTACTGGAAAGAGGAAGAGACAGATGGACTTCTCTCAGAACAGCAGTACCAGCCAGGAAACTTCTTCAGGTGGTCCGGTCAGGTGCTACCTGTGTGGTAGATATGGGAACAAGAGACCGCAGTGTCCACGAGACCCAGTTAAGTGCCGAGCTTGCGGCAAGATGGGTCATCTGCAGCGCTTTTGGAGGGCGTTACCACCAGTGGCTAGTGAGAGGGGTTCTGTGCAGACTCCGCGTGTGGGAGGAGGACCTGTGACTTCTTACCAGTCTAGGAACTGGAATACGTCAGGGCGTGCCGGAAGAGATGGCGGTCGTGGCCATGGTAGCCAGACACCTGGATCGCAGAGGCAACAGGGCGGGATAGCTCAGAGTAGCCAGGCTGTGTCGCAGGGCCGTGGTACTGGGCAGGCATATGCAGTGCAACAGACCCAGCAGGAGCAGGATCCCAAACCTTCTACAGTCAGAGGTACTATTCTAGTAGCTTCTATTTTATCTTTGGTACTTTTTGATACGGGTGCTACACATAGTTTCATATCTGTACCCGTAGTGGAGAGCCTTGGGATCGGTGTTTCTACGTCTTTCGATATCTTGACGCTAGACACTCTGTTGGGGATTGGGACGGTTGGTGTGCGTCAGTGCAAGGAGTTCCCCCTTGAGGTTGGTGGGTGTCATTTCCTTTGGGACCTCAATGTCTTGGAGATGATGAGCTATGACGTCATTCTCAGAATGGACTGGTTGGTTCCCTTCCAAGCCTTCGTAGACTGCTACCGTCGTAGGGTGCGTTTCACATCACCAGAGGGCAGAGAGTTTCTATACAAGGGTGAGTGGGATGTTCAGGTGAGTCGAGCTGGACCATAGCATCATGGGCGAGGTGGAGTCACAGCCCAGATTGCGAGTTTATATCTGGATGATCAGGGGAATTGTCAGATAGATTTCCCTCCAGTTGTTGATCGTTTCAGGGATGTATTTCCGGACGACTTTTTAGGTCTACCTCCGGTGCATGAGGTGGATTTCTTTATCAATCTAGTGCCAGGAGCAGCACCAGTGTCCATTCCTTCTTATAGGATGGCCACGCCTAAGTTGCAAGAGCTCAAGAGGCAGTTAGAGGAGCTATAGGAAAAGGGTTTTATCCAACCCAGTACTTCTCCTTGGGGTTCTCCGGTCCTTTTTGCGAAAAAGGCGGACGTTACCCTCAGACTTTGCGTGGATTATCGGAAGCTGAACCAGTTGATGGTTAAGAACCGATATCCCTTACTGAGGATAGATGATCTGTTTGATCAGCTTCATGGAGAACGAGTGTTCTTGAAGATTGACTTGTGGTTCGGATATCATCAGCTGTGCGTGAGACCATCAGATATACCGCTTACAGCTTTTCGGAGCAGATATGGTCTGTACGAGTACTTGGTTATGCCGTTCGGACTCACGAACGCGCCAACAGTTTTCATGGCTCTGATGAATCATGTTTTCCATCCGTATCTTGATTCTTTTGTGGTAGTATTCGTGGACGACATCTTGGTGTACTCTCACACTCGACATGACCATGCCACCCATCTTGAGATCGTATTGAGTACACTGAGGGAGCATCGACTATATGCTAAGATCTCGAAGTGCCACTTTTTAATGAACCAAATTCACTTCCTGGGTCACATTATCTCAGAGGAAGGAGTTGCAGTAGACCCAGAGAATGTGAGAGCAGTAGTTTCTTGGGAGGAGCCTAAGAACGTGTTTGAGATACAGAGTTTCTTAGGGCTGGATGGTTACTACAGATGCTTCATACATTACTTCTCCCACTTAGCATCACCGTTAACAGGTCTGACTAAGAAGGGTGTGAAGTTCATTTGGTTAGAAGCTTGCGAGATAGCTTTTTAGAACCTGAAGGGAAGACTGACATCATCACCGATCCTGATACTCCCAGAGCAGGGGAAGAGCTATATAGTTTACTATAATGCATCAGGGATTGGGATGAGAGCCATTTTGATGCAGGGCGACTGAGTTGTTGCATACGGGTCTCGATAATTGAGGTCACATGAGAGAAATTACCCGATGCATGATCTCGAGTTGGCTGCAGTTGTTCATGTGTTGCGCTTCTGGAGACACTATCTATTGGGAGAGCATTTTTTAGTTTTCACCAACCACAAAATCCTCAAGTATATCTTTACTCAGTGTGATATGAATCTGAGGCAGAGAAGGTGGGTTGAGTACCTACAATCCTTAGATTTTAAGCTTGCCTATACACCGGGTAAAGGTAATGCAGTAGCTGATGCACTGAGGAGGAAGACTCAGATACAGGAAGTGCAGGAGGCCAGTGGTGAGTGGCAGATTGTGGATATGTTCTCTGAGATGCATCTAGAGGTGCATGAGAGACAGGGTTAGACTTATCTTTCCTCGTTATCTGCGACTTCTACCCTCCTGGATAGAGTGAGGGTGAGGCAGCTATCGGATTCAGAAGGCCTAGTTATACGGGAGTCGGTGGCAAGTGAGGACCCTCATCCCAGTTGGACGATAGGCGATGATGAAGTTTTGCATTTCCATGGACGAGTATGGGTTCCAGGGGATATACGCGAGGAGCTGATGCAGGAGTTTCATGCTTCGGCTTGGGCAGTTCATCCTGGGGTTACCAAGATGTACCGAGACTTGAGACGTTAGTACTGGTGGCCAGGTATGAAGAGGGAGATAGCTGGTTTTGTTACGAGGTGTTCCACCTATTAGTGGGTGAAGGCAGAGCACCAGAGGCAGCTGGGCTGTTACAGTAGTTTCCCATTCCAGAGTGGAAATGGGATGATGTCACGATGGATTTAGTGACGGTATTACCGAGGTCACCTCGAGGCAATGACGCCGTGTGGGTTGTTGTGGCCAACTCACGAAGGTATCCCACTTCTTGCCAATCAAGGAGACCTTTGGTGTGGACAATATCATAAGGCTATATATCCGAGAGATCGTACGTCTTCATGGGGTCCCTCGTTCAATCATTTCAGATAGGGACGCCCGCTTTACGTCTCGTTTCTGGTAGAGTTTTCAGAGGGCGCTGGGTACACAAGTGCCTCTGATCACAGCATACCACCCTCAGACAGATGGCCAGTCAGAGCGGAAGATACAGGTGCTAGAGGACATGCTGCGCGCATGCATCCTAGACTTTAGGGGCTCTTGGGAGAAGCATATACCCTTAGTCGAGTTTTCCTATAACAATAGTTTTTAGGCGACTATTGAGATGACACCATATGAGGCTTTATATGGTAGGCCATTCCGATCACCTTTGTGCTGGTTAGAGGTAGGTGAGGCAGCTTTATTGGGGCCAAAACTCATGCAAGAGACATCTGAGCAGGTCTAGTTGATTCGGAAGCGGATGGCTACCGCACAGTCTCAGCAGAAGTCTTATGCTGATCACCGCAGACGACCTTTGGAGTTCATGGTCGGGGATCAAGTTTTCTTTCTTGTTTCGCCGAGGCTGGGACACAAACGGATCAGAAGATAGGGTAAGAATTCACCGAGGTATGTGGGACCTTTTGAGATTCTAGAGAGAGTCGGGCTGGTTGCCTATTGGTTGCAGTTGCCGCAGCGGTATCGAGCCATGCACGATGTCTTCCACGTGTCTCAGTTGCATCGCTACCACTCATACCCGTCTCACACCTTTCAGCCAGAGGAGGTTGAGCTTCATCATGATGCGTCCTTTGAGGAGCATCCGATCCGTATCGTTGATAGGAAAACGAAGGTTCTCTGAGGATGGTCAGTTCCTCTCGTACGGGTGCTATGGAAGCATGGCCGAGTGCAGGACGAGACCTGGGAGCGGGAGGCTGACGTACATGCTCAGTGGCCAGAGCTGTTCTGAGCCTTATCTTCGCCACCCTTGGAAGGCCAATTCAGGGATGAATTGATATAAGGGTAGAAGTTTGTAAGAACCCGGTTCTTATTTTTGAGGTACAAGCTTCTTCTTTTTTCCTTTTCCTTAAGTTTTTTGGGGAAAAAATGGAAAATGGGGAAAAAATCTAAATTTCGAAACTACACGCCGTGTACTTTTGGTCGTTTTGGGATGAGTACATGGGGCGTGTAGCCGTGTCGGCGATGAAGGGTGTAGGAACCGACTACACGTCGTGTAGTGGTACCTTACACGCCGTGTAGTCAGTCGACAGGATTAAACAGTAAGGCGGTGGAGTCGCCGCCATCTGGGCGACAGTACATACCATGTACTAGAGAGTACATGCCGTGTACTCATGTCGACGGATGAAAAGTGTGCCGGTTCCGCCAAATGAACAGTTAAATGAAAGAATTACACGCCGTGTACTCATAAGTACACACCGTGTACTTTGTTTTTTCAGCTTAAAACAGGCAGTAGCCTCCTCATTTGGTAGAGGAGACTCTTGAATGGTTTTGGAGCCAAAGGAGGAGGCCAGATCTTTGAAGATCCACCGAGCGTTCGTCTGGAATCTGTTTCAGCTTCGGATGATTTCATTGGAACCGCAAGGGTAAGCCCTCTCATCTCCTCGTACCATTCTTGCCAATTCTTCTCCTAACGTAAATTATTTACATTTTTTTGGTTTTTGTCCCTCGTTAGATCTATGCCGTTCTTGGGTGTTTCAGGAGTCGGTGTTCATTTATAACACTTCGTATGCCTAAGGGAGAGAATTCTGTTACAATGCCTGAGGGAGATATTCTGTATAGCCTGAGGGCGTGGTTCACAATATTAGCCTGAGGGCGAGATACTGATTGGCCTGAGGGCGTGGTGATATTGAGCACATAACGATACTAAATTAAATAAATTAAATGAATAATAAAATGGCAATTTAATTTTTAAGTTAGTTACTATTTATTACTGCATACTTTATTACATTTTACTATTGCACACTGTTGTTACACGCTTACACACAATTGGGCACGGGCCTTTGGTGGGTGCCTACTGAGATATATTTCTCACACCCTGTTTGGGTCACACTTTTCGGCCCAAACAGATTATATGGATGCAGGTGTAGATAGAGGAAAGATTCCCTATACAGGTACTTGACTGTTGCTGAGGAGTAGAAGGGCATGGGACCGAGCCTAGGCTCGCGATGCCTCTGCCAGCTGTTTTCTTTATTTTGCTGTACTCTGTTTTCTGCTGTACTGTATTGATGTATAACATGTTCTGGCTCTTTTCTTGGAACCTGAAACATGTAGCATCATCTTTTATATACTACTGGTTATATCCACTGTTGTAGTTTATTTCCATTGTGTATGGTTTACTGCTTCCGCTGTTGTCGTTGTATGTTTATTTTGTATTCCGTTGCGCTAAACTTTGACAAATGAGGGAATAGTTTCCCCACTATCAGACCTGGGCCCTCGCTGCTAGTCGGCAGCCTCTGGCATATGGGCAAATTCGCTTGAGGTCTTGTGGCGAACTGGGCTCGGGGCACCCATTGCGTGGCACCCGGGTCCGGGATGTTACATAAAGCACCTTTATTTTTCATTTAGTTCAATTTCAATTTATCTTGCTTTGTTATCCTAAACTCAACTACTCTATCCAAATGACAATTATAGATCTATTATAATCTTTATACTGTAATTATATCATGTGAATTTAAGAACCATCATCAATATCCTTACTCTCTCTCTCTCTTTTATTTTATAAATGAAATCAACGTCCATTATGTTCGGATTTATAACCTTTGTGGATGATGAAGTTTCTTTCTTCAATTTCTCATTCATTACATGTAATGAAACCATTTTGATGGTTTAAACAGACTATAATATATGTATTATCACTTAATTAATATTCAGGAACCACTATACATATATATTATTAAATATTATGACCAAAATAGTTCATAATAATCAAAATACCGCTAAAATAATCTAAGTGAATGTCATTAATATTTCATCTAATGATTCATCCTATTTCCATGTAAAAAATGATAGAAATGACCATTGACATGTTTTTAGTTTTATAAATAATATTTAATTTTAATTCTGAATATTTACATCTATTCCACATGAACTCCATTACTTAAGAACAAGTGAATCGATTATGAAAATAAAGACAATGAAAACTCGGGAACAACGAAATTCAATATAATAACTTATCAATAAGGGATTAAATAAACTAAAAAAATAATTATAAAATAATTACATGTATAATAGGTTCTGAAATAAGCTATTAATAATTGTATTTCATATTCCAGGACCTTAAGTTCAAGAGAGGAACACATTCGAACTTAAGGTAAGTGTTTCTTCATCTCACTCCCATTTTTGTGAGATTTTCTGTATTCACAACTAATACTTGTGTATGGTGTATGTATACTTACCATTAATGTAACATATCAGATATATATTTATTTTAATGGTATTAAATTTATCATTTGAATATTATTAATTTTGGGCATACAAATAGATTGATTATAAAGTGGTAAGGGATTTCAACATGAACCCCCATTTTCATTCGGGTTACTATTATTCTCTACATATATCAAATAAATTATTATTTATTCTTATTTACACCACATAAATTATGTTTGAATATCACATATATGTTTACCATCTAGAATAAATCTTTATTTTATGGAGATTTATATGTTTTAAAAGGTTCATTCAAATTTTTTATCTTGATAAACAAACACAATTCAAGAGATATATTCAAATTCTTATCTGTTTTCAAGTGTACACCATATTCTATTTTAAGCCACCATTATTTTTATATAAACAATAATTTTATCATGAAAAAATTATCTAGGATCATTTTTTGATTTAGTAGAAAAAACATGTCTTTCCACTTTAAAATTCTCTTAATACTTTCCTTAAATTGCTCTAAAATGTTTTATTTCTAAAGAATATTAAGAACTATTTTTACTTTATTTCACTTCAGTGGGACATCATTTATTCCGAAAATATAATTTCAATGTACTAATATTTTATTTTATTGAAAATCCATTCTTACAATTTTATTTTATAGAAAATATAAAATATTTTACAAAAGAACTCTTCTTTCAGAAGTAAAAATGATTTTTCTAATCTCACATTAACTTTTATGAGAAATATGACTTGTTCACCATTTATTTCTATCTTGTGGTGTATTTAATTCCCTTTGGTATATCATATAAATAGTATCCTTATTCATATGATATTTTAATGGATTATTATTTGAATGTTTCAAGGTGGTATGGGACACTTTGGAATTGTTAAGGACTATTTCCCTCAAGGATTCTCAATGGTATAATTTAAAAGTATCTTCATCTTTGGAAAAAAACTTTGTTGAATCTTTTACTTCATTGAGTTTTATCTCCTATGATATCATCCACCATGTTTTATTTAATGGTTTATTATTAGTCTGATTATGTATGTGCTATCTTGATACCATTCACTATATTATTCCGAATGGTTAGTGTTTATGTTCAATGATTGGGGAAAGTTTTTTACATTTCATATGATAGTTTCAATATGAATGTATATATTAATTATATTTAGACCTTTAATATGAGGAATTCATTAGACTTTGTATGTGATGGGTGAAGACCTCTATAGCCTATCGATGCATCAGTAGGTCTCATAAGACAAATAGATGTGGAATTGACTGAGGCATTTTCCAATTTGATATATGGGTTTGGCCGAGGCCTTAATCATTTTTATACGTCTTGGATGAGGCCTTGAAAAAATGTTTAAGAATGTCCTAAATATGAACTTCCCCCCATTATGAATCTAGTAATTCAAAGTTCATGTGGTTATTTGACTCGTAGAATACACATGCTTATGTTTTATTATGGAATTATTTACTCATCTCATATTCGTGCCATAATGTGTTCAAGTTTATAATTTGTAGAGGAACATGTTTTCATTTATTCACTATGACTAATGTTTATGTTTATGTTATCTTCTGCTATATTTATTACTCTTACTGAGCATTTGAGATCACCCCATTCTTATGTTTCATTTTCCCAGGATATGTAGAAGTAAGTTATGAGTGACTTGCAATCATATTTTAGGAGGATTGGATGTTTGTTATGGAATAATTTTTGTGTTGTTTCCCTTTTCAAGATGTAATGTTGAACTTATTTATGTATCTTGATTCCAAATTTACTAAATTACTTAGTCCTTCGGGATTTTTATTCCTTCTTTATATGCCAATATAATAAAATAAGGCATCGTCTTTGATCAACTAGGGTGGGGTCTTTATAGTTGGTATTAAAGGAAGTTTAGTAGAAAACTTGGAAACTAGATTAGAAAAAGTAGATTAGTGAACAAAACCTTAAGGTAGTATTTGAGGAAAAACATACCATAATGTCCTAGATTTTTTGTAAGGAATAGATTATGTGGATCTTTCTAGAAAATACATCCCTGTCTGGATACAAATAGGTAGAGGAGGCTCTGACATAGATGTACCTAGGAGTTAAAATTCTGACAAGGAGTTTTAGGCTTAACCCGGGGTATCCTAGTACACAACAACGAGCCTTGATTTACTCTTGGTTATGAAACTCTCAGGGGATATTCTTACGATAATTCACATTTTATTTACCCACCATTATGAAGGATTTATTCCCCCAAAGTAACCAAAGTATATGGTTCTTGTATTTATGATGCATAAATTTATGCCATGTGGTATACCGTGTTTATATTCATAGAGAGTTCAAAATGTTAAAAACTAATATATAATATGGGATTGATTAGAAATGAAGCCCAGTATAAGAAATGAGGACTCCACCAATGCACGAGTTGCGAAGAGTAAGAAGGATCATATCTCTGATGGTCTTAATCCATCACTTCAAAGGAATATTGTCTCCCAAGTATCCTCATCATATGAGGAAATAATATCTTGTGTTGACAAGTTATGTAAAGACTTCTCTAAGTCCTATGGCTTTGAAGGGAAGAAAATTGTGGAAGGAAACACCTTGGTATATTCTTGAGAGGAAAAGGAGTTTTCTTCAAGTGTGAAGAAAAAGGACACCATGCTCATAATTACAAGACAAGGAAATAATTTCCCTATATTCAATGCTTCAACTGCAAGGATATGGGACACTATGCGAATCAATGTCTCAAGTATCAAAGGAATATACCCCAAATGATGATTTTGGATAATTATCAAGTTATTATTCTACTAGAGATGAAGTAGAATGATTAATATTCCCAGTCAAGAATCATGTCATTCAAATATTTTTTCAGTAATGTACTGGTTGTAAGAATTATTAGATATATAATTATTGTACTACAATACTATTTCATTAATTATTTGAGGTCATATAGTGAATGTTACAAAGGAAAATTGATTCATTTGAAATTTAAACTACATGATTGAGGTAAATAAAACCCTTAATATATATCTCATGTTGTGATAATGATGAAGAAATGATTAATTCAGATAAGTTCTGACTACCTTGGAACTGATTGTTGCCTTTTTGAGAAATGGTCTATGCTATCATTGATAGAGTTTACCATAATTTTGGATTTAAGTAATATATCCAATAATATGTATAGTACTTAAGGAATAGATTGGAATGCGTGTTTCCAATATGGTTTTTATGGTAATTGAAGTTATTACCATATTTCAAGAGGATACATGATGATGTTATTCACATGTTTAGAATGTGAATTTTAGAGATTCTTCTTTTTGATTAAGTGTTAATGATAAGTTCATCTTGTAAATTTAGAGGCCTTCACTACAATGTGTGGAATCATTCTATATCGGAATTTTTAACCATTTACAAAATGGTTTATATTGATCATTATATGGGTTTTAGTGTTTAATGTCGCTATATGATGGTTTGGTTATTCTTCCTTGACCATGTTTTCCAATTAGAATACGTTGTTTTGTAGTAACCAATGATTTCCCTTTCCTATTATTAATATAATATTCTAACTATATTCTTGATGTGGTTTTCCTACAAAGGAATTTTCAAGTATCAATCATTAACTTTAGAACTTCAATTTGAAAATTTGAGGATGAAATTTTTGTAAGGGGGGGATAATGTAACACCCTAAGAATTTACAAATAGATTTAATATTGAATGCATAAAACATTGAGTCTCTACAAAACACCACATTGTTATAACCTAGTCACTTAAACATAATTTTTCCACCTCTTTGATTTTAATTTAAAAAATCTGACATACACGGTTGTGATCAGTAAGTTATTTGGAGTCTGATAAGAAAAACTTAATTTTTGGTGAATATTAACCAACCCTTATGAATAGTAAAATACCCTTACAAATAGTGATATAACCTAATTAATAGTTACCTTACCTATGATAGTATATAAATAATATTCAAGTGGTAGTACGATATACCTTTGTTTTGGAATAAGTCAATAAATGTTTTAAAACTATTTTTTAGAATAAATTATGATTTTAATTAAATATTATATTAATAATATTTAGAAAATTATTTCTGAAAAATGAAATTCATTTTCTTTGATTATACATTCCGAAAAATGGTTAGGGTGAATTTTTTGTATCTTTCTAAAATACTCAAATTTTTTATAAATATTGAAATACGGTAAAATACCATATATACAAATAATTAGTTAAATACACTATTTATGACATCATAAGTGATGTAAGACCACTTGGTTAGGAATAAAATTCATTTATTACTATTCTTGGTCATGGAATCATCACTATTTCTGGTCTGGGGAGAAATTAATAAACTATTGACTAAAAAATTATGAAAACCCTCCTCCCATCCACTATAACCCCCCTCACTCCCTCTTCTCTTCAATCCTATAATCCTTGAAGATCCTAAAAGTTCGCCCAAATACCCTTACTTAGTCACTCCCCACGTACAAGAAGATGTTGGTATTTCCAAAAGACTAAAATATATTCCTTTAAGGGGATTCTCAAAGAGGTTATTTCAAGAGGTAAAACCCCTTTATTTTTCATTTAGTTTCATTTCAATTTATCTTTTTTTTATATCCTATCCTCAACTCCTCTATCAAAATGACCATGATAGATCTATTATAATCTATATAATGGAATTATATCATGTTAATGGAAGAACCATAATCAATATTGTTAATCTCTCTCAATTTTATTTTATAAACAAAATCAACGTCCATGAGGTTCCAATTTATAACCTTCGTGGATGACGAAGTTTTATTCTTCAATTTTTCCTTCATTAACAGTCATGAAACATTTTTTATGGTTGAAACAGACTATAATATATTTATTATAACCTAATTAATATTCAGTAACTAGTATACATACATATTATTAAATCGTGTGACCAAACTAGTTTCTAATAATCAAAATACCGCTGAAATAATCTAAGTGAATGTCATTAATATTTCATTTAACGATTCATCATATTTCCGTGTAAAAAACTTATAGAAATGACCATTAACAATTTTGTAGGTTCATAAATAATATTTAATTTCAATTCCAGAGATTTACAACCATTCCACATGAATTCCATTACTCAAGAACAAGTGAACCGATTATGAAAATAAAGAAAACAAACACTCCGGAACAACGAAATTCAATATAATAACTTATCAATAAGAGCTAAAATGAACTAAAAAAATTATTATAAAATAATTTCATGTCTAGTAGGTTCTGAAATAATTCTTTAATAATTCTAATTTCATATTCCAGGACATTAAGTTCAATAGCGGAACACATTTGAACTTAAGGTAAGGGTTTCTTCATCTAACTCCCATTTTTGTGAGATTTTCTGTATTCACTACTAATACTTGTGTATGGTGTATGAATACTTCCCATTGATGTAAAATATCATGAATATATTTATTTTCATGGTATTCAATGTATTATTTTAATATTATTAATTCTGGGGCATACGAATCAATTGATTACAAAGTGGTAAGGGATTTCTACAAGAACCTCCATTTTCATTTGGGCTACTCTTATTCTATACTTACCTAAAATAAATTCTTATGTTTTCTTATGTACACCACAAAATTTATGTTTTAATGTCCTATAAATGTTTACTATCTAGAATCCTTCTTTATTTTTTGGGGATTTATATGTTTTAAAAGGATCATTAAAATTTTTTATCCTGATAAACAAACCTAATTCAAGGAATATTTTCAAATTCTTACCCATTTTCAAGTGTACACCGTAATATATTTTAAGCCACCATTTTTTTTATAAAAATATAATTTTATAATGAAAAATTATCTTGGATCATTTCTGGATTTAAGAGAACAAACATGTCTTTCCACTTTAAAATTCTATTTAATACTTTCCATAAATTGCTCTAAAATGTTTTATTTTTAAAGAATATTAAGAACTCTTTTAACATGATTTCACTTCAGTGTGATATCATTTATTACTAGAATATAATTTCAATGTACTAATATTTTATTTTATTGGAAATTAATTATTACAATATTATTTTATATCATATATAAATTATTTTCCAAAATAACTCTTCCTTCAAAAGTAATTTTTTTTCTCATCTCACATTATATTTTATGGGATATATGCCCTGTTCACCAATTATTTCTTCCTTGTGGTGTATTTAGTGACCTTTAGTATATCATATCAAGAGTAAACTTATTCTCATTATATTCTAAGAGATTTTAATTTTAATTTTTCAAGGTGGTATGCAACACTTTGGAATGTTTAAGGACCATTTCCCTCAAGTATTTTTCAATGGTCTCATTTAAAAGTATCTTCATCTATGCCAACAAACTCTGTTGAATATTTTACTTCATTGAGTTTTATCTCCTATGATATCAACCACAATGTTTTATTGAATGGTTTATGATTTGTTGGACTATGTTTGTGCTATATTGACACCATTAAAAAAATTATTCCGAATGGTTAGTGTTTATGTTCAATGATTGGAGAAAGTTATTTACATTTAATATGTTAGTTTCAATATGAATGTATATATTAATTATGTTTATCCCTTTCATATGAGGAATTCATTAGACTTAGTATGTGATGGGTGGGGCCCTCTATAGCCTCTCCATGCATTGGTAGGTCTCATGAGATAAATAGAAGTGGAATTGGATGAGGACTTTCCCAATTTGATATATGGTTTTGGATGAGGCCTTAATCATTTATAGACATCTTGGCCGAGGCCTTTAAAAAATGTTTCAGAATGTCCATCATATGAACATATCTCATTATGAAGATATTAATTAAAATTTCATGTGGTTATTTTACTAGTATAATACCTATGATTATGTTTTATTATGGAATTATTTACTCAGATTATATTTGAGCCACAATATGTTCAAGTTTATTATATTTAAAGGCATGTGTTTTAATTTATTCACCATGCCTAATTTTTATGTTTATGTTATCTTATGATGTATTTCTTACTCTTACTGAGAATTTTAGCTCACCCATTTCTTTTGTTTCATTTTCCTAGGATATGAAGAAGTAAGTTATGAGTGACTTGCATTCATATTATAGGAGGCTTGGATATTTATAGTTAAATAATTTAGTGTTGTTTTTATTTTCATGATGTAATGTTGAACTTATTTATGTATCTTGTTTACAAATATACTAAATTACTTGGTCCTTTAGGATGAATTTTCCTTGTTATATTACAATCTAATAAAATAAGGAACTGGATCTGAGCAACTGGGGTTGGGTCCTTATATACGTGCCTCTATTGGGTGTTCCATATGAATAGTTTCCACATTAGCATAGAGGTAGCATAAAAACGTGTTTCAGATGGATTTAAGGATATATGGATTCTAAAATAGAATATTCATCATAATAATTTTAATCCACAACATCACCAATGAATAGTCTTCACCTTAATGAGCATCGAGTGGCCACCGAAGAAGATGAAGCCACTGAAGAGAGCAAGAACGCCCCTCCCAAAAATGGGTACAAATGAAATAAAATTCAGAGAAGATATGGATGAAAAATGGATTCTTATTTAGGATGTAAAGTAGCTCCACACTAAAGAGATCCCAAGAATTTATAAAGATAGAGAATATTATTAGGAAAGGATGATAGTTCTTGAACTTCTCAATAAGAGACCAGCAGTGATAAATGAAATATTCTGAAAGTTCTCCCTCAAAGAGAATAAGTGTTGGAGAACCATACCTCATTTTAAATTTTTTAGATCCATGGAGATATGAGGATACATTGATATAGGGCGATAAGAATCCGAGTGGGTATCTCTAGTCACCCCTTATTTGAATGAAAATAGTTTTGAGGTCAGAGGTCCCAAAGCACTAGAGCGAGAGGGCTGGGTTGGAGAACCAAATATGGTGGAATATTGAAGAACCACCATAGAGGGTCAAATAAAGACAATATGAACCTATAATAAATCCCCAAATGAAAAATCTAGACCACTTACTGCTAGTGGCGATAGATCTGAAGGTGAATATGATGCTGAAGTTTTGAGGGAGCACTGCTAAGACCAGACAAACAATTTGAAATTTTGAGGTGCACCTGAGGCACATTCTTCTAAGGGAGACAATAATTTTTAATTATAGTTTATCAACACCTCATCCACTCCATTATATGAATTTTTTTATCATGTTTTAATACCTTTACCCATCAAATTATTCTTTTACCATTTTTTATTTAATAGGGGTAACTTGTTTTTATCCATGGTAACATAATCATTATGCATAAAAATAAAGTGGTCATTTATAGATAAATTGGACCCACTAATTCTAAATTTTAAATCCATTTCATCTTATTAAATTAAAAAATTGATAAATATTAAATTTAAAATAAAATTTATCATGTATTACATACAATTTTTGAGAAAATATCACTTATGTTCTAAAATATCAAATATTGGTTTTTAAATTAAATGATTTTTTAAATAATAAATTCAATTATTAAATAAATATATGTTCTCAATTTTTTTTTCAAGAATTCACATTTAATAATTATATACTAATGTTTTCATAAAATAAAATTTATTTGTAAAAATGATATTTTTCACTATTCACCTAAAAATCATTCTTTTCAGAAAAATCCAAAAACTTCATCTTAAGAAAATGTTACTATGATGAATCTAAAAATAATGTAATTTTTTTCTAATTTCAAATTATATGTTGTAGAAATTTAATTTTGAATATAAATGGGATATATAATTAAAAACATGTATTTGTATAAAAATAGATTTCTTAGAATATTAACCATTCTCATTCATATTTTATATTATTTTATAATTAAATTAATATTAAAAAATTATTTCTATCAATTATATTTTACCATTCATCACAATGTTTTTGAAATATAAATGCATATCACATATAAATACAACTTTTAAAAAAAATTCTAATTATAAAATGACCTTATTAGTCATTTTACTTATACCAATTGAATTTCATTCATATTAAAATTATCCTTTATTTTATTTATATAAATATTTCATAAATATTTTACTCCTATTAATTTATTCCTATTCTATGGCTAGGTTTTAACATTCATACTTAATATTTATATTTTTTAAAAACTACATAATGGTTTCATTTTAGTTTGGTGTTTCATATGGAGAATGATATCAACACATTGAATTATTTAAGGGAAATCCTATATCAAATTTTTATGGTTTTACAAAAAATCATCCATTTTTATAAAATTAGTAATTTTTCATTGACACATAATTTTAAAACACATATTAGGTTTTGTTTGAAACCATAAATATTGAGTATGTTTTTCAACTTGATGTCCGTTTATAAAATATTTATCAGTACAATTATAATAATTATCAATGAGTTATCATTACTAAATATGAAATCTCAAATTCCTTATTTTCTAACCCATTTCATGATATTTTTATCTTTAAACTTGTATATCAAGAAATAACTATCATATATTAGGGCATTTTCATGCTTTTAGGATTTATTATACACTTAAAACATGATTTATTACTCTTTACACATTATTAATTTCTAATTTTTTTATACTTTGTTTTTTTCACCTGAGTGTGGGGAATAATGAGACACTCCTTAGATTTATAAATTTTTTTGTCTCACTTACTATAATTCTCATTAAGATAATCATATTTATTATTTAAATGAACCTTTTGTTTCACATGTTTTAGATGAAATTTATTTATGTTTCATGGATATATCCCCCTTATCTCATCACATATACTTTGTATAGGATAACCGTTATTATTTCTAAAAACTATTTCTAAAATTTTAATTTTAATGGAATCTATTGACCATTTATAAAGAATAATGAATATAAGGAATATTTTTTTTATTCTAATTGTTAAATTTGAAATTTTGATCCTAAATTTTCACATTCTAGACTATAATAGATTTCAACCCTTTTTAAAATAATTTTTATAAAAAACATATTTTGTTCACATTTTCATGGGGAAAATTAATTTAATTCACTTAATTTGACCTAAAATCCTATTCATCAACATATTTGTGTTTTTTATTATATAATAATTATTAAATTTTCTGATTTATGAACAAATATAACTTATTTTATGTCATAAAAACCTTCTTAATATATTTTTGACACTTTGAAACAACTTTAATGAACAATAATTGTGAAATTTAATTTATTCTAGTAAGTATGAGTTTTAAACACATTTTATTAATTCTTATAAATTTATTAAAATTTGTATGAAATCTATGAAGTTATGTTATTCAAAATTCTATTATTCTTGGTATGAAATATATTGAGACTTTTAATATTTTTCAATAATTTTCTTTTTTCTATATACTTCAACTTATCATATTTTAAAGAATTAGTGCTCTTTAGAGGGATGTATTTACTCTCCGATTTGGAGATCTTCATAAAGAACCAATCAAGGTAAATTCTAAAGAAATATATTTTTCAGTTTCTATTATAGCATTATTAACTCCTTCCTCAACATTAGAAAAATATTTATTTTTTCTTCATGGGACATAAATTTAATCTCACCATCATCATCAAAACTTTCTTCAATATCAAAGTTGTTATTTTAATTATATGAGTAATAATATTCCTTTAATTGTAGGTTTTATCTTTTTTAACCTTGGTATCATTTTTATATTTTTCTTTTAAAAATTATTTACCATATTTTTACTGGCCAAAATTTATTTTTTTAAAAAAAATTTATTCTGATGTTTCTTATTCCACTTTATTATCATTCACGTTCTTAAGAAAATTTTAGAAAAAGTGACCATTATTTCAATAAATAAAACAATTTATTTAATCCATTCCTTTATAATTTCTTTTTTTCATGTATTTATTCATTCAATTTCTCCTCTTGGGGTCTCATCTTCTTCAAATTGATTTTAAATCCTTTAAATTATTTTAATGAAAAACAAATTTTACCCTTTTTATTCTTATTCAATCAATATATTATTCAATTTATTAGGATATAGTAAAGTTTATTAATTAAAGATTTATTAATATCTTGATATTATAATGTTTATAATTTTTAAACAAATATTTATTAAATTATTATTAATAACTTATTCACTTGATTATAGTCTCCAAGATTTACATTATAATCTAATAAAGTTTAAAAAAAGAGTAATTTAAATCAATAATTTATTAATGAATTTGTCATACATTATATTTACGTCATTGGATTGTAATATTTGGATATATAACTATTCTTCCTTGAAGTTTTTATCTCCTTTGTATGTGTTCTCCAAAATGATATATATCTATTTTATTTATTTATAACCCATTGTATTTTTTACTTCCTTTCCATAAATAAAAAAAAATCATTTCATTCATGAAACTACAAAAAAATTGGGTTTATCCAGAGCTAGGGATTTAACAACCCTAGAAAAAATCACTATTAAAGACCCTCTCTATCAGTGCTAGGAAAAGCACTCTTAATGTGGGCCCTTTATTAGCACTTATAAAAAAGAGCTGATAAATGGGGGACTTTATCAGTGCTTGTAAAAAAAGTTCCAATAGGGGGGGTTATCAGTGTTTTTTTGGAAGTGCTAATAAATACCCCGTTTATTAGTGCGTTTTAGTAGCACTTAAATGGTATATTTCAAAAAAATCATTTAAAATAATATATTAATATATAAATATATTTATATTGATGTAAATATAATATATATATTTTAAGTTTGTTTTAGATATGGATAAATAGGTGTTTACACTTAATATATAATATATTTAGTGAAAATGGCTTATTAAATAAATTTTAAAATAATTTTAATTAATAATTTGATAATTATTATAGAGTAATAGTAATTTAGTATCAATTTAAAGATAAAAAATCAAAAAATTAACAAAACATATAAACTAAGTTAAAAACATAACTTAAACTTCAAACAACCATAATGTTTGATCCAGGTGTCCCTTTTGTGATGAGTTCTATGCAATAATGATGGGGGGGACCCTTATCATGTTTTCTGAGGCAAAAAAGGCCTAGAAATCCTCTAAAACTGAGTTTTTTAGGGGTACTCTAATTTTTTAAGAATCGATGGATTTTCAGCCTCATTTAAGGAGTTATTATTGTCTTTTTATGTTAATAATAAATTTATTTTCTGAACTTACATTCATATTGATATTATGGTTTTTAAATTTTATCATTTTTCACAATGTTGTTTTATTTATAGTTAACTATATGCATATATACTTATATTTACTTATAATAAATCACTTGTATAAATATATATCCACATATTTATATAAAAATGTATTTTTCAATATATAAAATAAATATTTATTATTCATTTTATTTAAAGTAAAATATTATTGGTTTTATTTACCTTATAAAAATGAAATAATATGGATATATATAACTATATAATTAATGTTTATATATAAACACGTGTGTGTCAATAATTAAAAAATATATATGTATATGTATATTCTGATATATTTAAATAAATACATATTCTAAAAAAGTGATTTAAACAATATCTACTCATTTTTATATTATAAAAATATATTTATAGTGTTTATATATACATATATATGTGTATTACTAAACAGATATATATTTATGTTATATTTGAGTAATTTTAAATAAATATAATATATAATATATTTAAATAAATATAAATATATATATATCAAACACACATATATTTTATAAATGTATTTAAAAATAATTATATAAATCCATTATTAAAAATATATATGTATATATATATAATTAAAAAGAAATATCATTAAATAGATAGTCAATCAACATGGTGCAGTGGTAAATACATTCTATCACAATGGAGAGGTTTGGGGTCTGAATCCATGTGGTTGCACATGTGGCTGGAAATTTGTAAAGCACTGATAAAAAGGGTGGTGGGGTGAAAAGAGCTAGGGGGGGGACTGTTAAACGTGTTGTGGAAGCATGAATAACATGGTCAGGCGTATAGAGGTTCGAAAAAATTATAATTTTACCCCCTTTAATAGAGATTCCTTTATTAGTGCTAAAAACACTGTTAAAGGGGTCCTTTAAAATCACTTTTATGGTGCTGATAAAAGCCTAGGGTTTTAAATTGCTCTACAGTAGTCAGTTCTTTTTTATAACTAATAAAGGTTTATTCTAGTGTTGTTGAAGGCCTCTTTTGTAGTAGTGTAACGATGAATTTAAATATTTTCATGCTTGTATGTGTAAAACCACTACTTTTGGTTGTGTAAGACCTATAAAAATTATATATAAAATATTGATTATAAGAGATATGATATAAGAGTCCATGAATTCCTTCTGAATATTTAATATTTCATCAATAAATCTAAGAAATCCCTTACCATTAAAAGAATTATAATTCTTTATAATGAGATAAAATTTATCCTACACCTTCAAGTGATACTTGCTAAATCTTTTATGGAGAAATATATTCTAATGATAGAATTTAAAAAGGAATAGTAAAATGATATTGAATCTATAATGCAATACCAATTACAATTATTATTGATTTTTTAATAATTAAATTTTATAATGGTTAAAGAAAAATGATATTTACACACACATATATATATATATACATTCATATTTACCTATTTATCCCACAAAAAATATAATCAAAATCATATAATGAGAGACATTGAAATTTTCATAAGGGTTAATATTCATTATGATTTTCTAATCCTTAGTGTGTGGGGAGTGATATCCTACTCAAAGATATTTGTTTCCTTTTTGTCATGATAAAGGTGTAATATAAGTAAGAGGATTACCATAGAAAATATTTTAGTATATGACTTCAATAAACTTTTTACACCACCCATTAGAATATAATAATTCACATTTTTAAGCAGAAGAAGAATAAAAATGAATATATAAATTATACTTCAACAAATTCCATAATCCTTTTCAATTTTATGAGAATGAACAATAATTTTAAGAAGAAAAAATCTTCCTAGAATCTTATTCAACAATGAAGATTCTATCTAGTAAATTATATTTATTCATGATAACGACCTTATTTATAATAAACATACATTTAGTTTTTTAGGTATATATATTACTCTCTCTCTAAATTTAAAATCATTGGATTTCTATCACCAAATCATTTCAAGCGTGGGTTAACTTTTTTGGGGTTCCTCATAATGTTTTTTTGGATTTTATATTTGTTAATTTTGAATTGGTAATGTGGGAGAACATAGACAATTTCTTAATATATGAAAACCATAAGGATCCCAAAAAGTAAAAGTAAACAACTAGAGGATAAATTAAAAAATGGAAAGATGACAGTTGGGATGATGCCACCCTCTTTTAGATAAGTCTCACTACGTATGTTACTATGATTTTGTTAATATATATTGGGATCACCATTTTCCACTGAGAATGTTCTACTCCATCAATATCACTACAAAATACACTAACACACCATCATATAGATCTTCTATAGAGATAGACCAACATCTCTCATGGTGTAAAACAAAAAAATAAAGAATAAATACACTCTAAATTTCACCATGGAGAACCATCACCAAACTAGCCAACTTGAGATCGATAGATATTAAAATATAAATATATCCAAACAAAAGGATCAACACACCAAAAAAATATATTTTGAAATCTACATAATCAATTTTAAGAAATAAACAGTAATAATCCACCAACATTGAGATAAATAGAAATAGAATACGAGTTGGAGTAACACACTTTAATTCCCCAATCCTGATTCATTCATAAGTAACCAAACTCATGGGTCCACATTACCTCATGAATTCCTCCTCATATGATAGAGTCTACTTACTAGTATTTAGGGACTAAATAACATCACCATTATACTCTAAGAATTTAATTAAAGGTAAAACCATTTTTTGGATAAATGCACAGAAATTTTCACATGCGCCATAATGAAAAAACTTTATAAATGTCAAGAATTTAAGGTAAACCATGTAAATCACCAACAATATACTTATGAGGACTCACTCATCCAATATCGACCTTTGATTCAATCTAAAATGAGAAACCATAAAAAATACCTAAAATTAGGGAATATGATCTCACATGGAAATAACATCCCAGGTAAGAATAAAAACTGTGTAAAGAAGAAATAGGATCCTTAGAATTACTGAGAGGGATATGATAAGATAAAAAAGGATTAAATGGGAGCTAGAATAAAAGAGAATCATCAAGTCCTTGGTGAGGGAGAGGAATATCTCTCACATGGGAGGAGGTTATTTTCATTTTAGGGAGGAGGCTTTTGGTTAAAAGAAAGGAACGAAAAAAATGAAATCTCACCCATTTAAATTGGTTGTATAGTTTAACTGCACATTTAGAAAAAACATGTACCAAACACGCACACCTAATATCTAAGTGTCATAAATACTAACAAGGATAGGTGCATAATTAAACAAACCATGTGAAACCCATTCAGTGCCACTATCCAAATGGATAATCCCCTCGCATGGATACACACATGGTTAGAAAAACTATTGGAAGCCCATGTAGGCCCATTTTCAACTCTACACCATTTTCACGATTGTCTAGGCCACCTCACTTGGTTAAACAAACTATTTACCTATACAAAAAGGATGTACATTTTGGCCTCATGGTAAGTACTAACAGTGCACCAACCATATCCCAAGTGATGTCTCTCTCGAAATTTAGATTTCAAAGACCAAGAGAACCAAAAATCATATTGGATTGTGAATGGCCTATCAGACCTTAAACACAATCCATTAACAATAATCCTTGGAGTTCCGACACTCATAATTTCATTTCAAAGTTCATTTTTGGATTTGACCCATCCACCAAAGGAAAATTCAAAATCCTTTATAATTTTAAATTTTTTCAAAACATAGAATCTTTCATTCCCCACATTCAAACTTCTCAAACCTGAGAATAATTTTTAGTCATCAAAATGAACAACCCAACCTACCTGGATAGGAAATTCTTAATCAAAGGACTTGTTTTATTTCTAAACACCCAACATGACTCCAAGAACCACTTAATGCATACAAGGCTTAAACTTCTAAAACACATGATAATACACATAACCACCAATGAAACACTAAGAAAATGATTACTTGACCCCATATAACTTAAGAAAGGATCATGTCATTGTATATTTAATCAACCATTCTATGAAAGTCCCCACTATAGGTTTAATCATTCGACATCCAATTTTGAGCTATGATACCCCAACTATCAGAATTTCTAATTTAGGCTTGCCATCAACATCCAAAGATGCTCCAAACATGATTTCCAACTTACTGAAACTGATATCATATGAGGAAACTACCTCTAGTACTTGATTTGATCGAAATGGTTGAATTAAAATCTAGAAAACTTAACCTAGTCATGATTGATTTTCCTTGAAAATCCCCTGATGACATTTACACTGAACCCATCTCAACCCATGACATGATAGATGTGGTTCCTCACTGAATGCAAACAAATAATCAAGAAAACTCAAGTCAAACCACCTTTGGATGAATATGTATGAAATAATTCAAATTCAATAGCCAAATAATAACCAAAAACCGATTCTAATTTATTTATTCTAAGTCCTAATGATATTGTTTTGAGCACACTCACCAAATCCCATAACCGAATTCTAATGAAATCTTTAGCCAAAATGATCATTTTTTTCATTTTACCATAGATGGAACATTGATGCATTCTTGTTATAGCACCCTAGGATTATCACAACAATCTCGGGCCTGATGTACGAACTTATACATCCCTAGAGATTGTAATTGAACATGCACCTGATATTTTACTAAGAAATCTAGAATCACACTATTCAATTTATACAATGACATTTAAAGGCCAAATGACCATATAATGACCGAACCAACCAATGAAAATAACCAACTCACATGAGGGTTACTATATAATAACCCATGTTTTCACCCCTCCATAAGGTGTTTGTTACAAATCTCCTTGAGTGAATCTCCCAAGGAGTTCCTCTGTTAAACCTGAAAAAGATTTTATTATCTCAGTGTGTAGTTGATGCTCTGTTATCATACTTATGAAAATTTCATGATTTTGGGAATGATTGTATCTAGATTAGGAGTTCACTAAGATGCTGTTGATGATTACCATTAGAAACCATATATTTATAGGCATACTAGCCTTCCCTTAAAAGGCATACAACCAAATCTTCAGTCACTTATGTTATATCTAAACTGAGTTCCTAAAATAGTTTCCAGCGAACCACATCTAACTACATACAATAAGAATAGTCAAACCACCTCTCACTAACCCATTTTGAAAATAATCTTCTACACCTACCAATGGGTCACCACGACCTGATTGTGACGCCTCTATCCTTGGAGGTAATCATAGTAATATAAACATGCTCCCCAAGGCTCATTCCCATCTCTCAATGGAAGTCCATGATTCAATTCTCACTTAATCTAATCTACTTTCACTAGAGTGAATTATAAATTTACCAGGTAAGGAAGTTTGTATTAATATCCAATGCATCATTTAATTGATCAAACACATTACCTTAGATATCAAGGGTAAGCACAATCTCTTAAACCCCCACCATAGTCTAATATCGACTCATGATATACTCTGAAGGTTGTTTATACAACTAATAATTACATTTACATTTTTCCATGTAATCATTGTTGACTCTCAAGCATTATAACCCCTAGGTTTTCAATGCACCCCAAGCCTGAATATGATATCTTGACTCAATGAAATCTCATTCTTGAGTTTCAATCCAAACATCACCTATGAGATTAGAAATATCTAATTACCAGTTCAATGGATTATGTGAGATATCATAACCATTCCCAAATGATTTTCTATGGTATCATTCCATATTTCTTGAAGAATTCATCTTTCCATGACGGGTGTGATGATCCCCCCTTAGGAGTTCCCCATTCAACCATTACTATAAATGAAAAATCTTTCAACATCACATGCACCATCCACCACCTAATTAAGTTTTTGGACATGGATAACATGCTTATACCAAAATACAAAATTAATATAAATAAAAACTATCCATCTATAAGTACACTAGAACATTTCCACTCTTAGACACACACATGGAATTCTCCATGATCCACAATCATGCACGTCATCCACATCCGGAATGAAATCTCAAAACAACATTGGCCAATAGTGTCAAAACACCTAAAACTTATTACAACATTATCCTAAACATTAGGATAAATCATATTTCATTTATTAACATCTCAAGGCTAACATGATCGTAAAAATTTCTTTAATTCCTAGGTCACTTTACTATAGAGATGACCCAATAATATTTCCTTCATGTACACATGATTTTTTTAAACATGATCAATAACTTTTAAAACATCCTCATAGAACTACTCACAAATCGTGACACCATTTATAAACTCGATGGGTACCATGTTCCTTAATTTATAGTACCCCAATATTCCACCAGTGTGATGGGTGAATCCATTTTATATTATCCATAGGCCAAATGGTTCTATACCTCCTAGTATATGAGGAACTTTAAAAAATATTATCCGAGATCCTTATTATCCCATATGATTAAAAACATGGTTGATAACCTCCTGAATTATCCATTAAGAAAGAGGAAAGATGACCTAATCAAAAAAAGTGTCTGATTATGCTATAGTCATGTTCAACCTACTAAAATTGAGCATTACATGATGCCCACATCCCTAACAAGGATAAATTTACCACATGATTACCCACCCAACTAGGGTTTCATTCTATAAAAAAATGTCTTACATCAAGAAAAATGTATTTTGAATGAAAATTCCTATTCCTTTAACTCGTGGTGAGAATTCACGGACAATACTTATTTCCAAGGGAATTACCTATGACTAGTCCTTCCACTTACTTATAACAATGCATTAATTAAAAAACAAAGATCTATCAAAATATCACCCGGGTCACCACCTAACTTCTAGGTCCAATATAATAGAAGGATTTAATGGATACCCATGGGAAACATCAACTTTATTATCTAAGGAAACTGTCAATGCAACATTAAAACTAAACCTTATGCTTGGATATGTGTTAACGACACCAAATTTTTTTTCCAATCAGTTACATTGATTCACATTTATTTTAATCATTTAAGAATCCCATATATATTGAATTCCATGTATCAGCTATAAAGGGAAAAAATATATCAAACTATAACTATCACTTTATTTATCTTTTATCATTTATAATTATAAGAAATTTTTATCCTAATTACCTATTAACCATTATCTATCAAAAAGTAATCCAACCCATGGATCCACATGGCCTCAAGTGAACCTCCCCGTATTCTAGAGAATACTGATTAGTAGTGATGTTTTAACTAATATCAATGTTATGGTCTAAGAATTTAATATAAGGTATTCAAAATTCTTTGAACAATGCACATAAATTGAGACTTAGATCATAATGAAAAATGTTTATAAATGATAGAATTTAAGGGAAAAACTTGTAGAACACCTACCTTATCCTTAAGTGGCTTCACTCATCCAATATCAAACTTTGATCTGAGCCAAAATAGGATGAAATGAGAAGAAAAAAGATACTAGACAAACACCATGAAAATAGGGAATATGATCTTACATGTAAATAACATCTAAGGTGAGAATAGAAAATAATAAAAGAAGAATTCATATCCTTATACTTATATAAATGGATCCAATGAGATAAATGACACTTGAATCAAACTCAGAAATAAAATAATCATCAAATCATAAGTAAGGGAGAGGGTGAGATCTAACATATAAGGAGGTGTTGTGCATTTGAGGGATGAGGAAGGAGGATTTAGGTTAAAATAAAGTAAGGAAAAAACTATAAATTCACCCATTTTAATAGGGTTCATGGTTTGTCCATATGGTTGGACAAACTATTTTCTAACCATATGCCCATACCATCCAAGTGGCACACAAACATGCATGGATAGATGTATATTTCGAAAAACTGTTCACAACCTGTGTGGTGTGACTGTCCAAATGGCTCAGACCATCGAATGGGTAGGCACACGATTAGGAAAACCATGCATAGATTGTTTGGGTACCTTTGTAACTCTTGACCATTTTTTGGTCAAATAGGGTAATGAAATATGGTCTTGAGGGGGTGAATAGACTAGATTAAAATAATTAATCAAATAAATTGATTATATTAATTAATTATGGACGTTAATTATTATAATTATTTAGCAGTGGAATAAAAAGAATGAACATAAGGATTTTTTGTCGGTTCGATGCAAAGAGGAGATAGTCTAGTATTATAACTCTCTACTTAGTGAGAGATATATTGTGAACTACCAGATTTTTAAAGGGGAATCATATCCTGATTAAATTTTTTTTTTCTATTGGAAGAAAAACCAGACACCCAAAGTTTGTATGGGGAGTAAACATCCAATTACAACTCTAAATTTAGACTATGAGGGTTGCAACCTGAATGGTCATGACTTTAGAATCTGGGAGTCGCAAAAAAAAGATATAAAATGATTTTTTTATGTAAAATAATGAATATAAAAATAGAGTATATATGAAAGAAATGGGAAATAGTGTCATAGACACAAGAAACTAGATGATGTAGAAGATAAATGAAAAAAGCACAAATACTTTTTATTGAGAAACATGGATGTATCATAAAGGAATTAAAAGTCATATAAGTTTTCATTCATCTTGAAATACTATCTAAAAGATAATAACTTTACCGCATAGGTACTATATTTTACAATACATAAGAGATCAACGAAGTGATCTTTTTATTCCCAAAGTTTTGTTTTCTCATAGTTCGTGTTAGTATCTATATCCAAATTCATTCACTTGTGTACTTCTATGTCCCTTAAAAAATCTTTATTTCCTTATAAAAAAATAAACTTAACATAACCAAGTAGTTGTTAGAAAATTTAAAAACCAAATAGAATAATAATGAATTATCTAAGAGATGTAAAGAGATATTATCATTTCATAATGATCGCTCAAATATTAGTAATGAAATTTTAAAATAATAAATACTGATTAAAACTAATTTGAAATAATATAATAAATTTTTTGAATGGTCTCTATAATAATTGGTCAAATATAAATCCCTTGAAAATAGAAAGTTTCAATTTTAAATGAGAAATTCAAAAAAATCTGTTTAAAAAAATAAACATATAGAGAAATTATAAATTTAATAACACCATATTTAAAATATTAAAATAGGTTTGAATGAGTTTAATATCATCTAATATTAATTTAGAAACTATAAAACCAATGGAAACAATTTAAAATAACAAAAATAATTTTTGAGTTGCAAGCTATATGTTTTCTTTTCAAATATAGAAAAAATTATGATCTTGACAAATATATTTAAAAAAAATGGAAAATAGGTTTTATGGGTTTTAAATAATTAATATGGATTTATAAATCCATTTTAATAATTTAAATGTATGTACGAAACATGTACTAAATTGATATATAAAACATAATGAAAAACAAATCATTTTTACTATAGGAATTATACAATAGATTTTCATGTTGGTGATTTTATCTACACAACCGAATCGACGTATGTGATTTATAAAGGATATTCACATAGTTGAAATTGATGTAAGGGAATCATGTCAATGTTTCATCTAAGAGAATTTATCATGTATATGATTCACATAAGTGAACTAATAATGTAGGTGAATCAACATAAGGTATTCACTATGTAGGTGTTTCATGCATGGAAATCACCATGTAGGTGATTTTCTAATGCATCTAAATTTCCCACATAGGCAATTCATGTAAGGGAATTCCTAAAAACTATAAACACATTATCTTTAAAAATTTCAGGCCTAAAATAGAACTATTTAAATGATGAATTAGATTTGGGTCATTTTTAATTATAATTTTAAAATTTTACTGTATTTATAAAGAATCAAGAATATACTTAATTGAAAATATATAAAATACCTTATTATAAAGAAAATAAGAAAAAGAGTTTTGAAAAACTATAGAAAATAGACTAAAAAAACACTGTGAATTAAATCCTAATTTAATAAATGAAATATATCCATTCTGAATTTTATGTCTTCTAATGAGATGTATGAAATCATATTATATTTCAAAAATAAATAAATAGAATAACTCAATTTGGAATTATGTTTCTCAAGGTACAGTCGAATTTTAGAGAGAAACTAGAACTAGAAAACCGACTACTTGGATTCAAAATCAGCTACTTAAATAACCATTTTTCTACATGAACAACTATTTATCCATGTTGAAATAATGAATTTTATGTATGATAATAGTAAAAAAACATCTATACATGATATTTAGAGGTCCCAAATTACTTATTTAGCCTAGGAACACAAACTAAATGCACAGAACATGTTACGAAGAATAAAACATGAAATCTAAAGATAAATTAAATAATTAATAAAATGACATGATCAAGATTAAGTATACATTAATTAAAACACAATTAAAAGTTATAAGATATATAACAAGATTAAAGCATGTAATTGGATACAATAAATCATTTAAACTTATGATAATATTAATTAAATTTTTGGGAGTTGTAATAAAAAAAATACATGCAAGAATATGGACAAATAATCCTCGCTTTTTGTTTTATTTTAAAATCAAACATCAATAACAAAAATATTTATCCATATTTTTATAAGTAAACAAAAAGAAGAATTTTTTAAAACATGTATCAAGGAGATATGATAATTTCATAAACTTATGAAAGGTTTAATCAGTAAGATAATATCATATATGTTATATGAGAAGATTAAAAATAGTTATATAATGAACAAATATATACAGAAATTAAACACATGTAATCTAAAAAACACATTCTAGAATTTACAGATTTCTTGTAAATATAAAATTTTAAAATCATAATCATACTTAGACTCTGAATAAATTTATTAATATATAAAAAATATTAAAAGTCAAACAATCCAAGCTCAAATTTATGTTTTTCAAAATTATAAATGTCTAAAGTCTTAGTGAGGATATCTACAAGTATATTTTCAGTAGGGATAAATTCCAAAATAATAACACCCTTATTCACATAATCTCTAATAAAATGAAATCTAACATCAATATTCTTTCTTCTAGAATACTGTAATGGATTCTTACAAATATAAATTTCATATGTATTATTATAATAAATAAGAAATTTATCTAAATGAATACAAAAATATCATAAATTTTTCTTAATCCATAAAATTTGAGAACAAAAACTAGCAACATAAATATACATAACTTCTATAGTAGATAGAGTAAAAAATATTTTTTAGAAAACTAGGACATAAAACCTTTTCCAATAAAATGTGACATACTCAATGTTCTTTTTTTCCCATTTTATAGCCTCTAAAATCAGAATTAGAATACAATGTTAATTCAAAACAATTATAGTTAGAATAAAACAAACATGGATTAATAGTTCCTTAATATATCTATGTATTATTTTCCTAAATTTAAAAAGAATTTATTTTGGACTAACTTATAATATTTCAAATACAAAAACAATAAACATGAAAATTTTATTTAATAACTATAGTTATTTTATTATAAACTCTATAATATTTAATATTATTAGAATAACCATGAAAAATACCTTCATCACTTTTAGTATCAAATTTATAAAAATTATCGATTAAATTTAAAATAAAAACTTTACAACAAAAAACTCTAAATAATCAACAATTGGTTTTTTATTTTTAAATAATTAATAAAAAAATTTCTTCAATAAAGGTCAAAGAAGAATTATATTTGATAAATAATAATAAGAAAGAATGGATTCAACCTAAAAATATCTGGAGAAATTATATTCACTTAACATAGTTCTAGCCATTGCAATAAGAGTTCTATTTTTTTGTTCTAAAACACCATTTTATGTGGCATTATAAGAGAAAATAAATTATGAAAATAACCATTATTTTCATTGAAATTTTCAAAATCTAAATTGTAAAATTTTCCTCCTTTATCACTATGAGTAGAAATAATTTTTCAACCTTTTTAATTTTGAACTAAATTAAAAAAATCAATAAATCAAGATAAATTATTATTTTTATGAAAAAATATAAACATGTAAATATAAAATAATCATAAACAATAACTAATGGGTATTTATTTTCCCTAAGACTAGATATTTGAGTAGGTCCAAATAGATCTTGATATACTAATTATAAAGGTATATTAGTAAATATATGATTGATAGGGTTGAAAGAAAATTTTCATTGTTTTCTTTTCTTGTAAGAATCTCAAACATGTAGTTGCCCTTTCTTCAAGGTAGGTAACTTTATAAAATTCTCATGTTTATATTTTTTTTGTAAAATTATGAAATTAGAATTACCTAACCATCAATAATAAATAATGCTACCATTCTATAGAGTATTCAAACACATAACATGTTGATCTATTAGTTCAAAAAAATCAATAGTTTAAATGTTTTCCTTTCGATTATCATAAACTAATAATGAATCAACCTTACAAAATTAACATTTTTAATTTTAAAATTTAACATCTATTCCATCATCACATAATTGATATATACTAATTAAATTATGTCTTAATCCCTCTATAAATAAAAAATTTATAAATAAAAGTACAATTAGAAATGCCAACTTTACGAAAACCATTTACTTTGACATTGAAATCATCTAAAAAATGTTATATTTCCTCTATCACTTGTTTTGTAAGTGGAAAACCTTGATGGGTCTTCTTTCATATGACTAGACCATCCACTTTCTATATACCATATGTTGTTATTGATATATCCAATATATTTTCCCCATAAAAAACAATTCCTTGAAAATTTTAGTACCTAAGACACTTCGGGTCCTATCTGATCAGTGATACAAATTTTAGGCACCCACACAGAATTGAAACAAGTATTTTATGGTTCTCTAGATAATAAAGATTTAGAAATATGATTATTTTTAAATCCAAAATACCATTTGAATCTAAGATAACAATCATTTTTATTGTGACCTTTCATTCATCATTTTTGGACTCCTCAGGTACTAATCATGTTTTAATGATCACAAATCATATTCAACTTGATTAAATTCTGTAAATTATATCAAATCATGTATATTATTGCTTAAGTATTCTCATACTTTAAGAAGATTCATTGAATATCTTAATTTATATACATTCAGTTTAATTACTTTATATTATCCTTGATTTACTTTTATAATAACTTCCTTGGAAAATGATCAAGTCTATTTCATTCTATGATCATCATTGATTAAGTCTGAATAAAGTTAGTTTGAAAAGACTAAGACACCGTAAGTTTGTCACTGCTTATGTCTTTCTAGAAAATTAAACAAGACACCGTGAAGCAGACACTGTGAAGCAGACACCATGAAGCAGACACCATGAAGAAGACACTGTGAACAAGACACAGTGAGCGAGACACCGTGACCACGAGACACCGTGACATTCAGACACCGTGACCAATTTAGAAACCGTGTGAAGGAGACACCATTTCCATGACATACTGTGACATCGTTTCCTAATATATATTTTGTCATTTTTCGATTTAATCTCTAACGATCATATTTGAAGATTTTAATTCCCTAACATAATTAATGTTTCTTTGTAGACATATCATCGGACAGTACAAGGTACGAGGTGCAGAATATAAGAAACTTGTTATCCCCAACATGTGCACTCCAATAAAAAATAATAGTGCTACCCAGAAACAAGCGAGGCATGAAAAATAAAAGACATACGCGAGAACAGTGTGTGGCACGTGATCATACCACGATTCACTGTGTCATTTTCACCCTTACACAATTGTATTAAACTGAATATGTATTGTAAATTCCAAAAATAATAACAAATTTAATTCCATGTTTGAATCATTTATTTTGTGGTTATCTCTATTAAAAGTCTAATGTTACTTTTCATGAAAATTTCATTGAAGGTGAAGGTGATTTGGAGGGCCCACGATGATGTCCAAGAAAAATGGGCCAAACTGCGCAGGATCCATGCACACCAGTGGATTAATCCGTAAACTTCTACTAGAACGTGCATCCAATTGGGATGAAATTTTGTGGACCAGTCCCAAATTCATTGGGATACATTTAATATGAATAATCCCAATACTCATTCGTCCATCTGATGGCCTTTACGACCTGATCATTCTAGCACAAAAAATCTGAACGGAGTCAAAAGTGGTGTGCTGTGATATGTCTATATCTCGGGATATATGACTCAAAATTGTACCAAACTTTCGGTGGAGACATCTAAGAGGTGGGGCTACAACTTTTTTATTTTCTCCAAATCGAGATAAGGCTTTCTGGAGGTCGAAACACCTGTGAAAATTGGTTTTAATAATTCTGTGTGCTCAAAACCACCTTCCCATTTTCCTATAAAATGGAACCTTGGGATCCTCATTTGTATGTTCGGCCAGGAGGAAAAGATCTGGTATTTTGGAGACCCAAAGGATTTCTCTCCTCATACTTGAAGTTCTGGAGGCCCCTATTCTCATAGGGGAATCAAGGATGAAGAGGGAGTTCCACCCGAGCCTCCTCCTCCTCTCGATGGCGAGCTAAACGGTGGACGATCATTTCTAGAGAGTTACACATACTTGGGAGGGAGTTCCAGCACTTGATACTCTACTGGTTTTAGGTAATTTCTGTGTGTATTATTTCACTTATGTCTTATCTAAACATGTTTCTCCTCTGAGTTAATTTCTTGGTTTTAATCGAGTGAACCACTTTTCATTTCAACACCGATTGGGTTGAAATTTCAAGTGGGAAACTTGAGTTGTTCCGATTGGGAAACATAAGGATCCTCTTTCTGTCACACATAAAAAAGATATTAGTATGCTTTGGTATCCTTTAATCTGTTCTTGAAGTCCAAACCTTGACAACAGGATTGTTGTGTCAAGGGTTGGTACTTTGTGCAATGTTTAGAGAGGCACAAGGGGGAATCAAGATCTTGACAACCCACAACCAAAGAATTAAACAAAACCATGTGAAATTCTTAGAACAATAAACTATCCAAGATTTATAGTGAACTAGAAGTGATCTCCTTATCACATAATTTTTAATCCTCCACCTTATTATATCAACTATTAAACTCTTTAAGTTAAGTTATTTTCTTAAAACTGTTCTCAAAATCACCCCCTCTTTTAGTAATCTTTATTAAAAATACACAGTATAATCCTCCAATGCTCTTCTTTTGATTAATGTTTAAGTAGTCTTGGTTCAGTCCTATGTCACTATATTGAAAATAATCTTTTATTAAATTATGAGAAATGCCATTTCATGGTGCGACAAGGTATAGTTTTGGGGCATGTCATTTATGGGGATGGTATCTAAGTAGATAAATCAAAATTTGATGTCATTTATTCCCTTCCATTCCCCAAAAATATACAGGATGTGTGATATTTCCTAGGTCATGCTATATTTTACCATCTTTTCATTGGTGACTTTAGTAAAATTGCACTACCCCTATCCCATTTACTCCAAAAATAAAAAGAATTTGTTTTTGATAAAGAATGTGAGGAAGATTTTAATAAGTTAAAATAGAGTCTCACTTCACCCCCAGTAATCCGACCACCTCAGTGGGATTTACCATTTGAGCTCATGTGTGACTCCTCTAACTATGCATTTGGGGCAGTTTTGTCACAAAGGGTCGACCGAGCTCCACACATCATAGCCTATGCCTCATGTACTTTGGACCCTACCCAAGAAAACTATACCACAACAGAAAAGGAATTCCTTGACATTGTATTTTCCTTGGAAAAATTCATGTCATGCGTTTTGGGGTCCAAAGTCATTGTGTTCTCAGACCATGGAGCCCACATGTATCGCCTTAAGAAACCAAAATCCAAGCCATGACTCATTCGTTGGATTCTCCTGCTTCAAGAATTTAATCTAGAAATTAAAGGTAAAAAAGGAGTAGAGAATGTGGTGGATGATCATATTAGTAGGATTCCACCATCCTCAGACATTGAATCATACCCCTGTATTCCTATAAATTATATGTTTCCTAATGAGAAATTATACCGAGTGCAAGATGTTATTCCTTGGTATGCTAAAATTGTAAATTATTTGGTAGCTTCTTTCATTCCTACTGATTTCAATAAAAACCAAGACAGTCATCTAAAACATGAGTCTCATTGGTACATTTATGATGACCCTTACCTCTGGAGCACATGTAGTGATCAAGTCCTTAGGTGTTGTGTTCCCGATAGAGAGTTTCAGTCTATCCTTATATTCTGTCACACTTTTTCTTGTGGGGGCCACTTTGGTTCCCAACGGACTGCCCGCAAGGTCCTTGATTCTGGACTTTTTTGGCCAACACTTTTTTAGGATGCCCATGAATTTTACAAATATTGTCCTCGTTGTCAAAGAATGGGGAATGTATCTAAAAGAAATAAAATTCCACAACAACCATTGCCCTTTCATGACATTTTTGATGTTTGGGGCATTGAATTTATGGGTCCAGTTCCCAATTCCTTTGGCAACATGTACATTCTTCTGGTAGTTGATTACTTGTCAAAATGGGTAGAGGCACGAGTTACAAGGACTGATGATTCTGAGGTAGTTGTAGAATTTTTGAGAACCCAAATCTTCTGTAGGTTTGGTTTACCTAGGTTCATCATCAGTGACCAGGGTTCTCATTTCTGCAACCAAACAATGCAATCACTTTTGCGTCAGTATGGGGTCGGTCATAGAGTGTCTACTGCATGTCATCCACAAAACAATAGTCAAACTGAGGTGTCAAATAGAGAGGTAAAACTGATTCTTGAAAAAATGGTTCAACCCAATAGAAAATATTGGATCCTTTGACTTGATGATTCATTATGGGACTACCGTACTGATTTCAGAACCCCCATTGGAATGTCACCCTATGGTCTTGTGTTTGGAAAGGGTTGTCACCACCCTGTTGAGATCGAGCATCGAGCCTACTGGGCCATCAAACAATGCAATTATAAAAATTATGGTGCAGGTTATCAAAGGAAGATGTAGATTCAGGAGTTGGAGGGAATGAGAAGAGATGCATATGAAAACTCCAGAATTTATAAAGAGTGAACCAAGGCTGCCCATGACCGTATTATACTTCATCGTTAGTTCCAAATTGGGAAGAAGGTCCTCCTTTATAATACAAGGATGAATTTGCATCTAGGTAATCTTTTTTCCCACTAGTTCTGCCCATACATTGTTATTAATGTATCTCCATTTGGTGTTGTTCAGGTTCAAAATGAAGAAACCAAGAAAACCTTCACTATCAATGGGCAGTGGCTGAAGAACTTCCACGAAGACCTTTCGGAGTTCCCAATGGAGGAACTCCATGTTCAAGAAGTAACATACCAGTGAAACAAAATAGGTTTTATCGTTCCTTCTCACCCTCTCAATTATTACAGTGAGGACACTGCACATTATAGGTGTGTGTGTGGGGGGGGGATAGGTACATTCTTGTGTTAGATATGAATTTTCATTTTTTTCTCTTTCTCTTTCTTCTTTCTTCTCTTTTTTGCCTTCTTTATGGTATTTTCGTTTTTTACCACAATTGGGGGAAAGTAAAAATACCACAAAGAATGGTAAAAAAGAATTTTTGTATAAAGTTAACATTAGGGAGTTATTTTCTGTGAAGTGGTTTTCTTTCAATGAAATAAATGGTTGTATCACTCTGAAACATTTGAGATGATTAATGCCCATTATGTGAGTAGTATTGGGAAAAATATTTCACTAATATCTCTATACATTTTTTCAAGAAACCATGAATTATGAATATTTCTTACTTAATATAAGGTGAATATATGTTAGGTTAATATTTTTCAGCTTTTAATGATATTTTCATACATTCGTTCCTTATATGATCTATTTCATTACTGTACCAAATTAACATATGTGTGGGTACCTAATGTCCGACTGTTGTACGCCCTCAAAAAAATAATAAATAATTGTGTCTTGGGTAGGTAAAAAACCACTCCTCCTCAACCTTTAATCTTGATATAACTATTTCAATTAGAGTCGTGAGGAGATCAAATAAGGGTTGAGAGATGAGTGTGATATTTGTTCCAAATGAAACTTCAAAAAGAAAATAATAATAAATGAGGGGAGTGATGAAATGTAACGCCCCGACCCCAGCTACCCAGATTCGGTGCATTAATTACATAACATTGGCGTGATCACAAGAAAGATCAAATCTCGAAAGACCGATTAGTTTAGTAGCCTTGGAAACACTAGATATAATCATAAAGTTTTACATTACATTTCAAAGTGAAAAACTACTACAATAACAAAGTCTTCATATCCACACTATTAACCCCTCATAATATCCCTGTAAGTCATTCATAATTTACTTCTTCACTTCCTGGGAAAAATAAAACATAGAAAAGGGGTGAGCTCAAATGCCCAGTAAGGATAACAATATAGCGGAACATTCAAAATAAGCATAAACATTTAAGGAAATGAATTACTAAAACAAAAGCCTTTTAAAATTGAACTTCAACATAGTATGGCAAAAGTAAAATGAAATAATGCCATTTACTTGTTCACATGGATATTCTACTAATCGAATAATCACATGCAATATCAATAACCACTTTCATAATGTTGGAATGCATAATGCCAGACTATCATAACCACATAGCCAAGGCCTCGTGCCAAGACTACAAATAAGATTTTGTCAAGGCCTTGTGCCAAGACACTAGTTTGTCTCATGAGACCTACCGATGCATCGAGGAGCTATATCGGGCTCCACCCGTCACTTATTAAGTCCAATGCATTCCCATATGAAAAGGTTTAAACATAACATAAACATTCGTATTAAAACTAGCATACGAAATGTCAATAATTTCACCATAAACTATGAATGGTATAAAAATAGCACATCCACAGTCAAACATATCACAAAACCTTCAATACAATATAGAAGTTTTGTATCATAATAAATCAACTTCAAATAATCTTAAAATCCATCAAAGGATGTTGACATAGATGAAATCAAAATTCTTTTTAAAGAAATATCTCCTTTTATTTTGAAATCATTTAAGATCTATATAAAATAAAACATTTTCTTTGAAAATATTCTTATAAGCTTGTAAGGAAAGCTTTGAAGATTTTATAACGGCGTAAAATAACCGCACCCGCCGTATAAGTTAAAAAAACATTCTTACCTCAATTATGTTGAAAAGGTTAAAAAGGACCTTGTTTTGAAAACGACGGAAAGATTCCTTTATAAACCTCTTATAAAAAGTCAAAAAAGGGTATAAATGACTTTAACCCATATTCTTGTAAATAGTAAAAATGTTTTGAAATACATTTTTAAGAAACATGGATGTGGATGATAAAGAGATCCCAGAAGATTATTACATATAAACAACCTCGGATAATGAAGAGATTGTGAAATAACCCTTACCTTGTACTTTTCCTTGGTTGGGGTAGGTTAACCTCCTGTATAATGGTGAAATAATTGTTATTAAATTATACAAGAATCATATATATTAATATGATATCATATATGATCTTTTAACATTGATTTATTAATAATATCTTAGAATTATCATCGTTTCGGGTGTTAACTTACTCATTTTCTTTTATATGTTTTGTTACATAAGCCATGTTTGTTGTATCTTATTCATATCCAGAATGATATCAAGTCCTTAAACATCATTTTTAAATCATAAAATGATAATTATACTTGAATGGATACGATGGAGAATGAATCTCATCGCGTTCGTGGAGACGGTAGTCCGTACGTACGCCCGAGCGACAATATAATTCTTTTGATATTAAAATAATATATAAATGGATGGTATATCATATATACAGAATCATTAACATGTTATATTTATTATTTACATGAGTTACACATCATTATTATACCCATCCAAATAATATTATATTGAATAACAATTACACCACGACGTGGAGACGGTAAGCCGTACGTACGCACGTATGGTGACATGTTATTCAAAGGGTGGATAGAATACTGAATATGATTGTACCATATTTATAATAACATCACAGTATATGTGAGATACTGGATTTATTATTTCAGAATGGTAAGAACAAAGGAAGAAGAAGTGGAAGAAGAAATGAACTTAGAAAAGGGTGGTGAAATCATTACCTCTTCTTCGGGTTCTTCCTTTTGATTTGATCAAAAGGGCTCCTTAGGTTGGCTTTATGATCAAACTAAGGCCTCTAGGTTGTAGTGAGGGATGTTGGGAGAGTATTTGGGCAGAGTTTGGCCGAACCAAAAGGCTTTGAAGGTGTGAAGAAATGAGAAGGAGGAGTGCCCTTTTATAAGAGGGGTGAGGGGCACCTTTGGAAAAGTTAGAAATATTAATTTATAATAAATTCATATTCGGTTTACAAAGGCTCCAAAGTTGAATATTCAAAGGATGAGGTGGGGATAGGTCGAAAACAACTCATCAAATAGAATTTATACAGGTTTGGGTACTTATATTAACCTTATCTTTAAGTATTAACTCTAAGTTAATTAGTTTCACTTTTACAATGTCTCTTTGTATTTTTATATTATATGGTTAATAGACTTACCATATACATACAAGCGACCCCCAAGTGGTCCATTAATGATTAACCTATCATAATATAAGTCTCTTGGCCGAACCTTAGATTTTTAGGAATTTAATATCAATTAATAATATAATATTTGTTTTAAGAACTCTTTTATGTCAATTTTGACACTATTCAATAGTTGATTTTTGTGAAACTCATAACAGATTGATTACTTCGAACAAAGTCAATTAAATCAATCCTAATAAATCATATTATCCTAGAAAATTAGTGTAATTCATTAAAAGTTTCATATTATATTTATTTGGGTATTTATAATATCAATTATGTTAATTTTCTACTATTTTAGTAATTACTGCATCATCATTGTGTCATAAATAAAATAACTTATTTAATGTCTAAAAATTATAAATAAAACATCATTATGTAGGAAATCGTTTTAGCTTTCTAATGAATATTTATAATAGAAAATCCAACATGTATAACCCTATGTAAAAATTGTTCTTCTAAAAGATATATGCTTGTGTCATTTTTGTATTCATTTTAACTAAATTAAAATAAAGTGTCATTATCACTTACAAGTGGATCCATGGGGTCCCAAAATAGACCCAAAGATGCCCATGGTCGACCATGTATCAACCAATAGGGTTAAGACACGTTTTAGGGTAATTTAGTATTATTATAATATTATTTTTGTAACCCTTATTTACCGGATTTACCCTTAACCATGGTAAATAAAATATTTACCGCAGTAATTATTCAAAATGTCTAAAAATAAAAGTTACCTATTTAAACAATTTGAACATCCTGATTCCAAATATGGAATCCATTTTCCTAAATTCAAAACACAGAAGTGGCAGAAATTAATTTAAAATTAATTCCCGCTGTCAAAACAAAAAGCGTGTTTTTAAGAGATAATAACTATCAAAAGATTGACACTTGTTTATGTTCGGTTTAATTGTAAAATTATGTCCAATGACCAACATTATATTAAATGGTAAAAATATATTCTAAATATACTTTAAAACTTCTAAAATTCATAATTTATCACTATTAATTATTTTGATTAAAATAGTTGTTTTTAATTAAAATTTTGTAATTTTCACTATTCATCAAAATATGAAAGTTATCCGAAAAGTACCAAAATTTCACCTTAGGCTAAATTCGATATTCCGAGTCCAAAAATGAAGTCCATTTTAAAATATAAAATATATATAATTTCAAAAATTAGGTATTACTATTCACAACAGCTAGTTTAATTAGTTGTGGTGTGTGTTAGAACTCGAGGTTGCGTCCAACACACGCTATCGCATTATTCAAAGGGAAACGTACCATAGAAGCTTGGGGTGTTACATTCTCCCCTCCTTCAAATAATTGCGTCCTCGCAATTTCTAGGGTATTACTGCATAAAAAGACTCGGGTGGTTCTTTATCATAAGTTCCTCGGGTTCCCACGTTGCCTCTTCCATCTTATGATTCCTCCACAACACTTTTACCAGACGCGTCGTCCGGTTTCTCAGCACTTTTTCTCTCGTATCAAGAATCTTGATGGGCTCTTCGCAATAAGACAGATCGGGTTCTAGTTCTAAATCTTCATAGGTGAGTACATGCGTTGGGTCAGGCATGTATTTCCTCAACAGAGATACGTGGAACACATCGTGAACTTTGGAGAGACTTGGCGGCATTGCCAATCGGTAAGCTACAGCCCCAATTCGTTCTAGAATTTCGAAAGGTCCGATGTACCTGGGACTCAATTTACCTTTCTTACCAAAACGTATGACTCCCTTCCACGGAGATACCTTCAGGAAAACATGATCACCGACTTGAAATTCCAAGTCCTTCCTTCGATTATCGGCATAGCTCTTCTGCCTACTTTGAGCTGCTTTGATGTGATTTTGGATTACTTTCACCTTTTCCACCGTTTCCTCCACCAGTTCTGGGCCTACAAGTTTTCTTTCACCAACGTCATCCCAACAGGTTGGTGTACGACATCTCTTTCCGTATAACGCTTCATATGGTGCCATCTGAATACTCGAATGGAAGCTATTGTTATAGGAAAATTCTACTAGTGGTAAATATTGATCCCACATACCCTGAAAATCAAGTGAGAAAGATCTCAACATGTCTTCTAAGGTCTGAATAGTCCGTTCTGATTGTCCGTCTGTCTGAGGGTGGTAAGCAGTGCTCAAATGAAGTTCAGTATCCAGGGATTTCTGAAGACTTTTCCAAAATCTTGAAGTAAAACGGGGATCACGATCAGAAACAATCGATAGGGGTACTCCATGAAGTCTCACAACTTCATTAATGTATAGTCTTGCTAGACGTTCCAGGGGTAGATCTTCTCTTATAGCAAGAAAATGTGCTGACTTGGTAAGACGATCAACAATAACCCATATTGCATCGTTCCTTCTAGGAGTCTTTGGTAGCCCCATGACAAAGTCCATTGTAATATTGTCCCATTTCCACTCTGGTATGGGAAGAGGTTTCATGACTCCTCCAGGCTGTTGCCTTCCAGCTTTCACTTGTTGACAAACCATACATCTTGACACAAAATCAGCAATCTCCCTCTTCATGTTGTCCCACCAAAAATGTTCCTTCAAATCTCTATACATTTTGGTGCTCCCAGGGTGTATAGAGAAATTGGAACTATGAGCATCATCCAGCAATTCCCTTTTTAGATCAGGTATATTGGGAACACAAAGTCTCTTCCCGAATTTCAAAATTCCACCTTCATACGCAAAGTCTCTCAATCTCCCATCATTCACAGCTTTAATCTTCTTTTGGAATTCTACATCATCAGTCTGAGAACTCTTAATCCTTTCTAGTAAAGATGGTTTGGCAACCATTTGAAAAAGCATTGATGTTTCACCTTCCCTGGTTATTCCCATGCCCATCTTCACTAGCTCCATGAAAATTGGATCCCTTTCAATTCTCATATTGTTCAAAACTCCATGGTCTTTTCTACTCAAAGCATCTGCCACCTTGTTTGCCTTCCCTGGGTGGTAGTGTATCGTGCAATCATAATCCTTGAGTAATTCAATCCATCTCCTTTGCCTCATGTTGAGTTCTTTTTGTGAGAAAATATACTTCAAACTCTTGTGATTAGTATAAATATCACATTTTTCACCATAGAGGTAGTGCCTCCATATCTTCAAAGCAAAGATCATAGCTGCTAACTCAAGATCATGAGTAGGATATTTTTGTTCATGAATTTTCAACTGTCGTGATGCATAGGCAATAACTCTATCATTCTGCATAAGGACACAACCAAGTCCTTTCTTTGATGCATCACTATAAATAACGAACCCATCATTCCCCGATGGTAGAGTCAATATAGGAGCATTGACTAATCTTCTCTTCAGTTCTTCGAAACATTCTTCACACTCTTTTGTCCAAACAAATTTAACCCCTTTACGTGTGAGCTTCGTTAATGGGTTAGCCAATCGGGCAAAATTCTGGACGAAACGTCGATAATAACCTGCCAAACCAATAAAACTACGTACCTCAGTTATACTCGTAGGTGCTGGCCATTCTTGGATTGCCTTGGTCTTAGAAGGATCAACAGAGATTCCATCTTTAGAGACAATATGGCCAAGAAAAGAAATCTCCTGAAGCCAGAATTCACACTTGCTAAACTTTCCATATAATTCATGCCTCCTCAGAGTCTTCAAGATAATGCGCAAGTGATTTTCATGATCTTCGTAGGTTTTGGAGTATACCAAGATATCATCAATAAATACCACCACAAATTCATCGAGATACTCCTTGAAAACTCTATTCATTAGATCCATGAATACAGAGGGTGCATTAGTCAATCCAAACGGCATTACAGTAAACTCGTAATGCCCGTACCTGGTTCGAAATACTGTTTTCGGAATGTCTTCCTTCTTCACACACAACTGATGGTATCCAGATCGAAGGTCAATCTTTGAAAAGTATTGAGCTCCATGCAGTTGGTCAAATAAATCATCAATACGAGGTAGGGGATACTTGTTCTTTATCGTTATAGCATTGATCTCCCTGTAGTCGATACATAACCTCATAGATCCATCTTTCTTTTTAACAAAAAGAACAGGGGCTCCCCATGGAGAAACACTAGGGCGAATAAATCCCTTATTACTCAATTCCTCTAGTTGTTTCTTTAGTTCGACTAACTCTACAATAGCCATTCTATAAGGGGTCTTCGATATAGGCCTTGATCCAGGAATCAAATCAATGGAAAACTCTACTTCTCGTTCTGGAGGATGTCCAGGTAAATCTTCCGGAAATACATCTACAAATTCTTTCACAATAGGTACATCCTCTATTTGAACATTCCTTTCCTCACCGATAGTTACTTCATTCTCTTCCTCCCCAATAATTGAATTAAGTTGAGCTACTGGGGGTGGATCTAAATAAGAATTAGGTGGTGACGATTCTGCTCTAAAAATAAGGTGCTCCTTATCATTATCATCAAGAATCGTAACCTCTTTCTTCTTACAATAAATCTTCGCATCATAGTCCGAAAGCCAGTCCATACCGAGGATTATATCAAACTCAATCATAGGTATGACGATGAAATCAGCAGATAAAGAAAATTTATGTGCTTTAATGGGGACTGATTCACAAAACTTTGTTGCAACGATACTTCCCTTAGGAGTTTTAACTGACAACTCCCTTATTAAATCAAATTGGAAATATCTAATTTTCTTTGCAAACTGGGAAGATATGAAACAATGTGATGATCCAGAATCAAATAATGCATTTGCTAAACTTGAGGAAACCATTAAATTACCTGCCACCACGTCTTTCGGAGCTTCTACCTCAGCAGTAGTGATAGCATAAGCCTGGCCTTGATCCCTTGGCCTTTTCTGAGGTAAGTTCTCCTGACGCTTAGGACATGCATTTTCATAATGCCCCATCTCCCTGCAATTGTAGCACTGAACGTTGGTAGCTTCCTTCTTCCCCTTGCAATCATGAGCTTGGTGGCCTTTTTCACCACACTTGTAACAGACTCCCATTCCCTTCAGGCAAGCACCGGGGTGTTTCTTCCCGCACTTACCACAAGATGGATATTCAACCTTTCCCTTCTTCCCCTTATTTCCATTCCCAGATTGATCAGCAGGTCTCTTCTTCTCTTGCTTTGCTTTAAAGTCATAAGACTTAGAGAATTCCTTTTCGGTCTTGATAGCACATGAGACAATGTCTTCGTACGATGAAAAGGATTGTGAGACTAATGCTCGACGGAGAAATGGTTTTAACTCATCAAAGAAACGATCAATCTTACTTCTTGGGTTGTGAATATAATCTCCAGCATACCTCGCTAACCTTGAAAAGTTAGCCTCATACTTTGTGACATTATCATCCTCCTTTTGTCTCAGACTCAGAAATTGCCTTTCCATATCTGCTCGATGGTCACGAGGAAAGTATTTTTCTAAAAACAGATCTTTGAACTCCCTCCATTCCATGTTTGATACTTCATCATCTTCCTTCATGTTTTGAATCAATGACCACCATTGATCAGCATCTCCAGTGAGGCGGTAAACTGCCATGATAACTTTTTCCCTTTCACTGCTCCCCAAAGCCTGAAATATTTTCTCTAGGGAAAATATCCATTGCTCAGCTACTAAGGGATTTGTATTCCCATTGAACGTTGGTGGTTGTTGCCTCATGAATCGATCTAACATTGATCCTCCACACTGCGGATCAGGGTGCTCCATACGGGTAAGGTTATTATTCATAACCTGAGTAAGTTGTCCCAGTACGGTGATTAGCTGATCAGCACCAGTTGCATCACCAGCCCCACTATAATTATCTTGAGCAGGAGGGCAATCCCTACATGGAGTGCGTGCATTGATACGGTTTCCATTTCCTCCACTAGGCGCCATTTCTAAACAATGGCATAAACTAGATCAGTTTATGAATCAAAATACATAATCCCATACTTATAAAACACTTAACATAAATTGAACTATTTATGGATATAATCCATAATCATAAAAATGTTTTCTTTGAGGAAGTATATAGTCATAAACCCTTCATAATGATTTGTAAAGATAATGAGAGTTATCCTAAGCATATCCCCCGGGAGTGTCGTAACCAAGAGTGCAGCAAGGCCCGTTGTCGTGCACCAGTTCCCATTCGAGTCTAGCTCAAAGCGGTGTTTTCGGGTTTTACCCCTAGGTACATCTGTGCCAGAGCCGCCTCTACCTGCTCATATCCAGACAGGGATGTATTGCTCGGAAAACTCACAAAATCTCTACAATACCAAAATTCTAGGAAGTTCTTCTATACTAATCCTCAAAGTTCATCTTAGGTCTACATGCTCTAATCAGAGTTTATCTAAATCTAGTTTCCAAGGTTTGTACTAAACTTCCTCTGATACCAACTGTAACGCCCCGACCCCAGCTACCCAGAGTCGGTGCATTAATTACATAACATTGGCGTGATCACAAGAAAGATCAAATCTCGAAAGACCGATTAGTTTAGTAGCCTTGGAAACACTAGATATAATCATAAAGTTTTACATTACATTTCAAAGTGAAAAACTACTACAATAACAAAGTCTTCATATCCACACTATTAACCCCTCATAATATCCCTGCAAGTCATTCATAATTTACTTCTTCACTTCCTAGGAAAAATAAAACATAGAAAAGGGGTGAGCTCAAATGCCCAGTAAGGATAACAATATAGCGGAACATTCAAAATAAGCATAAACATTTAAGGCAATGAATTACTAAAACAAAAGCCTTTTAAAATTGAACTTCAACATAGTATGGCAAAAGTAAAATGAAATAATGCCATTTACTTGTTCACATGGATATTCTACTAATCGAATAATCACATGCAATATCAATAACCACTTTCATAATGTTGGAATGCATAATGCCAGACTATCATAACCACGTAGCCAAGGCCTCGTGCCAAGACTACAAATAAGATTTTGTCAAGGCCTTGTGCCAAGAAACTAGTTTGTCTCATGAGACCTACCGATGCATCGAGGAGCTATATCGGGCTCCACCCGTCACTTATTAAGTCCAATGCATTCCCATATGAAAAGGTTTAAACATAACATAAACATTCGTATTAAAACTAGCATACGAAATGTCAATAATTTCACCATAAACTATGAATGGTATAAAAATAGCACATCCACAGTCAAACATATCACAAAACCTTCAATACAATATAGAAGTTTTGTATCATAATAAATCAACTTCAAATAATCTTAAAATCCATCAAAGGATGTTGACATAGATGAAATCAAAATTCTTTTTAAAGAAATATCTCCTTTTATTTTGAAATCATTTAAGATCCATATAAAATAAAACATTTTCTTTGAAAATATTCTTATAAGCTTGTAAGGAAAGCTTTGAAGATTTTATAACGGCGTAAAATAACCGCACCCGCCGTATAAGTTAAAAAAACATTCTTACCTCAATTCTGTCGAAAAGGTTAAAAAGGAACTTGTTTTGAAAACGACGGAAAGATTCCCTTATAAACCTCTTATAAAAAGTCAAAAAAGGGTATAAATGACTTTAACCCATATTCTTGTAAATAGTAAAAATGTTTTGAAATACATTTTTAAGAAACATGGATGTGGATGATAAAGAGATCCCAGAAGATTATTACATATAAACAACCTCGGATAATGAAGAGATTGTGAAATAACCCTTACCTTGTACTTTTCCTTGGTTGGGGTAGGTTAACCTCCTGTATAATGGTGAAATAATTGTTATTAAATTATACAAGAATCATATATATTAATATGATATCATATATGATCTTTTAACATTGATTTATTAATAATATCTTAGAATTATCATCGTTTCGGGTGTTAACTTACTCATTTTCTTTTATATGTTTTGTTACATAAGCCATGTTTGTTGTATCTTATTCATATCCAGAATGATATCAAGTCCTTAAACATCATTTTTAAATCATAAAATGATAATTATACTTGAATGGATACGATGGAGAATGAATCTCATCGCGTTCGTGGAGACGGTAGTCCGTACGTACGCACGAGCGACAATATAATTCTTTTGATATTAAAATAATATATAAATGGATGGTATATCATATATACAGAATCATTAACATGTTATATTTATTATTTACATGAGTTACACATCATTATTATACCCATCCAAATAATATTATATTGAATAACAATTACACCACGACGTGGAGACGGTAAGCCGTACGTACGCACATATGGTGACATGTTATTCAAAGGGTGGATAGAATACTGAATATGATTGTACCATATTTATAATAACATCACAGTATATGTGAGATACTGTAGTTATTATTTCAGAATGGTAAGAACAAAGGAAGAAGAAGTGGAAGAAGAAATGAACTTAGAAAAGGGTGGTGAAATCATTACCTCTTCTTCGGGTTCTTCCTTTTTATTTGATCAAAAGGGCTCCTTAGGTTGGCTTTCTGATCAAACTAATGCCTCTAGGTTGTAGTGAGGGATGTTGGTAGAGTATTTGGGCAGAGTTTGGCCGAACCAAAAGGCTTTGAAGGTGTGAAGAAATGAGAAGGAGGAGTGCCCTTTTATAAGAGGGGTGAGGGGCACCTTTGGAAAAGTTAGAAATATTAATTTATAATAAATTCATATTCGGTTTACAAAGGCTCAAAAGTTGACTATTCAAAGGATGAGGTGGGGATAGGTCGAAAACAACTCATCCAATAGAATTTAGACAGGTTTGGGTACTTATATTAACTTTATCTTTAAGTATTAACTCTAAGTTAATTAGTTTCACTTTTACAATGTCTCTTTGTATTTTTATATTATGTGGTTAATAGACTTACCATATACATACAAGCGACCCCCAAGTGGTCCATTAATGATTAACCTATCATAATATAAGTCTCTTGACCGAACCTTAGATTTTTAGGAATTTAATATCAATTAATAATATAATATTTGTTTTAAGAACTCTTTTATGTCAATTTTGACACTATTCAATAGTTGATTTTTGTGAAACTCATAACAGATTGATTACTTCGAACAAAGTCAATTAAATCAATTCTAATATATCATATTATCCTATAAAATTAGTGTAATTCATTAAAAGTTTCATATTATATTTATTTGGGTATTTATAATATCAATTATGTTAATTTTCTACTATTTTAGTAATTACTGCATCATCATTGTGTCATAAATAAAATAAATTATTTAATGTCTAAAAATTATAAATAAAACATCATTATTTAGGAAATCGTTTTATCTTTCTAATGAATATTTATAATCGAAAATCCAACATGTATAACCCTATGTAAAAATTGTTCTTCTAAAAGATATATGCTTGTGTCATTTTTGTATTCATTTTAACTAAATTAAAATAAAGTGTCATTATCACTTACAAGTGGATCCATGGGGTCCCAAAATAGACCCAAAGATACCCATGGTCGACCATGTATCAACCAATAGGGTTAAGACACGTTTTAGGGTAATTTAGTATTATTATAATATTATTTGTTTAACCCTTATTTACCGGATTTACCCTTAACCATGGTAAATAAAATATTTACCGCAGTAATTATTCAAAATGTCTAAAAATAAAAGTTACCTATTTACACAATTTGAACATCCTGATTCCAAATATGGAATCCATTTTCCTAAATTCAAAACACAGAAGTGGCAGAAATTAATTTAAAATTAATTCCCGCTGTCAAAACAAAAAGCGTGTTTTTAAGAGATAATAACTATCAAAAGATTGACACTTGTTTATGTTCGGTTTAATTGTAAAATTATGTCCAATGACTAACATTATATTAAATGGTAAAAATATATTCTAAATATACTTTAAAACTACTAAAATTCATAATTTATCACTATTAATTATTTTGATTAAAAAAGTTGTTTTTAATTAAAATTTTGTAATTTTCACTATTCATCAAAATATGAAATTTATCCGAAAAGTACCAAAATTTCACCTTAGGCTAAATTAGATATTCCGAGTCCAAAAATGAAGTCCATTTTCAAATATAAAATATATATAATTTCAAAAATTAGGTATTACTATTCACAACGGCTAGTTTAATTAGTTGTGGTGTGTGTTAGAACTCGAGGTTGCGTCCAACACACGCTATCGCATTATTCAAAGGGAAACGTACCATAGAAGCTTGGGGTGTTACATGAAATGTGAAAAAAATGGGGATATCTAGGTTAGGAGCTTATGGTTTGACTTCTGGGAATTCTTAAGTGAGTCGGTATTGAAATATGATTGCAAAGGATGTAGGACGGGTTTGGTGTAAAATCATTTAAAGCTGAATAATGTTAAAATAACATATATTTATTTGATAGAAAGTGGAAAGAATAGCATGGAATGGCTTTCACACACACACATGGAGAGTAAGTGGAATGATTGACTTTTTAATTCCTTGCTCATGTTGGTGTCATGAATCTCATTTAATTTTATTGTGATATGATTTATGAGACATCTTTTTTCATTTTCAGTAGGAAAAACTCCTTGGTGTGGTTCGTGCATTGATCACATTACTTTAGTGAATTAAAATTTCCTCAAATGTTAAATCTTCATGATGTTGGGAATATATATATATGCATCATTTTATTTGGATATGTGACTTTTCCCAAGAGTGAAAATGTTTAGGTGTGGGGGTGTGATCGTACCACGATTCACTATATCATTTTCACCCTTACACTATTGTATTAAACTGAATTTGTATTTTAAATTACTAAAATAATAACAAATTTAATTCCATTTTTGAATAATTTATTTTGTGGTTATCACTATTAAAAAGGCCAATGTAAATTGTCTTGAAAATTTTATTGAAGGTGAAGGTGATTTGGAGGGCCCATGATGATGTCCAAGAAAAATGGCCCAAACTGTGAAGGATCCAAGCACACCAGTGGATTAATCCGCACACTACTACTAGAATGTGCATCCAATAGGCCTGGAATTTTTTACGTCAGTCCTAAATTTATTGGGATACATTTCATATAAATAAAACCAAAACTCATTCAGCCATCTGATGGCATGTCCGACCTGATCTGTCTAGCACACAAAATCTACACAGAGTCAAAAGTGGTGTGATACGATTTGTCCATATCTCAGGCTAAAGGTGTACAAATTGTGTCAAACCTTCAATAGAGACATCAAAGAGGTGGGGTTACAACTTTTTTATTTTCATAAAATCAATATAAGGGTGTATGGAGGTCAAAATAACTATGACAAGTGGTTTTAGTAATTCAGTGTGCTGAAAACCACATTCCAATTTTCCTATAAAATGACACCTCGGGCTTCTCATTTGAAAGTTCACCTAGGAGGAAAAGATCTGGTATTTTGGAGACCCAAAGTATTTCTCTCTTCATACTCAAAATTCTGGAGGCCCCTATCCTCATAGGGAATCAAGGATGAAGAGGGAGTTCCACCCGATCCTCCTCCTCCTCTCGATGGTGATCTAAACGGTGGAGGATCATTTTGAGGGAGCTAAACATACTTGGGAGGGAGTTTAGGAACTTGATACTCTACTGGATTTGTGTAATTTTTGTGTGTATTATTTCACTTATGTCTTATCTAAACATGTTTCTCCTTTGAGTTCATTTCTTTGGTTTAATTAAGTGAACCACTTTTCATTTCAACACCGATTGGGTTGAAATTTCAAGTGGGAAACTTGAGTTGTTTCGATTGGAAAAAAAATGATCCTCTTTATCTCACACATAAAAAAGATATTAGTATGCCATGGTATCCTTTAATCTATTCTTTAAGTCCAAACCTTGACAGTGCGATTTTTGTGTCAAGGGTTGGTACTTAGGGCAACGTTTAGAGAGGCAATAGGGGAATCAAGATCTTAACAACCCTCAACCAAATAATTAAACAAAACCATGTGAAATTTTCAGAACAATGAACTATCCAAGATGTGTAGTGAACTTGAAGTGATATCCTTATCTCATAATTCTTAATCCTCCACCTTATTCTATCGACTATTAAATTTTTTAAGTTAATTTATTTTCTTAAAACTTTTTTCAAAATCAACACACTCTTTTAGAAATCTTTATTAAAAATACACACTATAAGACACCAACGCTCTTATTTTGATGAATGTTTGAGTTTTCTTGGTTCATTCCTACGTCACTGTATTGAAAATAATCTGGTATTAAATTATGATAAATTCCATTTCATGGTGCGACAAGGTATAATTTTGGGGCATGTCATTTCTGGGGATGATGTCCAAGTAGATAAATTAAAAGTTGATGTCATTTATTCCCTTCCATTCCCCAAAAATATATGGGATGTGGGATATTTCCTAGGTCATTCTAGATTTTACCGTCCTTTCATTCGTGACTTTAGTAAAATTTCACTCCCCCTCTCCCGTTTAATCCAAAAAGAAAAAGAATTTGTTTTTGAAAAAAAATGTGAGGAAGCTTTTAATAAGTTAAAATGGAGTCTCACGTCACCCCCGATAATCCAACCAACTCAATGGTATTTACCATTTGATCTCATGTGTGACGCCTCTAACTATGCAGTTGGGGTAGTTTTGTCACAAAGGGTCGACCGAGCTTCACATGTCATAGCCTATGCCTCACGTACTTTGGACCCTACCCAAGAAAACTACACCACAACTGAAAAGGAATTCCTTGCCATTGATTTTCCTTGAAAAAATTCAGGTCTTACCTTTTGGGGTCCAAAGTCATTGTGTTCTCAGACCATAAATCCCTCCGGTATCTCCTTAATAAACCAAAAGCCAAGCCACAACTCAGTCGTTGGATGCTCCTCCTTCAAGAATTTAATCTAGAAATTAGAGATAAAAAAGGAGCAGAGAATGTGGTGGCTGATCATATCAGTAGGATTCCACCATCCTCAAACATTGACTCATCTCCCTATATTCCTATAAATGATATGTTTCCTGATGATCAATTGTACCAAGTGCAAGATGTTATTCCTTGGTATGTTGAAATTGTAAATTATTTGGCAGCATCTTGCATTCCTACTGATTTCAATAAAAACCAAGCCAGTCATCTAAAACATGAGTCTCGTTGGTACATTTGGGATGACCCCTACCTATGGCACACTTGTAGATTTCAAGTCCTTAGTTTTTGTGTTCCCGATAGCGAATTTCAGTCTTTCCTTATATTCTGTCACACTCTTGCTTGTGGGGGCCACTTTGGTCCCCAACGGACTTCCCACAAGGTCCCTGATTATGGCCTTTTTTGACCAACACTTTTTAGGGATCCCATGATTTTGGAAAATCTTGTACTCATTGTCAAAGAATGAGGAATGTATCTAAAAGAAACGAAATTCCACAACAACCATTTCTCTTTCATGAAATTTTTTATGTTTGGGTCATTGACTTTCTAGGGCCATTTCCTAATTCCTTTGGAAAATTGTAGATTCTTCTGGCAGTTGATTACTTGTCAAAATGGGTAGAGGCACGAGCTACAAGGAATGATGATTCAAAGGTAGTTGTATAATTTTTGAGAACCCAAATCTTCTGTAGGTTTGGCTTACCTATGTTCATCATCAGTGACCAGGGTTCTCATTTCTGCAACCGAACAATGCAATCACTTTTGCATCGGTATGGGGTCGGTCATAGAGTGTCTACTATATATCATCCACAAACCAATGGTCAAGCCGAGGTGTCAAATAGATAGGTAAAATAAATTCTTGAAAAAACGGTTCAACCCAATAGAAAATATTGGAGTCTTTGACTTGATGATTCATTATGGGCCTACCATAATGCTTTAAAAACTCCCATTGGAATGTCACTCTATAATATTGTGTTTGGAAACAATTGTCCCCTCCCTATTGAGATTGAGTATTGAGCCTATTGGGCCATCAAAAGATGCAATTCTAATTATTATGGTGGAGGTTCTCAAAGGAAGTTGCAAATTCATGAGTTGGAGGAAATGATTAGAGATTCATATGAAAACTCCAGAATCTATAAGTAGTGATACATGGATGCCCACGACTGTCTTATACTTCATCTTTAGTTCCACATTGGGTAGAAGGTCCTTCTTTATAATTCAAGGTCAAAGTTTCATCTAGGTAAGCTTCGTTCCCGCTGGTTTGACCCATACACTATTATTATTGTATCTCCATTTGGTGTTGTTCAGTTTCAAAATAAATAAACCAAGAAAACATTCACTGTCAATGGGAAGCGGATGAATCACTTCCACGAAGCCCTATTGGAGTTCCCAATGTAGGAACTACATGTTCAAGAAGAAACATACCAGTGAAACACAATAGGTTTTATCTTTCCTTCTCACCCTCTCAATTATTACAGTGAGGAAACTGCACATGCTAGGTGTGGGGGGATGGGTACATTCCTGGGTTAGATAGGAATTTTAATTTCTTTTTTCTTTTTCTATTTATTCTTTCATCTATTTTTTTCCTTCATTATGGTATTTTAAATTTTCCCCCATCGGGGGGAAAGTAAAAATACCATAAAGAATGGGAAAAAATAATTTTTTATGAATTTAACATTTGGGAGTGATTTTTAGTGAATTGGTGTTTTGTCAATGATATAAATGGTTGTATCATTGTGAAACATTTGAGATGATTGATTCCCCTTGTGTGAGTAGTTTTGGGAAAACTCTGTCACTAATATCTCCATACATTTTTTCACCAAACCATGAAGTATGAATATTTCTTAATTAATATAAGGTGAATATATGTTAGGTTAATATTTTTCATCTTTAAATGATATTTTCATACGTTCGTTCGTTATCCAATTTGTTTCATTACTGTACCAGATTGACCTATGCGTGTGTACCTAATGTATGATTGTTGTATGCCCTAAAAAAATTAAATAAATAATTGTGTCTTGGTCAGGTCTAAGACCACTCCTTATCCTTTCACCTTGTTATAACTATTGCAGTTAGTGTCATGAGAAGATCAAACAAGGGTTGAGAGATGAGTTTGAGATTTGTTCCAAATGGAACTTCAAAAAAAAATATAATAAGTGAGGGGAGTGATTAAATGTAAAAAATATGGGGATATCTAGGTCAGAAGCTTATGTTTTTACATTTGGGAATGATTAAGTGAGTGGGTCTTGAAATATGATTGCAAGGATGTAGGACGAGTCTGGTGTAAATTCATTTAAAGCTGAATAATGTTAAAATAAAATATATTTATTTGATAGAAAGTGGAAAGAATAGCATGGAAGGGTTTTCACACACACACATGGAGAGTTAGTGGAATGGTTGAATTTTGAATTTCTTTCTCATGTTGGTGTCATGAATCTCTTTGAAGTTTATTGTGATATGATTTATGAGACATCATTTTTCATTTTCACTAGGAAAAACCCCTTGGCGTGGTTCCAGCATTGATCACATTACTTTAGTGAATTAAAATTTCCTCAAATGTAAAATCTTCATTATTTTGTGAATATATATATATATGCATCATTTTATTTGGATATGTGACTTTTCCCAAGAGTGAAAATGTTTATGTGTGGGAGTGTGATCATACCAAGATTCACTGTGTCATTTTCACCCTTACACCATTGTTTTAAACTAAATTTGTATTGTAAATTCCAAAAATAATAAAAAATTTAATTCCATGTTTGAATCATTTATTTTTTGGATATCACTATTAAAAAGGCCAATGTTACTTGTATTGAAATTTCATTGAAGGTGAAGGTGATTTGGAGGGCCCATGATGATGTCCAAGAAAAATGGTCCAAACTATGCAGGATCCAAGAACACCGGTGGATTAATCCACACACTGCTACTAGAATGTGAATCCAATTGGGATGAAATTTTGTGGGCTATTCCTAAATTCATTGGTATAAATTTCATATGAATAAAACCAAGACTCCTTCATCCATCTGATGGCCTTGTTGACCTGATCTGTCCAGCACCCCAAATCTGCACAGATTCAAAAGTGGTGTGCTGTGATCTGTCCATATCTCACGATATAAGTGTCCAAATTGTGCCAAACCTTCGGTGGACATAGACAATAGTTGGGGATACAAATTTGTTATTTTCTCCAAATCGAGATAAGGTTTTCTGGAGGACGAAAAACCTATGAAAAATAGTTTTAATAATTATGTGTGCTCAAAACCACCTTCCCATTTTCCTATAAAATGGATCCTTGGGATCCTCATTTGAAAGTTTGGACATGAGGCAAAGATCTGGTATTTTGGAGACCCAAAGGAGTTCTGTCCTTATACTTGAAGTTTTGGAGGCCCCTATCATCATAAGGGAATCATGGATGAAGAGGGAGTTCCACCCAAGCCTCCTCCTCCTCTCGATGCTGAGCTAAACAATGGAAGATCATTTTGAGGGAGCTACACATACTTGGGAGGGAGTTCCAGAACTTGATACTCTATTGGTTTTGTGTAATTTTTCTGTGTATTATTTCACTTATGTCTTATGTAAACATGTTTCTCCTCTGATTTTGTTTCTTGGGTTTAATTAAGTGAACCTCTTTTTATTTTAGCACGATACTAAGAAGAAGCACTACAACAATGAAGATACTTAGAAGAAAGCATTGCCACATGAAACAAGAAACTACTAAGGAATACAGAAAGCATACTGGAATCCCGACAACATCTTCGCACTATGAAATAACATGAAGAACAAATGCCGAATCTGTCTGAATTACGACACTCTGTTTTCCATATGAGGACTCGAGTTTTGCATCAACTTCATCCCAGAAGTCCAAATCTACAAATAACAACACTCAGAGCATTTCTAAACCTATCTCAATATTAATACTCTATTGTGTATCCGTTTATTAACTTTCGAGCAGAGTGTGTATCTGTATAATAACACACTATGTCTCCAACATCAAACTGAAGGATACAAGATATCATTTCTCAAACACTCATTTACACTTGTGTATACCCACATATAAGTGTGGAAGAGGTCCTTGCATGGCCTGGTTATTTGTACCCACGAAGAACTGTGGAAGAGGTCCCTGTGTGGCCTGGAAAATCTTGTGTACTGTTGTTAACCCCGATCCAGGGTGTGGATCAAAAATTTATTTATATAAACTGCTTGGTGGAAGGTGATCACCAAGTGAAGTTGATTAGGTCTCGGCTTGAGACTGAACCACTTGTTTTATATATGTTGTGCTACTTAATTTAGTTTTCTCTATTTTACTGCTTTTCTATATAATTTAGAAATCACTAAATTAACTTTTATAGTTAGTCTTGGAAATAATTTCTAACTATTTTTTCTTAGTAGAATAGATTCAAAATTAATATTAATAACTAATATTAATATTACTGAGAACTAATCAATATTCTAAGAAGTTATTCAAACAAAAAATAGCTTATAACCATATAACCTTGATTAACTGCATTGTATCTAAGTTTTCGAGAAATATTTTAGAAATAATTTTTATAGAATTTTTTACAGTTACTCAATTCACCCCTCCCCTCTTTAGTAATCTACTCTGACCAATATTTGGTATCAGAGGTTGTTTATCAGGACTCTGTGTAATCTTACTCAACTGTGATTATAGTTGAACCTTAAAGATTTGTAAATTTCTGTTAATTCTAAATTTCTACCTCTTTAAACCCATTATGTTATTATGGATAATATATGGGAAGGTGATGCAACCAACATACCACCATTCTTTAATGGAACCAACTATGATCAATGGAAAATTAAAATGAAAATGCATTTAGAGAGTATGAGTTTTGAAATTTGGTCTCAAATTATAGATGAATATAAGATTACTACTGGTGATAGAATCACATGGGATGCACCTACCAAAACATACTACAATAATAATTGCAAAGCTATGAATGCTTTACACTGCTCCTTAGTATATGAGGAATTCAATAGAATTTCTGCTTGTAAAACTTCCCATGAAATTTTGGATACCCTGTCTGTGTCACATGAAAGAACATCTAGTGTAAAGGAAATGAGACTTAATACTTATACTATCAAATATGATAATTTTAAGATGAAAGCTGATGAACCTATCTCTAACATGTATCTTAGGTTCAGTCAGACTGTCAACACAATGATCTTACTTGGAAGAGAAGTCACTGCCAAGGAACAAATCATGAGAATTCTTAGATGTCTACCTAACAGAAGGAGGGGAACTTCTGTCTCTATTAGATAATCATGTGACATCAGCAAACTACATGTAAAATAACTCATTGGGAAACTGATGATGTATGAGGAAGAGCTGAAAGTCAACAAGGATGAGGAGGATGAACCAAAGAGGAAATCTGTTGCATTCAAGACCACCACCTCTAAACACAAAGACAAAGGGAAAATGGAAGCTTCTGTAGAAATATGCACTAGTGAACTATCATCATATGACAATGACGATGAGATGGATCAATTAGCCATAAGATTAAAAATATTTTACAATAAGAATAACTTTTTCAAAAAGCCTAGCTTCAAGGAAAAATATGACCAAAAAGAAAATTTGAATAAGGAATGGAAAAGAAGTGGCAAGGATGACAAAATTGTCTGCTATGAGTGTAAGCGCAAAGGACATATCAAGGTAGACTGTCCAAAGCTCAATTAAAAAAGGAAATATGAGGACAAGGAAAATAAGTACAAAAAGGCCATGAAAGAAACCTGGAGTTCTTATAAGGATAGTTCAAGCAACTCCGAAACATCACATGATGAATAGGATAACAAAGACAATATATGTTTTATGAAAAAAATATCTGAGGTAACACTGGACCCCTCTGTATATAATTCATACTATTCTGGAGATTAGAGTGACTCTGAAAATATGACTAATGATGAAATGCTTGAATACTATAACATTCTTGAAGAAATAGGCAATGAACTAAGAGAAAATATAAATCATTGAAGAAACATCATGCTCTCACAGTGACTGTTAAATCTGAATTCAGAACTGAAAAGGAGAAAAATTCTCAACTGCTCAAAGAAAACAACGAATTAAAAACGTCTAATGAGTAATTGAAGAATGACCTTGAAATGTTTACCAATGGGAAGAACACCCTTACACAAATGCTAGGAAAACAAATTCCCCCTAAATAAAACACTGGTATTGGTTATCAACCTGGAAAAATAAATCTTGGTAGAACAAATTTTGTTTCAAGATCTAGGACATATAGTCTTACTCCAAGTTCTAGAAACAAATCAACTAATTCAATTCATGCTACATCTTCTACTGTTTCAAGTTTTTCTGGACTGAATAGAGTTTATATTTCAAATTCTATACATAATTCTTATAGGAAACCTATGAGTCAAATATGGGTTCCCAAAGCACTTATCACTAATATTACTAGACCCAAACAAGTATGGGTACCAAAATCTGTTTTTGCTTTATCATCTTGTAGGAAAGATGCTTAAATAGTTCCTGTAAAAGTATATGGTACTTGGACAGTGGATGTTCAAGACACATGATAGGAGACTACTCATGCTTCAAGAACCTGATAAAAGTAGATGGAGGACATGTCACAATTGGTGACAATGTCAAGGGAAAGATAATTGGCCTCAACCAAATCGGTAACTCTAATTCAGTTTTAATTTCTAAAGTACTGTTTTTTGATGGATTAAAGAAAATTTTTCTTAGTATCTAACAATTATGTGATGATGAATTTCATGTTAGATTTGAAAATGATTCTTGCAATGTATTTAATTCTAAATAATAATTAATATTTTTTGCTTTAAGAAATGAAATTTTTTACTCTGTTAACTTAGATTCTTTATCTTCTTAAAATATTTCATGCTTAATTGTATTTCAAAAAGAGTCTTGGATCTGGCATAGTAGATTAGGACATTGTCATTTTCACTCCCTTAGAAATCGAACTAGAAAATTCTCAGTTAAAGACTTTCCCAAGCTTGTGTTTCCAAATGAAAAAGTGTGTAATCCTTGTCAAAAGGGAAAACAACACAAAGTTTCCTTAAAAAAAAGAAAGAAGTGTCAACTTATCAACCTCTCGATCTGGTTCACATAGATTTTTTGGACCATCTAGATTTTCTAGCATAAATGGGAAGCACTACGTTTATGTTCTGGTAGATGAATTTTCTAGATATACTTGGACTTTATTTCTAGATCACATAAGTGAAGCTTGCTTTTATTTTAACAAATATGACAAGTCTGTAGGAAATCTTAGTGGACTTAGAATCAAATACTTAAGAAGTGATCATGGATGTGAGTTTGAAAATAAACTGTTTGAATCCTTTTGCTCGCAGAATGGCTATAGTCAAAATTTATCTGCCCCTAGAACACCTCAACAAAATGGATTTGTAGAAAGAAAAAATAGAACCCTGAAAGAGATTTCTAGAAGAATTCTTAGTTAGTATTACCTACCTATTTATTTTTTTACTGAAGTTGTCAATAGATCATGCTACATAATCAATAGAGTATTGATCCGACCTATTATTATGAGGACACCTTATGAGTTTTGGAACAATATAAAACCCAAAGTTTACTACTTCAAAGTTTTTTCCTGTAAAGTCTATATTATTAATACCAAAGACAGTATTGACATATCTGCATCCAAAAGTGATGAAGGTTTCTTTTTAGGATATTCCATGTCTAGTAAATCCTATAGAGTGTTCAATAAAAGAACAAAATGTGTAGAAGAATCTGTTCATGTCAAATTTGATGAAACAAATCCACATGAGCCAAAAACCTTTCTTGAGAAACTGGAGGATGATGTATGACCATCAATTCAAAATCATAAAACACCTCTGTGAAAGAATCTGTTAAAACTTCAAGTTCTGGAAATTCCCTAGAATCAAGTCACAATGAACCTCAATCTGTTGATGAACCTGAAATCACTAGTCCTTCCTTTTCTAGAATAGTTAGAACTCTTAAGTTCCATCCTTTAGATGATTTTGTAGGAGACTTAAATAAAGGAGCATAAACTAGATCTTCTCTTAGAAATCAGGTTGAAAATCAAGTCTTTTTGTCACACCTTGAACCTAAAAACATTAATGATGCTATCAATGATGAATTTTGGGTGATGGCTATTCAAGAAGAACTTAATCAGTTTGAAAGGAAAAAAGTTTGGAAACTTGTTGAAATACCCAAGGACACATTCACCATAGGCACTAAATGGGAGTTCAAAAATAAGGTAGATGAAGCTGGTAATATAGTAGAAACTTGGCTAGATTTTCTTCACAAGGCTATAGTCAAGAAGAAGGAATTGATGTTGAGGAGAATTTTTCACCAGTAGCTAGACTTGAAGCCATCAGAATCCTGCTTGCTTATGCTGAACATCTAAATTTCAAACAATATCAAATGGATGTTAAGAGTGCATTATTAAATGGGTATATAGCTGAGTATGTTTTGGTTGAACAACCCCTTGGATTTACAAACCCTCATTTTCCAAATCATATTTTTAAATTATCCAAAGCTTTATATGGTTTAAAAAAAGCTCCAAGAGCCTGGTATGATAGGTTGAGTACTTTTCTTAGTTCCAAAGGTTTTAAAAAAGGAATAGATGATCCTACCCTTTTTATAAAATGAACTTATAATGAGTATTTAGTTGTTCAAATAAATGTAGATGATATTATTTTTGGATCTTCAAAAAATTATTTATGTGTTGATTTTTCTAAAATGATGAAAAATGAATTTGAAATGAGCTTAATGGGTGAACTAAAATTCTTTCTTGGATTTCAAATCTTTCAAAATAATGATGGTATTATTTTAACTCAAAGAAAATATACTATAGATCTTCTAAAATGTTTTGGATTTGATAGAAATAATATTAGTAACACTCCCATGAGTACCAATTGTAAGTTGGATCTTTATGAAGATGGAAAATCTATTGATCAAACCACTTATAGAGGAATGATTGGAAGTTTACTCTACTTGACTACTAGTCGACCTGACATTATGTTTAGTGTGTGTATGTGATCGAGTTTTCAAGAAAATCCTAAGGAATCTCATTTAAATGTTGTAAATAGAATTTTCAAATACCACAATCATTCACCCAATCTAGGGATGTTCTATCATAGTGGACAATCATTTGAATTAGTGAGTTATTCTGATGCTGACCTCGATGGTTGTAAGTTAGAAAAATAAGCTTTAGAACATGTCACTTTTTAGGCAAGTCACCAGTATCATGGTGTAGTAAGAAACAAAATCCTATTGCATTATCTTCTGCAGAAGCTGAATACATAGCTGCTGGCAGTTTTTGTGCACAAATTTTGTGGATGAAACACACATTACTAGATTATGGATATCAATTCAGGCATGTACCTATAAATTGCGAAAACACAAGTGATATTAACATCTCTAAAAATCCTGTTTCACATTCTAGGACAAAGCATATTGATGTAAGACATCACTTTTTGATAGATCATTATCAAAAAGGTGATATCACTTTGGAATTCATTGGTACTGAGTATCAGCTTGATGATATATTCACCAAATCATTAAATTATGAGAGAATAGACTACATCATACATGAATTAGGCATGATAAATCTTAAGTAAATGTATTAATATTTTTTTATCTTTCTGTTTCAGGTTTAGGGTCTCATAGTTAGTATTTTGTGATTACTGTCTAACAGTTACTGTCTCACCGTAACGTACATTCTTTGTCTCACCGTAACGCACATTCCCTATCTCATCATAATGTTTGTGTTTACTGTCTCACTGAGAAGTTTGTTTACTGTCTCACCATAAAGTTGATGTTTACTGTCTCACCATAATGCCTAATCATTATCTCACTATAACACTCAGACACGGTCTCACCGTAAAAATTCTTTATAATTTTTATTAAAAACTGTATCATGGTAATTATTCATTTCACCTCTTTACTTTCCCACATTTTTATTTTTTTGGAGATGTTTGGTATTCCTAAATGATAAAATAAAAAAAGTATCACTCGATTATTCACTTAGACTTTCTTCTACTCACTCTTTTCGAAACCTTCTTCTACCCTGCAAACATTTTCTCCCCCTCAAACCTTTAGTGAATGCCCAAGATGAAATTCCCTTCATCATCGACTCCAAATAAGTGCAGCTCAAAGAAGAAGAATATTTTACCTAAGCTAGCACCCAAAGGACCTCTAAACCAGAATCTGGTAAAACGAGTTGTCATACCTGAAAAAGCGGTTTTCCCCAGTTGAATTCTGTCTAGTAAGTCCTTGGTCTTGAAAGTGGTAGAACAACAAGGCTGGTTAGAGTGGTTTGTGAAGAAGGACAGACCTATCTATCCTAAGTTAGTGTCTCAGTTCTATCAATATGTTCAATTATCCTTTGATTCTGAAGATGGATATATTGTAAGCAGCTGGATAAATGGGCAACAATACTCATTATCTTAGAGGTTATGGGTTGCATGCCTTAGGATACCTCATGAAGGCATCTGTGAGGATTATTATAGAGGACCTCCACCTTCAACCGAATTCTTCGATCTAGAATATACTTTGAAATCCTTACCTATAAATGTCACCAAGAGGAGAGCCATTGCTGCTGAACTAGATGGAGAAACAAGGCTTCTGTTCAACTTTATTTAGAATCTATTTAGCCCAAGAAATAGAGATTTTCTATTTTGAAATATTAGGATGTGTTCCTGATTTATCTTATAAAAAATGGGCATAAGATCAACTTATGCAAGTATATCATTCCCCACATCTATGAGCTGATCAAAGCCATATCCAAGTCAACTTCCCTGTTTTACTCTTAGATTATCTTAGCCTTGCTTGTTTCCAAAGGTATGGTTGTACCTAATGAAGAAGTAATTAAGGATTGTGAATTCTTCCTCTCTAAAGACACTATCAAGAGAATGAAGATAAATTGGAATCCTTCGTAAAAGGACTGGGTGGAAGACAATGATAGAGTTTATTATAAATTCAATCCAGTGGAACAACCCTCAAGACTAAGAAATATTTCTGATCCTGGTTTGGAACCAGATGAGATTGTTGAGTACTCTTCTAAAGAAGAAGAAGAGGCTGTTGTGCCTCCTAAAAAAACTGCTTCTGTTGAGGAAGACAGTACACCTGTACCACTAGTGGTATGTAAAAAATAAGTCCTTACACCTTCAGATGTTGTTAATCTGGAAGATCATCCTAATGTTAAAATAGACTCTGTTTCCAAAGAAACTGAAAAGGATTCCATGGAAGAACCTATAGTGGAAGAGCTACCTAGTATGCAAGAATCTAATCTTGAGGAACTACCAAATCAATAATATTCTCCTGAAACCATATCTTCGGCTGAAGAAAGGATGGAGCTAGATTTTCAGTTGGCTAGGCAGGAAATGGGTTAGGAACCAAGAACTGTTTCTGTGGAATTAGATCAAGACCCTAAGCCTCTCAGTCCTGAGAAGGATGCTACTATTGAGGGGGATCAACCCCCAAATATGGAGTCTACTGAGGTACCAAACCCAAGTGTTTCAAGTCCTGTATAATCTTGATATAAGTTCCCTAATTTCTATGATGTGAATGAATCTCATCAAGTCTCAGCAAAAGGCCTTGAAATTTCCTCTTTGTTCCAGTTGAAATCAGTCTCTAATATAGCCCCTGAATAGGAACCTGAAACCATTTCAATCCTTATTTATAAAACTTCATCAGAACAACCATCCTTGTGTCTAAGGATGATCTATAGGAATTTGGTTCTACCCTTTTTTCTGGTGTAGAAAAAGTTATGAATTCTCAACCTGCTCTTGTGACACATCTCTGTGAGAAATATTCCTCTTTATCGTTAGAGAAAGTTATTTGGCAGATTCAACCTAAAATGCTTCATGTGATTCAGGAAGTTAGAGTTGAAAACATGATTCTTAGTGATGAAGTGAAGACCCTGAGGGGTATGATCAAATAAATGTATAAATAGATGCATTCCAGACCAAATCTTATTTCTCCACCTGTAGAACCTGTAGTTACTCAAACCCCACAGGATGTTGTATCTCAGATTCAACCTTATTTAGCTTCTTTAGATGAAAAGGTCACTAGAAGGAACAAAAAAATTGTGAAGGAGATGAGAGAGCTTGTTGTAAATCTTAATAATCTCACTGTTGAATATACGGGGTTTCTTCAAAAAGTGCTGAATCAACTGAAATCTCTAACCACCACCATCAATGCTTCTAAAGCCTCTGAAAAATCCACTCAACCCTCTATAGACAGTGACCTGCTTAGAACAGTGGTGAATAAAGAGTTACATACTATGCTTAGTGGATTCAATAATGATTCACTACATGAAGTTATCAAGAATAGTGACAGAGTTCTTGAACTGGTCCAAATCCAATCAAAAAATTTCCAATGATTCCCAGAAAGAGATTTCCAAGAAAGTGGACTTCTACTTCAACCGAATCTTCTCCAAGACTCATATGACAAATCATTTTAAGTATATTGTGGAAAATATAAGGATTCCTCCTATTACTCAAGATTTCAAGACCCAAGCCCAAAAGCTCACAGAGTTTACTTGATTGTTGGACAAGTTTATAGAGAACAAGGATGACTTTGATAAATCCATGCAATACGGTGGGGAGATCATTGCAGATTTTATCAATCTTCTGAGGCCCTATCTTCATTTCCAGAGTACAACCATTGTTTCTCCTACGGCTGCACCTCTAAGTCCTAGTTTTCCTACTTTCAGTTCTTGCCTAGCCTTCACTACTATGTCTGTCAGCCAAGCCCCGAGCCAGATTAGGCATGTGATTCTTGATCAACACCTACCTCAATCATCCACTACTCCTACTCTGGCCCCATCTGTTTTTGAAGGCCTTTCTTTACCTTCTCTATCGACCAGCTCACTCCCTTCTTCTACCTCCACTTCAACTCCTATGGCTTCCTCTTCTACTGCTGATAAAGGCAAAGAGAAGACCAGTCAGTGAAGAAGGATAGTGATTACTCTTTTTTTATAGGAATGATATGTTATTTTTTGTTTTTCTCCTTTCTATTTATACTGGACCTTATTTTATTTAATGAAATTTTCATTGCTCATTACCTTCTTTTATTCTATATTTTTGATAATCCCAAAAGGGGGAGAAATCTATATATGTTAGAAATTAATCTCTATATAAATAATTGAAGAAAAGGGGGAGAAATCTCCAAATCTTACTGATTTGTGATCATAAAAAAGGGGGATATTGTTGGAATACTCATGTAATAATCTTCTTTTAATGATCACAAATCCTTTTCAACTTGGTTAAATCCTATAAATTATATCAAATCATGTATATTATTGCTTAAGTATTATCATACTTTAAGAAGAGATATTAAAGATCTTAATTCCTCTATATTCAGTTTAATTACTTTATACTATCCTTGATTTACTTTTATAATACCATCCTTGACAAATGCTTAAGTCTAATTCATTTTATGATCATCATTGCTTAAGTCTAAATACAGTCAGTTTGAAAAGCCTAAGACACCGTAAGTCTGCCACTAGTTATTTCTTTTTGGAAAAGTAAACAAGACACCGTGAAGTAGACACCGTGAAGCAGACACCATGAAGGAGACACCGTGAAGAAGACACTAGGAAGCATACACCGTGAAGAAGACACCGTGAAGCAAACACCGTGAAGCAGACACCATGAAGTAGACACCGTGGATAAGACACCGTGAGTGAGACACTATGACCGCGAGACACTGTGGCATTCAGACACCATGACCAATCCAGACACTGTGTGAAGGAGACACCGTTTCCATGACATACTATGACATCGTTTCCTAATATATATTTTGTCATTTTTTGATTTAATCACTAACAGTCATATTTGAAGATTTTAATGCACTGACATAGTTAATGTTTCTTTGTAGACATATCATCAAACAGTAGGAGGCACGAGGTGCAGAATACATGAAACCTGTCAGCCCTAACATGTGCACTCTAAGATAAAAGAAGAGTGTTGCCCAGAAACAAGCGAGCCATGAAAAAAAATACGCGAGAATAGTGTGTGGAACGATACTAAGAAGAAGCAATACAATGAAGAAGATACTTAGAAGAAAGCATTACCTCATGCAACTAGACATTACTGAGGAATACACAAAGCGTACTTGAATCCCGAGAACATCTTCAAACTGTGAAACACCACGAAGAACACCAGCCGAATCTGTCTGACTTACAACACTCTATTTTCCATATGAGGACTCAATTTTTTCATATGATTAATCCCAGAAGTTCAGAGTTTCAAAGACCAAAACTCAGAGAATTTGTAAACCTATCTCAAAATTACTTCTCTATTGTGTATCAGTTTATTAACTTTAGAGAAGAGTGTGTATCTGTAGAATAAAACACTCTGTCTCCTGTATCAAACTGAAGGATACAAGATATCATTTCTCAAACACTCATTTACACTTGTGTATACCCACGAATAAGTTTGGAAGAGGTCCATGTGCGGCCTAGACAGTCTTGTGTACTGTTGTTAACCCCGATCCATGTTGTGGATCAAAGTTTATTTATATAAACTGGTTGTTTATAGGTGATCACCAAGTAGAGTGGATTAGGTCTCGGTTTGAGACTGAACCACTTGTTTTATATCCGCTGTGCTGCTTAATTTAGTTTTCTCTATTTTACTAATTTTCTATATAACTCAGAAATCCCTGAGGTCACTTTGATAGTTAGTCTTGGAAAGAAGTTATAACTGTTTTGTATTAGTATAATAGCTTCAAAAGTAATATTAATAACTGATATTAATATTACTGAGAACTATTAAATCTTCTAAGAAGTTATTCAAACAACCAATCTCTTATAACTGTATAACCTTGATTAACTGGGCTGTATCTAAGTTTTGGGGGAATCTTTTAGAAAAAAAATTTATATAAATTTTTATAGTTACTCAATTTACCCTCCTCTCTTGAGTAATCTACTCCGACCAACAATCATCATCATTATTTATTTAAATTTTGAAAAGTAAAAAAGTAAAAATTGGGACTAAGGAGTTATAAATTAATGAATCCCAACGGAATCCCCTTGGAACAAATGAATGCCCTCTATGGGAATAAAATTCAAACCATGAAAGCAAGTGACTAACCTTTCATGAGTGCCCTTGGAGGCTAGGAAATCTGCCACTTTGTTCCCATATCAGTATGTATGGAGAACTTCCATGTTATTATTAATGAGACTTCTACAGTTGTGTGAAATTTATGAAACATTCCATGGTTTGGAGTAGGATTCACAGAGGGAGTTTTGAATTATTTTAGAATCAGTTTCCACCGTAGTGAGTGAAATGTTGTTCTCTCTAAAGGGAAGGAGACCAGTCAACATCACCCTTGCCTTATCCTAGAGGAAGTCACAATACCTAAAGAAGGTAGAAAACAAATGAAGTTACCCCTGGAATCTCGATCAATTCCACCACCCCTTATATCACATAAAATACAGAATCTATTTGTATTCAGTTTGGGGCCCAACCTATGAGGAGACCAACAAATCCACTTGCCCTTCTGAGCGTTAGATACTAGGGTTGTGGGGACTCAAGAATCCACCAATGGTCTAAGAGATGGGGAATAATCCCAGTGTTTGAAGTGTATACAATGGTCAAGTAGTAAGATTTTGGTGCGAAAAGATAGGGTTTTCTGTGAAGAGATCAAGTACTCATGCTGAGGTTTGTTCCTAGCTTCCCAGATACTCCAAGTAATATTAGAAGTACAACTATTTTTAATTTTCAAATACTAATTTTTATAAATTTTAGGTAATATATTATAATATCCAATTAAATATTTATTTTTATTTAGTTTATTCAAATACATCATTTTATGATATTTTTCATGACCTTTAATAAAAGTAGAAAAACTTTTCAAAATACTTTTAAATTACTTTTTTAAATTTTTATTTAAATCTTGAGAATATTTTAAATTATCATAAGCTATTGAATAAGATTTATTATTCCTTAATTTTTCATTATCTTTTAAAGTGACTTTATTTTCAGAAATAATATTTTAATTATTTTCGTTAACCTCATTATAAAAATCATCATCCTAGAAAAAATAATTTCTTAATATTTCAATTGATTTATTTAATTTAAAAGAATTTGGATTTTTCTATTCTTAACTACAATCAGAATATCTAGAATAAAATCTAGAATCATTAACCTTATATAGGAAATACCAGAAGAAAATGTTAGCAGATTATTTCTAATTTCTAGATTCATCAGTTGAATCTGACTCTTCTTTACAAATCCAACTAGTTTCCAATTCCATTTTTTGTATTGTTTTGTATTTCCAATTATTATTTAGTTTTGAAAATCCAGATTTGATATTTCCTTTCTTACTATACTCAAAACAAGTAACATCTAAATTATTTTATTTAATACTGCTTTATTTTCTCTTTTTCATTTTTCCTTTTGCTGGTTTCTTCTAAATAGGTCCATGAATCTTTTATCATTCATTTGTTTATATAATCCACTCACAATATGAATCATATATTCCTTTTCACTATCCTGTAAATCAGAATCAGAAGAGTAAGTAGAAAAAATTTTGAATATATAAAAGCTACACCATTTCTTTTTAATTTTCTCCTCTTTAGATATGTTATTGAAATCAATTTCATGTTGAACTAGGGATCTAATCACTTCATCCAGAGTGTACTATTTTATGTTCTTTCTTTCATTAATGATAAAATTATTTGTGTTCCCTGTATTTGGTATCACCTATAGGACTAATTTAATAAATAATTGATTTTATAAAACTCCAATACGGGAATTCATTCCATTGGAAATTCTTTTGAATTGGTGAAAAATTTGATTTAATATCTCATCTTCACCCATCTTGAAGTCTCAAAACTCATCTCAAATATTTCCAAGATATGTTTGAATTAATTTATCTTAACCAAGTTGAGTGAAATATAGAATCTTCCATATTTCATGCGATTCCTTAGATGTATACATAGGAATAAAAACACTTTTGTTAATATCACATTCTAAAATATTCATAACTTTGTAATTTAAAACATATCTAGTAGCATTGTTTCTAGTAAGAGTATCTCAGTCAGCTTATGTTAGTGTGTATGATTTTTTTATGATGGGCCAATGTTCTATGCTTAATTGTTTTAGGTATGACTCTATTCTGTATTTCCATTATCCATACCCATTTCCATTAAAGTGATGTGGCTTATATGGAATCCATGAACTGTTTTAATTCACTCTTTCCATATTTTAGATCTTTTCCTTATACTACACAGTCTTGGAATATGTCAGTATAATAAAATATAAATATTAGTCTCTATATAAGGAATGTATAATTCCAAAAAAAAGAAACATATGATATCAATTTTTTGGTATTGTTAAAAAAATAACCAAGCTAAACTATCCATAAGAAGGTTAACCACTGATATAAATTGTTTTGTTAGATAGGGTAATGGTAGATGGTCTATAGGGGAGTGAATATACAAAATTAAAATATTTAATCAAATAATTTTATTTTCTTAATTAATTATGAAGAATAATTATTATAGTTAATTTGAATCGAAGATAAAATAATGAATACAAGGATTTTTATTACAATTTATTCCAAAGTGGACCTAGTCCGGTATTATACCTCTCTACTCAGTGAGAGATACATTATGGACTTCCTTATTTTTAAAGAGAAATAATAACACAATTACAACCTTATTTTTCAAGTAGAAGAATAAAACGACACTTGAATTTTGAATGGGGAGTCATAACCTAATAAAAACATTGAATTTAGACCATGGGAGTCAGAACCTGAACGATCCTGACTTTAAAATTCAAGAGTCAAAACCCAAAGATATAATTTTTTTTGTATGTAAAATCATAAATATAAAAATAGAGTATACATAAAATACTTGAGAAATAGTGTTATAGACAGAAGAAAATAGATGAAGTAGAATATAAAATAAGAAAAAATAAGTACTGGTTCATGAGTAATGTGGATTTCTCATCAAGGAAGTAGGTTTAAAATAAGTTTTTGTTTATCTAGAGATACTTTCTAGAAGATGATAACTTGATCGAACAAGTACAAGAATGTAAAAAACTTCAAAGTACAATGTAGATATCTTTTGATTCTCAATGGTTCATTTTCTCAGATTTAATCTCGTTATCTATATCAAAATTCATTCACTTGTGTACTTCAATATTCAACTTAAAATTTTGATTCCATTTTAAAAGGTCTCTATGATAATAGGTCAAAGATAAATCCCATAAAAATATAAAGTTTTAATTTGAAATATGAAATTAAAATTTTTTTTATTTAAAATGAGCAACAAATATGAAAATAAATTTAAAAACATAATAATAGAGTGTTAAAAATATTAAAACATCTTTGAATAAGTTTAATATCATCTAATATTAATTTAGAAACAATAAAATCGAAAAATACAACTTATAAGAAAAAATATATATTTTTCATTGCAACATATTTATTTCAAGCATCAATATAGAAAAAACTTTGATCTTCACATTGAAAAAAATACAAAACTGTTTATCTCAGTTCTACATAATTAACATATATGTCCATTTGAATAATTTGGATATATGAACTAAACATGAAGTAAATCGAAATATGAAACATAGTGAAAACCAAAGAATTTTTCCTATAGGAATTACATAAGATATTTTCACATTGTATTTTTATTTATGCTTGAGAATCAATATAATAGATTCACATAAGAGACTCATGTGGATTAAATCGATGTAAGAGAATCACATTAGTCTTTTATGTAAGCAAATTCATCACGTATGTAATTCACACAAGCAAAGTAATCACGTAGATGAATTGAAATAGGGGATTCACTATGTAGGAATTTCACATATGGAAATAACCATGTAAGTGATTTTATAACATATCCAAATTTCTCATGTATGAAATTATTTTAAGGGAATTCCTAAAAACTGTAAACAAATTTTCTTTACAAGTTTTAGACAAAACACAGACATAGTTAATGGTTTAATTAGATTTGTGTCCTTTTTACTTATATTTAGAAAATTTCATTTTCATTCAAAATAATTAAAAATTTCCCTTATCATATATATATGAATAAAGTTATAATAATAAAATAGAAGCAACACAATTATGAAAAATAACATAAATTAGACTGGAAAAAATAGATAATTAAAACTAATTTCTGATATAAAATTGATATATTCATAAGTTAATGTCTTATAATAAAATATAAAAAATATTATTATCTTTCCATAAAAAACAATCACTCAATTTGGAGTTTTTTAGCTCAAGATATAGTTAAAATACCATGGGAAAGAAAAACTGGAAAATCAGTATTGTGGATTCAAAACCTGCTACATGAATAACCGTTTTTCTATATGAATAATCATTTGTCTACATGAGAATACTGATTTTTCTGTTTGAGAATAATATGAAACATATATACATGATTTTTATGATCCAAAATGACTTATTTAGCCATTAAATTTAAAAAAAACCTCATAGAACATGTTATGAAAAATAAAAATATGAAATCCAATGATAAATTATATAATGAATAATATGAAATTATGAAGATTATGTATACTATAATTAAAAAAAAATAAATGATATAATATATATAATAAGATTAAAACTTGTAACTAAATACAATGGAATAATTATACTTATGATAATATTAAGAAAATATGGGAGGAGTTTTAATCAATCAAAAAAAATACATGAAAGAATATACAAAAACACATTTCACATGGTTTTTTGAGCCATGTTGCATGATTAAACAAACTATTTCCAAATACAAACATTCCACATGGTTTGGGTACATGGTTAGTATTAACCATGTTTCAATAATGAACCTGTGGATGTCTCTCCTGTAACTATTATTTAAAATACTAAAGCTCCCAAAACTCTTATAGGATTCTGAGATACCTCTTCGACCATAAACCCCATCCAAAAAAAATTCTAAGGTGTTCAAAATTTTGTAATTTCATTACAAAGATCAGTGTAATATTTGGACCATCCACCAAATGAAAATTCAAAATCCTTTAGATTTTATAACACATTAAAAAAATAGGATATTACACACATCACCACCATAACTAATATAAATATACCCAACACAAAGATCTCAAACCTTTAGAGGTCACCTTAGCTTCCCACCTTCAATCACTGTATATGTATATTGCCTCTTTTGAAGTTTTCACCACGTTAAATGTGAAACCAACCCTAATTGAAATATCTAAAAAACGTGGCTTATATCTAACCTAAAAGTAGACTATAAAGACATGAAAATCAAGAATAGTTTGATAGAAAATATAAAAATAGAAGCATCTACACCACCAATGATGAGATATTAAAAAGGATCTAAATCTAGATTAAAGAAGTTCCAATGGAAAAAGGGAAGCCAATCCACTTGAGGAAAAAACATCCTTCATGATTCATCCAAATATTAAATAAAATTATTATCTATATCCACAAATTGAGGATTTCAGTTTCCCTATTAAAATATTAAAACTATTTTATGCAATTAGAACATATAATGAAATTTATGAGTGATTAATATCAATAAAATCCTGTTATCAAGACAATAATATGACATTAAATACAAAAATAAGTTACATTGACAACTTGGATCAAGGTACCAAGAAATATATTATGACATATCCATAACCACATTATGATGTTTTTCAAAAAACCATGATGCTTGGGGAATAAAATTTAAAAACCATGACATCCAAAAAAATTTGTTTCTTTCCTTCATCTAAATTAAAAAACAAAAATTTGACAGAATAAACCATTAATTGGACTATATTACTCATTCCTTTATCATGTTTTTCCTTCTTTCCAAGAAAATTACTTTAATAAAATTCATTTACCATTATAACTAAGGATTAAACACAAAGAAAAAGCCTTAACCATCTATTTTTTAATTCTATAATATATTTATCCTGTATGACATCATATTTTAGTCTTTTATATTTGAAAATTTTACTTTAGTTGAAATTTTTCAATTGATCTTTATTGTGTCCAGTAAATAAATACATTTGGTTTTTGGGCATGGTATAATCTTCTACTATAGTTTAATTTCCTGGTATAATTTACTATATCTATATATGGAAACTCAATTTATATTAAATTTAGTAGAAACTCATTTCTTAATTATGCATATAGTATGATCATCTTCTATGAAGGTGTTTAGGGTAACTTCATACCATGGTTGTTTTAATAAAAGATTCATCTACCATGTCTCATTTGTGAATTAAGATTTTTGATGTCTAGTAGATCAATTATATTTTTTATATGGTAGATTATTTATGTGTTACATTGGGTAAAGTTCTTTTTTTTACTTTGGTTTAATTTTTATGGTGTTTTATTGAGTAAAATTATCTTATTCTATGATAAGAAAACTTTTATTATAACCAAATTTGGTATACTTAAATATTTTTACATTTGGTATATTACATAAACATTTCATAAAGTATAATATCTATGAACTATATGTGGTATATTTTAGAATTAATATATCCAAACATTAATTGTATTATACACAATCTATACTTCATTAATTTTCAGTCATTCAGATGTATTTGGTAGACTTTCTTTCAAGTTGCATCTAGTAAGCTCGCCCTTAATTTTTTCAAGTAGATTGATCCTTCATATTGAATATAATATAACTCAATGATACTTTACATAACTCATATTTTTATATTAAAAAAACTATACTTAGCTAAAAGTTTTTATAATTTATCTTCTAGAAGCCTTAATCTTCTTTCAAAATTTTATGACCTTTCCAAAACTACTTTCCAAACATCTTCTCAAGAAATTTCTAAATCATGTTGACCTAAATATTGATAAAAAATACCACAAAATATACAGACAATGAATAATGAATAAAAACTCATTTACTAACATGAAAATATTTCTATATAATATTAAAATAAGACATCTCATTTATAAAATAACACATGTTATAGCAGTGTTTTAAAAGAAACGTCATTCATTGGAAACATAATTCTCATGCTAATGAAATTACTTACTGAATTACTCATCTATATCACTAGAAAATACCTATACATTTGGAACTATATGAAGAAATATAATTATCCAAAGTTACTGACTATAAAATCACTAATATAATAAGTCTTCCACCTTTTAGAGTGACAAGAACAAAATTTTAAATAAAGGTAAATAATTTTTTGAATCCAAATTTTATTTAGATCTTTAAAATATTAAAACCATGTTTCGCACGGAATCCGGGGATGACCTCCTGGACGGGAGATTCAAACGTTCCGATCGGTTTCTAACGGGTTTGTTCGTAGAACCGGAAACATCCAATGATTCCACATCCGTTTGGACCTACTTTCCAAAGGTAGGCGCTCATTAGCTTGTGGACTAATGAGGCTTAGGAATTTGCATTGGTCGAGAGGATGGGAGGTCGGACTCATCACACCTTTTTGAGGGGAATTATTGTCTACTCCGGGACTCTCTTTATAGATTTAAGTTATGTTCGTGAATCCTTATTACATTACCAAGTATAAAATGAGATTTCCTTTAGTTTTAACAATCAATGATTAAATATGCAAGAAATTTAGAGAATCTTTTATATGTATTCGAGGTTCTTCATCAATAGAGAATCATTTATATCTGTTTAGAGATTCTTGGTCAATGGTATCCTTAAAAACATTTATATAAAAGTCTCTTGGTCATTATGATGACCAGGCTGGTTTTAAAGCCACTCAGTGGGGCACTTGAAGTTTATCGTCATTCAGAAGGACAGAGATTATTTCAAAGTTGGGATCGAACCCATAAATGGGCTACCTACGTATCCTTTTTTTTGGAAAAAGGAATCAGAACCCACGTAGTTCGAGTAATGGAGTATGATGTTTATGATTGATGGCTCAAAGATGAATGTCATAATTACTTTTACACTCTAAGCTCACGTGAGTCATGCTCGGTGTGAGAAACAAGAGGTATTGGTAAAAATTAGACAATTGTGCCATGAAAGATGCAATCATAAGAATTTGTTTGGGGCTTATGTATGTATGACTGCCCAGATAGATGAAGGTTTAGGATTTACTTTTAGGGAGAAAATCCATGAACAGGGTCCATAAAGTTATATGTGCTTCATAGAGATTTGAATACTCTAATCTTGGGGCTTACTCCTAAGGAGGATTCCCAAGTTAGGAGGGGATTTTTGATTGGGTTTTACTCCTGAAAAGGAAACCCAAGTCAAGGGTAAATTAGGACTGGTTAAGAGAAATTTAAGGGGACTTGGGGCTTACTCCTGAAAAGGAAGCCCAAGATTATGACTGGGACTTACTCCTAAAAAAGGAGGCCCAGGTTAGGGGACTTGGGGCTTACTCCTGAAAAGGAAGCCCAAGATTATGACTGAGTCTTATTCCTGAAAAGGAGACCTAGGTTAGGGATTAAGGTTTGGGGCTTACTCCTGAGGAGGATGCCCACCGTGGGAAACTTTAAGAATTTGGGGCTTACTCCTGAGGAAGATGCCCATATTAAAGGACTTATAACTGGGGATTATTCCTGAAAAGGAGACCCAGTTTAAGGATTCTCTCATCTTAAAGGATGAGGTTGAATGAATGAACTCTCAATCTTTGGTGACATAAGGATATTAAAATCACTAGGTTTTGAGAGATATTCCACAGAATTCCTTTCAGATAAGGAAGTCAAATCAAGAAATCATGCCATAAATGGCTTTGAAGAGTGTCTTGAAGACTGAATCTTGAAAAGGAAATGTGAAATGGCTTAAGAGGGGCAAAATGGGCAAGATGGGCGCCCAAAATGATAGGGGCGCGCAAGTCTTGAAAGGCGCGCAAGTCTTCCGTGGGCGTGCAAGTATTGGTCGCGCAGGTATACCTGCACGACACATGGTGTACTTGCGCGATTTTCAACCAGCATTGAAATACTTGAGCGACTCTTTTTTAAACCCTTTAGAATTTTCTTGAGGTTCTTCCAGAAAAGGAACGCGCAAGTTATATTGAAGGAAATAAGTCAGCGCGCAAGTGTTTGATAAGTTTCAACACTTAGGCCTTCCTTCTTCTCTTTAGATCTTCCTTTCTAGGCAAGAAATTACCTTAGAAGTGTTCCGGAAGCTTTGAGAAGAGACTTGGGCGTCAAGAGCTTCAATCCAAGTTTCTGAAAAAAGATCCTCTCGAATGGGGGGCCCACAGGGTCTATTTATATGCAAAAGAAGACCCCGGGCGGTTACCGGGCGGTTACCACTTAGGTCGCGCAAGTCACCTGCGCGACCAAGGGTGTCGCGCAAGTTTACTTGCGCGACAGTGATAGAACTTGCGCGGTGCAGTTGCTATCGATCCTTTGTTCATGCCTTTGTCGATTTTTGATGTTTTCTTCAAAGGTTGAATCACTTTGAGCTCAGATATTCCCTTTTCCGATCTTTAGATTCTGTGACGAAAGGAGCGTCAACAAAAGTCCCCCCTCAGAGTTGGATCTGGAGAGAAATGAGGATTTGACTCTGAGGAAATCGAATCCCTCCAAAGGAAAAGGGAGGCGCGCAAGTCTGCATTGCACAGAGGGCGGCACGCAAGTTTGCGTCGCGCATGCCTTAAGCGCTCTGGGTAAGGCGCGTAGATAGGCTTCCTGGCCTATAAATACACGGCTTCACCTCCGTACAAGTATCTGGATTTCCAGACTTCATACCTTCTCGAGCTCTCACTGCGCAGGTCACCTAAGCCGCGCAAGTCTCTTTTCCACTGTTCCCTCGCTGTCGCGCTCCTGTAAAGGTATTCGTACTTGCGCGGTTTATACTTGCGCGTCAAAAACTAGCGCGTCACACGAAATACTTGCGCGCCATTGTTTAGATTTGTGCGACTTAATGCCTTGGCCATTTTTTCCGAATTCTTTCACAAATTTTATGAAAAATAAACCCATTTAACAGTTAAATTTGTTCAAATTTTTGTGCAGGTTCAATGGCTCCTAAGGGAATTGGAACAGCTGATGAACTGGCTAGCAAGAGGATTGATGACATGATGAACATTATTGGCCATGATTACTATGATATCTGTGACAACACTTTCCTAGATTTGGATAAGTACTTGAAGAAATATCATCTTAATTTCCCACAGAGCATCTACCTGTCTCTGTGTGGTCATGGTCATTTACAAGGAGTCAATGTTCCAAATGCAAACAATTATACACCTGAGATGCAGCTGCACTGCTACTTCTCTATTTTGGTTATGCTGTGCATTAAGAGTAACAACAATGGTGTGAACTTTCAAATTCTTCCTCCATGTCATTTCCTTGCAGATATGAAAATTGCAAACCCATGGGCTGAAATGTTTTCCACTAATGGTTGGTGGAGAGAAGACAAACATGGTATTAGAGCAATATCTGAAAAGAGTACTCTCTCCAAATGGCTCTTTACTTCCAATGATACATTCTCAAATCCATGTATCCATCTTCCAAGTCTCTTGGACAGAAATAGAGTCACTGTTTGATCAGCAGAAAATTTTCTCAAACCGCACTCAAGAACATCCTTTTACAATCGTTCCAAGAAGAGCTGGTATCACTACATCTCTTATTGTATCCAGTTGAATGAATGAATTCCAGGTGGTTGCTAATGAAGCTCGGGATGCCGTAAATCAAATGAAGTGTTATGTTGAAAGCCTCTTGTAATTCTCAAAAAAGAGAAGAGACTCCAGTCTGTGGATGTCCTTCTAACTCTTGTGTATCAATGAAAAACACTTTTGTCTTCAATCATTTGTACCTGCATTCTTTTCACTACCTGCTTCAAATTTACTTAAGCCAATGGGCCCAGTAAGTATAGTTTGATTTTTTACTAGGATTATTACAAATAATCCTACAAACTTTGAATCTCTTAATTGCTCAATATTACCTAAATCATACAAAAAATGTATATTTAGTGAGCTGGAACTTGAATTTTATTCAGAGTTCCTTTGTCTTTTGTGGACAGTTTAAAGTCATGCATGCCGGACATAAAGGGGATAATGTTTAAGGTCGAAATAGCTTTGACAAAAAAAAAAAATGGATTAAAATTGATTCAATTCCTTGACAATTTATCTGAAAACAAATTACCAAACTCAAGTATGAGAGAAAATATGTAAACTATGGCTTAAGAATATTTGAATCTGAGGAATGATATGAAAAAGAGCTAAAAGGAATTAGAAGAAGTAGTTTCCAAGAATGAAGTTACTATTATTTAACAAAACCCGTTAGGGGGTTGAAATATGCAGGGCCACCTATGGGCATTGGCTGCATGGTTAAATAAATAGTATCTTTCGGCTGACAAGTCTGTTATGTGGACTGTTTATGCAAGGCCACCTATGGGCACGTGCTGCATAGTCAGGTGAAAGAACTCTTAGAAATTTTCTTTCCTAGTGCTAAAAGCCAGGGAAAGTTTATGGAGATTCAAATTTTCTAAAGTATAGAGTTTGTTGTATGGAAAGAGGTACTTGAATATGAAGAAGATATTTCCGAACAAGAATATCGAAGAACTGGATGAATATCACTCCTACGAAGGTCTGACCCAAACGTAGGGAAGAAGAATAAACCATATACTTGAATACTTTCAGATCATGAAAAAGGATATGGGACAAATATGTTAAGGATGGCTATTTTTTGCGGATCCCTACATACTGTCGTTTAAGACAAATAAGGACAAAAGAGGCATTCTTCCCAAGAATGAAGTTACCATTATTTAACAAACCCGTTAGGGGGTTGAAATATGCAGGGCCACCTAAGGGCATTGGCTGCATGGTCAAATAAATAGTATCTTTTGGCTGAAAAGTCTGTTATGTGGACTGTTTATGCAAGGCCACCTATGGGCACGTGCTGCATAGTCAGGCAAAAGAATTCTCAGAAGTTTGACATTTTTGTGATTAGAAGTCATGAAAAGGGTTATGAAGATATGAAAATATTTAAGGTTAGGATTATAACACATAAAGATGGGTATTGTCCAATGTATATAGAGATACATAGGTCAATGAAAACCATAATCATGTTGTGGCTGGGCCCTGAATTGAAATTTGGACTTCACTACGTATCTCATAAGAATGAGAATCAAGCCATACGTAGTTCTTGAAATGCAATTTAATGTCGTGCAGGATGAAAGTATGAGAAATATTAGTTTAGGGTCATAGAATTCAGACCATAATAATGAATACACAGTGTGTGTTTTCATGAGGACTTTTCAGCTAAGGGACTGAAAGTGAAATTTGGGGTTAGGCCCAAAAGACTTGGGGCTGGATTCGAGGGATACTCGAACGTTCCTACGTATCCCATAAGGATGGGAATCAAGCCCACGTAGTTCTAGAACTACCCTATGTACAAATTTGGTTCGTACATGTTAAGGGTGAAAGGGGACTTTAGTGCAATGATGGTTTAACCTGAGATAAAAATTTTAGGCATTACCATGTATGCACGTAGTCTTTTGAAAATGAAACATGATTTAAAAAAAAATCAATGTCAATAATGGTTCCTTCTCAAATGAGGGAATCAAAGAATATTGTAGTTTATTGTCGTACCGGACAAAAGTGTTGTATAGTTTAACGTCATATAACAAGGATGAAAGTGAATCAATGTAAAGATATTGATTCCAGGGGCGGTTTCATGAATCAACATCATATGAGATGGTGGTGAACCAATGTGAGGAGATTGTTTTTTGGGCTTGAACCTTGGGAGGCTGCCTACATACCCAGCCTGGAGGGCAAGGATCAAAGTCCGTGTAGTTCAATTAAAGAATGAATTAATGATCAAGTTATTCTTGTGGACAATGATCTAATAAAAAAAATATTGTTGGGACTTACACATGGTTAGTGGCCCAAAGGGAGTGTTATGGTTGATGTTCGCTCTAAGCTGACGTGAGTCATACTCGGTGTGAGAAACAAGAGGTAATAACAACCTTAACGATGTACAGTTTAATGTCATGTAGGACATAAAAAAGGGACTATGCAGTTTAAAGTCTTGTAGTTAGGACTATTGGTGCTGCACAGTTTAGTGTCATGTAGCAGGGACAAAATACAGTTTAATGTCATGTGGGACCTATCAAGGATTTTCTGTACAGTTTAGCGTCATGTAGTTAGAACGATGAGGATAAAATAGTTTAACGTCATATTGGACGAAAGGGGGACTGTGCAGTTTAATGTCATGCCGTAAGGACAAAATAACACACCATTTATGTCATGTTGGATGAAAGTGCGAATAGTTTAAGGTCATATGCATGGACCGTGGATGGTGCAGTTTAATGTCATGCTCGACCTTTGATGATTATATAGTTTAACGTCTTTCCGGACGTGAGGGACTTTTATACAGTTTAGCGTCATGTAGTTAGGACGTCACAGTTTAACGTCTTGCTGGACATAAGGGATTTGCAAATATTTTATGGTCATATACATGGACCAGGGATGATGTAGTTTAAGGTCATGTTGGACGGTTTATGGAACTTTTTCACAGTTTAATGTCATGTGGGACGAAGTTGCAGTTTAAAGTCATACTGGACCATTGCTGTACAGTTTAAAGTCATGTAGCTAGGACTAAGGTGAACCAATATGAGAATATCAGTTCTGGGGACTTTTTACAGTTTATCATCATGCTGGATGATGAAAGTGCCACACAGTTTAATGTCATGTTGCTAGGACAAAATATAGTTTAATGTCATCTCGGAAAAAATATAGTTTAATGTCATCTCGGACATAATAGTAACCAATGTGACAGTTTAACGTCATGTTGTACGATAAGGGAACTGACACAGTTTAACGTCATGTTGGACGATGAAAGTGCCACACAGTTTAATGTCATGTTGCTAGGAAAAAATATAGTTTAATGTCATCTCGGACAAATAAGGAACTTCTGTACAGTTTAATGTCATGTAGATAGGACATAATATAGTTTAATGTCATCTCGGACATTATACAGTTTAGTGTCATGTAGGACATTATACAGTTTAGTGTCATGTAGGACATTATACAGTTTAGTGTCATGTAGGACATAAAAAAAAGGACTAATGTGATTGTTTTGGATCTGGGAACAATATTTTGTGTTTATACAAAATACTTCTTCAGAAATCTGGCATTAGTTGGAGTCGTGATGTGTTCTCCATCCATTGAGATTAGAGAATACGCTCCATTGGAGTAGACCTTATGTATTGAATAAGGTCATTCCCATTTTGGTTCAAGATTGGGAGGCTTCTTTCCTGGTATCATTGGTGCTTTGAGAACCAATACCAATTCTCCCTGAATGAATGAACGAAGACGAACTTTTTTGTTAAAAGCTCGTTCTATTCGATTCTGATAGATTTCCATGTGGTGCAAAGTGCACAATCTTTTCTCATCTAACTGTTCCAATTCATTCAACCGCTTTTGGGATTGCTCATCTGTAGATAACTGATCACAAATGGAAATTCTGAGTGAGGGCAATTGAACTTCAATTGGCAAGACTGCTTCTGTTCCATATACTAATGAATATGGAGTTGACCGCGTTGCATTGCGAGTGGTAGTCCGATAAGCCCATAAAGCATGAAAGAGTTTATCAGGCCATGACCTCTGATCTTTATCCACCATCTTTTGCAGTATATTTGAAAGAGTCTTGTTGAAGGCCTCTATATGGCCATTAGCCGCCGCATGATATCGAGATGAATGGTTGGACTTAATGTTGTATTCTTGATACAATTTATTTACCTCAAAAGAACATAAGTTGGTGCCATTATCCGTCAATATGGTATGAGGGACACCAAATCTAGTAATGATGTTAGACTTGATGAAGCTAACAATGCATTTAGAACTGAATTCTTTGAGAGGTACTGCCTCTGCCCATTTGGAAAAGAAATCAGTAGCAGTAAGAATGTACTTAAACTGCTTGGCCGTAGATGAAGGGTAAGGTCCCACCACATCCATTCCCCATGTGGAAAATGTCCATGAGTATTTAGCTGTATGAAGCAACTCTGGAGGTTTATGAATGAAGTTGGCATATACTTGGCATGAATGACACTTCTTTGTGAAATCAACACAATCTTGTATCATTGAGGGCCAAAAGTATCCAAGCCTTCGAATTTGATCAGATAGTCTATGTCCAGACTGGTGGGCACCACAAACTCCTGCATGCACTTATTTTATGACAGCCATTGTCTCTTCACCATCAATACATCTGAAGAGAACTCCATCAAAACCACGTTTGTAGAGAATTTTCTCGAGGTGGTTTGGGCTATCATAAAGAGTAAAATTGACCACACGTCGCCGGATTTGTTCTTTCTCGGCTCTATCAGGTGGAAGTGTTTCATTTTGAAGGTATTCCCTGATAGGTGACATCCATCCTGTAGTATGACCATACGTTTCAGGAATGGGACTAATTTCATTAATTTCCTCTGTTCTGACTTGAACATAAGGTGAAATTGCACGACGGTGGGAAATACAGATAGTTGTCTCGTCCCGATTTGGATCTGCTAAAGCTGTGGCTATATTATCCAGTGCATCAGCTTGAGCATTTTGTGATCTTGGGATATAAGAAAATGTTGGTTCTGAAGGGAATTCCGACATTAATTCTCTGACGTAATCATACAAAGGGATTAATTCTTCCTTTCTGATGGCATAATCCCCATTGACTTGTTTGATTACCAGGTCTGAATCACCTTTCACCTTTAAGTGATTCACTTGTGCTTGAAGTGCTAACTCCAAGCCTGTAATGAGAGCTTGGTATTCAGCTTAATTATTGGTACCACCTTCCCACAACAAAAATGAATAAGGTAACACTGCCTTATCTGGAGAAATGAGCACAATTCCTAAAACAACTTTGTTGAATTTAGGATTTTCCATTTTCTTCCCTGTTGGACTTCTAGAAGCACCATCAAAATACATTTCCCATGTTTGAGGACTCTCTTGAATAGAGAAAACTTCCTCATCAGGGAGTTCGATATCTGAATACGTGTCTTCCACTGAAGGATGTTCAGCCAGGAAATCAGCCAGAGCTTGGCCCTTAATTTCCTTTTGAGACACATACTGGATGTCGAACTGCTGTAAAATAACCGCCCACCTTGCCAGACGTCCTGTAAGCATTGGACGACTAAGGATGAATTTGAGCCGATTATTACGAGATATCAATTGGACCTCATGATGTTGCAAGTAGTGTCTCAGTTTCTGAACTGCAAAGATTAATGCTAGGCAGCACTTTTCAATACTTGAATACCGGGTTTCTGCTTCAAGCATAGTTCTACTGAGATAGTAGAGATTATTTTCATTCCCAGCATCATTCTTTTGAACGAGAAAGGCACCCAATGATCGCTCTAAAGCTGTCACATAGAGGATAAGAGGTCTACCCTCAACAGGTGGCATGAGTACTGGTGGACTTAAGAGGTATTTCTTGAGAACATCAAATGCTTCTTGACATTCTTCAGTCCATTGGTAAGTGACTCCTTTCTTCAATAATTTGGTAAAGGGTAAACTTTTTCCTGCCAAATTAGCGATGAAACGCCGAATATAGGCTAAGTGTCCTTGAAGTACTCTTAATTCTTTCAAATTCTGAGGAGGTGACATACCAAGGATTGATTTGGTCTTCTCAGGATCGACTTCAATACCACGATGGCGTACAACAAAGCCGAGGAATTTTCCTAAGGTTACCCCAAAAGCACATTTTAAGGGGTTCATCTTCAAACTATGTTGTCGAAGCTTGTGGAATATGACTTCCAAATCAGCCAAGTGATTAGAACGTTGTTTGGATTTAACCACCAAATCATCTACATAGCATTCAACAAACTTCCCTAAAAGGGGTTTGAATATATGATGCATGGCGCATTGATATGTTTCACCTGCATTCTTTAAACCAAAGGGCATCACCCGGTAACAAAACACACCTTGAGGAGCTCTGTAGGCTGTATATTCCTCATCTTCTGGGGCTATTCGGATTTGATTATATCCAGAATATTTATCCATGAAAGAAAGTACTTCATAGCCACCCGTCACATCAATTAAGAGTTCTATAATCGGAACTGGGAAATCATCTTTAGGACAATACCGATTAAGATCTCTGAAATCGATGCAAACCCTAATTTGTCCGTTCTTCTTCTTTACAGGGACAATATTATCCAACCACTTAGGATATTGAACTTCTCTGACGAAGTTATCTTTGATAAGCTTATCTACTTCAGCCTCAATTTTGGAAGCATAGGTTGGGTGTGTTCTTCTCGCGACTTGCTTGAATCCTCGATGTTCTTTTGGAAAACTCAAATGATGGGTGGAAACATCAGGATCAAGGCCAGGCATCTCTGTATAATTCCAAGCAAAAATATCTTTATTTTTCTTTAGAAAAGAAATATACATCTCCTACTCTTCAAGGGTCATGGCCACACTAATTAAAGTGGGGCGTGGATCTTTCTCTATACCCAGATTTACTTCTCTGAGTTCATCCACAGTGGTAGAGATACCCTCTTCAAATTCTGGAGGAGCATCTCTAAGATCTTCCTCTTCCTCTTCATCATGTGTTATTTCTTCCGTTTCTACTTGCAAATTAGATGAAAAAACGAAATTCTCATGATCATAAGAGATGTCAAAATTTTCACATTTTGAAGAAGAAGCTTCCATTTCCGACCCTATTGATGATAAAGGGTCTTCTTTGGGAAATAAAGAGGAGATGATGGATTGAGAATCGACATCATTATTCACCTCTGGTGTTGCTATAACTTCTTCTAGCCTGATTAGCGAAGTATAGACTTGTTGGATTTCAGCAGACGAAATGAAAACGTCACCACTTATGCTTTCATCACTGCTTGGTAAGTTACCAATTTCTCCCATGTTGTCTGGCTCGATTGCCGTAATTGACATTATGGATCATTCCATAAGAGTATTTTGATTTGGGCCTATTTTGTCAATTTGACTGATAGGTAACACATAATCTGTACTCACATGTGAAAATGGATTTATTGGAATTTTTTCCAAACCATAGGGAGCATTAACTTTGGTAATTTCCTTCATTGTAGATTTTTCTCTTCCCTTCATGTGATAAAATTCCGCCTCAATGTATTGAGACTCACATGTCTTGAATGGGGCCTTATCACCATACAATGTTCCAACTTGACCATCGAAACAGTATTTGAGACATTGATGGTATGATGACGGAGTAGCTGCATGCTGATGTAGCCAGGGTCTTCCAAGCAAGATATTGAAAGCTGAGTCTTGATCAACAATCATGAAATCCGAATTGGAAACAAGATCTCCAAACTGAGTTCTGAGTGTAACTTCTCCCAGTGGTTCTTGTTCATTTTTATCATATCCTTGTAACATCATGGTAGAAGGAGATAAATCAGATTCCGTGAGGCCTAATCGACGAACTGTACGAATGAGCATGAGATTGACTCCTAAACCATTGTCAATGAAAGCTCTTCGAACATCTATACCATTGACTTTGCCAGATAAGTACAAAGGTTTTATGTGCCCATGCACAACATCATCTTCATCTTTATCTGTAAAAGATATCACTGCATGGCATTCTGTAGGATTATTCTCTATGTGATAGATTTCAGCTGCAGCAATTTCAGCTTCAAACTCCTGAGGACTTGACAAAGCTTCGATGAGTGCTTCCCGAAGATCTTTTGACAGATTCAAAGCATCCAAAATTGATAACTTGGCTGGTACTTGGGCCAAGTGTTTCAATATATCATACTTTTGATCTAGAGGTCTGCATTTCCCAATAGGAATATGTGGTTTAGCAGGTACCTTGGAAGCAGATGCTTTGGAAGCTGATGCATCTTGTATTGAAGCTGGCAACATCCTTGGTTTTGGCAGACTAGACTGATTAGATCCATTTACTTGCTGAGATAAAGAAGATGGAACTTTTAATCGGTCTTCCAAAATAACTGTGCCAAAACCGAGTTGGCCATTGGTAGAAGAACTTGCTTATTCTTTTTGAGCTCGCTGAAGGGAACTACCACGAGTTTCTGCTGCATATACAGCGCTAGCAGGGGTAAAATTAGAGTAGTGGCTTTGGAAAGATCCACGTCTTCCCCTATATCCTGAACCTCTAGAACCTCTTCAGATTCCTTTATTTGATACAGGGAATTCAGGATCATCAAGACTGGAATATGAATCTGTTAATTGAATCATATTAACAGAACCAAAGATTAACTCTTTGTCTGATAAAGACTCTCCCTGGTTAGCCTGTTTAGGCTGTGCCGTTTGGTGGGACGGTGCCCGTGGCTCTGAAGTAGATGGCATGAAATCTGCCAGAGTCAAAGACAATTTAGGATTTGATACATACTCATCTTCTCCTGATTCCTCTTTCTTCTTTGAATTGCGCTGCCCTTTTGAGGATTTGTCTTTTGATGGAGGCTTTACTGCAGCTTTTGTAGGAGACACAATTGGATTCTTCAATTGTGTTCTCAAAATGGAATGGGTCCGATTGACTGTCTTTCTGACCATCCAATCATCATATTTTTTCGCAGTTTTGCTTTTGACTTCCTGCCACTCGCCTCCTTCCTCTGGATCTGTAGCGGTAATACACGCTACATGAGTTGAAGAACCCTTCAATTTGACTTGTCCCAAGTCGACCATTTTTTGCAGGAGGTCTTTAAAGACAAAACACTCCTGGATGGGATGCCCCAACATTTGATGAAAGGGACAATAATTGGGACGGTCTTCATCTCCTTCCTTGTTTGGCCTCTTGGGCACTGGTAATTGAACCAAATTATTTTCCAGAGCTGAAATGAAGTAACCAGGAACTTGCTCACTTCAGAAAGAGTATGTTTTACTCTTCATATCCTCAAATTATTTTCGTCATTGATCTCTTTGATCATTTGGACGAAACGGCCTTTGTTGTTGGCGTTCAGGAGGTGGAGTCCTTTGAGAAGATGAAGGTTTTGAAGTAGATATAGGTACAGGTGCTTGTTTAAGCATAACTGTAGCAGTTTCTGCTTTACCCATTTTTCTTCCTGGAGCTGATGGAATTACACGAGATTTAACCTTAGCCTGTATAAGGGAATCTTAAATCTTTTGAGCGATTGAAGTAAGGTCTCGAAACCCTCCTGTGTATTTCACAGGGATCAATGGCGTGCGTAATTCGTCATGCAAATTTTCCACACAGATTGGCAACAATTCCTCCTGAGGGAGTGCTAAACTCAGGGAATACGTTAATCCCTTTCAACGAGCAATGAAATCAGAGACTCTTTCATTTTCCCTTTTCTTGCAGTTTGTAAGATCAAAAACTGTCATTTTTGGCAAAGTTGAGCTAAACTGAAGAAGGAATTTTTGACGAAGATACTCCCATCCGATGACTGACCGGGATTGCAAGCTTGTATACCAGACAAAAGCTGGTCCTTGAAAGGTTCGCACGAAGCATCTGAGTTTCACTGCTTCTTGCTGCTCTGGAGTTCCCATCATAGGATCACAACAAGACACGTAATGCATCAAATGTTGTTCAGGGTCGCCTGATCCATTGAAAGTAGGGAAAACAGGGTTTCCAAAACTGGATGGAGGAGAAATTGAATCTACCCATTCAGGGTAAAATTTCTTTTCAGGTTGAACTTGCTCCCATTTCCCTTCCATAGTTTCTAACCGAGCTGTTAATGACTCAATAGTAGTTATTAACTTTTGAGAAATGTCAGGTTGAACTTGGTTTTGGGTAGGTGCAATGAATGGAGCTTGGATAGACGTGGTGGTTGGTGCTGCAACTGATGGTAGTGCTGCCAACCGTTGTTGCGTTTGACCCATAGGATTAGACCTTTGTGGGTGTAATGATAAAGGAGGATATTATTGATTCATCTCAGTAGTTACAACAAATTCCTTCGGCTGTCGGACTTCAGCATTCTTAAGAAGAAGACTACTCTGAAGTAGTTCTGCATTCAACCTTCTTAATTATTTCATTTCTTCCTCCTGTTGTGCAAACCTTTGCTCTAATGAGAGTGACTGACCTCCTTCAGAGGAAGGGTGAGAAGTAACCTAATTCTTTCCTTTCCCCTTATTGAATCCTTTTCGGAGAGGGGGAAGTGGGTTACTTGAAGGAATACCCAGATTTTGGGTAAGCCTTTGATTACGTGTGCGCACACCTTCTTCATTTAGGTCTGTGTGCGCAACTTCTTGAGCAGGAACCTCTTCATCTGATCCCTCTGATTGAGCCTCATCTGGTGAATCAGCAGAAACGGCATTGATGACATTAATGGATGCATATTGCATGGAATCCTTTCTATCAGCATTTTTGTGATATTGTCTTCTTCTATGTCCATGATGAGACATGGAATTCCGTTGACTTGATCCCTCAGGAACTTCTTGGAGAACCGTCACTTGGAGAGAATATCCTGATAGCTTGGCTCTTTGTTCCTCTTGAGGATTATTCCCTAATCGAGAGAATACTGACTTTCTCTGAGGGAGGGATTGAGGATTTGAAAAATTCCCCATTCCGGTGGACTGGGGATGTTCCTGCTGTTTCCGCTCAACTCCTCGAATCCCATTTGTTGACTCTGAGGGTTGGGTTAGAGAAGTCCCCAGTCTGACAAGCTGGGGTGTCTCTTGACATTCTATGTCTGAGATCTTCTTAAAATCTCTCTTGATCTTGCGAATCTTAGTTCGGAAATTAGCTGGATGCATTAACCTGTATCCACTTTTATCACCTGGTTCAACAGATCGTTGGATGATTTCCGAAACTTCTGTCATTTGATGATGTGTTTGCTCTAGATGAGAGGCTTGTGCAATATTCTCGCCTGCTTGATGTAGGAGAAATTCAACAACTTGTTCTCTATATACTTGATTTTGAGAGGAACTAGTTGAAGCCTGTTCTTGAGAAAGCTTTTGATTATGAAAAAAGCCCATTGACTGTGGCCGACCATGGGCAATAACATTGCATGAGACCATTTTCGGCGGGCTTTGCTGACCGGAAAGCACTGTGAAATCTAGTGCTCCGTGAACACCCAATCCTTTGATATGAACATCATATGGAGCATTGGAAATTAACTGACACAATTTTCTTAGTACGCCAAGGCATGAATGTTGAAGGGTTCTCTGTTGCTTTTCAGCCTTCGGATACCGAGAGACTGATAGAGATGCCAAATCAATCTGACGTTGTAGCCCTTCTATTATCTTAAGATGATTTTCATATTCATCGTAAGATAATACCTTCTTCTTTAATTGACAAAGAGTTTTCCATATGTTGAGGCGAATATCATGGATTCCATCATCCGTCAACATTTTTGGAATGTCGTACTGGGAGTCAGTCAAAGGCCAAAATATGACTGGTACTTCACCTTTTGCCAGTTTTTTCCTCATGTTTAGCATTTCCTCTTTATCATTAAATGAAGATTCTTCTACCTGTTTGGACCAGAGTTGGTGTTTCCTTGTTGCTTCATCAGATTCAACAAGATAGGTAGAGAAATCACTATTCATGCTGGAAGATGAATGACCCAGGGATGGTTCGGAGAATAACCTGAACCCCAGGCTATCTTCTGATGGAGAAAGAGTTTCACCTGCCGATATTAAAGCATCAGACATGACTGGTTTTACGTTTGGAAGTGCCTCGAGATAGGAGGGCTTTCTCGTCACTACATTGCCTTCTGAAGAATTTTCGAGACAACGTGAATCACTACTGCGGAGAGGACTTTCGCAGTGAAGTTCATCATCATGAGGAGGACCGTCATGATGGGTTACAACAAAAGATGAAATCTCTTGCTCCTTGGTCTTCTGACCACACAGAGGGTTCCTGTGGCTCTCATCTGAAGAAGAAACTTCAAGATTGACCGAAATTTCATGAAGAAAGTCTTCATGAGGAAGTGTCTGTTGAAGACCTTCAGAATTAATGTTCCCGTTATTGGGAACTGAGGGAGTAGAATCTTGAATTCTGACAGATAAATGTCTGAGGGATTCAAGAAATCCAGCATCGAGCAAGGCTTGGTTACAGATTGGCCTTTGATCTCCTGACTGTGCTGGGCGGATCTTTTTCTTAGATGCCTTCTTACTCACTTTAGAAACCACTTGATGACGAAAGTGATTGCTCTGATCAGGTGTATGTGCCTGATCAGGAAAGATGGTCAGGTTAGGCTGACGATCTCCACTCAAATCAGGTGTATGTGCCTGACTTGGTTGTCCGTATGATATGGGGGAGTATGCCCCATAACCCTCTTGGACTGGAACAGATGTGTGTGTCTGTTCCGGAGTGAATCGTTGATGTGTCACTCCATTGCTAGGGATAGATTTATGTGTCTGTCCCTGAGATGATGCTGAAGCTGTTATGATATCCTGGCAAGCATCCAGAATATGAGTAGGAATTTGCTTATGCTCTTTTACCATTGAAAAAATAAGTTTGGTGACTTCAGCCGCCGGAACGGGGATATACGTCCATTCCGGGCTTGGATTAGGTGTATGTGCCTGCTCCTGTCCTCCTTTTCCTGTCAGTGAATCCTGACAGTACTCAAGTGTGGAGGCAGAGAGTTGAGTCCGCCACCTGTTTGTCGTCGGGGCTTTCCGACTGACTTCTCCGTGCGCTACCAAGCGAGACTGTTGGTAGGCTTGATTAGTATTAGCAGGTGTATGTGCCTACTGATTACACTTCGCCAAACGCGGTTGACGAGATCCATCATATGTAGTCAGACGAGCCTGCTGACTAACTGATGATGTATAAGCAGGTGTATGTTCCTGCCTATGGTACTCCGCCGGAATTGCCTGGTGGGATTGGCGTGATGCTGCCAGACGAGTCTGCTGGACAACGGAATTAAAACGGACAGGTGTGTATGCCTGCTCGTTGTTTGCCACCAAGTTAGGTTGGTGGACTTCTCCGGAGATGGCAGGGATGACAACCTGCCTATTGTTAACCAGATTCCGTCTCTGGCGGTTCATCTTGCCTGCTCGGGTTCGATGAACCTGAGCTGAATGCCTGGAGTCGGTACCCTCATCATGTTGAGGGCGCACTACCGCACGAGTCTTGCGGCGATTGTTGATGGGAGCCCTCGGGAAGGAATCCTGTCTTTTTGAACTAAGGCCCTGAGGGACCTGCTCATTCACTTCCTCAGAGTAAGGGAGTGAATGGAAATTGCGTTCCGGGGATAACGACCCGAAACGGTTGGAGACGGTAGTCAGCACCGCCTGCTTCTTGATTGCTGGCTGCCGTTGTCCGGACGACCAGGTAGAGTTGTTAACCTGGAGGGCTTGACGAGCGGCCTCCAAAGTTGGGATAGTACCGTTGCGACGGTACTCCTTAACCAGTGCATTAGAAACCCAGCATTGAAGACGCTGAGTTTGTGATGTCATCCTCAGAGCGGATGACGTTCCAGCAGGAGTAGCAACATTGGTTTTCACAGCAGCAGACCTCACAGTAGAGGTGTTCACAGTAGCAGTATTCACAGGGGTGAATACTAGGAAAGCCATTTTGAAAAAGATCTTGAGAAAAAAGGGTGCCTTTTCCATATAACAGACGTAATCAAGATGAATCCGGACGCTACATATTTTGGATGAGCACATGTCAATGATTGATTTGTTTGGCCCAAGGGGCCTAACAAATAAGAAAAAAATCATTTTAACTTTGTTAAGGATTCACGTCGGGTTCACCATTTTTGTTTCGCACGGAATCCGGGGATGACCTCCTGGACGGGAGATTCAAACGTTCCGATCGGTTTCTAACGGGTTTGTTCGTAGAACCGGAAACATCCAATGATTCCACATCCGTTTGGACCTACTTTCCAAAGGTAGGCGCTCATTAGCTTGTGGACTAATGAGGCTTAGGAATTTGCATTGGTCGAGAGGATGGGAGGTCGGACTCATCACACCTTTTTGAGGGGAATTATTGTCTACTCCGGGACTCTCTTTATAGATTTAAGTTATGTTCGTGAATCCTTATTACATTACCAAGTATAAAATGAGCTTTCCTTTATTTTTAACAATCAATGATTAAATATGCAAGAAATTTAGAGAATATTTTATATGTATTCGAGGTTCTTCATCAATAGAGAATCATCTATATCTGTTTAGAGATTCTTGGTCAATGGTATCCTTCAAAACATTTATATAAAAGTCTCTTGGTCATTATGATGACCAGGCTGGTTTTAAAGCCACTCAGTGGGGCACTTGAAGTTTATTGTCATTCTGAAGGACAGAGATTATTTCAAAGTTGGGATCGAACCCATAAATGGGCTACCTACGTATCCTTTGTTTTGGAAAAAGGAATCAGAACCCACGTAGTTCGAGTAATGGAGTATGATGTTTATGATTGATGGCTCAAAGATGAATGTCATAATTACTTTTACACTCTAAGCTCACGTGATTCATGCTCGGTGTGAGAAACAAGAGGTATTGGTAAAAATTAGACAATTGTGTCATGAAAGATGCAATCATAAGAATTTGTTTGGGGCTTATGTATGTATGACTTCCCAGATAGATGAAGGTTTAGGATTTACTTTTAGGGAGAAAATCCATGAACAGGGTCCATAAAGTTATATGTGCTTCATGAAGATTTGAATACTCTAATCTTGGGGCTTACTCCTAAGGAGGATGCCCAAGTTAGGAGGGGATTTATGATTGGGTTTTACTCTTGAAAAGTAAACCCAAGTCAAGGGAAAATTAGGACTGGTTAAGAGAAATTTAAGGGGACTTGGGGCTTACTCCTGAAAAGGAAGCCCAAGATTATGACTGGGACTTACTCCTAAAAAAGGAGGCCCAGGTTAGGGGACTTGGGGCTTACTCCTGAAAAAGAAGCCCAAGATTATGACTGAGTCTTATTCCTGAAAAGGAGACCCAGGTTAGGGATTAAGGTTTGGGGCTTACTCCTGAGGAGGATGCCCACCGTGGGAAACTTTAAGAATTTGGGGCTTACTCATGAGGAAGATTCCCAGATTAAAGGACTTATAACTGGGGATTATTCCTGAAAAGGAGACCCAGTTTAAGGATTCTATCATCTTAAAGGATGAGGTTGAATGAATGAACTCTCAATCTTTGGTGACATAAGGATATTAAAATCACTAGGTTTTGAGAGATATTCCACAGAATTCCTTTCAGATAAGGAAGTCAAATCAATAAATCATGCCATAAATGGATTTGAAGAGTGTCTTGAAGACTGAATCTTGAAAAGGAAAGGTGAAATGGCTTAAGAGGGGTAAAATGGGCAAGATGGGCACCCAAAATGATAGGGGCACGCAAGTCTTGAAAGGCGCGCAAGTCTTCCGTGGGCGCGCAAGTATTGGTCGCGCAGGTATACCTGCGCGACACATGGTGTACTTGCGCGATTTTCAACCAGCATTGAAATACTTGAGCGACTCTTTTTTAAACCCTTTAGAATTTTCTTGAGGTTCTTCCAGAAAAGGAACGCGCAAGTTATATTGAAGGAAATAAGTCAGCGCGCAAGTGTTTGATAAGTTTCAACACTTAGGCCTTCCTTCTTCTCTTTAGATCTTCCTTTCTAGGCAAGAAATTACCTTAGAAGTGTTCCGGATGCTTTGAGAAGAGACTTGGGCGTCGGGAGCTTCAATCCGAGTTTCTGGAAAAAGATCCTCTTGAATGGGGGGCCCACAGGGTCTATTTATAGGCAAAAGAAGACCTCGGGCGGTTACCGGGCGGTTACCACTTAGGTCGCGCAAGTCACCTGCGCGACCAAGGGTGTCGCGCAAGTGTACTTGCGCGACAGTGATAGAACTTGCGCGGTGCAGTTGCTGTCGATCCTTTGTTCATGCCTTTGTCGATTTTTGATGTTTTTTTCAAAGGTTGAATCACTTTGAGATCAGATATTCCCTTTTTCGATCTTTAGATTCTGTGACGAAAGGAGCGTCAACAAACCATTTAACCTTTTTAATCATTAGTAGGATAGAAAAAGAAAATCTGTAGGGTTCCTCTATCCTCCGAACACCCTCTATAAATCCATTAACCATAGAATAATATTAAAAATTGAGGTAAAAGATGAACTATTTGAAAAATGATAGAATACATAGTTATATATTTAACATTCGATATTTTAGGATATAATTTATTTAATAAAAAAAATTAAAAATGTTAATAAGTTTATTTTTTTGAAGGGAAAATAGAAAATTTATATTAATTTAACTTCAATAAATTAATTTTTTTCTATTAATGTGTTATAAAAATATTTTTAAGATTAAATTTTCAAGGAAGGTAAAAAATATAGATCTGATGGGTAGAAAAAAGTCTCATTTGAATATAAGTGTGTCTGATAGTGAATTTACCATTTATTTCTCTCACTAAAGTACTAGTGGGATACTCTTAGAGTTACAATGGGATTCAATAACTCTATCATAGAACCTATGCTATTTTTTAACAATTAACAAATATGGGTTTTGGGGATGGGGTCCCCATTTTCATCATGGTATATCATGGATGGTGAAATTTAGAAAGATCTCACCCCTATCTTATTTAAATCATTTAAAATATTCTTCCATTCATTATTGAGAGTAATTTTTGGATATTATTTTCCCAAAAATATTTTAATAATCATGAAAATATCTTATAATTTTCTTTATTTTAATTTTCATGTTCTTGTGTCTATCCCACTACATTACATTTATGGATTTTAGGAAGGGGTTTTCTGTGGCTTTGTTTGGATACATTTTTTTCCATATAATTTCATTAATTTAATTATATTTTAGTTTTTAAAATAATGTTTTAATTATTTCATTTACTTTAGTGTTAATTTTTATGTCAAAATAATAAAACTCTTTAAATATTGATTTTATGTTTAATTAGTTTTTTCTTTTGTGTATTAATTATAATTCTTGTTTAACTTTGAGTTTATTAATTTATTTTAAAATAAAGTTGTAACATTATTGTTTAATTTTATGTTCTGATAATTCAATTTATAAATTTCCTTATTTTTACAAATAATTAATTAATCAAAGAGTCATATTTAATTTATTTAATTAATTTAAAAAATAGAATATTTTTATTTTAATTTAACTTTATAATTTTTATAATTTCATTATTTTTATATTTAATTAGTTAATTAATAATTTGAATTAAACTAATTTATATATTTAATATATTTTATTCTTTTAAATAAATAATTTTTTTAATTTTATTTTGTTTTTTTAATATTTAATTATAATATGAAATTATATTTTAATTTATTTTTCAATTAGTTATTTTTTTTGAAAATTGAAAAGAATTTCAATTTTAGATTTAAATATTTTATTGAATCATTTTTTTCATTAATTACATTTATTTTCTACTATTTAACTATAGTGAGAGGGTGTATTTTATTTAACAAACATCACAACACTAGTATAATATAATTTTTAGGGGGATCTTTAGAATATTTTAATTTTAGTATTAGTGTAAGATATTTTTTGACTACTATTAGAAAAAATTATTATTTATCTTGTAATAGAAATGATAATGGAATACGATAATTTTAGCGTGTAATTGAATTTTTAGTGCCTTTAAGATAAAGCCCCCTTGTAAGCAAACTATTGTATGGGATAAATTTATCTTATGCTGAACTCTTAAGAATCCATCACCCTAGCATTGAAGAACACATTTGATATTCCAAATCCATGTGAAACTGTGATCTACAGAATCTTTGAACAAAGATCAAAACCCATCTGAGTTCCTCAAGAAATCTAGAGTTTTTTCAACTGAACTGTCTGAACAAGGATCCAAGAAGATGAAATAATGGTTGCCTTCCAAGCTTGGGGATAAAACCAGGTTGATGTGCCATCAATGATTGGGGATCTAACTTAAAATCTATTGATGGAGGATCTCGATAAAGAGTGTTACTCCTTCTCCCGATCTATTTTCCAGATAAATATTTTATGCGGTTTCTGATAATAATTTCTTGAATGCACTTTAGGGAGTATGATTGTGACACCTACTGAGATCTATTTACAATTTCAAATAGTTGGTTTTAAAATAAGATGAATTTATCTAATTGATTTAATTAGGGTTTGAAATTTCATTGAAAATCTATTTCGATGCTATCAGGTTGAGGTTATCTTTATCATTGTTGAATAATAACAATAAATAATCCATCCAAAGTTGAAAAGATGAGAATATTGTCATTGAGTAACCCAACACCACCACCAATGAGATCCAATTGAGTTTGAATTCCAACAACGAGTCTAATACAGATGGAAGGAACAAAATAACCACAACGCTTCCCCTTTGGAGGATTTGTTAGATATGAGATCGAACACGAGCTATATTGAAGAAAAAAACTAAATACATACTTTTTTAACGAAGCTTCCATTTTTGATAGAGTTTGAAGACACCGCTATTTAGAATACCTTGACCAAGGAATATGATGATTATTTTCAGTTCAGTGAATAAATTGGTTTCGAACTGTTGAAGAGAAGTCTAATTATTTTTGTTTTCATAATTACCACTAGTTTTAGTTCAAGATGATTAAAGGAATTACAATAGTTTGGGATATAGAATATAAGATGTTTTGATCACAGATTTAGATTTTTTAAGGTACTCAAATATGGTTATGGTCTTAATTTTCCCAAATTTTGTGACATAGGTATTTTAGTTGAATAAGAGAATTGTTCTAAGAGAAATACTCTAATGATTTATTTCCATTTCTAAAGAGTGAAATACGATCTATGATTTTTTGTGATTTTAAAAGTATTTATGGACATTTCTATTCAATTTCATTGGAGAAAATATGAATCTATATATCTAATGATGGTTAAATATGCCTTAACCATTTCTGATTTGTTGAAGTTTGTATAGATGTGAATCACCCCACTGGTGTGACTTCAAGAATGGTGTTGATTACTTTTTTGTTGTTACTACATTGCCTCAACCAGTTAATACTAGGTGACAAGTGAAAATTATTTGTTGATTAGAGATGTTGGAGAATAATTAATCTATATATGGGGTGATTGAGTTCAAGATTATCTCATGGAAAATAGGTCTGTGAAAAAAATAATAACAACGAATTAATAATGATTAAAAAAATGATTTTTCATTGGATAATTAAATAAGATATGGACAGTTGTAGAGTTTGTGGAGAGAGTGAGTATTTGATTAATTTACATGAGAAATGACTAAAGGTCAAAAATATATTTCTCTCAATAGATGGTCATCAAATTAGGTGGTGATTGTGGTCACCATTTTTTGATCGAGATTTTGTATAAAATTAAAGGGAATTTAAAATGAAATATTCCAAATTAATTCCAGACCACAACGGACAGAAAGGATAGAAAATTTTAATAAAACTAGAGTGGAGCAATGAAGAGTGGAGAAATAGAGAGTATAGCTAGTATATATTTTAGTGATCTACTAGAAGATTTTTTTCCCAGCATGGAGATGAAATTCGAACACAAATAACAGTTCGTGGACATGATCGACTGATTTTTTATGGCCAAAGCTTGTTATTTTTATTAGTGAATTAATTCTGTGTTTTTATTTTTTTTCTACCTGTCTATAAATAATATCCATAATTTCATTTTTTAGAAAATCTATTGATGTTTAATAATTGTTTTTATGTCATTTATTTCAATTTTTTGTTCAATTATTTGAGTGATACATTGTCGATCAGTGTGTGTTTTTCATCATATGAGCACTGTTAGGTAAGTACAGTTAGGATTTTGTTGTTCAATTCTCATTTTTGATGCTTCTCAATTCTCAATAAATATTTTTGAGCATAGTGGTTTGTCTCTGTCAATGTTTATGGAAATTTTTGAATACTTTGACTGATTTATAATGAAAGAAAGTTAAAATTGAAATCTTAGTTGATGACCTTGAATTCTCAAATGTAACGAGACACATAGTTTAGATATTTAAGACTATGTGTTGAGAGAATTTTTAGAATGAATTATTTTAAATTAATGAATAATGGTTGAACCATTTGAGTCACTTGGGAAGACAACCGATCTTTTAAGACTACTGTCTAGTTTTCATTCACCGCTGCTTGTTTTGTTCTATTCACTTTTTATGTTTTTTTGAATAAGAAATTTGAATAGATTTAATTATTGTTTTATAAAACACCATTAAAAATATATTAGTTATTTAATAATAATAATAAAATAGTGACAACGAATCTCCTCAAATGCAATGTCATTGGGAGACAACCCTGGTTACTGTTATATTGCTGTTGTTTGGAGATAAAAATATTGAAGAGGGTTAAAAATGACATAAAAATCCTCATTTAAATTATCACCATTGCTGGAGAGGCTGACAAGGAGTTAAAAAAATCTACAAGACCTAACATATTTTAAAACATAATATAACTGTTAAAATAATAATGAAAAATGGAATCTAACCCACTCTTAGATAATGTTGTTATACATTTTTCCTACAAAACCTGGGAGATTTTTAAAACTTTGAATGAAAATAAATTTAAAAAAATGATAAAATAACATGAATAATCTATGAATCCACAATTCATATAATCTTTTGTTATATAACTTATTTATTTTTCACATATTTCCCTTGATTTCTATGTAGGAGAGCTAAACTTTCCAACTTTTGAGGAATAAATCCAAGATATTGTGGTCAAACATAGAGAACATTCACTTCACGATATGATTGATTTTCCTAGGGTCATGAAATATGAATAATGGATTCCAACCATTTCACTTTAGTGGGATTTCAATATTTCTATCCTTTCTTGTTTATATATTTTTGAATATGGGATTTCAACACAGTCCCCTTATTGGGATATTATAGGAAAGGAACCCTCTTTTCTAGATGAGGAGGATTTGGAAGAGTTTATGGAAGAATGTAATTTTAATGAATAATACAAGGAGGATTTGGAACTATACATGATGAAAACCTATATGGAAAAATATTTTAATCTATATATCATTGAGGAGGTTGTGAAATTAACAACAAAGAAGATTTTTTTGTTCTATGGATGTTCCAAGGGGACTTGTAGGGACTTGGGGAAAACTACTCACCTTTAAAGGTAGAGCAAAGGTCCCCACATTTTATTTTCCACCACATACTAACAAGTTTAACTACAATACAAGGGGGTGTATACACTTTTTTTTTTCAACGGTGTCTTGACATAAAAGTTAAGTTAAAGAGATGAAGGAATGAAAAGATGTAGTGGTTCTTACCACACAAACCCCATCCATCGATGGAATGGGTATGAATAATAAACTATCCATCTATGAAAAAAAATAAAATTAGAGCCCCTTAGGGCGGTTTAACCTAATTTTTCATTTCTCTCTCATTTATTTTATTTTAAAATTTAGTTCTTATTTTTTTTAGTTTCATAAAATGTTTTGAATCTTCATGTTTTTATTTTAGAATAAAGTGGAAAGTAGATATGTATATATATTTCCAAGTATTTACACCATATTCAAGGTTCATTGATTCACCACGATTAATCCACCAGGGACCAATCTACATAACTTTTATTAGATAATTTGGGATTTAAAGTGATTTAGAGAAGCTATATGATGAAGAATTTTGGACTAACACCCTAACTTATTAAACTATAGTTTTTTTAATTGAGTTGAAATTTATTGAATCTAATGCTAACCTATTTATATTTTTAGTAATTTCTTAGATAACTAGAGGATTTTTATCAAAGAAAATAAGAGGTTTATTTTAATTTATGAAAAGGATAATAAAGCTTAAAATTCAGAATTTTTTTTAGTTTAAAATTCTTCTCACTTTTCCAACTTTTAAAATCTATTGACTACTAATTATTAAGTATTTTATTGTTTAGAAGTGTTAAAATATAATTTTTTTTTCATTCCCAATATTGTGTTGAAACATGATAGTTGTTACCATTAAATGGATTATTTTGGAATGGGTATTAGCGTTGAATAATTTCATGCCTTGCTATAATGTTTTTTTATACTTATAAAAAATTTACTAATATAGTAGAAACATTTTTGAGTTGAAAATTCTGAAGTGGTAACCATTAATTCAACTTCTGTGAATACTATAAATTAATGTTATTTATTTTATTGTATCTCAATTTGAGTCCATCAAAAACCCTAATGTTTTTTAAAATTTTATTGTATCTCAACCTTAAATGAAACTTTTTTAGTAGTTTTATTTTTTAATTAAGATTCAATACTATATAGTAACTTTATGGAGATTAATTCTATATCTCCCCTTGGATGTAGTTGAGTAAAACATTTTTATTTGGATTCTTGAAAAGTAGTTTATTATTGTAAAAAAAATTCTGAATGTTATTCAATTATCATTAGCTTTGAATTTTTCAAATTGGATTTAGGATCCTAAGTTATGCATTAAAATGAATTATGAAATGAAAATCCTAATATAGGTTGAAATTTTTAGTTCATTCTTTAATTAATTAGATGAGTTATTTATACTCCTTTTAATTTATTAAATTCACTCACCCAAAGAGAGTGTCTAAATTATTTGATCTCTAATTTATGTGATTCAGTTCTCCTGGAGGTAAAGATAAGTTTTGAATTTTAGTTTAATGTAATTTTAAATGAGTTGAATTTGAATTAAAAATTTTAGGGTCAATTATTTTTGTAAAACATGAATTTATTTTTCAATAAAAATACTTAATTTCTTAAGGGTAAAATATTTTATTTTCTTGAAAAATTATAAGGGGGGAAATTATTTTGAAAACCAATTTTGTGCAGCATCCCTGTATTTTAAACATAAGACTTATTTTAATCCTCTAAATTTGAAAAATATTTTTCTTAAGGACAAGAAAAAGCTTAGTGTTGGGGAATTGATTTGGCTATAATTGGATATGTTATTTCTAGAGAATTTATTTAATTTAATTAAATTTTAGTTTTTAAAATAATGTTTTAATTAGTTGATTTACTTTGGTGTCAATTTGATTTTAAAATAATAAAACCCCTTAAATAATGATTTTATGTCTAATTAGTTTTTATTTTGTGTTTGGACTATAACTTTTAGTTAACTTTGAGTTTATTATTTAAATTTTATTTTTCAAAATAACTATTTTAACATCATTTTTTATTTTTCTATTTTGATAAATTAATTTATAAATTTCCATGGTTCTATAAATAATAAATTAATTAAAGAGTCATATTTAATTTCATTAATTAATTTAATAGTTAGAATATTTGAATTTTAATTTAATTTTCAAATTTTTACTATTCCAATATTTCGATAATTAATTAATCAATTAATAATTTTTATGAAACCGATTTCTATTTTTAATATATTTTATTTTTTTAACAAAGTAATTTATTTGGAGTATATTTATTTTTAATTATTTGTTTTCATTAATTTTTAATTAACAAAAGAAAATAGATTTTAATTTAATTTTCATTTACAAATTTTTGTCTTTCAAATTATAAACAATTTAAATTTTAGTTTTAAATCTGTTAGTCAATCATTTTTTTTCGTTTATTACTTTTAATTTCATCTATTTAACATTAGTGCAGGGCCATATTTCATTTGAGCAGCAAGTTAGAATTGGTGTAAAATTATTTTCTAGATTCTCTTTTGAATATTTTAATATTGGTATTAGTGTAAGATATTTTTGGATAGTTATCATAAAAAACTAGTATATAGCTGATGAGAGAAATGACAATGGACAAAGATAGTTTCAGCGTGTAATAGAATTTTTAGTTCCAGTAAAATAAATTATCCACGTAAAAAAATACCTTGTAAATAAATTTATCTTACACCAAACTCTTAAGAGGACACTGCCCTTGGAGAGAAGAAGAACACATATGATATTCTAGATTTGTTTGAAATCAAGATCTGCTGAATCCTTGAATGAATACTGAAACCCATATCATTACCTTATGAAATTCAGAGTTTTTCACCCATTCTAATTGAATAAGGATCCAATAAGATGAAATCTTGTCCACCTTCTAAGATTGATGACGAACCTAGATTGATGCACCATCGATAATAGTAGATCTGAGTGTAAAGTATCCAGTGAATCATTTTGAGGAAGATTGTTCCTCCTACTCCTAATATCACTAACACATTATTATAGTATGAGTTTTACAAATAGAATTTCTTGAATAAAATTTCATAAGTATTATTTCCACACTGTTTGAGATTTATTTATGATTTAAAATAATTGGTTTTGATGAATATGAATAGATGAAAGTGGAAAAATTAGGGTTCAAAATTGTGTTGAAAATATGTTTTGATGGTAACAGGTTGAGGGAATCATTAAAATTATTGAGGAACAAAAATAGATAATCCATACAATATTTTAAGGATGAGGATTTCATTGTTGAGCAACTTGAAGCCACCACCACTGATATCTGGTTGAGTTCAAATGCCAATTATGAGTTGCCGACATATGGGAATAATAGAAGAACTGTGGCACTGCTGCTTTTGAGGATTCTTCATATCTGAGCTCGAACATGAGCTATATTGATTAAGATGATTGAATGAAACATTTTATGATTATTCTACTTATGTTGATAATGTTCAAAAACTATCATTCAGACTACTGATATCGGGGAATACAATAGGGATTTCAGTTCTGTGAATAAATAGGAAGAGCTCTAATAAAGAGGAGTTTGATTTTAGTTGTTTACTAGATCCACATTGGTTCTAGTTCAAGATGATAAAACCAATTATTCTAGTCTGAGATGTAGAATATGAAATGGGTACATCACTGGTTTGGATTTGTAATACATACTAAAAGACGATGAGGGTCTTGATTTTCCCTTGTTTTTAAGCATCATCATTTTAGTTGAAAACACGAGGTCTGCTCAGAGAAATAAACTAATGATTTCTTTCTATATTTGAAGAGTAAAGTCCAAGCCATGATTATTTGTGGTTTTAAGGGGTTTTTAGAAGTATCTATTTGAGTTTATCTGAGAATATTTGAATCTGTCTCTCGAATTATAGTAAATTATTCCTCGACCGAGACTGATTTATTTAAGTCTATAGGAATACAAAGTACCCCATTGATGTGACTTCAAGAATGGTGTTTATTTATTATTTTGTGTTTCTAAAATTCCTCAACCGGTTTAGACTTAGTGTCAAGGGGAAATGATTTATTTTATTAGAGATTTTTGAGAAGAATGTGTCTTTACAAGGGGCGGTTGAGTGAAAGATTGACTCATGGAGAAGAGTTCAGTGTAAATAAAATAATAAAAATAAAAATAATAACTATAAAAAATGATTTTTATTTGAGAATTAAATTTGATATAGATAGTGCCATATGTTTTGGAGAGTGATTATTTTCTTAAGTGCATGAGTAGTGACTAAAGTTCCAACAAATAATTCTCTCTAGGGACGATCATCATATTAGAAAATGATTGTGGTCACCATTCATGAGTGGATATTTTTTGGAAAAGAAATGGACATACAGAGTGAGATATTCTAGATTAATTCCAAACAAAAGTGGATAGTAAGGAGTGGAAATTTTTATGAATTCGGAGTGGAGAGACAGAGAGAGAAGCTAGGAGCTACTTCAACGAGATTGAAGAAGAATTGTTTTCGAGTATAAAGACAAAGATCATACATCGATCACATTTTATAGACAAGATCAATTAATTTTTCTTATAGATGAACCTAAATTTATTTTGAGATTTTATTTTCTTCTTAAAATCTATTATTAATCTCTATAATTGTAATTTTTAGACAATCGATTAATGTTTGATAACTGTTTTTTCCATCATTTCATTCCATTTTCTCTTCCATTATGTTATTGATAAATTACCAATCATCATGTTTTTTTCATCAGGTATGGACTATTAGATAATTCTAGTTAGGAGTTTATTTTATGATTCCCATTTTTGAATCTTCCCAATTCTGGATCGAGAAATATGAGCACAACAGTTCGACTCTATCAAAGTGTTTAGAAATCATTGAATAGTTTGAATGATTCTTAACAAAGGAAGGTTGAAATTGAGATATTATTTAATGACCTTGACATCTCAAAATTAATGAGATATGTAGTTTAGATATTTTGGAGTATGTTTTGAGATTTTTTTGGAATGAATTATTTCAAATAAATGAATAATTGATGAACCAGTTGATTCACTTGGGAAGGCCACCGATCTTTTCTGACTTCTCACAAGTTTTCATTTTATACTACTTGTTTTCTTGTGTTAATTTTTCATGGTTACTTAGTTTATTAAATTAGGATATTTTTAATTACTTTTTTATAAAACCCCCTAATAAATATATTAGTTAGTTAATAATAATAATAAAATCATTACAATGAATATTCTTAAATGTAATCTCAATGGGAGACAACCCTGGTTGATACTATATTGCAGTATTTAGGAGATACAAATATTTAATAGGGTGAAATATTACACAAAAATAATTGTTTTAGGGTTTCATAATGATTGAATAAAACCTCATTGAATGAAATAGGTTTCATGTGTAGTGTTTCTAATAATCCATCCTAGATTCCAACCTGATTACTTTATCTGGAAGATTACAAGACCTTATGTACACTTACTCATATATAATAGGCCTATAAGTACTTTCAAGGGACAAAACCATTTATTTGGAATACTATTACCTAATAAATAAATGATAAAATAACAATTTAATGTCATAAGAAAATGGGGTTCCCATGTGGAATTTTCTAAAAGACTCTATTATCTTTTATAACTCAAAATGAAATGATAATAAAAATATACAAATAAATATATAATGTCATGAATTTTTTTACACAATAAATATTGACCATATAATTATATAAATAAGAATAAATAAAGAATAAACCAAAAGTAAGACATATACAACCCTCCTGAAATATTATCCAACTCTTCCTAGCTTCTTAAATTTAACCTTGATCCTAAAGGTCTCATACATATCTTATCTCATAAAATTGTTAGCTAATGGGAAATGCTTGGGGTTGGTAGGCATTGTTTTAAAAAATGAAAAACCATTTCATGGTTTTAGTGACCTTTCGAGGTTTTCCTAAAATTTATTTTTTTCAAAGTAATTATAAAAATTTTAATTCATTCTTTTTAAAACTTTTACTATTTTAAAAACAAAATACAATACATGGATTTTTCTTTAAAATTATATCAACTGAATTTATCTATAATTTATTTGATTCTAAATATATCTTTGACACATTTCTTATATTTAACTCCTTAAGGTGATAGGATTATGATTTTAGATGTTTTTTCTAGATTTTTATTATTTTATATTTCTCTTCAATACTATTATAGTTTTAATGTGTTGAGAGATTGAAGTGATTTTGACTAAGTTTTTATCACTGGATTCTTGAAGGAATAATTGATTTTTTAGTAAACTGATCTCTTTTACCTATTTGAAAATTATTAAATGATTTTATATGAATTATGAATTTATATATGTGATGTTTAAAATGTGTGTGTCATAAGATTTGAATAGAATATTTAATTTAATGATGAATTAATTTAATTAATCAATTATTCTTAAAAAATATTTATTATTTTTATTATCCATTGTCATGCACATTTTATATTAATATAATATTTTTGATCTTTTGTTAATAATAATTAAATTGTAACTAAACAGAGATATTTTGATTTTTATGGATTTTTATAATTCACATTGATAATTATATGAAATATATATCCAAAGGGAATCATGAAAAATGGAATATACTTGTTATGTATTATTAACATGATTTAGAATAAGAAATTTCCTATATAAAATGTATGTTTTCAAGAATACTCATGAGATTGATCTAAATAGATTAGTGTTTGGGATTTAATTAAAAAATAATTATTTTAAATGTGAATATAAAGGGGAATAGTCATTATGAAAGCTTATAAAACAAATAAAGTTAAATGATTGGGATTTTATTTATTATAAATTAAATTACTAGAAGATGTACATGACTATTGGGTATTTAAAAGGGGAGTATAATAAAGTAATAAATGCTAATTTTTGTTTGTTACTTAATGGAAATGTTTTTATTTTTAAAATTACTAAAATTTATTTTCTACTAGGGTGTTGGATGATTTTTTTGATATAGTGATTATATAGGAAATGGTTAGTGTAATTTTTTGGATAAAATGGTTTATGATGTTATGATATATGAATTATTATAGTAAATGGGATATGAGTTTAAATAATGATACTATGAAGTATTGGCATAAACCGCAAGCCATGAGATTAGATGGATATTGTATTAGTTCAAAAAATATATATTCCAATGTTTTTGAATATATATTTTATATTTCAGGTGTTTTTAAAGGACACTATATGTGTTATGGGTTTGATAGGGTTACTAAAGGGTCCCTGGGTTTGGGAATGACATAACTTGATAAACGTTCTGATTAATTGTAAGAATTGGATATTTCGGTATATACTGTTTTGTGGTGGATTGGTTAGCACATGATATACTATAATGTGAACTATTTGTAAATTTTTAAAATCATTATAATGAATTAAAACACCCATATAAGAAATTTTTTTACTCCATGTGATTCTTTGGACCATAATGGATTCAAATGAGATAATTTATCACAACATTTGTATACACATATCAAGTACACACTGATTTTATATGTGGTGATGCAGGGAAAGGAAAAAGACCTTTTTAAATATGATCTAATGTCATGAGACAACATATAGATGATTTTTTTTATTATGGAATCTTATATAGGGTGTTTTTTGTATTACTTTTGAGTCCTTTTTATTGCATTATTTTATTAAAATTATTATAGTATTTTAATCATACATTTTATAAATACATTTTATCCTGGAAATAACTAGGATAAAATTTATATCCCACTCATATTGAACTAATTATGATTATTTGGATTACTTATTTTTTATTTATCATATAATGATCTATTTAAGCATAAAAATGTCTCCATGTGATTTATTTAAAATTTTAGTACTAGTCAATATTCTTTGGTGAAAAGGGAGAATAATTTAGGAATTATGGTGCATTGCCTTATTGATATGGTCATGATAATGTAGGAAATTAATTTTATCCATTATCTTACTATAGATTGTTTTGCATCCATGGGTGGCGTGGGTGCATGTGTGGGAAAAAATGCAAAGAATGGTCTGACTGGTGACAAACAGTTATATGATATTATAGAAACTTTCACGTTTCTATATTTGTTTTAACCCGATTCAAATCATCATCCTTTAAAGGAGGACTGGATTGACCCCATGGGGATTGGGTAGTTTACCCCTTCTTCATTGCGAAGGAGCTTCCACAGTCAAAGGGTCCCCACGGGTGATTGCATGGGGTCAAGTGCTTGTGCAATTAGTACTCTTAGGATATAACGTCCCCAGATGGTCTCCAATAGGTTTATTCATGGATCAAAAAACACCCAACATCCCTTGTATCCATGATTCATGTACCTACTTTCCAAAGGCTGGTTCTCATTTGATGATGATTTGGATAATGACACTTAATGACTCCATTGGTTGAGAGGATTGTAATTCAGCCTCACCACACCCTTTGGGGGGGATACTATTTCCTATTTTGGACCTCTATTATAGATTTAATTCATGTTAATATGTTCGTGAATCCTTAGTTTATTCTTGAAGAGTGTTTCCACGGGCTACCCTGGTTTGCAGGATAATCATAGGCATACATGGACTTGATGCTACATAGGTAATTCTAACTTAATCCATGCAATAAGGAACACTAGAGTTTATCATCATCTAGGGGGGACATATGGTGTCATGATGTTGGGATCGAACCCGTTATATTGGCTTTCTACGTATCCTCAAGAGAGTAATTGGATCCCACGTAGTTTAGGAAACATGGGGTTAAAAAAGAAAGCTTCCCATTTGAGGGGACATGGTTGGGTGGGAACTTTTAGAAGTGCACCCCTTTTGATCTCGGGCCTTCAAGTATGCATCCTACATATCAAAGTTTGACCAAGGATCAGCATTCTCATAGTTCAAGCTTGGTTTGGTTGTGTGGATTCTAGGATCATAAAAAATCTCTAATCCCACATGAGTCATACTCGGTGTGAGAAACAAGAGGATGTGAGAGATCCGAACAACCACACATCTCCTCTCTCGCTAATGGGAGAGGGCGGGGCTATGGCGGAAGGGGCCAGGGTGACCATGGGAGAGGGTAAAAAGCAATGGAAATTTTAATATGGGATGAAATTGGAGGTCATGTCGCTCGAATCTTGGAATATTAGGGACTTACCTAAGTGGAAGTACCCCAATAATGTGTTCCGGAAAAAGGGAGGAATGTCGCCTCCCATAAAAAGGAGGAGGTAACATGATTCCTTCTACTGATCATCATTCCCCATTGAATGAAAAAAAGTGACCACCCTTAATACCTAGAATGGGTAGGTTCACGTAAGATTCCAAAGGTTTGACTTCGGGTTACCATGGTAATGTAGACTCAAAGGGGTGCATTGATGCCCCCAATGATATGATCATATAGGTCTGATGACTTTGGAGTGGCTTTGGCTTGATGGCAGGGGACTGGTTCATGGAGGGATTATGGAGGAAAGAATGGTAATGGATGGGAGAGATTGGATCCAGAGGAAAAAATACCCGATGATTCCCCATTCTATGTACTATTTTCTTATGTAGGATGGGGGGAGCTCCGCATGCCATAGTGGTATGCGGGTAGAGGGGTCATCCTCGCATTGAAGTAGAACGTGAGCTTGGGTATGGGAAACCACACACCATAGTGGTACGCGGTCCTGAATATGGTTCTCCATGTCAGTTCATGTTCTATATGCATATTGGTGCAGTACGTGGTGCCGAGTGAAATCCACATAACGATACACAATGTTGAAAACCATATCGAAGGAGGGTCTTGGGGACTATCATTCGCGGGGAGTTCATCCACTTGGAATATGTGGTTCACAATTTCACCAATAAGATTAACGATTCACCCATTACTATTAAGTTACTTTGTTTTATGTTTTGAGGCCAGTTATACCTATGGAAAGGTGGTTTGATATTTGGGATTCACCAATGATTCGAGACTGAAGTCGGAATCTTCTCCGAATTCTTACTTCCAACATCTAGGGTCTCCTTCATGATTTCTCCATCCGTCCTTTCTCAATTCCTTCTGTGATCCTTTTATAGAGAATTGAGGAAATAATATCTATGGGAATGAAACACCATTTGCAGAATCCCATGAAGATATATCTTGATCTGTGGAAGAATCAGTCAACCGGGGTTTGGGAGGTTGTGGTTTGCAAGTCATGGTTTGCAGAACCTTGCCAATTTTCTTTGTCCGTGAACTGTTGAGTTCACAAGTGGGTATGTGGATGGCCTTTGTGTACTTGATTCCATTGAATATGTGGTTCGTAGGATCCTAGGTTCAGTGGACATCGCATCGTGGGTCAGCGCCTCGCAGGTTATTCTACATACTGGTGGTTCACCATTCATCTGGTCCACAAACCCTTCTTGGTGATGGTACGCATGTCACTTAAAATTCCATGAGAAATTTAATTCCTTCAAGTTTGTTCCAAAGTTTTTAACTCAATTTGAGTCTATTCACTTTACTAGACTTGTAGGAATGCATTCTTCAATCTGAAAAGTGATTGTGGGAGTATTTATTTCCCATGAAGAAAGGTTCAGGACCCCACAAATTCCCCCCATCAGAATGGGGTCTCTTCGGAATGAAGAGGAGACTATTCCAATATATAAACAGTCCTAAAATGAAGTGATTAGTGGTAGAATAGATAGGTCTAGTAGGAGTGAACCACACCTATATATAGGGGCCCATGTCATTTTTATTTTACCATTTCTCTCGGAGAAAAGTTCTCTCAACTCTCCCTCGACTTTCTCTGCCTTTGCGTACTATCTATTCTACAAAATACATATTCCCGAACTACTTTTTACTTACCGTGAACCAAAATTTTAACCATTATTCTACTAAAGAACTAGATCTTGGGTTTCGTGAACTGTATTTTTGAATTTAAAACTAAAATACGGACATCTGCGTAGGAGAACGCTAAGCGGTTTGTGTGTTCCACACAACAAACCTGAACCAGTGAACTGAACTTTAAGACATAAAAATCTGAACTAAAATTTTTAAAAAGAAAATTTGAATATGGACTAATAGAGGCCTTGGTTCATGGTATCTTCCTTCTATGAACCCTTATGTTCGCTGGCCAATGCTCCGCGGGCCAGTGCCTCACGGGACTTTTGCATAGCGCAGCTATTTGTGGTATAATGTTTCTTCTTACCACTACAGTATGTGGGGACTGCTTCAACGTATCGTGTAGCATGCAGGGATTAATTTTGCGTATCATGCAATGCACGTGAAATGGATACCACATACCATTTTCTAGAATAATACTCAGAGCCCCATGGAAACACATTTTTAATTCCTTTAACCAATTTTTGTGTCCTTTATTAAAAAAATTTGTTAGACTAACTTTTTGTGGGCTTTTGGATCTTTTTGTGCAGGCTACAATATCTCTTTCACAAGCTTTGATGAAATCAATGAAGACAAGGGAATCCATGGTGGGGGTTAGTGAGGACCATGTTCGATCCTACATTGTTCCTCGTGACATCTTCTTAAAAGATATCCTCACGCCAGAGTTCCTCGCTTACCCGTTGTCCGTACAGTTTCCACTTTACAGCTTTGGTCTTCCTAATGACATTGCTCTTCCATTGGCTGACCCCAATACAACTTTCATTATCTTAGAAGCACCGAAAGGAAATGATCAGAAGAATATTTCCCTATATGGAGAAGCCAGAGCTACCCTGGTTCAAGAAAATGTGTTCATATTAGAAGGTTTGGTGTGGACTCAGGGTGATCGATGGTGTCACAAAACTGCCTCGAGACTAGTCACCCGAGAGTAACCATCTATTATCAACAATTATCAAGAAAAACCAAATGGTGGGTAGAGCATAAAATGGGACCTATGACCAAGAAGATTCTTCTCTGACAAATGGGACTAGGCATTTTGGGAACATCAAACCTGTTTAGAGACCCCTGACCAATTGGATGTAGTGAAATTATATTAGGAAGCCTGGGTTTCTCAGTTGGCAGCCTTCTCCCCAAACAAAATCCTTCCTGAGCTGCCGATCCACTGGTGTTAAAGTACCAACACCTTCCATTTTTCACATGGGGAGGTGGGAATCAGCTAATGAGGCATCCAATAACTTGGAGGACTCCCCATCCTTTGAGAGACACATGATGAGTTTCTCCCAGTATCCACTACTTGGTATAATAACAACCATGTATCCCCATTGACAAGGTGCCTGCTCGTTATGGTAGAGGTATTACTTGATCATAACCTCTAGGATCACTCTCTTATCCCATTTGATGCATGGATAGGTTCATTTTTATAGGTGAACAGGCCTAATACAAGAGATCTTTAAATTCGAACTCATCCACCCTACCAATCTCAATAGATTCTGGGGTCATATTACACTACCCTCAAAGCAGGACGATATAACACAAGGGGAAATGAGATTCAACTGGAAATTCCACCCTCAATTAGATTAGTAGGTTTATTTTCCATGTTTTTTAGTGGATGGATCTTGCCATCCCATGATGTATATACCAGGGTCCGAGCCTACACTTTAATAATAGAGGATGTGTAGGAAGAGGGTTGAAAAATTAATCTGGCCACTCCAACTCTCTCCTGACATTATAAGCCATTAGGACAAATACATGAAGGTAAAACCCCACATCGTCTCAGTAGACCATTTCAATTATTTTTTGGGTGGATGGTAGAAAACTTCACTTTCTATGAATTTCAACACATTGCAATGGTTCCCTACTCTGAATTTCAACCTTCCCTTCTCAATATTTCTATTGTTCGTCCCAAGACCTTAAGCGTTAGTGATGTAGTCGGGCTACTAAATGAAACTTCTTGCTTCTTATTTTCACCACATCCTACCCCTCATGGGTAATTAATAGGTGACAAGGGTAGTTATTTAGAGGAATTATCATACATTATCGCACTTTAGGTTGGGATGCTTGCTGCTCACATAGATCGAGTGGCCATTTGTGAGCCATACCTCCCTTACCAATTTTCCAGGAAATTTGTGTGCCTCTGAAAAACTGTGATTCTTCTAGTTGTTCAGTTAATGGTAGAATATCATCCCATAATTCTTCTACAATTATGGCTCATTATGATGCAAGAAGGTTCCTCTATGGAGGTTATCATCCCCGATACACCGGGATCCAATTTTCGGTCATTGAAATATGCCCAACAGTTGGTGGGATATAACCCTAAAGGGGTGTTGAGAAGACTAGTTCGGCATGTCTAGAAGCCTCTAACCATTATTCACCCTATCCTGACCCCAACGACCATTCCATACATTCCTTATTCTATGATAAGTGTGAGAATTACATCTTCTATTCCTGCCCCTATTGTAGCCATGATGGATACACCATCTATTCTTTCCCCTATGGTGATGAGACACTCAATTCGCTACCAGAAGCATCTGGAAGGGTCTTCATTAGTGCATCCTATCTCAGTGGGGAGAGATTCTGACTGATCCTCTCCTGTGGATACTTCCCATGACCCTAATTATGCTAGCCCTAGAAGAGTATCACTAGAGACCCAAGAAGTTGTGGTTATCCCTTCGCGTTCGACTCTAGAGGTTGAACCATATGAGGGTAAAGAGATCTCCCCATGTTGGTTAACCTATCTCAAGTCCCTTCAAACTCCCGTAATGACACTTACTGCCTATATACCCATTGCAGAAGGGGAGGGTCAATGTACTGGTTCCACGAGGAGGCACCCGACAGTGCGAAAACAGGAATGGTATCAGTTATGTGCCCTTGCTGCAAAAACACCAATGTCTATCATTACTGAAGATACTGAAAACATCCGATAGTTATTCAACGAGTTGGATTCTGGTGGCTTTTAATATCGGAACTTAAATATACTTATATTCCATATCATCATAGCCTAGGAATACATCACTTCTTTTGAGGATAAACTTGCGAAGTTCAATTTTTTCCATCACCAGGTGATGAACTTTTGAGATGTTTTAGAGGAACTCAATCACCTAATGGCTAAAGAGGAAAAGGATCATGATTTGGTGATTTCCCAAAAGTAATAGTACTAGGATTTTGAGGCCTATGTAATATGTTTTAAGGCTCAATTGGACTCTTCATGTTCCAATTATAAATCTATCCAGAAGAATGGGTGGGACCTTAAATCTATTATGGAATGAATGCACCCCACGATCAAGGCTGAAGCGGATGAGAGAGATTATTTAGGACAAACTATTGATGACCTGTGGTAGTCATTTTCAATTTTTATGGAAAGGAAAATCTGATCCTTATTGTAACTTTCTCCAAATCATGATGTGTACTCATCTTCCTTTTTATACTATAGAGAGACTCTGAACCGGGGATGTTCCTCCATTTTTTATTGAACTCAATGAAACTAATTTTCCTTAAAATTATTCTTCTTTTACTTTTCCTGACATTTCAGTTGATCAAAATCAATCATATAAACATCAATTCGATCAGGTATTAATTTTAAACCGTGATTCGAATCCAGTATAGTGAAATAATAGAATCAGGCTCTAATTGTTTCCTGAGCTGCAGGAATCAGCGAGCGTTGTTCAACTATTGCTGAGGTTTTATAGAAAACCTCACGAAATTTTGTGTCCTTTTCATTATCACCCTAATTTTTGCCTAAGACTTCTTGATATGGTCTTAACGGGTACATCTTAACTTTTTCTTAGGCCTCCCTTTGTGGGTTTTTTATGTAACAAGCTTTACATATCTTTTGATGCCTCAACGTTCTTTTTTTTCATTTTTTTAAACCATAAATGGTATAGGTTTAAAGAAATGATACTAAAATTTATATCCAGAGGTTCCCTTTGTGAATTTTTTCTCTAGAGAGTATAACATCTTTTTCACTTGCAGTTCACAGTCCTACAAATCAAATTTATTACTGATGTTTTAGGTTGAATTTCTTTGACCAAACTTAATGTGGAAGGGGCCCCAATTTTGGATTCATCAGCAAGAAATTTTCTAATATCTTTCAGTCAGGAATGCGGGATTATTCATGACCTAAAATTTGTGGGTTTTGGACATGTATGAGGCTCGAGAGCCATTTTAGGCATACTGAGGTAGGAGAGAACTCTCTTGATGATGAATTTGACTTTTATTGATGGCTATTTTGTAGTATACATATGCAGATCCATTGGGGAATGATGTGCATAGTCAAACAAAGGTGTCCGCGGGACACTTACCTTCCATATCTGATGGATTGGGCGGATTTTCAACACTTTGAATTGGTTTTGATGTTAAGAGCCATAATGGGTGTCCAGTCTGATTGATGATGACCGAAAGTATTAGAGAAATTTGTATTGGATTTGAGTGGAAAACTCTCCCACAAGATTCTTACTTGCATAAGGGAGAGCTGATGAATGGTCCATTCAATTAGAAATATTTTTCATGTATGGGTATTTGAAAAGGGGAGGATATTTAATCTATTTTCTAGAGGGGTTTCAGAAATCTAGAGGGGTGATAATAGACATGAATTTCATATGAGCATATGGAAATTGGAAAGGTCTCTCCAAAGGAAGAATATTCCTTTGATTGATGGCTATCTTTTAGGCATCATATGCAGAGAAAACATGGCATGATCTGTATAGTCAAACAAAGGTGTCTGTGTGACACTGGACTTCTATCTCTGATGGCTATGAAGGATTATGGAGATTGGTACCTTTCTAATCATGACCTATGAACTTTGAAAAGGGGTGCACCTGATCATGAAGAGGGGAATTTCTTTGAACTTCTATGGGGAAAGCCAAAAATAAGTGTGGGAATTTTTTTCTTATATGTGGACCAACTTCACACATATGAATGTGGTTTATTTATTTTAAAAAATCCTCAAGAGAGATCATAGGTGAATTGGGCCAACATGTCATGATATATCTAGGATGTGTGTAGGAAGGATATTGTAAACCATGACTTAGAGGGCCCTTGAATCAGCAGGGATATTTCAAGGCTTGGAGTCCATTGGGCATATTGAGATAGGAGAAGACTCTTCTAGGGACGAACTAGCCTTTGATTGATGATCGTTTTTTAGGTGTCATATGAAGAGCCACTGGGGCATGATGTGCATAGTCAAACAAATGTGTCAACAAGACACTAGCCTTACATATCTAATGACCATTGATTATTATGGGGATTCAAGATCCCTTAGAGAACATAGTTTGATGTATGGAGGGAGTGTATCCAGATACATTAGAGACATTCGGGCTATGATTCACTCTTGGAATCTGGTATCCTTTACATAGATCAGACTCATACGCATGGTGAGGCATTCATCCACTCTTTGGGGTACCCATTATTTTAATTTTGTACAACCTTGATGTGGGGTTCTTTATAGGAAAGAGAATTATGATAAGCCTTTTAAGGTCATGCTTCTAGGACCAAATTCCTGGACTGATTTTCCATGAAGTAATGGTGGATCTCTTGATGAGATCCCTAAGCTTACGTGAGATTTTCTCAATTTTATAAAAAAGGGATTACAGGGATTCTTGATCACCACTTAAGAATTAAAAAATAAAAACATGGAGCACATTAGGCTTAAACTAATGCTATGCAGTTTAATGTCATACAACAAGGATGATTCTGGCCTTACAATTTAACATAGTGTGGTGAGGACATTAGGCTTTGTAGTTTAGAGTCATGCAGTGAGGAAATTATGGTGTCACAAAGACCATTAATAGTTTTGAGTTATTCATGGTCTGGAAATTTTGGCATTCCTTAGACATGAGTGATGATAGAAGGTGTAAACCATAGTCCGTGGGGGAAACCTGGATAAGGAGGAATGATATGGGGATTGAAAGACATTAGGTGTACTTAGATAGGAGAGGACTTTCATGGGGATGAACTTGACTTTTATTGATGGTCGCTATGTAGGAATCATAAGTTGATACACCAGGGCATGATGTGCATAGTCAAAAAAAGGTGTCCATAGGACATTGGACTTCCATCTCTAATAGACATGAATGTTTATGGGGATCCAAGATTTCCCAAAGTATGGAGTTTGACAGATGGGAAAGATGTGTCAGGGAATGTAAGAAATACCCAAACCCTTATTAGTCATGAACTACTGTAGCTTCCACATAGATCTGAATCATATGTAGGGAAAAATATGATCTTTTGACACCTTATGATTGATGGGCATGTAATAGATCTTGTAATATTGAGAATCAGGCTGCACGTTGCTCTTGATGAATCTTGTAGTTTATTATCACATGGTTATGACCTTTCATGGACACCCTATACAATGTTGACCTTTGCACAGAGGAAGAGGAATTTTTTTAAATGGGGTTTGGGCTAGGATGCCAAATCCAAGCATCACTACGTATATTTCAAGGGAAGGAATCAAGTTGTACGTAGTTCTGAATGTTCCCTACAAAGTTTTGGTCCATGCATAGGGACATGTGAGGACATTTTTTTGTTGGTGGCTGGGCCAAGATGCTAAATCCGGGTGTCACTACATATTCGGCAAGGGAAGGAATCAAGCCGTATGTTGTTTTAAATGTTCCCTATACTGATCTGGCTCAGACAAAGAAGTAGGGTAATTTTTGTTTCATCCACTATAGATTCTGGGTCTACCATATTTTTATATAGTTTGCTTACATAAGGGAATCCTTACTACCAATCCTAGGAAAACCCGAGTTACCCTCGATGTGAGAAAAAAGGAGTGACAAGGGTTTTCCTCGTAAATGCAGGGAGATAAAGGATATGATGGAGGCATTTTTTCCTTTTTTTTGTGCGGGGCATGTCCAAGATCGAGGGTCGAGTAATCACCACATATCCCAATTATTGAATTGGAATAAATCTATACTTAGTTATTTGAGGGATCATGTAGTTTATCATCGTGCGATTAGAATGATTTATGTTATACAGTTTAAAATCATGCAGCTAGGATGCTATGCTGTGCAGGTTTCAGTCTTGTAGCAAGGAAATTAGCATCAAAATTTATTTTCACGTTGCAGGGATGAATTCCATATAGTTTAAAGTCACGTGGATAGGACTATAAATCATATTTTAGGGTCATAGAGTTTGGACCATGGCATCGAAGTCACTATTACCCTAAGTACTTCTTCAAAAACCTTGAATTTGTGGGAGTTGTGATGAGCTGTCCATCCATTGATATCTAGGTGTATGCTCAATGGGAATAGACCCTATGTATGAAATATGTTCTCTCCCACTTTGGTTCAAGATTTAGGGGATTCTTCCCAAGTATCATTAGGGTTATGAGGACTAACACCATATCACATTCGAGGAAATATTGAAGTCGAACCTTTTTGTTGAAGGCTCATGTGATCCGATTTTGGTAGACTTCCAAATGGTGAAATGTGTGCAACCTTTTCTCATATAGCTACTCCAACTCATCAAACTGTTTCTAGGATTGGTCATCCATGGACTATTTACTGCTAATGTCCACACAGAGTGATGGAACCTAAATTTGGATAGGCAAAACTACCTCATCCCCGTATACTAGTGTGTATGGGGTTCCCTGGGTGGCAGTGTGGGTCGTAGTCCAGTAAGCCCATAAAGCATGAAGGAGCTTTTTAATCCATGTTTTATTATCCTTTTCTAACATATTTTGGAGTATGTTAGACAGAGTCTTATTAAAAGACTCCATCTACCAATTGTCCACTGCATGGTAACAGGATGAATAATTGGGTCTAATTTCATACTCCTAGTACTACTTATTCAACTCAGCAGAGTAGAAGTTGGTTCCATTGTCCATCAGTATTGTGTGAGAGACACCAAATCTGGTAATTATGTTGGCCTTCACAAATCTAATGATGATTTTTACCCAGAATAATCTAAGGGGTATGCTTCGGACCATTTGGAAAAGAAGTCAGTTGCTGTGAGAATGATCTTGAATTGTCTAGCTATGGTGGGGGATATGGTCCCTCAACATCCATCCCCTAGGTGGAAAATGGCCATGAGTACTTAGCTATGTGAAGTAACTCTGGGGGTTGGTGAATAAAATTGGCATGAACTTGGCAGGAATGGAACTTCTTGGAAAATATGGTACAATCTTGTATCATAGTGGGACAATAGTATTCAAGCCTTCAAATTTGACGAGAGAGCTTAGTTGCTGATTGGTGTTATCTATAAGATCTGATGTGCACCTATTTCATAATGAAATCGGTCTCTTCTCCATCAATGCACCTGAGAAGGACTCCGCTAAGGCCTCATTTATAGAGAACCTTTTCTTGGTTTACCCCATTGTACAAGACATAGTTTACTACCCATCCCCAGATCTGTTCTATGCCCGCCCTATCTGGTGGGATTTCCCCCTTCCGAAGGAAATTTACAATGGGAGTCATCCAGCCGATGGTGTGACCATAAGGCTCAAAAATGGGCCTAACCTCTTTGATCTCCTCTATATTGTTCTGAATAAATTGTAAGACCATCCAGAGGTGGGAAATGCTAATAAACATTTCATCCTGGTCTAGATCAACCAGGGCTGTGGATGCATTCTCTAATGCATTGGATTAAGCATTTTGTGACCAGGGGACATAGGCCAGTGTTAGTTTTGATGGGAATTTTTACATCATTTCTTGAACAAGGTTCATCAAGGGATCCAATACATCTTTCTTAATGTCATATTCAACATTTACCTGCTTGATAACTATCTCTGAATAACCTTTTATCTTCAGGTGTTTGGATCCCTCATGAATTTCCAGCTCTAGGCCCTCAATGAGGTCCTGTAATTCTACTTAATTATTTGTACATCCATCCGAAAGCGAGAATGAGTAAGGTAAGATGGTCTTTTCCGAGGATATGAGTATAACTCACAACCCCACATTGTTGATCTTGAGGTCCTCCATCCTTTTCCCTATCAGGCTTCTGGAAGCACTGTAAAAGTACATTTCCCATGCCTGGGGGTCCTCTTGGATGGAGAACACTTCTTCATACATGATTTCAAAATCCAATGGGGTTGTTTCTTCCAATGGTTTCTCTTCTTGGAAGTCTGCTAAGGCCTGGACTTTGATGGCCTTATGGGGGAACTTATCGTATGTAAAGATGTTGTATGAGTATTTCCCATTGTGATAGGCATTCAATTAGCCTAGAATGATTGAGAATATATTTGACTAGGTGTAGTGGGATATTAGGTGGACCTCATGGTGTTGTAGGTAATGCTTGATTTTTTGAAATGAAAAGATTAGGGATAAGAAGTTCTTTTCGATTCATGAATATCGAGTCTCAGTATAAATTATTTTTCGACTGAGATAATAGAGGGTGTTCTATCTGCTAACATCATTCTTCTGTGTGAGGAAAGTGACTAATGACCATTCCAAGGAGGTTACATACAAAATGAGTGGTCTCTGCTCAACTTACGGCATGAGAATTGGTGGGATTAAGAGATATATTTTGATATTGTCAAATGCTTACTGAAAATCATTTTCCCACTCATATGTAACCTCTTTAGTCATTAACCTGCTGAAATGTAAACATTTACCTGCAATGATGGCTATGAAGCACCAAATATAGGACATGTGACCCTATAGACCTCTCAACTCTATGAGGTTGTAAGGTGGGGACATGCCAATGATAGATTTTGTCTTTTCAAGCTAGACATTGATGACGCGATGGTGTGTGACAATGCCGAGGAATTTCCCAGAGGTACCACCAAAGGAAAACTTTAGGGGATTCATATTTAAATTGTGATATCGCAGTTTGTTAAATATATTTTCAAGATTTTCTAGGTGGTTTGATCATAGTCGTGATTTATCCACCAGATCCCCGACATAGCCCTCGACGAATTTTCCCAAGATAGACTTGAAAAATGTGATTCATGGAGCACTGATATGTAGTGCCAAAATTTTTTCGACCAAAGGGAATCACATTATAATAGGACAATTCTTGAGGGCCCCTTAAAGTAGTGTATTATTCATCTCCTTGGGCCATTTGGATCTGGTTGTATCCAGAATAGATGTCGATGAAAGAGAGGGCCTCATATCTGATGGTGACATTGATTAACGATTGGAAATAAAAAATCATGTTTTGGGAAATTATGATTAAGGTCCCTAAAGTTGATGCAGATTCTAATATGTCCGTTCTTCATTTTGGCAGGGACAATGTATTCTAGATAGATCAGATATTGGACGTCCCGTATATAGTTGTATTTTGTCATCTTGTCAACTTCAACCTCTATTTTATCAGTATGATTCATGTGGGTCCTTCTAGTTGTCTGCTTATAGCCCTAATGATCTTTTGGTAGAACCAGATGATGAGTGGTGACCTTAGGATCGTGGCCTAAAATTTCTGTGTAGTTTCTAAAAAACACATCTCGATCTTTTTTTGGAAGGAGGTATATTCCTCTTTCTCCTTGACAGACATAGCCAAAGTAATCAGAGTGGGTTGTGGGTCATCTTCAGTGCCTGGGTTTATCTCCATAAGTGCATTGATTATGGTAGCGACACAGTCTTCAAACGCGATAGGGGAATATTTTAGGTCTTATTCTTATTCTCCTCTATCATGCTCTTAATCATATTCTTCCTCTTGTGATGAAGAGAGGATTCTCGAGATGAACTCTCCAATGTTGGGAGATAAATTGTCTTTTGCCTTAGTGAGTAGGGAGGGGACAGTTTGGGGTTCTAAGGATGGGTTAAGAGCATCTTTATTAGGGATTTTCCTATCATCATAGGAGTCATCCTACTCTTTCGTGTCTTTGGACTTGCTGAATGTAATGGAAATCATGCAGAACATTGAGTCTATATTCGGGAATGAACACATGCATTAAACTTGATTGATGGGTTATACATAATCTTCACCATGTTGTTGGAGGGTTCGGTAGGATCCATTTACAATACATTTGGCGTAGTGATCTTGTCAATTTCATCATCCAAATATTGCTTCTCTTATGATTCATAGAACCTTGAATTGATGGAATGCGACTAACATGATTTGAATGGGGATTTATCGGTGTGAAATGTACAGTTTTTTAAATTATCTCAATATTTGATGCACTGATGGTATGATGATGGAATTTCAACATGATGATGTATCCATATCCTCCCTAACAAGACATTGAAGGCAATGCTTTTCCGCACTACTAGGAAATTGGATTCAGACATGAGGTCTCCATGCCAAGATTTAAGCATGATTCGTCCCAACATCTTATGATCACTTTTGTCATATCCCTGTAGATTTGTGGTGCAGGGTGTTAAACTATCCTCATCATAGCCTAGCTAACGAAGTGTTCACAGTGCGAGGAGGTTGACTCCAGAGCAGTTATCGATGAAAATCCTCCGTACATCAATGCCATTTATCTTTCCAGACACATATAAGGTTTTGATGTGCCCTTGCATAATTATGTCCTCATCATTATCTATGAAAGAGATAATGACATGAAATTACTTAGGATTGGTCTCCGTCCAATAGACTTAGGCCGCTACTACTTCATCCCTGAATTCTTGGGGACTTAGTGAGGCTTCAATGAGCACCACCCTAATGTCTGTGGATAGAATCCAGGTATCCAGGATCGATAACTTAGCTAGTACTGAGGATAGGTTCTTTAGAATTTCATATTTATACTCTAAATGTTGGCTTTTCCTAGCTTGAGGATGTTCTTTCATAGACACATTAGGGACCTGAGCTTTGGATGCCGATGGTTTTGCTTCTATGATAGGAGCTGGTGGTGCTGCAGTTCTTTCTAGGTTTGACCAAATTGGTCTGCCAGTATGCATTTGGTGATTCCGTATTTGTTCTTCCTCTGACCGATACTCCAAGATAACTAGGCTCATATTCCTTCTAGCGAGGGAAGAATAACATTCCAATTTCCGTTGTGTCTGCTGGAGGGTCCTTTCATGTGTTTCTGAAATGTTAACGGTTTAATCTATTGATGGGAATTTGACTCCTATTATGATCATGACTTATAAGAAACCCTAAGCCTTTACGAAATCTTCCTATGGCTCTCTAGTTGGGGATGAGGAATTCGGGTCCACGACCGTAGTCTCCATCAGAGAAGGGTTCCATCAAGTGAATGACATTAATGGAGTTGAAGATTAGTTCTTGATGGGATAATGTTTATGTCTGAATGCCTCCTTTTGATGGTGTCATTTTGCAGGGTGGTTCCCATTGTACCATTTTGTGGGGAGGTACCCATAGTACCAATTCTACTAGCCTGAAATCCAAAAGTTTCAAGGTTGGTTTTTTCTTTGGTGGAAGCCCATATTATTTCTCCTTTTTATGCCTTTTTGGCCCTTAGAGAACTATGGGATTGAGTATGACAACTATGTTGCATCAGGAGCTTTTGGGGGTATGCTCGATTGTTTCAACTGCACGTGGAGGATACCATGAACTTGGTTAAATATTTTACGGGTCATAAAATTATCAATTTTTTTCTCCTTTTTATTGGAGACTGTTTTCCATACCTTTTTCCCTCCCAGGTTTGAGGTGGAAACATATGCCACTTGTGCCGGCGGTTGACACAGCATGACATTCCCAGAATCTACCATCTTTTTCAGGAGATACTTGAAGGAAAAGTATTCCTGGATGGTGTGTCTTAGTATCCACTGATAGTGAAAATAATTTTTATGATCGTCGATACCCACTTCATCAGCTCGCTTTGGCTCTTCTAGTTGGAGAAAGTTGTAATTCATGGCGGCTATGAAGTATCCGCGGACCTAGTCATCTCAGAAAGAGTATAATTTTTTCTTCTCTCCTATAAATGATTTATTTTAGCACCCGTTATCTCATCTTGCCAAGGTGGGGGTGTCTATTGGCATCCATGGGGTCCTGAATGGTTCGGAGGAGGCCTTACAATTGGAGCTGGTGCAGGGGGTGGCTTAAGTGTGATAGAATCTGCTTCAGCTTAACCTGCTCTTTTTTCTGGGGCAGATGGGGTCACTCTGGACTTGAGATTGGTCCACTTCAAGGAGTATTCTACCATTTGTGAAATTATAGAGAAATCTTGGAACCCACTTTTGTACTTCACTAGGATGAATGGTGTTCGCACTTCATCACTAAGTTTATTGATTCATATAGCGATAATTTCATCTTTGGTGAGCATCCAGTTCATGGAATAAGTCATTCCTTTCCATCTGGAAATGAAATAAAAAACTATTTCATTCACTAATTTCTTGTAGTTCATGAGGCCACATACCAATATCTTAGGTAATGTCGAATTGAAATGGAAGATAAATTGCTTCTAAAGGTCCTCCCAGCATGTGACTGAGTTAAATGGAAAGCTAGTATACAATACAATGGCCGAGCCCTGTAGGGTTCACACAGATCATCTGATTTTTAAAAATTCTTGCTTCTCTAGAGTGCCCATAATGGAATCACAATAAGATAAATAGTGTATTAGAGGATGTTTTGGGTCTCAAGATCCATTAAACACTGGGAATATGGGGTACATGACTTTCAAGGTACACTTCCAGAATTATTATCCAACCTGAGAGTAAGATCGATCGATTCTTTAGTGGCTTAAAACCAAGTCTTCAAAGGGAGTTATCCATAAGGGACTTCAATAGCTACGAGGAAATTGTTCGATGTGCTCTCAAGGTTTAGATAGAGATTAATGTAACCCATCAGTCACATGGGTTTGATAAGAAGAGGAAAATGGAATTCAAAGGAAAATCTAAAGACCACACTAAAAAGAAGATGAGTTTTCCCTTATGATCAAAGTGTGGAAAGAAACATGGAAGAAATTGTCTTAAGGGGACACAGAAATGTTATAAGTGTGGAAAAGAAGGTCATCGGGCAATTTAATGTCGAAATAATGGGAAGAAGATGTCTAATAATGCAAACAAAGGAAGGGATACACTGAATGAACCTACTACACTTCAATGTTTCAAGTGTAAGGAGATGGGGCATTATGCCAATCAATGCCCAAATCCAAGGGTTGATGATGATGATAGACGTCAAAAAACTCTTAAGGCCAAAGACAAAGGAATGTCACATGCAATTACTATCGGCGATGTGGAGTATGACAACGAAGTGGGGAGAGGTACACTTACCATCCAATCTAAAGTAGAAAATGTTTGATTTGATTTTGGATCCACCCACTCTTTTATTTCTGAATAATTTTCTAAGGGTATCACCGTATTACCTCAATAATTAGATGTTGAGTTGGCTGTGACAACTCTTAATGGCACAACAGTCTCATCAAAAGTTTAGAATTCTTCTCTGATTGAAGTTTGTGGGAAAGTGCTTCCTGCAAATCTTATGATCCTTCCTATAGTGGAATTTGATGTGATTCTTGGAATGGATTGGCTTTCTTTATATGGAGCTCATATAAAATGCCAAATAAGGGAAGTCACATTTCATATTCCAGATCAATCGATGATCATCTATCGATGCAAGGATGAACATAACCTTCCAGTGGAAATTTCATCCATCTTATGGGTCTTGATTCCACTAAATGAAGGTTATTTATCTCAAATGGTTGGAGAGAAAATCACGATTAATAATATGCCCATTGTACGAGAATTTGATGATGTCTTTCCGGAGGAATTTCCAGGTCTTCCACCAAATTGTGAAGTTGATTTTTCAATAGAACTCATACCGAGTGCTTTGCCTATTTCAAAGACACCTTATAGAATGGCCCCAATTGAGTTGCAGGAATTGAAGAAGAAACTCTAAGAGAATCTTGATAAAGGATTCATATTCCATAGTGTGTCACCTTGGAGAGCACCTATTCTATTTATTAAGAAGAAAGATGGATCGATGAGACTCTGCATTGATTATAGAGAACTTAACAAGATCACTATCAAGAACAAATATCCTCTCCCACACATTGATGACCTATTTGACCAACTACGCGGAGCTCAATACTTTTCCAAGATTGATCTTCGTTTAGGGTATCATCAATTAAGGGTCAAAAGGGAGGACGTACCAAAGACGACTTTCCATACAAGGTATGGACACTATGAATTTATAGTGATGCCATTTGTTCTTACTAATTCCCCTGCTATCTTCATGGACCTGATGAATAGAGTCTTTAGAGACTATCTTGATCAGTTTGTGGTAGTCTTTACAGATGATATTCTTGTCTATTCAAATATCATGTAAGAACATGAAGATCACTTGAGAATTGTATTAAAGGCCTTAAGAAAGGAGAAGCTTTATGCCAAATTTACCAAGTGTGAATTTTGGCTTCAAAAAGTTGCATTTTTGGGTCACATAATCTCAAAAGAGGGGATATATGTGGATCCAGGAAAAACAGAGGTTATCGAAAGATGGTCGAGACCAACAACCGTAATTGAGATCCGAAGTTTTCTTGGTTTGGATGGATATTACTGACGTTTTGTGAAATATTTTTCAAGGTTATCTAACCCACTCACCAAGTTGACTCGAAAAGGAGTTAAGTTTGTTGGGACAAAGGAATGTGAAGAAAATTTGAAAGAGCTAAAAATAAGGTTAGCCAGTGCACCTATGCTCACACTACCTTGCAATGGAGAAAGGTTTGTGATCTACAGTGATGCATCCAAGAAGGGATTGGGGTGTGTTCTTATGAAAAATGATATGGTGACAGCTTATGCCTCACGATAGTTGAAAATCCATGAGAAAAATTACCCAACTCAATATTTGGAGTTAGCTGCGGTAATCATTGCATTAAATATTTGGAGGCATTATCTTTATGGAGAAAGGCGTGACATTTATACTGATCATAAAAGTTTAAAGTATATTTTCACACAAAAGGAGCTGAATATGCGCCAAAGAAGATGGTTGGAGATGATTAAGGATTACGACTACTCAATTCATTACCACCCCGAGAAAGAAAACAAGGTAGAAGACGCATTAAGTCGACAAGACCATGCTAGCTTATCCATGATGAGGATAACAAAAGATCCAATATTTACAGATTTACAAAGGATGGATCTTGGAATTTTAATGGAAGGGGAGAAATCTTATCTTTCTCAAATGAAAGTTCAACCATATATACATGTGAAGATTCAATAGGCACAGAAAGAAGATGTCGAGTTACAAAATAAGGTGAGAAATGTTACTGAATTCAACCTTGATTGTGATGGGATAATAAAGTTCAGGAATCAGGTTTGTGTTCCTCCCATCCCCGAATTAAAGAAGGAGCTACTGGATGAGGCTCATAGTTCTTCATTCTCTATTCATCCTGGAAGCACGAAGATGTATAGGGACCTGAAAGAGTACTTCTCATGGCATGAAATGAAAAGAGATGTTGCTGAATATGTCTCTCGATGCTTAGTTTGTCAGCAAGTGAAAGCTTAGAGACAGAAGTCTAAGGGGATGTTACAACCATTACCCATACCAGAATGGAAATGGGAAAACATCACTGTGGACTTTGTCACTGGACTTCCTAAAACATCCAAAGGCAATAATGCTATCTACGTCATAGTTGACCGTCTTACAAAGTCTTCACACTTCATTGCTATTAGAGAGGATTTCTCTCTAGATCAGCTTTCCAGGATATATGTAAAGGAAATGGTAAGATTGCATGGAGTACCACATTCTATTATATCTGATCGGGATCCGAGGTTTACCTCAAAGTTCTGGCGAAGTCTTCAGCATACTCTAGATACAGAGTTGAGTTTCAGCACTGCTTATCATCTTCAGACAGATGATCAGTCTGAGAGGACAATTCAAACTCTAGAAGATATGTTGAGAGCTTGCTCTATATATTTCAATGGTGGTTGGGATCAACACCTACATTTGGTGGAATTTTCTTATAATAATATCTTTCACTCCAGTATTCAGATGGATCCTTATGAAGCTCTCTATGGAAGGAAATACAAGACTCCAACTTGCTGGGATGAAGTTGCGGAAAAAAAGATATTAGGACCTGATCTTGTTGATGAAATGGCAGAAAAGGTTAGATCTATTCAACAACACATAAGAGTAGCTCAGAGTCGACAGAAAAGTTATGCCGACAACCGATGAAAAGACCTAGGATTTGCAGTGGGTGATAAAGTGTTCTTACGAATATCTCCCTGGGAGAGGGTCATGAGATTTGGAAAGAAGAGAAATTTGAGCCCTAGATATATCGGTCCTTTTGAAATTCTGGATCGTTTTGGGAAGGTAGCTTACCGATTGGCACTTCCACCGAATCTCTCTCAAGTTCACGATGTGTTCCATGTATCTCTCTTGAGAAAGTACATACCTGATCCTTCACATGTACTCAGCTTAGAAGTTGTACCACTGGAGCAAGATCTTTCTTATAAAGAACAAAAGATAGATATTCTGGATCGTAGAAAAAAAGTCCTACGGAACAAGACCACTCTCTTGGTGGAAGTTTTATGGAGGAACCACCAATTTGAAGAAGCTACATGAGAACTTGAGGATATGATGAGGGAGAGGTATCCTCATCTGTTTGTAATGAAGTGACGAATTTCAAGGGTGAAATTCATTTTAAGGCGGGTAGAATGTAACACCCTGAGATTTTATGAGAAATTTTTTTATGTATTATGTTATACGCAACACCATAGGAATCTTTCACAGCACACAATACGGACTTGACTTGCATTACACGCAATCACGGCCTTCCTCGATAGCGTGTGTAGTACGCAATACCGATTTTCACTAAACAATGATATATTATTATGAAATAGCCATTATGAATAGTATTAACTACATTTTTAATTTTATTATTCAACTTACAAATTTTCTAGAATATGGTAAGAGAACAAAATAAATTTTTCAGGTAAAATAAGTATTTTTCAAAAAATGCAGTTTTGCCGCCTTTTGATGGCGCACCCACATTTAATCTAGTTTTTTAAATGTTTATAAGTCCAATTTGACAAAATAAAATTCTTCTTTTGAATCAGGGTATAAAAATTTACTTTGGATAAATTTTTGATATTTTTCTGATAACTTTCACATTTTGATGAATAGTAAAAATACGCTAATTTTTAATTAAAAACAACTTTTTTCATTGAGATAATTTATATAGTTAAATTATAATATTGAATGGTTTTAAATTATAAATATAATATATTTTTACCATTTAATATAATGTATGCCATTAGAATTAATTTCACATTGAATTAATAGGAAAAATCATTTCAATCTTTGGCAATGTTTATCTTCTAAAACCCGTTTTCTTAACAATGGGATTTATTTTAAATTAATTACTGCAACTTATATGTTTTGAATTTTAAAAAATGGATTCCATATTTCGAATCAGTGGGTCCAAATTTTGTTAATAGGCTACTTTTTATTTTTGGGCATTATGAATAGTAACTACGGTAAATTTTATTTACCATAGTTAAAGGTAAATTGGGTAATTAAGGGTAAATATAAGATTATAAAATTACCCTAAAACTTTCCAAAATACTATTTCATGAATAAAAGTAGACCCATATCACCTAAGAGTCGGATTAGATTAATTTAATGGACTTTTGTCCATGAAAATAATTTAATTATTATTAAAACCAAAGAATGTGACAACATGTCACTTTCTTAAATCTTATAAGTATAATAATTTTCATTTAGTGATAAACTTAATGAAACTTCTAACATTAATAGTATCCAGAAGGCTAATACAATTATCTACATCATAGAAATTTATTTATAATTTTTAGGTATTAAATAATTATCATTAATTATGACACAATAGTGATGTGAAATTATTTTATTAATAAAAATATCAAATAAATGGTTTTAAAAATATTAAAATAAATATTATATGAACTATTTAATGTGATCCACTAATTTTATAGAGACATGTAACATTTTATGAATCTATTAAAGATTTTAGTTCGATCATATCTTCTGTATATAGTTTATTTAAATTCAAATAAATGAATAGTGTCAAAATTGACACTATTGTAATTTTATAAAAATAAAATATTATAAAATTGTTTAAAAATAAAAAAAATATTTAAAAATTATAAATTAACATTTATATGGTAGACAATGTCATAAAGTGTCACATTATGGAAAATTCACAACACATATGTAATTATTTACAATAATTTAAAATTTTGAATATTATTACCACAAATAAAATTAAATTGATAAATAAGGATAAATCAAGTTGATAATGTTTAAAATAAATTCCTATCATGTATAAATTTTATTGGTTTATGATATTACAACTTTATCTCATCTAATCTTCAGATATGAGTCATTTTGTAAGTTTTTATGTGGGGTTTGGATTTAATGTAAACTAATATTTCTTATATTTCCAAAGGTGCCCCTCTCCTCCCTTATAAAAGGGCACCTCCTCCCTCTCCTCCTCACACCAATTTGAGCCTTAAAGATCAGAAAATCCCTACCCATTTCACTTCCCCACTTCCCTATAAACACCCTAGAGGTCCTGGTCTTCTTCAAAGACCAATTTTAGTGCCCTAAGAGGAGGTCTCAAAGAGGCGCTTCAAAGAAGAGGTAATGTCCATTACCGATTCTTTAAACTTTATTTCTTCTTCCACTTATTCTTATTTAGTTGTTTCATTATGAATTAATAACATCATTATCACTCATATACTGATATGTTATTATAAGTATGAAACAACACTATTTCACCATCTATCCATCCTACGGAAAACGAAATCACCACGCGTGCGTACGTACGGAATTCCGTCTCCACACCATGGTGTAATCTATTTTCCATCACCACCTTACTTGGATGGGTATAATGGTGTAAATAAATTACTATATATGATTATTTTAAAGTGGTACTGATTCTGAAATAATATACATACACTACAAAACAATTCCACGATCATGGGAACGATATCATCGCTCGTGCGTACATACGGAATACCGTCTCCACGATGTGATGTGATTAGTTCTACATGATCATCATTGAATAATGATTATATAAAAGAAATTTAATGAATAAAGATGATATATTGTACACTAATACCATTCTGGGAATGTGTTATCTATAACCTAAAGAGAATAATAAGAATTTATTCGACAAAACATGCATAAGAACAAAAAGTAATAAACACCCAAATAACAAGTAGTAATGAAATATTACTAATATGAAGCTAATAATATGACCATATATGATATCTTAATAGTAAGTATGATTCTGGAATAAGTCAATAAAATTATTAAAATCATTATTACAGGAGGTTCGGACACTTACGAAGCAAATCAAACCTAAGGTAAGGGAAAATATCACAATCTCATTTTTATCCAAGATTGTTTATACTTTGGTATTTACTGGGGTGTATTTTATCATCCACATCCATGTTCACTCAATATGTAATATTGTTTCCATCCACCTACAATTGTTTAAATCCAATTTTACCCTTCGGTGAGTTTTTAGTAAAGGATATGAAAGGAATCTTTTGTCATTTTTCGTACGAGGTATTTTTTGACTTTTCCGAAAAAAGTACGAGAAGAATGTTTTTTTAACTTATACGGCATGAATGGATTTTTAAAAAATTATTTTAAAGAATCTTCCTTTACAAGTTTTCATGTTTATTTTTAATCAACTTCTTTTAGTTTAAAATTGTATGACATGTTAAGAAAGGAAATTTTTTTTGAAGTAGAAAGGATATTTTCCTCAAGAATGGAGTTCAAGTGTTTTATCAAAATTATTTTCCATCTAATATAATATAGGGTTATGCTTCTATCCCTATTATTACATTGATTTGATTATGTTGTGATGGAATTATTTTTATGAATTCCTTTATCTTATATTGTTTTATGGTGTCACGATGTTTAAGAATCCCATTTTTTTTACATGGGTTATGCAATGATGTATGATTTATGATTTTGTGGCACACATAAGAATGGTATCATTATGAGATGGATGAGACATATATCTCCCTCCAATCCATTGGGTAAAGATTTTATATCTCATGAGATAGACATGGCTGGAACGATAGGTTAAACCGGTTCAGTGAAATAGGACTGAAATGTGGAGTGAACTCGGTTCAGAAATGGACTTTGTCCACTAAGATAGTCTCAGCAATGAGTCTTGATTAATAATAAATGATTCTCTATGATTGTGTGTGTATGACACAAAGTTTCAAGTTTTAAGTAATGATTGTTGGGATTACATTTCACTACAATTATTTATCCCATGTTATGAAATTATGATGTCTTTTGCAGGGTAAGATTTCCAAAATGTTATGTTCTTATGGATTTTATGTGATTGATATTTCTGTTGTCTACCCTTACTGAGCATTTTAGCTCACACTTTTGTATGTTTTCTTTCCCCAGGTCAGGAAGAAGGGCATTAAGTAAGATATTCCAAAAAGGGACTATAGATATGATGAAATAAATGGGAGATAGTGTAGATGCTTTATGAACCAGTTATTTATGTTTCCCAGTTTCTAAAGACACTATACCTATAAGGTCCTTTCATAGTTTTGTTATATGTTGTAATAAGTATGCTTCAATTTTGAGGTATTAACCATGCATGTAAAGTATGGGTCACTATAATCTTCTTCTGCATCCTCTCTCTTTTATCATTTCCTGTGATATCTTTGGGGTTGAAATTTTCCACGTTCATTGATTCATACCGAATTAGGGTGGTGTACCCAGATCCAAATGGTAGGAAGGATTTCTACATCCATTTTTGGACTTTCTCCATCCATTATGTGGTATTCTTCGGGTTTTAGGGAAAATATTGACTCGAAGGGAGCCTTGATCTAACCTCGTAATGTGCCTTCATCTCAGAGGGTATGAACCATGTGACGAGGTGGAACATGTGACTTCTCTTCTCATCATTATTCCCATACAGGAGAAGACATATGTCTACTATGTGGGAAATTGAGGTAAAAATGCCCCCACCCCTACGGGTTGGGGTTTCTATCGTTCTTCAACTAATGTGCTATTGCCTGGATTTTTTAGTCATACGGGGAAATTTTGAGCTGAAAATTATCCCAGCCCTGTGGGTTGGGGATGTTCTTGTATTGTAGTGGTGACTTCTGTTATTTCCACCCTTTTGATTTCACACACTCCCGTGTGAGTATGAGTTGAGTATGGAAATGGACCTGTATTAGATTTTTGTGCTTTTGAAGACATAATCACTTCTCGATTTTTGGATTCCTTGAAGTGGGAATCCTGCTAGATGTTCTTGGTTGCCTGGCTCAGAAGATTTTCTATGGCTTGATCTCATTGTACTTATGTTTTTGAGACTTACTCTGGGCTGGTTTTTATTTATTATTCCATATTTCTTTATCATAGATTTTATTTGATTGATGCATTTAGTTAATGATGTTTCAGGATGTCATTTCCAATGAGGTTTGATGGAAAGGATGTGAGGTGAATTATAGATATCCATGTTCCCCCATCCCTGAATATGAAATCTAGTCGAGGCATTGATGATGAAGCAAAAAAACTTGTCCAGTGCATGGAGGCAAGACAGTTCAAGGTTTTTCTTTCACCTTTCTAATCATGGCTTTCATTTGGATGGTAGGGCTTCCAGGTCAATTAGCCAAGGAAGATACCCTAACATGTTGACATGGTCCACATACCCTTAGTTAGGAAAGAAAGTTTCTTTTAGCTCATGAAGAGTCATCCATATATTGAGGAAAATGTCAAGAATACATTCTCTAGAAAACTCCCTTGGTATGTTGAGTTGAGAAGTGTCCATAGGCCAATACATCACTGTTATGTTATCCTTAGCTAGTTTTCTTCTCACGAGAAACATATCCGGCTATTGTTCTTATGGGGACTCCTCCAATTGATATGACCAAATTGACTTCTTCTTAACAATTTCATTCCATGTAGTCAGGCTGGTGGGAGCCTCATAGATATGTGAACGGCGTGGGGGTGGCTCTGAAGATGAGCGTGGCCCTAGACCATTCTCTGGTTGAGAAAGGATATCACTCATCATATACAAAGCTCTTGATATGTATGACTCCATATTTCTAAGTGCCTCGACATAGGATATTTTTCTCACATTTTTTTCTAGAAAGTAGAGGGCCTTCATGTGAGTACAAATTTTGATTGTGGGGAGGACCTTTGCAATTGGTTCCACAATGACGAGGGCTACCATTGAAACTTGATGCCTGACCATGGGGAAATGTCTTTACAGTGTATACTTAGGGAGGACCTTCAAGGTAGTCTACAACAAGTGGAGGGCCTTCTCATTGTTTCATGTCACTAAGGGTAGGACCTTCTCGATGACTGCTATGATGGTGAGGACTACTATCACAGCTTCATACTTGGCTCCAGGGAGAATTTTTGTAGTGTACATCTTGGGGAGAGACTGTAGGATGTACTGAAATGAGGGGAGAACCTTCTCATTTCTTGATATCACTATGGGGAGGGCCTTTACAACAACCTCCATTGCGGGGAGGTCCTTCACAATGACTATCATTATGGCAAGGACTACCATCATGACTCGAAGTCTAACTATAGAGAAAAGTATATTTCCCACGTATACCCTAGAGAGGACCATCCGAGAAAACAACAGTAAGGGGAAAAACTTATTGTTGTCTGATCTTCAGTTCAAGGGGAGGGCTACCCTATCATTCATGAGGAGATAGTCTCTCTTGATTGATCATTTCTAGCCCAAAGAGTATTTAAGGACCCAAAAATTTCAAAGAAATTTGTTTCTTAATTTCTTTAGAATTTTACGAGTCTTTGGCTTCTGACGACACCTAATTTTGAGGCCCGGTGTGCCCAGAATAAATTTCTGAATATTAGCACGGGTACGTTCTGTGAACGAACGAGCAGATTTTTCTATATTTTGAACCGGTGCTTGGAATTGAAATACAAGGGCACCGATGAACTCACAATGCCGATAATTACTTAGGGGGACCTTTGTTGTAGTTGTGCTTTGTGCGGGTTGAGGTTTAATAAATGGGGATTTAGAATAAAATAGATAAAATTTGTTGTGTACAAATTTTATATAAAGAATGTGGTTTATAATCCTACAAAGGGGGAGTTAGAGGTGGGGCCCACACCCACCTAACCTCCAATGAGAGGGTTAGTGTAGTGGGAACCACATGAACCCTTAACTCCTCACCTCCCCATAACTCCCCTTCACCTCTTAAATCCTCCCTTGTTAATTTCTTCGAAACTTCCCTTCTTAAGGAGGAGCCTCTCCACCTCCGATGCTTAATGAGCCAACTAAGGTGATTTAATAACCTTATTAATTATCCCTGTCACACCTCTTAACCTTTTGAATTTCTTGGAGATATTTTAAAGGAAGGAGACTTAATGAAATATTTGTTTGGAAAATATTTTGGGAGAATTTGAGGGGAGCTTCCTTCATCCACGAAGAATGAATGCCTCCTTCGACGAAGAACGGTCGACGTGCTTCTTTTTCTTTTCTCCGAGACAAGAGGGAGGACACCACATCTTCGGATACACTTCAGTGTCGCCAATGAATATTTTCCCCGCAACACTGTCAACCGCGACGCTGACTTTTGCCACCATTGTTGAGGCAGGGAATTAATTTGAGAATGATATCTTTTCCCATGGATGTTTCCTTTTAAAACAAAGATCGTGGATCAAATCAATATTAAGTTGATCCGCGAAAGTATAAGTTTTCATGTTGGGAATATTTGATTGCGAAAAAAAACGTATGGGTTGTTTTTACGTTCAAGACTAAATTATGTTCTTCTTTAATCATTGTCCTCTTGTTATCAATATAACGAGAGGAGGTCGGACCGCACAAACACGACCAAACCCCCTCCCCATTTTGTTGATGATTTTTCTTCATGGCTCAGAACGGAGGCGGCGCGGTGAAAAGACACCACGTGAGGTCAACAAAACCGCGGCCGAAGTGGGCCACGGCGGAGGAGCGCGATGCCATCACACCGCGCCGGAGCATCAGGAGGCCACGGCAGAGCAACATGAGGCGGTCAGACAAACCGGCCACCGGTACACCTTGGATGTGGGACACCGTGGGTCCCACGTAGAACAACCGGCTGGCCAAAATGGCCGGATGTTACCCAGGTAAACCGGGGGATTGAACCGTCAACTAGCTCATCAAGGGTGGACCGCACTGGGTCCGCCATTCATCAATCAAGGGGGGCAGCACCCCCCTCCGCATCCCGCTCGACCAAAGGCTGAGCCACTGGCCACGCGGGCCAGGCCAGCAGCGCTGGGCCGGGCCGCCAGCGGTGGGCTGGGCCGCGCCAGCCGGGCCGGGCCACGCCCAATTGGGCCAGACCCAGAACTAGGTCGGGTTGACCCGGTTCGGGCAGCCCTAGGGGGTTCTGGGTCTGGTCGGACCGGGCCCAGACCCCCTGTTTTCGAGCAGTTTCGTTCAAACGACCAGTTCTTAGGCTACGGACCTCCGATCAATGCACCGTCAGTTGCAATGGGATCCTTGGATCAAGGCAGTCATTTTGGTAAATTAAAATCAATGTTTCGTAGAACTTTGTGTATGGAAGGGTTGGTTCGAATCTGAAACCAACCGGGCCCTCGTAGCGGAAATGCTTATAGCAAGAGTTCTGGATGTCCGATTGACGTTATGTTGACTTTTTTGGATTCCTTTCAATGAGATGGGTCTTTTGGTACACTTTACCTGAGGTTTGGACATAGTTGGAATATGGACGGGTTGGATTGTACTCAAAATCCAACCGGGCCCCTAGAACGGAAAAGCCGATAACTTTCAGACCAGACGTTCGTTTAAAAAACCATTAGCGGCATTGTTGATCATGTTGAGAAATGGTGCCTTTCAGTATACCCTATGAGAGTTCAGGGTACAGTTGAGATACGGTCGGGTTGGTCCGTACACAAAACCAATCGGTCCCCTGGGACGAAATGGCTAATAACTCACAGACCGGGCGTCCGATTGACTCGCCGTCTATTGCGTTGAGACCCCTATGAAGATGAATTCCTTTGAGATACTTTTTGTGGTACTTTGTGGTACTTGGAGTATTGACCTGTATCTCGTGGATCAAACCCTCCTGGAGATGAGCGTACGGAGTACAGAGACCGTGTAGCTGGCTTAGACCTGAAGACTTCTTGTTCGATTCGAGTCGGAGTGACTTGTATAGCCCAGTGGGGAGCACTACTGTGTTTGGGTGGAAGACCCATGATGGGGAGCACTACTGTGTTTGGGTGGTAGACCCGCGGTACTCGATAGGAGGAGTACCTCTGCAGGCTATTAGGGTGGGTGCACTACTGTGTTTGGGTGGTAGACCCCGGCGGGAAGCATTACTATGTTTGGGTGGCTGACCCACGGTACTCGATAGGAGGAGTGCCTCATCAGTCTTAGGTTAGTGAGAAGTACCTCAGAGTCATGACAGGTTCACTGTACTCATCAGAGATGGATTTCTTCAGCAGTTGCGGTTTCGTCAATGAAAATCCTGGTTTGAGCTGAGTCGTTGACCTTTGTGTTTTTTCCTCATGATTAAGATGGGTTACTTGATAACTTAGGTATATGTATGTGCATATGACTAAGTAGTAGTTATCTGTTGATTTCATATCTGTGTGATACCTCTTGATTAAGATGGGTTACTTGATAGCATATGTATAAGTATGAGCTTATACCTAAGTAAGGGTTATCTGTTGTGAACTTTCATTGTGATTATCCTTGTTGGATTTAGTGAGACCTTGAGGGTCTCGGGGTCCCTACTGAGTATCGTATACTCACCCCTGCACGGTATTTTCCTGCACCTCATTGTGTTGGTTGCAGATGACGGACATCACTAATCGTGGTTGAGGCTTGTAGAGCTGGACGGTACCCAAAGGTGGATCTCACGACGAGTCGGTACCCGGAGCTGAATCTCACGACGAGTCGGTACCCGGAGGAAACGGACGGACGTGGAGTGCTGAGGAGGACATCCGTACCTACCCTTTAGGTAGGAACCCAGAGGACGATCTAGGAGCTGCTTGTCACCTTTCAGCAGTTGTCCTTTGAGTTGTACTTTACTTTCATTTGTAGCTGTACTTTCTTTTGGGCTTGTATTTCCAGCCCCTTGTACTTTTAGTACGTTTGTTTACTGATTTACTTTGAGTTAGCTTCCTCTTATGCTCTGTTTGTGTGTGTTTTCATTTTTTAAAGGAAATGCCTTCCTTTTTTATTGGGATTTATGCCTTAGGTGCTAGTCGCCAACCCCTGGCCTATGGTATGCGGGCTTGGGGTAGTCACGACATGGGCCCCAAGGACGGGTCATGACAAATTGGTATCAGAGGAGTCAGTTCTACCACAGAACTCAGGACTCTGATCATTCCTTTCTGTGAAGCAATAGTGTTAATAATACGGAGTGTGGTCTTCAGTTTAGGGAGTCTAGTGTTGGTGCGGTGGCCGACGTATCCATACACCAGGACCCTGACTACTAATTTCCGACTTAGTGCATGAAAACACTGATTGCTTGTGTGTTTCCAAAAAAAAAGTTTTAAAGTCAGTGTTTCGGTGCGGATGTGCGTCGGGTTTCTGTTCCGACGCTGTTCCGCCAGGACGTGTTCGCGCGTGCACCCGTCGACCCGAGGGGATGGGCGCGCGCGGCTTGTGGTCCCGCAGTCCCGCTTTCCAAAGGCGTGCGGCATCCGTCCCTTGTTCAGGGGCGTCTGCTCCTTGATCGAAACCGGGATGATGGGACGTCGGCTCCTCCTTCCGTGGACGTCTCCTCGGAACTCGTCGCCTAATCCGGGTCTCCCTCATAGATTTAAGAATGTTCGTGAATCTCGTTCCCGGCGCCATATCTTCATGGACACCGGTTAATTACGCCGCTTCCGCCCAGACACTCCAAGGGGTCTGGTCGGGGCAGCAACCTGCGGTGAGGAGACCGGGTGGCTCTGGGTGTTGGGGGCGTGTCTTAACACTGCAACTCTGCATGTCTGCCTTCCGTCCCTAATAGGGCTTCTCGAAGGCGTGATGGCCTGAGGCATCCCGCGCTGGGTACAGGGAACTGCATCACCTGAGGTTTTCCTCAGCTTCCCATGTTTAACACGGGGTATGCCGCGAGTTTAGCGTCCAGCGGGGACGGCATCAGACTGATCAACACGAGAAGTGGATCAGATGACAGAACCCCTTGCGAGGAACCTCCGACGCTGGGGCCAGCACATGGGCGGCTTCCCGAGTGAAGTGGAGTGGAATGAAGTGGCATGACCCCACCGGGATGTGGCGTCCCGGGTAAGGATCAGGATGGATGATGGAGTGAAGAGCTTGGACCCCGTAGGGGCTTCCTACGTACCGCGCGTTTGCGCGGATCAAAGTCAGCGTAGTTCGAATATACAGTTTAACGTCATGCTGGACATCGTCAAGCCGACTCACGAAGAGATCGAGGCTGCCGGGCGAAGGGTTGAACCGAACCACCTCGCATAGAGGGGGATGGAACGGCCGGGTGGATCACAGTTTCACGTCATGCTGGACGTTGGCAAGCCGACTCACGAGGAGATCGAGGCTACTGAACGGAGGATTGAACTGAACCACCTCGCACAGAGGGGGATGGAACGGCCGGGTGGATCACAGTTTCACGTCATGCTGGACGTTGGCAAGCCGACTCACGAGGAGATCGAGGCTGCTGAACGGAGGATTGAACCGAACCACCTCGCACAGAGGGGGATGGAACGGCCGGGTGGATCACAGTTTCACGTCATGCTGGACGTTGAAGAGAGAAATAGAAAAAGGCAGTGGGGAAGTGCAATGGAGATACACATGTGCAGTCCCCCACAAGAGCGGATTCATAGGTGAATCGACCCAAATGTGAACCCGGGAGGGGTCCACTAATGGACGAACCGATGTGAATACGACCGGGACGACCAGGTGGTGGGCTTGAACCTCGAAGAGGCTTCCTACGTACCCTGTTTAGGAGACAGGGATCAAAGTCCACGTAGTTCATTCGGTTTGTAGCACTCTACCCCCGTGGGCGAAGGCCACTCCAATCCCAACATCCCTGCAGAGACGAGCGGGTGGGGTCCACATCCAAACCGGGAGGACCCTGCGTGCGGGGAACGAGATCAGGTGATGCGGACGGTATAACGTCTTGCCGGACGAAGTACAGTTTAACGTCGTGTGTTGAGGACGAAGCGGACGGTTTAACGTCTTGCCGGACGAAGTACAGTTTAACGTCATGTGTTGAGGATGAAGATGTTTGGCAGTTTAACGTCTTGCAGCGCGGACGATATGCTAGGCAGTTTAACGTCGTGCAGCTTGGACGTGGTGCAGTTTAGCGTCATGCAGGACGAATGCTGAACAGTTTAACGTCTTGTAGCTCGGACGATATGCTAGGCAGTTTAACGTCGTGCAGCTTGGACGTGGTGCAGTTTAGCGTCATGTTGGACGAAGATGCTTGGCAGTTTAACGTCTTGCCGTGCGGACGAAAGTGTGACGCCACCAATGGGTTCGTGTCACTTCGCGCGAGCATGGAGGGCCGCACGGGAAGACAACGCACGGTGCGGGCACCCGGGATGAAGATCATCGAGCGCCACGCAGGCGGGTACCCTCAGGGGGTCAAAGGGGGCGACCTCGGCGGATTGCGCGCAAAAGAGGAGCATGGCGCGCAATACCGCGGGTCGGCGCGCAAATGGGCGGGCTGGCGCGCAATTGGGCCAGCGCTTTGCGCGTGGAAGATAGAGATTGCGCGCACCGGGCTTCGGATAGTGCGCGGGGGCAACGACTCATTCTTTAATCGAATGGCCACTTTAAAAAGGGGGGTGCGCGCAATCGGGCTGGATTGCGCGCACCCGGGGGCAATTGCGCGCAAGAGGCTTCTTTTGCGCGCGAAGGCCTTTGGGTGAAGAATTATTTCAAAGGAAAGGAGCCAAGGGGATTGCGCGCGAAGGCGAACCCCGAGGCTTTCTTGCGCGAAAGAAAGGAGGTTACCTGAAGATCAGCATTTCGCGCGGAAGGGGTTGGATTGCGCGCACGAGAGACCTTTCGACTTCCGGCAACCTTCAAAATGTCGGGGGTCGCCTTATATTTATAGGCAACCCCGGGCGCGGAATCCGGTTCGCGGGCGCGGAATTTCCTTCGTGGGCGCGGAATCGGGCCCGGCGCGCAAGGGAGTCGCGCGGGCAACGGGCGCGCAAAATTGCGCGCCGGCCCAACGCATTGCGCGCATCCCGGGAGGTTTGCGCGTGGCACTCCAACTTTGCACGTGGCTCTCCAAAATTCCGCGCAAGGCTTCCGGGACCTCCGAAACGGGCATCCAACTCCAAATGTGACCTCGCTTCCCGCATCCGGAGCTTCGTTTGGGAACAACGGACTTTTCCGGCGTCTACAAAATCCCCCCCTCGGAATCTGATCGGCGAGAGGTCGCAACGATCGGGTTCCGAGGGAGACGCCGGAATGCCGAAGTCCTGGGTGGCGCGGGACTGTGGCGCGCAAAAAAGGGCGTCGGGCGCGAAATTCGCCGGTGCGGTCGCGCAAAGCGCTTTCCGCGCAACGCGGACTCCCGGCCTTGCCTATAAATAGGGGCCCTGGGTCCCCCGCACCGTACACTGGCCTTCCGCGCGATAAGCATTCGAGCTCTCGTGCGCGAAATTGCCCTTTCCGGCGCGGAATTCACCCGTTCGTCGCGCAAACCTCTCAGGATTTCGGCCTGATTTTTCACGAACACCCAGGGTTTTACGCGATGGACTTCCCGATTGCGCGCCGTCCACTAGGATTGCGCGCCAATTCCCAAACTTCTCTGCCAGCCTCGTCCGATTCCGCACGCTTCATCCCTTAACCCGCACGACTCCCGGAGCTTCTGAGATGGCCGCGAATCAAGGGTATGAGGGGGATGCCGCCACTCGCAGAGCTGAGATGGCGACGAACGAGGAGGTCTATGGAGCCAAGGAGATTGCTTCCAACAATCAATCCTTGTTCGACTTACTGACGCCAGCCCAGAAGACATATCCACTGTCGGACAACCTGCCGCTCTGGAACTTTGGCATCCTAGATGAGGTTCCGGTGCCAGGGTTCGAGGTTGATGCGCCACGGACCTGGGTGACTCGGGAGGACGAGCTTCCCCGCTATAACATCACCAAAAATGGGCATCCTGCCAGGGAGACCATACACTTAGATGTCTATGTCCTGAAACCGAGGACGCGAACCATCATCGGAAGTGAGCCTACTGCGGAGAACTCTCCAGCCCTCTACTCGAGCACATATCGCCAGAGTGTCACTGACGACACCAAGGGCTGGCTGAAGGACTGGGACTTGCGGTCTGGGGGCAATTTCACCAGTGAGTGGGCCTGGGCGTTCTGGGTACGCCACACTTGCGATCACTTCGCGGAGGAGCTGCGGTACATCGGCCTGTTTGAGGCGGTGTGGACGTCGCAGTTCCACTTCTACTAGCAGTCCGAGCTCGGGCCGGAACTGTTCACCCGCTGGTCCCCGGATACCAACACCTTCCATCTTCACCATGGGGAGGTTAGCATCAGCCTCTGGGACATCCACTGCATCGGAGGTATCCCGCTGGAGGGTTACCAATACGATGAGTTCCTGCCTCTGAAGAACATCTGGGAAGACAGGTCACGGACTCCCATTCTGACATGGCATCTGCTTGACCTGGCTACGCAGCGGCTCGGGATCATGGACTTCCACAAGGACATAGCCTACAAGGAGTGGTTCGGCCAGTTCTTGGATCATGACCCGGCGGTCAAGATGCCAGGCAGGGGGAAGCGGTGCCCGACCACGGCTCAGAGGAGCCGGAACGGGTCGTACTGGCGGGTCCTGGAGACGGGCGACTACCGCTCATGGGGGTACCGCGTCATCGAGGCCTGGGACCCAAATGTCCGGTACGCGGCGTTACTGGCCGCCTTTCTGAGTGGGTGGCTCCTGCCAGTGCGGGACGCGAGAATGGGTGTCCGCCCGGCGACACTGGCGATGGCGGGCGCCATGGCTGCCAACAAAAGATACAACCTCGGGGTCCCGGTGCTGGCTAAGCTGTACGCCATCCTGGGACGCATCTCTCGAGGGGGGTCGCCACGAAGGATCTGTGGGCGTGAGGATTTGGACTGGCAATCATGCCAATTTCAACTTCAGCCCATTCCCCACTCCCGTTGGCCAAATGATCGACAACGGGCAGGGTCCGCTGGAGCAGCACGAATACTTCCTGAACATGCGGGGCGGGGTGCTCGTGGCTCGGATCGACGGGAAGGTGATCTGCGAGCCCTACTGCCAACCCGGTTCGCCAGGCAGTTCGGGTGCCTTCAACGGATGCCGAAGCGGGTATTCACTGCTGTCCGGGAGGAGATGAACCCTGGCGTCCTTCGCCAGATGTGGCTGATGTTCGCCGCTTTTGGTTCTGGCGACGTCATCACTCTCCCTCCTACCAGGGTCGACGCAGGCTTGGCAACCGAGTACGCCGAACACTGGGCCATCGCGTACCCCGAGGGGCTTCTACGGAAGCCAGTTCGGCGGCTCGAGGTCACCCGTGCGGAGACCGGGCGTCAAGGAAGGAGGCGAGGCGCCACCACACGGGGGAGAACGGAGGCGCGCCAAGCAGCGGAGCCGGCGCGAGCAGGGACTTCGGCGGCGGGCACATCGCAGGCTGCCGCTACGACCTCGGAACCCAGAGAGGGGGCACATGCGGTGGTCGAAGAGCGGCCCGGGAAGCAGGTAAGGCGTCTGCTCGAACCCTCCCACGATGCAGTCTTCCCGGCGCTGTGGTCGGCCTGGATGACCCTGCGGCAGTCACTGGGGACCGACGCCATCTGGCGAAAGATACTCAGAGAAGGAATCCATCTGCCAGAGGTCGGGCACCTCCAGATCGCCGACAGGGTGGACTTCAACCGGCAGTATGCGTATCTGACGGCCATGGACGAGTACGCGCGCCAACGTGGTCAGCGTGCGGAGCCATACCTTCTGGTGAAGGTGATGCTCGGTCTAGAGCCCGCTCCAGAACAGATGCCGCTGGGGGAAGACGACAGTAGCAACGACTCCGAGGAAGAGGAGTAGACGGGGGATGATGAAGACTCCGAGGGAAGGTCCCATCAAGGGAGCCCGTGGGAGAGCGGCGAGGTGGCCGGCTCTGACAATTTTGATGTCACTGAGCTCCTCGAGGTCTGCTTCTATCCCTACTCAACCTGCTTCATCCATTCTATTATGCAGCTTCTAACCCATTTCTCCACCTTTCTCAGGAGCGCACGGATGTTGGTCAGGCATCCTCAGCGGGAGTAGGAGAGGCGCCAGCAGGACAAGGCGGGGGCCAGACACCCATCATTGAATTGACAAGCGCGGAAGGGTCCCCTGCTGCAACTGTTCCTGCGGCGGCCGGGGCAGCGGAAGATGACGCTCTGAACTCCCGTAAGTCTTCTTACTTTACTGCTGGTGCTTGCCATTGACGATCCGTGACTAACCACGGCATGCCCTGCGCAGTGATCTCAACACTGGAGGCTCGTCGAGCTGTCGAACCCGGGCCATCCACGAGTGGGCCGGTGGAAGACATGCCGCCTGCTCCGGAACAGACTTCCCACACCGAGCCGGCCCCACCAACTGCTGATCAAGGGGCTGCGGACGCCGGTGGTGCTGACATCGGAGAGAGGTCGGGGGCTGAAGAGGGTTTCAACGCCACTGGGGCGGGAGAAGAAGGTCTCCCAAATGTTGGGGAACCTATCCCCCGTGAGGACATCCCAGGGGCGGACCCTGCAGCAGACCTGATGGCTGCCTTCCCTGCCTACCGGCCTGCCGACCCTGAGGAGAGGGACGACTCAGATGCGGAGGCGGTCGAGGAGAGCCGGATAACGCGCCACAGGGGGTGGAAGTGCATCCAGCGCTTCCTTAAGCGAGACCCATCGGAGTGGCTGGGGCGCATGGGATCCCTTCAAACCTGGCTGCGCTTCCTGTATGCCGGGGGAGCTGATGCTCAACGCCTCCATCTGACGGTTCGTGATTTAATGGCCGAAAAGATGCGCGAGATCCGCCGGCGTGCCGACGTCGCACAATGTCGGGACATGTCTGAGAACACGCGGGCGCTCTTCGTGGCGGAGTAGGAAGTCCGGCGTCTCGAAGGGCAGGCAGCAGAGAAGGAGGCCTTCATTGCAACGTGCACTGAGCTTGTGGAGCAACTAACGGCCCAGCTGGATGACGCCCAGGTACAGCTGACGGAGGCGGGCCAACAGATGGTCACACTTCAAGTCGAGCGGAAGCGTGCACAGGCCAGGATCGACGAACTGCGTGATGCGACCGCCGACGAGGAGAGGGCACGCAGAGAGCGAGAAGCAGCCCTGGAGGCCGCCAGCCAAAGGGTAGCGACGTTAGAAAGACTTATCCAGCACGCTAATCCCTAGAGGATTTGTTTTTGCCGCTCCCAGAACATTTGCTTCCGCTACTCAATATTTCGATCCATTTGTATGAACCAATATATTTATCTGCATCTTTTGGCTTAACATGCTCAACCACAAATTGTCTTGCGGGAGCATTAACCAAGCTTCAGGCATCCGTAATTGGGCCTGGATTTCTAAAGAAAAGAGGGAGATCATTCCTAGGAAAGGAGACCTCAGACCTAATCAATGTATCATCCCCCAACTTGTTCCGACACACGAGCGAGACAACGCTAGGGGCGTTGAGATTTTATCCGATCATAGGGAGATGAGAAAGGGTGAATCGCGTGTCCCGAATTCAGATATCCACAACGGTCGGCCTTCCAGGAAATGCCCAAGACGGCAAGCGGACAATGGATCAATCGACCATACTACTGCAATAGACGGACCGAAGGTCATCATTCATATTGCAGGAGGCGGATCACATGTCATCATCAATGCCGCTTTGGGGGTTCCTTCAGGCACAAGGGTGGAAATCCAAATCCACAGGGCATGCGAAGCGTGGGGCGAAGTGATGATTTGTTCGGACAGAATCCAACGCTCTCAAAATTGCCCCACCGTGGGGAAAGTGTATTAGGAGGATGCACTAATCTGGCCGTGAATCACCTCAATTATCAGACAGAACCTCTTTGACGAGGAAACTGTCACTTCCCATCATTGCAATGGGTCATCCCGAGCTGAATCGGGGAGAATATCACAACTGCACCACTCTACCAGAAGCCAGGCCAGACGGCTGGCGACAAGGAGGGGCGGGACTTAGCGATCCCTGAGGCTGGACCCGAGTCGAGATGCCCGGGCATTCCTACGTACCCCATCAGGCTGGAGATCAAGCCACACGTAGTTCTGAAAGTGCAGTTTTAACGTCATGCGGGACGTAGAACCCCGTTTGGGGAGATCTTAGTTTAAGGTCGTAGAGCTCGGACCAAAGGGACAGATCTTAGTTTAAGGTCTTAGAGCTCGGACCATAGGGGCATATCTTAGTTTAAGGTCTTAGAGCTCGGACCATAAGAACCTCAAAGTACGCCACATCGTGGTCCTATCCCCTGGATATGCGAAGATGCACTGAGGGATAGTGTCAAGAGTGTCGAGGTTTCGCCTGGTCAGAATGGGGGGTGGAAAACGTAATGTGAATAATGTGGCCATTCACTCAAGGACTGGGGGCACCGGCGTAACGATATGGTAGTACTGCCGACCGTGGCGGAAAAGCAGCATCCATATCGCACTGACCGTTGATGGAATGAGGCAGCAAACGAGCATAAACTGCTCAAGCGCATGATTCATATCGATTTGCTGCCCGAGGCCCTTGGGGGCACCAGCCCGAGTCGGTGGGAGAGCTCTGAGGCATTGTGTCCAGACCGATCACGGGGGCTCCACCCAGGGCGTAGGCGATGGGTCCGAATGAAAGGGAGCACGAAGCCTGAAAAGTGGAAGGAACCTGACCAAGCTGAACCTGGCCCTCCTGGCAATAAACCAGAGTACTCTTGACACCGGTGGACCACTGCAAGGGGTCGAGGGACACGCCTTGAGGGTGACCCGAAGTTTCAATCATCCGGGCATTCCTACGTATCCCATAAGGATGGGAATCAAGCCACACGTAGTTCTTGAAGCGCGGCACAACACAATCGGGCACCAGCGCGGGGAGGGGTGCGGGTCTGGCCCTTGCACCCAGAAGAAGCGGCATTTGATATTTCTTGTTTGTCCTTAAAGATGGATGGTTTTTCTTTGTGCAGCGACATGCCTGTGATTAGGAAATCCCTAGCGTCGCCACAATAATCAAGCCATAAAAGGCATTGACAAATGGCGTGGTTAGTAACCAGCGCCCAACGTGAGTGTCCTCTGAGGAGAACATCACGATGCAGTGCCGTTTCTCGTCGGGCGGCGAAGACGATCACAGTTTACGGTCGTGTGGTAGGACCGGACAACACAGTTTAAGGTCGTGTGGTTCGGACCATGGAGGAACCCGCTTATTGCGATATGGCGGACTCATCGGAGGTGGGAACATACCCAGCCCTGCGGTCACGCACGATTCCAGGAGAAGAATCCTGGGATAGGGGCCTGCGTATGTCCATCACCCGAGAGGCAGAGATGCTAGCCTCCAGCTGTACTGGGCCCAGAACGCGATTGTTCGGGAGACTCCTTCCTCCTTATGGGGACGAGGGTCTAGCTACACATGGCCCTTAGGGAGGACATCAGCATATATCCTTGGTGCTCAGATCGTGGAAGCCTCGAAAGACACCATTACCCTGGTTGGCCTGCCTAACGTGTAAAGGTGTACTACAGGTCAGTATGAAGAGAGTGTCGAGATTCCACTACAACGCGCAAAGGTGGAGTGTGATGAGGACTGCGCAACCAATGTTCAGAGCCTGAAAGAGCCGACATGGCGATCAAGGATGTCGCTGACCATATTCGCAACACAACATCCGATCACGTCAGCCTAGGACGGGGCAAGAAAACGAGCATCAACCGCTCAAGCGCAGGATTCATATCGATTTGCGGCCCAGGACCCGCCGGTAAATCGACCCGGAGCGGTAGGAGAGCACTGAGGCATCGTACCCAAACCGCTAACGAGGATCCCTTTGAGTGAAGGCTCGAACAAGAGGAAGCGCGCAGTCCGACAAGAAACACAGGACTTGTCGGGATTGAATCCGACGCCACGGGTCATAGACCTGAGTACCCAAAACATGTTAACAGATCACCGGAAAGGGTTGGGGGACTCACCCTGAGAGCAACCAAAAGACGGCAGATCCCCGTGATCAACCAAGAGACGGGGCTGGACCTGAGACACAAGCGTCCAGGCGGTCCTACGTATCCCATAAGGATGGTAATCAAGCCTCACATAGTTCTTGAAGTGCAGTTTAACGTCATGCAGGACGAAAAGAGAAAGGGGGGAGCAGAAGGCATCCTCAAACGTGGGGGGCGTACAGCGTGGCGAGCAAACCGACGTGAATGAGGGCATAGCCCCACGTTCACACCATATGCCGCACACCCGGAGGCAACTGGGCCAAGGGCCCGAGATGGGATGGAAATTCCCGAAGGATGGGGCTGGGCCTGAAACATGAATGTTCAGGCGGTCCTACGTATCCCATAAGGATGGGAATCAAGCCGTACGTAGTTCTTGAGGGGCAGTTTAACGTCATGCAGGACGAAGACGCTTGGCAGTTTAATGTCTTGTAGCGCGGACGTGGTACAGTTTAACGTAATGTTGGACGAATGCTGAACAGTTTAACGTCTTGTAGCTTGGACGAGGTGCAGTTTAGCGTCATGCAGGACGAATGCAGTTTAACGTCGTGCGGGACGAACTGCAGTTTAACGTCGTGCGGGACGAAATACAGTTTAACGTCGTGTTGGACGAAGATGCTTGGCAGTTTAACGTCTTGCCGCGCGGACGAAATGCACTCAGGCAAAGTACTGCTTGAGGAACCTAGCGTTGGTGGGAGGAGTGACACGCTCACCATCCATAGTTGCCAGGGAGTACGCGCCATTGGGATAGACTTTGTGGACGACAAGAGGTCCCTCCCACTTGGGCTCCAACTTGGGTGGCTTCCTGCCGGGGATCATTGGCGTTCTTAGGGCCAGCACTAGGTCACCCTGCAGGAAGGAGCGGAGGCGAACCTTCTTATTGAAAGCTCGAGCCATCCTGCTCTGATGCCTCTCCAAGTTGTGCAAGGCGCGGAGTCTATTCTCATCCAGTGCTTCCAACTCGACTAGACGGGCTTCAGCAGCTCTGTCCGGCGCTTGCTGGTCGTAGACCACAGTGCGCAAGGATGGTAACTGGATCTCGATGGGCAGGACGACCTCAGCTCCATACACCAGGGAATAAGGGGTCATCTGGGTGGAATTGTGAGTCGTCGTCCGATAAGCCCAGAGGGCGTTGGGGAGCTTGTCCGACCAACTCTTCTTGTTCTGACCGACCATCTTTTGCAGAATGTTAGAGAGGGTCTTGTTAAACGCCTCAATCTGTCCATTCACCTGCGCATGATAGCGAGATGTATGGTTCGAGCGAATGTTGTACTTGGCGTACAACTTCTTCAACTCGGCTGCTCGGAAATTGTCTCCGTTATCCGTGAGGATAGCGTGAGGCACTCCAAATCGGTGAATGATGTTGGAGGTCACGAAGTCAGCGATCGAACAGGATTTGACCTCTCTAAGCGGAATCGCCTCTGCCCATTTGGAGAAGAAGTCCGTAGCGGTCAAAATGAACCGGCACTGGCGAGCCGTCGCCGGCGGGTAAGGTCCCACAACGTCCATCCCCCAGACTACAAAGGGCCAAGAATACCTAGTGGTATGGAGAAGCTCCGGCGGCCGATGCACAAAGTTCGCATGAATCTGGCACGCATGGCACCTCCTGGCATACTCGATGCAGTCATGGATCATGGAGGGCCAGAAGTATCCTAACCTCCGAATCTGGTGGGACAGCTTTGGCCCAGTCTGATGGGCACCGCATGAACCAGCATGAACCTCTTGCATGACTCGTGGGATCTCAACTCCATGAAGGCAACGGAGGAGAACACCATCAAATCCGCGTCTATATAGGTTCTGCTCCAGGCCGGGACTGCTCTGGAGGACAAACTGTGATGCGCGGCGTCGAACTCACTCGCGCTCGGCCCGATCTGATGGGAGAATGCCATGTTGGTGGTACTCAACCAAAGGCGTCCTCCAATCAGGGGCTGGTTCGACTGCCATATCTGGGGTACTCGGGGCTCCGGGCATAGGGGCAACCGTGGTGAGATTACTTACCGACGGGCCGCGATCTCCCTCCGGGATAACGGGAGCGATGAGCCTGCGGTGCGTCACGCGGACGATCAGGTTATCCTGTTCAGGCTCTGTAAGTGACGCAGCAAGGCTGGCCAAAGCATCTGCTCGACCGTTCTGCGACCGGGGAATATGGAAAATTTCTGGCCGAGAAGGGAACTGGGCCATCAGAAGGAGGGTGCACTCCAGCAACGGTACATGTTCCGGCTTCCTGACAACATAGTCGCCATTGATCTGCTTAACGACCAGCTCAGAGTCCCCTTTCACACACAGATGGGGTACATCGATCTCGAGAGCTAACTCGAGGCCGGTGATGAGGGCATGGTATTCCGCCTCATTGTTGGTACAGCCCTCTGACAACAGGAAAGAGTATAGCAGCACAGCTTGCTCCGGGGTAATGAAGACGATACCCAAGCCCACTCTGTTGAGCTTAGGATTATCGAGCCTTCTACCGGTGGGGCTCCGGGAGGCACCGTCAAAGTGCATCTGCCAGCACGGATCGGCATGATCGACCGAGAGAATGGCCTCATCAGGAAAGCCTAGATCCAGCGGCTGATCCGCGGAGGTCGGGTGAGCAGCCAGAAAGTCTGCCAATGCTTGCCCATTGATGGCCTTATGAGACACATACCTGATGTCGAACTGCTGGAGAATCAAATCCCACCGCGCTAGACGGCCAGTCAACATAGGCCGGCTCAGGATATATTTCAACGGGTCGACCCGAGAAACCAACTGTACCTCATGGTGCTGCAAGTAGTGCCGTAATTTATGTACGGAAAATACGAGCGCCAGGCAGCTCTTCTCGATGGGGGAATACCTAACTTACGCATCGAGGAGCATGCGACTGAGGTAATAGAGGCTATTCTCTGTTCCCTCGTTGTTCTTCTGGGCGAGAAGGGCACCAAGGGACCGTTCCAGGGCGGTCACATAAAGGACCAACGACTTCCCGGATACAGGCGGCATTAGAACCGGAGGTTGAAGCAGATACTGCTTGATTTCCTCGAAAGCGGTCTGACACTCTTTGTCCCATACATAGGTGGCACCTTTCTTCATGAGCCGAGAAAAGGGCTTACACTTTCCGGCCAGATTCGCGATGAATCGGCATATATAGGCTAAGTGGCCTTGGAACCCTTGCAGTTCCCGGATGTTACCTGGGGGAGGCATATGGCTAATCGCCCTGATCTTCTCTGGGTCGATCTCAATACCCCGGTATCTTACCACAAATCCAAGGAACTTTTCAGAGGTTACCCCGAAGGCAGACTTCAACGGGTTCATCTTCAGGCAGCGAGACCGGAGGAAGCCGAACACTTTCTCAAGATATTTGAGATGGTCTTGACGCTGGCGCGATTTGACCACCAAGTCTTCGACGTAGCATTCCACCAGTGTGCCGATGATTGGCTTGAATATGCGGTGCATTGCCCGTTGATAGGTGGCACCTGCATTCTTCAGGCCGAAGGGCATGACCTGGTAACAAAAGATACCTTGGGGGGCCCTGAAGGCAGTGAACTCCTCATCCTCAGGGGCCATCCGGATTTGGTTGTATCCGGAGTATCCATCCATGAAGGAGAGGGCTTGGAACCCTGCCGTGGCGTCAATCAACAGCTCTATCACCAGAAGGGGAAAATAATCCTTCGGACAGTGGCGGTTGAGATCGCGGAAGTCGATACAGACTCTGATCTGCCCGTTCTTCTTCCTGACCGGCACAATGTTGGCCAGCCATTTGGGGTACTGAACTTCCCTCACGAAGTTGGCTTTGATAAGCTTGTCAACTTCAGCCTCAACCATGGCACCATGGAATGGGTGCATCTTCCTGGGAGGCTGCTTGAACCCGTGATGGTTCATCGGGAGACCAAGGCGGTGGACGACTACCTGAGGATCTAGCCCCGACATCTCGTCATAGCCCCAAGCGAACACATCACGGTGCTGTCTGAGGAAGTCCACGTACTGCTGCCGCTCTTCAGAGGGCATGGCGGCACTGACCAATGTGGGTCTTGGATTTTCTTCGGTTCCAAGGTTCACCTGTACTAACTCATAGACCATGGCGGAGACGCCCTCCTCAAAGGCTGGGGGTGCGTCTTCCACGTCCTCTCCACTCGGGGAGGGATCGTCCACGGGAGAGACTGCGTTGAAAACTGCATTGGGGATACCAGATCCTGCTGGGCCGCTGGTGCTGGCATGGGAGGTCGCAGTCATCTCATCAGGAGACTCACAGGCCGTCGAGACCATGGCCACGTCCAACCGATGAATCGGGAGGACGTAAGCGTCATCCAAACTTGCCCAGGGATCGCTTGCAATAGCGACAGGCTCAACCTCACCTGCCAGGATCTGCTTATCCTTGCTCTTGTAATAGTCCACGTCCAGATAGCGGGCTTCACATGAGGCAAAAGGAGAGGCATCTCCCTGAAGCACGCCTACTCGACCGTTAAGGTAGTATTTGAGGCATTGGTGGTATGATGAGGGAACCGCCGCGTGAAGGTGGAGCCATGGTTTTCCCATCAATACGTTGTATGCAGTGTCTTGAGAGACTACCATGAATTCGGTGTTGGCAACCAAGTCACCGAACTGGGTCTTCAAGCGTATCTTGCCGACCGGGGTTTGCTCGGTGCGGTCGTACCCCTGGATCCTGAGGTCGGAGGGGATCAAGTCATCCTCAGACAACCCCAATCTCCGGAGCGTCCGAGTTGGAATCAGGTTAATCCTGGACCCCGTGTCGACAAGACAGCGCCGGACTTCAAGGCCATTGAACTGGCCAGTAACATACAGCGGAAGAATGTGCCCCTGTATAGGAGGGTCTTCATCCTTACCAGAGAACGAGATAACGGCCTGACATTCGGCGTCCTCAATCGTTTCGGCGTGAAAGGCCTCTGCAGCCGCAACCTCTGTCTCAAACTGAAGGGGGATTTTCAGGGATTCAGCGAGTGCCTCACACATCTCAGGTGACATGCGCAGAACCTCAAGGATGGAGGGCCTTGCTGGGATGTCGACCAAGTGCTTCAGGACATCATACTTTTTGGCCAAGTGCGAGCCCCTGGTTGCAGGAGGTTGCTCTGTGGTTGGAGGCATGACGGGCCTTGCTGATTGGACCGGCGGCCGACTGGTGCTTGGCGCATCCCGCTGTTCATTGGTTGAAGCCCGGGAAGTAGTCACCGTACTGGGGTCAGGAGGCCGGGACGGACTTGCGGCAGGGCGGAGCTGATCGCGACGCGGATGAGGCGGTTCTGCCTGGTCCCACACCACAAACAGCGGCGGAGGTGAATCCGTCATCCCCGGATGGGGGGGCTGCGCGCGCTGAACTCGGTTTTGAGCCTGCTGCCTAGTCTCAGTGGCGTGCACGTCCTGGCTGGAGGTACCAACTGCTGTGCCCCGGCGACTCCTGTTGTTGCGATTCCTCCGACGGTGGCGACGACCGGGGACACTATGGAGGTCCACCTGGTGTTCTTCAACGTCGGGAACCGAAAAGGGGTTTACCAGCTCGACGGTATTAACCGAAGCGTACCCAACACTTTCATTGGACGAATCATCCATCACTGGGCGGATCCGGGGAGGGATCCCCATCTCCGGGGGCATGAAATCGCCGAGAGTGCGGGATGGTGGCGGAACTGGCGGGGCGCGCTCTTCCTTCTTGCGCCGCCGCCGTTTTCTCTTCTCGGAAGAGGCAAACTGGGATGACGATGCTGAAGCAGCACCCGCAAATTCTGGGGGCTCAGGCTGATTCAAGCGCGCACGGATGATTCCATGGGCGCGAATGATCGTCTTGCGGGCCATCCAGTTTTTATACTTCTGGGATCCGCGGTCGGAGACCAGCTGCCATTCATCCTCATTGCCACTATCGTCATCTGATCCCACGAACACACCCGCCACTTGTGCTGGAGCTGGGCCCAACCTGATTACATTGTTGTTAATCTGGTCTTGGAGCCAATCCTTAAACACATAGCACCGCTGGATGGTGTTCCCCAGGGCCCGATGGTAAGGGCAGTAGCGGGGGTTATCCGTGAGATGTGCCTCCTCTGGCCTCCAATACTCAGGCAGTCGCACAATCCTCTGCTCCAGGGCGCTTCGGAAATAACCGGGGACCTGATCCTCGTGAAATGAGTAAGTCAGGTATCGCGGGCCCCTGGGAGCGTGGTCTTGACGAGGGGCTGGAGGGGCCTGTCGAGGAGGTGGACCCTGATTATCTCACCTGGGTTGTGGCGGTACATTACGCAGAGGGGCCGGCCGGTTCTGAGGCTGCCTCTGCTGGGCCGGGAACTGAGCCCGTGGAGGCGGATTCCTGTGAGGCTGTGGAGCTGGCCTCACCGGCAGCAGCTCCAATGGCCTGGGGGCCTCTATCTGGGCAACAGCAGCGGGCTCAGCCCTGCTGGCTCTCCTTGCAGAAATCATAGGAGGCAGCGGGTGTGCCTGACTGGCCTGTTGCAGGGCTTCCTCAAGATGTTGAGCTTTGTCTGAGAAGTCCCTGAACCCTCCAGGGTAATTATGAGTGATCAGGGAAAGGACCAGCTCGGTCTTGACGTTCCCGACGCACATTGTCAGCAACTGCTCCTGAGTCAATGGCATGTCAAGGGAATACGTGAGACCCTTCCATCGGGCGACGAAATCCGCGACTCGCTCATCAGGCCTCTGTTTGCACTTGAAGAGGTCTGCGATACTCGTCTTCCGGGTTGTGGAACTGAACTGGTAGAGGAATTGTCTACGTAGGTCCTCCCACCTAGTTATCAACCCAACGGGGAGCTGGCTGTACCAGACAAATGCTGGCCCTTCCAGTGTCTGGACAAAGCAGCGAAGCTTAGCGGCCTCTTGCTGCGCCAGAGTCCCCAACATAGGCCCGCACCTCAAGTTGAAATGGGCCAAATGCTGTGGCGGATCTCCAGTCCTGTTCAAGGGGGCGAAGGTGGGATTCCCGAATCCCGGAGGTGCCGGCATGTCATCCACCCATGCTGGGTATGGCTTGCCGTCCGGTGGGATCGCCATTTGCCGAGTCTCCAAGGCTTCCAAGCGGGCGATGAGTGCCGCCATCGGATCGTCCGGACATGGGTTCCAGTCCTGGCGAGGATCTCTAACCACGAGCGCATTACACGGCCCTTCAATCGGGTCGTCGACTGGGTCGTCGAACTCGGCAGCTCGTGGGATGGCGGGCGGAGCGACCCTTGGGGCAGCGGGAGGAATCCGAGCGGGGTCTCTCAGGTAATCACGCCGCTCAGGAGGGTGCGGTGAAACATACCGCGCCCTCTTGCCATAGGCGATGGCCTCTCCCCTGTCGGCAAACACAGCGTAATCACGGTTTCCCGGGAGAGCCTCATCGAGGGGTGGTTGTCCCTGTCCCTACTGTCCTGGCCTAGGATCACCGTAGTCAGGCCGCTGCTCTGCAGCGCGCTCGGCGAGGAGCTGGTCAACCAGCTTCTTCTGCTCGGCGAGCTGTTGACGTAGCGTGACCTTCTCGGGATCCTCATCCGCCCTCTGCATGGAGGCAGATGGGTCGGCGGGCTTTATAGCCCCGCCGTGCTCTTTACCTTTGCTGACATTTCGGCTCAACGTCAGTGCTTCAGTGGGTGTGGGGAGACCCAGGAGGTTCCTCTGGTGACGAGTAACTCTCGCCGATGGATCCAAAAACGGCTTGTCTTCGGGGGGAGAGCCCCCGTCGAGAAGTTCCAAGCCGTTTCCCTCCCTCGACAGGTCAGCCATATTGACCGTTTCTGTCCCTGGGGATGTACCCTCAGGGTCACCCAGTGAATCGGGCTGTTGGCGAATCGCACTGAAGCGTAGGGCAGCGTACTGCCCCCATCCACGGATATACACGTGGGGAGTGGCTCCCTCGATAACCTTGCGGAGTACTTGAAAACACTCAACGCATCGTTGTTGGAGGGCCTCGTGGTGCCCACATGACCCGGGGTGCCGAACCGCGGGGAGCGTGGCCAGGTCAATTTGACGGCACTGCTCACCAATATCCTCCAGGTGCACTTGACTCCCGGGATATGTCATTTGTAGGTGGTGAAGACGGGAGTGAGTCTCCCGGAGAGTTCGGTGGAAGCATTCGAACTCATCCGGGGTGAGTGATTCGGGTGCATCAAAGCCCGGTCCTGCGACTGGCCAAAACTTCTCAGGGAAGTGGCCCTCTGCAAGGACGGTCCAGAAGCTCCATGACTCAAACTCAGGACCCAGATCTCCTTGGTCCTCTTCAATGACTGGGAATGGACGGGGAACCGGCAGTGGTGCCGAGGCGGGCCGCCGGGCCGACGGGCTGGCCGACGGTGAATACGGCGAACAGGCCGATTGGCCTCCATATCCCGGGCCGCCCTCTGAGGGTGGCGGTGCCCCAGCTACCACATCACGATAGGATGGGCCGGCGAGCGAACATCCCGCCGTAGCGTCGGTGCTCGCCAAGGGTGCACTAGATCGTGGTTCGACCGTCGGTCCCCAGAAAAAGTCTCCGGCTTCTCCGATCGAGGTGGAAGGCGCTTCCGGAGGGGCCGGTACCAACCGCAAGCTTGATCCTTGGGGGTCTACCAGGCCCTCGCTACTCCGGATATACCTTCGGAGAGAAGCGGGGATCATATCGATCTCGCTCTCGGGAAGTACGAGGCTGACGTGCCGCATTCCTACCCCTGCCCCTAACTGGCGGGATCGGGGGGATGGCTCTGTCGCCGAATCATACTCCGCCTCTGTATCAAAGAAACGAACCGGTCGGATCTCTATCCGAAATTCCGTAACATTCTTCCCTCGGCGTCGACGCCTCGCCTTCCTGCCCCTGGGTGGTTCTTCGGGGCATGGCTGATCTCTGTCCTGGCGTCCTCTGGCCGCACTGGTGCTGGGGCCAAGAGGACTGGAAACCAAGGTGTGAGGAGCACCGGGACAGATATCAAAGGGGACGCGGGGAGAGATGATTCCGGGCAGTCCTCCGGGCCGGGATCGGAAGGTGGGGTGACCCATGCCTCTTGGATCGGCCACGCGGAGTAGACCCTGTTGGTGAATAGCGCTACCGCGAGGTGGTCCGCGGTGGCTATTGCCTGTACCAGCAACCGGGAGAGTCAACCCAACCTGCCTTTGGGGCGGTCGGGGCCTCGATCCAGGTCGGGCATAGAAGTTCCCCTGCTCAGGATGCGCAGGGGCCTGGTGACTGGAACCAGCAGTGGCTTGAGCCAACGCGGCCGCTGTCGCTAGGGCCCCAAGGTGGGCATCCTCTTCCGCTCGTGCCCGACGTTGGCGTCGGGACAAACGAGTCGGGATGAGCGGCACGGGCAGGTGGAGAGTCCGTTCTTCGACTTGAGAGGCCTGGCGGCGGTGTCGCCGTGGCCTGACAGGAGCCCTTATCGTGGATCCCTGGAACGAATCTCGGATAGGGTGGTCCCGGACATCTTCCACCTCGTCCGCATAGGGGAAGGAGTTGTCGGAGCGCTCCGGGGATAAGGTCCCGAAGCGGTTGGACGTTGAGGTAGGCAGCGGTGCCTCCCTGCGCGGCCCTCAGGGGCGGCGTTGGTGGCGAGGTGCAGCTGCCTCGAGGTCTAGGCGAGCCATGTCCCTGGGGGGGATGACTCCCTCTTCCTCATATCTCCGCACCAAGTTGTTGATCACCCTTCTCTGGATGACCTCTGAGGGGGAGAGAGGGCGTGGTTGACCCATAGCTGCGGCTGCTGGGACAGCCGTGGAACGGGCGGGACCGCGCGGAGTAGCCGCGTCGGTGTTTCCCTTACCCCTGTGCCAGTGGGCGGGTGGCGATCGGGAACTGGATTGGGCGACTTGATTCCTGAAAGCAGGGAGAAAAACCCATTAACACTGACAGGAAAAGGAATTGACAACCAACCATTAGTGCCACTACGCCTTCCATGGGGGGAACCCAGGCCCTCGACGTCGTGAGACGGAGTGCCCGATTTCCCTTCCCCAGCCCCTGGCGGGTTCCGTGCTCCGGTGTTGAATGCTCGGTCGAGCGGCATGCTGGTCTTCCAACACCTCTGAAAGCCATCGGTCTTCGTATCGAGGAGAAGAGATTCACGTCGGGTTCACCATTTTTCTGTTTCGGTGCGGATGTGCGTCGGGTTTCTGTTCCGACGCTGTTCCGCCAGGACGCGTTCGCGCGTGCACCCGTCGACCCGAGGGGATGGGCGCGCGCGACTTGTGGTCCCGCAGTCCTGCTTTCCAAAGGCGGGCGGCATCCGTCCCTTGTTCAGGGGCGTCTGCTCCTTGATCGAAACCGGGATGATGGGACGTCGGATCCTCCTTCCGTGGACGTCTCCTCGGAACTCGTCGCCTAATCCGGGTCTCCCTCATAGATTCAAGAATGTTCGTGAATCTCGTTCCTGGTGCCATATCTTCATGGACACCGGTTAATTACGCCGCTTCCGCCCAGAAGCTCTAAGGGGTCTGGTCGGGGCAGCAACCTGCGGTGAGGAGACCGGGTGGCTCTGGGTGTTGGGGGCGTGTCTTAACACTGCAACTCTGCATGTCTGCCTTCCGTCCCTAATAGGGCTTCTCGAAGGCGTGATGGCCTGAGGCATCCCGCGCTGGGTACGGGGAACTGCGTCACCTGAGGTTTTCCTCAGCTTCCCATGTTTAACATGGGGTATGCCGCGAGTTTAGCGTCCAGCGGGGACGTCATCAGACTGATCATCACGAGAAGTTGATCAGATGACAGAACCCCTTGCGAGGAACCTCCGACGCTGGGGCCAGCACATGGGCGGCTTCCCGAGTGAAGTGGAGTGGAATGAAGTGGCATGACCCCACCGGGATGTGGCGGCCCGGGTAAGGATCAGGATGGATGATGGAGTGAAGAGCTTGGACCCCGTAGGGGCTTCCTACGTACCACGCGTTGGCGCGGATCAAAGTCAGCGTAGTTCGAATATACAGTTTAACGTCATGCTGGACGTCGGCAAGCCGACTCACGAAGAGATCGAGGCTGCCGGGCGAAGGGTTGAACCGAACCACCGTGCACAGAGGGGGATGGAACGGTCGGGTGGATCACAGTTTCACGTCATGCTGGACGTTGGCAAGCCGACTCACGAGGAGATCGAGGCTGCTGAACGGAGGATTGAACCGAACCACCTCGCACAGAGGGGGATGGAACGGCCAGGTGGATCACAGTTTCACGTCATGCTGGAAGTTGGCAAGCCGACTCACGAGGAGATCGAGGCTGCTGAACGGAGGATTGAACCGAACCACCTCGCACAGAGGGGGATGGAACGGCCGGGTGGATCACAGTTTCACGTCATGCTGGACGTTGAAGAGAGAAATAGAAAAAGGTAGTGGGGAAGTGCAATGGAGATACACATGTGCAGTCCCCCACAAGAGCGGATTCATAGGTGAATCGACGCAAATGTGAACCCGGGAGGGGTCCACTGATGGACGAACTGACGTGAATACGACCGGGACCACCAGGTGGTGGGCTTGAACCTCGAAGAGGCTTCCTACGTACCCTATTTAGGAGACAGGGATCAAAGTCCACGTAGTTCATTTGGTTTGTAGCACTCTACCCCCGTTGGCGAAGGCCACTCCAATCCCGACATCCCTGCAGAGACGAGAGGGTGGGGGCCACATCCAAACCGGGAGGACCCTGCGTGCGGGGCACGGGATCAGGTGATGCGGACGGTTTAACGTCTTGCCGGAAGAAGTACAGTTTAACGTCGTGTGTTGAGGACGAAGCGGACGGTTTAACGTCTTGCCGGACGAAGTACAGTTTAACGTCATGTGTTGGGGACGAAGATGCTTGGCAGTTTAACGTCTTGCAGCACGGACGATATGCTAGGCAGTTTAACGTCGTGCAGCTTGGACGTGGTGCAGTTTAGCGTCATGCAGGACGAATGCTGAACAGTTTAACATCTTGTAGCTCGGACGATATGCTAGGCAGTTTAACGTCGTGCAGCTTGGACGTGGTGCAGTTTAGCGTCATGTTGGACGAAGATGCTTGGCAGTTTAACGTCTTGCCGCGCGGACGAAAGTGTGACGCCGCCAATGGGTTCGTGTCACTTCACGCGATCCTGGAGGGCCGCACGGGAAGACAACGCACGGTGCGGGCACCCGGGATGAAGATCATCGGGCGCCACGCAGGCGGGTACCCTCAGGGGGTCAAAGGGGGCGACCTCGGCGGATTGCGCGCAAAAGAGGAGCATGGCGCGCAATACCGCGGGTTGGCACGCAAATGGGCAGGCTGGCGCGCAATTGGGCCAGCGCTTTGCGCGCGAAAGATAGAGATTGCGCGCACCGGGCTTCGGATAGCGCGCGGGGGCAATGGCTCATTCTTTAATCGAATGTCCACTTTAAAAAGGGGGGTGTGCGCAATCGGGCTGGATTGCGCGCACCCGGGGGCAATTGCGCGCAAGAGGCTTCTTTTGCGCGCGAAGGCCTTTGGGTGAAGAATTATTTCAAAGGAAAGGAGCCAAGGGGATTGCGCGCGAAGGCGAACCCTGAGGCTTTCTTGCGCGAAAGAAAGGAGGTTACCTGAAGATCGGCATTTCGCGCGGAAGGGGTTGGATTGCGCGTACGAGAGACCTTTCGACTTCCGGCAACCTTCAAAACGTTGGGGGTCGCCTTATATTTATAGGCAACCCCGGGCGCGGAATCCGGTTCGCGGGCGCGGAATTCCCTTCGCGGGCGCGGAATCGGGCCCGGCGCGCAAGGGAGTCGTGCGGGCAACGGGCGCGCAAAATTGCGCGCCGGCCCAGCGCATTGCGCGCATCCCGGGAGGTTTGCGCGCGGCACTCCAACTTTGCACGTGGCTCTCCAAAATTCCGTGCAAGGCTTCCGGGCCCTCCGAAACGGGCTTCCGACTCCAAATATGACCTCGCTTCCCGCATCCGGAGCTTCGTTTGGGAACAAAAGACTTTTCCGGCGTCTACAGTCAGCTCAAACCAGGTCAGCTCACTAGGTATAAATCGTTGACCATGTCACATCTGTTCAGGATGTCTCCACACAGACAGTCAGTTAGAGTTTTGAGAGAGTACTCGATGACGGCCCACCGAGCGATGAGACTCCGGTGCAGGGCCCTCTTTCTATGTTGGCACCTTCGGGTGGTGTACCAGCAGCAACACCACTTGTTAGGAAGCATATTGCACTATTTTTACTAGTGGACGGTGCACGCTGATAGAGCGCGTTGCACAAGTTCCAGGAGTAGAGGCCTCTAAGGTTACGAGGCGAGATAGATTCCTAAGCAGCAGTGGACTGGATGGAGGTGATTGCTAGAGTTCTACGCCTAGTTTAGACACTGGTAGAGCAGATGCAGATCTTATCTACTTGTGTTTTCTAGTGGGAGACCATGAGGTTGGTCCGTATAGTGATGGGGCTTTGGTACGTGGACCTATGCCTGAGATAGTACCATCGGGTAGTGTTCCAGCTATATCACTACCTGTTGGTCAGCAGACACTACCGGTGGTACCGGTAGAGGATACTTGTAAGATTAGTGCCTTACTTATGTTACAACACCAGATATCGCTCATGTTCCGAGGCAAGCCTGACTCACAGGCGGCTAAGGACTGGCTTGAAGAGGTGGTAGAGAGTTTTCTAGAGCTTATAAAGCTTCGGCGGGACGACATGTTGGTAGCTGAGAATTCATCGGGGCATACCAAACCATTCCTGGTACATGATGAATACGATGCAATCGGTGCTTCAGGGATCAGACTTCCGAGCGAGGTATATTTAAGGACATCTGAGGCATCACCTTTTCTTTATGCTTTCCTACTTATGATAGGGTTATAGAAAGAACCTTTTTGGTTGAGAATTATTTTGCTGAATGGATGCAGTCAATGAAGGTTAACAGTGGGAAAGCAGGAAACTGGCGCCAGTCACAGAGACTTGGGTGTGTGAAATGTTTCAAGTAGGGGAAGTAAAAAGGACAGATTAATCTTCAAGGTAGTAGACGTGGAAGCAGAGTTAGGAGAGCAGCATGGGGTGGTGAACATTTTGACATGTTGCAACCACCCTCCTTTGTAATCCCCGCTACGCTCAGGGAGCTGGAGGGTGGGGGAAAGAGTAGGTGCATGCGGTCAACGAGTGCGACCTAAAGGCTCTAAGGATGATTCGAAGTACAGACTGTGTCTTCTACTAGATTCTATAACAACAAATATTGATACAAATCATCCCTTCCTTCCACGAAGCTTGTCCCAGACCTAGAGTTTCCGGTTAATCCATTGACTTGACCCTCACGTCTGGAGATACCTTTGGGAAGAGACTCGATAATCACACTTATGCCAATGGTGTGATCTGGCCCTTGAGGTGATAGTTTCAGTTGGAACCTCTTGGTGGCAGCATTGAGGACTTACACCGTTAGTTTGAGTATGGACTGGGCAATCACAGTTCATACACAAATTGACTATATTAGGCAAATAGGTTGTTGTCTATCTACAACATCGGGGATGAGTTTTCCTTGGTCGGAGAAAATAAAACCCCAGGCAGTGCATGATAAACTCATGCATAGGAGGGTGTAGACGATCACTCTTGGGTCGTCCAACCTTACCCTCGTGGCTGTAGGAGTTTTGAGTTTTAGTTCTAATCAGGAAATGAAGGCCTCTAGAGTTTGAGGATGAAGACCACGTTCTTATACGAGTCTCACCTCGACGAGGTTTACAGAGATGTGGCCGAGGCGGAAAGTTATCTCCGAGGTTCAATGGACCTCTCTAGGTCCTCAGCATTGTAGGCATGGTGGTTTACCGCTTGACCTTTCCACCTCAGTTTCACTGGGTGCATGATATCATCCACGTACCTCAGCTGAGGAGATACGTGCATGATCCTTCTCACATCATCGACCATGGGGGGTTGGACGTCGATGACAGGGTGACATTCAGAGAGGTTATAGTGGAGAACGAGGATCAATAGGAGTGGGTCCTACGTGGGCAGTCGATTCCTCAGGTGCGCTTTTACTGGCAGGTTGGGAACCTCTAGGAGAGGACATGGGAGCGGAAGGCTCAGATGCGTGCTCTGTACCACTTTTGTTTCCCTAGTTTGTGTTATAGCTTTACAGGGACGTAAAGCCCTGAGGTGGGAGTAATTTAAAGACCTAGAAATTTCAAGGAATTTTTTTTCTTAATTTATTTGGAATTTTACAAGTATCTGGCTTCTAACGGCACCTGATTCCAAGGCCCGGTGTTCCCAGAATCAATTTCCAAAGATTAGCTCGGGTACGTAAAGTGAACGAATGAGGGGATTTTTTATATCTTTTGAACAAGTGCTCGGAATTGAAATCTGAGGGCACTGATGAACTCGCAACACCGATAATTGCTTAGGGGGACCTTTGTCATAGTTGCGTTTTGTGCGGGTTGAGGTTTAATAAATGGGGATTTAGAATAAAATAGATAAAATTTGTTGTGTACAAATTTTATATAAGGAATGTGGTTTTTAATCCTACAAAGGGGGAGTTAGAGGTGGGGTCCACACCCACCTAACCTCCAATGGGTCGGTTAGTGTAGTGGGACCCACACAAACCCTTAACTCCTCACCTCCCCATAACTCCCCGTAACCTCTTAAATCCTCCCTTGTTAATTTCTAGGAAGCTTCCCTTCTTAAAGAGGAGCCTCTCCACCTCCCAAACTGAATGAGCCAACTAAGGGGATTTAATAACATTATTAATTATCCTTGTCACACCTCTTAAATTTTTGAATTTCTTGTAGATCTTTTAAAGGAATGAGACTTAATGAAATATTTGTTTGGAAAATATTTTCGGAGATTTTGAGGGGAGCTTCCTTCATCCACGAAGAACAACTACTTCCCTCGACGAAGAACGGTCGACGTGCTTCTTTTTCTTTTCTCCGAGACAAGAGGAAGGACACCACATCTTTGGATACACTTCAGCATCGCCAACAAATCTTTTCCCCGCGACGCTGTCAACTGCGACGCCGACTTTTTCCACCGTTGTTAAGATAAGGAATTAATTTGAGAATAATATCTTTTCCCATGGATGTTTCCTTTTAAAAAAAAGAACGTGGATCGACTCAATATTTAGTCGATCCGCGAAAGTATAAGTTTGCAGTTTGGGAATATTTGATTGAGGGGAAAAAATGTATGGGTTGTTTTTACGTTCAATACTAAATTACGTTCTTCATTAATTATTGGCCTCTTGTTATCAATTTAACAGGAGGAGGTCGGACCGCACAAACACAGTCGAACCTCCTCCCCATTTTGTTGATGATTTTTCTTCATGGCTTGGAATGGAGGCAATGCGGTGCAATGACACCATGTGAGGTCAAGAGAACCACGGCTAGAGCGGGCCGCGACAGAGAAGCAAGGCACAATCGCGCCGCACCGGTGAAGCCAAAGGAAGCCGCAACCAAGGGTGGGCCGCGACGGAGAAGCGCGACGCTATCGCGCCGCACCAGAGCACCAGGAGGCCGTGACCACGGCGCCATCGTGTCGCGCCGGTCGGACAGGGGCCGCAGCGGAGCAGCAGGAGGCGTCCGGACAAACTGGCCGCCGGTACACCTTGGAGGCGGGACACCGTGGGTCCCGCGTAGAACAACCGGCCGGCCAAAATGGCCGACCGTTACCCAGGTAAACCGGGGGATTAAACCCCCGACCAGATCATCAAGGGAATACCCCACGGGGTCCGCTGTTCATCAATCAAGGGGGGCAGTGCCCCCCTCCGCATCCCGCTCGGCCGAAGGCCGAGCCGCTGGCTACACAGGCTGGGCCGCCCAGGCCGGGCCAGGACAGCCGTGCCGGGCCGGGCCAGCCGTGCCGGGCCGGGCCAGCCGCGCCGGTCCGGGCCACGCCCAATTGGGCCGGACCCGGACCCGGTTCAGGTCGACCTGGTTCGGGCCGACCCAGGGGGTATTGGGCCGGGTCGGACCGGGCCAAGACCCCCTGTTTTCGGAAGTTTCGTTCAAACACCCATAACTTGGACTGCGAACCTCCGATCGATGTACCGTCAGGTGCAATGGGATCCTTGGATCGAGATGGTCTTTTTGGTATATTAAACTGAAGGTTTTGGAGAACTTTGGGTATGGATGGGTTGGTTAGAATCTGAAACAAACAGGGCCCTCAGAGCGGAAACACTTATAACTTGAGTTCCGGACATCCGATTGACGTGCCATCGACTTTGTTGGATTCCTTTCAGTTAGAAGGATCTTTTGGAATACTTAAACGGAGGTTTGGAGATGGTTGGAATATGGCCAAGTTGGATTGTACCTGAAATCCAACCGAGCCCCTGGAACGGAAAAGCTGATAACATTCAGACCGGACGTCCGTTTGACGAACCGTCAGCGGCGTTGTTGATCACATTGAGAAACAGTTCCTTTGGGTATACACTATGAGAGTTTGAGGTATAGTTGAGATACGATCGGGTTGGTTCATACATGAAACCAACCGGCCCCTGGGACGAAAAGACTAATAACTCACAGACCGAGCGTCCGATTGGCGCGCTGTCTGTTGCATTGAGACCCCTATGATGAGGCAGTCCATTGAGATACTTCTTCGTCGGAATTTGTGAAACTTGGTGTATCGACCTATAGCTCGTGGAGATGACCCTCTCGGAGACGAGCATACAGAGTACGGAGACTGTGTAGCTGGCTGAGACCTGAAGACTGCTTGTCTGATTCGAGTCAGAGTGACTTGTATAGCACAGTGGGGAGCACTACTGTGTTGGGGTGGCAGACCCACGGTGGGGAGCACTACTGTGTTTGGGTGTCTTACCCGTGGTACTCGACATGAGGAGTACCTCTAAAGACTATTAGGGGGGGGGGTGCACTACTGTGTTTGGGTGGCAGTCCCGGGCGGGAAGCATTACTGTGTTTGGGTGGCTGACCCACGGTACTCGATAGGAGGAGTACCTCAGCAGTCTTAGGTTAGTGAGCAGTACCTCGGAGTCGTGAGAGGTTCACTGTACTCATCAGAGATGAAGCTCTTCAGTAGTTGCAGTTTCATTAATGAAAATCCTGGTTTGAGTTGAGTCGTTGACCTTTGTGTTTTCTTCATGATTGAGATGGGTTCCTTGATAATTTAGGTATATATATGGGCATATGAATAAGTAGTGGTTATTCGTTGATTTTATATCTGTGTGATACCACTTGATTGAGATGGGTTACTTGATAGCTTAGGTATAAGTATGAGCTTATACCTAAGTAAGGGTTATCTGTTGGGAAATTTCTTTGTGATTATACTTGTTGGATTTAGTGAGACCTTGAGGGTCTTGGGCCCCCTACTAAGTATCATATACTCACCCGTGCACAGGATTTTCCCACACCTCGTTGTGTTAGTTGTAGACTACGAACATCACTGATCGTGGTTGAGGCTTGTAGAGCTGGACGGTACCTGGAGGTGGATCTCACGATGAGTCGGTACCCAGAGGTGAATCTCACGACGAGTCGGTACCCGGAGGAGACGGACGAACGTGGAGTGCTGAGGAGGACATCTGTACCTACCCTTCAGGTAGGAACCCAGAGGACGATCCAGGAGATGCTTATCACCTTTAAATTGTTGTCCTCTGAGTTGTACATTACTTTCAGTTGTAGCTGTAATTTCTTTTGGACTTGTATTTCTGGTCCCTTTTACTTTCAGTACATTTGTTTACTGCTTTACTTTGAGTTAGCTTCTGCTTGTTCTATGTTTGTGTGTGTTTTAGTTTCGTAAAGGCAATTACTTACCTTTTTATTGGGATTTACGACTTAGGTGCTAGTCACTAGCCCCTGGACTATGGAAGGCGGGCTTGGGGTAGTCATGACATGGGCCCTGAGGACTGGTCGTGACAGAGTAAGCCCCCATGGGTGCTCTGGGGAGGACCTTCAGAGCTGCCGGTAGTGACATTACGGGGAGGGTCTTCACAACTACTAATTCCACTTCCATAATTTGGTAATGGACTAACAGAGTCTTGATCCTTGAATAATAAATTTTCAAGGGCTTATAGGACCCCAGATTCTAGAAGAGCAGGATCATGTATGTGCTCTTCATTTTATGGTTTCTTTTGGCGCATTTATTTTTTGAGCTCTCTCTTTTAGGTAACCGGGGCTTCCTACTATTGACAACGACATTCATATATGGTTCCCTATCTTGTTGAGTCCCATGATACTACTGGGATATGCCACTAGGCATCTTGAGTTTTGGTAGGGGATATGCCTACCCTGGATCAGCCACCACGTTGGACCGATGTCCCCCAGTTGGAACCTGCATTTGTTCCTGACTCAGTTGTCTGTGTATCATGGGATATTTTCATTGACCATCATGGACTAGAGCAAGGAAACATAACTTCTCTAGAGTGACTTACCCATTTTATGAGTATGTCATTTCGTTCAAGGAAACTGGGTCGTGGGCCTCGTTTTTCTCCTTTCCCACCGACGTAATGATATCCTGGCATGTGTATAGGATATAGTCTAGAATCAACATCTGATATTCCATCATTACCAGGATGTGATGAGGTAAATATTTAGCTCGAATGGGTATGAAGGCCCATTCCGATGTCAAAGATGGAGTTTGTGGCTGCTCCTGTCCCCCATAGGTTTCCAGTAGACACTTGCAGTTCTCCTGTGCTGGGAAAGAGGAGCGAGTCTTCCACCGGTTGTCTTCATTGGTTGCCACCGTATTCGACAGGTGGGATTCATATTCATGAGTGGGTATTTTTATCTGATTGCTTACTACTGTATTTGTCTCATGGGATTTTTATGCATCCGCAAGAATTTGACTCTACTTATATTTTATTACCGCCCTATTTGGATGACGAGTTTCATACGCATCAACATGTATTTTTGGATGAATATAGATGAATACCACCCTATTTGGATGATGAAATTGATATAATTCAGTAGGTATTTGTGCCTACGTATAGCTAGATGATTCCCTATTTGGAAGATGAGCGTCTTGTGCATCGGAAGATATCTGCATCTTCCTGCAGTTTTCCACTCTGTCTACACGACGGGACCGATGATCACTACCAGGAACATGCCCATGCTCGTATTTTCCACCCTATTTCTGTGGTGGGCTTGTATAGAAATGGTATAATTATATGTATTCCCATTGAATGATGCTGAATTTTTACAAAAGAGTTGCTCCTTAGGAACCAGGGTAATTACTTGTTCCTGATTATATATTTTATGCCCTTGGTGGGTATCCGAAGGGGCCCGGGTCATCTGGACATTAGCAGGTGCCCTTGGCATAAGGTCCTCTTCAGCATGAGGAGACTTGGTCACCCAGTGTCAGTGGTGACACTCTATGGCAGAGGCCCATGAGTAGGACCCCTGTGCAGTTGAGATGAAGTTGTCAACATTGGCATCATCTGTCTACCTAAGATAAGGGAGGTAATCGTTGTCACGTTTTAGGGATAGGATCCTGAAATAGTTTGAGATGAACACTGAGGCTTCCTTGTATTGGGGCTTCGACCATGTCTAATGAGGTGGCTGGAGAGCCTTCGTAGACCGGTGGTCTTGTATCGTAGACTCCACCATGGGGAGAGTACCATTTTGGTGTAACTCTTTGCTAAACATGTTGTATACCCAGCATTGAAGATGTTGGGTAAGTGAGGGGGTCCTACTCTTCATCAGGGCCCCGACCGCTTGCAGGATTGCATAGGAACGTGTCTTCATTGGTCTTCAGGATGTCATTTCGATTGAAATTTTCTATACAAGAACCTAAAATATAAATATATGACATATACAGAACACAAAACCCTATCAAAGAACAATTCTATTGAAAATATTCATATTTAATGATTCTTATTAGCCTCATTTCCCCCATTTTTTTTGTTACGAGGAGAAGGGGATTGGGTGGGGTAATACCACCAACTAGGTTAAGGATTCACGCCAGTTTCACCATTTTTGTTTCACCTTCGAGAGTGATTCAGGTGAATGTGTTGGAAAAATACAAAGAATTTTCTCACAGGTTAAAAACATTTGTCCGCTATTCTAGAAACTTTCATGTCACCATATTTTTTAACCCAATTCACATTGTCATCCTTTGAAGGAGGATTAGATTGACCATGTGGGGACAAGGTAATTTACCCCTTCAGCATTGCAAAGGAGGTGCCACACTCAAAGGATCCCAACAAGAAATTGCATGGGGTCAAGTACTTGTGCAATCTGTCCTCTTAGGATACAAATTCCTCAGATGGTCTCCAATGAGTTTATTTGTAGAGACAAAAATTCCCAATGACCCTGGTATCCATGATTTGTTGACCTTCTTTCCAAAGGTTTGTTCTTGTTGGATGATGATTTGGCCAACAATACTAAAGGACTCCATTAGTCTAGAGGATGGGAAGTAGGGCTCACCTCACCCTTTGGGGGGGGATTATTTCCTATTTCAGGACTCTCTTATAGATTTAAGGTATTTTAATATGTTTGTGAATCCTTGGTTCATTCTCGGAGAGTGTGTCCATGGGATACCCTTGATTTGAAAGATTTTCATAGGCATACATGGACTCAATGATACCGAGGCAATGCTAACTTATGCCATGAAATAAGGCACCCCAAATTTTATCTTCATCCATGGAGGATGGAAGGTGACTTGATGTTTGGATCAGACCCATAATATAATCTTCCTATATATCCTCAAGAGTGAAATCGGAGCCCAAGTTGTTTAGGAAACTTGGGTCTTATGCATGGGGGGTAACCATTTTAGGGGACATGGTTGGGTGGGCCCTTTTGGAAGGGAACCCCTATTGAACTCGGGCCTTCAAGCAAGCATCCTACGTATCCTGGTTTGACCAAGAAGCAGAGTTATCATAGTTCAATATAAGTTTGGTTGTGTGGACATTGGGATCATAACTAGTCTATAATCCCTTGTGAGTCATACTCAATGTGAGAAACAAAAGGATGCGAGAGATCCAAAAAACCACACATCTCCCCTCCCACAGATAGGAGATGGTAGGCCTACAATAGAAGAGGCCAGGGTGACTACGGGTGAGGACACGAAGCGATGAAAATTTTAATGTGGGATGACTTTGGTGGTCATGCACCTCAGATCTTGGAAGATTAGGGACTTAACTTAGTGGGAGTTCCCCAATTACATGTTCTAGGATAGGGGAGGAATTTCACCTCCCATAAAAAGGAGGAGAGAACATTATTCCTTGAACTAACCACCATTCCCCATTAAATGGAAAAGCAGACGATCACCCTTAATCCCTAGAATATGGAGGTTCATGTCAGCATCCCAAGATTGGACTATGGGTTACCATGTTAATGTTGACTCAAAGGGGATCAATGATGTACTTAATGATATGATCATATAGGTCTGTTGTATTTGGAGGAGTCTTTGGCATGATGTTGGGGGACTGGTCCACGGAGGGACAATGGAGGAATGGGCGATAATGGAGGGGAAATATTGGAGAGAGAGTGAAGAATACTCGAAGACATCCCATTCCTCTTACTGTTTTCTTATACATGATGGGGGAAGCTCCACACACTATAGTGGTATGTGGGTTGAGGGGTCATTCACGTATCGAAGTAGTACATGGGCTTGTGCATGGACCATTAGAGATCATAGTGGTACACAGTCATGAATATGGTCCACTACACCACTTATGGTTCCGTCTACATACTAGTGCAGTACGCAGTGCCAAGTGAAATTCACATAGTGATACACTATGCAGAACACCATATTGAAGGAGGGTCCTAGGGACTATCATTCATAGGGAGTTCATCCATGAGGAATATGTAGTTTGAAATTTCACCAATTAGGTTTGTGGTTTTCCCATTACTATTAAGTTCCTTAGTTTTATGGTTAAAATATGATTATACCTGTAGAAATGTGGTTTGCAATTTGGGATTCACCGATGATTCGAGACTAAAGCCAGAATCCTCTCCGAATTCTTACTTCCAACCTATAGAGTCTCCTTCATGCTTTCTTGATATGTCCTTTCTCAATTCCTTATGTAGTCCATTTATATAAAATTGGGGAAATTGTATGTATGGGAATACGACACCATTGAATAATCCCATTAAGAGAAATATTGATCTATGGAAGACTCAGTAAACTGGGTTTTACAAAGGCTATGGTTCACAAGTCATGGTTCGCGAAACCTTGCCAATTTTCTTTGTCTGTGAACTAGTGAGTTCGAAAGATAGTATGTAGATGGTCTTCATGCACATGATTCCTCTAGATATGTGGTTCTTGGTATCCTAGGTTCTCTCCCAATTTCCCCATGGTCCAACACCTCATGGGTCATTCCATGTACTAGTGGTTCACTTTTCATGCAGTCCGCGAACCCTTCCCGGTGATGGTACATGAGTCACTTAAAATTATTTGAGAAATTTAATTTCTTCAAATTTCTTACAAATTTTGCAAATCAATTTGAGTCTATTAATTTTAATAGATTTATAAGAATGCTTGATTCCTTATAGAGAGTGATTTTGGGAGTATTTTCTTCCCTTGGTTAAGTTTTCATCACCCCACATAGATCTATAACCCTTCCGCTCACAATGAAACTTCAGTACCCCGAATCATGTTTAAATCATTTCCCTTGTCCCACATAGTAATGATCCAATGATCTACATAACATTATAACCCCTGTATAATATCATAATATATCACACTAACTTACATAATTCTGTATCCATTTTAATCACAAATAAATGGTATAAAATAATTTTATTTTATATAATTTTGTTCCTTGGGGGAAAATGAAAGAAAGGAGTTAGAGGTTGGAAAATGGCATAAAAACTATGTGTGAGCGTGCCTGAATTGAATAACCATAGTTGTGAAATCCCTATGTTATTAATTTATTAAAATTAATATATTTATGGGTTATTTTGGATTTTTATAAGTTTTTGAAATTAATTTTGACACTTTTATGTACTTCTCCTTGTAACATGGTTACTATATGAATATGAGTAACTATGAAAATTCCCCTTATATTTGGGGGTGAAATATACAAGAAAATATAATATAAGGGGGAACCATACAAGTTACTCACACTTATTGATTTTATATATCATTTTCAAGGTGCACAATCAGTTCATTATTTTGAGATCTATGAAGATTACATTTATGATTGGAAAATGGATATTACATACGGGTCTTTCCCCATGAAGATGGTTAGCCCATAGTTGTAAGAGGTCTATTAGAAACCATGGGATTGACTCTTTTATATGAGTGGTTATTAATTATTTTATAAATGATCTATAATTAGTTTATATAACTTTGTTGGCTAACTGCACAAGTAGTTAAAATTGATTCTAGCATAGTTTGTATGGTTGGAACTTAGTTTGGTAAACTGTGTAGCCAAACCATATGAGTTTTCTAGAAATTTAAGTTGTTGATTTCATTTTATAACCATATAAAATTTTATCTTATTTGTACCACCTTTTTTCTTGACATTTTCTTGGCTATTCAAGACATATAACTCAAGGGAGATTATCTTCTTCTTCCCCATTCCATCCAAGCCCTTCTTGGATTTCATACTAATTTGAAAGGTAAGACACCTATTTTATCTTAATTATTCCATTTCATCTTATTTTATTATAATATAATGAACACTATTTTTCATGGTGGTTAAACATAGTGTTATATATAGTTTGATCATGTGGATTCTTTTTTTTCTAGTGATTTTAGGTTCCATTTTCTTATAAGGTTGTGCTTTCTCCATCAAGGGTGAGTTGTTTTCTATGATCAAGTTTAATGTTTTTTTTGAAATTCCAATATGTAGAATATCATTAAATTATTTGTTTTTCCTAAATTAATTTCTCATGAATTTATATTTATGTATGATACCCTTGATGAGTTTGAGAATTTTTTTTAATTTTTTTATACATGGAATTGGTGGATTTCAATGAATTTCTATTATTCATTTTGAAATAAAATATATATGTGTTCCAAGAGTTTGTGAAAATTATTATAACAATATTTTCAATGAATTGGAAGATAAAATGAAAAATATTAGGCCTATTTTGCTTTCTAAATAATGAAAATCATGTTATAAGGGCATGTTCTAAATTAAATAGGTTTTTGGTTTTTAATTGACTCTTATGTGAAGAAAACTTTTTATTCAAAGTGTTGATAATTGTTTATATTTAAAAGGATATTTATAACATTAGTTTCCATGATGGACATGAAATCACATTTGGAAATAGATAAAGGGTTCCCTTGGTCTGTGATAAGGATAATTTTATTACCAGGATTTCCAAGTTAATTTTAAAGTATTTTTTTGGGTACATTGTAAATTGATTTTACTTGATGATTTTACACCCTTGATGTGATATCCTCTATATTAAGTCTCATATATACTTTCCCCCTTCCACAAGATGTGAATCTAATTATTTCTTGATGTTTGTGTGATGTAAAAAAGGGATATTTCTTGTGGGGGGTATGGAGGTGAGATGTGGTTCATTTTTCATTATTTTCATTGATTCTTGTGATGATCATATTTCTTATTGATTCATCACCTCCAATTTTTTATGTCATAGGAACCCTTGGTAACTGAGTGAGTGATCTAGTTTTTATACAAGTCATGTTGTTCTTGGGTTATCACCCCCTTGTATAGGTTGGTACCTTTATAGGGGAGTTACCCTGATGAGAGTGATTCAGGTGTTGATATTACGTTAGAAGAAAACATAAGATCAATATTTGATTCAACTGATATGTGTCTAATATCATCTCATGTTAATAACTAGTGAGTTTTTCATGATGTTTCTTTTATTATTGATTTTATTACCATGGGGATTCCTACTACACACTTTATTTTCATTCCTTTATCCTTATTTTGGAATAGTGGGACCATTTACATTATTATTGTTTATTCTTATTATTCTTCCTCGCTATGATGAAACTCATTTGTTTCTATGCCTTAATTCTTTTATGATGTGTTCAATTTTCAATTTTATTTGAAAAGGTACTTTTATTAAAAGTTTTAAAATTTGGAAGATGGTTTGTATTTGTTTTTCATAAACATGGTAGTCCACCTTCTTAATGTCTTAAAATCATTTATTTTTTTAAATAATGTATTTCACCCCTTTATTGATAAAAGGGGGTTTTTGAGAAAAGGTTTCAAAGGAATTTTATTTCATATTTACAGAGTTAATGTTATTATTTAAAGGCCAATTGCGCATTTGTTTTCCAAAAAAGGCTTTTTTACTTTGGATTTTATAAAGTATAAAAATATGATACTTGTTGTACTTTACACCATTAATTTGTCAAAAAATCATTTTATGGGTGATGATCATACTAGAGTTTGTGAAATGTTTTAAAAAAGGTATTTCATAGAACCTTTGGTGGTGAAATTCTACTAGTACTATTTGACTCATACCCTACACACACAAGTATGTGTGTATGTCACTCGAATGTTTTTATACTAGTTCTCATGTTTTGGTCTCAATAATGATGTTTGTATTAGATTATTTACAGATATGTTGGGATGTTTTTGTGACTATGACTCACATGGAGATGTTCTAGTTATGGATGAAGTCATTAGTTTATTTATGGGATATTCTTTTATTGGGTAACTCAACCATCTGATTTATTTGTATTTTAGAATATCATTTATTTTGACTCATATGTTGTATCTATTTTGGATGTTTCATATTTTTATAAAAATGGGTTGGATCATTCAAATTGATTTTGGATAGTTTGTTTGTTTATTAATTTATACCATGATTGGTTGGTTATTTATTTGTAATCATTTGTTCTATATGTATTAAATTATAATGTATGGATGAACCATTCCAGATTCTTAGTTTGATTATACTATTTTATTATTATTATTTGTGGGTGAAACCATTCCCACTTGGATATAGTGTGATTATTTGTTTTTTTCACCAACCCATGGTGATAGGGAATGCACTTTGAGCCTTGTGGAAAAGTAGTTCAGGTGGCATGTCAGGTTTACCATGGCTTGTTTATTAAAAAATAGTATGAGAGATCCTTATTGTTATTTGGGTATGTTAATATTGTTAGATATAAGATCATTAGAACTCGAGAGGTTGGTTGTGAGTAGCTTCATGATCACCACCTTTTGTGATGATACTTTAGTTTACATGGGGAGTTGAGATTTGATTCTTGAATTTGAATTCCAATTTTGAAAATTTTTATGGATTTTCATGTGAAATGATGGTATTTTGATCCCCATTGATTTCTATTAAATTTTTAGGGGGGTCAGGTGGGTGTCCTTGAGTTTTGTAGTGAACATGAAATAATATTATATCTTCATGGTTAGATCTGATGTTTTGGAAAACCATATAGATCCCATGAAAATTCTTTTAAAATCCTTACAAGAGTCTTCACATGGTTGGTGAACAATTTCCCAAAATATATAGCTATGCCATGCGATTTTGACATCAATTACATTTTTTTATTCTAGGAAATTTTTATTTATAATTTCTCATTATGTGGTTATAATTTATTTTGGATAGACCAAATAGGTTTTTGTGATGCATGGATATCATTTTTATCTGTTCTTTATAGCTAGATTTTTACGAAAAATTGAATATCTTAAAATGTTTTAATTCTAAAATTCAATTTTATAATGACCGAAAATATCACTATGTATTTTCCTAAAAAAATATTATTTTAATAACTTTTTCTACACATACCACTTAACTAAAATGAATCTGAGATTAATTAAACTAAAAAGTTTCTATTACAATATAGCTGGTTTAAAATGAAGTAACCATATTGAAAAATCAATGAATAAAATGGAATGAAATGGAATTGGGTAGCCGAATTTTCCCTTAGGAAGCTAATTCTCCTAGGTTTGGAATGAAGGTAAATTAACTAGGGTTTACCCTAGGCTGATACCCATCCAAATTACAATAATTATGACATGAGTGAAATTAAATTAGAGATAAGTTTAATCTTGTGAAAATTTCCATAAGATCAATGCTAGTAGAATCACCACTCGCGTGTACAACTAGAGCATACCTTTTGATTTCATCATTTGAAGAGATCTTGAAGGGATATGTAACTAGAAATTAATATTTTATAAACAATTAACTATTTATGTAATAAATTATTTATCACATTTATTGTACACATGTATCATTTTTACTTTTAAAGTCACAGAATGTTTATTTACTAATGCATTGATAAAACTAATGAGGTCATTAGAATTATTTTTTCCTTTTAAAATTGGATTTTTATAATAAATCATTTAATAAGATAAATATATAATTTATAAGATATGTTTTTTATATGAATTATTTAATAATTCTATTATAATTAGTAATTGATAGGAAATAAGAATAATAAAATTGTAAAATTTCAAAAAGTTATTTTCCTAAGAAATTTTTTCATTATATTTATATTTAAGAGTTGAATTATAATATTTTAAATTTTAAATTTGAATAAATTAACTCCATTTTTGGACGTATAATTAAAACATTACCCTTGTATGATTTTTTTGGGATTTTTTTGGAAACAATTCATTTTTTGGTAAAGAGTGAAAAACTAAATTTTAACTAAAACCATAGAGTTTATGACTATATTAAGAATATAGTATAACATAAAAACTTATAATAAATTTTTCTAGATCATATATTTATTTTTACAGTGAAATGATTCATTTACTAATAATATGTTGAATTTATAAAACCCTTGTTTAATATTTTAAATACTAATAAATGTTTTTTCTTCTAAAAACTTTTTTAGTCACTATCTTTTAGTTAAGTCTTCACATGGTGAAATTATGTTTCCTTCTAAATTCACATAAACTTAATTTTTTATAATAATAAACAAATTAATTTCATATAAATTTACAACATTGGTAACTTTATCCTAGACCAACTTATCATACTTAAAAACAATCTTTTCTAAAAATGTGATTTTATATGTTACATGTGATAATGTTAAAATTAAATTTTCATACATATTAAAATTTTATATAATAAAATATATATAATATTTTGAATTCTCATATACTAATCATGTAATAAGTTACATTTTATTTTTAGGAATTAAAATTAAATTACATAGCTAAAAACTAGTTATTGCGGTAAACCACGAAATAACTTAAAGTGTTAACCAAAGGGGTAAAAAGATTGAAATATAAATAACATGATCTAATTGTGTAGTTGAGGTGTATATCGACTAAACCATATATTCAATATATTATTTTCCATATTTTATTCTTATTGACATGTGATGCATGTGCTCATTTTATATTAAGATGAAATAATTACCAAAATGGAATTCTCACCAATTAAAAACGGGGCCTCTCACCACCAATTCAAGATAAATAAAAAATTTCAGTTTTAATTTGAGAATATACTATTTTAACTTACCCTATGTACATTTAAACCCTTTATTAACTTCTGTTGAAAAAAATTTAGACCAATCCATCCATTTCTGCAGAATCCTCCAACATAAGCTGAATTTTCTCCACACAAGTACCAACTTTTTCCCAAACATTATTTATTTTCGATCATTCAATTTAAAATATGTTCTCTACCAATATTATATGATGAAATAATTACTTAATTTATAATATATTTTTTATATTTTTGTGATAAACATTAACCACCATGCCTTTTTCAATTAAGACAAATGAAAATTTTATTCGTGCGTAAGTGCAGACTACCGCCTCTATGAAGTTTCATGTTTCATTTTCCTTCACCAACCTACAAGGATGGTACTAATTTGGTATTTAATAATTAATTATTATATCTATAACATGTTTTGGATTCTTAAATAATATACCATATTATAAATTTCTCTCGTTCTATGGAAAATGAAATCATTATCCATGTGTAAGTGCAGACTACCACATCCATGAAACCGTGTATCCTGTTTTTCATCTCCCACTTTCTTGGTTGGTATTTATAATGGTTTTAATGGATAAATATTATATTTATTAAATTATTATGATTTTTAAAAACTATTTATATGGTGATAAATAAACGATCATTGTAAATTTGACTACCTAAAAAGAACGTACTAAGAGGAAAAATAATTTATTCATACCAATTAATAGTTTTGTATCTTTTAAATATTTATATAATTCACTTAAATTATAATTTATAAAATTAATAAAACTTAAAAACATCTTTATGAATTAATAATTATGTTATTACCAATAAATCTATTTATTATCATCCATTAATTATATTTTATTCATGTTTCGGTTGGTCTGGACACATACTTGAAAAATTCTAAAATATAATATCATGGATGACTAGGAGAACTTAATTATTGATAATATATGTTATAAATAAGTAAATAATGATTTTATTTTTATTATGGAATGGTATAATTAATATTAAACTCATTAATTTATATAGTAAGGTCTATTAATTAAAAATCACAAAACATGCCCATTGACGATTTCATCTTTATGGATCACAAACAAAAATATCATAGAATAAAATTATAATATTTAAAATAGTTATAAAGAATAAATTTTAGTACATTTTATGATCTGATAATGATGAAATATTGGTTAATAATGAAGAACAACACCACTGTTATGAATATAGTTCAAATGATCAATATTACTCACCTTGGATATTGAAAATAGATAATAACTAACTAATATACATAGAGAGAATAATTATAAATAATGTCTATATAGTGTTATAGGTATAAATATGTTTCAATCACTATGCATAGGGAATTGTGGTGTTATGTGTTGATCCCAATACCCAATCATGGATTCCCATCTTCTTGATTTTGAGGTTTATGGTTTGAAACATCTCTATAAGGTATGATTTATTCTTTACAGTATATAGAACATGTAAAATCAGGCTGACATGCCTTTTTCTTGGTCTCTTCTAATTCAAATTCATTTACATAACTTAATTCCTCATATTTAGACCTCTTAAAAATCCCATTGGGTCCTTTTGGGATATGATCCAGAAAATTTAGCCACCCAATAGATCTTTCTATGCTCGATCCTAGGTTTTAACCTAAATTTGTGAACCTAGTTCCCTTATAAATGAATTATAAAATTGTTTGATCGATCATTGTGAACCATTTCACCCTAGGGGTTTGAAATTGGAAATTCAGACTTAGATTGACATGTGAAATGGTATTTGGGAATAAATGGAATGTGAAATGGATTTTTTTTACAATTTTTATGTGAGTTGGTAACTTGGTATGAAGTTTGTAAATATATTTTCATTAGTATATTTGAATGAAACTGGAAATTGGATTATAGGAATTAGTGCATGTAACTAGAATTGGAAAGATAATTGGTAATTATTATGAGTTTACAAATATGGAATGTAGTTAACATTTTTATCAATTTTTTATGCATTGGATATTGTTTCTTTTGATATTCAGAGTGAGAAATAAACCATATAATGGAAATTTAAAATGTATCTAATATCTACTGATCATGTAAGTGGCTCTAATTTGGGAATTCACACTAGGTCTATTGATACTTGAAATATAAAATTCATACTTGTAATGGGATTCCACATTGAGTCAACTATGAACCAAATGTGTAATTGGTCCTTAGCAATTGAATCTACATGAAGTTGGTGGTGATTATAGATAGAGAAATCCAGCAGTAATCCTTAGTACGTATAGATGACCCCATGTGTCAACCTTAAGCTCAAGGGTCAAATGAATTATTTAGATATTATGTATTTAATTTTGAATTAAATCATTTATATATTATTATATTTCATGAAATATTATTCATACTTGATTTGTTTATACACCATTGGTGGTTTCCTAGTAAGTTTTACTCCCACCCTTTTCTGTCCATTATTTGGTACATGGGTAGACTTCATGGATGCAGGTCTAGAAAAGGGAAAGGGTCCCTATGAATGATTGTTTACTTTACTAACTGGGATTGGGTATTGGATATGGGACCTAGAATTGGGTTCAAAACTGGTATTTGAGACTTTATTTTTAGAGTTTTTTCCTTCAGTTTGTTGATTGTATGATGTTTAGTATGAAATTTTTCTTGGCATTTCTTGGTTTGATTATATTGGACTGATTTAGAATTTTCATTCATTTTTGTCGGAGTTTTTTTATATTGATTTTTTATCACATTTCCACTAGGATTTATATTATATACAATAGGTAATAGTCACCCCAATATATTCAATATAAACTTTCTTCTAGTAGTAGATTTATATGTATGGGGAGGTATACTTTATGTCTTGTGGTGACCCATCTCAGTCACGTGAGTGAGAAGTGAGATGAGGACATTACAAATATATATCAGATTCTATTTTCTATTGTTTTTTTACTATTTTCGGCAAGGTATATAGGATAATATAATGTTCCAAGGATTAGTAATGAGATTCTGAATTGGAGCAGAAAACCCACATATGGGGGGAAACCCTAGTTTCATGGGATGAGATTGTTGTTCTTGAGGTAATCTTGTTATAGATGTGTCATTATTTTACCCTAGAAAATGCACTTGTTGTGTGTTGTTACTAATTTATGATATTTTACTCATGGGATGGTACAGAATGATGTACATATGCGTGCATCACAGTAGGCATGTAGGAAAGAATGCTATCATGAATTATTCATTCTAGGGACTCATTTATTTAAAATAAAATTGATCGTCTAAATTTTGTTTAAACTGCTTAACTTTGAATTTAAAAAGGAATAAGAATAATCTTTTAAAATATCATAAATTCACAATATCGACCAAATAAATGAAGTGAAATTTTATCTAGGGTTATCCATTGTCTTTATTTCCTTCTAAGTTTGATCATGTAAGGAACCTAACGATCTAAGGAGTGTGTTTACCTTTTTATATAAAATTCATTTTCACCATATTCCCATTGAGCTCTAGGAAATATATAAAAAGCACAAAACTTAAGAAATAGAGCCTGAAATTCATATGTATTCAAGGAATTCAATGGTTGATCTACTATGTGATAGTTTCGTATAAGTCATAAAATCCATGGAGGAAGCAAATCACATTGTACTCTGGATGAATGATTTGATGGAGGAGTTATATCTATAGAAATGAAACTAATCTTTTAGGTAGGGTTCACTTAGCCATCAAACATCTAGATCAAGTCCTTCCTGATGATCTTTAGTCACCTAGTGACACTAGTAGATAAGAAGGAAAGACATTCTACTTATTTGCTATGAAGGTCTGACAAGCATTGGTTGGATTCAAAGCACAGAAAGGAAATCATAAGTAATTCAACTAAAATGGATTAAGAGATGTTCCTAAGTCAAATCTATCTAGAGATGCTACGAGATGAAAGAGTTCAAGAGTTAATGCACCTGAAGTAGGAGAGAATGTCTATGATGGACAATACGGGTATTTTTATAGACCTATAGCATTTTCTCCATCATTGGAAGTATATGAGGTAACCAGGGAGAAGTGCTTCCATGATGAGATTTGATAAGAAATAAAGACACTAGTAAAAATTTTCTACTTGAACATTTTCTATGACATGGTGAATTGGGATCTTATAACGAAAGGGAACCTAAAGAAGACTTTGAGTAGAAGGAAGAAAATTCCATGAAGATAATTAAGGAGTTCCTTTTTAGGTACTAAGAAAGGTTGCTGTGAGAATTTTCTCTAAGTCAGTGGTTGTAAGAGCATCCAAGGAAGTGAACATCCATCCTCAGACCACATATAGGGGTAGTAATATCTGTGTGGTAGGGCCTACCATAATCACTTTTAGTGTCTTTTAGCTATAGTGGAGTTCTGATCTTGTTGTAAGATAGGCCACCAACATAGTTTTTGATAGAACACTCAATAATGAGGTGGTGGTGGAGGATAATGGTAGACATTGAAGTTTGGTAGGGACATAACAACCCCTCAATATACAAGTAGACGAAGTTCAAACAGTCACTTTGAATGGGGTAGGGGCATGGTACCATGATGTGGGAGTGGAAATATCAGCTGGAGGGAGCATCTCAATGGAGTTAATCTGGAGCACAGGGTAGAGGAGAAAGTAATTTTCACACTATGAAATCTACTATTATCATTCTTGATGTTAGAAATTACAATTACAGAGTTATTTTTCATATGAAATCTATAGTTTATTATGATTTTTTTGATAAAGCAGGATCTAATTCCTTTATATTTTCTCAATTTTACAATGACTTAGGTTTAGATATGGAAAGTATGTATGAAATTATGAATATCAAAACACTATTAAGTATGTGATATGGGAGAATCAGATTCTTTGGGGTGTTTCTTCTTTAAATTTTAGGTTATCAATTACTCTAGGATATTTTTATATTGGAAATGGGTGGATTCAATTTGATTTTGGGGATGGATTGACTAGTTCTATACTAGGCTCATGTCGACTGTTATTAGAAGATTGTGACCTTTCAATATCTAGATTGGGAAGATAATCCATCATGGTGAATGGGATCTACAAGCTAGTCATGAATGATCATTTCAATAAAAATTGGGCTAGATCATGGACTAGGTAGAAAGACTTATTTTAGAATATGGGAGTCAGAGTAGTTTATCTTTCCATCAGTGGTGAACCACATTATGGATGTTTTCTTCAGAATATTTCTTTGGATTCCCACTTTAGTGTGGTAACTAGTATCTTGTTGATCTAGTGTTGGGAGACGAACCTATTTCTATTCTTCCCAACTCGATGGAACCATTGTAGCTTCAAGAGTTGAATATGTTGTAGGGAGACATTGATTCTAATGTATTTATATAGTATAGTAATTCACTATGGGATTCATCCATGTAATTAACTGAGAAGAAAGATAAAACCATATGTCTATGTGTGTTTTACTAGAGGTGAAACCATATGATATCAAAAACTGCTATACCCTTCTGTGCATCGATAATCTCTTGGATCAGCTTGTAGGCACCTGGATTTTCTACAAGATTTACTTAAGGTATAGGTACCTTCAATTGAGGGTGATACCATTTGATATATACTAGACTACTTTTAGGAGTTGGTATAGATTATATGAGTTCATGGTAATGATTTTTGGTCTAGCGAATTCACCAACAATATTCATGGATTTTATGAATTAGATCTTTTATCTATATCTGGATTAGTTTTTGATGGTGTTCATCATTAACATCTTGTTTTACTCCTATTCTAGATATGAAGATAAAAAATATCTTCACATCATCTTGGGGATGCTGAGAGATTGAAAAATTTCACTACTTGGGCCACATTATCTAAACAGCTATAGTGTTAGTGGACTCAGAGAAGGTGGTATCCATGGTATCTTGGGAGAGACCCAAGAACATCTTAAAGATTTATATATTTTCTAGGTTCTACAAGTTATTATTAGTGATTCATCTAGGACTTGTTCCATTTGGAAGCGTTGATGTTGGGTATGAACAAGAAAGGGCGGGGTTTATTTATTTAGGCACTTATGAGAAGGATTTTCAGAAATTGAAAAAAAGGTTATCATTAGCATTGATTCTATACTTACCTAATTTTGGTAAGTAGCATACCATGTATTTTGATGCTTTAGGATTCGAGCTCATAGAAGTTCTGATATAGATAGATCAATTGGTTGCATATGGATCTAGGAAGTAAAGGATGCATGAGAGAAATTATCTTATTACTGACCTAGTGTTAACTATTATGGAAAAAACTCTAATATATATTTTTCATTATCATTTGGGTGATAGATTCATGGTCTACACATATTAAAAGAGAGTTAAGAACATCTTCTCACAGTAGAACCTGAACCTTCATCAGAGGAGGTGGGTCAAGTAACTATAGTATTTTGACATTGAGTTGGATTATACTCTTGAAAAGGGAAACATCACTATTAATTCCTTCAGTAGGAAGACATAGACTCATATAGTGTGAGGTATGTATTGATGAGTGGATTTTAATTGAACTATTTACAGAATTGTATATGTTTTAAGGAGTCTCAGGGGTGAGTACCTCTGACATTGAAATATTTTGATACCTTTCTTTTAGATCAGATTAAGAGAAGTCAGTTATATAATTTGGTGGGCTTATCATTTAGGGACAATATATATGGTGGGGATCCACCATCATGATTTTTCCTTGATAGCATTTAGGTTCTTTATTTTTATGGTCACTTCTGCGTTCCTATGGGAAAGAACAAGGATATGATTATGGAATTCAATTCTTTGAAATGGGTGGTACATCTTGGGATGATTTAGAATTATTGTGACCTCATTAGGTAAAACTAGTGGCTCAAGATGAAAAAATATATCTTGGTATTCGTGGAATAATTATACACCTAATAGTAGGTGAAGGATAAGAATCAATAGTCTATTATAATTTTGTACCCTTTACCCATTCTGGAATAGAAGTTGGATGTTATCACCATATAATTCATGACATGATTACCATGGACACCTCAGAAAAATGATGTAATGTGGTTGGTCGTGGATCGATTAACCAAGGTATCCCAGTTTGTACCTATAAGGGAGACCCTCACCATTTATGACATGGGTATCCTCTTTTTATGGAAGATAGTTTTGTTGCATAGTGTTCTATAAAGCCTCATTTCACATTAAAATCCCCATTTAATTCTACATTTATGGTATTCCTTTGTTATGTTCTTTGATTGAAGGTTGTTTAGAAAATAGCCTTTCATATTCATATTTAGGGAGAACCTAAAAGGATGATTCAAATTATAGAGAGCATGTTACGAGCCAATGTTATAGACTTTCGTGGTTCATAGACGTATCATCTCGTGATTGTGGATATTTCCTTAAATAATATATTTGATTAATCTATACAATTGGATCCTTTCAAGTATTTATATTGAATACCATGCCATTTACCATTGTGCTGGATAATGGAAGGCGAGTTAGATCTCGTTGGGCCTAATCTATTATAAGAGACATATAAGCAGTTTCATTTGATTAAACTGTGGTTGGAATCCACACAAAATAGATTGAAATATTATCAAGAACACCATTAGAGACCTCTATAATTAAATTATGGTCACTTGATATTTTTTTGGTTTCACCTATGATAGGATAATACTGTATCCAACTATAGGAAAAACTATAAACCTGGTTTGTTAGGCCGTTTGAAATAGTAGATAGGATCAGTCAAATTACATACAAATTGCCTCTTCCATAGTGCTACAGTTCTATGCATGATGTGTCTCATGAGTTGAATCTTCAGATATATAACCTTGATACTGCTCCCATGGTATATTTGTTTAATGTTTTTCTTTATTCTGATGTGTCATTTTAGGAGAATTTTATACATATTGTGTACTTGAGTGAGAAGAATCTCCAATGAAATATTATTCCCCTAGTGTGAGTGTAGTGGAAGCATGGGAATGTGTAAGAGGATACATGGGACAGGGTGTTAGATATATAGGAATAATGGTATGAGTTTTTCATCGATACCTCTTAGTGATGAATCAAATAATTGCTCGAGAATGATATGTTATATGGTGGGGAGGTTATAAGATTCCAAATTTTATCTTGGTACTTTCCCCTTTATGTTTTCAGTTGACTCATTTTAAGATTATATTAATTATCCTTTTAACCTAGTTAAATTGGTGTTTCATTAGTTACCATGGGCTTTAAATAGGTGATATATAAATATCTAGTTGTGGCATATAGTAAGAAACTATTACAATGTCACCAGCTAGCTAGAGGAGTCTGCTGGCCAGTTGGTGGGTGAACCAGTAACACAGTAAGACTATATGAATCCCAATGGCTAGCTGGTGGAATCTTGAAAGAATGGGGTTCCTACAAGAATCCCACTGACCAACCACTGGGGTTTCCTGGGGTGTATCCATTATATATGACACCATTAGATAGCCAATGGAAGACAACAACTGGCTGGTGGTGCTTCTTTGGGTTGAGATAGTGATTGGTATAATCATATTTTTACCACCATAAATCCCCATTTAATTACTTAAAACTTATACTTCAACCCCAATCCAGGTTTAATGCTTAATAAGGGTTATCTATAGATTCCTTGGATTCTCTAAATATTTCTGTTGGTTTCTGGATCCATGTTTTAAACGATACATATTTAATTGAAAAGTATTTCTTGAAATTAGTGAATTCATCTTGTTGTATTCTTGGAAATTATTTTTACTCCCTTAACATGATGAGTCTTTCACTATAAATATGGAATCATAGTGATAAACATTGATCTAGATGATCTATCATTGGTTCTTGTCTTACGTTCATTTTAGGTAGGTGGTCTAAAACATCTCTTTAATTCCTACATTTCTTTTCTAGTTTGTTCAGCATGTACGGTCATGATTTTATTCCATGTGTGTGACTTCCTTAATTGGAACTCATTCATATGGATTAATTAATCATTATTAAACCTCCCATTCTCCCCTTTCATTTTTTGGAGATGTGACCATAGACTTTAAATCACCCTAGAGGTGTTTCAATCCTCAACCCTAGGTTTGAGTAAAAATTTCCAAACATAGTTCCCTTTTAAATGAATTTTAGAATTGTGGGTTGACCTCTATTTAGAAACTTATAAACCTTATCACCATTGGGGTTTGAAATTTTAAATCTAAAATTCACTTGAAATTTAAAATGGTATTTGGAAAAAATGGAATGTGAGTTGGATTTTTTATAATTGTTATATTAGTTGGTAACTTGGAATGAAATTATTAATTGGATTATAATTGGTATATATCCAAGAAACTGGTAATTTTATTAAAGGAATAATGGTACTTTATTGAAATTAGAATGAAAATTGGTAATTGTTATTAGTAAACCAAGATAAAATATATTTATCATGTTCGACAAGTTTATAAATTTGTTATGTATTAGATCATGTTTCTTTAGATATTCCAAAGGAGAAATTAGCCCTAGAATATGAATTTGGAATGGGTCTAATGTCCACAAAGCATGTAAGTTTCCCTAGAATGGGAATTTTCATTGGTTTAGTTGATAATTGAAATAAAAAACTAACCATTGGAATGAGAATCCACCATGGGTTAGATGAGAACCTAATGTATGATTAATCCACGGTGTCAGAATCCGCTTAGAATCAGTGGTGATTATAGACAGAGACATCCAAAATTGTACCAAAGTAGATATAGCTAACATCAGGTGTAAAGTTGGAGATCAAGGGTCAGTGGGTTTATTTAGAGGTTTTGAATTTAATTATGAATTGATGCCTTTTTATGTAAAAAAATTTCATGCATTATTATTAAGAACGAATTTATTTGGATACCATAAGTGGTGGGCTACTGAGTTTTACTCACACCCTTTTTGGGTTGTTGCTTGGTACTTGAGAAGTCTTAACGAAAACATGTTTGGATAAGATAAAGGGTCCCTGTGATTTATTTTTTTCTATATTGTCTAGGTCTAGAGTGTGAATAAGGGACATAACATTGGGATCCTGACTAGTTTTAGATTCTTTATTTTTGGACATTTTTATTTCATTTGGTTAATTGACTAACATTTAATTTTACATTTATCATGATATCACATGGTTTGATTATATTGGAAGGATTTTTGTTTTACCTAATTATCTACTAGAATTGATTTATTTTAAATTTTATCATGTTTATCCAATGATTTTTATTCATTGTAAGAGGTTATAGTATCCTCACTATATTCACTAGACCCTCACTACTAGTTGACAACCTTTATTGTATTGGGAGGCATGATTGAGGTCTCATGGTGTCCTATCTTGGACACATTAGAGAGAACCAATATAAGGATGTTATTTATGAGGTCTGAAAATCCATATTATTTTCTTCCTCTAAATTTAATTTAATTTATAGGATACAAAGTTTGTAAGGGTTTCTCACCTCGATTTTTTCAATTTAAGACTTAATCCATTTCCACCACATGTTTTTTATTTTTCATTTTATATAATACCATGGATGTAATTTTATCAAGTTTGTGATACGAATCAAAGGGATTAAAGATCCATATCAAGGATATATCTTACCATGTCTTTCAACTCAACGTTTATCAAAGCCATTCAAGTTTTCTCTCATATATCATTTTCAAATAAAAATTTTATTTAAGAGATAATTCATCCATGGAATTTGTATTCTCTTACAAACCCCCATAATTTTTTTGTTCTTCATGGGGTTTTATATGTCCCTAAAAAATTTCATTTCCCTTAAACTCAAATTTTACTTAAACTATTTCTAGAAAGGGAATCAAACACATCTCTTATTTTATATCAAAAAAATCCCTTATGTATGTATGTATTTGTTGGATACTTTTGTTAATGTCTTTATATACACCTCAATCATTTCTTGAGGCTATTTTGTAACATGTTTAATTTCATTAAAAAAATTTGAATAAAATTTTAATTTTTTCTATATGCATTATTTTCATCAAAGCATAAAAGGAATCAATTTTAATGTTTTTCACGTGATAACAATTTTCTTCAATATATGTATTTTAATATGAAACTTACTCTATACTCTATCAAATTTTCTAAAATAAATTACAATCCTCTATTTTTTATTAAATATTTTATTAAATAAATATTTTTAAAAGGTGGATAATATTCCTTGTCTTCATAGTGATTTCTCTAATGCTTCTAGAAAGTGTTTTTCAACTACAATAAGATCTGTTGACATATTTTATGATGGGTTAAGGATATTATTCAAATTATACCAGCCAAATAATTTTATCTAGATGAATTATGAAATATAATTTAATATCAGATGAGTCATCCATAACTACCTTTGTTTTTCTTAACCATCTATAGTGAATAGTCTATTTTTTTTACCAATGAAGTTCCTTTATGAATACCTAATTTTTCATTTCTTTGATTGAAGGGTGTTTTCCTAGATTTCATACATCTATTGATTACTGAAATTATTGACCAAACCATATATCCTTTATCTATACAATGTAAATAGTATACACTTCAATGAATGTTATCTACCTAGAAATTATTTAGTATCATTAGATACCCATTTATATTTAATATATTTATCATGTTTATTGATGGAATTAGGAAAGTTTTCTTTATATAATTCTCTTTGAAAGGGATATGGAACCCATTTTCATTCTATAGGTTCTTTATGATAGGATAAGGATTGATTTTATGTGCACACATATGTACGGATGATTATGGGTGGGGTTCAATATCACCCACCGACAAATTAGTTGACTGAAAATTACTTTTTTATTAATTTATGAGAAAGGAAGGAAACACCCCCCCCCAAAAAAACACCTTTCAGGGTGGGAAGAAATAATGAAGCCCAAGAGAGTTATTTTCCGCAAATATTTGGCATGCCCGTGGAAGGGACCCTAAGCTGTCGAAAATTATAAGCCCCTCTCCCGACTGCCCCATTCTTGCAAGAGAATCGGCCAAAAAATTAGTCTCCCTCCAACTATGGTGGATGCTTGATCCCAAGGTGATTTCCATAGCACACTTCCTAATAATGTAGATCAGTTCCCAAGGGGTCTCGTGCCTACCCTGGACCATCCTTACCAAAGCCTTTGAATCAGATTCAACTTCAGCTACCTGGAAGCCACATGCCTAGCAGACTTGGAGCCTAGAAAGCAGCGCTCGTGCCTCCGCCCCTAGAGAGATACCTGGACCACAGAAAGGGCTGAACGCCATCAGAATTGAACCACAAGCATCACGAAGAACTCCACTGCCTCTCATAAAACCATCTCTAAGAGAACCATCAACATTGAGTTTCAGCCCGCTGAGAGGGGGTCTCCATCTGAACCACCTGCCCCCAGACCCTCTAGCGAAAGAGGTATGTGGAGAAACTTGCACACAAGAGGTGATTGTTGGTAACCCTTGAGGAGGGAAAGCAGCTCATAGACTAAGGTTTTAGCTCTAAGCAAGAGAAGTGACATAGCAGTGCAGGTAACCAACCTAGAACAGTTCCTCACTTCCCAAATTGTCCAGCATAAAGATGCCATAATAATTGCTCGAACTTTACACTCCGTGATCTTGATCGGGACATCTTGGAACCAAGAGGACATGAGGCCATTGAAGGAGGACTGATGAAGGTCGACCCTTGGCTTTGGGGAGCAGAGGGACCAATGCTCAACCACCCAGTCACTTTGCGCAAACATATGATCAATAGATTCCCTCGTCAGATTCAAGAAACAGAAGCAGCACAAGGCAAGAGAGATGCCCCTCCTATAGATACACTCATCCATAGGCAAATATTTGTTCTTAATACGCCAGACCAAGAAGACCATTTTGGCTGGGATATCGTTGTACCAGTACTTCGCAGCCCATTAATCCATCGTGGCCCCCACATGCTGGTTCCTCTTAAAATCTCAGACAGTGAAGGAGCCCAGATTGGAACCCATGAAGCAACATCGATTATCCTTCTCACCCATGAATATACTATCGAACACCGATAACTCCTCCTCATTGAGTACCGCCATAAGGAATGTGGGGTACCTACTTGCTTCCTTCAATGAAATGTCGGGGGCAGGGCAGCCTGGGAAAAAAGCCATTCACCAGCCCAATTTTCCTTCCAGAAGCCAATATCCCCATTCCCAATAATCCATCGAGTAGCATCATCGAGCTCCTCAATATGTCCGAACATGCACCAGACTAGCCTAGAACGTCTGACTCTTCTTTCTTCTCTAGACGTCCAAGGTTCACCATATCTGGATTTAAAAAATGAAGCCGATAGTGATTTTCCAGAGATGATGTCCCATGCGAGTCGCGCTTGCATGCCCTGCATTATTTCTAAAATATCACATAATCCCACACCACATTCTTCTATAGGCCTTTCCATACTCTCCCAGGATGCCTAATGGAAGCAGCCAGACTGGTTAGCATCCCACATGAAAGTGGTCAGAATTCTCTCGATCATTGCCATGGTCCCCTTCGGTGGCTGGACGATCAAAAGAACATGCAAAGGAATGGAGGTGAGGACACTGTTGATAAGCGTGACACATCCACTGAAGGAAAGAAACCTGCTCTTCCAGTTAAGGATTCTGCCCAGGATGCGGTTCAAGAAGTCTTCAAAGAAAATATTCTTGATATGCCCCGGAGAGAGCGGGACACCCAGGTATAACATAGGAAACTATTTTCAGTGGTAGCCCAGAATCTCCTGGATAACCCTGCATCGCCTCCCCGGGCATCTGTTGGAGATGAAGACGTGGCTCTTCTTAGTATTGATGACCTGCCCACTCAAGGAGCCATACATAGAGAATACACCCATGAGAAAAGAGAGGGACTTACGCCGGATGTTCGTGAAGACCAAGATGTCGCCCGCGAACATCAAGTGGGAAATGGTCTCCCCACCGTTCCTGCCAACAAATGGAACCAGGTTCCCGCTTTCCATACACCTGTGGAGGTTACGGGAGAGGGGGTCTTGAGCTAGGATGAAGAGGACATGGGATAGGGGGTCAACCCACCAAAAATTAGTTAAGTTTTATTTCTCATGAGATAATAATGCATAGATATAATGATTTTCTTCACAAAGACATGGGAATAATGAGTATGGTAACATTTTAATGCATGTATATAATGAGTTTGTTCAAAAAGACATGGTTTTAATAAATTTTATGATAAGGTTTCTAATTTTTATGAATGTGACACCTTTCAAAGTTACTATAATTTTAAGGATATTATTTATTAAATATTTATGACACTTTTCCAAGATTTTCTAGAATTTTATGTAATTATCCCCTAATTTAAATTTATAGTTTTATTATTTTATGATTGGTTATTATTAATACGCCTCTTTGATTTGAAAAAATTTCAGGATATATTCTTTTTTTATTCCATGGATTACAACATAATTTATTATATATGGTTTGTTTAGTGTGAATATCTTATTTATCCCAATATACCTAATAATTCCATCACATACTCACTTATGATCTTTGATTATTATCTCTTGTGCTTACCCTTTTTGAGCATATGATATTACCACTTTCTTATGTATAAATTTCCCTAAATTTAGAAGAAAAGTAATATATATGATGTGTTTAGAAGAATATCACATGTATCAAATTTGTGGGATATGTTGAATCCTTGTTATAGATTAAGTAGTTACTTATTTAATGAAAAAATTACAATTATTTAAAAAAGGAATGTGTTTTGTTAGTTAATGTTTTTTCATAATTCACCAAAAAAATAACTCTAAATGACCATAGAAATGTGTTGTAATGAAATATTTAATTTAAGTTATATAATTATGAGACATACACATTCATGAGCTATCATAGTTAGTATTATTATATGGTTTAGATAACATTAAATGTTAGGATATTATATTTTGAGGATATAAATGTCATCAAGAGGTGTTAAATTAAGGTTGATCACAATTTCAAAGGTATAGATAACCTTTTAGGTTAGTTGTGGTAATATTGAATATTTTAGAGATTAGAGTAAGATAAATTTTGTGAAAACCATAGGGATAAGTCTAATATATTATTCTATATATTGGATAATATCCTGAAATTTTGGTAAATTAGATATTGTGTTGTTTTTCTAAAAATTAGACCCCTCTCTTGATAATAGTAAGTGGATAAAGTTATTGTATAGATTCACCTAGGGGTAATCACTCTAAAAAGGATTGTTGAGTATCAAATAAATATTCTATCTAGTGTATGATGAGTGGGACTAAGAATAAATACTAGGATAAAAACTCCCATGGGATATTATTTGGTTAATAAAGTTATTTTTACAGACCATCATGAAGGGTTTATTATTTTAAGGAATTAGGTTAAGGATAATGAGTGAACCCAAACTAAAGAAACAAAGATTGAGTCAAGAGTGATTTAGCTTAAACATAAATATAATGTAATAATTTCAAAGATTAATACATTTTGAGGTTTAATTTTTTATGTAATAATTTTACATTGGTGTTAAAAACACATTTTAACTTCTTTTAGTTTTAGTAAATGCTACAACATGAAGGAATCAAGAAAAAAATATATTCCATGGATAGTGAAAAGATTTTCCCAATAATAAAACTAACATTATAAGAACTAAAATGAGAAATTTTGTTTTTATAATAAACCATCTTCCATGAATTATGACTAACAATGTGAAAATAGATAAAAGCCCAAAAGAAAATAAAAGGATGGGGTCTCATGGAATTTCATGTGATAAAGATGATTAAGGAAAAATGTTCAGTTTTCTATATGTCAAAAATAAGGAAAGAAGAACTGGGTAAATTGTCTTAATGGAACCGATAGATGGTTTATGAGTGGAAAAGGATGGTATAGTGAAAATAATTTCCAAGAAAAAATGAAGAGTCCAATTGACATGATGAGAGGAAAAAGAATTCATCCTAATTTACAAATAATAATTCACTATATTAAATGTGAAAAAACTAGATATTATCCAAATCTGTGACTTTCTATATGGTCCAATGATGATGATAGGAACTTAAAAATTATATGAGAATGGAAGTCCTATGATACTAAAACTATGGACGGGGTTCCAATATAATATGAAATGAGGAACTCTAATCACTCACTCAAAAACTATTAGTGTTATATTCATATCCTTTTTTATCCAAATACTCTATACAAAGAATTGTTACTATAAACATAAAATATCCAATTTGATGAATATATGTTAAATTATTAATAAAAACTTATAGTGGTATGATTTTTTTATACCAAGTGTATAACTCCACCCTAATAGGTTTTTATAGGAATGTGGTTCCAATAAAATACTATTATAGTTTATTTAGACAAATTTTATGTGATATTATACATTGATTAAATCTATTGATATAGAGGCCTTGTTAATTTCAAATATTGTAAAACTAAATCTAAAAACCAACCAATTACCACCTATTGAAATTGAATAGAAACCCCCTTTGAAAATATTACCCCTATTATATTGGGTTCTTATAAAAAATGGTTAAAGAAAAACTCAACATTAGTTATATTCCAATTATGATGTAGAAGATATATTCACTACTCTTACTAAGGATAGTGTGATTGAATCCTAATTAGAAATTAAATCTAGATTCATGTATATTGTAGGGAAACCCTTAATTATTTAATCTCTTTAGAATAATTAAAACTACAAGGAATCAATTTAATTAATAGGGTGAGAATGTAACGACACAAAGATTCACTAAGTATTTTACTTAAATAAATATTATGGTAATAGATTAGTATATATGTAACAATGATCTAAAATGAAACCATGACATGTTTAAAATAAATTTTACCATTATAATATAGCCATTATAATAGGTATTAACCATATTATGAAATCCATAATGAAAAATGGAAAGAAATAACATTGGGCTACATAGGTCTCCCTTATGAAGCTCATTTTCCTAATCTTCAAAATCAGGTAGATTTACTATAATTGTTTCTCGAAAAATAATAGGAAAACTCCAAAAATTATGTCATGATAAAAAAGTGATATAAGTTCAAGTTCATGGAATTTTCTACATGATCCATACTTATAGAATCAACACCCGTGACAACCACCAGAGCTTACCTTATGCCCAAATATTATGAATAAATTTTGAGGGTTAATGTAACTATAAATTTGGATTATATAAGCATGTAATTTTTAATTTAATGTATAATTAACCAAACTTATTTTAAATTTTTTTCATTTTAAAGAAAGAAATGTTTTTTAATAATGCATTGATCAAACCAACAACATTATTTTGCTCTTAAAATTTATTTTTTTTCTTCAATTTTATTTTTATATGCTTTATTTAAGAAACAAATATATAATACATAATTTATATTATTTATATGAATAATTTATTAACAAAAATTTAGTTTCAAATATTCTTAAATTTTATTTCTTTTGGATATTCCAAAACTTATCTCCAATATTATATTTTCAATTTCAGGGTATAATTTACATGTGAAACACGTAATCCATTTATATTAAGATTAAATAATTACAAAAATTTCATTCTCAGTCCTTATAATAGGGGACTCTCACCACCCACTAAAGAACACTCCAAGTTACCTAATTAAAATATTAAATTTTTCGATAATCCAATATCACTTTCCACTTCAATTAGCTTATGTTCAAAAGAAGTTACCCTAATCCCTACATTTACTTGGAATCCTTTGTGGGAAGATCAAAGTTCTTAGTAGAAGTGCAAACTTTACCCATCATTGTCCCTTTTATACCATTGAAAATGTATTTTTACCAATATTATATGATTAATTTAGTAATTATAGTATAATTAATTTTTTTATAATTTGGTAATAATCATTATACACCTTTCCCATTTTCCATTAATAAAGAAAACATCATTTGTTCGTATGTATAGACTACCACTGTAGAGACCCCGACCCTAGAAACCTAGGAGTCGGTGCCTTTTGAACATGATGTGTTATCTTAAAATAAAATACACTTTGTTAACAACACATCATGTCCCATACAGAGGATCGTGTGCGGTTTGGGTTCTGGGAAACAGACAACTTCTGAAACAATTCATCTTTCAAAAGATGATACCTGAAAATTTTAAATCAAAATGTAGGGTGAGAATTAAAATACTCAGTAAAAAGTTTTTAAAAAGAAATTAAAACATTGTAACATTTGAAAACATTCTTTTAAAAGAGATTGAACACTTATTAAAGGAAAATTATAACATATGACATATAAATGATCAAACATGGTTTTCAATAAGAACATGGGACAATGATGTTAATTCTCAAAGGAATAACAATGGTTATCATAAGCAAGTACAACATGTGTCTTACTTAAGCATAAATTAAACAGTTAAAAGTAATACATAATCAGCGTTTAGCATAAAGGAAACAACTAAATTTTCACATGCTGGTTACTATTCTATTAAGTAATAATCACCAATCATGCTTCAAGCTTATACCAATGAAATAAGAACTTTATGAAAACTTTAAAGGCGTCATTAGTGAAAGAACTTTATCTTGGAAAGAGCTTATTTACATAACTTGAATTATGTGGCACCACCATTTAACTTAGAAAATCATGAACATATCACCAAGGTCCATCCCCAAGGTGTCATTTGAAATTACCAAGGTAAAACCCAAGGTATCATTAAAATTGTAATCTCCAGTGGTTACATCATTACCCAATGCATTGGAGCGCTATCAGGGCGCACCCTTAAATTTGTCTTTATTATCATGTGAGCCACATTGTTCATTCTTTACCTAAATCGTTATGTGTATTCAATATGTCCCATACCATCTTGAATATCTCATTCATTTTCATTTTACCCAAGCTGTCCCATACCACTTTGGGAAATCTAATTTCTTAGATTATGAGCATGCATTATGTACAATAATGAACCACCACAACTTGTGCTAATACAAGGTATGATAGTTAACTTGCAAAATGTGTCAGTAACTAATCAAAGACATGCATATCTTATTAAAACATCCTTTTCACAAAAACATATAAGATAATGATATACTAAATGATGAATCTTTATTATTATAAAATCCATGGAAAAAGGAATACTTAAGTAAAACACTTGAAATCAGTTACGGTGATAAATAGGCCCTTGATCTTGTAAATGAATTAAAACATAACTTGATTAATTAATAAACTCACCAAAGTAGGTCCATTATGACTTAAGATAATACATGAACACAACATGACATCATGACCCATTAAATCTTAAACCCTCCAATACATCTTAAATCAAACCAAAATACACCCTTTATGGTAAAACACATCATGAGCGATGCCCATCATGATTATTTAATAAAACATAGTTCGCATAAAATAAGGATTTACTTAAAGGTTGGTACACACTCCTTGAAATCATAAATTTGATTTTTATCGGTCTACATGTCTATTAGTACATCGATATATATAGATACCAAGTTTATAACGAGGGGTTTTCATGGTAAAATAGTTTCAAACAACCCTCATTAATGCATAGTATAACATGCTGGATCATTTTGAAAATCCGAAAATAGATAGAGTTTGGGTTATAATTATCTTTATATACATATAAAAAGAAAAAATTGTATATTTGTATCTGTATAGGTTTTATAAACTAAAACCGAAAGAGAACAATTAGAATTTAACATCCAAATGCCTTGTCCAACATAGGTCAACCCAAATAAAAGAAAAATACCATCCATGTGTATATATATATATATATAAATAGGTAACCCGTATATATACATACAAAACATATTCTTAAGGGTTGGTTTAAAACGAGGTAAGATAACTCTTTTCCCTTTGTAACCATTGTATTAAACTTTAGGAAAGAAATCCTTTTTGAAAACATCACCACCCGAGGGGTTTATATTCAAGTATGCATATATAAAAACTATATATATATATATACCGAGAGTAATAAGATATGGGTTTCTTCAAAGGAAAACAAAACAAGGAACCATGCTTACACATGCACCCAACTGGAAACACGAAGGCCGATTCCTTGAAGGAGATACCATCCGAGGTGTATATATATCAAGTATATATATATAAATATAAGCTATGCATATACCGAAGGTTTCTTTAAAGGAAGACAAGCATGCAGGGACCCTTACATATGCACCCCGCTGGAAACACGAAGGTCAAACTCCTTAAAGGCTATACAAAATCGAAGGTTTTATATTAAGTATATATAATAAACTGTATATATACCGAGTGTATAAAATGGAGGTTTTTAAAAGGAAGCATGTATGAAAGGACCCTTACATATATTAGGGAGGACGCTCGGATCAACAGGGACTTCATTCTCCTTGTTGGAGGATTCAGAAGGAGGTCCGAAGGAGAAGGAGCTGCCCGGGGCTTCAACGAAGCAGGGGGGTTTATAAAGGCCTCGGTGCCTCGTCGGTGACTCGACCCAAGAGGTTAGATCGATGTGGGAAAGAATAAGGAATAGTGAGATAGTAGGGGGTGTTAGGAGGTCAAGAGGAGTAGTGCGGGGGAGGATAGGTCGAGGTGTCCTTTGAGGAGGCCTACTAGTCGGGTGCCGCTTGAGGAAGAAGACGACGGGGGGTCGACGATGCAAAAGAAGGGATGACCGAGATTTTATCTCGGGTAAGATCGGACGGTCGTGGTAAAACGCGGGGTGATAGCGTGGCTAAAAAAAGGACGGATAGTCGAGATCTACACTGGAGTCGATCAGACGGTCCCAGTCGCGGGGAGCGCGTCCCACATCGAAACGGAACGCGTTTGAGGCGTGGCTTATAAACCAAAGCACGCTGGCTTCGGCTCAATAACACAAACACACACTCCGGGGCCTTATACACGGGCCCCATGCGGGCTTCGTCCCACCTCTACGCACCGCGCACCGCGGCCTTACACACGGCCTGTGCACGACTTGAGAGACCTATGAACGGCAGGACATGGTTTGGACACCCACTGAACGCCTGGGGACCCCGATGGTCAGCACCTCGGGTCCCTTGGGGCTTGGTCTCGGCCTAGAGGGCTTGTCCCTTAAGGTATTCCCTCGGCTTGGCCGGGCCCCAACCTATTTTTTTATTAACAACTTATTTTAAATTTATAAAACAATCAGTATAAGTATACTTATTTTCCAAATGAAGTATAGTATAAATATTTATACAAAAGAGGGTTCATTCAATAAAGACAATTAGTTTTAGTTAAAAATCTATATTCCTTTTACTAGCTTATGTAATATATTTCATATTAACATAATTTATTTATAAAAAGTAAATTTATCTATACTTTTGAAATAAAATGTTTAAGTATGCTTAGTTAAAAATATAAATACTTGCACAAAATGAGTCAACATACTATAAAAACAAAGTAGTTTTAAAATTTAAATCCCTTTACCAATTTATATATAAATTTTTTGAGAGATATAATTTTCATACAAAACCATTATAATTATTCAGATCTTTAAAGAAATTCGAAAAGACTACTAGTTAATTCAAAAATTCATAATTTAGAGCTCAAAAGATATTATTATTGATACCATTTAAACATATCTTTTATAAAAAGAATACCTAGTTTTCAATATAAGTATCCATCGGAATTTTGAAAACAAGAGGATTTATTCCTGAGAACACTCTTTAAATTTTAAAACTATGATTATTTTTGTGAAAAATACTTTAGATATATTATTATAAAATTATAAGAGCGTTAAAAACAAGTGTTAATATAAAGATAAACTTTATCAATGGAAACCCAAAGGTTATTTTGAAAATCCAACAGCTATTTTCCAACGGTCAATATTCACAGGACCATTATAAAAGCAGGGGTATTTTTCAAGAAAAAAACACTTGAACCAGAAAGGATGACTCTCCTCATACCATTGGCGTTGAGCATGTGTGTCGTGGCCCTGGATGTTATATTTTTCACTATGATGGACTCTAAAGATGAGGATTATCCGACTACTCGAGTTGTGGTTCTAAGTAGTCTTGTTGTGGCTGTGTTAGGTCTTGTGCATGGTATTTTCAACTAGTTGGGTCTTGTTGCAAAGTAATATTTTAATATATATTAGTTTACCTTATTCTCCATGTTTTATTTTATTTCAAATTCCTTATTAGCAAGACAAATAAAACAATAGAAATCATTAAAGGCATAACATTGCTTACTTGAACTAGTTCATAAAATCTGGGGCGTCACATTATTCCCCCCGTTTGAAAATTGCGTCCTTGCAATTTATTTCACAACACTACAAAGTTTTGAAACATTCTCACCATCTCCACCAACGTATAGGGTCAATAGGTGCATTTAGAGGATTCCCCGTAGCGAAGCTCACCTCTTTCAGTTCCCTAATCCACATACACCTAATACAGGAGGGGTTGCACTTATGTTCTGGGCCTTTAGGCCTCCAGAGGGAATCTCGAATAGTACAAAGTTCTGAAAAGTCTTTGCAGACCAAAGTACGAAGGACTTTCTGAATTATGTCTCAGTCAAGGATATCGAAGCCATAGATACGGTCAAACAGGCTAAAGCTGAGAAGTTGGAGTATATAAGCTGCATAAAGATTTCCCTCTAACGCAGCCTCCTGAAATTTCACTCTGGCCGTGTAGTTTCGGCCTAGGGTGAAACATAGAAAGAGCCCTTCATGGTAACTTCCTCGTCGTTCACGTCCGGCTAGCTGTGCAGATCCAATGCGGTAATAGATGAAGGCATTCCCCTGGTAGGTGCGGAGAATCTCCCGACCGTTTGTTACCTCAAACCACCACTTGCACGTTCTCCGCAAACTTGCGAAGGGGTCATTCTCGTCCTCACACGTTTTGATCGCAATGATTTCCAAAATCTCAGTGGGAAGAGATAACAGGTGGGTTTTTCCTTCCATCTGAAAGTTTTAAGACATGAGTTCAAACACTTGAAACTCATTCGAGGACAAAAACAAAGTAAAGACAAGGAAGGGGAAAGACAAGATTTCAATAAACATACATTTATTATTATTAGTGCTTGAGTTTCCCTTATCTATTGACTAAACTAACTCCACACAGAGAAGCAAAACTCCCTAACTCCTCGAACCAAACATAGGTCGAGAATTCAGGGGAAAACTCATGAGGGAACCTATGACGTCTTATGAGTCTAGCATGGGGGGCATGAAGTTGAGATACATCTTCATACACTTGTTGTCTGCAAGACAATCGGGTGGACTCGTCTTCTAACCTTCCAAAGTCCAACAACTGACCCCAGAAGCCATAGTTTAAAATCTGACAAAGGTAGCCTACTCGAAGGTCTCCGTCAGCAGCAGCTTCTTGAAAAGGGTTATCAATCATGGTGCCAAATCTCTCACCCGCCGTGAAAATCTGGAAAAGTCCCTCATAGTACCTTCCTCGACGTACATAGGAGGGAAACTGGGTTATTATCATAAGGAGGTAATCTATTCCTACCCCTTGGTGTAGCTGAAGCACCTGTGGTGAATTGGATACGTCGTAAAGCTATTTGCATGTCATGCGGATATGGGAATAGTTTAGAAAGTCCCCATGGATAGCTAAAGACACAATGGTCTCTAGGGCCTCTGTGGGGAGAGATAAGAGATTTGTGCCCTCGTTTTCCATCTGAAATTTAAGAAAACCCAATTTTTAATAAAACTGAAATACATATACATATATATATATTTTTTTTGTTTCAGTTTCTGGATTTCCAGAGTTATCCAAACCGAAACTCTGATACCAACTATAGAGACCCCGAACCCAGAAACCTAGGAGTCGGTGCCTTCTGAACATGATGTGTTATCTTAAAATAAAATACACTTTGTTAGCAACACATCATGTCCCATACAGAGGATCGTGTGCGGTTTGGGTTCTGGGAAACCAGCAACTTCTGAAACAATTCAACTTTCAAAAGCTGATACCTGAAAACTTTAAATCAAAACGTAGGGTGAGCATTAAAATACTCAGTAAGGGGTTTTTAGAAAGAAATTAAAACATTGTAACTTTTGAAAACATTCTTTTAAAAGAGATTGAACACTTATTAAAGGAAAATTATAACATATGACATACAAATGCTCAAACAAGGTTTTCAATAAGAACATGGGACAATGTTGTTAATTCTCAAAGGAATAAAAATGGTTATCATAAGCAAGTACGACATGTGTCTCACTTAATCATAAATTAAATAGTTAAAATTAATACATAATCAAAGTTGCACATAAAGGAAACAACTAAATTTTCACATGATGGTTACTATTCTATTAAGTAATAATCACCAATCATGCTTCAAGCTTATACCAGTGAAATAAGAACTTTATGAAAACATTAAAGGCATAATTTGTGAAAGAACTTTTGCTTAGAAAGATCTTATTTACATAACTTGAATTATGTGGCCCACCATATAACATAGAAAATCATGAACATATCACCAAGGTCCATCCCCAAGGTGTCATTTGAAATTACCAAGGTAAAACCCAAGGTATCGTTAAAATTGTAATATCTAGTGGTTACATCATTACCCAATGCATTGGAGCGCTATCAGGGCACACCCTGAAATTTGTCTTTATTATCATGTGAGCCACATCGTTCATGCTTTACTTAAATCGTTATGTGTATTCAAGATGTCCCATACCATCTTGAATATCTCATTCATTTTCATTTTACCCAAGGTGTCCCATACCACTTTGGGTAATCTAATTTCTTATCTCATGAGCATGCATTATGTACAATAATGAACCACCACAACTTGTGCTAATACAAGTTATGATAGTTAACTTTCAAAATGTGTCAGTAACTAATCAAAGGCATGCATATCTTAGTAAAGCATCCTTTTCACAAAAACATATAAGATAATGATATACTAAATGATGAATCTTTGTTATTATAAAATCCATGGAAAAAGGAATGCTTAAGTAAAACACTTGAAATCAGTTACGGTGATAAATAGTCCCTTGATCTTGTAAATGAATAAAACCATAACTTGATTAATTAATACACTCACCAAAGTAGGTTTATTATGCCTTAAAATAATACATGAACACAACATGATATCATGACCCATTAATTCTTAAACCCTCCAATACATCCTAAATCATACAAAAATACACCCTTTATGGTAAAACACATCATTAGCGATGCCCATCATGCTTCTTTAATAAAACATAGTTCGCATAAAATAAGGATTTACTTAAAGGTTGGTACCCACTCCTTGAAATCATAAATTTGATTTGTATCGGTCTACATGTCTATGAGTACCTTTATATATATAGATACCAAGTTTATAACGAGGGGTTTTCATGGTAAAGCAGTTTCAAAAAACCCTCATTAATGCATAGTATAACGTGCTGGATCATTTTGAAAATCCAAAAATAGATAGAGTTTGGATTATAATTATTTTTATATACATATAAAAAGAAAAAATTGTATATTTGTATCTGTATATGTTTTATGAACTAAAACCGAAAGAGAACAATTAGAATTTAACATCCAAATGTCCTGTACAACATAGGTCAACCAAAAAGAAAAAGAAAAATACCATCCATGTGTATATATATATATATATATAAATAGGTAACCCGTATATATACATACAAAACATATTCTTAAGGGTTGGTTTAAAATGAGGTAAGATAACTCTATTCCCTTTGTACCCATTGTATTAAACTTTAGGAAAGAAATCCTTTTTGAAAACATCACCACCCGAGGGGTTTATATTCAAGTATGCATATATAAAAACTATATATATATACAGAGAGTAATAAGATATGGGTTTCTTCAAAGGAAAACAAAACAAGGAACCATGCTTACACATGCACCCTACTGGAAACACGAAGGCCGATTCCTTGAAGGAGATACCATCTGAGGTGTCTATATATCAAGTATATATATATATAAATATAAGCTGTGTATATACCGAAGGTTTCTTTAAAGGAAGAAAATCATGCAGGGACCCTTACATATGCACCTCGCTGGAAACATGAAGGTCAAACTCCTTGAAGGCTATACAAAACCGAAGGTTTTATATTAAGTATATATAATAAACTGTATATATACCGAGTGTATAAAACAGAGGTTTTTAAAAGAAAGCATATATGAAAGGACCCTTACATATATTAGGGAGGACGCTCGGATCAACAGGGAGTTCGTTTGCCTTTTTGGAGGATTCAGAAGGAGGTCCGAAGGAGAAGGAGCTGCCTGAGGCTTCAACGAATCAGGGGGGTTTATAAAGGCCTCGGTACCTCGTCGGTGACTCGATCCAAGAGGTTAGATCGACGTGGGAAAGAAGAAAGAATAGTGAGCTAGTAGGGGGTGTTAGGAGGTCAAGAGGAGCAGTGAGGGGGAGGAGAGGTTGAGGTGTCCTTTGAGCAGGCCTACTGGTCAGGTGCCGCTTGAGGAAGAAGACGACGGGGGGTCGATGCTGCAAAGGAAGGGACGGCCGAGATTTGATCTCGGGGAAGATCGGACGGTCATGGTAAAACGCGGGCTGATCGCGTGGCTAAAAAAAATGACGGATGGTCGAGATCTACAATGGAGTCGATCGGACGGTCCCGGTCGCGCAGAGCGCATCCCACATCGAAACGGAACACGTTTGAGGCGTGGATTATAAACCAAAGCGCGCTGGCTTCGTCTCAATAACACGAACACACACTCCGGGGCCTTATACACGGGCCCCATGCGGGCTTCAGCCCACCTCTACGCACCACGCACCGTGGCCTTACACACGGCCTGTGCGCGACTTGAGAGACCTATGCACGGCGGGACATGGTTTGGACACCCACTGAACGACTGGGGGCCCCGATGGTCGGCACCTCGGTTCCCTTGGGGCTTGGTCTCGGCCTAGAGGGCTTGTCCCTTAAGGGATGCCCTCGGCTTGGCCGAGCCCCAAGCTATTTTTTATTAAAAAATTATTTTAATTTTATAAAACAATCCGTATAAGTATACTTATTTTTAAAATGAAGTATAGTATAAATATTTATACAAAAGAGGGTTCATTCAATAAAGACAATTAGTTTTAGTTAAAAATCTAAATTGCTTTTACTAGCTTATGTAATATATTTCATATTAACATAATTTATTTATAAAAAGGGAATTTATCTAGACTTTTGAAATAAAATGTTTAAGTATGCTTAGTTCAAAATATAAATAGTTGCACAAAATGAGTCAACATACTATAACAACAAAGTAGTTTTAAAATTTAAAACCCTTTACCAATTTATATATAAATATTTTAAGAGATATAATTTTCATAAGAAACCATTATAATTAGTCGGATCTTTAAAGAAATTCTAAAATACTACTAGTTAATTCAAAAATTCATAATTTAGAGCTCAAAAGATATTATTATTGATACCCTTTAAACATATCTTTTATAAAAAGAATACCTAGATTTCAATATAAGTATCCATCAGAATTTTGAAAACAAGAGGATTTATTCCCGAGAACACTCTTTAAATTTTAAAACTATGATTCTTTTTGTGAAACATAATTTAGATATATTATTATAAAATTATAAGAGCGTCAAAAACAAGTTTTAATATAAAGATAAACTTTATCAACGAAAACCCAAAGGTTATTTTGAAAATCCAACGACTATTTTCCAACGGTCAATATTCACAGGACCATTATAAAAGCAGGGGTATTTTGCAAGAACAAAACACTTGAACCAGAAAGGATGACTCTCCTCATACCATTGGCGTTGAGCATGTGTGCCGTGGCCCTGGCTATTATATTTTTCACGCTGATGGACTCTGAAGATGAGGATTATCCGATTACTCGAGTTGTGGTTCTTAGTAGTCTTATTGTGGCTGTGTTAGGTCTTGTGCATGGTATTTTCAACTAGTTGGGTCTTGTTGAAAAGTAATATTTTAATATATATCATTTTAACTTATTATCCATGTTTTATTTTATTTCTAATTCCTTATTAGAAAGAGAAATAAGACAAGATACATCATTAAAGGCATAACATTGCTTACTTGAACTAGTTCATAAAATCTGGGGCGTCACAACCACCTCCATAAAGAATCATATTTAATTTTCCATAAATATCATACATAGATGGTCATACTATATTATTTAATAAATAAGTATGATATTTATCAAAAACATTTATTCTTAAGTGGTATTTTTTTATTCATTTCTCTCATTCTTTGGAAAATGAATCACTATACACGAGTACATGTGGACTACTATCTCTATGGAATGGTGTTTTCAATTTTCCCTCACCGCATTTCATAGATGGTAATTAGAATGGGTTTAATGCATAGATTTTATTTTTTATTAAATTAATATCATTATTTTAAAACAATTTGGTCTACCTATTAATAATATGAGAAAAAATGACCATTGTCAGTTCAACTGTATAACATGATCATGCTAAGAGGAAAATAATTTTCTCATATCGTGTAATAGTTTTGTATCAATTATGTAGTCTTATAATTTTAATAAATTATTAATAATAAATTTAATAAAATGAAAAAATAAAATTATTCCCTATTAAATGTTATATTAAAACTAAATCACTTTATAATCATTCATCAATTATGGTATGTTCATGTTTTGGGGTGTCTAACCACCTACTCGAAAAATAATCTAAAATAATATCGTGTATGACAATGATAAGTTAATTAAAGATAATATATGATATTAACAAGTAAATAATTATTTTATTTTGTTTATTTAATTTTAAAATTAATATTTAAATAATCAATTAAAATACCAATGTTCATTCATTAAAAAATACAGAAACATGATCATATCTGATTTCATATTTATAGATAGTTACTGAAACACCAATTTAATATAATTATAAAATTATAAATACTTATAAATCATAAATTATATAATATTTTATGATTTGGAAATGGAAAATTTTTGGAGAAGAATGTAAAAAAACACTTCTCTCATGGAAAAAGTTCAAAATTATCAAGATTATTCAGTGCTGATATTTAATATCAATAATAATTAACGAATATATATGTAGTGAATAATTATAAATTTGGTTTATAAAACGTTATATATATTAATATATTTTTTAAATTGGTGATTAAGACATATATTATTTTTATAAAAGAGATTAAAGTGTTCTAGTAGAAGTCATGAATTAAGGTTAGGGATTCTTTTTTTTGAAATTTAATTCCTTGATACATATTTCATATTGTTCACCATGATATATTTGATATGGTGTGATTACTACCTAATGGATATCATTTACCATATTTATGAAATTAATTAGGTTTTTAGATCCATATCACTATCTTTATTTAAATTTCCTTTGATTCAAAGGGTTTTATTCAAAAGATATCAAAATTATAAAGGTTTCGCATCTTGATTTTTCTACTTTGTGACTTATTCCATATCCAATACTTATTTTATTTTATGTGGTGTATATTTTACAAGGATTTTATTTTAACAAGGTGATAATGATAATCATATGGATTAAATATCCACTACATGATAAATCTTTTAAAATCATTATATTTAAATTTTATGAAAATCTTTAAAAGTTTCTTCTCCAATTTCATTTTAAATCAAAATTGTCTATAAGAGATAATCTATCTATGTAATTTTTATTATTTTTAAATCACCAAAATTTTCTTTGGTTATTCATGGATTTCTATATATCCCATAAAAATTTAATTTCCCTTTGACTCATATTTTAATTAAAGTGTTTTTTAAAAGTAAAACTAACCCTATATCTTATTTTCATTTGGGAACCTCCCTTTTCACTGTCTGCATTCATTGCATTATTTTGTGAATACACATATCTATTTCTAAATATTTCATTAAGGTATTTTATACTACTTTTATATTTCTTTAAAAATTTTTAAATAATTTTTTAACATTTTCTATATGGGTCATTTTTATCAAAGTGTAAAAAGAATCAAATTTTAACATTTTTCTTGTGAATATACCTTTCCAACATATTGATTTTTCTATGAAATTTACTCTCTGAAATTTCTTATTCTATAAAAGTAATTCAAATTATTCATGTATTATAGAATATTTATTCTTTTAAAATATAAATTTTTAAATGGTCAAGACTATTCTTTATTTCCACATTGATTTTTCTAGTGTTCCTGAAATGTGTTTTTCACTTATGTGAACATAGTTTGACATATTTTATTATGTGTTATAGATACTCTTAAAATAAAACTTTTGATATTTTTTATCTATGTATTAATTATGAATTATTTTTTATCTTAGAGGAGTGATGCATCAATACCTTTTTATTCCCCAACCATCAAATTTTAATATGCATAACTTTTCTTATAATGTACTTCCTTTGTGAATACCGTGTTTTCTATTTCTATGATTGAATGGTGTTATCCAAAATTACTTACATCGATTGATTAGAAAAATTATTAACTAAAATATATACCCTTTACCTATATGACTTGGATACCATATACTTATTTGAATGTTATCTACCTAGAAATTTATTTAGTATCATTGGATTCCCAATTATATTCCAAGGAATTATCATGTTTATTGAAAAAATTATAAATGTTTTCCTTATATGATTCCATTTGAAAGAGATAAAAATCCCATTTTATTTCTATGGGTTCTTCTTGATATAATGATGATTGATTTTATATTGCATACATATGTGTGGATGATGATGGGTGGGATGAAATATCACCCTCTAATACAGTGGTTATGTTTGATATCTCATGAGATAGTAACACATGGACATAATGAGATTGTTTAAAAAGGCTTGGGAATATTTATTTTTCTCATAGTTTAATGCCTAAATATTATGAGTTTGCTTTCAATGGTTTAAGAATAATGATTTTTCTCCCATGTTTTCATATTCTTATGATTTTCCCCCTTTTTTGAATTAGTCATTATTTTTAGAATATGTTATATTCAATGTCTATTCCTCTTTTCTAAGAGATTCCAAACTTCTATTTTATAATATCATTATTTGAGATTATTGTATTTTGATTCTAAGAAAAGTTATAATTATTACACCTCTCTGATATATAATAATTTCATGATATGTTCTTATGTTATTCCATGAATCATGTCATGATTCATGACTCTCTTATGTTTCCTAATTTAACTAATATTCATATTTATGATCACTTACGATCATTGACTGTATCACTTAATCTTACCCTTACTGATCACGTGAGCTCTTACCTTTCTCAAATATCTATTTCCCTAGGGTATGAAGAAATATAATATGAATGATGTGTATAGAAAATTTTCTTTTTTATAGAATTAATTTTCGATATGGAAACTTATTATATAATAATCATTTTCTTATATAATAGGATAAATTCATATTAGTTTAAAGATACATGGGTTCTTTTAGTTAATGTTTTCTTCTAATTATCTAAATTTTTTTAAAAAAAATTCATGGGAATATATTTTAATGAAATATTTACTTTATGTTCTGAAATTATAAGATGATAACATTCATGGGCTGTAATAAGTTTAGATATTTATTTGGGAAAGGGTTTTGATTATCATGTAGTGTCTTTTAAAAGTGATTAATTTTATAGTGAAAATAAGAAAGTGTTTCTAAATAAATAATAAATTCATGAAGTATTAGTGGGTTTATTATTTTCAAAAAAATAAATGGTTTTAACAACAATTAGAATTTTTTAATTTCCTTGAAGGAATGTTTTAATTTTAACTCATGATATAGTTATGAAATGGGTTTTCATTAGTATGCATAGTGAAGTAAAATATTTTCAAATTATTTATGCTTTTCTAAAATGAGTTATTATAATATTTTTTCAAATGTGGTGATTTAAAAGGAATGAAAATATTTTTGTGTGTATGTTATGGTTTTTTGATTTTTTGGGTTTGATTCCTTGGTTTGTATGGGGATTCTTTATTTCTATATGTATATAATGAGTTAATTGGGTTAATATTTTTTATATTGATATGCATCCTATAAAATTTATGAAAGAGAGTGGAAATAAAATTCTGGTGATGATTCTTATGGTGATTCCTCTTATCATACTAGAAGGCCAGTTTTTGATATTGACTATTCCTAGACTCTAAAAAGAGTGGTTGAGCCACAATATTCTCTACTCTTAGAAAATATCTAATAATTTTTGAATAATTTTTCGTCTACTTTATTCCATGATCAATATCCACTTGATGTAATTTAATGTCCAAAAAGAATTAATGAAGTTTTCAATTTTCTAGAAACATTAGAATCCCTTAATGTTAGTGTTGTTGTAGGCATTCTTGGGGGACTGAGCCTAATATGGTGGGGAAAATATTATCCCATTTAAGTTTCATAAAGATAGGTCCTGTTAATTCCTCCATTCTATGTTTTTTAATATAATTATCATAATAATTATATTATAGAGATATAAATTTAATTAAATATCCTTTGTTAGGGTGAGTGAATGGTGAAGGTGTATATTGAACAATTTTCACAGTTGTTGATATTTTCTCTCTATCTAGAAACTATTGTATTTCTAATAGACCATTCATTTGAGATAGGTTTTCACTTATACACTAGGAATTGTTTTTTATTTTAATGATATGATATAACTCAGGTTTTTCCAATGTGTTACACTTTATATTTTAAATTTCTCTTTCTTGAGATATCTTAATACTTATCTTCAATATAGCTATCTAGTTCCAAATTATTATTGGCTATATAAGGGTTTATGATTGATTATTTTCAATAAGGTTGATCTTTCATGGTTATTTTAATTCGTTTTTTTTCTTTATGGTATCTATACATTACACTTTTAGAGGACTTTCTTGATTATGTGATTATAATATGTTAATTTTTATTAACATTTCCTGTGATCCTAGCTCATTAATTTTTTATTCATTTTATGGTTTATGTATGGTGTTATCTATGTTAGGAAATTCATATATTGATGAGTTACACATTTATATACTTGGATACATGCTTGGGTGACAAGGATAAGTGGTATAATAGTTTATATTATGCACTACTTAGTATATATATTCGATATTATTCCATGTTTTGGTTTCTTCCATGTTCACTGTGAGTATGTGATCCATGATCGAGGTCCCAAGTTAACCCATATTTTAGTTTCATGACCTAGGTTTAAATCCCATTTTGTTCTATATTTAGTCACATTTTGGTTGATTTATTCATTCTATTTTTGTATTATGGGATATTGATGGTATATTTGGACTTAATTTAGGTATTTGGTGTATCCTTTAGTTTGTGGTCTTTCTATGTTATTCTAATATGTTTTACTAAGTGAAGGTTTATAGTTTTTGGATTCTTATCATTTCTCTTAGTGATTTAATGGAATTTAGTTTTTTGGTGATGCATTATCGGAGGGGTGTTATCTTTTCCTTACGATTTTAGATGAATTATAAATACTAGGGTGAACTATTTTAGGTATATATAATCTTATGTTTTCATGATTATTGATTGTGATTTGGATTATTCTTATGTTTCTCATATTTTCTTTTTAGGATTAATATTTTGGATTTTATTGAGTTTTGTGTTGTTTGTTTTCCTTTTCTCACTTGAGTTTTCCTATCCCTCAAACCATGTGTATTAAAATTAGGGGTGGGGGGGGGGGGGGGTGGGTGGGTGGGTGTTGTGTGGTATCATTGTTTATATAAAAGGATATGTATTAAATGGATATTATATTATTTCATGAGATATATCATTTTTAACCACTTACATGGTTTGTTTTATTAATGTGTTTATGAGCCCTTAATTGGTAAAAGAGGTTTGTTTACTTATTTATTTCCTCTAATTCACATAAAATTTTAGGGGTAGAAAGTGGAATGGTTTGGAGAATTACCATAACCCCATATCACTATTTTATATGACTTACCATAAATATGGGATTTTTTGTGAAATTGAACTTTGAAAATTTTAAGTATTTTTTATGTTTCATGGTTAGGAGGAACCTTGTAGATGACCTTTGGATTTGGGTATAAAAATTACAGATGAATTTTTTTAAGGTAAAATCATGTGGTGACCCTTCTATATTTTTTTTCAAGATAAATTTCAAGGTACATAGTTAGTGCATGATTTGGGGAATCATACAACTTAATATTCCTTTTGCTAAATTAATCTCACATATGTGAATTCATGTGGTGTATTATTAGTATGTATCGATATGAGGTATATTAGAAACATTGTGAGTTAATCTTATGTATGGGGAATTTATTTTGTGGGTTGACCATTATTTATGAAAAACATGGTGAGTCATGTAATCATGAACTATCCTGATTCATCCTTGAATCGAACCCCATAATTATCCCATGACATACCCTTGGTGAATCCTTGATTCCCCTGGACCAATGAAAAACATCGAAGGCATCATAAAAAATCATTGGGAATGACATCACCCCTTACATAAAATAATAAAGAGTTCATGAAACATAACGAGAATATTTACATCTAAACATCAATAAACAACTATATTGGAATGAATACAAGATCCAAAATTGATTCAAAATGAAAAATAAAACCAAATTATGACCCAAAACAATTTTTTTTGTGACATATTAGAATCTATACATCCATTGACACCACTCACTCCATAATCAATCCCAAAATGATACATAAAACAATAAAACAAACATCGGTATACCAATTTACAGTGGAGAAATTAGGATGTGATCATAAAAATTCTTAGTAGGAAATTTCCAAAGAGTCTATGAATTTCCTTTTCCTAAAATAGACAATCAATTATAGTTCAAAATATAAATAAAAAATAAATTGTGTTCATTTTAAATAAAAAATTAGTTATGAGATATTTTTTTTGAAAATATATTTAAAACCCAATCATATTTTAAAGAAAAAATTTAAACCCTTTTTAAGTGAACTCGTTAGAAATACCCCTTATAAAAATAATTTTTAAAAAAAATACCCAAATCATACTAATGGAACCATACATGAAAAAGTAATCTAAATAAAATAATGGTATTAAAAAAACATAGACGTGGGACCAATAGGGTTAGTACAAAAAAATCATAAAAATGATTTAGGGGTATATCCACATATAATGAGTATGTAATCATGAAAAATTCATAAACATTTCTTGAGTTGACCCTATATTTACTCAGTTCAAAACCATCTTTCAATTTATGAATGCATTCCTATGTGTATAACCAAACTAGTTTCTCTTAACTAGCTTCATTAGTTTCACCACCAACCCTAGAGTTTGTATACAGTGGAGTTACTCCATATAATCGAGTAATAAATAATAGTGTGTCTCATCCCTCACCAAAACACTTAATATCCCATGATGAAAATTAAAATTTAGTGGTTAGGTAGTAGTAAATAAAAATATCCCAATCATAGATCAATAAAATATAACTAGAATTATCATCGCTTATTTGAAAATTTTCCATGTGAAACCACCCTTTAGACAATAGGTATTACATAAATGGAAACACAATTTTAGAGTAAACATTTCAAGGTTCTAACCAGACATTCACATTTTCAACTATAAGAGTCCTTTTAATAAATCCTCTAGTAACTATTTGATTCACATGATCATTAGAGAACCATTTTCTAAAATTAAAAATTGGACTTTATACCAAGATTCCCAAAAAAACCATTGAAATATAATTTATAAATAAATAATTATTTTAAGTATCCTTGGAAAGTTCCAGATAGTCCAAATAACTATCTCAAAAAATCTCTTTTGTAAAGTCACTTTTAGAAACCTCTTTTACAAACCAAGGATTATTTTATGAGTCAAGGTTTCAAATAAGTCTTCCCATGAGCTCCCACATATATATATACAAACAATTATATATATATATATATATGTATTCTCATAAATATATATGTGCTTAACCAAATGAATATATATATATATGTGTGTGTGTGTGTGTGTTTTCTAGTGAAGAACCAAATAAACTAACAAGGAAAACAAAATAGATTTTTTTATCAAAACTAAGGGTTTTAACGTCGAAAGATAAGAAATCCATGACAAAAACCCTTAGGTCATTTCATCAAACACCCGACATATGCCAAAATACTTTAAAAAATTTTTTGGAAATAAAAATCCATGAAAATTAATTTATATACTCTTTCCAACCATTATAATCACCAAAATATAAATGGAAAAAAATTATAAATATAAAAAATATATGGTTTCTGAATAAAAATTGAATTTATGGAATCACCTACCTCAAACAAGGTGAAGATTAAACAAAACCATCAGAAATAGGATGGAAAAGATCAGAGTTGTGATACAAACACCGTAAAACAATGAACAAGAGCACAACTGATAAAAACCCTAATTTATGGTTTGAAAAATAGAGAACAAATTTAAGGGAACAAGTGAAAAGATAAATAATTTAAGATTGCACAATGAATAGGGGCTACCGAAAGAGAAACACCAGAAATCTCACAAGAAAACCATCCAAAATCAATAGTAGGAGCAAGGAGTACTTATACCTAGTCCCCCATAGTTCTATTTATCCAAATGGGGGAGTAAATACACCCATTTGTGTTCTCAAAATTTAAAGGGTTTTTTAGAATGCCCAAAAATTTATGTTATTGGGCACTGCACATAGTTTACAACAGAATTTACCAAACTGTGTGCCAACCGTACACCCCCACTAGAGAGAAACTAGGAACTACGTGGTTGGTCTTCATAGTTAGAAAAACTAAATTCCAACCATGATAAACATATCTATAAAACCAAAGACCCAAAGTTTATGGTTTCTATATGGTTAGACAAACCGTGTGGGATAAAAGTGCACCCTACAAAAAAGTATTAATGATCAAAAAATTACAACTAGATCAACCCAAAAAATGGGTAAATATAAAAAATAAAAATAATAATAAAATAATAAGGATTCAAGAGGTTGGGGTTTTGGAATTTCTCCTCACCATGACCCTTTATTCCCTAAGAAAACAGTTGAGTTTAAATCAAATAAAAAAAATCAAAAATCTCAAACCAAAATAAAGAGAAAATCCTCTAATTTAATGTATAAAATAATCACACATAGAAAAACCAAATTAGTGATAATGATATATAGATGTAATTTATATCTCTTCATTATTTAGGAACTTACTAATTATGGTGGTTTAATCCCAGAAAAAGAGGACCTGAAGGGCCACTAATAGAATCCTTAATTGAGGAGAATAAAAAAAAAAAAAAAAACCATTTTTATAAATTAATCAAATAAAATTCTGACTCTCCAAACAAAAATAGATAATAATAAGAAATAAAAAAAATAAAATACCTCAATGTTTTTTCATAACATAATCATGATCCTAAAAAATGAAGAGGATCTCATCCCTAAAAGATGCCTCTAATTAAAAAACTTATTGTGTGTCCCAATTTACCATAATGTTGATAGGTATTTGGAACATCTCATCAAGAGGAATTAAAATGATTTAAATTAACAAATTGGAAGAACATGATAGAATTATTCCTCCTTAAATAAACAAAAACTTAAGAATTTTGACCTAAAATAGGTCCCTCCAATCTACACTCTCCACCATATAGGGTGAATTCACCAACTATGAAAGGAACAGAGCCACTACTCACCAAAGGTTTCCCTAGAGAAACCAAAATATCTATATAGGCCTCCAGCAAAAAATATTTAAATAATACATGCACATTTGAATGGACTTGAGCACTGTTGTCTAGATATATACCCTTCATAAACAGATTAGCCTTATAGGAATCACTCAACGTAACCTCTATATAAAAATGAACCATCTTATTATAATGAAAAAATCACCCCTTCACCACCTGATGACCTTACTGAAGAGTAATAAGTCCCCCCACCTTCTCTAACTTAAACTATATCGGAAGGAATTGCTGAGTAAATGTGGTCTTCAAAGACTCTCATGAATTCCAAAATGAAACTAATATGAGAAAATGATCTTCCACCAATCCAAAATTAGTCCCTTAAACATAACCAAAATATTTTTTACCCTCACAACATCAGGTGTTTCTAAAGATCAAAATAATCCATCCACAACCTTGAAAACGTCCCGTTGCTTCTATAGAATACTTATCACCTTGAGATATAGTCAAACCTAAAATGATAACTATCCCCACTACTCCATTATGAGATTAGGTGGTGTTGTCGATTTACCTGACCACACCCGATCCTTTACAACCCTTTAAAACTCTTCCAGGGGAGATACTATAAAACTCCACATTTCAAATTTTAAAATCCCAAACTTTACATGAAAACCCATTTATATTTTACAATGTAACTAAAAACACTAATTCATTCAATGTTAACTTTTTATTCCAAAAGTTGTGAAAAATACAAGTGACTCAGTGTGAATGAAAATGGTGTAGTCTAATAGAATCCCCATTAATTGAAAACACTAATTTCTCACTAGGTTTCATCACAAAATCACACAGGTTTTTCATTTAAAAGATTCATTGGTCCTCAAACTCAAATTCGTTTTATTACAATTCATAACACACCCATTAAAGTTTCCAGGACAAACATCCACTTTACCTTTGAAACAAAACTTAAATTTAAAAATAAATTCAAAATAAAACCAATTTTCATCAAAGAACCATGAAAATCCTCATTAAACCATCCATATATCATCCTAATAAAACCTAAGGATAAACAAGACAAAAATGAATTCAATGAAATTTTTTAAAGCGAGGCTAGTGGCAGTGCAGGGTTTGGCTACATGATTTGGAGGACCATGTGCCAAACATATAATTTCTATTGGAAGGAGGCTAAACCATATTCATACTATCTAGATGGTTTTATCAAATAAATTGGTTAACTTTTCATCTCTAGTTTTCTTCTTCTTGGTCACCCTTAAATCATGGAAAACATAAAAAAAATATACACCATCAACATAATCTCAAATATAATAAACATAGGATAAAATACACCATAACCAAATAAATAAATTTGAAAAATCACGGTACAACTCCAAACAACTAGTGTAACATAAGGATCGGGATGAGTATGAGATCACAACACTCTTTCTTTTCCTATTTCTCACGTTTTGACTGTTCTAGTTATAATCTACCTGACATCCCTAAATAAAAAGGGTTTCTATGATACCATTTTTTCAATAAATAGCATGGTTCATCCCTGAATCGGACCCCGGAGTTAGCCAATGACATACCTGAGGGGTGTCCCCAATCCCCCAAGGTTGAAAACAAGTGTCGAAGGCATCATAAGAAATCATTTTGGATGATTTATCCAAATACATAACTAATAAACTAAGAACACATCAGAACATGAATATAAAAAAATAAACATAAATAAATAACCATATAGAAATGAATAAAAGATCCAAAACTGATAAAAAATGAAAACTAAATCCAAAACAGAACCTGATATGATCTTTGTGCAACCTCTTAGTCACCATCCATCCATATACACCACTCACTACATGATCGATTCCAAAACAACACTTAAACCTACAAAATAAATCAGTTCTACCAATGTTGAGTGGAACAAGTAGGGTGTGAGAATATAAACTCAGTAGGAAATCACCAGAGAGACTAGAATTTTCTTTTACCAAAATATACCGTTAATGTTAGTTTAAAATACAAATAAAAAATACATTTTATTCTTTTTATGGTAAAATCCAATTATAAAAGTTTCCATTGAAAACATCATGAAAACCCAATCATTTATTAAAGAAAACATTAATTTTATGTAAAAAATTTAAAAACAAAGTTTGTAAAACACTTTTTAAATAATATCCAACAAACACCAAAGAAAACCATAAATTCATAAGTAATCTAAATCTTAAAAAGGTAGGATCTCTGTATAAAAGGGGGACTAATTAGATGAATCAAAACAGAATCATAAATAAGAAGAAGTATTCTATCCAAATATATTGAAAATTAAACAATACTGAGTAAGAAATCAAGGGAAATTCCTATCCAATCTATGAATAAACCCAAGTAATTTTTGGTTTGGAACCATTTTTCGACCTATCAATGCATTCTTATGTCTATAAACAACCTGAATGATCTCAAAATAGCCCCATCGATGGCACAACCAACCACGGTCTTTCCCTACCATGGGGGATATAAGAACCTTAGTTTTCTTATATGGTAAAAATACATTCTATTTCAATTTAAATCCATTATAATGGCGTTATTTTAATTTACTTTGAGGTCATGGAGGTTTTGGGGGTGTTCGAGGCTTTTTCGGATCCCTGAACCCATTTTTTGGGTTGATTTAAACCTAATGCATGGTTAATGTAAATCATGTGGGGAAGAACACAATGCTTAAGAAACTGTGCATGTTGTGGGAAAAGACAAGGTAAGGGCCACATCGTTAGGCCAAACCATGTTTTTCGAGCCATATGGTCATGCATGAACCTCTATAGTTTTTACAAAGTGGTTTTTTAAATTTTTTGTATGGTTAGTAAAATCATAAGAGGAAACTGTGTGGTAACCCCTTTCCTACAGACCACTATACACAATGGGAACATAGTTTTTTAAACTATGAACCTTAACCATGCTACCCATAATATTTTAGGAAATTTAATAATTTTAAATTAAATTAAATTCGATGAATATCCTCAGATTTGAGGTGGTTTCTCTATCCAATCTCTAATTCCAAAAACAAATCATCTCGTTGGATCCACATCAGTGATTACTTTGTTTCTTTTATCCAATCTTCATTCTTATTCCAATCAATGACACTATTTAGGTGCAAGATGATTTTTCTTAATTTCAGGTTCTTCATCCAATCTTCGAATTTCTCCCGACCCCAGTCAAATCTCGAGTCGGTACTGGATGAGCACTCCATTACCACGCTATGGTAGGTGGGTTTTTCCTTGATTTTTGGTGCTTTATAGACCTAGATATGACTGTCCCGCCTGTCAGACATTCTGACATGGCCTCAAATATGAACTATTTAATTGAATTAGATGTTTTTGGACATGTTATGGATGACCTTAGGTTCCATTGAAATTCATTGGTGGTGTTTTTCCCTCCCAAAGTTACCCATGGGGTGTTCCATATGAATTTTATCTGTTTATTCATTGTAGAACCTCCCGTGGGGTGAGTTGACACTTTCCGTCTTAGAGTAAGCTTATTAATAAATGAATTAAATAAAATTACTTAAATAAGAGATGGGTTTTTACCTTATCATGTCAATTATTTGTTATTAAATGTTTTACATGGAACTTATAATTTTAAATTATATTAAATGGAACTGGTTAAATGAGTGGCTAAACTCATTGGTTATTTTTTAATTTCTTAAATGGTATCTTTAGAAAATATGATATATGAGCGGGAATACTCATCAGATCAATTGATTGTGTAATGGTTTTGTGATTGGGTATACATATATAGTATTAAATGTAAAATGGTAAGAAATGGTGTTAGACTCTAGAGATTCCCGAGATGTTATTACTTGGATCCTGATGTGGTAGTGGACACCTTGGATGGATTATACTATATGGGTCCAGATTCGATGGAATGTCTCAGGATTTTCATACCCTTGGAGTCAAATTTATTGGACTCATGTAGGAAATTTTTGGTATGAAATGTTTTTAGGACTCCAACGAGTGGCTAACCAAGTTTCCTTCAAGATTCTCTTGGGATTCGATGAGGATACCTTGGTTTCCGACACCCTGGATTTGGATCTTCATTGTCTGACACTTCAGGTTGCACATTAAGGCCGTGGTTGTTATTGTTGTATGGTTTTATAGTGCGTAAACGATGGTTAATTTACATTACTTGAAGCTAAATTGGTATAAAATATGACACTTGTTTTTTAGGGAGGCCCTTGAAGATTTTTGGGATCACTTTTAGCACTTAAATTCCATGGGCATCTTTACACTCCTTTACTAATCACATTTTTTACTTGCACACTACTTCGCTTTTTGTACTACATAACCTTAATTATATAGGTAATGGGTGGTTTTCTATTTGTATTATATCTCACACTCTATTTGGGATGTCTTTGGGTACCCAAATAGACTATTTGGATGAAGTTAGAGACATAGGAAAGAAAACATAGTTCGAGATTTCATCTCTACCAAGCTTAAGAGAAGAGGTGGATGAGATTGAGATGTGGCTCGTGATGCTCTTTAGAGATAACATCTTTTTTCTTTTTGGTATTTTAGATACATGTATTGTAATGTACTACTTTGTACTTATTTTGGATATTTTCCCAAGACATGTATCGTCATCGTTTGTATATGGGAACTTTTGGTTTGCTATATATTCTTGTCTTGTTTATTTATTAGTTTTCTTGTTTTTTGTATCTGCTTCCACTATTGAATGTTATTTAAATTCTTCTATGTTACACTCTGGTAATGATGGAATAGTCTCCCCAAAGACACACCATAGTCCCTCACTGCTAGTTAAAATTATCTAGCATTTGAGGATATGCAATTGAGACTATGTGACCCACAGCGAATGGGGAACATTTTTGTGGAATCTGGGTCTGAGACATCACAAAGTGGTATCAAAGAATTTATTTTCTAGTTTTATTTACTATTTGGAGAAAATAGACTGGGATAGGAAGGGAATGGGGTTTTGTAATGATCTGTTCTAGAGAGTAGGTTCCCTAATATAGGGAAAATCCAAATTACCTCAAATGGAATTGTTATTTTCTTAATTTTGAGTATTAAGGTTGTTTTGATTCCACCATTGGGTGAAATAATTAAATTCTGATGGTATTATTGATATGAATATGGTTTATATTTTTTTGTATCCTAATGAGATTAAGGTATTCCATTTTATGCATCATATTAGGCACTTGTTAGAAAAATCACATGCCATGTGTTATGCCATTCCATTTAGGATACATTACTAATTGCATGCTTTTATGATAAGTGATGTGGTAGATGTACCTAATGTTTTTATATAATTAATATAGTGGATAGATAATGTGATTCTATCTTTTAGTTCTGGAAGAGTATGTTCCCTTTTGGACTGGAAAGTGATGCACATTTTTGATTTAATTATTTAAGTTAATTTGATATGTTATGAGATATATGGGCACCAAATTTTGGTTCATGTTGTGTTATAGTCCCTTATAAAATTGAACTTGGTGAACTATTGGTTATGTTTTAAAATTAATTAATGTTATTAATTTAAATGTACAGTTAATGTGAATTCAAGTGAAAAATGAAATGGAAACTGGATTTATTATAATAGAAACATGACCTAGATTCGGGTTTTGAGTGGGAAAGAAGCAATTTTTTGAGTGTTGTTTGAGACTATTATCATATAGTCCTGTATTTTGGAGTAGGTTGTGTGGTGTGAAATGGTCTTAACATGGTTTTCACCTATCCTATTCTTTTGATTTTTGAATCTTGATATCATTCTTTTTAGAGGTGTGTGTTTGGAATGGTAGAGGCATTCCACCATTGTGACCTCCCATCATATGCCAAGAGGGAGGAGACTACCACACTCTAGAGATAGTGGTACATGGTATACTAGAATATCCTTATTTATTTCTTACTATAGACCTAGCTACTATTTTCGAAATAGGTGATGAGGATCAGTTCCGTGAGTGATTCTTTCACTTCAAGCAAAATTTTCAGGGAGCACTACACCCTACCTTGTGTATAAATGAGCTGATGCCTGTGTCCCAGAAAAATAATCCTCCCATGTGGTTAAGGGAAGGAGGTCCATAGGGTATTAATATGTGGATAGAGATGATATTGTCGATATTAGAGCACCTTGAGACACCTCTTGAGAGGAGAGTGAAGCATGCGACATACATGCTTCATGGAGTAGCAAAGAACTGGGGGGATGTTCTGAACCAGGATGATAGGCTGTGAGATATGGGTTGTGATGATTTCCAAACCATATTTTACAACTATTTCAACCCCTAGACTCTATGGGTATAATTGGATAGTGAATTCATGCATATGGATTAGGGATCTATGACTATCATGGAGTACTCAACATGCTTTATAGAGTTGAAGTGTTTTATATTGACATAACTTACTGATGAGTTGTTGAGGGAGTGATTCTCCGAGGAAGGTATATGAAATGCTATTATATATCAAGTAAATGTGTTTATATTGACCTATATTACAAAAAATTTCAATCAGGTTCCGATTATAGATCAAAACCTGAGGGAAGCTGGGGGCGTAGAACAAAGTAGTGTAGTCTCTCGACCCACCGGTTCAACATCTTCATGATGGAAGCATCATTTTGAGGATTTTTGTGAGATGATATCTATTCAGGACGTGTGAAATAGTAGCTCAATGTTCTATCATAAATGTAGTAGATGGAGCCACATAAAGAATTAGTGTAACCGTGGCCCAGTCGTGTACTGATCTTGCAGCACGATGGGTTTCATGTAGTATTTTGGGAGGAACTTACCTCTAGTTGCGAGTGGTAGGGGGTCATCTTTAACAATAGGTTTTGGAGTTAGTTTCTTATCTCCATGTCAATAAGAGAGTTAGAGAAGTGCTAGTTTATTAGGATGAGGAAGTGGTGGTCATGGTCATGGAATCTAGGCACAATTTACACTTAGGAATTAGAGTAGGCATACTCATGGTAGTGAGGTTGTGTCACGGGGCCATGGTTCAGGAAAAATATTTTTTGTACATCCTACCACAAAGGAGAAGGGTGACACACTATCTATGGTGAGAGGTATGATCTTAGTTGTCTCTACTATTTCATATTCTCTTTTTGATGCAGGTGAATCACACAGTTTCATATATGCACTGGTGGTGAAAAACCTTGGGCTTGTTATATTGTCTTATGAGGGTGTTATAGTGCTGAAAAAGCCCTTAGGAAGCAGAATTGAGGATGTATGCTAGCGTATAGAGTGCCTACTTGAGTTTGGTGGGTGTTTCTTCATCTGGTATCTTTATATCCTTGAAATGATATGGTTCGACTTCATACTCATGATGGAATAGATGGTGGATTATCAAGCATACATTGACTTTTATCAAAAGAGGTTGACTTACACATCACCATAGGGTGTAGTTCATACTCATAAATGTGAATGGGATTTCAAGTCGATCTGAGATAGACCATAGCATCGTGGGATGGGTGGGATTATAGAACAAATTTCTAGTCTGTATCTGGATAAATAGGGAGCGTGTCAGACGTACTTTCCTGCAGTGGTTGATCAATTTAGAGATGTGTTCCTTGATGATTTTTTTGGTTTACCTCATGAGATATAGAATGATTTATCCATCTATCCAGTGACATAAGTTTCATCAATATCCATTCCTCCATATAGGATGTCTATGGTGGAGTTTCAGGAGCATGAGAGGAAGATATAGTATTTAGAGGTGAAAGGGAATATCCGACCTCGTACTTATCCATGGGGTTCTATGGTACTTGTTATGAAAATAGTGGATAGAACTCTTAGGCAATGTGTGTATTATGAAAAACTAAATTAGATGATAGTTAAGAACTGTTATCCCTTTCTATTGATATATGACTTGTTTGATTAGCTTCGAGGATCCTAAGTGGTATCAAAAATTGATTTGAGTTCTAGATATCACCAGGTACATGTTCAAAATATAGACACACCTCGTATATAATTTCATATCAAGTATGGTCTATATGAGTATCTGGTTATGCTATTCGGTATCACGAACATGACATCGGTTTTCATGGTGCTAGTGAACCGAGTGTTCCATACTTTTCTAGAATAATCTGTGGTAGTTTTAAGGAAGATATCATGGTTTATTATCACAATCAACATGACCATGCCAAACATCTTGAGATCATATTGGATACACTAAGAGAGCATTAATTATATGTTATTATAACAAAGTTCCACTTCTAGATGGAAATGATTCACTTATTGGGTCACATTATCTCAGGGATAAGAGTATTAATTGACCTTAATAAGGTGAGATCTATGGTTTCTTGAGAACTTCTCAAGAACATTTTTGATATATAGAGTATCATGGGTATTTATACTTAATATAAGACTTCTCTCACTTAGTAAAACTGATTATGAGCTTGACTAAGAATCCTTTGAGGTTTGTATAGTCATATTACTACGAGACAACCTTTCATGAGCTCAAAGGGAGATTTACATCAACACCAATCCTCATACACCTAGAGTAGGGCGGGAGATACACTGTGTATTTACGATGCATAATGTATCAATCTTAGAGCAGTTCTGATGTATAGGTATATATTCATGGTGTATGAGTATAGGAAACTAAGGCTACATGAGAATAATTACCCAACACATGATCTTGAGTTAGCTGTAGTTGTTCATTATTTACGATGTTGGAGACATAAATTATTCATAGATAATTTTATGGTGTACATAAACCATATATTTCTAAAGTACATATTTCAATAACGTGGTCTAAATATAAGGTTGTGAATGTGGGTGGATTACCTACAGTCTTTCAACTTCAATCCTGCCTACATGCATGGTAAATGAAATTTAGTGGCTGATGCACTGAGTAGGTGGAATCAAATATAGGTAGTTCAATAGGCTCGTAGTGAGTGATATCTCATGGATTTGTTCTATGAGATGCACTTAGAGGTGCATGGTAGATAGGGACAAACTTATCTACCATCCTTAGTTGTGACCTTTACCCTACTAGATATATTTTAGATGAGGTAACTATCAGATTTATAGGGACTAGTACTATAGCATAATATGACATGTATGGATCCAAATCCTAGTTGGACTATAGGAAATGATGATATTTTTCATATATATGGTCACATGTTGGTTATAGTGGACATACATGAGGAGATGATGTAGGAGTTTCATGCTTCAGCTTTGGTAGTGTACCCTAGAGTCACCAAGATGTATCTTGACTTATGCCGTCTATACTGGTGGCCGGGTATGAAGACTGAGGAACCTAGTTTCATCACAAGGTGTTCCAATTATTAGGAGGTGAATTAGGAACACCAATGACCTGACGAAATTTTACAGTATTTACCTATTATCGCGTGAAAATGGTATGATGTTGTGATGGATTTCGTGACTATTTTACCGAGGACTCCTTGAGGTAACAATACCATTCGGGTTGTTGTTGACAGGCTCACTAAGTTTTCCAATTTCGTACCGATTAAGGAGACCATCACTATAGATGACCATGGGAATTTTTATATCTAGGAGAGAGAAAAAATTCACAGGGTTCTGTGCACTATCATTTCAGATTGGGATGACCATTTTTTATCTTTTTTTGGAAGATTTTTTAGAGGGAACTAGGAATACAGCTGATTCTGAGCACATGATACCACCTTCAGACTGATGTCCAGTTAGAGCATACAATATAGGTTCTTAAAGACATGCTCTGAACATGAATTCACGATTTTGGGGGCTCATGGGAGAGGCATATTCCCTAGGTTGAGATCACTTACAATAACTACTATTAAGAAATGATAAATATGGAAAAATATGATGATTTTTATGGTAGACAATTCGGATCAACCATATGTTGGTTATTGGTAGGTGATGTAGCTTTACTCGGACCACATATCATGTAGTAGACTTCTGAGTAGGATTAGTTGATTTTAAATAAGACGACTACTACACAGTCTCAAAAAAATATTATGATGATCACTGCAGATGACCTCTAGATTTCATGTTAGGGGATCAGGTATTTATACATGTTTCACTAAGTCTGGGACACAGAAGAATCATAAGATATGGTAATATTTCATCGTGATATGTTGGGTCATTCATGATTTTGGTGAGAGTTTAGTCGGTAGCCTATCGTTTGTAGTTCCAGAGAGGTACCGAGACATTCATGACATCATCCACGTATCTCAACTACACCATTGTCATTCAAACCCATCTCATGCTTTTCAGCCCAATGTTGATGAGTTATAGGACAATGAATCCTTCGAGGAGATTCCTATTCATATAGTTGACATAAGCACAATGGTTTTTTGAGGCTTGTCAGTTCCTCTAGTATGAGTGATATAGTAGCACGACCATTTATAGGAAGAGGCTTGGGAGTGGGAGGATGAAATACATACTCAGTGGCCAAAAATATTTCCAGATGAATCTTGACCAACCTTAAGAGAGGAATTTGGGGATGAATTTCTTTAAGGGGGGACCATTCTAAGAACCCAAGTTTTTTAAAGGGTATATATCATTTTTATTTTAGTTTAAATGCATAATAATAACCTAATGTGAATTCCCATTGAGGTTATGGATGTTTTGGGGGTGTCTCAGGCTTATTCACATCACAAAACATATGTATTGGGAACGGTTTAAGCATGATTTATAGTTTTTATAAACTGTGTAGGTAAAGCCACATAGCTTAAAAAAGTGTGTGAGTTTTTGGCAGAGTGAAAGGAATGGCTACAAAATTAAGACAGTCTGTGCATCTTGTTCCACAAAACCATGAAAAAAACTTATGTAGTTTTTACAGAGGGGTTTTACACATTTTTTGCATGGTTAGTCAAACTATGCAAGGAAACCATTTGGGTTTCCCTTGACTATAGACAATCGTGCATGGTTGGCACATAGTTTTTCAAACTATAAGTCTAAACTATGTGACCCCAGATATTTTGGGAACTTTAAAAATATTAAATTAAATTAACTTATTTTAAAACCTAATATTTCATTGTATTTCTATGAACAACAAGGATACTTTTTTAGAGCATCCTTTGATGAATATCAATATATTTTAGGTGGTTTCTCTGGATGATCTCCGAATCAAGTGAATAACATCTCATTGGATCCTCATCAGTGATTACTTGGTTTCTTTTTAACTATTATTCATTCTTCTTCCTATAGATGACACTATTTAAGTGAAAGATGATTTCCCCTAATTTTAGGTTCTTCATCCATTCTATAGATTTCTCCCAATCTGAGTTGAATTAGGAGTAGATATAGGATGATAAATCCACTAATGAGCCAAGGTTGGTGGTCTATACATTTTTCTTGAGTTTGGGTGCTTTATAGACCTAGCTTCCACTGTTCCACCTGCCATACTTTCCGACATAGCCCCAAATATGAACTGGTTAATTAAACTAGACATATTTGGACCTATTAGGGATTCTTATAGGTTTCTTTTAAATGCATTGGTGGTGGTTTACCCACCTAAGGATATCCATGGGGTGTACCATATGAAGTTTCCCTATTTATTCCTCGTAGAACCACCCAAGGGGTGATTTTATACATTATTCATAGAGGAAGCTTATTAAAAAATGAATTGATTCGAATTAGTTGAATATGACATGAGTTACCTCCTTAGAATGAGAATTATTTGTGATTAAATGGTTTACATGGAACTTATAATTATTAAATTTATTAAATGGAATTGGTTAAATTAGTGGGTATACACATTGGTTTTTTTGAATTTGTTGAATTATTTATTTGGAAAATGTGATATCTGAGTGGGTATAATTATGAGTTGAATTGATTGTGAAATTTTTATGTTATTGGGCACACTTATATGGTATGAAATTTAAGATGGTAAAAAATGGTGTTTGACTCCATAGGTTCCTTGTATCTTGTTGTTGTAGTTGAAACCTTGGATGGAGTATGCTACTTAGGTCTGGATTCCATGGGACACCTCAAGATTTTTCAACCCCTTGGATCCGTTTTTATTGGAATAATGTAGGATATGTTCAATATGACATGCTCTTCAAAATCCATCCATTTCCTAATTGAGTTTCCATCATGATTCTCCTAGGACATGACAAGGATGCCTTAGTATCTAATACCTTGGATCCAACCCTTTGTGGTCTGACACTTCAGGTTATAAGGCAAGGCCATGGTTGTTATGGTTTGATGGTTTTATATTGATTCCATTATGTTTACTTTATTTTATTTGTAGCTTCCTTGGTATAGGATATGACACTTGTTTCGTAGGGATCCTCTTGAGACTTTTTGGTATCACTTGTAGCACTTACATTCCTTGGGCATATTTATACTTATTTATTTATTTCCTGATTTATTTGAATATTAAATAACTAGTTATACTGCACATCCTGGATCATATAGAACTTAGGTGGTTTCCTACTGGGATAATATCTCACACCCTGTTTTGGATTCCTTTGGGTACCAAAACAAACTATTTGGATATAGGTAGAGACAGGGGCAGGATCCCATTGTTCGAGAGTTTATTTGTTCCATGCTTATAAGTAGGGAATCATGGGATCGATATGGGGATCATGATACTATTTAGAGATATCACCTTTTGGTATTTTCGGTATTTTGGATACATATATTGTAATGAACTTATTTTTGCTTGTTTTGGATATTTTCTAGAGACATGTGTCATCATCATTGTATACGAGACACTTCAGGATTTAATATATATTTCTATCTTTTTTATTTATCAATTTTATGCTAGTTTTATCTGCTTCTGCTATTGAATGTTATTTAAATTATGCTATGTTACAATCTATTAATCAGGGAAAATTCTCCCCGTAGACACAACCTAGGCCCCCACTGCTAGTTGGTACTATGTGGAATTTTGGTAGACGTGCTTGAGACCATGTGACCCACTAATCTCAGGCCATCTTTCAATGGAAACTGGTTCTAGAAAATTACAGGGAGTCTAGTCCATCTAATTGTGATGTAGATATAATAATCTATCACCCAAAAATTAAAAAACTATAATCCCATGATGATAATAAAAACTAGTTGGGGAGAAATTTGGAAATAATAACATCCAATTCATGGATAAATACAATCCAAATAGAATTAGAATCCCACATCCCAACATTATCCATATGAAACCACCCATCAAAGAAGATGTATTATAGGTGGGATCCATAAAATTTGGATGAAACATTTCAACGATACATTTGGACCTTCAAATTTTGAACTAGAATCATCCTTTTCAAAAATCCAATTTAAAACATTTGATACATAGAACCCTTAGAAAATAGTTTTCTAAAATTCAAAACATTCATATAAACCAAACTATAAAAAAAACTTTTTAAATAAAATTTATTAATAAATCATCATTTTAAGAATCCTTCTAATGTTACAAATGGGGTTCAAAACCATTTTAATATATCTATTTTGGGAATTCACTTTTAGAAACAACTTTAATGAAACAAGGATTATTTTGAGAGTAATGTTTTCAAAAAATTATTCCAATGAGACTCTACATATATGAACACAAGCCTATATTTTTAACCATACACATTCATATATAGATGCTTAACCACATTAATATATATATAAATGTGTTTATGAAAAGAACTAAAGAAACTAATAATGAAACAAACTAAAGTCTTTAAAGAAAAAATTATTTTGACCTGGAAATCCAAAAAAGTGAAAAATAATTAAGAAACTAAAAAACAATACCTAAATCCAATAATAAAATTATATAGAATATTTAGAAATAAAAGTCCATCAATTTAAGCAATCTAAACACATCTAAAACTACTTAGGTAATTTCATCAAACACATAGAATATTTAAAAGCATATTTAGAATAATTTACCTATTATAAAACCATAAAAATATATTTGTAACCACTTTCCAACCATTAAAACAACTAACCCTATACATATTTAGAAATTTCAATCAAATACGGTGTATAAAGAAAAAGAGAAAGCATGAAACCACCTAAGTCAAACTCGGTGTGGATTGAATGACACCTTGGGAAATGGAAAGACCAAGTCTCGAGATTTGATCCTCACACTCTAAAATTAAGAAAACAAGAGAAACTATCAATCCCCCTACATTAGGGTTTGACCAAGATAGAACAAATTCAAGGGAACAAGGAGAAATAAGAAATAAGAGGAGAGGATAAGAACAAAAGGAACTACAACAAGAGAACGTCTCTGAATCTCACAAGAAAAACATCCAAAATTAAAAGTAAGAGTAATGAGGATATATAACTTGGTGAACTATGAAACAATAGGGTATAAGATACCACAATTTTGGTATTAAGGGTATTTTTGGAAAATCCAAAATTTTAAGTACATGGGTGCTGCATATTGTTTGGCTGCACAGTTTTCAAAACCATTGGGAAACCGTACACCCCACATTGGAGAGAATCTGGGAACCTCATGGTTGGTACACAAGATTATATAATCCATTTAGTAACCATGATTAACTAATAAAATAATAAAAAAATCCAAACAACACTGTTTCCACATAGTTAGACAAATAGTTTTGGCTAACCGTGGTGCCTGCAAAACATTTATGGAACTCAATAATTCCAATTGGATCAGCCCAGAACATAAGTAAAGGATAAAAAATAAATAAAAGAATAAAATTATAATGATGAGATATGTACAATTGTGACACATGTAGGCTAGATATACAAGTGGTTAATTTGATTCTAGTGGAGGCTGCACAGTTGGCACATAGTTTGGTAAATAATGGGGCCAAACCATGAAATATGGACAAAATTTTACGTTATTAATTTTTTTCTACCAATAATAAATTTTAAATCATTTAGAACTTATTTTATACCTTAAACATTTATCTATTTGAAATAGGGATCTCAATAGAGCTTATATACTTCTTCCACTTTCTTTAAATCCCTTCTTCCTCAGATTTCATGTGGATCTGGAAGTTAAGGCACCTATTTTCTATACATTCTTCTTTTTCATGTTTTTTACTTATTTTATATTGAACCTTAATGTCCATGGAGGTAAAAAATTATGTTATATATATTTTTTATCATGGTTATTAGGTTGTCTAAGTCTTTTAGGGGTTGTTTCCTTATGTGTTTGCGCTTTCACCATCAAGAGAAAGTGGTTTCCCATGATTGAGGTAGGTGTTTTGTGATATTACTTTATTTATTTTTTTTAAATGCTTTAATTTTCTTAAATCAATTTTCAATTATGTTATATTAATGTTTGATACCCTCTACGGTTCTGCAAAAGTTTTTTATATGTTTTCTATACTTAGAAAATAGTATCCTCATTGAATTTATATTGTTCTCATTGAACTAAAATTTTTATTTATGACAAGTGTCTTTGAAAAATCCTATAGGGATATTTTCAATGAATTTAAAGGTGAAAATAAGGGTTTTGTCAATTTTTTGGATCCCAAAGTTTGAAACTCATTTCATAAGGGGGTTTTCTTAGTTAAAGAGGTGTTTGGTTTCAATTTACTCCTAAGGTTTGAAATATTTTATTTGAAAGTTTTAGTTATCTATAGTGTACTTAAATTATTATTTGAAACTTGATTAAAAGTTTATTTGGTGTGGGAAAAGGATGGTTTTATAATTTGGATTTATAAGTTAATTTTAAAGGCATGGTTGAAACATTGTATAATGATATTTCTTTATGATTTAACCCCATGTTGTAAGAACCTTTTGTATTATCCCTAGAATATAATTTTAACTCATATAATATATAAATATAATTATTTCTTGAATTTTTTGATGTGAAAAATGCATATTTCTTGAGAGGTTATTAGATGTGAGATGAGGTTTATTATTCATGATTTAATTTTGATTCATGTGATTATCATATTTCTTATTGATTTCTCACCTCAACTTTGTTATTCCCTGGGAACCCAATGAGTGAGATACTATTTTAATATACTATTTAGGTTGTTCCATTGAAAGTGTTTCCCCTATTATAATTTGTTCCCTTTTGATGGGAGTTACCTTTATGAGAGTTATTTGGGTGTTAATTTCATTTAATAAGAAAATACAATCCAAATAGTTTATTTTAATGATATATATATATAAGACCATATTAATCACGAACCTAGTGAGTTTACCATGATTATTCTTTTGTTTTTTATGTTATTACATTAGAGATTAAAACTGTTCACTTTGTTTTTATCCCCTTATTCTTATTTTGGATTCGGAAAACTATTCATGAAGTTAGTTATTATTATTATTATGATTAATTAATTTTATAAGGAATATTGTTTCATATTATTTATTTTAAGACATGATTCAATTTTTTATTTGATTTGAAAAGATAGTTTCCTAAATTTTTTTGAAATAATTAAAATGGTTTGGTGTTAGTATTCATAAAATTATAAGTCCACCTCCATAAATACTTATAGTGGATTTTTTTTTTAAAAAATTTGGGTTCCATACCTTGGTTTATAAAAATATGTTTTTGAGAAAAGGACTCAAGAAAGTTATTTCATCTTTAAAAGGATAAAATAATTTGTTAAAGGCCAGTTGTGATTTTGTTTTCCAAAAGTGTTTTACCTTCATATTTGTAAAAGTATAAATATACAACACTTATTTACCTTTACAAATTTCATATGGAAAACCTTATTTTTTAAATTATGATTATAATAAAATTTATGAAATTTTTTATCAATGGGATTGGAAAGACACTTTTACTGAAATACTACGAGTTCTATTTAGCTCACACCATACAAACACACCTATTAGTGTGTGTGTAGCTTTTATGTTTTCTTATATAGGTTTATAGTTTTTATCATTACTTTGGATTTTAGTATTGGTATGTCGATGGATTTGTTGTATGTGATGGTAACCATGGGTTTCATGGAGATTTTTGAGCAGTGGGTTAGTTTATTAGTCTACATATGAGACATTATTATATCAATACATTTTTACAACTTCTTTAATTATATTTTTCGATTGACTTTATATTAACACAAATGATGTATATATGTGGGATGTTTCATATTTTTATAAAAATTAGTTGTATCTTTCCTATTTATAATCAATAACTTGGTTTGTTATTTATTTATTCCTTGTTTGGTTAGTTAATTATTTATAACTATTTATTTTTCATTCTTGGATGCTGAAGGTATGGATGCACCATGTTGAATTATCGTTTTAATTATGATAATTTTTTATTATTATTAAAATGTGAAACAATTCCTACTTTTCAATAGTGTTATGTCACAGTGCTTGTCTCAATCCCTTGGAAATTAACAATTTCTTTCTGGACTTATAGCAGAGTGGTCTGGGTGACCTAATAGGTTGAACCAGTCCAGTTCATTACAATAGTTGAAATACAAATTATCATAGAAGTATGGGGTGTAATTAATTAAATTATAAATAATATTTTGAGATATTAAGGTCACATAAATTTATGATGAATGGTGGGTCATTCAGGTATCATTTTGGTACATAGGGATATAAAATGTTATTATTTTATATTTGTTACTTCTTCTTTATTTTTTCCATGTATATATTTTCTGATCACTATGGTAAAATTAATATTATGTGTAAATAAATTTTATCAGGGGAAATATATTGACATGGATTGATATTTTTTGTACTATTATTATTTCAATTTTATGTGACTAAATTTTATTCTCTGAAACCAATATCTCACTAAAATTATTTTTTTATTATTTTATATAAAATAACCAATGTGTGAAGATAGATAATGATTATAAATAATTGATAAATTAATTCAATCATAATAATTAGATCTATGAATTGAGATTATGATAGGTAGAATAAAAATAATGTGAATTCATTCTACTCTATTATCATTTTTAGTTCATTAATGATATCAAACTTTCATTGCTTCACATATTTAGAATGAATAAGAATTATTTCGTTTTAGTGAAATAGATAGATCAATTTACTGATAGGAGAAGAATAATATTCAATATGTTTCCTTAAAATAAAAATCTATATATTTGATAATGATTTAAAAATAATCATTTGATGAAGATAATAGAATAAAAAGTGAGTTGGCAAGAGACAATATGGTGATATGGAGTACACTTCTTCACAGTTTTTGAAGAACCCTAATAAATATTGTTTCAAAATTAAAATAATTTCATCAATATCAGTTAATATAATATCCCCTAAATTTTTTTATCCAGACATCATATTCAATTTAGTATGGAGGTCAAGAAAAAAATACATGAAGAAATAAAGAATAAAGAATAAGAAAGAATAAGTAATCTTATCTATTAAGATAATTTATCTCTATTCCCATTATTTATATTTATCTTATCTTTGGTTAAAGAATATCCCCTCTAAAGAATCTCAACTCTAATATATATTCTCTATCCTAAAAATAATTCCCAAAAAATATAAGAACTTTTTTTATATTATTTCATAATTGATTTATTTTATACACGACCATAAATTTTTACCAAATCAACCCATGATAATCTCTAGAAAATATTATAATCTAAATATAGATAATTTTAAATCATGAAATACAATACAAAAAGTTATTTTCTAAAAAAAGAATATTTTAAATAGTATTAAACGTATCACTTTCTGCTTTCCAACCACATTTATACTATCAAAGTCTAACCCCTCCTCATTTGATTTAATTTTGATTATTTTAATTTTTAATTTTTATTTTTTATTTAATAAAATTTTATTTAGTTTCCCTTATCCTTAACATGTATTAATTATTATTTACTTCTAGATTTAACATTTGGCTCTTCAATATCCTTAATACTCACTCACCAGATAGGTAAACTTTTTTCAAAGCAAGTTTTGCTCAGCCTGTACTCTGGTAAATAAACACTTAACATATTTACTTCATTAGTGTTTATTGATCACATGATCCAATAAATGGGAGAGCCAACAATTAATTTTTTTAGTAATATTATACTACATATTTTCATATGATCATTAATATTTAATTTAATATTGCTGGTCCATTTGATTTCTACTATCATGGCCTCCCTTTGATCATAAACAGAAAGTAAGTTGTCCTAATCTATCTTAATTTCATATTTACATTTGATCAAACTTCTTATACCTCAGTCAAATTGAGAATGAAATAACTTGGAAAAGTGTAAAACATCATAAAGGACGTTAGGTTCAGACATCTTATGAGAAATATATACTACTTAGAAATTTTTATAACACTATAAAATGATATAAAAAACAATGAAGAAAATTTATTCATCTTTTACTTTGATCTTCAACTCTAGTTGGACCCTTCATAGTTCTGATTAAATTTCTATCGTTCTATCGGTATTTATTTTTATACTTAACTGTTATTTTTCTTATCTCAAAACATGGAACCTATCTATCATCTATTCTCTCAATTAGAACTAAATTACACCTCAACATTTTCTTTTTTCACCTATGGATCTTCACCATCTGTATATTAATAACTATATCCCCACATTCTCTCAATCATAACACCAATGATTCATCCTTACTCTACACCAAAAAAATGTTCCTGAAGCGAATCACACATTTACTTACTAGAGAAATATCCAATTATATATATAATAACTTTAATTAGACAATGGTAATTATTCTTCATTTACTTAATCGACCTCATCTTTAACACAACTCAGGCCCATTTAGTGTTCTTTAGTTTTTCATTTGTTGAATTTATAGATTATTATATAGTGATATTTCATATAAAAATTTCTATTTTCAAAGGAGTGTTTTTATTACCTAGTTATTCATATATATATGGGTAAAAAAATTGAATAATCTTATGAATGAATTTTGATAAATTCATACATAGTTAGAACCGAAAATTAATATAATTTAACACTTTGATCTGTAATTCTCCAGCTAAAAACCTTATGAAACTTCTTGTTTTTAGAAATATAAATACACATGAACATTGATTGGTATTTTATTCCTATAGAACTAATGTATCAAAAAATTACAAAACCCAAGCTTATATCAATTGAATTTATCACATGTAGACACATTTTAATCATTGGTAAATTGTAACACCCATATATTTTAATGAAATTAGATCTTTAAATAATTTTAATTATATAATAGATTACATTGCATGAATTTATGAGTTAAAACAAACAAGAAGTTTTAATTAGTGCAAAGTTACCATTTTAACCTATCTATTAGGTTATTGTGAATTAATATAACTAACTTATGAAAATGTATTTTGTTGTTATTCGCTACAAGTTATTTATGAAAAATATAAGTCAATTATATATTTTTATTTTCGTATTAATAAATTTAGTAAGTTACTCTTAGTAATCAAAATTAAGGAAATTTATATGTTATATACTTAATAAAACATTTTTTATATTCATCCAATATATATTTTGTCATAGGGTATGAATAAACCCTATTTGACGTATAAAAACCTATATTTTTCAAAATGGAAATTTTCCCCCTTTAAATGGAGAAACCATTTTAAATTAAGGTTTTCTCAGGTTAATAATTTTTATATGAAAAAATGAACATGTTATTTGGAATAGGGATATAAATATTTACATTGGATGATATTTTAATATTTTTTGGATAACTTTCAAATTTTGATGAATAGTAAATATACAATAAATTTTAATTAAAAACAAAATTTTCATCAAATTAATTTATATGGATATATTATAATATTTAATGGTTTTAAATTATTAATAGAATATATTTTTATCATTCAATATAATGTATACTATTAGCATTAATTTTACATTGAATTCAGATGTAAAAACGTTTCAATCTTTTGAAATGTTTTAACTTTTAAAACTCGTTCTCTCTTTCAGACAAGAAGATTAATTTTAAATTAAAATATGAAAATTATGTGTTTTAAAATTTAAAAAATGGATTCCATATTTATAATCATTTGTTACAATTTATGTAAATATATTTATTTTATTTTTTGGAATTATCAATAGTAACTTTAGTAACTTTTTATTAATACAGTAAAAGGGTAAATTAGGTAATTAAGGGTAATAATACTATTATAAAATTTTCTGAACACTTGTATTGATATCATTTTATGAGTTTCATTTACCTAAATCATCCTTATGTTGAAATGGTGTCCATTGTATTCCACTTGGATGAGGTTTGGACATTTAATTTATTTTTATTCATAGAAAAGTTATATATATCTCATTAAGATTTTTATAACTAAATAATTTTTTATATAAGTTTGTACAAAATATAAATAAGTTTATAATTAACCCTTTTAATTATAAAATGTTTTTATTTATCATATTTAATTATAAAATGGATTTTTTGATGATATTAGAACCCTATATCATTCCATATTCTAAATTGGGATATTTTGAAGGATTTTGGATTGAGTTTTATTTTATTATAAATTAATATTTTTGGAGATCCCAAAAGTGCTACTAACCTCAATTATAAAAGGGAACCTCCTCCATCTCCTCTTTAAATCAGTTTTTGCCTTCAAGATTAGCCATATTCTACCATTTCCTATTTTAAAATTACCTAGTTTCTTTCTCAAGGTTCTGGTATTTTTCAAAGACAAACTCTAGTGATTTAAGAGGAGATTTAGAGGAAGCACATCGAAGAAGAGGTAATATCCTCTACCGATTCTTTCAAACTTCTTTATTCTTATACAACCTCTTAATTAGTTGTTTAATTATAAAGTAAAAAAATCTAGTATCAATTATATACTGATATTTTATTTTGATTATTGAACAATACTATTCCAATTTCTCTCCATCATACAAAAAACAAAATCACCACATGTGCATAAGTATAACTCAACATCTCCACGTCGTGGTGTATTCTATTTTTTCACCACAACATTACATGGATGGGTATAATGAAGGAAATAATAACTATATATAATTATTATAACATTATATTGATTCTGAAATATTATACACCATTCAATTAAATACAATTCAATAATTATAGGAATGATATCATCGCTCGTGTGTACGTACGACCTACCGTCTCCACGATGCGATGCAGTCATTCTACATGATCTTCATTAAATAATGACTATATAAATGTATAAAATCAATAAATAGGATATATATAATGTTAATATAATTTTTAATTATATAACTATGACCTATTAAAGAGAACCAGATCTTATTTTAGAAAACATGCACAAACAAATGAAGTAGTGAATACCTGAATAATAAGTATTAATGAAATGTTATTAACAAATAGATGATAATATAATCATATATGATATCATAAAAATGTATATGATTATAAAATAATTCAATGAAACTATTTAAATAATTATATAGAAGTGTCAGATACAGACAAATGAAATCGTACCTAAGGTAAGGGATAATTTCACAATCTCATTATTATCTGAGATTGTTTATACGTTAGTATTTACAGGGGTTTATTTGTCATCCACATACTTGTTTATTAAATATGTAATATTATTTATATTCTTATGAAAAAATTTGAATTTAATTTTACCCATTGGAATGTTTTTATCAAATGGTATCAAAGGAGTCTTTTGTTGTTATTTGATACGAGTTACTTTTTGACTTTTCTCGCAAAAGTACCAGGAGAATGTTTTTTTAAATTATAAAACATTATTTTTTTTACATTTTAATAATGATTTATTTCCATGAAGCTTACTCTACATTTTTTCAAGTTTATTTTCAAATAAATTCTTCTCTTTTAAAATCACGTGACAAAAAAATGTTTTTGAAGAAGAAAAGACATTTTCATCAATAATTAATTTCATGTGTTATATCAAAATTATTTTAAATATAATATGGAATTATTTAATAGGGTTATATTTAATGTATAATATCATTATTTTTCCTATGATTTTATTGTGTTTTTAATGGAATGCTATTTATTAAATCCATTTGTTTTAAAAGTATTATGTTATGGTGGAATGATATTTAAAGAAAACTAGTTTATTTTTTAGGTTATGAGGAATGATTTATATTGTTGTGGAACTCCTAGGAATGATTTCATTATGAGATGGTTGTGACCAATATCACTCTACAATTCATTGGGTAAATATTTATATCTCTTGAGATAGACATGGCTGAAAGGGAAATGATCTTGGTTTAGTGATACAGGTTCTGAACGAGGAGTGAAATCGGTTTAGTAATGGGATATGTCTACTATGATGGTCATGGAAATGAGCCTTTAATAATATGAAATGATTTTATATGCTTATTTTTATGAAAACAAACATTATGTATTATGTTATTACTTTTGTAAGTATGTCCAATTATTCTTATAAACATTTACAATTTATCCAATGACATGATATCATGATTTTTCATATGTAGGATAAGATTTTAAAATATTATGTTCTTATGTATTATGATTATGATATTATTGATATGTCCCTTATTTATCCTTACTGATCATCTAATCTCACCCTTTCACATGTTTCTTAACCCTAGGTCATGAATAATGGTATTAAGTAAGCTATTTCAAAAAGGCGTCTATTTATGATGAAATAAGTTGGAGATAATGGAGATATAAAAAATTAATATAAATCTATTCAAAATGATTGTTTAACATTATATAAATTCATTTAATTTTAAATTCATGAAAATTGAAGTCAATATATTTAATTTTAAATGAATTAATTTAATCTCCTAAAAATTCCACAAACACAATTAACTCAATATTCTTTAATATTTCTAGACTAACAACCAGAAGTAATTATAATTCAAAAACATCACAAAAATATGAAATTATTATTCGTAAAAATATTCAATAATTAAAAACAAAGAATAATAAAAAATTTAAAGTGCCAAAAATCCATGATTCACAATTTTTTTAATGAATATCACATTTTAATATATAATAACAAAATATAAAGAATTAAATAATAAGATATAACTTTAATAACAAAAATATAAGAAACTGATATAAAAAGGATTTGGAAAACAGTTAGAAAATAAATACAAATCACATGTGCATGTGCATGTGTGAGCATACATGTCAATGTATATGATTTGTGATTGGACCAATGGAATTAATTTTTGTTATATGATTTGATTATTTATAAATTAAATTGTTTTTCTTTAATAGGTTCTTAATAATAAACCGCTTTATTGTAATCAAATTAATTAATCTACAGATGTGATGTGATAGACCAATATGATGTATTACCCTATGTATATGTGTAAGGAAATAATTATTGGAATGTTTTTTCTTTTAAAATTGTGATATTTTATTAATAATTAGTTTTTTGTTTTTTTAGAATCATGGACCCAAGGAGAAATGTTGACGAGATTCATAGATAATAGTTAGAATAGGAATAAAATGATGAAAATCCTTGAAAAGGTGAGGCTGATCACACTCCTTTAGTAGTAACAACTGAGACTCTAATTAAGGTGCTGATTATGAAAAGTTATCTTATGGTGCTCTAAAAGTTTAAGGGGAGTCCTTCTCCGGGGCTGGTGGAAACTACTATTATAGGTCCATATTTTTATACACAACTTACACTTATATTTAATGTATCTATTCACCAAGGTTCATATAAAAATGTATAAAATATATGAATATGATATTTGAGATCGTTGATGTACTAGAATGGAAAGAAGGTAGTGTTTTTTTCAATGATAGAGGGGAAAAGAGGTGTTGGTGGGATAGTTTTGTATAGATGAAAAATATTGAGGGGATTACGTGGGATGATTTTTATATTTTATTTAACAATTTTATCCTGAGACATTATGGATGGACACAGGTTAAGAATTCATTATGCAAGAGTACGATGGCATGTCCTTTGATAATTATACACTAAAATTTATGTATTTTCCATGTTTTTATCTACCTCTCGGAGGTGCGAAGTCTAATAAGTCTTTTAATTTTGGAGATGATTTATTATTGAAGCATCAAAAATAGGTGAGACTGTAGGGATCCTGGCTTTCTTGTCTAGAAGAATTTTCTTGATTTTGAGTTCTGGTGCACGGAGCCTTATGAAGGTTAAAATGGAAATTTAATCTATCAAACAGCCTTAGATTTTTTTTGATTTTTCCATTGTTATTAGGAAGGTATTTTTACTTTGGACTGAAGTTTAGCAGAATTTTAAACTAGTAATAATTTTCATTATACTTAATTTTTATTAAATTATTATCAGTTATTCCCATGCAGATGAATATAAATATATCCTAAAAGGAGATCCATATGGGAACTTTGACTTGGAAGTTGATTCAAGAATGGGTGGTTTTACCCTAGTGAGGTATAATCTCAATTTAGGTTATGGGCCTTAGGTCAGTCATTTTTAATGGGTCTTTATTTTAAACTTAATTTTTGGGTTTTATTACCTCAACCTAATTCTTTCCCTAATTCACATAATATTAAGGGAAACTCTTCCTCTTTTAGTTTTTTTTCAGACCATAGATAAAAGGATAGAGATGAAGGAGGAACCTTTTTTTGAGGGGTCCAATTAGAGATGGATTTAGATGTAGCAGTTTTGGGGTGTGAGTTTTCAGCATGCAAACTTCATCATTCAATGATTCACTATAATGTAGGGTTCATTATTATTATTTATTTCTTCTTGTTATTAGTTTTTTGGTCATTTTACTTTCTTGTTTATGTATTTTTATGATTGTTAGATGGCTTAAGGTGAGTATAGGTGTGATTTGTAGTGAAATGAGAGATTTGGTATGGTTTACTAAATTCATTCATATAGAAATATCAATCATATGACATATATTTTTTAAACACACATCATGTATACTGTTGAAGTGGAGGATGTTAAATAAGGAATCTACTTAGAGTTTTTTCCATATTGAAATTATGCGAGGATCATTGGAATTAGATTCTATTTGTAAAATTATTAAATGTTTGTTGAATATATTCATCCCATAGAGAAAATAAGGGGATATAAGTGGTGATATAGAGAAACAGAGAGAAACATACACCACTCAATAGGATTTTGAGACTAGATCCAAGAACATAAGTATGTATTCCGAGATCCATATTGTAAAATCCTGAGATTTTATGATATATTTTTATTTAAACTAACTTTATCTGATACCATATTTTACACACAACACCAAGTTCAAAGTAAATGAAAAAAATCTACTAAAATACTATTATGTGAAAATAATACAATTGTTTAAATAATAATGTTAATATTATCTTTGGTTGGATTTTTGGTAATTTTATAAGAAAACTAATATCAAGGTGAATATATAAAACAATTATTTTTAAATAAAACTTCATTTTATATTATAGTTTTTTCAAATATTCATTTTGAATTTATTTTATTTTAAAATGAAAATAGTATTTTTGTCAAAAAAAATTTAATTTATAACTTTTGGATCAAAATTATACTTTATCCTGGAATAAAAATACTTTTACACTTAAAAAGTCATTTTTCAGAAAACCATTTTTTACATGCATTGAGGGATTAAAATAAAATATATATCTTCCACTAATAAAAATTAGATTTTTTAAATTGGATTCCATATATGGAATCATGGAATTCAAATTTTTTAAATAGGTCATTTTTTAGAAAATATTAATAATAACCATGGTAAAATTTATAATATATATATTATTTTGTGATAGGGATAAATAAAACTTATGTTAAATTATAAATATTCATTTGAAATTTTAATTCATTATTTATCATGGTGTTTTTTTTATTTTTCCGTAATGAAATAACTACTTTAAATTTATGGGAATCACCGACACAATATTTATTCAATGAAGAGAAAAATAAAAAAAATTATATTAAAAATATTAAAAGTAAAAAATGGAAGAATAATTGTTATCCATGAATTTCATAGATTCATATGAAATTTTAGGTATTTTTAAAGGATTATATTTTAATTATATCTTTTTTATATATTTAAAGTCAAATTGATTTAATATTATAAAAAATTAAATTAAAAATATTTTATGGATTTTTAATTAACTTATTTAAAAATAATTAAAATATATAATTAGTAAAATGGTTATCATATATTGTATAAAATTTAATCTTTTTCTTCCATTTATGGGCAGATTTTCCTTTTATGAAAAATTTCTTGGTACCTATAGTATTGGAAACTTTGTTATCACAATAATTGTGAAAATGGTTATTTGGGGGGGGGGGGGGTTAAAATAAATAGATAAGGGTGAAAACACATAAAGTTGTTTAATTATTATTTGACAAGATTATTTCAAATAATCATCATCATATATTTTAATTATCTAAATTTGGATCCATTTTGACATAAAAAATAATTTATATTAATTGAATAATCTAAGAAATTTCAAGAATACCTCTCCCATTACACATAAAAGGACAACCTTTCTCTCTTTTACTAACACAAATTTAAGAAATATATCTAGAAAAAAACTACAAAATACTCTTCTCAACATAATTATCCATATTTTTTAAGTACTTTTCTTCCAAACAAACCAACCTTACGTCCTTTAAGAGGAGATCTAAAGGAGCTCTTTTAAAGAATAATTAATCTTCTTCAAAAAACACTTTAATTTTTATTCTTCCTTTACCACATTAAATTATGAACTAAAAATTACAATATAATAAAAATATTATATCCCATATACTGAGATATTATTATGGTTGTTTCATAAAATTTATCCATCTCCATATCCATCAAATTTGAAACAAAACCATCACTTGTGTGTACGATAGACTACTGCATCACAAACTGATGTGATTTGTTTTCTATTACTACCTCAAATTTCTTGTTATAAATATGTAATTAATGAATATATAATATATTTATAACATAATTATTCTACAATAATTATAATATCACATATTCCTTCTTACCTTCTAATCTATTGGAAAACGATCACACTACACATCCATACGTGTAGACTACCATCTCCACGGAGCGATGTGATGTGTTTTCCATTTATGATTCACACAAATAGAAATAAGGATATATTTAATGATTTTATATGATATATTTTATATAATAATAATAATTATATAAATGTGAATTATTATTTATCACTTTTTATTTCTATCCTTTTAAATGAAAATACAGAGTTCATGGTACGTATGGCCTACCAACACCATGAACGATGTAATTCATTTTTCTATGAATAATTTTTTTGGATGAACATAAATAAATAAATAAATAAATATATATACTGAATATATATTATATTTATATCATGAATAAAATTTTGGAGATGATGAAACCATGATCAATATGCATTGTTCAAAACTACTGAATCAAAGCATACATGAAAAATGTAGTAGTTAACACTCATAATAATGATAATAATATAAAATTATTAAAAAATGGGTTAAAAATGGTATAAATGGATATTATATGATATTATAAATACGTATATTATTATATTATATATGTATAATAAATATAAATTCATTATATTGGAGGTTAAAATCACTTACGAGGCATGTCAAACATGTGGTAAGGGGTTTCTGAACTAAAATTCCTTTCATTACTTTATAATTACATTTAATTGATTGTATTATGCCATATTTATATGAAAAATTTCATTTTTCTCATATAATAACTTCATTGATTTACTCTCACTTCCAGGGTATGATTTTTTAAGGGATTTCATCTCAATTTTGACTCCAATGATTAATATTTAGTATTATAAACTTATTTATTTTTATATAGTGTATATAATCCTAATTTTATATATTTAACATGAATATATATTTCATAATTATCATTAATTTTTCATTTAAATAATAACAATTCAAATTGTTACAATTTTAATGTTACCAAATGGGTAATTATTTATTTTACAATATCATTTTTAGGATTTCTCTTATCTTCGTTGTAAGAATATTATAATCTATCCTTCATATACTCGATATATTTTCTTATACTATAGATATTTATGGTGTTTCCATATTTTATTCCAAATTTTCATATCTTTTTCACTTGAAATATGAAAACAAATTCTAAAAAAACAATCTTAATTCTCTTTTTGACCGGGTATATTTTTAATCTATGTCTATATATCTTAAAAATTGTTTTAAAAAATCACTTTTTATTTAATAAAATTAAATTTTATGTTTCTATTGAATTTTAAAAATGTTTTAACGAAATATTTATATGGTTTTCATAAATTTTTAGTTTATTTTATGTAAAAAGAGTCAAAAAGAATTTTTTTTCAACATATACATTTTTAATATATTTTCTCTCCCCCATAACAGTTTTTCACTCTATGGATTCTTTAAAAAGATTTAAATTGTTTTCTGAAGAAATATATTTATGAAAAAATATTTTAAAATTTTTGCTTAAAATTTATTCTATTATTTAAGAGACTTGATTTTACTACAAAATATACTTTTATGATGAATTGATTGTCATTTTTTATCTCTTACTAATTTTGTGGTTGTTAACTCTCTCATGAAACATTCACTTTCTTATGATCATTAAAAGTTACAATTCAATTAAATAAATATATTATTTTTATCATGGATATGATTATTTATCAATCCAAACACTGTTTCTAAATATAATTTTTTTCGTTGGAAGTTATTCATTTTACTAGAGAAATATTGATATTTCATATTCTTTTATGGATATATAAATTTATAAATTTATTATATTGTTTTTGAATTAAATTTATCATTATATGTATGAGAAATGCATTGTACATGAAGTGATGGGTGGGGCCTAGTTATTGATATCCCCTATATGCATTGATAAGTCTCATGAGAGAAACCCATTGTTTATACTTGTTAAAATAGGGTTTTAGTGTATAACTACCGATTGATTAAAGTGTCTTGGCATAAGGCTTTGTAGATAAATATACTATGATGTCTGTGATCAGAAATTCAAATAGTAATCACTTCCTTAATTAAAAATTTAGTTATTATTTTCCAAGAGATGACTAAATTTATATTATCCATGGATTCATTTCATTATCAAGTAATTGATTAAATGGTTTGTGTTTTTAGTTATTTAGCTTTCTATACTGATTATTCCTTATTTAATCATGATAGTTTCTACTATCCATTACACTTATTGAACATATGAGGTAACCATTTTTTTCCATTCCCCATGATATGAAGAAGTATATTCTGAATAATCTCAAGTATACACGAGTTTTTATTATGCAATTTATTTTATATTTCTAATACAATAATTTAATTATTTATGTATTTAGTTCTTCAAGAATACAAAACTGATTGGTCCTTTGGGATGAGATCCCTTGTATTTTTTTAAAATGTGTCAAAGCATGAACAATATCTAGGTTACTAGAGTTGGGTTTGTTATTATTAGTATCAATGGAAGTTTATTAGAAACCTTGGGAACTATATTTAGGAAATATATAGATTAGGAAACATAAGCCTTTAAAAGTCTTTGAGGATAAATTTAACTATATGGAAAAATACAAAGTTCTATTAAGGTATAAATTATTTGGTTTTTATGGAAAAATATATGTGTCTAGGTAATATATGTGGATTTGGTTTTTGAACAAATTCATCTAGGGTAAATGAACCTAAATAGAATTGGCCAATTATATCTTAACCATTATTCTACCACATGGTGACTATGCCCTTACTGCAAACCTATCCTGACACTACCAGTGGATATGCTTGGGTTAACTAATATTTTTCAATGAAACATTTTGAATAATTTCAATAGATAATAACCACAAAAAAATAGTTTAGAACTAAGGTTTCTTACATTAAAAAGAATGACATACTGTAAATAAATTTCATGATTATGTGGTTTCCCAATATGATTATTGTTGCTCATACTATGAATTTTAATTTTAGTGAATGGATAGAAATTTAAGGAACCATTTTAATACTCAATGTGATGGATAATGAATTATTTTCCCCATTATAAACCAAATTAATATTGATATGGAATGAAAAATCATATAAATATATCCAATAAAAAATATTTTTATATGATTAACAATCTCAAAATGGGTGAGTTTATTTACACACATTATAAGAGATAAATGGTTTTTTATGAAGATCATAGAGGAAAGTATATTTGGATTACTACATGTCAAGAATGTTGGGATAAATACCCATGAAAATGTCTTAATAAAAGGGGATTATGGTTTCTATGTGATGAATAAGGGTAGATATAATGTATTTTACGAAGAAAAAAATGAATAATTTGATATAGGGATAAAAATTACATCATATGGTATGATTTATAGTTTAATGTCTTAAGAGTATAGATTATGGGAATTATCTGAGTCAATTCCTTAGTCCAATTGTTAACTCATTTTCCATGTAATGACCTATGATATTCCCTTCATTGATGTTAATGGATTTAAGTGTTATGTATTGTGATTCATGAATTATGAATTATGTCGTAGAAGTATTATACCATTATTATCCTGGTTATAATAATAATGAAACATATAAGGATTATTCTGAATTAGTTTTTATGTAAGGACTTTAAAACATACATTGAATGGTACTAACAACCAAGAAAAATGATTTAATTTTAGGATTATATTTTTGGAGAATACAAGATTAAGGTAAATATAACCCTTAATATGTGCCTGATATTGAGTTAATAATTATTATTTGGGTTAAATATATGCCTGAAATTATTAAAGTAAATTTAAAAGTATTTGTGAACTTATAAATGAATAGTAATTTGATGACCAAGAAATCAAGGTCATCTTTGGTGAATTTTAATGAATTTTTGGATTTATGGAATAAATTTGATAATCTATGACTTTATTTAAAGAATAGGAAGGTAATTAATTTTTCAAGAATATATGTTTTTGTTGAGGTTTTATGGTGACTCAAGTTAATACAATATATTAGGAGAATATATGATCAAGATCTTCACATGTTTGGCATATTAAATTATGAGCTACATTATTATATCTTTAGATTAATTTTTGATCAAATATTTTGGATTTAGTGGTTTGGAATTTGATTATACAAATTCTGAATGAGTCATATGGTTGATAATTTATGGAATGGATAAAGTTAAAATTTTAGGGTTATTATTGAGTTTTTTGAGATTAATGTATTGTATTTATAGATATGGGATTATTTATGCTACCCATTTTGATTTTGTTAAATATTTAGAGGATTAAGGATTGACTAATGGATATTAGGATTTGTTAAAAGTTAGTTTTAGTGCTTTAGGAATGAAAAATTAAACATGAATATCCATTTCTTAGAGTGATAGGTAATGTGTAATTGGTTTATGTGAAACCAATGGATATAATTGTGATTATTAATTGAAGATAAATCATGTTAGTATAATTTTTATTATACACTATCTTGATAGTAATGGTATCCATAAACTATAGGATAATATATCTTGAAATAAAAATGTTATTATTTAGCTTCATTTTTGATGAATTGATGGTATTTTAACCCATCAATATTTTAGGGTTTTATGGTTGTTAACTTTCTCATGAACATATTTCATATCACTCTCTATTAGTCTTTGGATGTTAGTATTTTTTTCCATGTGTATATTTTAACTTCCCAAAAATGTTCTTTGTATATGGGAACTAGAATATGTGATATTTTAGGTAACCTTAATCTTTCTTAGTTTCCCTTTTCAAAAGAAGTTTTATTATCCCTATGTATGATTTTGGGCTTCAAAAAATTCTATAAATTGGATTACTGAGATAAAATCAAGAGGTATAATTTATTTAGAGGGGGTAGAATTCTACATCCAGAGATTTTATGATATATTTTACATTTAATGAAATTCTTTGAAACTTATATTTTTATAAAAAAAGTTTAATTGAACCAGGTAAATATATTTAAATATTATTATGCGGAAATTATATAACTTTTAAATCATCATGTTAATATTATATTATGTTGAATTTTTGGAATTTTCTAAAAAATTTATTTTTTGTTTGAATAGTGAAAATATAGATTTTTAAGGAAAACTTTGTTTTTTCCCATATTTTCAGAGCATAATTTTATTTTTATTTGGTTTTAAAATTCCATTTGTTTATTTTTTTCAAAAATAATTTAATTTATTCCTTTTAAATAAAAAATATACATGATATTGGTATAAAAAACTTATTTACTTAAAAAGTAATTTTTCAGAAAACCATTTTTCATCACACATTTAGGTATTATTATAAAATAAATTACTTCCAATTATAGATATTTAATTTTATAAAATTTATTTAATATTTATAATCATTAGCTTCAAATTTTGTAAATAGGTCTTTTTTATTTTTAGGCATTGTGAATAGTATTTTTTGTAAAATTTAACACCTTGGTAAAGGGTAAATCAGATGATTAAGATTAAAAATAAAGTTACAAGGAATTAAAAATATGTCCAAAACATGAATTTATTCTATTGGATGATTTTATTTCATCAATAATAATCCAAAATTCAAAAACTTGACATTTTTTGGTATTTATATTTATTTATTCTTTTATAAAAATTATGTAAAGGATAAAGTAAAAATTGTCATTCTGTTTTTTTAATGCATATAATATTTTTGATGAGGATAGAAAAACTTATTTTTGGTTATTAATAGTAATTTTAAGTATTAATTAATTTTTTTTCAAGTTATTTTACTTTTAGTTTTTTACTAGACAAATAATTATCTTAAATTCTATTGCAATGTCGACAGTTTATTAATTTAATTAATAGAAAAATAAAATATATTATTTAAAATTTATTAAAACTAGTAAAAATTTGAGGAATCATTATGTTACATGAAATTTAAAGATACATATTACATATTAGGGATTTTTATGAGATTATATTCGAATTACATATCTGCATTTTTGAATTTAAATTCAAATTAATTGAATAGTTTCAAAAATGATTTAAATAATATTTTATGGAAATAATATTTTATTAAATTAGGACAAGGGAAATTATATATGGTTTAAAAATTCTTCTCATGTCCATTTATGGTCCAATTTTTTATGGTAACTCTCTTGGGTCTTATATTGTAAACAACATTGTTATCACAATAATTGTGGAAAGGGTTAACAGGTGTTAAAACAAAGACATTAGGGTGAAATCATAACCTATAATTGTTAAAATTTTAATTTATAAGATGTTTTAGAATAATATTAATATTATTTTCAAATTATATTTGTTTGGATCCATTTTTCCTCAAAAAATAGTTAAGACTAATTTAATACTTTGAAATTCAAAGAATGTCCCACTGATCACTTATAAAAGGGAACCCTCACTATTTTATTTAGACAACATAGAGCCATATATCTCAAAAAAAACTTACTAAATACACATAAATAAAATCCATATCCATTTTTTTGACGTGACAGTATTCTCAGAAGACCAACCCTTGGTCCTTTAATAGGAGATCCAATGGAAATCTTTCAAAGGAGAGCTAATCATTTTCACTGAGCGCATTTAATTTTCTTCGTCTTCTACCACCTTAAGTTATGTAATAACCATTCATATATAATAAATTATGTATATAGTATATAATGATGCGTTATTATGTTGATGCAATAATATTTATTAATCTCTTTTTACATTAAATTGGAAACAAAACCATCGCTCGTGTGTACAGAAGACTACTGCCTCTAGAATAGATGCAATTTTTTTTCCATTACAACCTTACATGGATTTTCATAAACATGGAACTAAAAAATAGATATTATTTTTATTAAATAATAATTAATTTTGATTTATAATTGTTTCTGACGCTTTCTCCGGGGCGTGCAAATCCTTCTATGGAGGATGCACAGCTGTTTCCTTACATTCATACTTTCCAAAGGCAGGCGACATTCGTCACTCATTCAGGGACGATGCTCCTTGATCGAAACTAGATGATGGGATTTTAGTCCCCTCTTCCATGGATTCCTCCTCGGAACTCGTCCCCTAGTCTGGGTCTCCCTTATAGACTAAGATGTTGTTCGTGAAACTCTTCCTAGTGCAATTTCTTCATTGACGCTTGTTAATTACACTTCTTCTGTCGGGACATTCCAAGTGGTCCAGTCAAGGAAACAACCTTCGGCCGGGGGGGGGGGGGGTAGTCACGTTGGACATCACTGGTCTGTCTAGATGCTGGAACACTAGCGCATCTAGGTTTCTTCCAATAATTATAGGGATTATTGAGGGCTCGAAAGCTCGAGGAATCCCACGTTTAATGTAGGGGAATTATATGACATAGGAATATATCTAAGGTTTTACTCAGCTTCCTATGTTTAACACATGGTATGTCGCGGGTTTAACATCTAGTGGATACATATCAGACTGATCAGAACATTGGATAGAGTGGATCGGATGGGTGCAACCCCAGGAGGTAACACTGATGTTGGGGATAACACGAGGTTAGCTACCCGATTTTTAATAATGGGAATGGGGAATGAGGTGGCGTGATCCCACCGGGATGTGGCGGACCAGGTAAGATGCAAGATGGATAATGGATGGTTAAGTGGAGTGGATGGAGAATGAGATGGAGTCGACTCGAGGATGATGGTGATGTTGGGATTCAGCCTCAAAGATACCTTCTACATACCCCCATTTTAGGGAATCAAAGTCCACGTAGTTTAGGATGGGGGTATAGAACCATGGTGTGCGCAGAGGACAGTGACCCGATGATATGCCGGGTCTTATGCGTGGTTAGCAGCCTGAGGTTGGTCTTATGTCACTGGGACATATTATCAATATGGACCCTAATATAAGGGATGACAGTGTATTACCACTGGGTTTGGGTTGACAATGGCTTACCGCTGAATGGGGTTCACAACGAATAACCATTGGATGCGGTCACAATGGCTTACTGCTGGATGGGGTCACAATGGCTTACCACTGAATGGGGTCACAATAGCTTACCACCGGATGTAGTCACAATGGATTACTACTAGATGTGATCACAATGGATTGCTGCTGGATGGGGTTGAACCTCATGGAGGCTTCCTACACACCTTGCCTTGACAAGGATCAAAGTCCACATCATTCAGGATGGTGGATGTAATTTAACATTATGTAGGATGAAAAGGGGGCATGCAATTTAACATCATGCGTGACGAAGGTGGTCTGACGTGAAGGGGGTCATAATCAGTGGCTATTGGGATTGAACCTCAGGGAGGCTTCCTATGTACATTTACTTGGCAAGGATCAAAGACCACATAGTTCTGGCGTGGCCGACTGACGTAAAATGGTCGGAACCAATGGATGGTGGGCTTGAACCTCAGGGAGGCTTCTTCCTCACCTTTCCTTGGAAAGGATCAATGACCTCATAGTTCAGAAGGTGTGTACCGATATGAAATTGATGGAACCAATGGATGTTGGGCTTTAACCTTAGGGAGGATTCCTACGTACCTTGACTTAACAAGGATCAAAGACCTCGTAGTTCATATGGGGTGGACCGACATGAAATGGTCAGAACGAATGGATGGTGGGCTTGATCCTCAGAGAGGCTTCCTACATACCTTGCCTGGGAAAGGATCAAAGACCTCATAGTTTAGGTGGTGTTTTGTGAACCAACGTGAAGATGGTAGGGACCAATGGATGCTGGGATTGAATCTCAAGGAGGCTTCTTATGTACCTCTGCTAGGCAAGGATCAAAGACCGCATAGTTTAGGTGGTGTGTTTGGGTCTTACACTCTAGGCTGCCCAAAGAGAATGTCATAGTCGTTGATTAATCTAAGCCCATGTGAGTCATGCTCAGTGTGAGAAACAAGAGGTAGCAGAGACATGATGATCACGTTGCGAAAGGTGCGTCTATGGGAAGTGGAGTGGGGAATACACATATTTAACGACCTAAAGAGGAAACAGGGGCTTATGCATGGTGTGCATCCAGGGGTGATAGATATTACGACTTACTCCGAGGTGGAGGCCCAGTGGCGACAAATCCCAGTGGGAGAGGGATTAGGCACTGAGGAAGGGAGGAGGAGTAGGGATGGTACCTCCTACAAGAAAAGCTAGGGTATTACACCAAGTTGGTTTCCATGTCCCTGTGGACAAATGACGCACCAATAAAGAGAATCTCATTTCATGTGAGGAAAGATCTCACTCCTGTGGAAACCATTTGGTGTAGAGAATTTCCGAGATGGGGCACACTGTGTATAATTCATGTGTTGAGGCTACAATTTAGCGTCATGTGCTGAGGAAGATGGCGCTTGGAAGTTTAACATCTTATAGATCGGACAAGGTGGGTTCACTCCGCCCCCCTTAGGACTTGCATAACTGATACCTCTTGTCCCTTGGGGAAGGGAAGGCATTAGAAATTCCGTGGTGAGGGGGTGTTATGGAGTGATCCATTGAGGGGTCCATTTTAGTGTGTCTATGCAAAGATGAATTATCCGTTAGGGTGCCTGGGTGCCACTAAGGAGTGGCGATAATGGATGGGGATTAAGTATAGAAGCTGTTCGTAATGTCTTCCTCATGTGTGGGTATGAGGGAATCCCGACTCACTGGTTGGTTGGGGAATATAATTGGGACCTACACCTATGTGCTAGTGCATAAGCGGGATAACGCCAAGGGCACTATAATCAGTCCAAAGAAAGGGGGATGAAAAGTATGAATCACATGAACAATATTCAAAACGCGGTGAGGGTGGTGTGATGATGGAGGATAACTTTTGACCCTGTTTGAAACATAGTATCCATATCATGTTAGCCTGAAATAGGGACACACAAATGAGGGTCTACTGTTGAACGTGTTTGAATCACATGACCTGACTCTATGTGTTGTCCAAAGTCGTCTGAGGCGTTGGCCCAGAATGGTAAGTGAGCCAAGGCGGCATGGGACCAGGCCATTAGGGGGTCCCTTCAGACATGGAAGAGGATGAAGATCCGAATGAATGACACACAAATCGTGAGGTGGTGTGATGGAATGTTTGAACATATTCCAATTCTATTGAAGTTATTACACTATGATGATGGCATAATGCACCTTATGTTTGTCACATAAAACATCTCTTATTTGGAACAAGAGGCATCCTATTATTGAATGATAGAGCATGCTATAGTTTATAGTCATGTAGAGAGGACTGTTGGCATCTTATGCCTGGAGAAAAAAGGAATCTCTAATTTGGAGTAAGAGGTGTCCTATTCTTGGCATATAGGGTGTACTATAGTTTATAGTCACGTAAGAAGGACTGTTGGCATCTTATGCTTGGTGCATCAGACATCTCTTATATGGAAAAAGAGGAATCCTATATTTGATATATAGTGTGTACTATAGTTTATATTCATATGGATAAGACTATTAAGAATACAGATCCTAGAAATGAATGGTGTGGGGGATTACACAAGAACGACCCTTTCGGGTTCTACGTGGTATATGATCCAAGTGGTAGGGTTTTGATGAGTTTCTTGAGGAATGGTTCAACTCAAAGTGATTGGACAATTGATGATGAGACTCTCAACTCACGACATGGGAAACAAACCAATAGGAATATATCGACTCAAGTGTTTCATGGTGTGCGAAGGGGAATCTCAAATAATGGTATTCCATAGGTGAAAGGTGGGTGCGTATATGGGCGCAATGAAAAATCACGACGTCCAGGCCTGAAAAGTGTGCATGATGGGTTTCGCGCAGGAAGGAAGGATTGTGCCCAATAGGGAAGTCATGCGCACAATAGGGAAGGAGTGTGCGTAATATGGGAGATGTGCATGCAATAGGGGGCCGTGTGTGAAATAGGGAAGGAATTGCATGCAATAGGGGAGGTTGGAGTGCAATATGCGATCTTTACACACAATAGGGAATGAGCGCGTAATAGGGGAGATGTGCACACGATAGGGAAGGAATTAGGCAAAATATGAAGGGTTTGTGTAGAATAGAGAAGCTGTGTGCGCAATTAGACAGGTGCAAACTGGTGCGTGAAAAATTGGGCATATTGGCACTATTGCATGAAAAAATAATGTTTTTCATGAAAAATTTGGCATATTGGCCCCTTTACACGCAAAAGTGGTGTTTTCCACACAAGATGGGAGGTTTTGCATGCATGCATGGAAAATACGTACTTACGCTCATTAGAGCGGAGACCGACCACTGGGGGCCCTCTTCGGAAGAAGGGGGTGAACTAGTATTTAAAGGTGAATCCTTGAATGTCAGTGCACGTAAAATTCCATTCCAATTTTCCACACAAAGCCATTTTACATTCAAGATTCCTTTTTTACAAGTAATATTCCATTTTTACGCGCAATATTCCATTTTTATGTTCGAGATTCCATTTTTATGTGAAAGATTCCCTTTTTACGCGCAGATCCATACCTTTCCCCAAAACCGTCGTGGATGGCCATTTTCAGCAGCTCGACTTTAAACGACCATAACTTCTGATCTGTAACTCCATTTGGGCTACTCAAATCAAAGATTGCAGAGTGAGCTATGATCCAGGAACATATATGGAAGCATTCAGTGAATTACATCGATGCGTTTTCCAGTGCCAACAATAATATCATATATAGATTCTTACTATCCAATCTTTTGGAAAGTGATAGCATCAATTATTCATATGTGTGGACTGCCAAATCCATGATGCAATGCAATTGGATTTTTTTTTCTGATTTACATGGATGGTAATAAGGATATAATTAATTATTATACATGATATAGTAATTTTTTTAGAGTTGCATTATTGTTAATATTTATTTTTTCCATTCATCATAAAGTGAAAACAATGTTTATGCATACATACGACCTTCCATTTCCATGAATGGTGTAATTCATTTTTTTATCAATATTTTTTAGGGAGGATCATTAATATATGTAGATTGAATATATATGATATTTATATCATTAAGAACATTATTTATATGATTTAAACATGATAAATATGAAATAAGTTAAACTTTGAAATCAAAATATATATGGACAATGAATTAGTTAACACTCTAAATAATGATAATAATAAAATATTATTAATTAATATTTGATAAAATGCTATAAATTGATTATATAAGATATTATATATTTGTATATGGTAATGTTATGTAATTATAATAAATTTAATTTATTATATTTGAGTTTAAAATTGCTTATGAATAAATATAACTTGAGGTAAGAGGTTTATAACTCAATTTTCATTCATTGGGTTATATTTATATTTCATTGAAAATGTTAAGACATGGTTTTGAGTGAAATTAACTATGATTTGGTAATGATTTATTTACCAATATTTTATGTTTATTTACATTTTTCATACATTATCACTACATTGATTATTTCTCTCTTCAGTAATACAATCTTTGTAAGGGATTTCATTTCAATTTCCACTCTATTGAGACATATTTTGTATTATACAGCTATATGTTTTTATGTTGTGTATAAAATAATAATTTGATTTATTTTACATGAATATATATTTATTCATGATGATTTATCTTTAATTTAATGTTTACCCATTCAAATGGTTACAATTTGAAATTTATCAAAGAGGTAAGTATTTAGTTTACAGTCTCATTTTTTGATATTTCTCTTATTTTAATTAAAGGAATTTTATAAAGTATACCTTATAAAATAAATATATTTTTATTCTCCTATATATATTTAAGGATTTTATGTATTTCATTTTAAACATTACTCTCTTTGGAACTTAAATCATGAAAACAAATGTATAAAATAAAATCCCCTCTAAAGTCGCTTTTTGATTGGTTATATTTTTATTCCATGTCCAAATTTTTCAAAATTGTTTTACAAAAGTCTTTTTATTCTCTAAAAGGGAATTTCAAGATACTCTTGAATTTTTAAATGATTTAAAGGAATGTTTCTAATTTTTTTTTGAAAATGTCCTTTTTGAATTTATTTATAAACAGTCAAAAGTAATGTTTTTAATGTATACGAAATTAACAAATTTTCTCACCACCATAACCATATTATACTCTTTAGCTCCCTCTATAATATTTAATTTTTTTTAAAAATAAAAATATTCATACAAAAATTATTTTAAATTTTTCACTTCCAATTTCTTATATTCTTTAAATGACATGATTTTACTATAAAATCTATTTTTGATGAATTGATTATCATCCATTATCTCTTACCAATTTTGTGGTCATTAAATATCTCTTAGAACATTCACTTTATTGTGATCATTATGCATTAAATTTTTATTAGATATCAATATTCTTTATTTCATGGATATGATTAATTCCTAAACCATATTTCATTTCTCTTTATGGTGTTTTACTTTTGAAATTGCTTAATTAAATTTTGAAATATTGATATTACATATTATTTACTCAATACATATATTTGTTGATAAGTAATATTTTATATGAATTAATTTGATCATTCAATATGTGAGGAATTCATTGGAAATGCAATGATGAGTTTAGATCAATTATATATATCCCCTCAATGCATCAGTAGGTTTCATGAGATAGACTAGTTGTCTAGCCTTATTTAATGCCTTTTTTGGTGTATAAATACATATAGATTAAACTTTATGGGAAAAAGATATTAATGTTAAAGATATCTTGATGGTTAAGATCACGATGTCAAATATTAATCATTTCCATGATTGAGAATTCTGTTATTATTATCTATAAGATTTCTATGTTGATATTATCCATGGATTCATTTTATGTTCCAGTTATTGATTAAATGACATGTGTGTTATGTTATTTACCTTACCAAATTGATTAATCCTTATTTACTAATCAAATTTTCTACTCTACATAACCCTCATTAAGCATATGATGTCACCTTTTTTAAAATTTTCATGGGATATGAGGAAAGATATTATGAAAAATATCAACTAAGAAGGAATATTTCTTATGCTATGTATTTTATATTTCCAATGTAATATAGGAGTCATATATGTATCTAGTTCTTCAAGATTACTAAATTGACCCTTCCTTTGGGATGAGATCCCTTATATCTTATTCCAATATATTAAAGTAGACACCAGCTATGAGTTATTGGAGTTGGGGTAATTATATGTATTGTTGGGAGTCTTTTTGGTGACCATATATTTTTAGAGGATAGAGAGTCACAAACAAATGAGTTATGTCTAGAAATTGATATTTTCCTCTACATGGAAGGGTAACCTACAAGGATTTTTATATATATGTAATACCGAAGATGATTCCCTCTTTCACATGCACCCTAGATATGTTCCGGTGGTTTTGATAGGTGGATAGGGTGTTTGATTCTACCACCCATAGAGTTTTGGACTATGTGATCAGATTTCCATCATTGGATGGTGAATAGTCTGTCTCTCCCTTATATCTCCCCATTATTTTCTATTTGTGATGGAATATGTGATTTTTATTTATTCTCAATGGTCAATTCATAAAAATATTTGTTCTAAAGACTATGAGGTTATAGTAGTATGGAGATGAGTTTTTGGAACTCCCTTGGGCTTAGCCTTATTGTTGAAGTGCATGAAATATCAATCATAGATGGATTCATTACACCCCCAAAGAGATTAAGTTTTAGTCCACTATACTGGGATATAATTTCTCAAATTTTCCTCATTGATAAATGGAACAATTATTATGTGGATAAATACAATGTTCTCCTTAATTGACCATAGGTCTTGGTGAGACACAGAGTCCTATATGGGGTTAGTACCCCCTTAAATATCTTGTACAGTCTAGAAAGACATGAGTCCCCTGATATCATCATGAGTGGTGAAAATATGGTTATAAAGGTTATATAATGATGGTGGTTTAAATTATTCTGGGTTTAACTCCATACTTTGGGAGACTTTCTTCGGTGAGGTGCGAGTCCCATGTTACGGTACCAAAATAGTGGTGTGATGGTGGTGTTATTTTGAGTTTTTTCGGAAGTTTTGGGTTATTAGTGATCCATACTGTTCATGGTTCTCCATTTTCGCCTATAGTATGCCACTCAAGTGAATTAGGTCCGAGGGGGTTGGGATTCACCATATAGTTGGTCGAAACCCCCCCTTTTTTGTCACAGCAAAGCCACATGACTCCCTCTTTGGATCATAGTATAGACAAGAAAGTGTATTACCTATGGTAGGGCGGTGAAAAAAACTCCCCTATAGATAGGGTGAGGGTCATCTATCTGTGGGGTCGGTAACCCTCTCAAGCATCATATCTTACTCGAGATGTCCCCCCTTTATTTCTTAAACATTATATTTTATACTTTCTGAGTAGTATGTTCAGATGGAACTTCATTGAAATGAGGTGTTTTTCTTAGAACAATGATGCAACACTGAGTTTATGTTGACACTCTATGGGTCGAGAAAGTGATCTTGTTAATTCATGTTTAGTAGATAGTGGTTTAGTGATTTTCAACTTTGTTATGTGATATTACATACTAGATCCATTGGGTTTTATGTGGCTTGATATTTTGTGTTGTGAATGAGATGGTATGTGTTTACCCTTGATGCATGAGCCGTATTTATCACAGATGGTCACAGATTTGTTTTTACCTTGGGACAAATACAAAGTAGGTGTTTTTACCTGAGGCCTAGGATTAGTTCATGGATTCCTCATTCCATAGAATGAGTAGACATTTTAGGTCACCCATTTTTATTTTTCCAATTAGATAGGGTTTGGGTTATTTTGAAAGTGAAGTAATATATTATTCTATTGATTCTTTTTTCCCCTTGGTTATGTTTGGTGGATATATGGTTTTTCCCCAATTTACATTTTCCTTTGTAGCTATATTTCCATTTATGGATTTTAGGGCTTTTTTCTGAGTAGTTTTATGCTCACCCCTATCAATACTGGAAATATGATCTATACCAACGGTTTCGGCCAAACCGTTGGTATAGTTCACTAATTTGGACCTATACCAATGGTTTGGCCAAAACCTTTGGTATAGGTCACTTATATGGACCTATACCAATGGTTTTGGACAAACCGTTTGTATAGGGGGGCAATACCAACAGTTTGGCCAAACCCTTGGTATAGGGTCTCTATAATGGACCTATACCAACGGTTTTGGCCAAACCTTTGGTATAAGTCCATTATAGAGGCCCTATACCAACAGTTTGGCCAAACCGTTGGTATAGGCCCCCCCTATACCATCAGTTTGTCCAAAACCCTTAGTATAGGTCCCAAAATCAAGGAACCTATACCAACGGTTCTCAAAACTGTTTGTATATGTCTATACCAATGGTTTTGAGAACCGTTGGAATAGGTACATGTATTTTTAATGGAATATTCTTACAGAGGACATTAAATAAATAAAAATTTAAAATACTTATGATAATATATATATATATATATATATATATATATATATGAAATTATGTTCACAAAAGTAAGTTATGTTAGTGGTTAGGTCGTTTAATCACAAACGAAAGGTGCTGGGATGAAAACCAACCAGATGATTGCTTTTTGAATTATATACACCAACAGTTTTATGGAACCGTTGGTATAGATTTTCATATTTCTTATACCAATGGTTTTCAAAACCGTTGGTATAGGTCTATACCAACGGTTTTATCAAAACTATTGGTATAGACCTATCCCTATGACTTACTTGGCGATGGTTCTCCAAACCATTGGTATAGGCTATACCAACGGTTTGGAGGCCTATACCAATAGTTCCAAACTATTGGAATAAGGTATTTTTCTAGTAGTGTACACGAGATTTGTGCATAATCTTGTTATGTCAGTATTGATAGTTCATGGGTCATTTAAAATAACAAAGGGCATGGAGATAATTGAGATCATAAATCTAGAACACAAGAGATCTAGTGTGATTCATGGCCTGTAGTGCTTAGATTAGAGTTGATGCAATTTTGTATCATCTCTCCCCAATTGGCTGAGGTCAATAGAATTTCATGACATCATACATTGTATTTTTTCCTCTTATAATTGGATTTATATTTTACACCCTAGAATGTTTAACCCATGAATGTTTGGAAATTTCCATTTTAGTTTGACTTGTTATCCTCTATGGTTGAATACATTTTATTATTGACTGACGATGTATATCATCTTCAAGCTGTATGGGATAAGACCTTCCATATGTTTATTGTGACTTTTTGGTGCTAGTCGCCAATCCCTGGACTAATAGAGGAGAGCTTGGGGTTGTATGATCATATCACCACTGAACATTTTGGGGACCTACATATCATATGGGTATCTAAGTTAAGTTTCGATGAGGATGGAGTTCGGTGATAGGTGTCTCTTGATCTTGGTTCATGATATAAGGGGTGATAATTCCTAAAGTTTCTTAGGTTTATTTGACATACCAGGGAGTCCAATTGGAGTGTGGAAGCTGACACATTCTTATATAAGACCTTTGATGATGTATTTACTAAATTAAGTACATAATGAATTGTTAACATGGTATATTTTTGTAGGTCCATGTATCATATAGTCGTTAATATAATTTTGGAATCCTTGTTTGAAAATCAAATTCTTGAGATATCGTCATGAAATGAGGATGTTAATTTCCCTAATGGAAAATCTTTCCCTAGAGATGTTAGATGGGAATTCTATAAATGATGGAAGAAATAAGTCTAATCTCATATATTTGATATTCTTGGTTGATTTCTCTCGACATTTTAGTAGTTCAGTTCATAGAGTATTTTCTCAGTATAATAATAGTAAATGGATATGGATATTGGTTTCATTGAATGATTTGTTTTGATAGAGTTAGTACCCCTTAGGTATGCGTGGATATTAGGTTTCTAGTCACCCATATGATATTTTTGAGTGTGAGACTCTTTCATGGATAGAGGGACATAAAATACCATTCATGGGGAATGAGTCATCTATTAAAGAATGGGGTTTAGTGCTCCCCAGATCTCGATGAGGTGAGGGTCTCCCATATTGTAGTTGAATCAGTTATCCCCTACGAGACTGAGATAATTTCCTTTATCTACAGCATTTTTTGTTCTTAGTGAGGTGGGATATGGTTCTTGAATCTATGTGAGGGGATACTCCCACATGGTATAGGTAATATGTCCTCCATGGGAGAGTTAGGTTCCCTCTTGGATAAGATATATCATGTTTGGGCATGGGTATAGTACTCCACAGATCCCAATGAGGTTTGGGTCCCCCATATTATAGAGGATTAAATATCCACTATAGATAGGGTGTGGGCCCTCCTTCTGTAGAGATTTATTTGGTGATTATTTACTAGTAGTGAGGTGTGTTACCCCCTTACCATGTTTAGAGAAACTGAGTGAGGTAAGGGTCCCCCTCCATAGTTAAGTGATTGTGTGTATTTTGACCAATTAATGGGGTTCATTTAGAATATTCTAGTTTATAGTGAAACTCTAGGATGATCTATTTAAAGGGGCTAGTGTGCCCTCTCATACTATTTCATCTAGATAATGATGACTACGATAAGGGAAACACCAAAAATTGGGAGACATGGATAAGTGGATTGATTGAATATTTCCTCCCTATGTGTATAGGACCTCATTTATAAATAGATCTTATCATATGGTCTATGGGCCAATGAAAAATTGTTATAACCATGAGGATTTTATCGTAGTGTGATTTATGGATGGTTTTGATCAGGAATTTCCTCATGTTGAAAAATATGTGATTAGTGACCTTTTTCCTTGGTTCTTAGATTTAGTTAGCATCAGTTAATGTTATTATCATATTTTTTTTATCATTTTAAAAAGTACTAGATATCCTTATAGATTCTTTGGACTAGTTTTATATGACTAGAGACTTATATTAGAGATGAAAATCTACCATATTTTCTTGTAATCTGTAAAGACCCAGATTTTTCCCTGTAAATTTTATATATATATAGAATTATTAAGAGTTTGTGAATTTGACAACATGTGATTCCAATTTTCAGTGTGCCCAGAATTCATTTCTGGACTTTTTTTAAGGTATGTTCAGTAAATGCATAACCGACATTTTCTATCTTCTGAAATGGTGCTCGGATTAAAAATCTAAGGGCACCGTAGAATTTACAGCGCAAGGATTCACTTAAGTGAGACTTTACTTTGACTATAGTAGGTATGGGGAAGAAGTTAAGTTTTGTGAATTTTAAAAGAAAAGAAATGAAATAATTTTATTATTTTATTTTCCTTTATTCTCTACCAATGGACAAGAAGAGTGTGGGACCCATGATGTGTCAAGCCAATAAATGGCTTGACATGCCAATACTAAGTAATGACATCGTTGGGGAAATTTTCAAGGTTCCTAATTTATGAGCCCCCATTAATTATCCATGTCATTACTTACCCTCCCACTCTCCTATATATATGGAGCTTGGGGAAGGGTTTCGGCAGAAGATTATCCAAGAAACAAAGTGATGATGGAGTACCATAACAATGAACCCTTAGAGGATGGAGTCAATCCCAGTGGGAGGTGACGTGCTACACCGGAAAGCCGAACCCGGGTCTGGCGTTCGAGTGGAGACGGGGGCGGCTTGTTGTAGGGATGACGAACAATAAAACTTCCTTAATCACGAGCTCTCTCCAAAGTATCAAGGTAGGGGTAGTGTTGATGGATTTTGTTTTCCCCGCATTTCATTCAAAATGGTAAGAATGCATCAACTGAAACATATTGATCTGTTATTCTTTTTTTATATATGTGGGAGGGTGTTTATTATCATTGGGATCGGTATTTAAATCAAGGTATGAAATCCGGTTGAACATTTTTTTTCTAAAACCCCCAGATTTATTTCTAATGCCGAGGGAGCGGTACGACATGAATAAGGCCCGAGCCCTCCGCTCGTACATTGATTATGATGGACCCAATTAAAGAATGTGTTACCAAGAGGCCACATGCATAGACAGTGCAGGAAACAGGTCACCAGCGGCCTGACGAATACCCTGCCGCCGCGGGTGGCACATGGAGGCATGAGAACGGCATGGGGCGGCACCAGCAGCTTTCCAGGTGGAAGAACCAACCACTACCCTAGGAAGTGGTGAAAGAGGAGAAGGGTGTGCCCCTGGAAGCACACTAACGCTGCATCAGGGCCGCGACTTACGACGGCCGTGGTAGAGTAGAGGCCGCCGGTTCGACCGATCGTTGGGGGATGGGGCGCATGCCCATGGAGCATCCGGAGGCAAAGCCGCAGCATGTTGGCCAAGACACAAAGGACCCACGGTTCCATGTTTCATTGCATTGGGTCAAACCCCGCGGGTTGACCCGCTGATGAGGACCTGTGAACCGTCAACCTTACCTAGACGCACCGCGTCCGGGTGTCCCTGGAGGCCCATGCCACCAGGCTAGTGGCACCACTAAGCCAACCCAGCGGGCCGACCCGTAGCCCAGAGGGCCGACCCACGCCATAGTGGGCTGAACCGCCACCTAGCACGTTGACCTATGGCTCAGAAGGCTGGGTTGACCCAGATCGATCCGGGTCGGCCCCTACTGAACTGGGTCGGGCCGGTCTGACTGGGGAAGACCAGACCCAGACCTAGTACTGACCTGTTAAACTCAATAGGCCCTAACTTCTAAACCGAATGTCCAATTGAAGAACCCTCTATGGTGTTAGGATCATTATGAAAAGGCAGACCTTTTTAGATACTCCACATGAGTTTTCGAGAATGTTGGGGTATGACTGGTTTGGGTCGAATAGGAATCCAACTAGGTACTTGGCACTAAAATGCATGTATCTTGCAAACTGTACATCCGATTGACGATCCATATGCTGATCTGGGACACTCTTGATGAGACAGATCTTTTAGAATACTTTGTGTTGACTTCTATGTATATCATGATGCAGCGATTTGATTGAGGAGTGGTTCTACCAAGCAGACTACGTATGGAACCCTACGGTTGGATGAGACCTGAATACTTCTTGATGATGGTCCAGTGGGATGTATATCTGTGTGACCCAGAAGGCCCAAGGTGGGGAGTGACTTTGTGTGTCCTAGCAGACCCATGGTACATGATAATAGGAGTACCTTAGTTCAGCCTAGGTGGGAAGTGGCTCTGTGTGACCCGACATGCCCACGGTGGGAAGCTGCTCTGTGTGACCAGGAATGCCCACGGTACCCATATGGGATGAGTACCACAACAATGCAAGGTTAATGGGAAGAAGCTCTGTGTGACCTAGAAGGAACATTGTACTCAATAGAGGAGGAGTTCTCCAGTAGCCGAGGAGTTTGATGATTTGACAATCCTTATATCCTTGACCTAAAGTGATACCTGGTGTGAGTTGACATGTGTTGGGTACATTTTCTTTGTGCTATACTTCCATTTTTCTTGTGTGGTATTTCCTTTTTGTTTTGGGGGTCCCTACTGAGTTTAGTGTTACTGTCCCCCTGCATGGGCCCTACCCACTTGTTTTCTATGTCCCGTGCAGATGATCGATGCTTCGACGATGGACATAGTGACATTAGACTAGACAAACCATAGTGAGATCCAACATACGATACGTACTCCCTCAACATCTAGTAGCTACACTACTCCTATGATCAGGTGGGGATTTCTACGGATGGACATTAGAGGAATCATGTACTTTTCTTTTTTTAGTACTTCCTTTTGGGGTTTTGTATTCTGGCCCATTTACTTTTATCTATGATCTTACTCATTTTACTCTCAGTGGCATACTATCTCTATTCTTGTGAGTTGGTACTTAGTTGGGTTTGTGTGTTCATACAAGTATTCCGGAAAATGCCTCCAACTTGTGGTTTTACACCCTCGATGCCAGTCACCAGCCCCTAGCCTTCAGGAGTCGGGCTTGGGGTAGTCACGGTATGAGCCCTGGGGGACGGGTTGTGACAAAGTGGTATCACAGGCGGTCAATTATACATCAGAGATCAGGAGTCAATGTTTTTATTTTAAAGTAATAGTGCTATGTGTTGCGAGTCTAACCTTCAGGTTCAATGAGTCTAGGGTTGGTGCAATGACTGACATATCCAAACACTGGAACCATGATTCATGCTTTTCTCCTCAATACACGAGAATAATGGATGAATTTTTGTTTTGTGATTTCGAATGAAAGTCAGATCACTGGGTATAATGTTCTAACTATGTCACATCTTGATTTATCTCAGGATGCCTCCATGAGGATGACCAATCAGGATCCAGATGCATGAGGAAAACCCTACCAGCGATGAGGCATCCGTCCATAGACCAGTGTTTATGATGGCCCCAACGGGTGGTTCTCTAGTGCTTCCACCATCTGATGGTCAGCCCCTACGACTGGCGGTTCTGGAAGATGACATTATTAAAATCAGAGCCCTACATGAGTTTCAGTGGCAGAGACCTCTCATGTTCCTGGGAGAGATAGATCCTTGAGTCGCTGAGGACTGACTGGAGGCCGTGAAAGGGATCTTCCTCTTAGTAAGGACACCACCCGACCAGATGGCGATCTTGGAAGTGATCCATCTGCAAGGATCAGTTGGGAGATGGTGGAGTTTGACCATCCAGGTTCATGATGAGGCAACCCTCGCTTGGGTTGAATTCGAGAGGATTTATCAGGAGGAGTTTTCCCCACGATGTTTCACTCTATGCGCATTCAAGAGATTCTCCACCTTCAACAGAGCAACATGACAGTGGCCGAGCACTCGGCAAGGTTCATAGAGCTTTCCTTCTACTGCACGAATATGGTGAGAGAACCTTTCTTCAGGGCACGTGCCTTCAAGCTGGTGATTAGGAGGGAGATCAGGGATTCAGTTATGACCCTCAACATCCCCACTCAGGATGGGGTGTTGGAGCGGGCCCTTCTTGTAGAGAGTTTCCTGACGGAGCAGGCAACAATAGCTACAACCTCTAGAAGACCCCATGCAGAAAAGTCTGTGACAGGCAGCATGCATCAGTCATGTGGGCCTTAGCGGGCCAGGTCTTTTAGCGGGAGAGCCCAGGACTCTGGGTCGTCAATATGAGGCTCCCAGTCCATAGGGACTCAAGAGGGAGCCAAATAGTGTTACACGTGCGGCGGGTATGCCCACATGGCTCGTGATTTCCTGACCCCCTGTACGAATGACCAGTAGATCGTCAAGGGTCCATCAAGATAGAAACAAACACTTGATTGGGGAGGTCTGCAGGCAGCTGACAGATGTGGAAGGGGTGATGGTCATGCAGCAGGCGGTGATTCGAGGTTCTACCACCACCGCCTCCAGGAGGTCCACCCCGACTACAGGGAGTAGGTGGACAGTCAATATTTTATTTCCATGACTCACGTTCAGAGCTCGGAGATTCTGGTGGGGCCATTGGCTCGATCCTTACATCTAGAGACACATACGAGAGTGGATTCGACGATTACACACTGGTGCTGGCATTGTGAGCTTACTCTAGGAGGTGAGAGCTTCAGTTGAGATCTCCTAGTAGCAGCATCTAGGCCTTACAATGTCATCATGGGTATGGACTAGTTATCCATAGTACATGCTCATATTGACTATATTAGGTGCAAAGTGCGGTGTGTCCACATGAATGGGACCAGGTTTTCTTTCACAGGTGAGAAGGGAACCTTTGCAGCATAGGACATATTTACCTAGAGGACGGTGCAACCGATCTCACATTAGTTGGCTAGCCTTACCCTCAGGCAGTTGATGTTGAGAGTCCGAGCTATCCAATAGTTTTGGACCAGTGTGCCAATGTATTTTCTTGTTGATGTCCCAGGACTACCTCCATGTTGAGAGGTAGACTTTTTCATCAACTTATACCCAAGGACAACACCGATATCTACACCAGCATATCGGATGGCTCCTGTGAAGCTTCATGAGTTACGAGTACAGTTGGAGAAATTATAGGGGAAGGGATTTATAAGTCCCATTGTCTCTCCTTGGGAAGCCCCAATTTTATTCACCAAGAAGGCAGATAGGAGTTTGAGACTATTTGTGGACTATCGACGCCTAAACCAGGTGACCGTGAAGAACAAGTATCCACTTCCTAGAATTGATGATCTTTTTGACCAGTTGAAGGGATCGTGTTTGTTTTTGAAGATAAACCTCAAATCAGGCTATCATCATCTTAGGGTATGATATGAGGATGTGCAGAAGATGGCCTTCGGATGTTGATATGGCCACTTTGAGTTTTTAGTTATGCCTTTCGGTGTGACCAACACACATATAATGTTCATGGCACTCATGAACATAATCTTCCAGCCATACCTCGATGACTTTATGGTGGTATACATTGAAGACATCTTGGTATTCTTAGAGATGGAGGAGGAGAATTACTATCATCTATAGATAGTTTGGAATACACTCCGAGAGCACCATTTTTATGGTAATCTCTCGAAGTGCGAGTTCTCGATTCGAGAGGTCTAATTTTTGGGACAGGTTATCTAGGAGGCTTGATTTTCAGTGGATCTAGCAATGATAGAGGCTGTACTTTCTTGGGAGCCACCCAGGAGTGTGACCGAGGTGCATATTTTCCTAGGGTTGGCTGGATACTACTAGATATTCATGCCTAACGTTTCCAGAGTTGTGGAACCCTTGTCATCATTGACAAAGAAGGGGAATCACTTCATATGGACAGAGAGATGCCAATAAGGTTTTTAGGAGCCAAGGAAGAGATTGAAGAGTGCACCCATCTCGATGGTACATGGAGAGGGCATTGGGTATGTAGCCTACTGTCACACATTAGGGACCAGACAAGGGTGTGTCCTGATTCAGGATTGAGTAGTGATCGCCTATGGGTCACAATAGCTGAGACCGCAGAAGCATAATTACGCTACCCATGACCGGGAGTTAGTATGTGTGGTCTTCGCCTTGAAGATGTGGTGACATTACTTAATGGTCAAACGTTTTATAGTCTTCTCGGATTACAAGAGTTTCGAGTATATCTTTTCCCAGAAGGACCTGAACCTGAAACAAAAGCGATGGATAGAGTTCCTCCAAGACTATGACTTTGAGATAGTGTATACTCCTGGGAAGGGGAACATGGTAGCATATGAACTCAATAAGAGGTCAGGTCTATAGTTGCTGAGTGAGGTGACCGAAGAGTTAACCTCGTTACAGATATCCTTCATGGATAGAGATAGAGAAGCTTACCTCTAGTCTATGACTGTCACTCCCCCGCTTCTTTAGCGAGTCAAGGAGGTGAAGCTTTGGGACTTTGACTGCGAGGATCTATGTGCTCAGATATCCTCAGGACATGCACCTGATGAATTTTCTGAAGGTAGAGAGCACGTCATCCTCTTAGGAGGTCTTACCATGGTACCCGTGGAACTACATGAGGAGGTATTGAGGGAGTTCCATATGTCCCATATGGTGGTACATCCTTGTGTGGTGAAGATGTACTAGGACATATGGCGTTGGCACTGGTGTCTAGGGATGAAGAAGGTTGTAGCAAGGTTTGTTTCATGATGACTCACTTGTTAGCAAGTAAAGGCCGAGCACCAGGTTCCATAATGCTTAGTACATCCACTAGAGGTGACAGAGTGGAAGTGGGATGGGATCTCCATGGACCTTGCGACAGGGATTCCACGTACGTCCATGGGACATGATTCCATCTAGGTGATCGTTGACTGACTCACCAAGTCGGACCACTTCCTACCCATTAGAGAGAAGGGATCCGTAGAGGGATTTGGAAGCCTCTACATACAAGAGATTGTGTGACTCCATGTGGTTCCATCGACGATCATCTTTGATCGTGACAAATGTTTCACATCCCGATTTTTGAAGTGGTTGTAGGAGGATTTTGGGACACAACTACATCTGAGCACTACCTTTCTTCCCCATGTGGATGGTTAGACAGAGCGGACCATACATGCTCTAGAGGAAATGATTTGTGCATGCATCCTACATTTTGGCTGTATTTGGGAGGATCACTTGACCATAGTGGAGTTTGCTTACAACAACAGTTATCACTCCACCATCGGTATGACACCATTTAAGGCCCTGTATGGTCAACCATTTAGATCACCTCTATATAGGACAGACCCAGGGGAGTTAGCACTTATGGGTCCAGAGTTGGTACAGGCTACCACTGAGAAGGTGTAGATCATCCAAGAGTGGATGAAGACTGCACAGAGAAATCAGAAGTCTTATGCTGGCAAGAAATGGAGACCTTTATATTACTAGGAGGGGGATCACGTATTGTTGCGAGTCTCCCCTCGATGGGGACTATGAAGATTTTATCGAGGCGACATGTTATCACCGAGGTTTATTAGACATTTTATGATTCATTGAAGTATTGGAGAGGTTGCATACCTCTTGGAACATCCACTATAGTTGGAGAGGGTGCAAGATGTATTCCACGTATCCTATAGCTGAGGAGATATGTGCATGACCCATATCACATCATTGACCATGACGAGCTAGACTTTGATGATGGGGAAATTTTAATGGAGGTTCCAGTAAATATTGAGGATCAATAAGAGTGGGTACTTCATGGGAGATCGATACCTCTGGTGAATGTTTGCTGGTAGCATGGGAACCTCCTTGAGAGCACATGGGAGTCGGAGGCTCAGATTCATGCTCAGTACCACCGTTTTTTTTCCTAGTATATGTTATGGCTTTTAGGGATGAACAGACCTAAGATGGTGAGAACATAATGACCTCAATTATACATGTCATTTTTTTATATATAGAATTATTATGAGTCTGCGAATTTGACGGTGCGTGATTCTGAGGTCTGGTGTGCCCGTAATTAATTTTAGAACTTTTTTTAAGGTACGTTTGGTAAACGCATAACCGGTGTTTTCCAACTTTTGAACTGGTGCTCAGATTAAAAATATGAGGGCACCATTGAATGTTTAGCACCAGGATTCGCTTAAGGGAGACTTCACTTTGACCATAGTAGGTACGGGAAAGAAGATATGTTTTGTGTCTTTTAAAAAAAATTAAATAAAAATATTTTTATTATTTTATTTTTCATTCTTCTCCACCAACGGACAAGAGGAGTGTTGGACTAGTGATGCGTCAAGCCAATAAATGGATTGACATTACAACCCTATGTAATAAATTCATTGGGAAAATAAAGAATGTTACTAATTTATGAGCCCCCATTAATTCCCCACACCGTTACTTACCCTACCCCTCTTTTATTTATATAGACTATGGGGAGTGGTATCGGCACAAGCTTTTCCAAGCAACGAAGTGCTGAAGGAGTAGCATAACACCTAACCCTTAGAGGATGGAGCCGATCCCAGTGGGAGATGACGTGGGATGTCGAAACCCCAAACTGGAGTTTGATGTTCGAGTGGCGATGGGGGCGGCTTGTTGCAGGGATGAAGAACAACAAAATATTCTCAATCACGAGTGCTCTCTAACGTTTTGAGGTAGGGGTTGTGTTGATTGATTTTGTTTCCCCCTTATTTCATTCTAAAATGATAAGAACGGATCAACTCATTAACATATTGATCTGTTATTCTTTTTTATATATGAGGGAGGGTGTGTATTATCATTTGGATCAGGATTGAAATCAAGGCAAGAAATCCAATTGAACGTTTTTTTCTAAAACCACCAGATTTATTTCTAACATGGAGGGTGCGGGCCGACACGAACAAGGCCCGAGCCCCTCTGCTCATGCATTGATTGTGATCGCCCAATTTGAAGTTAGAGACAAGCCAAATCAAGGCCTACCGTAGTGAATAATGTGATCCCAGGAGTCCGTAGGTGTAGACGACGCAGGAAACGGGCCACCGGTGCACGATTGTTGGCCCATGAATACGCAGATGCCGACACCATCGCCAGCAGTGGGACACGGAGGCACGAAAAGGGGACGCGGCAGTGCCGACCACGTGCCCAGGGGAAGAATCGACTGCTGCCCCAGGTGGCGATAGAAGAGGGGAGGGGCACGCCCCCCGTGGTTTCCCCACGCTACAGTAGGGTCATGACCTACGTCAGCCGCGGTGGAGCAGAGGCCGCCGGTTCGTCCGGTGGACGGGGGACGGGGCACACACCAGTGGTGCACCCGACGACAAAGCTGCGGCCCGTCGATAGTGACACAGAGGACCCATGAGGCCATGTGGCACCCCGTTGGTTGAGCCCCCATGGGTTGACCTGTTGATGTGGATCCCTGCCACGTCATCCCTACCCAGATGTGCCATGCCCGAGTGACCCTAGCGGCCTGCACTACCAAACGGGTGTAACCACTGGCCCAACCTAGTTGACCGACCCGCGGCCCACTGGCCCAACCAGGGCCCAGCGGGCCGGCCGGTGGCCCATCGAGCCGACCCACGGCCTTGTTGGTTCTGGCCGAACCCATTGGGCTGGGTCAACCTAGATCGATCTAGGTCAGCCCCTGCTGAACCGGGTCAGGCCAGTCTGGCCGGAGCGGAGTGGACCCGGACCCCATACTGACGAGTTATGCTAAACGGGTCCTAAATTCTCAAATGAATGTCTGATTGATGAACCGTATGTAGTGTCGGGATCCTTAGGAAAAGGTGTTCCTTTTGAGATACTCCACTTGAGTTGTGGAGAAAGTAGGGGTATGACCGGGTTGGATCAAACACAAATCCAACTGGGCCCTCAGCACTAAAACACCTGTATCTTGAAAACCGTACATCCAATTGACGAACTGTTTATGGATCTGGGACACTTTTGAGGAGACATATATTTTTGAATAATTTGTGGTGACTTACATGGCTATATAGATGTGGCGAGTGTCTTGAGGAGTGATTCTACCCACCAGACTATGTATGGAACCCTGCGGTTGGCTGAGACCTGAAGACTGCTTGACGATGGCCCAGTGGGAAGAAGCACTATGTGACTTAGTAGGCCCACAGTGGGGAGGAGTTATGTGTGACCCGGAGGACCCATGATACTTGAATAGAGGAGTAAATTTGTTCGTCCAAGGTGGGAAGCAGCTCTGTGTGACCCGGAAGGCCCATAGTGGGAAGCGACTCCGTGTGATCTGACATGCCTATGGTACCCATCAAGGATGAGTACCAAAAAAGTTCATGGTTAGTGGGAAGTGGATCTGTGTGATCTAGAAGGTGCATTGTACTCGATAGAGGAGGATTTTTCCCGTAGCCGAGGAGTTCGATGATTTTAATATCCTTTTATCCTTGACCTAAAGTGATACCTGGTGGGAGTTGACTTGTGTTGTGTACTTTTTCTTTGTGCTATACTTCCATTTTGTTGTGTGGTATTTAATTGTTGTTTTGGGGGTCCCTACTGAGTTTTGTGTTCCTCACCCCTTGCATGGGCCCAGCCCACATGTGTTCCATGTCCCATGAAGACGATTAACGCTTCAATGATGGACATGGTGGCGTTGGACTAGACATACCGTAGTGAGATCTGAGAGACAAAACGTACTCCCTCATCTTCTAGTAGCTACACTACTCCTACGATCAGATGAGGATTTATATGGATGGCCATTAGAGCACTCATGTACTTTTCTTCTTTCAGTACTTTCTTTTGGGGTTTGTATTCTGGACCACTTACTTTTAGCTGTGATCGTACTCAGTTTCCTCTCAATGGCATACTATCTCAGTTCTTGTGAGTTGGTACTTAGTTGGGTTTGTGTGTGCGTACAAGTATCTGAGAAAATGCCTCCCACTTATATTTTTACTCCATGAATTCTAGTCACCCGCCACTAGCCTTCAAAAGGCGGGCTTGGGGTAGTCACAACACGAGTCCCGAGGGACGGGTTGTGACGATGTGGTATCAGAGGCGGTCAGTTCTACCTCAGAGATCAAGAGTCTATGGTTTTGTTTTAAATTAATAGCGTTAAGTGTTGAAAGTACGAACTTTAGTTTCGGGGAGTCCAGGGTTGGTGCAATGACCAGCATATCCAAACACTGGAAGCTTGAGTCCATCTTTTTGCCTCAATTCATGAGAATAATGGATGCATTTTTGTTTGGTGACTTCAAATGAAAGTCATATCAATGGGTATAATGTTCTAACTGTGTCACATCTTGATTTATCTCAAGATCCCTTCATGAGGATAACCAGCCACGATCCAAATGTATGAGGAAAACCCCCCCAACGACGAGTCATCTATCCATGGACCAGTGTTTATGATGGCCCCAACAGGTGGTTCCCCAATCTTGCCACCATCCGATGGTCAGCCTCTACTACTGGCAGTTCTGGTAGATGACATTTTTAGGATCAACGCCCTACATGAGTTTCAGTGGCAGAGACCTCCAATGTTCAAGGGAGAGACAGAACCTCGATTCACTAAGGAATGACTGGAGGCTCGGACATGGGTATTCCTCTTAGTGAGGACACCACCTGACCAGATGGAGATCATGTAAGTGAGCCTTCTACAGGGATCAGTTGGGAGATGGTGGAGTTTGACCATCCAGGTTCATAATGAGGCAACCCTCACTTGGGTTGACATCAAGAGGATTTTTCAGGAGGAGTTTTTCCCCATGATGTTGCACTCTGTGCGCATTCCGAAGATGCTCCACCTTCAACATGGCGACATGACAGTGGCCGAGTACTCAACAAGGTTCAGAGAGCTTTCCCGCTACTACAAGAATATGGTGTGGGACCCTTTCTTCTGAGCACAGGCCTTCAAGAAGGGGATCAGGAGGGAGATTAGGGCTTCAATTATGAGCCTCAATATCCCCACTCAGGCTAGGGTGCTGGGGCGGGCCCTTCTTGCGGAGAGTTTCCTGACGGAGCTGGCACCGGTAGCTATAGCCTCCAGTAGACCCCAGGTGGTAGAGTCTTTGACAAGCAACATGTATCTGGCACATGGGTCCAAGTGGGCCAAGTCATTTAGAGGGCCAGCCCAGGACTCCGGGTTGAAAATACAAGGCTCCCACTCTAGAGGGAGTCAAGAGGGAGCCAAACAGTGTTACACATACGGTGGGCATTGTAACACCCCGAGATTTTATGAAAAATATTTTTTTTAATTTCATTAATGTCTTGTGTTGTACGCTACACCAAAAGGAGCTTGCACAACACGAATCATTGACTTCCCTTGCATTACACGCAATCACAACCTTCCTCGATAGCGTGTGTAGTACACAATAACGAGTTTCACTAAATAACAATATGCTATTAAAATATTATAAAAACTAGCCGTTATGAATAGTAATAACCACTTTTTGAAATTTTGTAAATTTTATTTTTCAAAATTGACTTCATTTTTGGATTCAGAATATCGAAATTAGCCTAGGGTGAAATTTTGGTATTTTTATGAAAACTTTCAATTTTTGATGAATAGTGAAACCACTAAGTGGTAGTTAAAAAACTGAATTTTTCATAAAACATAATTTTACCACTTTTGTGAGTGGAATTTCAAAAATTTGAGAGACACGGTTGATGTCAGTAAGTAAAATGTGGTTCAATGAGATGAAAATAATTTTTGGTGAATAGTAACTTTTTACTTTTATTTACCACGGTTAAAAGTAAATTGGGTGATTAAGGGTAAAAATGTTATTATTATTTCCTTAACACATGTCCTAATTCTATTGGATAAGTGAAATTCAACCAAAAACAACCTTAGGAATAAAATATGACCATTTAGGCCCACTTGGATTAGATTAGGACATTTATTATTAATTTATTTAAAGAAGGGTTAAAATAGTTAAAATCAATGTTTAATAAGTAAACCATTTTTAATATAGGGTTATACATAAGATAAATTCGACTATAAATATTCATTAGAAATCTAAAACAATTTAATGCATAATGGTATTTTATTTGTAATTTTTAGACATTAAATAAGTTAATTTATTTATGACACAAAGATGATGCAATAATTATCTTATTAATGAAATATTGACATAATTGATGTTATAAATACCAAAATAAATGTAATTTGAGACTTTTTATGAATTAAACTAATTTTTTAGGTTAATATGACATGTTAGTATTGATGTAATTAAAGTTTTTTGAACTAATCATTCTGTTATGATTTTTACATTAATCAATTACTAAATAGTTTCAAAATTGACATAAAATAGTTTTTAAAACAAATATTATAGTATTAATTTTTATTTTATTCCTAAAAATATACGGTTCGGCCAAATGACATATATAATATTATATATATTAATAATAAACAACTTGGGGTTTGTTTGGCTTGTTATAGTAAGTTTATTAACCTTATAGTATAAGAACACAAGAAGACACGGTAAAAGTAAAATTATTTAACTTAATGTTAAATCTAAATGATAAGGTTAAAATAGGAACCTAAACTTGTCTAAATTATATTGGATGAGAGTATTTCTACCCATACCCACCTTAGCTTAGAAATAAATCAAATTGGAGCTATTTAAAACCGAATTTGGCTTTATAATAAAATAATATTTTTAGTTATTCCAAAGGTGCCCCTCTCCTCCCTTATAAAAGGGCACCTCATCCCTCTCTTCCTTACACCACATTGAGCCTTCAAGCTCGGCCAAACCCTGAACAATTCTCTTCTACACTTCCCTAGAAACATCCTAGAGGTCTTGGTCTTCTTCAAAGACCAATTTTAGTTCCCTAAGAGGAGGACTCAAAGAGGCGCTTCAAAGAAGAGGTAATGTCCGTTACCGATTCTTTCAACTTTATTTCTTCTTCCACTTCTTCTTATTAGGTTGTTTCATTATGAAGTAATAACATCAGTATCAATAATATACTGATATGTTATTATAATTATGAAACAAACCTATTTCACCATCTATCCATCCTACGGAAAACGAAATCGCCACGCGTGCGTACGTACGAAATAGTGTCTCCACGCCGTGGTGTAATCTATTTTCCACCACCACCTTACTTGGATGGGTATAATGGTGTACATAATAACTATATATTATTATTGTAAAGTGATATTTATTCTGAAATAGTATACATACACTCCAATACAATTCCGCGATCATGAGAACGATATCATCGCTCGTGCGTACGCACGGACTACCATCTCCACGACGCGATGAGATTCATTCTCCACGTTAACCATTCATGAATGATTATAAAGTATATATAATAAGTAATCATGAAATATATGACATAATAATGATACTATATTTATGTGTATATATATGTATGTCATCTACTTAATTCCATTCAACTCAATAAGGAAACGAAAACAGCGTTCATGCGTATGTATAGCCTACCGTCTCCATTAACGGTGTATTTCTTTCCATTTACTGATCTATTATATATATGTATATTCTGAATATATATTATATATAAATCATGTTTTATATTCTGTAATTAAGTAATCATGATCTAAGTAATCATATGAATAATTACAAGTCAAAACACGGACGACAAATGAAACGATTTTACCCAAAATGCTCTTTTACATGGAATTTACAAAAGAACGGGTAAAATAAAGTCATAAGTGAATCATATATGATATCATAACAATTAGTATGATTCTGTAATAAGTCAATGACATTATTTAAATCATTATACAGGAGGTTCAGACACTTATGAAGCAAATCAGACCTAAGGTAAGGGAAATATCACAATCTCATTTTTATCCGAGATTATTTATACTTTGGTATTTACTGGGGTGTATTTTATCATCCACATCCATGTTTCCTCAATATGTAATATTATTTTCATCCACCTACAATTTTTTAAATCCAATTTTACCCTTCGGTGAGTTTTCAGTAAAAGATATGAAAGGAATATTTTGTCATTTTTCGTACGAGGTACTTTTTGACTTTTCCGACAAAAGTACGAGAAGAATGTTTTTTTTAACTTATATGGCATGAATGGATTTTTAAAACATTACTTCCAAGAATATTAATTTACAAGTTTTCAAGTTTATTTTAAACAACTTCTTTTAGTTTAGAATTTTATGACATGTTAAGAAAGGAAAAAAAATTTTGAAGTAGAAATGATATTTTCCTCAAGAATGGAGTTCAAGTGTTTTATCAAAATTATTTTCCATCTTAGATAATAAAGGGTTCTGTTTCTATCCCTATTATTAAATTTATTTTATTATGTTGTGATGGAATTATTTTTATTCATTCCTTTATCTTATATGAATTGTTTTATGATATCACGATGTTTAAGATTCCCATTTTTATTACATGGGTTATGCTATGATGTATGGTTTGTGGTTTTGTGGCACACATAAGAATGGTATCATTATGAGATGGGTAGGACCTATATCTCCCTCCAATTCATTGGGTAAAGATTTTATATCTCATGATATTGACATGGCTGGAACGACAGGTTAAACCGGTTCAGTGAAAGAGGACTGAAATGAGGAGTGAACTCGGTTCAGAAATGGACTTTGTCCACTAAGATAGTCTTGGCAATGAGTCTTGAATAATAAGAAATGATTCTCTATGATTATGTGTATATGCCAAAAAGTTACATGTTTTATGTTTTGATTATTGGGATTACATTTCACTACTACAATTTATCCCATGTTATGATATTATGATCTCTTTTGCAGGTTAAGATTTCCAAAATTTTATGTTCTTATGAATATGATGTGATTGATATTTCTATTGTTTACCCTTACTGAGCATTTGAGCTCACCCTTTTATGTTTTCTTTTCCCCAGGATATAAAGAAAGATTTTAGGTAAAAAAGGGGAAGATCTTTATGGGAGATGTTGAAGATCTTTCACCACGATTAGAAGATTACGTTCCGAGTTTCCAAAGACACTAAGCTATTACGGTCCTTTGGTGTCTGTTTTTATTATGTATTTCGTATTCCGAAAAAGTAATGTAATGTATATGTACTTCAAGCTTCGGGTCTCTACATTTGGTATCAGAGGAACGGTTTAGTCAACCTTTGTAAACTAGGATGCGAAAATGTTAGTGAGATCTCTAGAGATATTTCTAAGGTATGTCTAGGGATGTCCCTAAGGATAAGTATACATATAGTATATGGTCCTAGAACTACGGTAACGATCTTATAATTTTACCTAAGATGTTAGATATTGAGAGTACTCCCCATTTACTATGTTGTTTTCCCAAGCATGATTTTTTCCTCTCACACTATTCTTTTTGGGTTTTAGAAAATGGCTGGAAACAGGAAGATTCATGATAATGGAGGATATGACGGACAATGGAATGATATTCTTCATGAGAAACCAAATGAAATGGGATTTGGATGTCCAAACATCGTTATTATGCCTAATGAGCAATCCCATAATATGATCAATAATCTCAACTTTGGTAAGTTTCCCGACTCAGATAATAAGAGAAAGATGGAGTTTAATGATGATCATAGAGGAAATAAAGTTCAATTTCCCTCATGTAAATCATGTGGGAAGAGGCATCGAGGAGATTGTTTCAAGGAAACTGGAAGATGCTTTGGGTGTGGAAAAGAAGGACACGAATCCAGTAAGTGGAAAGGAAAAGGTTCAGTTAACACCATGGATGAGGATAATGGTATTGCTACGACATAAATAATGGTTTAATGATTTAAATGTGGAATGTACGGGCATTATGCAAACCAATGCCCTAAGGTAAAGTCTCATGAAGAGAATCAGTACGGCCGTATGGTTAGTATTTATGTTGATGATGATGAAGAGACTAAAAATGATATGTGAGATGAAATAATTGTTGAAGCTTGGTTAATGGTTTAAGAAGGTAGTGGAATGATTACATGTTTATCAAGTGTAATGTTGTATAAGTAATCTCTTGGTACTATGGAATAAAGAGACATCTAAGGATTGTTACACTGTTGTCTTTGCTTACGTTTTGAAAGTGTATGATTAATGGTACCAGTATCCATTAAGGGTTATTCAGATATTTTTGGAATATAGATGATATACACATAATGAAGGGATAAGAAGAAAAATAAATACTTGATAGTATTCATGAGCTCATGACTGATATAAGGAGAAGGTTATATCATGGTTTGAGTATATAGAATTTTTGGATTTTGGTATGTGGAAAGAGTTAACTTTTGACAGCATTCATGTTTTCACAAAGGTTTAATGGGTATTCATTTTTCAAGAGACTATATGATTAAGGTATTCACATGATTGGAATGTGACCAACAAGATATATGGGGGATAAATGATGGTATTCACATGCTTGGTTGATGACATTTCAAGTAATCGTTTTCTTTATACTATGAGCTTGGACCGAAGTATTTTAGATAAGCCTAAAGATTGGAATAGATTATGTTGGACATAAGTTAGTATTGTTTAAGGATAGAATTGTTTTTGATTTTATAGTAATGTAGTTTTAGAAAAAGGACCACCTGCAGGACGGGCAACAACCCATCGCATCGGACATTGCTGTGGGAATCAAACCCACAACCGAAGTGCGACTGGCCTTTATCGCCTACCACTGGCCTACAAGAAGTCCCTGTTTAGTAGAAACTAGTTTTATTATATTAATAAGTATGATATATGAAGTATAAGTCCATTTTAGGAACCATATATGATTAATCTCACTATATATGGACTTATGTAAGTTTTGATAACTTTTCTAACCTTTTGTTTGAGACAGATGGAATGACCCATTATTCTATCACATGATCTTCTAACACATCATGAATGACAAATTCAACATCATTTATTTAAGAGTTGAAGTGGAAATTGTCCAAAAAACGACAAATGATGAGACTATACCAAAATCACGAAAGTATTTCTTCTAATTCCAATTTCATCAACTTTAGAGAAATGATCTTAAAAACCAAAAATGTTGTCCTAGTGCTCTTATATCTGATGAATTAGATGGTACCTTAGATCATCACAAATTTATGACTTTGTGATTGCTGTCTTTTCCATAGCCATGTTCTCTACCACTCTCCATCATAACATGATGGTTAGATTTCTCTTCCATATCCATATTTCATCTATGTGGAAACCCAGTGATTAGTTTATTTGGGTAATTGTTATGTTTCATACTTTTGTTTTTAAAGATTGGTTTTGGTTTTCCTTTTTACGATGTGGGTTTCTATTAAAGAAACTTTCGAGGAGTAAACCATTTATAACCCCGACGAATTTCGAGGGTGAAATTCATTTTAAGGGGGGTAGAATGTAACACCCCAAGATTTTATGAAAAATATTCCTTTTAATTTCATTAATGTCTTGTGTTGTACGCTACACTAAAAGGAGCTTGCATAACACGCATCCTTGACCTGCCTTGCATTACACGCAATCGCGACCTTCCTCGATAGCGTGTGTAGTATGCAATAACGAGTTTCACTAAACAATAATATGCTATTAAAATATTACTAAAACAAGCCGTTATGAATAGTAATAACCACTTTTTGAAATTTTTTAAATTTTCTTTTACAAAATTTACTTTATTTTTGGATTTGGAATATCAAAATTAGCCTAGGGTGAAATTTTGGTATTTTTATGAAAACTTTCAATTTTTGATTAATAGTGAAACCACTAAGTGGTAGTTAAAAAACTGAATATTTCATAAAACTTAATTTTACCACTTCTGTGAGTAGAATTTCAAAAATCCGAGAGACACGGTTGATGTCAGTAAGTAAAATGTGGTTCAATGAGATGAAAATATTTTTTGGTGAATAGTAACTTTTTACTTTTATTTACCAAGGTTAAAAGTAAATAGGATAATTAAGGGTAAAAATGTAATTATTATTTCCCTAACACATGTCATAATTCTATTGGATAAGTGAAATTCAACCAAAAACAACCTTAGGAATAAAATATTACCATTTAGGCCAACTTGGATTAGATTAGGACATTTCTTATTAATTTATTTAAAGAAGGGTTAAAATAGTTAAAATCAATGTTTAATAAGTAAATAATTTTTAATATAGGGTTATACATAAGATAAATTCGACTATAAATATTAATTAGAAAGATAAAAAGATTTCTTACATAATTGTATTTTATTTGTAATTTTTAGACTTTAAATAATTTAATTTATTTATGACACAATGATGATGCAGTAATTATCTTATTAATGAAATATTGACATAATTGATGTTATAAATACCAAAATAAATGTAATTTGAGACTTTTTATGAATTAAACTAATTTACTAGGTTTATATTACATGTTAGTATTGATTTGAATAACGTTTTTCGAACTAATAATTCTGTTATGATTTTCACAAAAATCAATTACTAAATAGTGTCAAAATTGACATAAAATAGTTTTTAAAAAACATATTATATTATTAATTGTTATTTTATTCCTAAAAATCTAAGGTTAGTCTAAATGACTTATATAAGGTTATATATATTAATAATAAACAACCTGGGGTTCGTTTGGCTTGTTAATGTAAGTTTATTAACCTTATAGTATAAGAACACAAGAAGACACGGTAAAAGTAAAATTATTTAACTTAATGTTAAATCTAAATGATAAGGTTAAAATAGGAACCTAAACTTGTCTAAATTCTATTTTATGAGAGTATTTCGACCCATCCCCACCTTATATTCGAAATAAATCAATTTAGATCTATTTAAAACCGAATTTGGCTTTATAATAAAATAATATTTTTAGTTATTCCAAAGGTGCCCCTCTCCTCCCTTATAAAAGGGCACCTCCTCCCTCTCTTCCTCACACCACTTTGAGCCTTCATTCTTGGCCAACCCCTACCAAATTCTCTTCTCCACTTCCCTAGAAACATCCTAGAGGTCCTGGTCTTCTTCAAAGACCAATTTTAGTGCCCTAAGAGCAGGACTCAAAGAGGCGCTTCAAAGAAGAGGTAATGTTCGTTACCGATTCTTTCAACATTATTTCTTCTTCCACTTATTCTTATTAGGTTGTTTCATTATGAAGTAATAAAATTAGTATCACTAATATACTGATATTTTATTATAAGTATGAAACAACCCTATTTCACCATCTATCCATCCTACGGAAAATGAAATCACCGCGCGTGCGTACGTACGGAATACCGTCTCCACGCCGTGGTGTAATCTATTTTCCACCACCTTACTTGGACGGTATAATGGTGTACATAATAACTATATATTATTATTTTAAAGTGATATTGATTCTGAAATAGTATACATACACTGTAATACAATTTCACGATCATGAGAACGATGTCATCGCTCGTGCGTACGTACAGACTACCGTCTCCACGACGCGATGAGATTCATTCTCCACGTTAACCATTCATGAATGATTATAAAGTATATATAATAAGAAATAATGAAATATATGACATAATAATGATACTGGATTTATGTGTATATATATGTATGTCATCTACTTAATTCCATTCAACTCAATATGGAAACGAAAACAGCATTCATGCGTACGTACGACCTACCGTCTCCATGAACGGTGTATTTCATTCCATTTACTGATCTATTATATATATGTATATTCTGAATATATATTATATATAAATCATGTATTATATTCTTTAATTAAGTAATAATGATCTAAGTAATCATATGAATAATTACAAGTCAAAACACGGACGACAACAGAACTATTTTTCCCAAAACGCTCTTTAACATGGAATTTACAAAAGAACGGGTAAAATAAAGTCATAAGTGAACCATATCTGATATCATAACAATTAGTATGATTCTTTAATAAGTCAATGAAATTATTTAAATCATTATATAGGAGGTTCAGACACATACGAAGCAAATCAGACCTCCGGTAAGGGAAATATCACAATCTCATTTTTATCCGAGATTGTATATACTTTGGTATTTACAGGGGTGAATTTTATCATCCACATCCATGTTTCCTCAATATGTAATATTATTTTCATCCACCTAAATTTTTTTAAATCCAATTTTACCCTTCGGTGAGTTTTTAGTAAAAGACATGAAAGGAATCTTTTGTCGTTTTTCTTACGAGGTACTTTTTGACTTTTCCGAAAAAAGTACGAGAAGAATGTTTTTTTAACTTATACGACATGAATGGATTTTTAAAACATTATTTCCAAGAAGCTTACTTTACAAGTTTTCAAGTTTATTTTAATCAAATTCTTTTAGTTTAGAATTGTATGACATGTTAAGAAAGGAAAAGTGTTTTTGAGGTAGAAATAATATTTTCCTCAAGAATGGAGTTCAAGTGTTTTATCAAAATTATTTTCCATCTAAGATAATAAAGGGTTCTGTTTCCATCCCTATTATTACATTGATTTTATTATGTTGTGAGGGAATTATGTTTATGAATTCCTTTATCTTATATGAATTGTTTTATGATGTCACGATGTTTAATATTTCCATTTTTATTACATGGGTTATGCTATGATGTATGGTTTATAATTTTGTGGCACACATAAGAATGGTATCATTATGAGATGGGTGGGACCTATATCTCCCTCCAATGCATTGGGTAAAGATTTTATATATCTTGAGATAAACATGGCTGGAACGGCAGGTTAAACCAGTTCAGTCAAACAAGACTGAAATGAGGAGTGAACTCGGTTCAGAAATGGACTTTGTCCACTAAGATAGTCTTGGCAACGAGTCTTGACTAATAAGAAATGATTCTATATGATTATGTGTGTATTCCAAAAAGTTCCATGTTTTATGTTATGATTATTGGGATTACATTTCACTACTATGATTTATCCCATGTTATGATATTATGATCTCTTTTGCAGGTTAAGATTTCCAAAATGTTATGTTCTTATGAATATGATGTGATTGATATTTATATTGTTTACCCTTACTGAGCATTTGAGCTCACCCTTTTATGCTTTCTTTTCCACAGGATATAAAGAAAGATTTTAGGTAAAAAAAGGGGAAGATCTTTATGGGAGATGTTGAAGATCTTCACCACGATTAGAAGATTACGTTCCGAGTTTCCAAAGACACTAAGCTATTACGGCCCTTTGGTGTCTGTTATTGTTATGTATTACATATTCCGCAAAAGTAATGTAATGTATATGTACGTCAAGCTTTGGGTCTCTACAGGCAAGGACACTTGGCTTGTGACTACCCAACCCCCTGTACAGACTACCAGTAGACGATCAAAGGACCATCAAGATAGAGACAAAGATTTCATCGAGGAGGTCTGTAGGTAGTTGGAAGATGTGGAAGGGGAGCTGGTCATGTATCAGGTGGTGGGCGGTGATTCGAGGTTCTACCACCACCACCTCGAGGAGGTCCACCCCGACTACAGGGAGCAGGTGGACAGTCACTATTTTATTTTCACGACTCTCGTTCAGAGCTCGGAGATTCTGGTGGAGCTATTGGCTCGATCCTTACAGATGAAGACACCTATGAGAGAAGATTCAGAAATTACCCACTAGTGATGGCAGTGTGAGATTACTTTAAGAGGTGAGAGCTTCAGCTAGGATCTCCTAGTAGCAGTGTCGAGATCTTACAATGTCATCTTGGGTATGGACTAGTTATCCACAGTCCATTCTCATATCGATTTTATTAGGTGCAAAGTGCGGTGTTTCCACATGGATGGGACTAGGTTTTCCTTCACAGGAGAGATAGGAACCTTTGCAGCATAGGACATACTTCCCTAGGGGACGGTGCAGTCGATCACACACTAGTTTACTAGCCTTACACTCAGTAAGTTGATGTTGAGAGTCTGATCTATCCTATAGTGGTGTACTAGTATGCCGATGTATTTCCTTATGATGTCCCAGGACTACCTCTACATTGATAGATAGACTTTTTCATCGACTTGTACCCCGGGACAACAATGATATCTACACCAGCATATTGGATGGCTCATGTGGAGCTTCGTGAGTTACGATTATAGTTGGAGGACTTGTAGGGGAAGGTATTTTTAAGGCCTAGTGTCTCTCCTTGGGCAGCCCCAATTTTGTTCACCAAGAAGGAAGATGGGGGTTTGAGACTCTGTGTGGACTATCGGCACCTGAACCAGGTGACCGTGAAGAACAAGTATCCACTTCCTAGAATTTATGATCTTTTCGACCAGTTGATGGGATCCTATTGTTTTTTGAAGATAGACCTCAATTCAGGCTATCATCATCTTAGGGTACGAGATGAGGATGTGCAGAAGATGACCTTCAAATGTCGATATGGCAATGTTGAGTTTTTGGTTATGCCTTTCAGTGTGCCCAACACTCCTGTAGTGTTCATGGGACTCATGAACATAATCTTCCAACCATACCTTGATGACTTTGTGGTGGTCTACATTGATGACATATTAGTATTCTCAGTGACAGAGGAGGATAATTCCTATCATCTCTAGATAGTTCAGAATAAACTCTAAGATCACCAGCTTTATGGTAAGCTCTCGAAGTGTCAGTTCTGGATTCGAGAGGTCCAATTTTTGGGACACATTATCTCGGAGGATTGAGTTGCGGTGGATCCAACAATGATAGAGGCATTAATTTATTGGGAGCCACCCAAGTGTGTGGCCGAGGTGCATATTTTTCTGGGGATGGCTGGATACTAATGGAGATCCATGCTTTACTTTTCCAGAGTTGTGGAACCCTTTTCAGCATTGACGAAGAAGGGGAAGCCCTTCGTATGGATATAGAGATTCCAGTAGATTTTTTAGGCGTGAATGCAGAGACTGACGAGTGCTCCCATCTCGAGGGTATATGAAGAGGGCATTGGGTATGTAGTCTACTATGACACATCAGGGACCAGACTTGGGTGTGTTTTGATTCATGAGCGAGCAGTGATCGCCTATGGGTCACAATAGATGAGACATCAGAAGCATAACTACACTTCCCATGACCTGAAGTTAGTTGTTGTGGTCTACACTTGGAAGATGTGGCGACATTAATTTATGGTCAAATGTTTTATAGTCTTCTCTAATCACAAGAGTATCAAGTATATCCTTTCCTAGAAGGACCTGAACTTGAGACAACAATAATGGATAGAGTTCCTCCAAGACTATGAATTTGAGATAGTGTATACTTCTGGGAAGGGGAACATGGTAGCAGATGAACTCAACAGGAGGTCTGGTCTATAGTTGTTGAGTGAGGTGACCGAATAATTAACCTCGTTGTAGATATCCTTCATGGATAGAGATAGAGAAGCTTACCTCTAGTCTATGACTTGCACTCCCCCACTTATTCAGCGAGTCAAGGATGTGAAGCTTGGGGACTTTGACTGCAAGGCTTGATGTGCTTAGATATCCTTAGGACATGCACCTGATGGATATTTTAAAGGTAGGGAGCACATAATCCTCTTTGGAGGACTTACCATGGTACCGAAGGAACTATGTGAGGAGGTGTTGAGGGATTTCCATATGTCCCATATAGAATTACATGCTGGTTTGGCGAAGATGTACCAAGACATCTAGCATTAACACTGGTGGCCAGTGATGACGAAGGCTGTAGTAGAGTTTGTTTCACAATGCCTCAGTTGTCAGTAAGTGAAGGCCGAGTACCAGGTTCCATCAGGATTAGCACAACCACTAGAGGTGACATAGTGGAAGTGGGATGGGATCTCCATGGACTTTTCTATAGGGCTTCCATGTACGTCCAGGGGACATGATTCCATCTAGGTGATCGTTGAATGACTCACCAAGTCGGCCCACTTCCTACCCATCAGAGAGAAGGGATCCGTAGAGGGATTTGAAAACCTCTACATAGATGAATTTCGGAGACTCCATGGGGTTCCATTGACGATCATATTTGATCGTGACACACGTTTCACATTCCGGTTGTGGAAGTGGTTAAAGGAGGCGTTTGGTACACAACTACACCTGAGCGCGACCTTTCATCCCCAAATGGATGGTTAGACAGAGGGGACCATACATGCACTAGAGGAAATGCTTTGTGCATGCGTCCTAAATTTTGGCTATAGTTGGGAGGATCACTTGCCCTTAGAGGAGTTCACTTACAACAATAGTTATCACTCCACCATAGGTATGACCCCATTTTGGGCGTTGTATGGTCGTCCTTTTAGATCATCTCTATATAGGATAGACCTAGGGGAGTCCCCACTTATGGGTCCAGAGTTGGTACGGGATATCACTGAGAAGGTGTAGATCATCTAGGAGAGGATGAAGACTGCACAGAGCAAGCATAAGTCTTATGCTGACAGGAGATGGAGAACTTTATATTTCTAGAATGGGGAGCATGTATTTTGGCGATTCTCCCCTCGACGTGGACTATGAATATTTTTCAAGGAGGCATGTTATCACCGTGGTTTATTAGACCTTTTCTGGTACTTCGAAGAATTGTAGAGGTTGCATACCTCTTGGCACGTCCACCGCAGTTGGAGAGGGTGCAAGATGCCTTCCACGTGTCCCAGCCGAGGAGATATGTGCATGAACCATATCACATCATCGACCATGGAGAGCTAGACTTTGATGATGCGGAAACGTTTACAGAGGTTCCATTAAATATTGAGGATCGACAGGAGGAGGTCTTTCATGGGTGATCGATACCTCTAGTGTGCGTTTGCTGGCATCATGGGAACCTCTGTGAGAGAACATGGGAGACAGAGGCTCAGATTCTTGCTCAATACCCCCATTTTTTTTCCTAGTCTAGGTTGTGACTTTCAAGGATGAAAAGACCTAAGGTGGGGAGAATATAAAGACATGGATTTTCCTTAATTTTTTTTATATATGGAATTATTATGAGTCTGAGAATTTGATGGTGCGTGATTCTGAGGTCTAGTGTGCTCGCAATTAATTTATGAACTTATTTTAAGGTATGTTCAGTAAACGCATAACCGGTGTTTTCCAACTTTTGAACCGGTGATCAGATTAAAAATCTGAGTGTGCCATTGAATCCGTAGCGCCATGATTCACTTAAGGGAGACTTTACTTTGAAAGTAGTAGGTATGGGGAAGAAGTTAAGTTATGTGACTTATAAAAGAAATTAAATACAAATATTTTTATTATTTTATTTTTCTTTCTTCTCCACCAACGGACAAGCGAAGTGTGAGACCAGTGATGCGTCAATCCAATAAACGGATTGACTTTCCAACCCTATGTAATGAAATCATTGGGGAAATTAAGAAGGTTCCTAATTTATAATCCCCCATTAATTCCCCACATCGTTACTTACCCTCCCACTATTTTATATATATGGAGCTTGGGGAGTGGTATCGACACAAGCTTCGCCAAGCAACGAAGTGTTGAAAGAGTACCGTAACACTGAAACGTTAGAGGAAGGAGCCGATCCCAGTGGGAGGTGACGTGCGATGCCGACCCGCGGCCTAGTTGTCTGACCCGTGGCCCAGCGGGCTGACCCACGACCAAATGGGCTGACCCATGACCCAGTGGTCCGAACCGCATCCCAGCAAGCCGAGCTGCAGCCTAGCTGGGTTGGGTCAAGCCCAACGGGCTGGTTCAACCCAGATCGATCTGGGTCAGCCCTTGCCGAACAGGGATGGGCCAGTTTGACCAGACCTAGACCCAGTACTGAAATGTTATGCTAGACGGGTCCTAAATTCAAAACTGGACATTTAATTGATGAATTGTATTCTATGTCAGGATTCGTAGGAAAAGGATTTCCTTTTGAGATACTCCACTTGAGTTTTGGAGAAAGTTGGGGTATGACCGGGTTGGATCAAACATGAATCCAACCGGGCCCTCGGTACTAAAACGCCCATATCTTGCAAACCGTACATTCGATTGATGAACCATTTGTGAATATGTGACTCTTTTTAGGAGTCATATATTTTGAAATACTTTGTGGTGACTTAAATGGATATCTAGATGTGGAGAGTGTCTTGAGGAGTGGTTCTCCCTAGCAGACTACGTATGGAACCCTGCGGTTGGCTGAGATGTGAAGACTGCTTGACGATGGCCCAGTGGGAAGCGATAATGTGTGACCCTGGAGTCCCATGGTGGGGAGACACTCTGTGTGACCCAATGGACCCATGGTACTTGACTGGAGTAGTACCTCAGTTCAGCCAAGGTGGGAAGTGATTCTGTGTGACCCGGCAGGCCCACGGTGGGAAGTGACTCTGTGTGACCCGACATGCCCATGGTACCCATCAGGGATGAGTACCACAACAGTTCATGGTTAATGGGAAGTGGATCCGTGTGACATGTCAGGACCAATGCACTCTATATAGGAGGAGTTATCCAATAGTTGAAGAGTTCGAGGATTTGATGATCCTTCTATTGTTTACTTAAAGTGATACCTGGTGTGAGCTGACTTCTGTTGTGTGACGTGTCCTGTACAAATGATTGACACTTCGATGACAGACTTAGTGGCATTGGGCAAGGCGGATCACCATGAGATTTGAAAGATGAGACGTACTCCCTCAACTTCTAGTATCTACACTACTCCTATGGTCAGGTGGGGATTTCTACGGATGGCTATTAAAGCACTCTCGTACTTTACTACTTTTAGTACTTTCTTTTGGGGTTTGTATTTTGGCTCATTTACTTTCAGCTGTGATCGTACTCATTTTTCTCTTAGTGACATACTATCTATATTTTTGTTAGTTGGTACTTGGTTGGGTTTGTGTGTTCATACAGGTATCTGGGAAAATTCCCCCCACATGAAGGTTTATGCCCTCGACGCTAGTCGCCAACCCCTATCCTTTGGGAGGCAGGCTTGGGGTAGTCACGACATGTGCCCCATGTGACGAGTCATGACATAAATGGAATGAGGAAAATTTTATATAGAGATTTTCTTTGGATCCTTCCAAGGTGGAGTGTGTCCCAATGTTAGTGTCATTAGTGATGGGTGATAAACCATGCCCCATTTAGGGTTTATGAATACTTTTGGGGTGTGTTACGATCGATAAGAGGAATCATGATCCTTCTTCATTGGGATGTGGGATCCAGGTGATGAGAAGATAAAAACCTGAGGAAGATACAACCAGTCCTTCCATTGGTTGGAAAGATTGGATTTGTATATTATAGTTGTTCTATAGGATTATTCCTATAATTTTAATATATGGGATGGTACCTTCCTTGATAGATATATTAATTGAGTTTGGGGATCTGAGTGTGGAACTTCTGGGTATGTCCTAATTTATGAATTTTCATGGAGTTGAAACATATATTGATATATGATCCTATTCATCATTATCTAGTGGATAGATCCATGCATGTGGTGCTCCATTATTTCCTTATAATTAGGCCTTAGTATGTGCTAAGGTGGATACAGTAAGGATAATGTGAATACAACTATTGAGTGAATTAAACTAACCATCTATTAATCACCCTGATTATGTGGCCACCTAGGTGTTGTGGAGAGAGTTTTAATAATAGTTCTATTGAGGTATTTTTGGATTTTTTGGGTATAATACTCTAAAAGAATGTGGTTGTGTATGTTTGGGTCTTAGAAAAATGTTTATATTAGGTTTAGAACAGATTAATTGGATCAATTTTGGTGGATATGAACATAACTATAAATAATGGTTCAAGTGTTTGTACTTTCTTTTGTTTGAAAATGGATGAGAGGATTAATAATATCATTATTTCATTGGCTTGACATTTTCCACATATACACCTTTTTAACTGATTATGAGGATTTGTGCAAGACACCTAAGGGAGGTATACCTCTCTTATCAAGATTCTTTATGGTGGAGTTTGGTGTTGTAAGGTTGTATCTATACAATAGTAATCATGGTTTCAAATTTTGAATAATGGGAGATTAACACCCACATATAAAACTCCTTTGTATATGGAATATATCTTAGTGATAAAAATAGTTGGTGGCATTGCTTCGTGTTGGTGTTGATGGGTTCCCCACACTTGGAAAAAGGTCTTTGGGTGGAATGTTTTGATAAAATTCATGAGGTGAGTCGTAATAGTTCCATGATCTTCCCTTATGGAGGTTTTAAGATGTTTGGAATTCATGGAGGAACAAGAATATAAAATGTGATATCCTCAATTTTCTTGATTCAGAAAGGATATTTTAATGGGGGGGGGGGGCTCATTTTGGGTCCAAGAGGATTTAATAACCTTAAGAAGCTGAAGGATCACATGCGTTGCTATGATATATTTGTACATAAGGATGGTTGGTGCACTTATCAAAGAGTTACTTGGTCTGTTTTCTATTCAAGGATGAAGAGTCTTTAATGTGGAGAGGATATAGTGACCCTACTTTTCCCATGTGTAATAATTTTATAAATTTTTGTGTTTTGGAGCCTGGGATGTTGTGAAGTGTAAAATTAAAACATACCCAATAAAATTATCTTATAAGTATATTCTTATGATTCTATTATTTTTGGGATGGTATGTTTACCTTTGGGTTGGAATTTTATGGAATTGTGAGCTCTGTTTATTTATCAGGATATTTTTTATTTATTAAATAAATATTATTTATTCCTACATGCATAAACATCGATATATTCTAAAATTATGTCCATATATGAATTCTAACTTTGTGGTTGAGTATAGAATGTGAGGTTTTACCCAGGTGAGGTATAAATCATTTTAGATTTCTAGGCCCTGAGTTTGTCCTTTCTACATTGTCTTCACTTTAACATTAATTTTTTGTTTTTATTACCCTAACCCCATTATTAACCTCATTTGGGATAGAGGAATGTAAGACTGAAACCACATGACCAAATAGAGAATGTGGGAGAGGTAGGAGGAATATTCATTAAAGGAGGGTAATCGATGTTAGATCAAGACACAACTATAATTACTAGAATCCTTACTATTTTTTAATTCCTGAGGGAATTTGAATTTTTTATTAGACGAGGGGTTCATATTGATAATTAGGAATCAAATTGGGATTTCAAGTATTTTTGCACAATTAAATGGTTTTTTGGATGTGATTTTAGGATTGGTGGATGCCTTTCTTGTTTGAGTGGGTGTTAGAGTGTCGACCCAATGGCCGAGCTATTGACAATGGGAATGATATGCAATTCAACTTGTTATGGGTGGTATGAACACCATGAATATCCTTTCATGTTGGCTAACTAGGCTATGAATTAGGTACATGGGATAAGGTATTCTTCATATGATCCTCTATGATGTGTTTATAGGGTTTACAACATGAAATCATTGTGGAATAGGTATATTAACACATCCATAAGGTCATTTATGGAATGAACTTACTGTTCACATTGTGAGACAATAGTAGGCATCCACTTTTTGAGGTTCCTTTTGGAAATTTTATCAGGGGTCCATTTTTGTTACCCCTTGGGATTCCATTTATTTTGATCGACTGAAGGAGCAGGGAGGTCCCTATTTGGATATCCTCCTCCCCCTATTTGCCTCTAGTTAATCTAGGTTGATTTTTGGTGTTTCATGATGTGGGTTTGAGGTATGGTTTATTTATTCTTCTCCTTGATTTTCCACTTTTTTTCACTAATTTGCTGAGTTGGATATGAATTTTGGAGGATTATTTCATTAGATCTTGGATATATCATCCCTTTTGTTGGGATTTCGTGTGTGGCTCAAAGAGGACACTACAAGAGGAGGAAATCATGATGTTTTATGTTTTCCAATGATCTAATTTATGTTTTCTAAATAATTTAGATAAAATTCTACCTCGATTTAGAGAAACAAATTTGGTCTTTTTTTTGGATTAGGTTCATGTGTGTGTTGGGAGTGGATCATACTCTATTGCTCTTATTTTTGGCGTAGTGAGATTTCCTAGTGAGTTTGGCATCAGTGAATAATTTTTATGAATTTGGTTATAATTGTTCATTTAGTTAATTTTATGGTGTTTATTAATGTCATAGTTTATTGTATACTCTAATAAGGTTTCTATAAGCTAGTAATTGATTAAGAACCATGAGTTTAGCTTGGTGGACTTTAATTTACTCCTTGTCTTGGTATTTTAGTTATTTTATATTCATGTGTGGTTATTGATATTAATTATACATATATTAAATTAGATTTATTATCTATACATTAGGTTGGGATGAACTCACTTTGGACTAATAGCCATCATATAATATATATTTTGTAAATATTTTGATGATGGTTCTCTGGTCGAATTATTTCTAGTGTCTCTCTTTATGATTTTCACAGTATCTTGAGTAAAATTTCAAAGTGAAAAATGTTATATTTTTAAAAATTTATTTTAAAAGGGGGATGGATTTAAAGTGTAATTTCAAGGTAAAAATTTTGATTTTAAAACAAGTGTTTAAATGGAATTTTCTTATGTAAATGAAGTTTTAAAAAGTTATTTTATGGGGTTTGGCCAAGGTCTTAGCATGAGAAAGATAACACATGGTTCCTTTTCTAATAGTAAAAAAGGAGGATCTAGACATAGTATTAAAGGAGTTATAAAAGGATCAATTGAGATTGTTTTGAGTTTTTTAATTTGAGTAGGAATTCCATATTTTATAAAGCATCTATGATTTTTGTGCTTCCTAGTTGTGTTTAATTATTGTGTACTTTGTTTCCTGACGATGAAGGTTGTGTGTGTAGCCTTGTGGGACCTGAAATTTTGGTTTCAATGTGATGAGTTAGTTTGGATAAATGTGGTATAACACATAAATGATTGATATGGGTATTGATATGTGGTTAATTTATAGGGCTGCATCTAGGGTGACTAGCACCTTGGCTGTGAGTTGGAAAGCTATGAGATAGGCTGCCTTGTTTTTTGTTTCCTACATGTGTTGACTGGATGCTTGTGATAAGTGATAGATGTCAGTATGATATAGGATCTTGAGTCCTGAAATTTATATAAGTGACATATCCTAGAGTTAATTACAAGAGTGAGATTGAGTCTATGTAGTGGGTAAAGGTTGGGAGGTCCATGAGTGAGATAGTTGACTTGAGTGATATTGGGAAATAATGAGTGAGATGGTTGTGGTCAAGGTGACAAAGATTATATTTAACAAAGTGATATTGGACCCCAATGTGATTTTTTAAACTAGAATCCATGAGTTTTATGGTATTAATATGGGAATATATGAGTGAATTAGTTGGACAATATATTTTATGGATTTCCCTACCATGACTGAGAAGGCAGTGCCGGTTGATGATATAGCCTTCGTTGAATGAGAAGGGATTTTCCGATTCTTGGTATGATATAGTAAATGGATGAAACCATACTCATATTATTTGGGTATGTGTTGGGACTATTTTATGTAGTGAATATTCCCTATGGAATTAGCTAAAATTGGTATGGTTGGAGTTCTTGGTGGCCTATTTTTCACATGCTTACTTGATATACGTGCTTATGTGTTCATTGTGATTTATGTTTCAAGTTGGTTACATTTCATTTATATGACTGCACATTATTATAGGTATTGAATACATATCTACTTGATCATAGTATAGATCAGTATTATCAAGGCATTGAGAATTACTATTGTGTTTTTGGACTCATTCCTTCCTACAAACATAACACGAGTTTCAATTTATATGGGTAGACCTTCAGAGTTTCTCTTCGGACATTGGTATAAATTAGATATTGACACATGGATATAGTCTAGAAAATTATTTTGGAAAACTATTTAGCATGAATATTTACGTGAGCTAATCAGGAGGCAAGTTTATTTTTCAATTATTGTTCCAAATGTTTACTAACTAGTGTAAAACTTTATTTATTCTATGAAATGTTTTTCTACTATTGGTCTATTATGCTTTCTCTTAGTATGCAGATAGATTTATTAATTTAAATTTTATATTTCATGGGTCCATGGGGATACCGTTTTTACTTAAATATGTTTTAGGATGTTTTTATATACATGGTTCATTCTAAATTTTTGATCAATCTATATATGAATCTCATTCTTCATTTTAGAGGGAATAGTCTCCCCCATGATTGTTTTAAGATATCACTACTATTTGGTAGCCTCTAGTATATAGGGAGTCACATTTGAGGTCACATAGTATCCGCACCTATATTTTATTTTGGAGATCTAGGATAGGACATTAAAAAATAGTATCAGATAATGTTTTGATATAGAGTAGCATAGTTTGAGTTTGTGTGAGGAAATCAGGTCTCAGGGGGTAAACCAAAAATATTCTTGAAAAACATGATATTAGTGGAAACCCTTATTTCTAGGGGACATCAAGTATTGGGACTAGACACTAGAGGATGATTGAAGTGTTTTATTAGATTTATAATCACAATGTGAGATGGGTGAGACTCGAGATGAGAGTTAAGGCTTGGCTAGGACTCAATGAGTTGTTCATGTATCATGATAGTGGTATACATAGGGAATTATACATAGATATATAGTCAATATTTTTTTGATATGATGCCTCATTGGATCCCATTATTTATTGAATAAATATATAATATAATTTTTGTTATATTTATTAATTTTTTTGGTGATTATATTAATATGGATATGAGGGGCTTATTTTATTAATTTTAATGTGTTTGTTTTGACACTATTGGGAAATGGTCTTGGTAATTTTCAAATTAAAAACATGTTTTAAGAAGAAAAAATATGTTTGAAAAGAGAACTCATAAAATGGAATAAGGCATGAATAAATAGGTTTATATGTTAATTTTACTTGAAATAGTCTCTAGAACTTTTGAATTTGAAATTATTTTGAACATTATTTTTTGAGGAAATCTAAAGAAAAATATTTTTTGAATTTTTATTTTTCAATTGTTATGGAAATAATAATGGGTTTGAAAAAATGGATGGTTAGCCTATAGATGTTGGTAATTTAGGTATTTGGAAAAAAATATTAGATTCCCAAAAACATTTTAAAATATTAAGTTAGCTTGGGTGTGTCTAAATTGACTCGATATTTTTTTTGAGAGCACACAATTGGTACCTATATAAACCACGTTTTATTTGATTTGGATGTGCTTTAGTTAGAAATGACCTCGATTCTTGAATTGTATGCTCAACATGTATGTCATGTTTTGTTTGGGAACCAAAAAGTGAGGTAAGTGGTAATATACCAATTTTGGTCTATTAGTGGGAAAATAATTTGGTTCTTGAGTTGGAAAAGTTTTCTTGGTTTTTAGTTGTGGACTGGGGATAACCTGGGTTTATTTTCTTATGTGATTTACTACTATTTTATTGTTTTTTGGAAAGATCCACTTGTAGTGGGATCTTGGGATATATGTTTGATGTTATTGGTCTTGAGTTTTCGTAAATGAGTTGATGGGTTCAAGTATTTGACCCCCTGCCATGCATATGATGATTTCATAGGTTGGACCAATTAGTGTATTTTTTGTAGGTGATTTCAATATTGGGGAGCATTATTTTTCTGAATATACCATTGATAGTAGATTCTTATTGTTGGGAGAAACTTATGTCTCAAAATAAATTTATTATTAGTACATCAATTTTTTGGGTTTTAACGGTTGTATTTGAGCACTATCATAATGATTAGGGATCAGCGCTTCATGTTGGTTCTTGAGTGTGAGTAGTGTGGTCACATTTAGTCATTACATGTGGTAAATGAAGGGACAAGGGTAGTGGAGATAAAGTTTTTGGTTCACAAAACTAAAAAAGGGTGTTTATATGGTGGGTAAGATAAAATTGGTTTTAGTTATATGACCCTCATTTCATATAGGTTATGGGCACAATGATGTTGGTTGATGGACAATTGCGGTGGAGTTTGAATTACATTGTGTTGGTGTAATCAATTGATATGGTCTTATAAAGAATACTTAGATAATAATTTGGGTGCTATATTAAATTTCTTTTTTGGGAATAGGATCAAGTTTGTGGTAGCATGATTCTAGATTATGTCACATTAATGGTTCATTAGTTCCTTGGGTAGAGCATGGTGGCTGAATGAGTCGGTTGAGTATTCAACCATGGAATCACATTGTGCGTTGGTATTAGAAATAGGTTTGGGTGTACATATAATTTATATATTCCTATGTGTGTTGAATAATCAAGATCTTGTGGTGTTGTATTGTGTTGGAATGTATGGATAGGCTTCTCAGAGGAAGGTCGATGTGTTTGAGCTTGAGGTTTAGAGTTCCACATCAGTTTCATGTTGGGTGTCTAGAGATAAGATGTAGTGAGTTGAAGGTAAATTGAATAATGTGGTAGGTCATAGTTCATGTTCACATGAATACTATTGATTAGTGAAGAAATTTAAGCATTATGGTGGGGATTTTTTAATTAACCATGTCATTACAATTTGTGAATTCCTGGGGGAATTTGATTTTTTGGTTTGGTGAGGGGTTTCTTTTGAGAATTTAGACTACGATTCAAATTTTTAATGTTTTGAAATACTTAAATAGAATTATTGGATGTATTTTAAGTCTTAATGGATAAAATAAGTGTTCATGTGGATGTCAAAGTAGTGGTTGAGTGGACGAGCTAGTAAAATTGGTAGTATAAGGATATTCATGGTGTGATGGGTAGAATTCACATAGTGAATAAACTTTCACTCGGACCGATAATGATTTTAATAGGGTTTTCAAGAGATTTAATTTTTACCATGGGCCTTCACAGAGTGACTATAGGCTTTACACTATGAAATAATCATGATAGAGGTATGATCCCTATACTCAGGGGCTATTCATTGAGTAAATACACTATTCAAATTAGAAACCTATGCATGTCAACCTATTTTTTGGGGGACTTCTGATAATTTTTCTGGGAGTCCATTTTAGGATCCCCTCAGTATTACTCTACCTTTGACTAACCAAAGGTGGATAGAGAGGTCTATTTATCTCTCATCCTTTATATTATTGCCTCCCATTAATTCAAGTGGATTCTTAGTGTTTCCTCATGTGAGTTTGAAGTAATATCTCACTCTTATTCACCTTATTTTTTCTCATTCATTATTTTATGATTTAGTTTTACTAGTTTGGGATTTTGAAGGATGCTTTCACTAGTGTATTTTTAAATTTTTGCACTTGTTTGGGATTTTGTGTGTGGATCACATAGAATTTATTAGGAGGATGAAATTAAGAATCCATTTGTCATTTAAATTAAGGCAGTGGTTGATGGTTTTATTTAGGCTTTTAAAAAAATTTGTATGAAATATTCCATTGATTTTGGGATGTATTTTAGGATTTTTTTGTGTCTTAGGTCTACGTATGTTTCATGAGTGGGACTGACCCTATTTATTTTGTATTCAATACCATGAGTCACTTGATCAGTTTGACATCAGTTATTCCTTTTTGATAAATTGGTTTTAATTGTTTGTTTAATTAATTAAATTGTTTTTTATTGATGATATAGGTGATATTGGATAATAAGTATGTTAGTACAAGATTGATATTGATTAAAACCCATCATGAGTGGTAGGGGGATTTTACATTACCGCATCTCTTAGTATTTTTGTGATTTTATGTTTATGTATGAGAATTAGTATCCCATTCTAGTATATTTCATAACTTGTGTGATCTCACCAAGGGTGGGATGGGCTCACATTGAAATGACTAAAAATCCATTTATTTTTGATATTTTCAACGTAAAATAACTTTAAGTATATGTGATAATTGAATAACCCAGACCACCTGTGTGTACTTAGGACCACACACCATGATCCACCAAGCAGAAACCACAAAATAACCTATAAAACATAAAATCCAGGATCTCAAAAAGAAACGCCTAACCCCAATATGTCATTTTAGACAGGATTATACATTTCACACCCATTGACACTAACCTATATGATCACCAATCTATAAATATCTAACATCACTCATCCCTTCACCATACCACACATAACTCGGTTGACGCTGCACTAGTAGATGAGAAGCAAGAGTGTTGGAGATGGGCATGAGGGATGGAACCCATGAGGGAAGTCGATGGACATGAGTCGCCACTACACTGGACTTAGACCGAATTTCCATAAACGTGCCATCCACAAACCGCAATCAAAATCTTCCAAGAGTAGTATATCCAACCCCAGATCCCCCAACACCATGCCAAATTTCCTAGGGGCTCACATTGACCAAAAAAATCTCAAGAACCACATAACTAAATATTGGTTCCATAGTAGATCCCTAGTTGAATGATTGCTGGTTGACCACCTAATGGGTTTGTTGGTGGTGTGAGTTAGTTCGAAAAGGGAAAAAGGTTTCATTTTAAAAAATTATTTTAAAAATAGGATGTTTTTAAATTGGAATTTAAAGGGAAAAGGGGTGATTTGAAAATAGGCATTGGAATGGAATTAAAAAAAAGGTTTTCTAAGAAATGTTTTTAAATGTTTTGGCCAAGGGACGAACATGGGTATGAAGAAATGTGATTCATTTTCTATTAGTTTTAAATGGATGATCTAGAATTGGTTTTAAAGTAAACTAAAAAAATATTGATTGATCTTGTTTTGGTCCATTAAAACTTAAGTTGTTGATTCCCTATTTTCAAAATCATGTGTGATTATTGTGCTTCTTGGTTGTGTTTTCTTGGTGTGTGAGTTGTGTGTCTCACCCAATGATATCTTTACTTTTGATATCAAAGTTTTGGATGGTTTTATATGGATGTGACTTAACCCTTAGATGATTTATATGGTTATTATCATGCCATTGAGATGTGTGTCTGATTCTTGAGCTAATATTTCCATGTATATGGGTTAGTGATCTGTGTGATGAGTATATACCCTATTTTTTATTACTTACATATGTTAATTGGATTATTGTGATAAGAGATGGATGTGGGTGTTGGAGAGGATCCCAAGTCATATCCTTGATATGAGTTAGATAGCTTTATGGGACCTCCATGAGTGTGATGGAGTCCTATTTTTGTGAAATGGACGAGTCATCCAGGAGTGAAATGGTTGACTTGAGTGATTTTGAGGAACTGTGAGTTAGGTTTTTGGAATGGAGGTGAGAGAGAAAAGATTTACATGAGTGAGATAGTATCCCGGTTGTGTTAGTGATGTTGTAATCCTTGAGTTATGTGGATGGGCTATGGGAATACATAAGTGATATGGTTATCCAAGATATGTTAGGGGTTACCAAAAAATAAGGGAAAATTAGTGGTTGATTAGTGATATAGACACCCTTGAGTGATAATGGATGGCCAGACACTTGGTATGATACTATATATCGATGAAACCCTTCTCGATGTATTTGGGTATAGGTTGGGACTATGATGCTTAGTGACTGTTAATCTAGTATTTTCTGAAGTAGGTAAGGTCAGGGTTTGTAGTGGACTGGTTATAACATGATAACCCATAATAAATTATTTTTTTTGAATTGTGTGTTAGGTTTTTGGGTGGTTATATTTCATTGACATTACTATTCATTAATATAGGTATTTCATGAAGATTAACTAAGTCACAACAACACTTGGTATTTTCAATGCATTGGGGACCGGTACTAGGTTGTTGGGATCACCCATACCTATGTACATAGAATGGGTTTTGATGTACATGTTATCTCATTGGACATAGGTATCACTTGTATCTAGATGCATGATAAAGGTATAGAAGGTTTTGGAGGCCTATTATTCGATACGATGATTTATATCTATTAGTCCGTAGTCTAGTTTATGTTTCAGTTGTTGTTCTACCTGTATAATATCCAATATTATATTTTATTTATGTTATGCTATTTTTTTCGACTGGTGCACTATTAATATTGTTCACATAATATAGATAAATCTATTTCTTTCTATTCTAGTCTACGAGGGTCAATGGGGCTCCCTGTTTTATATTTATAGGCTTTTGGGATGTCCGCTATATGTATGGGTCATGCTGATTTTTTGGTAGAATTAAGAACGACCCTTAATATTTATTTTAGATTTTTTAGTCTCCCCATGACTATGTTAGGACCTTTACACTATTTAGAAGCCTCTGATATACAATGAAATAACTTTTATGTTATATATGGTTTATTATTTTTTGATTTCTCCATGAACGTTATTTTCTAGTTCTTTTTATTTTTTATGGATTTTAACTATTGGTAGACTGGTTTAGGTCTTTAAATGATTGATTTGTAATGAAATAGAAAAATTGGGATGGAGTATAGAATTCATATATTTGGAATTTCTCATCACATGATGTGTATTGTGAGAACACACATGATTTATACCATCCGTATAGTGGAGGTTGAATAATGTGTCCACATGATGTGTTGGCCATATGAAGAAGATGTGTAGGGACATTGGGTACATGACTATTGGGTTTTTAAGTACATAGATAGGAACCCTATTTGAGGTATATGATTTTTGGAAGTTTATGTCATGTTTGATTACCAAACACATATTAAGCTAGATTACATTACTTGGTAAACTATGTTGACGAAAAACCATATATTCCTTTGACGCATGATCTGTATTTGGAAAATGCACATGGATATTAGTAGAGGTAAACACCCATAGAGGGGTGATTTATGTTCACATAGTGTACCTTCCCCTCAGATAGATGTTTCATTTTTTCTACTGAATTTTTATTTTTAATGCCTAAGACTTTATTATATTGAGGGAGAATTTCTTTACAGTGAACTAATAACATAATGCACAAAAAATTATTCAAGAATGTGATTAAAACATAAATTAACAATTTTTAAAATTTAATTTGAATAATTGAATTTCATTATTTAATTTATTATGTAAAAATTATATTTGGATGAATTTTCTATATTTGTCAGAAATAGTTAATTTTTAGGCGAATAGGGAAAAATATTGACTTTTCAAAATTATAGCATTTATGAAATTATAATGACATAATAAAAAATTGAACGTTTATGAAACATTTTTTATTAAATAAATATATATCAATTAATTAATATAATTCATATAAAAATATAATGTTGAATAGATATATATATTCTTAACATTTTGGAAATTTATGTAATGTTTTTTTTCAAATAATTTCTTTAGTTATTTTCTTTTAATCTGGTATTTAAAGGTTACCTTTCTGTTTTTGTGTTTTTAAAAGAAAAATAATTCTCATTTAATTTTACATAATCCAACTAATTTTATTAGAATCAACATTATACTTTATTTTTTATAAAATCATTATTATGATTAAAACAAACCTTTTTTGAAAAAAATATTTTCATTGAATTTTGAGATCTTATTTTAAAATTAATATTTATAACATCTAAGAGTTGAATAATTTAATATATGTTTCATATTTTTAATTATTATAATTAATATTATATAAAAATTTCAACTTAATATTTGGTCATAATGAATAATAACCGTCGTTAATATATATCACCTCGGTTAAGGGTAAAATGGGTTAAAAGGGTTAGAAATAAATGGATTAGGTTTCAATAAAATAAAAAAACTTGATTAAAACCCATTGGTTGGTTTTATTTATACCTTAAAATTTTTAACTTATAATTCAATTAATTTTTTAACCATTTATTTTAATTAATACATTAATATATTTTAATTTTTTAAAAATTCATAGTCGTTCCTCTCCCTAACTTATAAAAGAACACCACTTACCTCTTATTCTACACACTTCAATATCCACATAGATTGTAAAATGACTACCCAAATCACTTCCTAACATCCCTACACATGATCTTGATGTACATTTTTTTATCAACATAGTAGCTTTATAAATCATAAGGTGTAAGCTAAATGAGGTTGTCCAAGGAAAATGTACAAATCTTAATTAAGTGTTTTCTTTTTATTTATTATTATGATTCATTAAATTAATTTATAAGAATGATTATATAATAAAATAAGTATCTTTCATATTACGATATGTTATTTTTTCCGTAGTATAACCTTTATTCATCCCCTTGTCCATCAAATGGGAAAAGAATTATCATTTATGCATATGTGTGGCCTATTGCCTCACAAAGAAATGTGTTTCATTTTTAGTCACCAAAAATCATAGATAATTTTTATTAATATAATTCCTATATATACTATTAATGAAATAATTATTATTATGGAAATATAATATATCAGTCACCCTCATACCCCTCCACCCGTTAAAAGATGTTAATGTCATTCGTACGTACGTTTGAACTACCACCTCTACGAAGTGATACAATTTTTTTTCATGCCCAAATTTAATTAACCATTATAATTATGTATATGATGATTATATATGATAATTAAATAATCATTAAAATTTTGGAGATGATGGAACAATCAGAAATATGCAAGGACCAAAGCTACAAAAAAAAAACTTAATGAATAAGGGAACAATTAACACTCAGAAATGACAATTTGAATGAGGAATTATTATTAAATGGGTGTTGGAATGTAATATTTGGATTATAATTGATATTATAATTATTTATATGGTTTGGGTACAAAATTATAATAAATTTAAATTTATTATACATGATTTTAAAATCACTCATGGGGAATTTCAAACATGAGGTTATGGATTTCTTTTACAATCTCATTTTATTTCAGGATTTTAATGTTTTGTTTTCATTTGAGAATATTTTAATATAATAACCTATTAAACCCCTTAAATTTTATTCTAAAATAGTTATTTTTGGGTTTTACAAGTTTATTTTTTATTTATTCACTTATTTCATAAAGAATCCAAAAGTAATTTACTTGTAGAAAAGTTTCTATTGAATTTCATAATTTGATATTTTCATTCCATCTCCCTTTCTTCCATGTTCATATTCTTAATAAAATATTTTCAAGAATTTTTTTACTAATCTAAAAATATTTATGGATTTATTTTTACCCGGGATTAAATTTCTATAGTAATGTTTAAAAGGAATCTTCTTATCATTTTCAGAATGAGGTAATTTTTATCAAAGGTGTAAATTGAATATTCATTTTAACATATAACGCATGAATAATTTTTAACACAATCATGAATAGTATTTTATTTGATCATTTCTTTTCTTGTTTCCACATTTATTTTCGACTAATATTTTTTTTCATCATTTTTATAAATTTTTAGATTTTAAATTAGTGATTTCAAAAATTAAAAAATAAGTTTACCCAATAAATGTTCTAGTGATTTTTTAAATGAATTATCTTATATGAAAACACATGTTTATGTTACTAGGGAAATGATACAATGTTACAATATTATTCCACTATCTAGATGTTTTATGATTACAGTGATAAAATATTTATGTTTCTTATTCTTGATTAAATATTAATAATTCTTGATTTATAAGGCATTTTGAAAATGAATTTTATTGATCATTCAATATACAAGGAATGCATACGACGTGTGAGTGATCAGTGGGATTAGTTATATAAATCTATTAGATGCCTTGATAGGTCTCATGGGATATGAGGAGAATAATTCTATATTATATGGATATTTAGTTTCAACATACCCATTTATTAGGAATAAGGTCTTGGTTGAGTGGCCTTGATAGTAATATTCAAGATATCTTAAATGAGGAGCCTTGGTCATGAATTTACAAAATAATGAATTTCCTTATTAATAATTATTTTCAATATCCTTGTATTTTATATGGTTATATTATCTATTTATTCTCATTGAAATCATGAGTTTGAATTAATTACATGTGTTTCAATTATGAACTATTCCATATTGATTATTCCTTATTCACCGATGATAGATGTTTCTTTACATAACCCATAATGAGAATCTTAGATCACTATTTAGTTGTTTTTCTTTACCATTGATATGATAAAGGGTATTTTTAATTATATAAAGTATGTAATAATGTATACTGTTCTATGTTTTAATATTTTTAATGTAATATGAGAATCAAGTTTGTATCTAGTTTACCTAGATTGATAAACTGATCGACCCTATGTGGTGTGATCCCTTATATCTTGTACCAATATAATATTGTAAAAAATGAATATAGGTGACTAGTGTCAAATTATTATTGTTGGTATTAGAGGAAATTTAGTAAAAAATGTTACAACTAGGTTTTAAATTAACATAACTTATAGGGGAATTATTATAACGCCTTAAGGTATTTGAGAACCTTAACCATTATACGGATTTTTTATTTATTTGTTTTATATTCATGATTATTATGAGATAGCTTTGGGTGTGTCGTTGTTCAGAGATGGTTCATAATAGAAAAATTTAATCAACACTTGTATTCAATTTCAAGATTTCCCTAGCAAGAAAGTCAATACAATAGTTATTGGAACTAAAAATATAATAGAAATATCTGGGAAGATGGTTTAGGTTATGATGAATAAACTTTCCCGTATGGAGCTGCCTGTTGTTCCACAATGCGATTATTCTATGTTTGATCACTTAATGCAATATAATCCTTCATATTTTAATGTAATTAATAATCCATTTGTATTTGGACAATTTATTGAGTCCCTTGAAAAGATATTCATGGACTTGGGATGTAATGAAAGGGAATATGTCATTCTTACAGAGTTTTGACTGAAAGAAGGTGTTGATCAATGGTGGTAATTGATCTTGAACACTACAAAAGTTGATGAAATTTAAAGTCTATAGTGGAGAACTTTTAGTGTGACATTGTTTGAGAAATACATTCCATGAGAACAACAATATTTAATAGAGAGAATATTCCTCACTTTATAGATGAAGGAAGAAGAAAATGTGGTAGATTATGGTGATAAATTTACAAGATTATCCAATAATACTACTTACTGTACAAATAATCTGGAAAGTGATATTGATAATTTCTTTGATGGGATTAATCTGAGTCTATGAAGGGAATTAGTTTCTCAATTAATTCATTTTCTTCATATAATTACATAATATCAAGTTACATTATGATATAGAAAGAATTTTCTTGGTCTTATATCTTCATGGGACATCAAGAAAAGAATTGTTTTGTTGAGCATAAAAAAGAGTCAAAATAATAATTAGAGGTTGAGATTTCCAATATGTGAAAATTGTGGAAAGAAACCCCAAGGTGCTTTCTTAATGGGAATAAAATATTGTTTAAATTGTTAAGAAAGGGTCATAACTATATCATGCAAGGAAAATAAATAAAACACTATAGTATAGTGATTAAACCATAAAGAGATTGGGAATTATACAAATAAATGTCCCAAGAATCAAGATAACCTTCCTATAAAAGAGGAAAAGAGAAGAAGGTCAAGATTATGTGATTACTATAACTAAGTTTGATGTTTCCAAAAATATGGTGGTCAGTACATTGATCATAGCCTAAAATGTAGATAATTATTTTATAGATTCTAGATTTTGACACTCTTAAATATTCCATGTTTTCTAAGAAAATTAGTTATTTTCCTAGAAACCAAAGGTGGGAGTTATCTATCAAGACACCCAGTGGAAATATTATTTCAACAAGGATGTATAGGTCAGTTACCATTATGAAAAAAAGATATACCTTTTTTCACAGTTGATTATTATTCATATGTTAGAATTTGATATATTCCTTAGTATGAATTTGTTTACAAATTATGATGAAAAAAGTTCTTTCTAAGAGAGGTATTAAGATTCAAGATGGATTTTTAGAGTCACCTATTTTCCTAGGGGTGACTAAGTCATATTAATCATGTCAGGATCCACCTTTAGTAGTAATTATTAATGAAATTATTAGATTATAAGAGAAGACACAACCTACTAATGGTAAAGGTATCCTTAGAATAGAGGATTTACTAATTGTGTGAGAATATATTGATGTGTTTTCTAAAAAACTACCTATAAATACACTAGACCAAGAAGTTCAGTTTTCTATTAATCCCATCCCTAATAAAAAACCTATATCGAAGACTCCCTATTGGATAGACATCATAGAATTAGTGAAACTAAAGAAACAACTACATGAGTTGTATTATAAAGGATTTATATGCCTTAGTGTTTTGATATTAGAATACCCTATTCTTTTTTTAGAGTATAAATATGGGTATATGAGATTGTTAATAAATTAATTGGAAATTAATGACATTAACATAAATTACATGTATTATTTTTACCATATTGATGACTTGTTTGATCAACTAAAAGAAGCTCAATATTTTCATAGACTAATATTCATTCTAGTTATGATCAACTGTGAGTAAAGAATGAAAATATTCCAATGATGTCATGAAACTTTTGAATCACTAAGAGGTAACCCCAAGTTGATGCTCTATCCCTCATAGTGATGGAGATGGCATTTGAGCTAGTCTCTCCCCTCCTAGTGGGGGAGGGATCTCTAGTGTTATTCAAGAGAGACAAGGCATTCCATCCCTTCTCCAACCTGAATTTTTTACATCATTTTCTGAAAATTTCACAATGCCCTAAAGTCTCGGATCCGATTGATGGCTTCCCTAACCATCACTTGTCAAATTTATAGTTCATATAAACTTCATCGCTTCTTAAACTCACCTTGGTGGTTTGGTTAAAACAGAGGTTCCCTTCAATTGATTTGTTTAACAGATTTGTCTTTGGCTCATGGAACCTGCAGGAGAGGGCGACAGTGGGCCTGCTGGATATAGACCACATTATGATACATTTTGCATTGGAGGATCATATTATCAATGCCTAGTCTAGGGATCCATGTAGCTTTAATGAGTTTCATTTCTTCCTTTTTTGTGGGTCCTTCTACTTCCATATGAATCGAGACACTCCTTAACTGTAGTATGGGTGAGTATTCCAAATTTACCTCTACCGTTTCAGAATCCTTCAATAATTAGGATTATTGGAAATCTTTTTTGTAGATTTATCTACTTGGATAGTCATATGACATCTATGTGTCACCCCGTGAATCTAGCTATTTTTGTGGAAATGGATGTTCCAAGGGATCCATTCTGGTATTTCTGGGTAACAGTTGGTGACGAGTATAGGTTCATGAAATAGGTTGTATATGATTCTTGGGTGGGTTTCTATGCTACTATAAATCTACTAGGCCATTCTTAAGATAACTGTTGTCAGGGAGTGCATGTCTCTATTACTGGTAGTGACAGTGGCAAGGGCCCTGATACTTGTGATAAGGCCAGATCGTCGAAGCAGTTAACTAGGGACATGGATGGTAGAGTGCAGGGGGTTGATTCCAACATCTTGCGAAACAGGTTAGATGTGCATCAGCAGGTGATACCTGTGGAGGAGAAGTTTCCTGAGTGTATCTCATTAGTCCTAGATGTATCATTATAGGCTAGGTCTACTATGTATTTGGAGAAGAAAGTTATGGAATCGGTGGTTAATCCTATGATTTCTGAGGTTTTTAAAAGGTTAAGGTAGGATATTTACGATCCTTCCATCGACAATGATCTTCCCCCTCTTGGGAGGGTAACAGTGGGGGGAGATCTAATCTGGGATGAGGCTGCTCATGAGGCTAGTCCTACTGATGGGGGCTCAGCAGATATAGAACAGAGGGAAGGTGGCGAGCTGGATTCTACGTCTGCTTCTTATGTGGAGGTGGTGAGAGCGGGTAAGGAAGATTCAGGTATGAGGAGGCATGAATTGGGGAGAAAATACAGTTCTAGTCAACTTAGGTATTCTATCTCAAGGTCCGTTAATCCAATATAGTTGATAAATAGTTTTTTAGGTCTTACAGATGTTGGTTTAGTCACTGATATTATTATTTTGATTGAGGCATATAGGAAACACACAATAGATTCTAGTGGAATTGGTCCTAGTAGTTCGGATGCAAGCCTGAGGAGTGAAATGAGCAATAGGAGGAGGAAATGCAAGAAAGATTACTCCTCACTTCCCCCACCTGTTGAGACCTATTCGTCTAAAAATCTAGATGAAAATAAAACAGAAGTAGTGCTTCTGGGTAATCAGAAAAAGGAACTAATGTTATGTTACAAATATGAAGTGACTGAACATGTTGTGTTGATTAATGCGTCTGAAGAGGAGGCAGCTATGATGATGGGGAGGGACCTAAGGGTGACCCGAAATGAGGAGAAGTACTACTGGGTTGATAAATAGGACCTAATTCTTGTAGGGGGGGGGTCAATAAAGGTAAGATCAATCTAGAAGAGTACATATAGACTTGGGATCATTTTTCTTCAGAAGTTGAAAATATGATTTTGAATGTTCGAAACATTAAGGTAACATCTATATATTGGATGTTGTACAAGGAATTGGTATCTGGTAAGCTTAAATTATTTTTCAATGTTTCGGTTTAAATGGGTTTAATCTATTGATGTGGTTGGTAAGTATGATGGATTGAGTTGTGTGTTCTTTTGGAGTAAGTTTTGTAGCTGTTTGAAGTATTGATTAGTGGTTATTTACCTTCATTCTATTTGGGTATACCTCGTATAAGGATCAGACCACTAATCCTTCACCATTTCTGGCCATTTAGAATTGTTTGTTTGAGTGGGAATGGCTATGCCATTGGTTCCGTGCCCATGCAATTTTTTCACGGGACAACTGGCTGGGTGGTCGGACAATGGTGAATGTCTATCATCTCAATGCAGCAGCTGGGGAGGGGTGGTCCTTGTATTTTGTTTCTGGTTTATTATTTTTTATTATTTGTAATCTGGAACCATTGGTTTCTCACTTTTCCTTAAAAGTGTTGATAAAAAAAATAATTTTCAGTCAGTTAGACCTATGGATTGAATTAGTAGCCCTATATTTTTATGTATCCGATAATTAGTGTATTCATGTATTATATTTATAAATTCTTTGTGGTATTTATTTATAATATCTTAATATAATATAAAACCTATAATGAGAATAATTGTCATTTGAGAATGATTATTAATATTATTAGTGAAAATTATTTATCTGATAAATTTATCAAGAAATAATTATATCTTTTGGATGTTTCATTTCACAAAAATATGTTCTGTAAGGATGGAATATCAATTAATCCTTCAGAGATAAAGACTATGACAAAATGGATAATGCTAATGAATATGATTGAGGTATGTATTTTACTTATATTAGTTTGTTAACATTGATGATTTTTTCAAAGTTTCACTTGATTATCTAGCCCATAAACAAAGTTTACATATAATAGGGTTATGTTTATATAGCCAGATTAATTTAGAGAATTTTTTAAGGAATTAAAGAGGAGAATAGTTAATGTACCCGAATTAAACTTACCATCAGGTAGGGAAATTTTTTTTATATATGGAGATGAATCAAAGAAGGTACATAAATGTGTCCTTCTACAAAATAATACTTTCTATATATGCATTAATGTTTTTAATTATACATGAAAATAATTATCCAACTAATGATCTTGAGTTGTAAGTTGTAATCTTATCATTAAATATATGAATATATTAAATTTATATTGAAAAATATGATATATATATAGATCGAAAATGTTTGAAACACATGCTCTCAAAAAGGGAGAGAGCTCAATATATGGAAATGGAGATTTCTATAATTACTTAACAATTACGATTTATTAATATAATACCATCTTAGGATGTAGCATGGTGATTTACCAAGATCATTTACTCGTGGACTTAATAATGTTAGATATGGGAATTATTACGAAAGTGGGAAAAACACATTTATTCCAAATTATTTCTAAACTATCAATATTAATGAAAATAAAATGTTCCTATCTTGATGATAAAAATATTTAAAAGAAAGTCAATTCCCTTAATGATGGAAAGTTTCTAAACATCAACTATGAAGATGGTAAATTTATATTCGGAAATATTCTTTTTTTTTCTATCTATGCCTACACTAAAAATAGATTTATTAGATAAATCTCATAAATTATATTTCCAAATACACCCTGGTACCACCAAAATACATCTAGACTTGAAGGAACATTTTTTCTAGGATAATATGAAATTGGAAAATTTTGATTTTATATCAAGATACAAATTTTTTCAATAGGTAAAAGATCATAGTCAAAATGTTAAAGGAGTCATGAAACCTTTACCTATTATTTTATAGATATGGGATGATATCATTATGTAATATTCACTAAATTTACAAAGATTTTGAGAAATAATTATAATATATGGTTTATTTTGGATCACATGATAAATAACAAACATATCTTCTCCATAATTAAAAATATACCTCCTAATAACCTAGAAGAACTATATATTAATGAAATTATGAGACTTCCTAGATAAAATATTTTTATTGTTTCTTATAGTGATCCACAATTTACATCAAAATTATGGAAAAGTGTTCATAAGTTTCATGACATTAAGCTACATTTGAACATTGTTTTTCATCCTTAGAGATATAATTAGTATAAAATTACTAGTAATACATTATAAAACAATTTGAGGTCATTCCCACTTGACTTTGAAGGTATGTGGGATCAATATTTACATTTGGTGGAATTTTAATATAATAATAACTTCTATTTGAGCATTCAAATGGCACCATATGAATCATATTATGGGTAAATATTTTATACACCAATTTTTTTTGAATTAAAGGTAGTGAAAGGAATTTTTTATGACCAAAAAATCTTAAGGATATAATAGTGAAAGAGATAACTACTGTGATTCAGATTAAAGAAGCTAAGGGTAGAAAATGATATATACAGATTACTAAATTAAGTATTTTGTACTTTCAAAGTGATAGATGTTATTTTCTCGAAGATATATTCTTGGAAGGATGTTACAAGGTTCTATAATAATCAAAAACTAAGTCCTAGGTATTACAAGCCTTTTGAAATAATTGAAATAATTGAATCTATTGTTCACTATTTTGAAATGACTATTAGAGTATTTAATGTTCCTCATGTGTTCCATATCTCTTTATTGAGTAAGTACATGCTAGAAACAAATAATATAAATACCTCTAAGAAAATATAATTTGAAAAAAAATATATATTCCTATAAAAATACTATCCATATTCTTGACACTATAGAAAAAATGTTACATAATCGAATGACTCGATTAGGGAAGGTTCTTTAAAGAACTCATAAAATAAAAGAGGCAATATGGAAACCACAATAAGTTATAATGAATAAATAACTACTGTTATTCATGATATTATATTATTAAAAATTAGGGTATTAAATGTTTTGATATAGGGTATAATGTAACACCTAATATTTAATTATTGTAAGTATGATTTTATTTCTGAAGTAAAAATAAGATAATGCACATAGGTTTATTCAAGAATGGGATTAAATCATAAAATATAATTTTTTATAAATTTAATTTTATGAAATTAATTTTATTTTTTAATTAATCATGTCTAAATTATCAAAGGTTTATTTTTTTTAATTTGTTTTGAAATAGTTTATTTTTAGGTGATTAGTCAAAAATACTGATTTTACAAAAGCTGTTACCATGATTACATAATAATTTTATAAGAATAATTTTACAGTTTATGAAACATTTTTTATATACCAAATATATATTAAATATGTAATATAATTCATATAAAAATATAATTTTGAACTTATAAATGTATTATTAACATTTTGGAAATCTATGTCTTATTTTATTCAATTTTTAGCTTTCTTACTTTTAAATATATTTATAAAAGGTACCTTTCAGTTTTAATTTGTTTCAAAATATAAATAATTATCCTTTTATTTAACATATTCCAATTAATTCCATTTTAATCAACATTATACTTTTTTTGTAAAATCATTTTTATGATTAAAAGAAACATTTTTTTAAAAATGGTATTTGTTGTTTTTTATAAACTTATATTAAAAGTAATTTATGTTAATTGTAGGAGTATACTCATGTAAATTGGATTCAATATTTGGAATAATTATAATTAATATTATGTATTAAGTTAAACAAATTTTTTCATATTGAATACTAACTATGTTAAATATTTATCACCTCATTTAAGGGTAAAATGTGTTATGAAATATAAATAAAGGGATAAGTTTTCATGTTAAGATAAAAATTTTCTTAAACCCCATTTATTTTTTTTATTTATACCTTAGAATTTTCAAATGTGAATATTATTCATTTTGGAGCCATTTTTCTGGAGTAAGACATTAATATATTTTAATCATTAAAAAATTCTAAGTGTGTTCCCTCCCTTAGTTATAAAAGGGAACCACTTACCCTTTATTCTCCACAGTTCAAAATACTCCTACATCAGAAAATACATTTCCAAATATCTTTAAAAAATAACATCCCATGATCTAGAGATAATTTTTTTTAACAAAATAAAAACCTTAAAAGGATTATGGTGTAAGCTAAAATAGGTCATCCAAAGAAGAGGTATTACACTTAATCGAGTGTTTTCCTTTTATTTATTATTATACCTCCTTAAATTTTGTGATGACCTAGATTAGATAATAACATAATTTTATCCCATATAATTATATTCTTTTATGTCCATAGTGATACCTTAATTTATCTCTTTCTTCATCAAATGGTAAAGGAAAGTATTGTTCAGGCATACGTACCAACTGCCATCTTGTGAACATATATATTTAGTTATTCATCACCACTATTCAAGGATAGTTATGATGATGGAAATAAAATTTATATAATATATTAATAACATAATTATGATTATATATATATAGAAAATATCATTTTTTTTATCCTTCCACGTGTTAAAAAATGACAACATTGCTCATGCATACGTGTTGACTACCACCTTCATGAAGTGATTTGATACTTTTTCAAGGTCAATATTTCATATATTATTATAAATATTTATATAATGAATATAAATGATATTTATATCATGGTTAAAATTCTATATATGATGAAATCCTGATAAATATTCAAGTACCAAAACTACCGAACAAAAACAAAATAGTTAATACATGGAAACAATGATTTTAATAAATAATTTTTACTAAATGGTTGATAGAGTGTTATAAGTCGATCACATATGATATTATAAAAATTTATATTGGTCTAATATAGAATTATAATAAATCAAAATTTATTAAACATGAGGTTATAATCAATCATGAAGCAAGTCAAACTTCAGGTAAGGGATTTCTTTTACAATCTAAATTTATTCCAAGATTGTTTATTTCCAAATTGAATTTGGGATAATTATATGATAATAACCTATTAAAAACAATATATTTTATTATCCTATTTTTATTTTTTTATTATATATTTTTATTTTAAATTTATTCTATTTTTCATTAGTAATCTAGCTATAAGTTACATGTATGGGACTTTTAAAAATCTTGTTTTGATGTTTTACTTCAAACTCATTTTCTTATATGCCCATATTTTCTTCAACATTTTTTCAAGAAGGTTTATTATATTCTCAAAATATTTAATAATTTCTTTTCTTCAAATGTTTTAATTTATATATAGTGTCTTACAAGGAATATCCTTTTCATTTTATAAATGAGATACTTTTTTCCAAAGGTGTGAACAAAATATTTATTTTAATATACTTGACATGAATAAATTTTCCCACCACCAGGACTAATATTTTATTTAAATATCCCATTAAATGTTTACATAAAATTATTTTTTTAATATGTTTAAATTTTTTAGATTTTAAATTTTTGATTTAAAAAATGAAAACTGTATTTTAGTCAAGAAATGTTCTAGTGATATTTTATAGTAATTCTCATCTATGACAACACACAATGATGTTTCCAGGTAAATAAACTAATGATAGATATTTTTTGGGGGTGGTGAATTATAGTGGTGATTAAATATTTATATTAAATATCTGTGCTTTAATACATATAATTTTCTATTTATAGGTAGTTTTGAGAATGAACTATATTGATAATTCAATATACATGGAATTCATAAGATGTGAAAGTAATAGGTGGGGTCTGATTATCGATATCCCCTCAATGCATTTACATGTCTCATGATATAAGAAAACTAGTATTTTATATCAGATATGTATTTGGTTTACACAAACCTATTTATTAAGAATAATATATTGGTTAAGAGGCCATAATAGTAAGATTATAGATATCTTAGTTGAGAGGACTTTATTTTAATGTTTCGAATCATGCCTTTACATTATTAACAATTTCGTTTTCATTACACTTGTGTTTCTATTGTTGATATTATCCATTTATGTTCATTTAACTAATGTTGTGGATTGAATGTCACATGTTTTTATTATACTATATTTCATATTGATTATTCCTTATTTACTCAAAATAGATTCCATCATACATAACCCTTACAGAGCATTTGAGACTTCCTTATATACTTTTTTCTTTTATCCAATATTAAAATAAGGATATTATGAATTATATTAAGGATAATAGAATTTTTCTTGTTCTATTTTTCATATTTCTAATATAATATAGAAATAATGTATATATTTATTTTACCAATATGACTAAAATAATCAATCCTACATGGTGTGATTAATTATATAATAAACTAATGTAATAATGTAAACACTAGATCTGGGTTACTAGAGTTGGGTTTTTACAGTATTTGGAGAAATAAGTACTAAATTCCATGTTTTTTCTATATAGAGTATGATGAAAGAGTTTTCATCACAATTTGATGCTATGAATAAGATGATTAGGGGATAGTTGTGGATATTATCCCTAGGGAGGTGATTAAAGGATCCAATTGTTAATATAGGGAAGGTTAAAAATTGAAAACCCTTAGGAATGATTATGACAACATGTCATATGACTATTGTATGTATTCAAATAATTAAATTATATGCGAGTTTGTTTGGTAGTGGTTGATCATTAGAGCAAGGAGAGTTGTAAAAATAAATGACTAGGATAATATTTAGTGGTTCCCACTCAATGGTTGGGTAATCTAATTTGACTTATAGATGTATTTAGAGCTTTATGATATTCCTTCATTCCCATGAACCCCCTCAAGTTGGGGGTTTTTTTCATGTGGTTTGTATAGGTTTGAAGTTACAAATAGAGTTATCATATATGGATGTCTTTATTTTCAACCATTTAAAATAATCCATTAAAAGTTAATTGTTTTTTTTTCATTTTATAGGAAATGTTTTATAATATTATATGGTCATTTAGGTTAGACTGTATTTATTTTAAAATTTTTAGGTTTTCATGAATTTTAAATAGTCCATAACTCTTATTTGTTTCATAAAGATGTTCTTTAAATTTTTTTGAATAACTTTTAACATTGTAAGGTTCAATATGAAGAGAAAAAGAATTTTGTAAGGATAAATCTGAAGGGTGTAAGTCTCATATGGAACTCCAAAAGTTTCACTATAAATACCTTAAGGATTATTTGTAAAATAAAAAGGTTCTTTCTCGAGGGATAGGTAAATTTATAAGGTTGAATTTGAAGGGTATATGGTTCAATTTTAACTTTTTAAGGTTCAATTTAATGGTCATAAGGTTCAATTTGAATTTTATAAGATTCAATTTAAAGGATGGAATATTCATTTTGTGTGATTAAAATGAAATTATAATCATTAATGAGATAGATATAAGTAGTCATAACTTTTCAAACATCTTTGTTCAATACGGATTAACCTATGTTCTTAATGTGTTATCAGAGTTAACCAGGCCCACTATTAAATTATAATATATCAAAAGGAAAGTCATATTAGGCATGAATTTAGTTAACAATATATGTTCTCTAACAACATATGTAAATAAATTTCGTGGATGGAAGAATGGAATGATTCTATATATTTTATCCAATGGACTTGAAGTGAGTGATGTTGTGACAGTGAGATTTACACCACTTAAAAAATATTCTCCCCAGAATTCAACTAATAAGAAAAATATGGATGTTTATAGGAAATATATAAATAAAATCCTATCATTTTTTCTGATATATTATTTCCAAAATTAGTGGGTCTCAATAAAAGTAAGTAGATATGGTATAACATTGAGAACATGTATGAAGAAAAGTTTAAATTATGGAAGAAAAATAGAAAATTCGGAGATGTATGTCCAAAGAAATCAAGATGAATGAACATGAAACCACTTATGACTACTTTTCGGGATTAAGGAGATATTTATATATACCATAGGATTTAGTTATTTTTTGTAAGACTCAATAACTGTAAAAAATATCATGATTATATTTTTGATTGATTTTATCCAAAAATATCATCCTATGAAGTAAAAGATGACTTATATCTAGATGAATTTAATAATATTATTCCTAATTATAAGATGATAAATGTGATTATTTCCATGAAAAAGTATAAATTGGAAATGGAATTCAAATACATAAACAAAATAAAGATTAATGAGGATGAATTGAGTTTTCTAGTGAATCAAAACATGATTTGGAAAGTGATGAAGAACATAGAATGGTAAAATAATTTATATCTATGAACGTAAAAAGGTGAAAGTAAAGTACCAAAAAATTAACTAAAGTTATTTTCATGTGGTATAATTGGTCACCATTATGATTATTTACTAAAAAGGAAAATTATAGAGTATAAATATGAGGATGTTGAAGAAATTCCCTAGAGAATAAAATGAGGAAACAAAATAGACAAAGAAGTTTGGTGTGAATATGGAGATATTTATAAGAAGAAAAAATAGAAGTATAATGATTAATGAAGAATATGATTACTATAATTCATATATACATTCTAAATAATACTATGTTGTAAAATATGTTTACATCATGTATCATATGATAAAATATAAATAAATATTAATTAGTGAGGAAGAGGGAGAGGAAAACTGAATTGAGCGCATGTTAAAAGATGAGCATGAAGCGTTACTTGAGAGGTAAAAACAACATATGGGGGAAATTAAATGTTATAATAAATATATTGTGAATTTGAATAAGGATAAATATGAATTTCAAAATAAATAAAATTATTTTATTGAGGAGATGAATCTTCTTAAAATGAAAGTCTTTGAGCATGAAATAATTATAAAAGAGTTCGAAAAGAAAATTGCTGTTAAAAAAGAAGAAATTAATGTCATTGATTCATGGTTTCATAAGCCTGTGGGGACACTAGTCTAAATGAAAGATGATTATGATACAACCATGTAAGTTAAGGTTGAGTCAACTCATAATTCTAATAAATGTTGCACATAAATATAGGTAAAATATTCACATTTGATCATCCAAATTAAAAATTTATTTCAATTGATGGTGTCATCTTTAAAAGAAAATATATGAATTATTTGGATGTGAAAAGTTCCTAGGATATGATAGATATAAAAAAGTAATGTGAATGAGTTTTATAAAAGAAAATAACTCCTAAACCTAGGAAAATGAAAGAAGATGTTGAACTAAGACATCAAGATCAAACTGATAGAAAGACTCAGTGGTTTCATGAAAGAATTGGATTAGAAGGGTAATATTGGTATTGTGGGATTTTTGTATATAAGTAATATGTTTTTTAGTATAAATTATATGTCCCATATAACCAAATAAGTCCACAAGTAAAGGGGATATATCCATGGAATAGATTTATCAATCATTTGAAGATGAATTCAATGAACAAAAATTCATCTAAATTACTTATTCCAAATTTATTTGAATGTATATTGGAGATATATTGGAGGTGTGACCATAATGGAAACTATTATGAGTAATATTTGTCCATTCTTATAGTATAGGCTCAATAAATTACTAAATGAAATAAGAAAAAAATACAAACAAAACATAAAAGTCACTTTTTATTGAAGTAGATCTCAAAACTAGAGAAAAGAAAAAAAAATATTATTGAAAGTGGCTATTCATAAAATTTGACTGTGGATGTCAATATCTTAAAGTTACTTGAATAATTCAATGTTAGTGTTGTTACTTTTGGAAATGAAATACCCATGACGATGAAAATAATTATTAATACTAATACTTAACCTTAAAATGTTGAATTGTTTAGAAGTTTTTTTTGTTAAAGGGCTCAAACATAACCTAATTAGTATAATTAAACTATGTGATGAACCAAGTGAGGTTTCATTCGATAAAATTGTTATCCTCGTGAAGAGAACTAAATATATAAGGATCATAATTGAATGTGAAAGAACAAGTGGTAGTTTTTTTTTAATTTGGTGATACACGATATTAGTATTAACTTAGTAAAAAAAATGAAAATAACCTGTGGCACATGAAACATGGCCATATTTTTTCAAAGGGTTTGTGAAAACTTTCAAGAGAAAATCATGGTTGGGATATACCCCAATTATACAGTTAAAGATATGTTTTTGTGTAATATTTCAAAATGTGAAGTCGATACATTGAAATGAAAAAATATTGAAAATCAAATCAACACTGACAATTCAATTAATCTGCTCATATTTATATGGACCAATGATGAATAAATATTTGATAGGTAAATTATACTTCATCACTTTTATTTATCATTTTACAAGAATGGTCATTTTGGATCGATGAAACATAATTCATAGGTAGTGAATATGTTCAATATTTTTAAAAGAGTTGGGGTTCCTATTAAGAAATTGATAACATAAAATAAAAAGGAGTTTACTAGGACGGATTTTTAATCCTCACTTAATAAGCTTGGAATAAAGTGTCATTGTAGTGCTAAGTTCAACAAGTTAATGTTTTTATGGAGATATTCCATGTACACATCTATACAAATTCAAAAGGGATGTGTTCTAATTATTGATTCTAATATGACATTATGTGAGACGTGGTAGAAAATAAAACCAAATTTTATATACTTTGGAGTCTTAAGTAGTCCCTATTTGATAAAAATTAAAATCCAAAATATGGGGAAGTCTAGTGAGAATTATATGTAATGTGTCTTTTTAGGGTAATTTTCTATTGAAATAGGTTGTATATTCTAGAATTAAAAGCTAAATAGAGTTATTTATAGTTATAATGGAAATATTTTAGAAGAAAGTTACAAAATTAGTATTCAAGGTCAACCAATCTTTGAAGACTTAAATAAAGATAATGTATAGATCTATGATAATTTTAATGATGAAAAATTATGAAATAAACCATATATTGTGGATATTGACTATGATAATATTAGTGATTAATAATAGGCTACTAAAATTGAAAAATAAAATTATGAAAAGTTGAAGAATAATGTTGAAGTATAGAATATAATGGGAGACTATAATATTCTAGTTCAAAATAGAAGGATATTAAGACTATAATAAAACATATACTATATATTATAGATTGAACCACATTCAATTTTTGATAGTATAAATAATAAATATGGCTCAATTCTTTGAATGACGAACTAGATCCAAATAAGAGAAATTCCACTTGGAATCTTGTTCCTAGACCATAAAGAAAGAAATTGACCACAACCTTGTGGGTATTTAGAAATAATTTAAATGATAATGGATAAGTCCCAAGTGAAAGATCCATAATTTCATGAAAGTGATATTTATACATTGAAGGAGTTTATTTTGAAGAGGTCATTTCACATTCTTCAAGATTAGAATCAATTAGTGTTTTCTTAGTAGACTAAAGACATATGAAGTGGAAAACATACAAGATGGATGTAAAATATACCGTCTTTAATGGGTAGATATAAAATAAAGATTATATTTTATATACTAATAAATTTATTCAATTTTTTTTGGAATAATGGTTTTCAAAATAAAAAGGATCTGTATGGGTTCAAAGAGTACCCTAGATCTTGGCATTTTAAGCTAGATGGATTCTCTAGAGTGATGGGATTCACCAAGGGAAAATTGGAAAAAATACTCTATATAAATGAAGTAGTTTAAATTACTCTCATTTTAAATGTGTATGTTGGTGGTATTTTTTTAGGTGACTGATAGAGTGTTTTTAAAGTGTTTTCTAAACAAATACAGACCCATTTTGATATATCTATACATGAATAATTGAGAAATTTACTATTTTTTATTAATATGAAAAATGTATAATTTATTTTCCTTTCTTATGTAAACTATATTATATAATTATTCAAGAAAGTTTAAATGAAAGATGCCAAAATAGTGTCCACACCTTTAAGAGTTTTATTGAACCTATTTAAGTATGTTTAAGGAAAAAAGTGTGAATAAAAGGGAGTTCATAAGATTAATTGGCCGTTTATTCGATCTCACTATATTTAGATCTAACATTTTTTTCACAATGAGTTTTTTATAAAACCACCAATGTGATCTAGAAAATAACATTTGATGGAGTCCAAGAAAGTTTTTAAGTACAACAAAGAGGATTTGGGTGTTGGTTTAGTGTATAAGAACTGTGTCCACCTAAATGTATCTGGGTATTCTGATACTGACTAATAAGGTAATTGTGATGATAGAAGGCCAAGTTCAAATGAAATAGTTTTATTTTTAGGAATCAATGTGAGATTATACTACAAAAAATAATCTATTTTCACTACTAATCATTGAGGTAGAGTATATGGATGATGATATTTCACACATTCTAAGGAATCACAAAGTCCCATTCCCATAGGTCCTACGAACAATACTATTTTATAACAGACTCTCTAGGGAAGCCCTTAATTGTCAATTCCCTCTTTAGTCTACCACACTAGGTTCCCACAGCTCTGAGTAGTGTAGTTGTGCGTAATCAACTATTAGCAGCCAAAGGTAAGATAAAAAAATACTTGGTTAATAGATAAAATGTATCAAAATCATATAAAAAATATGCAATACATTCAATCAATTATATCAAGGAAAGCAAACAATGCAACAAGGTGTTCCTCACAGGAAACTTAAGACAAAAGGAGATAAACAGCGAAAACCGGGGAAACAACCCTGGGGTGATCCTAAAACATGATAACAAGAAATTATTAATCATATAATAACCTCATTAATACATGAAATATAAGGTAGATAACAATAAATTATCAAAAACTTAACTCGAGATACCTGATATACGGGTATCCGACAATTTTTCCCCAAAAACTCAAAGACATTCAACGTAGGGAAAAAAACCAACTACCTCGATCCTAGGAGATCGATATACATGAACCTAGACCTATGAATCAGCATAGAATGGAGAATAAGTAAAAAAATGTATAAAACGTTCAACCTCAGATAACTCTCACAAGAGAAGGAATCATGAAACGTGGCCATAGAAGAACCAAGAGCTCACCGCTGCGATTCTATAGCAACTGACATCGTTCAATTTAGATAACTGGTGACAGATCAGTGTATCAGAGAATAATAGGCCTCCTCGGACTCTTTGGATGTAATTAGGTAGAGAAGAAGATGAACATAGGTTTAATACGTGACCCTGGTCCGATTAATTAAATAAAAAGAAAAGTACATGGCATGTACTTCATGAGTACATAACGTGTACTATCCCTTTCCATACACCGCATTAAGTGGCCTCCACATCACTGCTACACACCATGTGTGTGGCCCGGACACAGCCACAATACGACCTCGCATGAGAGAAAATTACACGGCGTGTACTCATAAAGTACACGACGTGTACTGAGAAAATTTCCAGATTTTCTTCTTTTTGTCAAAAATGACCAGAAATGGAAAAACATACCTGAAACGAAGATCCGAGTTCTTACATGTAGATATAATGCATCTACATCTACATTTCAAATATTTTATTTCTCTATTGAAATTTTAAAAATTTCATATTTTCCAAAAAACCAAAAACCATTATTTTCATAAATAATATAATTACCAAAATGAATTATATTAGGGGAATTGAAATTATTGATTGAACTGACAGTGAAGATCTATAAGTGAGAAGAAGCTGGATAGCCTTTTTATTGAATTAGAAAAATAAAATTTTATTTTTTACACACCCTACAATAGGAGAGAATTAGTCCTCATTCCATAGAATGGGTAAATATTTGAGGTAAACCCTTTAATTGTTTCATTCAGATAATCCTAAGGTCATATTGGGATGTGAAGTTGTCACTTCTTCCCTGGCTGGTGTTTTACCCCTTAATTGAGTTGGGAAGTTGTATTGTTTAACCCATAGTTGTGTTTTCGCCTAAAAAACTTATTTATATTAATGTTTTTTGAGGTGTAATACTTGGTATTTTTATGTTCATAATTTCATGGGATTTGTTCCCACACTTATTGTGTCTATGTAGTTGATGCACAAGTTGATAGTGTTATCAGTGGGTATGGAGATATAGAGATAAAGATTTGGATATTTGGTGGGATTAATAGACAACAATACTTAGTATTTTGTAGTCTTGATGTGGGGATATCTCTGCCATGTTGCTAGAGTTTTTTACATTATGGGGTATAGAGTATTTTGTTTTTTCCATTTTAATTGTAATTTATATTTTACTCCATTAATAGGTTTTACAGATGTATGGATTCTTATTTTAATTTTTGTTAGACTTTTCATCTTATGTGGTTATTTATATTTTTTATTGTATATTTATGTATATCTGGTAATAGTTGTATAGGCTAAGGCATCCCATATTTGAATTCTTCCTTTTTGGTGGTTATGACTATACCATGTCTTATTTGAGGTAGGATTTGGGTAAAACACTTGACACATTGCAGGACAATGTTGGAACTCAGTGGGTTGTGTCATGTTAAAGACTATTTTAATTTGAAATATTTATGATATTGGTAACCAAAGATTGGATTATTGAGAAATATTTAGCAGTGGAAGAAGAGGAATATTAGTGATTATTTCCATGGTAATGAGAAATATATGTGGTTTTGTAAAGATTCTAATGTATCCTTATTATTTAGATAAAAAATCATTAAATTTCTATCAGTATGGTTAGAAAGAAAATATTTGGGGTGTATGTCCTAATGAGCAAAATGAATACCATTCTTATTGCAAAAAAATTCATCGTTAAGGGTTTCAAAATATAGGCTCAGAATAGTGTAGATTATGTTTTTGATTCAAATCAAGAATCTCATACATAGGATATCAAAAGTCATCAAATTGTTTGCAACACCCATGAAATTTAATCCAAAAGAATAACAATATCTATATGTTTATTAACACACAACATTGAGTTTTTAGAGAATTTCAATATAATATAAATACGACCATTTTATCCTATCTGTTCTATTGGAAGTGTGAATGGGAATAACCACATTAGAAAAAACAGGTATAAATGTTTAATATATAATTCAAATTTATTGAATAATGCATAACAAATATGTATTCAATGTTTAATAAATACATTTTATATTCAAAAATATATATTTTTCAAAAATTATTTTATTGGATTTATTTTGAAAACTATATAAGTACGTTTTATCATTTTATAAATTTTATTTTATTAAATTAATATATATTTTGTAAATAATCATTTAAATATTATATTATGGTGAATTTTTTGGGATTTTTTTGGAAATGATTTATTTTTCAGTGAATTGGGAAAATACAATTTTTTTTAAATTGTTATCTCTTTACATTAAATCAAGTAATTTAAGATTCTCATTTTTTAATACCAAATTTAAATAATTATATATTAGTTATAAATAATCTAATTAATTATTTAGGAATCAATGGTATACTTTATGTGGGTATAAGTTCATTTTTGTGTTTAAAAAGTGGAAAATGTGTCTTTATCTTAATTAAGTACATAAATTAATATTGATTAAATATTTTATTAAAATTTATATAATATATAATCAATTAAATATTTTAATATTCATCTAATAGTTTTAAATGTCATTATATGGAAGTTAAATATGATTTATACTTAAAAATTCATTTTTATAAAAATGGTTTTCATTGTGTTTTGGACACTTATTTAAAAGGTAATTTTTACCACTTATAATAATTATATCTTTTAAAATAGATTAAATATGTTGAATCAACACCATTAATATAATGTGAAATGTTCAGCTTAAATTTTTTCATAATGAATAGTAAAAATTGTAAAACATTGTTAATGCGATTAAGAATAAAATGAGTTTATTGTGGGGATTAAAATATAATATAAGATTCAAAATTACATAAACCTTTTGTGGGTAATTTTAATTCTATATATTTAGATCCTAAATATTCTAAAAAATAGTCTAATTTGGTGCCACATGGATTCTGTAAAACACTAATATATTTTAATCTTTGAAAATATTCTAAGTGTGTCCTCTCTGTCCCTTATAAAAGGACACCACTTCTCTTCTCTTACTCACAATTGTTGATCCAAATATATTAAAAAAACTACCTAAATACCTTTTTATCATCCCATACCATGATCTAAAGTTCCCTTTTTCATCAAAATAAAATCCATATAATGCTGAATAGATAAACTAAAGGATGTTTTCCAAAGAAGAGGTATAACTCTTAAACAAGCATTTTCATTTTATTTATTCTTACACCTCCTTAATTTTTTTTATAACCATGTTTATATAATAAAATTAGTTTCTCACATACAATTATATTTGTTTATATCTATTTTAAAACAATTATTCATCTCCTTCTCTATATAACTTGAAATGAAAGCATCATTCTTGCATATGTAAGGACCCCTAAATAGTGAAGTGTTGTATTTATTTTTTGATAAAAGACATTCATGGATGATTATTATGAATGATAAATTTTTTAAAAATTATATATATAATTTACTTATGACTAGTTTAATATAATATATCATTTACATTCTTACCCATCCACCCACTAAACAATGATAACATCACCCGTGCATACGTGTTCACTACCACCTCCATGAATAGATGCAACTCATATTTCATATATGAATTTAAATAATGATTATAAACATGTATATAATTAATATATATTATATTTATATCATTTTTAACATTATATAGATAATGGAACCATGATAAATATGCAAGGACCAAAACTACTGAACTAAAACTTACATGGAAAATGACATAGTTAACACTCAGAAATAATGATTTTAATAAATCATTATTAGTAAATGAGTGTAAAAATATTATAAGTTTATCACATATTATATTATAATTATTTATATTTTACTTATATATATAGTAAATTTTCATTTATTATAAATGTGCTTAACATCACTTACAATGAAAGTTGGGCCTAAGGTAAGGGTTTATTTAACAATATTATTCGTTATTATTTTTGTTTAAGTTTCCATTGGTGGAATTATATTAAATTTCTATCTAAAAATAAATTATCTTATCTTAAAGTTATTTCTTGAAAATAAAATTTTTCATTTATTTATACTCTCTCTAATTACTCAAATGTATACAGTATTTTTTTCAGTGAAAACCAACATTATTTTTCTATTTGGTCCGGAATATTTCTTCCATGTATATATTTTCTGAACAAGGAACTTTTTACAGACGGTATGAGCAATATCCTTATGTTTTAATACATTTTATGATCTTATTTTACAACCACTAATAATATCATTTCCGTTAATTCTTAATTTTCTAGTATCCATAGTTATTTAAAAATAATTTTTTTTTCAAAAAAATTTGGCAATTTTTAGATTTTGAATACGTGATATAAATATTTGAAGGTTATTTTACACAATAAATGTACTATTTATATTTTAAGTTAATTTGACCTTATTCCAAAATCCATTTATTAATATTTATTTATGATATACACTACTGATTCGATTCACCATATTTTTCTGGATAGTTTATGATTATTTTGACTGGGGAAGGTATTGAGATTATGTATTCTGGTTCTTTCACTACTGAATATTATTGATAAAAAAAATGTTGATTAGTTTGTATTGAATATTAATATAATTAATTCATTGGAATTATTAAGTAAAGTGTGGGGCCCAAAATTACATATCCCCTTAATACATTGGTATGTTTCATGATACAAAACATATTGTGTATTTGGCATATATGTTACCCATTTCTATATGATGCCTTGGTATGAGGTTTGGATGGTATGTTTATGATATCCATTATTGGTATTACTTTATTAATAAATCTCTTATGGATTTCCATGTGATTATTTGAATAGTTATGTTATCCAGTGATAAGTTTTAATCTCATTTGATTATTTATATAGTATTATTTGATCATCATTTATGACTTCCACAATACATATTCCTTATTAATTATATGAAAACTTCTCCAATGCACATTCTCTTACTGAGCATCTAAGAACAACATTTAATTTTTCCTTTTACCAAGGTGATAGGATGTTTACTATTCTTGATATACAAGGATATTCATGAGGGAACATTAATATTCTAAAAGAAAATACTTTTTTGTATTTTAAGTTTTCAAATGAAACGTGACATTCGTGAATTTATCCAATTTTCTTAGACTACTAAACTATTAGATACCTTGATATTTTATTTCTTGAATATAGTTCAAATACAATAAATTATAAACCAGATCTTGGATACTAGGGTTAGAGTTTTTCTTGTTGGTATCATTGAAACAATAGTATAAACTTTGGGATACATATTTAGAAAATCATAGATTAATAAACATTACCCATTGAGAGACTTTGAGGATAATTAAAATTATTTGATAATATCATTAAGTTCTATTAAAGTATAGATTGGGTGGTTTTCATTAAAAATACATCCCTATATGGATAGTGGTAAGTGAATGTGGATAGAGAATAGATGCACCAAATATTAAAAAATATTAAATGGGTGGATTAGTTATCAACTCAATCGTCATTGGTTCATGATGAGTGGGCCTAATAATTCTCACAAAGTTAGAAACTCCAAGGGGTTATTATGTTTTTTATTCCAATTCTCTTTAGAAATAATTATGAATGATTAAAAAATATTTTTTTATTTTTTGAAGATATTACCAAAGATAATAAACTTATGATTATTAGATTATCTATGCATAAATTTTCAATTTATGTTAGATATATCATTAGATTTGTAATTTTACACTATGATTCATCATATAATGAGCTATTCCAATGTATGGAATAATATATAATTAATTACTAATATAAGGAATGGAAAATATTTCAACATCTCTATGTAGGGATTTCCCTACGAAGAAAGTCCATAAAACTTGAGTTGGAGCTAAAAATATTATAAAAATATCAGGGAATATTATGACTAGTAATCATGGACATATGGAGAAACCACTTTCATCATTATATAGTACAACGACGTTGGGGAACTTTTTACTATAAGAACCACAATCCTTTAATAGAACTATTAATCTCTTAATGCCATAAAAATGTGTTGGATTGAAATGTATATGTAGATGGAGAAATACAGGAGGGGGGATGTGAATTGTATGTTTAGAAACATTCAGTTTTAACATTAATATATTTTAGTACAAAATATTTAAACTAAACATATTCAGAAAACCAATTATAAATAAATATAGACTAACCCCTTGGTCTAATTAAAAAGACATCATAATCAGGTAGATTCTGATTTGTATTCTACAAGTTGTATTATGAAATAAATCATATTCACTGTAAGTGTGGTAAGTATCATAATCACATTGGTTATGATAACCAGAGTAAAAAAAATAATGATAAGCATATATAATCGTACTGATTATTTGGAATGAGCATTGTCCTATAAATAATAATATGATTTAATACAAAATTACTATAATTAGATCAATTTTGATACACAAAATAAAGAATAGAAAATTGAATATATAAAACTGTTCACTTTCTATTAAAATAGCAGTGGAAATGAAATACAAGTAAATGAATAAAATTATTTTAACCTAAAGCTTATGGTATCCAATAACCTTTGACAATGGTACCTTGATCTATACATTTAATAAATTCTATATTACCCACACTAGGTAAAGCCCTCGATTTGATTATCAGCTTTGATCTGTCTACTTATCTCCAAAAACCCTCAATTAAGAAGTTGTTATGCTCCTCTAACTTCCCAGCCTTGGAATCCCTCGATCCAAAAAACACCATAACTATTATCTTCCTATCCACAAAAGCCCTTAGTCGTAATCACTATGATCATTATCCCACAAAGAAAAAAAATCTTGGGATTTACAAGTATATGGAACAATGAATTCACAACTTATTAATAATTAGTGTTTTCACACGTAGTATATTTTTCCATACCTTTCACAAAATGTCTCTAAAATCTTGATTCATCGGACCGCACCGCAGCGGGCCGAGCCACACCCTATCGGCCGGGCCGCCCCCTTCATAGGCCATGCCAGACCGCGGCCCATCATTACCCATCCCATCTAGGACAAACCCAGACAGGGTCGGGTCGGCCTAGGTTTGGTCAGACCGGTTCGGTCCGACCGGGTGGGACTGGACCCGGGCCGATCTGGACCCATATATGCCTTTTGGCCATATCTTAAGAACCAAGAATCTGTTTGATGATCCTTCAAAAGCACCGAGATCCTTAGAATGAGACGGTCCATTTGTTATACTTCACTTGAGTATTGGTTAAGGATGGAGTGTGGAGGGTTAGATCGAAAATGAATCCAACCGGGCTCTCTGAACAGAAACACTAATAACTTATAGTCCGAGCGTCCGATTGATGCACCGTCTATCGCGTTAGGTCCCTTATGACATGAAACACCATTGGGATACATCTTCGTGGGACTTCGTTGTATTTGAAGTATTGAACTATGTATTGAGAAGCGTAACCTCCCAGAATGAAGCGTGCTTAGTGCAGGAACGCTGTGGCTGGCTGTACTTAAAGAATCTTATGATCCTTTGTGGGTCATCTCCAGAACCTATGTTGGTCATCTAAAAATTTTGTGTGGGTCATCTTAGGATCCTCTATGGGTTAGTACTCAGCGATCCTGTGTGGGTCAGCGCATACCGATCCTATGTGGGTCATCTCTAGATCCTATGTGGGTCTTCTCTATATCCGGTGGGGGTCATCTTCGGATCCTGTGTGGGTCAGTGTTTAGTGATCCTGTGTGGGTCAGTGTATACCGATCCTCTATGGGTCAGCACTCAATAAACCTGTGTGGGTCAGCGCATACCGATCCAATATGGGTCATCTTCGATCCTATGTGGGTCAACAGCAGAGCTTCTCGATGAAGTAAGATAATCTAACAATAAACCTAATCATCTTTACTTTTGTTCTTTAGTTATACCTGGTGTGAGATGATTCTTTACCTTTGTGGTATTCTTTTGTGTGGTGATACCTTTTTCGTAATCTTCTATGTGGAGATACCTTTATGGTACATACCTTCATGGTGTTACCTTAGCGGTATTCCTTCCTTAGTGGAACATTTGTGTTTTGGGCTAATGAGTTGGGCCTTGGGTTTCCTTATAAATGAGATGGGTATACCTGATAACTTAGGTATATGTAAGTGCATATACATAAGTATGGTTGAATGTAGTTTTCATGCTTTGTGGATTTTGAGAGTCCTTTAGGGGTCTCAGGGTCCTTACTGATTATTGTTATACTCACCCCTACACAGGCTACGCCCGCACCTTGTCGCGTTGGGAAGATGATGGACAGTGCTGACTGAGGATGAGGGTACCATGACTAAAGGTTGCTCGAAGGTGGACCTTAGACGAGGCGTACAACAGAGATGAATGTTCAATTGTTTTACCATCCATTCAGGTAGGATCCTTGGTGGGTGTTTACGTGGGCTGTTTTTAGTTTTACTTGTACTTTCTAGTTTTACTTGTACTTTCTAGTTGGGTCTGTATTCTGGCCTCCCCTTACTTACTATACACACTTCTTTTTACTATAAATTTTACCTTGTGCTCGTATCTTACTGTGTTCTTGGTTGTCCAAGTTTACAGGTTATAAAGGCAATGCTTTCCTAGTTTTAGGGATAAGACTTTCTGGTGCTTGTCCCCAACCCCTATCCAATGGAAGGTGGGCCTGGGGTAGTCATGAAACAGGCCCTGGGGGACGGGTCATGACAAATTGGTATCATAGGAGTTTGGTTCTTCCGAAGAACAAGGAATTTAATATTTTCTATGTCTCAATAGTGTTATGTGTGATGAGTATGGTTTTTTGTTTTAGGAACCCAGTGTTGGTACAGTGGCCGACATATCCATACACCCGGACCCTGACATCTGATTTCTGACTCAGTACACGAAAACACTAATTGCGTTTTTTTTTTGAAAAGTTTTATTTGTGAACTCTTTGAGTTAGCTCCCCAGGTATAACTTATTGACCACGACACACCTATTTTTTTTAGGATGCCTCTGTGTAGCCAGCCAACCCAGGTTCCAGGTAGAGTATGTGATAACAGTCCACTGATTGACGAGTCTTTGGTGTAGGGCCCCCTTATGGAAGTTATACCACTGGGTGGTGTACCAGATACACTACTACCTGTTGGGTAGTTGATGCCACCATCCCCAGTAGTAGAGGGTGCACACCGCCTGAGCGCGTTGAACAAGTTTCATCACCAAAGGCCCCCGAGGTTCTAGGGGGAGACCGATCCACATGTGGTTGAGGACTAGCTAGAGTCCGTGGTTAGAGTTTCTTGACTGGGAGGGACACCAGCTGATCTAATGGTGATTCTTTCTACCTGTCTCCTTCAGGAAGCAGCGGGCAGATGGTGGAGCCTGATCCTCCATGTTCACGACGAGGTCACTCTCATCTAGGTGGACTTCGAGAGCCTTTTCAGGGAAGAGTTCATTCTAGCTACTTTATGGTATGCGCGTATACAGGAGCTTCTCCAGTTGCAGTAGGGCAGCATGACCATGGCTTAGTATTTAGCGAGGTTCACCAACCTCTTGAGATACTCCCCTGACATGGTGCGAGACCCTTTATTCAAGACCCAAACCTTCAAGCTGGGGCTCAGACATGAGATTAGAGCTTCGATAATTTCTCTCAGCATGCTGATGTATGAGGGGGTGTTAGAGTGAGCACTCTTTGTTGAGAGTTTCCTTGCCGAGCGGTCTCCGGCAGAGAGATCCACCACCAGACGTCACTTAGTAGAGTCATCCTCCACTGATAGCAGAAAAATGATGCAGATGTCCAAGAGGAGCAGACCTATAGATGTATGACTACAAGATACAGGGTCGGTCATGCGGTGCTCTCAAGACATAGTAGGATAGGTGAGGATCAGGCAATGTTACATGTGCAGCGGGCATGGTCACATGGCTCACAACTGCCCGACCCACCATACGGACGACGAGAAGACAATCGAGTGACCACCTGGGAAGATGCGAGGATTCGATCGAGGAGGTCTGAAGGTAGGATGCGGTCATGGTCGAGGAGCTAGCTGTGCAACAGGAAGTGGTTGGCGATTCAAGGTTCTACCGCCACCACTACTAGGTGGTCCACCCCAACCACAAGGAGTTTGTGGATAGGGAAGATCTCAGCTTCAGGCAGCTGAGGCCTACGACCACAGTGCTCCAGAGATGACACGAGGTACGATCTATGTCTACTCCACCCTAGCCATAGTACTTATAGACCCAGGTTCCAGTAACTAATTAATATCCACGGCCCTCGTTTGGAGCTCAGAGTATCGGTGGAGCCATTGGCATGATCCTTATGGCTAGGGACTCTTATAGAAGCATATTAAACAATTAAACACTGGTGAAAGCAGTGTGATCTTACTCTATGAGGCGAGAGCTTTGGCTGGGATCTTCTAGTAGCGGCATTGAGGCCTTATGATGTCATCTTGGGTAGGGGATGGTTATCCACAGTCCATGCTCAGATTGAATGTATTAGGTGCATAGTGCGGTTTGTCCGCACATATGGGACCAGGTTTTCCTACAACAGTGAGAAGGAAACCTTTGCAGAACATGATGGACTTACCTGGAGGAGGGTGCAACCGATCACACATCATTTTTCTAGACATACCCTCAGAGAGGTTGATGCGGAGAGTCTGGGCTATCCAGTGGTGGTGGACCAGTACATAGTTGTTTTTCAAGATGATGTTACGAGTCTACCTCCTCGCAGAGAGGTGGACTTTTATATCAACTTGTACCCCGATAGGGTACCGATATCTACACCAGCATACCGGATGGCTCCCACAGAGATTCGAGAACTTTGAGTATATCTGGAGGACTTACAAAGCAAGGGGTTCATTAGGCCTAGTGTTTCTCCTTGGGCAGCCCCAATTTTGTTCTCCAAGAATGCAGATGGGTGTTTGAGACTCTGTGTGGTCTATCGGTGTCTGTACCAGGTGACCGTGAAGAACAAGTACCCACTTTGGAGGATTGATGATTTCTTTGATTAGTTAAAGGGAGCATGATGATTTTCGAAGATAGACCTCAGATCAGGCTATCACCAGCTCAGGGTATGAGATGAGGTTGTGAAGAAGACGACCTTCAGAAGTTGGTATGGCCGCTATGAGTTCTTGGTTATGCCTTTCGGCATGACCAATGCCCCAAAAGTGTTCATGGGACTCATGAACAGAATCATTCAGCCATACCATGATTTTTTTGTGGTAGTCTTCATTGATGACATCCTGATATACTCAGTGACAGAGGAGGACCAAGCCTTTCATCTACAGATAGTTATGGACACACTCCGAGAGAACCAACTTTATGGTGAGCTCTCGAAGTGAAAGTTCTGGATATGAGAGATCCACTTTCCGGGACACGTTATCTCAGAGGCTGGAGTTGTGAAGGATCCAATGAATATTGAGACTATGCTTGCTTGGGATCCACCTAGGAGTATGACAGAGGTGTGGAGATTCCTAGATTTGGGCAGTTACTGCCGAAGGTTAGTTCCTAACTTTTCCAGAGTTGCATCACCCTTATCAATTTTGACATAGAAGGGGAAACACATTGTGTGGTTGAAGAGATGCTAGTGGACTTTCCAAGAGCTAAGGTAGAGAGTGATGAGTGACCCCATCTTGAGGCTACTGGGGGAGGGAATTTTGTACGTAGTCTACTGCGATGTATCAGGAACCAAGCTCGGATGTGTCCTGATGCAGGAGAGATCAGTGATCACGTATGGCTCTTGACAATTGAGACAACATGAGCAGAACTACACTTCCCATGACATAGAGTTAGAAGCTGTGGTCTTTTCCTTGAAGATGTGGAGACATTACTTGATGGGAGAACATTTTACAGTCTACTCTAATCACAAGATTCTCAGGTATATCTTCTATCAGAAGGAGCATAACCTGAGACAACAAAGTTGGACTGAGTTCCTTCCGAATTATGACTTTGAGATAGTCTATAATACTAGGAAGGGGAACATAGTAGTAGATGAACTTAGAAGGAGATCTAGTATACAGTTGTTGAGTGAGGCGAAAAATTAGCTATAAACTTTGCGGATGTCCTACGTGGTTCGAGATAGAGCATCTTATCTTCAGTCTCTGAAAGTCACTCCCCCACTCCTTCAGCGGGTCAGGGAGGAACAACTTGGGGATACTGACTATGAGGCTCGACATGCTCAGATATCCACGGGAAAAACACCTGATGGATTTTCTAAAGGTGGGGAGCATGACATCCTCTTCATAGGATGTACCATGGTACTAGTGAATCTATGAGAGGAAGTGTTAAGGGAGTTACATACATCTCCTCTTGAGGTATATATAGGAGTGGAGAAGATGTACCCGGACCTTCGGCGTCAGCACTGGTGGCTGGGAATGAAGAAAATAGCAGTAGAGTTTGTCTCTCGGAGCCTCACTTGTTAGTAAGTGAAGTAAGAGAATCATATTCCTACTATTTTAGTTAAGACACTAGAGGTTCCAGAGTAGAAGTGGGATAGAATTTACATGGACTTTGTGACAGGACTTCCATGCATGACCAGAGGTCAGGATTCTATCTGGGTGATCGTTGACCAATTCCAAAATACAACCCAGTTCTTACCTATATGAGAGCAAGGAACAATAGAGATATTTGGATGCCTCTATGTGTAGGAGATTGTACATATTCATGGAGTGACATCTATTATTGTTTCTAATCGTGATTCACGTTTCACATCCCAGCTATGGAAGGGGTCTTAGGAGGAATTCGGGACACAACTTCAGTTGAGCACTGCCTTCCATCCTCAGACAGATGGTCAGACAGAGTGGACCATTCAGACTCTTAAGGACATGTTGTGAGCTTGCATCCTATATTTTGGCCGTGGTTGGGAGGATCAATTTCTATTGGTGGAGTTCATGTACAACAACAACTATCACTCCACTATGGGTATGAAACCATTCTAGGCATTTTCAGGTCAACCATGTAGATCACCTCTTTGTTAGACTGATCTAGGAGAGTCAGCAATGGTGGGACTAGAGATTGTATAGGCTACCATGGATAAGGTGTAGGTCATCCGGGAGTGGACGGAGACCGCACAAAGCAGACAGAAGACTTATGCTGACAGGAGATAGAGATCTCTGGAGTTTAAGGATGGTGGCCATGTCTTTATAAGGGTCTCACCTCGTTGAGGTTTGTGGATATTTTGCTAGTGCAGCAAGTTATCTCTGAGGTTTATCAAACCATTTTCAGGTCCTCAACAGAGATTTTGAGGTGGCTTATTTCTTAGCTCTTCCACCTTAGTTGCACTAGGTGCAAGATGTTTTCCATTTATCCCAGCTGAGGAGATACATACATGATCCTTCACACATCATTGACTGGGGAGAGTTGGACATAGAGGATGGAAAAAAGTTTTCAAAGGTTCTGGTAGAGATTGAGGATCAATAAGATAGAGTCCTTTTTGGGTGGTTGATAACTCTGGTGCATGTACGTTGGCAGCACTGGAACCTCTTGGAGAACACTTAGGAGCGGGAGGCTCGGATTCATGCTATTTACCCCCACTTGTTTCCCTAGTTTGTGTTGTATCTTTCAGGGACACAAATCCCAGATGTGGGAAGATTTTAAAGACCTCATATTGTCCATGTAATTTTTTTAAAATATATGGAAATATTAAGAGTCTGCGAAAATTGACTGTGTGTGATTATGAGGCCCGGTGTGCCTGAAATGAATTTTGGAACTTTTTTGTTTCAGGTAAGTTTAGTAAACACGCGAGAAACATTTTTTAACTTTTGAACTGGTGCTTGGAATCGAAATCTGAGGACACCGTTGAACTTGCAACGCCGATATTTGTTTAAAGAGACATTCACCTAGACCGCAGTAGGTCAGGGGTGGAAGTTGGTTTTCCGGTTTTTCGGGGGAGAGTTAAAAAAATAATAAAAATAAAACAATTAACTTTTATTTTTATTTAACTGAAATATCCTTTTTGAATTGTGGAGGTTTGGACAACACAAGGGTGGTCGAGCATTAAAATTTGGGCATTAAATGCCCGGTTTCACAAATTACATAACCACGACTCTCTTTAATTGATAGGGCTTATTAAATCTAAATCAATGAAACAACTTATTAATTAAGTGTAATTTTATTAACTCTTCTTGAGATAATTGAGGGTTGTTTCTTTTTTTCGAAAGGGAGAGGAGGTCTTTGAAGGAATACCCTCCCACAGAGAAGATCCTCCAACAAAGAACCACCCCCAAATCAGAACAAGGACAATGCTCGAGCCCAGATCAGAAGATTCTTACGGGAGCAACGAATGCCAACGTCACCATCATCATCTTCCTCCTCATGACACCTCCAACGGACGATGGAGGTAGGGGTTTATTTTAATTATTGTACTGTGTAGAATCACGTTGATTCCATCCTCTTGAAATTTCTACTATCAGTCTAACACAGAGGGTGCGGGCCAAATAAACATTTCCCGATCGCTTTGCATCTTTAATATTGATGTGTTCTTCGTGGTTCGCGATGATGGTGGAGACACAGCCACACCGCGAAGAAGACCGCGACTGGTTGACCATGGAGGAGAAAGGTGGCAGCTGACATCCGGTCAACTATGTGGAATCGGGGAAGCACATCCAGGCTGTCGTTAGTAAAGGAGGTTGCGGCCCCTCCACCTCGTTGGTGGGAGGACAGTGGTCGGAAACCAACTGACCGTGTGAAGGTTGGGCGGGGCACGTCCACACCCCCATTTGAGCAAGAGGGGTTGGCCTGTCGGCCTTAGTGGAGCAGGGTGGCAGTTGGCATGTCGACCAACCGCATGGAGAAGCAGCGGCATGTGACCGTGCTGTAGGAGCAAGAGATCATGACCACTTGGCCGCGGCAGGTGTTAGTGGGCGACTGACATTCGGGTGGCCGCGGAAGGCAAGTGGTTCGAGCTCACCGCTTGGAGGTGGACTTGCGAGAATCCTGCAGGCTGTGTCACACTGAGTGGGATACCTCCATCAGGTCCCATGTGCCAGCAGGGTGAACAGAACAGTCCAGCGGACCATTTGGGTGACCTGGGGGGAGTGCCTCCCCTCCAGGGTGTTGGCTAGGGTGGAATCCACCACAACGGACCTCCCAGCTGAGCAGACCACACCGGACCAGGCCGCACAAAGTGGGCCACACCGCATTGGGCCGCGCTTAGTGGGCCACACTGTAACTGGCCATACCGATCGGGCTGTACTGAGCGAGTCGTACCCAGCGTGGGCCGGGCCACACCCAGTGGGGCGGTCCACTGCCTTCAAGTGCCAGGTCGGACCCGGATCAGGTCGGGTCTACTCGAACGGGGTCGGGTTGGCCCAGGCTACGTGAAACCGGGTCGGTCTGACTGGGTGGGACTGGACCCGGTCCCATTTGGACCCAAATATGCCTTTTTGGACATATCATGATAACTGGGTGTCTGTTGGATGAACCGTCTATGATAACAAGATCCTTGGATCGAGATGGTACTTTTGGTATACTACACTTCAGTTTTGGATAATTTTTGAGTACGGATGGGCTGGTTCGAGACCAAATCTTATAGGGCCATCGGAACGGAAATGCTAATAACTTACAAACCGTGCATTCAATTGACACGCCACCTATGACGTAGGGTCCCTTATGACCTGAAGGACCTTTGAAATACTTCTTCATGGGACTTCATGGAAGTTGAAGTATCTACTGATGGATTGAGGAGAATAACCTCCTGGAATCAAGTGTGCTTAGTGCGAGAACACTGTGGTTGGGTTTACTTGAAGAATCTTCAGATCCTGTGTGGGTCATCCCCATATCCGGTGTGGGTCATCTCCAGATCCTATGTTGGTCAACTTCGGATCCTGTGTGGGTCAGCGCATACCAATACTATGTGGGTCATCTCCATATCCTATGTGGGTCATCTTCAGATCCTGTGTGGGTCAGAGCTCAGTGATCCTGTGTGGGTCAGCGCATACCGATCCGGTGTTGGTCATCTGTGATCTTATTTTGGTCAACAGTAGAGATTCTTGACGAAGTAAGATGATCTAGCAATACAGATAATCATATATACTTCTGTACTTAAGTTATACCTAGTGTGAGATGAGTCTTTACCTTTTTTCTATTCTTCTGTGTGGTGATACCTTTGTTGTAATCTTATGTATGTCTTTACCTTTGTGGTACATAGATTCATGGTGTTACCTTCGTGGTATTGCTTCTTTCGTGGAATAGTTGTTCTTTGGGATATTGAGTTGGGCACAATGTTTCTTAAAAAATGAGATGGTTAGACCTGATAACTTTGGTATATGTATGAGCATATACCTAATTAGGGTTGACTGTTGTTTTCATGATTTGTGGATTATACTTTGTGGATTTTGAGAGACCTTTAGGGGTCTCGGGGTCCCTACTGAGTATCGTTATACTCACCCCTACACGGGCTACGCCCGCACCTTGTCGTGTGTTTTATAGACGATGGACAACGATGACTAAGGATGAGGGTACCAGGACTCAAGGTTGCCCAGTGGTGGACCTTAGACAAGGCATACCACAGAGATGACCGTTCAAGTGTTGTACCTACCTTTTAGGTAGGATCCTTTATGGGTGTTCACATGAGTTGTTTTCAGTTTTACTTGTACTGTACAGTTTTAATTGTACTTTCTAGTTGGGCTTGTATTCTATCCCCCACTTTACTTACTTTACACATGATTTTTTACAATATAGTTTAACTTTTGCTCGTATCTTGTAGTGTGCTAGGTTGTGAGAGTTTACAGGTTATAAAGGCAATGCCTTCCCGGTTTTAGGGATAATCTTTTCTGGTACTAGTCGCCATCCCCTGGCCTATGGAAGGCGGGCTTGGGGTAGTCATGGCATGAGCCCCGGGGGACATGTCGTGACAAATCAAGTCTATGTTCTGGTAGATCTTTAACAAGTATTTTATTATTTAATTTACTTGAGTTAATACGGATAAAGTGTCCTAAAATTCTGTTCCATAACAAATATTGTTCTTCTATTGAACTAAGTAAAGTTTGGTCTTGGCTTCTATGGTCTTCTAAGTTTAGTGAGTAAACATTTACATGTCGATGGGTAGAAAGAATGAATTCATCCATGGAACTTCGTACAACACATTTATAATTCACGAGATTCAAAAGTTAACCTTTATCTCACAATTTAATTATGTTTACAAGGTTGTGAATAAGGCCTTTTACAAATAAAACATTTACAATTAATGATTTTACCTATACCAAAAATCTTTTCTTAAGCATTGTATCTGAATGTAACTCTTCCAAAATACAATTAAATAATCTTTTTAAAGAAGTATTTGTTACCTATCATATGAAGGGAAAAACCAATATCCATGTACAATATATTTAGGTTGCTGGTACTTCCTTTATTTTCCTAAAAGTTAAAAAATTAGACTTTTGGAATCCAAGACTTCTTGGGTTTGGAAATGTTAGAAAATAAAATAATCTGAACCCACATTTGTTTTAAAAAATGTTCTTTGGGAAATACTAAAGAGTTAATTTTTTAAAGAAATTATTTTATTCTAATGACCTCTATGTTTTCATTTTATGAAAATGGGTGAATTTTTAATAACAATATAATTATTACTAAAAAATTGTTTTGAATGAGTATATCCTGTTCCTAAACTACTACGTTGTGGACAGAGTTGTTTATAAATTTTGTCAAATCCTTCCATAAAATTGGTAAAGTATGTCAAAAGTTAATTTAAATAAAAAAATTTAGACATTAGTTTCTTAAGTAAATTATTATCCACCTTAGTATTAGTTTTAGAAGTATGTTTTGTTACTAAAACACTTTTCCAATAAATGATTTTTTCAAAAATAATAGAAAGCCTATACTTTTTAGAATTATATTTTTCATGGTTTTTAGAAATATAATTATTTTCCAATTTTTTTTATAAAGGTATTTTTAATGATCTAATACTTCTTTTTCCAAACATTTTTTCTATAATTTTCATTCTCATGTTTCTTACATACTTTACAATTTTCATTTTCAAGTAATTTAGAAAAACTAGATACTTCTTCATATAAATTTATTGAATTATCTCCTACTGAAAAATAATATACATTAAAATAAATATAAGCTTTCTCATCAGTATAGATTTAATTTAAATAAATATTTGTTAATGAATCAGAAGTGTGTACCTTATCCACAAGACATTGATTTTCAAAAGGTATTCTGGCACAAAGACCAATATTATTCAGTAATGAGTCATTGGATTTAAATAATTTCATTCCTTTTTCCTTGAAATAATTTTTCTAATTTTAATTAGAGTGTATTTTCTTTATGTATTTTCTTTTATGTTTTGGAAAATCGGGGTACTATGTGTCTAAATACTTTACATTCACAACAAGTAACTTCATAATCATTATTATCATTACTTTCCTTGTTACTTTTCTTATATCAATACTGAAAAAACATTTTAACAACAATATTGTTCATTATTTGAGCAAGATTGGCAACTCATTATTTGAATGTTATGATTTAATTGATTCTCATTGAACTACCAATTACTTTTTTTGATGACTTGACTATCTTTTTAGGATTTTGAGATTTATTTTTATTTGACATAGAAGTAAACGACACTCCACCATTCTTCATTTTGACTTTCTCAGCATCTATTTTCAGTCTATTATCATTCTGAAAAATATTTACAAAATTATCATTAGGAGTTACAATATTAATATTTATTGATTCATCGACTACTATTATTTTTTATTCCCATTCATTTAGCCTGATGTCTATAATATTTTGCACAATTATTTCATTATCTAATCCTTTTTTACCCATATCTTGTAAACTATTTACAATTTTCATGAACCTTTGTGGAACATTTAGAATAGGTTTTCCATAATGGAATTTTAAAGCCTCATAATCTGCTATTAGCAAGGCTACTCTTGTTTCAAAAACATTAGAAGTACTAAAATGAGTAATCTCTAGCTTCTTCCAAATATTATTGGCTTCTTCAAAAGGTGAAATCTGGATATATATTTATAGTCATATAAAAAAATAAATTATTTTTTACCTTATAATTCAATTGATATCTGTGTTTCTCTTGATTGGTAAAGGTTTAAACATCCATATAAAAAATTTTATAGTCTCCAGTTAGTATAAAAAAGTTATCAACGCCAGTGTTGATTACAATGGTCTTTATTATATCTCTCTAGTATTCATAATCAATTCCATAAAAAATTAGTGGTCTTATGGGATTGAGATTGTCTATTGAGCCAATAATTTACCCATCTAAATTTTTAAATAGATACAAAAAATATATTCCAAAATACACATTAGTGTATCAAATATTTATAAACAAAAATGTCATAACAGGAAATGAAACTAACTTCAAAATGAATTTTCTTGAAAGTATGATCAATGGAAACATCCTCTAATACCAAATGTGCATATCAATATTTCAATTATGTGGATATGATGATAATTGTTGGAATGAAATGTATATGTAGATGTGGAAATAGAAGAGGGTGGGTGAAATATTTGTATAAAAAATTTCATTTTTAAAATTAAAATAATTTATTTTTAAAAGATTTAAAAAAAATTAATTTACAAAACCTTTAATCAAGAAAACAACTGGCCCTTGGGTCAAATTAAAAATATATTATAATCAGGTTGACTCTAATATGAATTCCACAGGTTTTATTAAGAAATAAATCATATTCACAGTAAGTGTGGTAAGTATCATAGTCATAGTAGTTACAATAATCAGAGTAAAACAAAATAATTATTTTATTATCAAGTGTATGAAATCATAATGATTTATTTGGATGATCATAATCACATAAATCATAATTACGATTTAATAAAAATGTATTGTAATACAATCAATTACGATAAATAGAATTAAAAATAGAATAATGAATATATAAATCAATTAATTTTTTATTTTAATAGTTGTGGAAATGAAATACATGTAATTGAATACAATTATTTTAACCCAATGTTTAGGGCATAAAATAAACTAAGATAAAGGTCCCTTGATTTATACTTTCAAGAAAGTTTGTTTTACCGAGACCAGGGTAATACCTTGATAAAATTATATACTTTGGTCTATCTTTCTATCCCCAGAAACCCTTAATGATGTAGGTTATTAGCACCTATGTATTCCAAGTCTTGGAATACCACAGTCTGCAAAAGATTATTACCACTATCTTCATATGCATAGAATCCATCAATCATAATCACAATGATCGATGTCACACAAGGTAAAACCAAACTCTAGAAATTTACAAGTATATGAAACAAGATGATCACCACTTTAATACAATCATAGTTTCTACACATAGCATATTTGGAAGAGCTCTTCCACAATGTCTCGAAAATCTAGCTTCATATATTTAGCTCATTCAAATGACCTGGTATTTATAGGTATTCATCCCAACAGTCATCTTAATCTGCAACGATCAAATTTTCTCATTAAATATCAGAGGGACTTGGGAACCTAGAACTCTAATGGTCATACAAAAAATTAAAGAATGAACTCGTATTTATTAAAATATAATAAAAGGCTTCATTTTATATTAAAATAAAATATTTCATTATAATACAATTTTCTAGGTATGATAACAATGAGTCTGATGATTCCCATTACGAGAGTTAGTAGAATTTAAATTATTATGAAAATATTGTTAGTACGAAATACTAGACAGTGTGTATGATATAAATTGTATTTGGTGCGTATGATAATAATCATAATTAGGCTTGTTTTGATAATCATGGAATAAGTATTTACTACAATTCATTTGAGTATGATTTTAATCATATGCACTATGAAAATATTAATGATTAAATATGAATTCATTTTCATAAAAAAGGTTTTGATGAATGAATGATAAACACTATATTATTTTCTTATAAAAACATTCTTAAAATACTTTTGACATAAAAGAGTTAATAATTAAGTATTTAAGAGAGTGTCTGTGATTTCCAAAACAAGAGGGATAAAATATTCAATAAGAGACGTCTGACTTAACATAATAGACTGTTTCCCTTGAAAATTTATTTCATGATTTGGGTTGTATGAAACGGAAAAATTTGTTATAGAATTTTTTTTATTAAAGAGTGATTTTAATCAATGGTGGAAAATGAATTTAAATACTATGGAGGTTGAGGAAGTAAAGGGTACAGAGTGGTAGAATTTTAAGGAGTTATTATTTGATAAATTAATTCTTCATAAGCAATGAGTTGATTTAGAAATTCTATTTTATATTTATGAAGAAGGAATGAGGAAAGTGTTTCTAAGTATGAACCAAACTTTATAATGTTAGTAAGTAATTACATGGACCATGTACTTAATCCAGAGAGTAAGACTTATTGTTTCTTTGGAGAGAAAAATCCAAGTCTCAAATTAGTGTTACTATCTCTAACTTTCTAATCATATGATGATATAATGTTAAGTTACCTCAAGGAAGAGAAAGAATTCCCCAAGTCTTATATTTTCAAAGGAATGAAATAGAAAAATAGAACAAATTATCATTATATAAAGGGAATTTTTTTGAAAAACTAAAAAGGTAATATTATAATTGAAAACATGTTATTTTTCTGGAATGAAACACCCTAGTAATTTCTAGAAGGAAATGGGTGTTGTCTTTATGTGTGGAGAGAATTTCCATCAGTCTCAAGAGTGTAAGGGAAGGATAAAAGATTACAATGTATAATGTTTCAAAAATATATAGATTTTTAACTATGAAAAATAATTCCCCATGTTTCAAGGGTATTTACCTACAAAAATGTTAAGGGAGAAAGGACAAAATTTTGCAATTACTATAGCTGAAGTTGAAATCCCTAAAGTCCCAATAGTTGGTACTTGGATCATAAATTCAAAGTTTGCTAGTTATTTATTTTATTTTAGATCTATGAAGACTTTAATATCTGTTATTAATATTTAATCAAACTATAATACTATATGGAATGAGTTTCCAATAAAAACACCTAGAGGGAATTGAGTTATAATGAGAATATAATGAGTAGTCTTTAATAAGATATAAATATATTTTCTAGTTGAAAACAAGATTTTTATACTGATATTTGTCTATGAAATAATACTATTTTGGGGTGTTTTACTAGTTTTTAGGATTTTGTAATTATTACATGAATAATAAAATAATATATGTTGAACTATTGGCATTTTAATTTAAGGTATATAGTATTATATCATTTCTGTTAGTGTTAAATTTTATGTTTTAGGAATACATGTATTACTTATTCACAAGAAGTTTTATTCTTAATAATAATTATATTAACTTTTTTATAATCATTTTTATAAAGGTGAAATAAATTTTACTTATTTTATAGATCTTATTGTCCATTAAAGGTTTATTTTTGTGGTTCAAGCATGAAAAATTCATCTTAATCATTAATAGTTAGAATCAAATGTGGAAACTGATTAAGATATTCAATCAATAAAAATTATTAGAACATTGAAAAAGATTAAAAAATTATATTTTCTCATTTTCACTATCAGAATACTAAAATAATCTTTCAACTCTAGGAAAAGGATCCTGAAATAATAATATTATCCTTTTACCTTTATTTTTGATGAATTATTGGTCTTCTTTATTATTTATTAATTTATGGTTATATAGTCATCAGCATTCTCCTAATAATCTTCTATACCATGGTATATTATTACTTTTACACCATTATTTATCCTCTATATTCATTTTTTCACTTCCCTCTATTGATATCATTACCCCAGAACCTGATTACGTGTTATTTTTTATAACATTTAAATTTCCTATGTTCTATTTTCAAAGGAGGTTTTATTATTCCTTTGAACGAAGTGGGTTTATAAGAGATGTGTTTTTCAAATTTTTAAACATTTATTTATTAGATAAATAAATTAAAGGATTTAATTTATTGGGGGGGGGGGGGGTTAACGTAACTCCCCAAAAATTAACTTTCAAATAATAACATGCTCGATAGCTCACTTAACATGTAACATCTAGCTTTAATCGAACTGCTAAATTCTATAAATGTTACCATTATAACATATCCTTTACATTATAATTATGAATAGGAATAAACACATTATTAAAAATATTATATAATGTTTTTATATTATTCAAACTCACTTACTAATTCATAATAAATATGTACTTGTTTTTAGTAGATATTTTGTTTTTCAAAAATATATTTTCTTTGAAAATTGTTTTATTGAATTTTTTGCATAGAAATTGTAATTAATTTATTCCATTTTTAGAAATTTTATTTGAGTAAATTAAATTTTTTTAAGTAATACAATGAATATTTTCTTATGGTGAACTTTTGGAGTTTTTTTGAAAAGATTTAATTCTAAGAGAATAGTGAAAATACTATTCGTTTTTCAAACAACAACTTATTTACATCAAATAAAGTAATTTAAAAGTACCATTTTATTTTTATTTTTATGTTAAATTAATATAAGCCTAATTTAATAATAAATAATTTTACTAATTACCTAGTAATTTAAATTATATTATATTTCATTATAAGTTTATTTTTTTGGCTGAAAAACTCCTTTCTCTAAAAACAATTTTTCTATTAAAAATGTGTGTTTTTATTAATCAAGTAAAAAATAAATATTTTTTACAAATTTTAATGAAATTAATAGTTATATTTATTCAATTCCATATTTTAATATTCATCTAATAGTTTTTACAAGTCAACAAATGGAATTAAATCCAATTTTTTACTTAAAAATGGATATATCTGAAAATGGTTTTCATTTCAATTTACGCACATATTTTAATATTAGTTTTTTTCAAAATATTGATATCTAATTTTATAAAATTAATTTCATAGTTTTAATTAGGAAAAATAATATAATTTAATAGTATAAATGTTATTTTTTAAAATATTTAATAGTAAAAATAGAAATATTTTTTTACTATAGTTAAGGTTAATATGTTTTTACTATGGGGTTAAACCAAGAGATAAGAGTCAAAATTACTTAATTTTTTTTTTCCGAAACATATAAAATCTGTATATTTATTTATTTATTATCTCTTAATACCATAAAAAATATTTTATATTTTATCCACATGGATTCATTAATACATTAATATATTTTAATCTTTTGAAAAATTCCATGTGTGTGCTCCCCCTCCCTTATAAAAGGACATGATTTTTTCTATCTTTCTCACAATTCATGTGCCTTATATACCATCCAATCCATACCAAAATCCATTTATAACAAACCTACCCCTAATATATAGGCAACAGATTGATCAAAATACCTTCCCTCGAAGCCTTATGGTGTAAGTCAACGGATGTTGTCCAAATAAGAGGTATAACTCTAAACAAAGTGCTTTAATTTTATTTCATATTATACCTAATAAAATTATTTTATAACCAAGATGACATAAAAAATACACATCTAAAATATAATTATATGTTATTTTGTTTATTTAAAAACCTTTATTCTTCCCATTCTCTATAAAATATGAATCAAATTCATCTTTCGTGGGTATGGGAAGACTACAACCTCGTGAAGCAATGTATTGCTTTTCATAACCAATATTCATGGATGATTATTATTTTTTATATAATGTTAATATATTATATTATATATATGATTATTATTTTTGGACAATAATATATAATTTACCTTCTTACCTTTCCTCCCTTTGAAAAAATTATAATGCATTTCTTGCGTAGATGTAGACTACGACCTCTGTGAATGGATGTGATTCAATTTTATTGACTTCAATTAATAATGATTATAAATATGTATATAATGAATATATATTTTATTTAAATCATTATTAGAATTATACCTATTATTTAGTCAAGATCAATATAAAAATGCTGAAACCATCGAATCGAAACATACATGAAAAACAAAACAGTTTATAATGAGTAATGAAACTTTTGATAAGGAATTATTAATAAATGGGTGTCAAAATGTTGTAAGTGGATGTTATATGACATTTTAATTAATCATATGAATCCATTATATAGTTAAAATACATTTAAATTTATTATATAAGTGGTTAAAGGCAATTATTATGCAAGTCGAGCTTGGGGTAAGCATCTATTTCACAATGTTATTCAGGATTATTTATGTTTGAGTCTTTATAGGGGAAATTATATGAAATTTATATATTAAACCAAATAAATTTTCTTATCCAATGTTAATTTATATAAATTATGAGTTTTTATTTCATTTTCCTCTCTCTCAATACTCTTAATTCAGAATGAATGTTTTAACGGCGAACTAACATGCTATTTATATTTAGTTAGAAATATTTTTCTTCAATGATAATATTTTCTATAAAATTATCTTATTAATAGTTTTAATATTATCCAGTTATTTATTAATTTTTTTTTAATTTTTTAATTTAAAAAGAAAATAATTTGAAGGAATTTTATTGTTGTTTTCTAAATGATGAAATTTTTACTGAAGGTGTAAACATAATCATTATTTTAAGATACATTGCACGAATAAGTTTTCCTACAATAATGACTACTCTTTAAATTGGAAATTACATTACAAGTATCCATGTTCATTTAAAAATAAAATGTATTTCCTAATATTTTGCAATTTTTTAGATTTTAAATATGTTATTTCAAAATAAAAAGTGTATTTTCTTTAAGAAATGTTCCAATAAACATTTAAAATTATTTTCATCTAGGTCAACATCCTTTACCGAATAATTAATGAGGATATTATCAAATGATACCATCTACCATATTTCTACAGATGGATTTTGATCATTTTGACTGGGGTATGTATTGAAATTTCTTATGCTAGTTTTTCTAGTGCATATAGTTATTGGTTATTAAGGAATTTTGATTAATTTATAGCTATTATTCATATAATGAATGCATTGAAATTATTAAGTGATGAAAGGGATTGTAATTACATATACCATTGATGAATCAGTAGGTCTGATGAAAAATAACATGTTGGGTACTTTTCATATGCCTTGCCCATTTATCCATGGATATGTTTCAATATTATATGATTTTTTATATGACATTATTTTATAATAATTTTTACTATCATATTATTTACTCCTTATTTCATCTATGATTTCTTCTATTGTATGAATTCCCTTATTGAGAATTTGAGTTAAAAAATTTATTTTGTTTCCTTTCCCTAGGATGCCAAAAAGATCATTATAATTGGTATGAAATGATATAACTGTGGATATAATACTTTTTTCAAATAAAATACTATGTTATATTTTATGTTATCAAATATAATGTGAGATTCAATCATGTATATAGTTTTTGAGGACTACTAAATTATTAGATCCCTAGAGATAAGATTCATTGTATCTTGTACCAATGTAATAAATATACCACTATCTCTCGACTACTTGGTTTGGAGTTATTACAACGATAGTCAGATACATTCTTGGATGATTAGTCACATAATCAGTTCATATTATACGGGGGAGAGGTGACAAAGATATGTAGAATATGGGATTTAAGAGAACCTGGGTCACAGTCAAAAAATGAGTATAATATATTATTTTACCATATAATAAAAAGTGATTGATCAATGAAAGTGTTCATCAACTATAATATGTGTGATTCTAGTTACTTATATTTTAGATATTGTACTATTTTACATTAGTGTATCTCATTCATTTATATTTAATTTCCTTTTTTTGTTATTTGGTCTTGGATATTTATTTATTTCTTATAGTATATACTTTCATTACTCCATTATGAAAAAGATTAGATCCCATATTGGGGAGTCAAACTTGAAAATTATTACCAAAAAATATAATTATATTTGAGATGTTATTAATATAAGGATGAATATTTTTTATTTTTTAATAGGGAGTGATTGGATGACATGTTTCTGGGATTAATTAAATTCTAATAGAGATGAGTTACCTTACTTTGAAGTACTAATGTGTTTTAGGATTTCTTTGGAGAGTGGGGTTGTCATGATATGGGTGATAGTTTTAATTTAGGATAGCTAAGGATAATTGCATCTCAGATTTCAGGGATGTTCATTGGGTCATGTGATATTATAATCCGTGTTTATTTTCATTTTGTGAGAGAACTTTTACTGGGTTATTTCCTTGTGATTTTATAGGATTTAGTAGGGATATTAATGTAATTTTTGACAGATATGGTATCAAGTAAAGATCATATATACCTTCCTCCACATGATATGGACCTAAATGATCTTTTAGAATTAAATATTTAGTTATAATAAAATTAAAATGGTTTTATGGGATATCTCTATACCCATAAATTGTGGAATTAAAAAAAACCTTTATATAAGACTGATTGATAGAGGAATCAAGAAGATGAAATAAGAAACCATAAAATAAGAATACCTCACTATTTATGAATAATCTTCTATAAAAGTGAGATTTATTGAGTTCCCTATATAGAAATCCATTGGATCATATAGTAAAAGGTATCCACCAACTACTGGAATCATAAAATGCTTTAGTATGGTTTCTTATACATTAATCTCATGTTAGGACCTCCTCTAAAAAATAAATGAATGTAATTGATTAGATAACAATTAGGAATTGAAAATAATCTTGATTATACTCAAATGGTGTCTACAAAATTTACTTTATAGAACCCCTTCATTGAATAAATAATTCATTTAGAGTCTAACATTTCAAACATTTATAAAATAATCAACTATTTTGATACACTATTAAAACTTATATAATATATGCGTATTTAATAAAATTGACATTCAGACTAATTAAAAAATCAATAATATATATACACATTTTCACATAATGTGTGATATAATGTGTAACATATAATAATCATCATAGTATATTCAATCAAATTTTATCCCATATCTTTATTATGAAAAACATGATATTGGTTCAAAAAACATGATAATAAAAAAGTATGGTGAGATGACTCTCAAACTTCCATGTTTTTTGTTTTAATACTTAAATCCCAAAATATAAAACATTCAACAAATACTCATAACTTTTATTTAAATATTAAAAACTCATTATAAAAACATCAATACTCTTTTAGACATTATCATCATATAAACTATCTCAAATTTTGAAAAAACAATTAATAAAAAAATGATACTTATTTTAGGGTATAGAATATGACCCAATAGAGCATTGTATCCTTGAAAATGGTTATAAATTCTATAATACAAAATTGTAAGAAAACTTTAACTCAATATAACCATTTTTTCCACTCAATTTACAAAGGTGTCATGCATGATCTTGATCAAATACACTATTATATCCACATGAAAATGTTTTCCATAATAATAATCATGATACATCATATAAATAATTATATAATAACATTATCCAAGACATCAAGTGACCACTGTACCTATAATATGTCAATCTAGTGTAGGTCATCTAATCCAACCATGATTCTATGAAATAGACTAACCTATTTGAAACATGTCATTCATCTTAGTAGTTGAGAACATCGTATATAAATTAAACAAGAATTTATAATTATTTCAGTAGTCTAATTTAATTGATAGACTAGAATTATTATATTTTATACAAGAGGATAAATTTAATCTTAGTTAAACTCAACTAATGTGATGATCAATAATATACCAAAGCAACCTCAGATTAGTTCATCCACAGGGCTTGTGTAAGAAAGGAATCAATGTATAAAGGTTCAAATTCTATCTATCTTATCAAAATCAGAGAATGGTTATTAATATAATGTATACAAACATAATTACATCAATTATCATACATAACACCATGTAATATACTTTGGCAGGTCGTCTCGATAACATGTATTTACTTATTGTCTTATGGGTCTACTATATATCATATAAAAGATTCCATACTCACTAATATCATCATAACCCATAATACCCCACGAAAAACAATTTTTTGGGATTTATACATTAGGGGGATTTTTCATTACACTATTTAGGAAGCATATAAAACTCACATGAATGAAAGATAAATTGATATTATCTTCATTTTAAAACTATGATACATTTTTATTAAAAATAATTATAAAATACAGTACCTCATGTATCTTATATATAATTATTTTAAATGACCTTCATTCTTCTAATTGATTAACAATGTTTTCAATGGATTAAATGCATTATCATATGTGTCCACCCAAAAAACCTTTATATCTCACATATTAATTATTTCACTAGTAAGATAATATATTCAAAGGAATTCTTTGGTACTATGGTGAGACTAATGTTTCTTTTATTGAGAAATTTATCCATTTTTATAATATTAAAGCTTAAATATTTATACAAATAAAGGGAACCACCAAAAGTTTAGTGATGAATTTATTGATCCAAATAGAATCTTTCACAACATCTGATACAATAATGTACTTTTCCTTTATTTTCAAGTCATTGATGATTCATTTTTTATCTATTGTATAAAATCTCACCATTATTGAGGTCAAACAAAAATCCAAATGAAGATATAATATCATCTTTATCAATTTAGAAAATAGAATTAGTTTAAAAATGAGTTCATACTCACTTAAAATAACCAAGAATATATCCTTACTTGTTAACAAGTACATGCAGAAGTTCTTCCAAGTAATATAGTTACTACCAACAAGATTGGATTGGTATCTACAAATAGTGATCAAAGAATAAGTGGTATATAATTGAGGAAACAATATAGAATATATGATATATCCTATAGAGGATTCTAAAAAGAATCCTATTAGCATTTCTCATTTATAAAATTTTGAAGTATATTGAGTCTTTATAAGACTCATTCCATGAATCACTAAAAGATAAACCTTCATAAAGTTCTGTATACAAACTATATTTAGCAATATACTAATATATTTGTTCTAAATCCGTCCAAAAAACCTCTTAGATCTATCTTTATTGATCATCATTCCCATTATTTATGCTTTTTAACCCATATATTTCATCAATAATAACATTCCAAAAAAAACCAATACATAATATAAATTCGGGATATAATTTACAATCAGTAGTGGATCCTATACTTACAACACTGGAAGGAATAAAATACTCAAACTCACCCACTTTTATAAACAATAATCGTCGATGTTTTTATGGAACCAAAATCATTTATTATATCATCAAATCATATATTATAACTCCAAGAATCTTACTTTAATCCATAAATGGATTCTTGTAACATGTAGGCCTTAATTATATTATTTGGGAGTTAAAAACACATAGTGTGTATCATATAAATTTTCTAGGACAAATAAATTTCGAGGAAAGAATTTTTGATTTCTATTCGATATATCTCATAATAGAAGTAAACTATTATGGAATGAAATTACTCAATGGAATTTTCTATCACATGTGGAGAAAATGCCTCTTCACAGTCAATACTATGATTTGGTTAATAATATTTTCTACCAAAAGTTATTTATAGGTATACGCTCTAATATCAATATTGGATTTTAAAAGAAAACCCACATATACCATATTGGTATCTCCCATTTAGTTAAATGTCCTTTATTTTAAATTTTGTTTGTGTACAAAGAGTTCATCAGAGATCTCACAGTATCTACTAAATTTAGTATGTCATTATAATTATCAAATCATTGTTTTAAATTCAGGAAACATTTTCAAGATATTTTTAGACCCATATAATCAAATAAATTAAAAACAATAATTAAAAATAAGGGTTCTAATCATAAATTTTATGTTTACCACTTGAATTTAAAAATGAGATAATAAAAAAGTATTGTATAATTATGGTTAACATACCTCAAAAAAATAATTCATAGTTAATTCCTTATTTGTCACCTCTTCAAATAGTTTTTACGTTCACATAAATATTCTAGAAGAAACTCATATCTTCTCCCTTAATTGTGAAAAATATTTAATCTATTCATCATGGATTATATCATTTTTAGAATAACACTAAGAATTATTTTTATAAATGCCATTTATAAACTCATTCTTCTTGTGTTTCATGAATTAATATAACTTGATAGAAACTACATAATGGATAGAAATATCTTTTTATATAACATTAAAAGAATTCATTATTTTAGTTCTATTTTGAGTATATCACCTTATATTTCATGTAGATAGAAATAAACAAGCAGATATAAGGATTAAGTGGTTTTTCCTTTACTCATTATTGATATAATCATGGCTGATAGTTTCTTCTCAAAACTAAAGATCATTTCTTTTCTTCTACACTTTTGAGAGAACTATTTATTATTTCTATTATAATTTTACAAAATCCAATTTCCATAGGTTGTATGATATTATTAATTATTTTATATTTCCACATTCACAATACTCTATTATTTACATTAGATATCATATCACATGAATTACCTTTCCATTTATTAATTCTATTTAGCATTTCGATCTATTTTAGTTGTATATTCAAGAATTACATTAAAGTGTGTCCAACTTTTATCCATATTTCACATAGATTATCTATAATATTTGATTCATCCCATTTTGGAAAGCCATTATGAAATTTGAAATATAATTTATTCACAATGATTCCTCCCAACAAAAAAATCCTTTTATTTATTTCTTGGATTGATTTTTTCCCTTCCCGGATTCCGTTATCAAAAAACATTGATTATTTTTTTAATGTTCTATGATGTTTCCTTTTCAAACAAATTTAAATCATCATCACCTTTTTATAGCATCATTCCCAGCCTTCTTGGGTATTTCTTATTCAAAAAACCAAATTTTCTCATTCCATATGGTAAAATATATTTATTTTTTTATTTTCTTTATCTCTTATAATATTTGGTATTCCTTCCTAATAATATTTTGGCATAGTTTTGATTGATATGAACCATCATTTTTCATCATAGTTAACAATTTTATTATAAATTCTAAAAATGTATTCCGAGCTTCTAAATAATCTTGTGATTAAAAAAATCATAATATTCATATATTGTGAACCTTTCATCAACCTAGAACTATTACTCCATGATATGGAAATATTTGATTTCTATAAATTTAAATATTATTTCCAAAATAAATAAATCATTTTATAAACCTTTTCTTGCACAAACAATAGAAATCATTTTTGGATATTTTTCTTGTAATCATATTATTGGTAGCCTAAGTAGCATTATGTTGTTATATATTTTGACATCATATGCTTAGTTCACTCATATCCAATAATATAGTGATAAATAGATTGTTATGTTTCTATTGTACTATATATTAGTTAAAAAATCATGCATCCATAGTGGGGAAATTTTGTTTGTTCTAATTTGCATATGTGAGGTCTATCTATATAGCAATCAGTTACTTGGATAGGGTGTGAGTAAAACATAGTAGTCCACCACCAATACTGTCTATAAAACATCTAGTCTATAAATATATAACTAATTAGTGATTAAGAATAAAATATTAAAGAAATTAATAACACTAATATCAGCTAATGTTTCCCATGGGATTCCCACTAGAGACTACCTACTTCAGATTAATCAAGAATACCTCTGAATATTCTATATCTTATAGCATATGGACCTAATTCAATATATTACATTTCCTAGGATGATAATAATATTAAAAGGGATTCACACGCCCTCATGGTAATGAATTAGTACACATAGGTGAACTAAAACACCAAAATATACAATATGTAGAATCACAACTATAAATTCTACATAAAAAATAAATAACATCTTATCCATTTATTCAACATAACAATATAGTGAATCATGTTCATTAATTAAAAATAACAATATGGTGTGTCATTTACTTTAACTCTAATTATTCAAATATAGATTTCCATGTCCATTAACTAAAGATAAACATGATGGAACTTCCTGTGAAATAATTTTATGATAAATAAGTGAAATATCATTTCAATTAATTTCCAAAGAATGAAAATGAGCTTCATGATCATTGTAAAAGGTAAGCATGATGTAACCATATCCATGTTATATCACAACCATGGATGATGGGTATCACCCATTCTATTTATTAATTTTGCTCATAGTGTTAATTCATATAACTAATTAGTAATCAGAAGGGGACAAAGTGTACCACCTATTCCAATTTAATCAATTCAATTCCATATTCAGATCAGAAGACTAATGGGTAATAAGAAGGGGCTAAAAGTAATCTATATGCCACTGTATCATCTTAAAATGGGAAAGTGACATGGTCTTTCTATTCACCTTTTATTTAATTAATTTACAAGATTTCACATAGTCCATGGGTATTCTCATTCCACATGAAATTTATTGATTCAATTTATAAGATTTAATTAGATAATATAGACCTAAACACAATTTTGTGGTGTTCTGGTCGTACATGAAGAATTATCCATTAAGTAAAATAGTTTAACCCGTGCAAGGGGTTTTTTTCATTAAGGATGTCAACATATAACCATGTATAAGGGAGTGTAAGGACTGTCAAATTTAAGGAATAACATCCTATTTAATCAATTTCATATTTTATAGGTGATACATAGAAGGTTTAAATTGTGGTATAATGACACATAATATAAACACACAATCATTTAACTAAAAGGTATAGATCATATACCCTAGATTAGTACATGAATCCTTATCCAACATCGGAATTTAATTTAGACTCAAATGAGATAAAATATAGAAATTGAAAAATACCATGAAAATTTGGCATATAAGATTGCATGAAGATAAAATTCAATAGGATAATATAAATCGAAGAAATAATGAATAAAAACCATAAACTTAACAAGGGTTATCTAACATGATAAATGAAACTTGATTCAAATAAAAAACAGAGTGGATATATGAAATCATAGGTGAAAGGAAGAAGAGAGGAGCTGTTGACTCCTTTTTTGTGCATGGGAAATGAGAGAGGAGGAGGAACAAATAAGGTTAAAAGATCATAGGGGAAAATGTAATATCACCCCATTTCTTATTGTTCTTATAATACTTTTTGTGTAAATAGGAAATTTATGCTGTAAATTCCCATTTCACGGGGTTTTCCTAAACTTATGGGTTATGTCGAACACCATTTATCCCAAAAATTGAAAATTTATACCATAAAATTTCTTACAGGAAAACTCTCGATGCTACCACATTCATCCCCCCTAAATTTACAAGGACCCCTTTACCAAGGTGTAAATAAAATAACCATACTTGATAAAGGTTCATCTTGAAACTAGAAAAGGACACACTAGAAAACATAATAGATCATACAACATCATACATTAAAATAACTCATCCTTATGTTTCCCTTATGATGGTGGTTGAAGATAATCAAAGAATAACTCCAGCCATTGATCATGTAATTCAAAATCTCACTCCCCTATCTCATCCTTTACCTGGACTTGTTTCCATAGAAGCCAAACAAGAGAAACTGATCTACCTCTAAGATCCTTCATGCTATGATCCATAATATGAACAAGATTCTACAAAACATAAACATCAACATCCAACTCAACCTTATCTGGATAAAGAACATGAGATGGATTTTAATGATAATGGTTAAGATATGACACGTGTAATAAATCTTTCATGGGCTAGAACATTTTATTTATAACTAACTAATAGGCTATAAGCCCAACTCTCTCCCTAATCTTGAAAGACCCAACAAATTTGGGCACCAGTTTCCCTATCCTTTTATTCCTTTGATGACCCAATATAGGAGAAACATGAAAGGGAAACTAATATCCCTAATCAAACTCTCGATATTGATGATTATGATCTATGTAATACATTTTCCTTGACAACACTATATTAATATAATTATTGATAAGATAAATACACTCTTATGTCTTCTGTATGAGACATTATATGAGTCATGCTATCTCCCCAACATATAACTACCACAAAGTTTATCAGCACGACCTACCGTATAGGGCCTCACAAAGTGAAATATATATAGCCACTTGAAAGATATTATTATATTTCCATTGAGCAACAGGGAAATACCACTCCTATTAACTTCCAAATCAACTGATGAATTCCCAATGAATTTCCTCGAACACATGGGTTGTATTCTCTAACTGACCATCTGTCAAAGGGTGGTATGTTGGAATCATAATTACTTATGAACCCATATCACTATACAATCATTTTTGGAACCAAGAAATAAACCAGGTATCCTTTTCAAATATGATATTAAAAGGGACCTCATGAATGTGTATGATATCTCATGCATATATCCTTTTACATTAATCCAATGAGAAGGTCACCCTTATAGAATGAAATGATTCAACTGCATGAGTCTACCCATAATAACCCATACAACATCACTTTCTTAGGGTGATTTCGGTAAACCTATTATGAAATACGTAGCTATGTTATCCCATTTCCACTCCAGAATGGGTACAAAAATATAAGACTAGTTGACCGTTGGTGTTTCATGATCACCTACTAACTGATGGAACACCGAGAAGTAAAACCTTCTATATACCTCTTCATGCTTGGCCACTAATACTAGTAGTGCGTACCATGGTATATCAAGGAAATCCACAGATTTAATAACTATTTTTAGTATTGGGATTCTTGTATTAAATCCCCTCGTATTTATTTAGGTACCCACACACATCTATGTTTACACAAGATGTCATCCTCATCAACAACTCAACCTGGAAGTGGGTATTCACTTGAAACACTCTCAGTGTGGATCCATCCTTCAAGATAAAAAATATATCTCATTTTCACTAGATCTAGATATTAATATGTTTCTACTGAATCTATAATAATAGGATACCTATGAAACTATTAAATCTCAATATGCTTCTTAAAGAAGAGATCCATAAATTGTCACTCACTACAAGTCTCTTGTAGAGCTTGTGTTCGAGTCTCCAAACTATGAGCATCAATGAAAACATTGCCATTACAAGGAATATGATCAAGATAAAAATAAAAATACTAAAGGTATTTAAACAACATTTTTTTCCCAAGGTTCATGTCATTATGATTAAATTTCTATGTGATTCTTTTTTGATATGTATATATAATGAATTGTTCTCCTAATAAATAGTTCCACAACAATGCAAGGCATAGACAACTATAATTTTCATGAGATCATGAATTAGGTAATTATGCTCATCTGGAATCAACTACCGAGACTCATAGATCATGACTCAAACCCACTGCTTCGAAATAGCTTCTATCTTGATTCATACTGCATCAAAATAAACAGTGTAGTCCCTACCAATCTTAGTTAGAATCAGGATTAGCATTGAGTTTATCTTCCCCGGAATCTTTTGAAAGGATTTCTGATAAGTTTCATACAATAAAAACATTACACCCTTCTCTATAAAATAAGTAATATTTATGGAAATACATATGAAATTTTGAATAAAATGCTGATAATAACCAGGAAACCATAGGAAGCTAAAAATATCAAATAGGTCATTGGGATTCTCTTAGGATACCATAGAAACCACTATCTTTGGATCCACATATACTATTGATTTTTATATAATGTGACATAAGAAGTGAACTTTATTAATCCATAAGTGTAATTTTTTGAACTTGAAATACAATTTATGCTCTCTCATTATACTCAATATGATATCAAGTTATTTTTCATGACCATGTTGAGTATGAGATTACACGAAGAAATAATCCATCAAAATTATTATGAAAGAATCCATGTATGGGTGGAAAACCCAATTCATCAAGGCATTAAAAATATTTATGTGGTCGTGAGACCGAAAAAAATTACTAAACAATCGCATAATCAATATCTATAGTAAAATTTTATACATGGTATTTACAAATGAATAACTCGTACCTAATGATATCCTAAACCCCAATCATTCCTCTAGGAAACCTGATCTCCTCAAAGCTGATCAAAGTGATCATCTATTGGAGATTATAAATACCAGTTAATTAATATGAGTTGATTTTATTGTTGGTAATAAACATATTTCATGGTTGTCACATCAACAGTTTTGGTTAAAAACATGGGTGAGCCCCATAATGGTGTAATGGGTCAAATAAACCCTTTATCCTATAAGTCCTATAACTACCTTTTGAGTTCTTGAATTTCAATAGGTACTATCCTGTAATAAGGTATAAAAACCGGGGCCACTCCTAGAAATATATTAATTTTAAAATCTACCACTCTCACATGAGGTAATATTGATAAATAATCAGATAATACATCCATTAAACGATCAACTACATGAGGGAAATCTATCTGCCATACTTTATGATCATCTAGAAAAAATCCTAAAAACATTGAAAGAAACCACCCCAAGTCCACATTGCTTAGGTCTTGATCAACATTCCTAGACACCCCATTCACCTTTATGAATATAGATTACTCACTCTAGTGATTAAAGCCACACCCTTAGGGGATAACAATCAAAAGGATCGTGATGTGGAACTAAAAAGTCCATTTTGGGAATGATATCAAAACTTTTCATCTTCTGAATGAAATGGTTCCATAAGAAATAATAACCTCCAATGTTGATAGGGAATTCTATATATCGTCATATTCTTTCTAATTACTATTCCAATGGAGCATCAAGAGTCATCACTCCATATAAGTATTGATTTTGCAACAACCGATTCTCCATGATAGTCATAGATATAAAAGAATGTGAAATACCCATATAAAATAAAACAAACACGAATGTAAAGGATACTAAAATTTTACCTTAGACTATAGATGACCTGAAACTTAACTCCTCAGGTGTATTCTATAATCTATATTTCTGGATTTAACCACTACCCTATGGTACAATTAGACCACCTCGAAAAGCTATTCATTGCTGTTCTATATATCAGAAGTCTATATTCATCAACCATGACTACCTACCCATCCGAATATTAGGTAGTACTCTAAATAATCACCTATATAGGTGACACTAACACTAGTCCTGAATGTGGATTCATAATAAATCATCATTCACTTGAAATTAGAGAAACAGTTCTACAAAATTTATAGATATTCTCTATTTTTCTATAGGATCGATACTCAATGGTTTATCTATCACACTGAGGATCAATTTGTCATTTATTTATTTACTGATGACATAACACATAGATACATGGCCCATACTCTAACTACTACCACCCTTACCAAAAAGCTCATAACAATGATTTCTACAGAAAGATGAACTACTGTCATGTCTAGGAACTAAACCTCAGTGCCCCAAAACATCAACTTCCCTCAACAAACACTAGAAGATGAGTATCTGGTTCACTATTTTAGATATAGTATCTTGTCAAAAAATGTTCCCTTCTAAAAAAATGAATTCTTAAGAACATCCTAAAACCGCCTTTACTTGGTAAAATAATCTATGACAAGTGCAGGTGAAAGGAACTAAGTATTTGCAAAGTGATCTATATAGTCCATCAAGGACATATTACCCTACTTTTGATGTATAAAATCTATACCTCCTTTATCACTCATTTTATCAAGGTAGAAAAAATCATGTAAGTCCAATTTTAAATCACTCTAATCCATGAATACGAACTATTTTTATCGATTTAAAACATCCCACACTATCTGAGTGGATCCATGAAGCATATAAACTTAAAACATGACTCTCCTCTCAGGAGGTGTCTCAAGATGCCTGAAAATATGTAATGTGGCCTCTATACAAGACTAAATAGCCTAGGGTCCACTATCACCAAAGAAATTAGGTGGATTTTATTTGTAAAATAATTGTTTAAACTCTACCATAGTAAGGGTAGGTTATGCCTCTCCTTGTATTATCTACATGTATCATAGGAAACCCTCTAAAAAATAAGCATTAGTAACTTGATCTGGTATAACATAAGGTATAAACTACATGTCAATTGTTATAACAAACTATTAATTTCAAGAAGAAATATTATATATTTTTAGATGAATATTCAATACATAACAACAGAATCCATCCTAGAACCATAAATATTTAGAGTATTTGGATTTTAGATACACAATATTATTATTCTATGGATGGTTTTCAACATCTCCCAAATGATATTATCACATAATACACCTCTTAGGCATACCCAACCTAAACCATTCTTCATCACATAGGGAAACAAAAATAATGAAGGGTGATATAAGATGCTCAATAAGATTAAAAAAATAGATATAAACAATCAGAAAATCATAACATGCGCATAAGGGTGTGGGAACAATAACTTAACATTTGAAAATCCATACCCTGTAATATCATAGATCAATAAAATTGATTCATGGCATAGTGATTGTCAGTTCTTAAGATATGAATCATAAATAAATCAATGAACATAAACCATGAGGGAATAACAATGACATGAAACATGAAATTGTCAAATACAAATAAACTTATAACATTTTGAACATGTATAAATCGAATTAGGTTCACTCATTAAGTTAAGGACCTGAAATTTGACCCTTTAATATATTTATGGACAAGAAACTATGTCTATGTATAATATTATGGACATGAAATCCATGTCCACACATAAAATTATATACAAGGAAGCTAGGTCCTTGTGTAAACTTGTGGAAATTAAAACTAAGTCCATGCATAAACATGAAATCAGGTTCATGCATAACATATTGATCCCATGAGTTATCTATATTTACCCAATTAATTAGAGAGATATTTAGTTCCCACCCATCACATAATTAAATCCATACATATGTGTGCCACAAGAATATAAATCATTATTTATATCAGAACCCATGAAATGAAATTTAGTTTCATAAACATTTCATCATAGCATAACCCATTGAAAAGTTACAAGTTTCATAAATATTATGCTGTCATATACATAAACCAAACCTAAAAATAATATTCATAAAATACTTGAATAATATATATAGTAAAGAATAAATAAAATAAAATAATGTTATCTTAGATGTAAAATAATTTTGAAATATTACTTAAAAATAATTCTTGAAAAAAAATACATTCCCATTTTCACATAATTTATATTTAAATATCCTAAAAATTATAAAATAAAATCATTTTCCTTGAAAATAAACTTTTAATATTTTAATGGATATAATAAAACATAAAGGTAATATGTTGGTGTAAAATTATCTCATTCCAGATAAGTTAAAAAAACTCTCCTTCCATATTTATGTCAGAAAAATTCCCAAATAACCTCATTTAGAAAATGAAAAAAAAAGAATCATGTCAAACTTTTTTGTAAAGATTCAAATAGGAGTAATAAATAATTTAGAAAATTGTAATATAATAGTAAAAAAATATTCAGAAGAAATTATAGAAAACATGAATTTAAAAGAAATTGGGAGTTTTATTGTAAAATTTCAAAAGATAATTTTTAAAAGAAAGTCCTTTATAAATAATATATCATTGATGTGTACATTAAATAAATGAATCAATTATGTGTACCATCTATAAATCCATATAAAATAAGTGGAAATAAAATAGAAGATAACAAAAAACCTTCCCGTACATAATCTTAACTTGTCAAAATCAATGATGTATTATTTTAACCCAATTAAAAGAAATTGAGTTAAGAATTCCTTTACAACTTTGTAATCGGTCAAATCATATTCCCAATAAAGGTAATAAATATCAAATGAAACATTAAATACCATTAAGACAATGAGATTTCATGATATGTTATACCAAAGGATTGTATATACAACACATAAAATAAATATGTGGTGAATAATTAATATATCTTACAAAAGTAAAAGTGAGATGTGAAACCCTTATCACACGCATCCCTTCATTTTTTAATACTTTAAGCTCCACTTGAATATCACCTCCCTTGTATATCCCTTAATGAACATAAAATTGGTCTTTTGGTGAGACCAATAGATCATGGATACAGGGAGAGTGGGTAGGATTGGGTTTGGTATAGATTTTAATATATTCAATACTTGTGAGGAGAAAGGGGATGGTGAGTGGTGGTATTTATAATTGATGTGGGGTAGTTTTATGTTATTGAATAATGATTATTTTATATTTAAAACCTACCACATTTGGTTGGAATTAATTCCAATGAATTTGGGAGTTAATTAATGTTTTAAAGGATTGTTAAGGTCTATAAACACATCAAACACCATTTTAATGTTGTAATCATTATGTATTTTAAGCTTTTACATTTTAACTTCAAACCACTACATTATTTTACCTATAACACATAAGATATTTTTTTTACCATGGTAATTTTTTTATACCTAAAAATGAAAATGAAATTTTTACCTAATTTGGACCTTCTAATTAAAAATATTTAATTCATTTATAATAATTAAAAATATATAAGTTGGGAAATTATATTTCAAATTGAACCATCAAAACATTTTTGAGTTTATATAATCTTAGTGTTTTGTTAAAATAATAATATTTTGGAGTTTATATAAGTTTAGTGTTTTTTGAAAAGTAAGATATCAAAGGGATTAAATTTATTCTAAAAGATACATACCATAAAATATCAGGGTGTTACATTCTACCCCCTTAAAGTTAATTTATCCATAAAAAATAAATCACTCGGTCATTAATGTTTTAACTTTTTAGAATTCAATCAGAGAAACCCACATCATACAAATGAATAATAAAAATTCCCTTAAATAGGAATGTTGGAAACATAAAGGTTACTTGAAGAAACGCATAACTAGGTTTTCAGATGGAGAATAAATTGTTGGAAAATGAAAATATAGATTCACAAAGGGAAAATAATTCTGAAGAAACCATAGAGAGTGATATAGAACATGGCCAAGATAAGGTAGATAACCACAAACCATAGACCAAATGGAAATGAAAAAGGTCACTGATATCATAAAAAATTAGGGTAATATGATACAATTTTTGTTCATAATTCATTGAGAAGATGTACTTGATTTCATCTCATAAGTACAATATCACAATTTTTTGTGCATTGATCAACTTCTTATTCATTTTTTACTCTACGAAATGATGTTGAAATTATAATGTTTTAAGACCTAGTGGACAATAACATCCATAATGGTACGAAAATTCATTCCTTCTATCTCTGATTGTTATAACAAAATAGTTATCACATGTTATCCAATACACATAAATCTTCATATGGTTAAGTAATACATTAATATCTAAAACATCTTCCAAAGATAATCATAAAAAATCTCAGAAATGGTTACCCTTGCTAAAAAATTCAGAAAAATTAAAATCCAACACTTTTGAATGAATGTTATTAAATTTTAAAAATCAACTTATCATTAATCCACCAAAACACTTTATATATCTCTTAACTGTGATACACCAAACATGTGATTATCATTATCATGTATTCTATTGAAATATGGTAATAAGGTAAATTACCATTAAACATTAGTGAAAACATTAATTCTTTTAAAAATTAACTCTTTCCTCATACCATAAATCCAAAAATTATATATACTCAATCAATAAACCACAATTTATGCATATTAATAATCATTTCCAAGGCCATCAATTCTATCCAATTTATTTTATCATAATGAAGCATATATTTATATCATTGCTATTCCAACATCATGAACATATTAATGGAAATCATTCCATTAATCATGTATCCTTTAAAAAATAGTACCTTTCCACCTTAATCACTTTTCGTGGTTATCAATACCATTCAACATAAACATTCAAATAGATAAGGGAAAAATATAGTGGAATAATTCTTAGATGCTTCAATATTCTATAATACTATAAAAGTTCTTCTAAAACATTATTATTTAATTCCAGTACATAAATACTTAATCATTCCACTTCCATCTTAAACTATTAACCAAAATTATTCATTTTATTCCTTAACACTTCTTTCATCACTTATTCCATTCGTAGTTTCTTCATTATCATCTATGTAACCATTACTCATTCAACCATGATGGTTCAATTCATGCGCTTTCAACCTAGGGAATAAATTTTCAAAATTCCCATATATTCCACATTTGAAATATGTAACTATCGATGATGCCTTAAGAATAAAATTTTTCACATTTATTTTATTAAAGTAACCTTTCACTTTTACTTTGAAATTAATTTATTTGTGTCATTCCTTTCCAAACCCAAACAACTTCAATTTTCTTTGAAACATTCTCCTTTATGCATTTTTTCACATTCTTTTCATAAGGAAAATTGATCTTTCTTTCTTCAATGGTCACTATGAAAATCCATCTTCCTGTTGTTATATGTGTTAGGAAACTCAAAACAGATGAGATTATTGATTATATTATTATATTTTTAGGTATAATAAAAAGGTTTCACATTTAGAATCTTATTTCATTCGGTTTTTGATAGGGATGATCATTACATTGTCCATCACATTCACTATTAACATGAATCCACCTTGTTCCGATAATTTTATAAAACCCCAAATGGATAGTGTGAGGAATAAAAATAATAATGGGAAACCAGATAATTCTGAAAACTAATTTATAAAATTTTTAAATCATGAAACTTTCTTATATGAAACATTATACTTAACATAGGTCATTCATGATCATTATCAAATCTTTAGGATTTTATTTCATACAAAATTTTATCCCTAGGGTTTTCATAATAAGGTTTTTAACACTAATCACCGAGGATTGTCCAAACCCTACTATGATACCAACTATAATGTCCTGTTATTATCAAACACAAATATTACATCTATATATATGAATATTAATACATAAAAATATTATCCACAACAAAACCATAAATGTTTAGATACTTTAGAGATTAGATATAAAATATTCTTATTTTATGAAATATCTTCAAAATATTCCATAAATATATTCTCTTATAGTAATTCTTTTAAGTACACCATACCAAAACCATTATTCATCACACAGGGAAGGAAAAATAAGAAAATGTGAAATCAAATGCTCCATATGGGTAAACCAAAAATAGATATCAATAATCTAATAAGTATAACACAATCATATATCTTTGAGAACATGAACATAACATTTGAAAATTTATTAACTATATATCATTGATTCATAATATTGAGTCATAAAATAAATATTGTATGTTCATAAGAAATTAATAATAGTAGAATCAAAGAACATAATTTTTAATAGCGTAACACTGAAATGAAACCTAAAATTGTGGTATAAACATAAACTTATAACATTTTAAACATGGATAAATAGAAACAGGTACACTCCTTAATTAAGGACATGAAAAAAAACCATTGAATAAACTGATGTACATTAAACCAGTTCCATGAATAATCTTATTGAAATGAAAGATAGTTCTGTTTATAAACATAGGGACATGAAAACTAGGTCCATGCCTAAACTTATGGAAATGAAATCCAGGCCCATTTATGGAATTGCTAACATTAAATCAGGTTCACACATAACTTATTTACCTGACGAGTTACACATATTTTGACAATAAATTGGTGTATTATATAAGGCCCACCCATCAAATAAATAAAACCATACATATGTGTCCTACACGAACATAAATTATTCATCATATTAGAACCCAATAAAATAATTTGGGATTTATAAACATTTCGTCATAGCATAACTTTTGAAAAAGAAACAGATTTCTTAAATATCATGCTATCAGAAACATAAAACAACCATACAAATAATAAGTATAATATCATTAAACAATATCCCCAGTAATAAAAATAACATAAAGTTATGTTATCTTGTCTAGAAAATTATTTTGAAAGATCTCTTGAAATAATTCTTGAACAAAATAACATTTCCATTTTCAAATAATTTATTTTTAAAGTGTTTCACAATTATAAAGAAAATAAAATTATTTGAAAAGAACCTATTAATATTATAAATGAAATATAACCAAATTAAGGAATCATGATTGTGGGAAAAGACTCTCTTTCCATATAAGTTAAAAAAAATTCCGTCCAAATTCTTGTTGGAAAAAGTCACAAAGAACCTCATTTAGAAAATGAAAAAAATAATCATTTCAAATCATTTTTTAAATAGGAAAACAAGAGTAAAAACAACTTGAAATTATCATAAGAAAATAATAAAAACTTTATTGGAACTTTTTTTAGAATAAACATACATGGGAAAAAATAAGAGTTTTAATGGATAGATTAAAAATATAATTTTTCAGAGAAAGCACATTGTAAAAAACATACAATTGATGTGAGTATTAAAAAAATGAATTGATTATTTTTATTAACTATAAATCCACATAAAAGAAGTGGAAATAAAAAACAAGATAATAAAAATCTATCTCACACATAATTTTAACATGGAATAATCAATGAAGTAGAATTTTAACCCAATGAATGTAAATTGAGTTAAAAAATCCCCTATCACTTTCTAATCAATCGATTCATATGCACAATAAAAGTAATAATTAACAAATGAAACATTGAATACCATGACTAGAATAAGATATCATGATATAATAGGTCAAAGGAAAATAGACACACTTCATAATATAAATAATTGGTGAATAAAAAAAATATCATAGTAGTAAAAGTTAGATTTGAAAACCTTACATCACAATTCCTTTTATTTTAGCATACTTTTACCTCCCCTTGAATATCACCACCTTGATGTATCCCTTTAAGAACATGAAATTAGTATTTGAGTGAGACCAGTAGAAACAAGGTGTGGGGAGAGTACGGAGGAATATTTACAGTAAGTATTTTAATAGCTTAAATTATTGTGAGGATAAATGGGGTGGTGAGGGGTGATATTTATGTTCCAGGAAGTGGGGTTTTATTTGATTAAGTAATGATTATTTTATATTTAAATCCAACCAAATTTGGGTGGAATTAATTAAAAATAATTTCGATGATAATTAATTCCATAATGTTTGGTTAAGTTCTAGAAACACATCAACCACCCATTTAATTTTGTAGTTTTTAGGTATTTTAAGTAGTTTCCATTTAGCTTTATTATGCTACGTTTTTTACCTATACCAGAACAATTTGTTTTACCATGGTAAATTTTTTATTCATAAAAATGAATATGAAATTATAAATAAATTTTACCACATAATTCCAAATATGGAATTTATTTTTAAAAATTCAAATCACATAAGTTTTAAATTTAAATATATAATTAATTTGTAAAAAAGTAATGAAAATCAGTTTTTTTGGAGAAATGTGTTTTTAATACAAAAAATATACCTATACTAAAATAGAATATAAATATTCTATAAAAGTTATTTATTATATTATATCTTACTAAAAAGTACTTAAGTTAAATTGTGATCAATTTAAACTAAAAAATGACTTTTAAATATAAATAAGATGAGTGTTCTATAAAAATTAGTATTTTTAAAATTCACTGAAAAATTAAACATTTTGGAATATTCTCAAAAAATCATACTTAGATAATTTTTAGCTTGTGTATACAAAAATGATGTTAATTTTATCAAAAAACGTTTCAAAAAGAGTAAAAATTTAATTATATTTATTTTCTTATAGAGAGTAATAAAAATAATTTTTTGAAGAAAAATAATTAAAAGGGTAAATTGAAATTAATAAAAATTATTTTCATATTAGAAAATAATTAAATAATAAATTAATACTGAGTTGTAAAAATATATATTTCATAATGTGGTTAACACTATTCGTTTCGATTAATTTAATGACTATGTAATAATGGTTGTGTTTAAAAAATAAAATATTAGTGTGCATATAGACTCGTTATTCTATGAAAAGTAATATATTAAAGAGATTTAATTTATTTTAAATGTTACATAACATAAAATATTTGGGTTTTATAGTTTGGGAGGTACATATATACCATAACAAATGCACTCCTTAAGAAAGTTACGATATTCGAAATATCTTAGCTAATAGAATAGAGAAGGTACAAATCCATCCATTGAAAGAATCAACACCCATATTACTACTCCTAAATAAATGTATAAAAAACGTTATAGACCATGAAGGAACATAGAATTCCCTCCCACTACTTACTACTAAGGTTAGTTCTAGGTCAAAGTATTTTTTAGTATAACATAGGTTTTAATGTATGGAGTGTCAAAAAGAAGTTATAGAGGAAAAGTCTCTTTAATTTTCAATTAGAATACCCATTTAATGATAATATTTTATTTAAGGAATCATAATTTAAAAATATCAGAAGAATATATATACATAAAGGTATAATTATATTATCCACCATTCCAAAGTTACAAATACTTATGTATTATATATTATAATTGACACATCATGTAACTGTAACCCAGCCTTTACATCCAGTCTTAGGAAGTAATAAATAATAAATGATGTTTCAGTTATATACATTACCATCCATAATCTTATTAAGGCACAACATTATAAATTAAAATTAGCATCCATTCAATAAAAAAAAACTAATGTTTCATCTCATGTAACCAATGCTCTATGGCTCAAACATGCCATAATTGGTCAGTTAAGGCGCCAATATCAAGATATTTAGGAAAACGAAATTTTTTCTGAAGAATACACTTTACTCCAATGGACCTAAGGCCTTATATTTTTATTATTTTAAAAGAATCCCCTTTTAATGGAAGAAGGGGGAAACCAAAAAAAACTTCATGACATAAAGCATTACTCGACCCAAAGATCATACAAAACAAACCAGACAGAAAACATAGAACTACCCCTCCACAGTAATTGAATAGTGAAGAAGCTCTCACCCGATGTTGGACTATACAACAAATAGTTGTCCTATGACAAAGAATATTCCCAATATGATGGTTGTCGCCATACCCTCTCAAACATCCAAATCCGTAAAGCCTGCACAAGAAGAACTCCTGCTCTGAAACCTCAAAGGGCCTGAACTTTGTGGCCGTGTCTGACTGAATCATTGATTCTGAGGCCCAAAATCATTCCAGACAATGTAGCATATTCAAACACAAACATGAGAAACTCAATGATGGAATCAAAATCACCTAAACCCTCCGCAACCGCATGTCACCTTCACCAGAAAATCGCAGATAACCGAAGAGGAGGACGATCCAAGAAACATGAAGCCAACTATTCGTCACCCATGACTCAAAGACCAAACCAAAAATTGATGGAGCGTCGTCATTGAGGGGATCCGACTCAAACTAAACCAACAGTGCCACCCTAGTCATGAGGTTGATTAGGTCGAGGTTGTAGAAGAACCCTTCCCGGGTTCCCCTAAGGCCAAACCATGGGAAGTGAAGGGTCAATGAGGAGCGGAGCTCCGATGAAAAGACTCCACAAGATTGCTATCACACATCCAAGAATACCACACAACAACAAAAAAACCAGATAAGAAACCAAGAACCAGGTCCTCCTCCTTGAAGGCCGCTTCAGAACTGCCAATGCCATACCACCCACGGAAGAAGGTCCGCACTAGAACCAATGCCGGTCCGCAGCAACACCGCAACCGGAAACCAGCGATCAGAGCTAGAAACTAGAACCTGAACGGAGGCCAGAACTGAGAAACTAGCAACCGGAAACTAGAACTGAGAAACCAGCATCCAGAAACTAAAACCGATGCTGGTCCGTTACAGGAACTAGAACAAGAATTCAGAGTCTCTGCCAGAAAACCTATGCTCACTGGATCTGACACTGAGCTGAGAATAGAAGAACCCACCACGCCAAAACCTCATCAGATCTGGAGACGATCCGAGATTGAGGCACCCAATGACACACTACACCACAAATCCGGAAACATGCCACTCTAGGATTATTTTGAGCCCAGGACGAGGCCGCCGAGACCGAGATGAGAGCAGTGCCGGTGAATGAGCCCGACCAAAGGAGGGACGGGGTTGATAACACGGGGACACCCTAGAAGCATGAGAAGGGGGGACGCCACCGCTCAGAGGCATCCTGATGAATACACATTAATTAAACCATTATTTATCCCATTAATCCTTTAGAAAATGTTAGTCATGTAAGAAAAATATCAATCAAGGAACTTAGACAGGCTATAGGCAATGCATACAGTAAATAAACATGGTGTGGTACATGCATGAATTATAAATCATTATGTTCCTATAGTTATTCATGAACAATAATTACTTCATATATCTAGCCAAGGATAAAATAAAATCCAAAATAATAATATATTTCATAAGTCACATGCATCACCCAAGCGTGAAATCACTACAAATTTAATAGGAAAAATTATTAATAACAAGTATCATCCTTCAAAACATGGCCTTTTCCCTATACATGGGTTAGAAAATCCTAGGAATATGATCATTCCCAAATTTTTACTCTTCCTAATCTACAATCTACCAATAAAAAATAGTATGGTAAGAAATAAAAAGAACAATAAAGCTCTTATACCACATTGTGATGTCTAGGGCTCAGTTCACTTATAAGTTACATGAATCGGTCTTACATTGGCCTCAAGTAGTCCTCCCTATATGCCACTAGCTGCTGATTAGAAGCAAGGGTAAAAGATAGTATGTAGGGGAAACTATATCCTCTTCATTAGAGTGAAAAATGGTTATATATATATAATATATAAACTGATATAATAATGAATATAAAAAGTAAATCATCCAAATAAATATAAATTTCTCAAATCTATAAGCAGTTTCACATAAAAATGGATGATATCATGATTTTGTACAAAAATGGGAGTGTGAATAGATAAAATACAATTTATAAAAATATATACAAAAATTCAAAAAGTTAATCTCCACTATCACCAATAGATCTAGCTCAGTCCATTGTTAGTATACTCTATCAAAGTATACAAATCATGTATGCATAGTGAGGTGCTTTTCTTTGTCCCAACTAGAATCCATGATTTCCTTTTGGGTACTAATCAGAGGCCCAAATAGGGAATGAGTAAAACTCAGTAGGTCACCATGAATAATGTTTATAAAAATACAGTCTACAAATATATAATGAAACAATGTGTAGGTTATAATAGAAAAATACTAAAAAAATTAATAAAAATTTTGTCGGATTGGGTTCCCCATTGGATACCATCACGACACTACATACTTTGGACTAATCCAAAATTTACTTGAATAATCTTAATCTTATAGCACATGCTCAGGACTTGAGGCCATAGCCAAGGCATCGTTGCATGATAATAATTGTATAATGGATCAATAAGTCCTGGGACAATGGATTAATAGATATAGTTAAACAAAAACATCCCAAATATATAATGAAAATAATCGTGTCCAAAAATTCTATAAAAAGAAATGAGGTACATCTTGTCTATTTATTCCACATAATAATACTGAGAATCATGTGAATTAATTTCAAATAAAAATTTGGAACATCTTGTCCATAATCTCTGATTAATAAAATAGGGAATTCCATGTCCATTAATTGAAGTTAAAGATGATGGAATGTCATAATGAATAAATTCAAGGAAAACTAGTGGAATGTCATGTCTATTAATTACTAAATATCGACAATGAGTGTCATGACCATTGTAGAAGATAAGAATGGTATAAACACATTCAAGTTATATCACAATCATTTACAAGAGGTATTACCCTATCACCCTTTACATTTACTAGTTTCACTCATATTTTGAAGTCATATAAATGATTTGTAATCAGAAGGTGACAAGTGTAATATAAATTCCATTATATCCCTAAAATAGGGAATGTTACATAGTCTTACAATTCAAATTTTATTCAATTCATTTAAAAGAGTTAACATGTGAAGGTACTAGGGAACACAACGAAAGATGGTGGGACATGGAATTTAAAATATTATCACCAAATCAACATAACTATGCGGTCTCCGATTATCCAAGACCTGGTAGAGTTTTGAGGATCTTGTGTGAATATTTACTTGAAAAAAATTAAATATATGGTTACCTCATTTAATTCAACGACAGTTCATATGTAGCTCATCTTTGGTGAGTATTTATCATATTATTTGAAGTCAACCCAATCTAAATCATCCACATACACTTCAATAATTTTCATATACATCATTTGTAAAATTCATGGAGCTAGTACAGAGCTTCGATGATATATTTGATGTCATGATGATCACCTCAATCATGTGACATAGATCTTTGAAGGCATTATTGGATCAGTTTCCAAGATAAATTCTTTATCTCTAGTATTTGGGAGGATATATGAGCACAAAATGTGTTGGAATGAATTACACATAGAAAATGAGATCCATATGTTCTTATATAGTGGTTGTTAAAAACACACAGTTAGGGTTCCCCAACCCCTATATATTGAACATAAAATAAATAGTAACAAAAAAACTAATATGATGAACTAACTATTTCATAAAAATTATTTATATTTTATCCCATTATTCTAATATATATTAAATATATTATATGTTAAAACATGAGCCAATAAATTAACTCATAATTCTGGATAACATTAAACAAACCATAAATTTCAAAACAATATTTTTTCATATAATGTTTTTTAATGTCTTTATTTAAACACTCATTTATAATTTTAATAAATAAATTCAACTCAATTACTCTATACTCGAATAATGAAGAATTTATTTATTTTTTAGTGATCCAATAATGCTTGAACAACTATCAGACCCCATAGTGAGTCCCACCATGTTTGATGTACCAATTCACTAGAATAGGGAGGAATATTGAATGAACTATTGTTTGTGAACATCTAGGACCTTATATCAATCCTAGTTAATAATATTCATATACCAAGAGTAGAGTATAGCACCATATGAGGGCCCCTAAAGAGACCTGGAATAACCATAACAATGACAACCATCCTACAGACCCACATTGTGTAATATAATATCTTTTTCCTATGATGTATCATAAATTAGGGCACACAATGGTGGAACTATACATTCCTTGAATTTTTGTTTATTGATTTAACAGGATGGATTTACATCCAACTACCTTGGACATGGACTAAGTAAAGGTAATACCATTTTGATCAACTATGCTTGACATATCGCTTCATTAATTAATAAGTGATAAATTCTATCTTGATTATTTAACCAATGCCATACCACCAAGGAAACACCCAAAATAATCAACATCACCACAAATTCATTGTCACTGTTTTTTCCTTGCATGAATGTATATGATCAAATGGAACACAATGATAATGATCTCAAGTTAGGTGACCAATAGACATGTTCGTAGATAGAAACAACCAGTGACACATAAAACATGTGGTGTTAATATTAGTGGCTATTCACCCATGATCTAAACTATGTAAGATCACAATGATCAAGATTCATCATAAGAAGTCCCAATTTTTATGAGGCACTATCACCTAATAGTCTAACATCATCTATGTCCAGTTAGTATGATATATCTAGACCATATGAAATATATTTATGATTAATGTCATAGTATCTCGAGGTTATCCTTATATCTTGGGAACTAATATAACCTTTTGATACAATAAATAGTCTATGGAAATTACCTTTTGAATATTAGGAACAGAAATAACAACACTATTATGATAAGTGTACCTCATGTATAACTCACTGCAATCCATGATATGGTAATTGAAAGGTATTGATAAAGTTGGGTCTAGGGAACCATCTTTTAAAAATCTCACATTTTTAGTAGATCCAACTTTCTAACAAACCTTGTTAGATATCATATGATAATATCACGTTTCAACTATGTTATATCTTTGGTCATGGTCTTTCTGGTTTCCATCACGAAGTAGTTCTTCATTCTGTGATATCTATTCCTTAATTATGACTTCTCAAGAGATGATATCCTATAGTATTTTAGTTTTTTTGACTATAAAAACCTTGAAATATTGGATAGTAATAGTACAAAATGATTGTAATTAGTATTATGATAAAAATTTACTTACTAGGTACAATTCCAATAATAGGAACAAATCATTGCATATTATATACTAATTATTTAGTTTTTATTGAAGTTTCAACACACTTGGTATTTGTAGATATGGATTCCACTAGATTTTATGAGATGGTATCCCTCATTACCTTATCCTAACTATAATACTAGATAATGTTGATTGAAGTAAGGCTTGTTTTTCCTTTTAAAACTAGTATCAATACCACTCTTTATAGTAGGTAAATACCAATTTCACTTTATCAAGTACTATTTGATAGTTCTGACTGCTACCCTTGACGTTTTCCTAGATACAACTCATATTTTATGACTATAATGTATATATTGGAAATATCATTTCTCAAATAAATCATGGTATATGAGATTGATCTATTGTAGAAGAGTATGGAATTAAAATTTTATATTTAAATACATTTTTATTATATATAAAATTGAATAGGTACAAACAACCATATGATCTTCAACAATAGATATTATTCTCAAGGATTTTGGTTTATACTCTATGTTAATATTTGGAGAGATAGTTTCATTCTGGTGTTAACAAACTATAAGACCAAAATTTATTTTCCATATGTCATCAAAATTATTTTACTTGTAATATAATGATTATCCCACTAAACTTTTTATGAGACATGGAATAATTAATTCATAATGAATAATCTATGATCTTGTTACTTACATTAATCCTCAACTAGATTTTAGTAACTTTCACCCCTTATTGACATTCTATGGGGTCACTATACCTTTTTTGTAGTATAAATCCCTTTTAAAATTGGTGTACATGAAATCCAATTATTAATAAAATGATCACAAAGAGTAGTTATGAGACGTAATGTTTTTATGGATTTATCCATAACGACTTAGTATTACTAATTGAGCCTTATTGGTACGATCCTTTTACCGTAAATCTATATTTTTACTTGAATAGCCACCATTGTAATCAAGATAATAATCCTCTTTATGTAAATACGTAGAATCCATTACATAATTTTATTTGATATTGTCAATATTAGATTATTTTATATACTTACTGAATGGGTTATTATTCTCAACGAATAATGTATCACTCTGTACGATGAATACAAAACCAATGAAATGGTTCTTACCTTCCTAAATAGTATTTGTCCTTGGATCATTACACTTCCATAGGTTCTTATGGAACTTGATCCTTTCCAACTTCATGTGTATCTTTGACGCTGAATAAACCCAAGTCAATCTTTCCCCCACTATTGAAAATAGATATGTTCTCTCTTTTATAGAAAAATATATTCTATAACTTGACTATATATTTTATATGTTATGGATCATTGTAATATCCCTTTAAAATCTTAGGATAATTTCTTTAGATGCACATTCTGTTTTTCTTGATGCAAGTTCATTTGTGTTCTTAATGAACTATTTACATATAAACACATGTCCTTAGGAAATAATAGATTTATATTATACTATAAATCATATGATTTCCATTTATCATTATATTTTGATTGTGGTTATGGTATAACACCATTATTTGTGATACATGTCCTGAAAAATGGAAGTATCTACAATGTGTGAGTTTTAACTTTGAATCTTCATTTTCTAACATAATAACTATGATGTGTATTAGGAAATGTTCATTTATGAATTTAACCATGCTACATTTTTATGAATAAATGTTAAAATATAACAATAATCATTAATCCAAATTATTAGCATCATATAATTCATGTGGATATAATAATGTTCATTTAGGAATTACTCCATGCAATATTATATTGATCGATGAATGCTTGGTAATGATATTCTTCAGCATACCAGCTCAAAGAATCTAATATCTTCTGACTATGAATATACGATACTTCAATTTTACATTTCATAAGAAAACATAAAGGAATATTATAAAGTATATATACCACTATCTCAACCTTGTAATATTTTTTAGACTAGATCAAATAATTTTGAAATCCTTGTGGATAACCTTTATTTCAAAAGATTTATTTGTCAAAAACTAAGTATATAGGTGTGTCGATAATCCCTAAGGTATTTAAATCCAATGATTAAAAAACCATACTGGGTATATCAATAAAAACTACTTTGTTTTTCTTTATAAACCAATAACTTTACACAACTAGGTATCTAAGTCACACATTTTATATTCATCATGTCTTCCCCATGATTCATGTATCAATAAACTATTACTGGAGTATTCTATACCAAAAACATCATTTATTCTGAAACTGGAATAATATTTTCTTGTGTCCAATGGAAACATGACATAATTTTTGGTAACACTCAATAAATGTTCTACATGATCATTAACTTGGTAATTGGAAGTTTTCTACTAATCTCTACTGATATATGAATCACCCTTTTCTCAGAAAATTAGTGAAAACAAATTACTTCTTGTAAATTTTTTATATTTATGTGGTTACTGTATTTAAAGACACATATTTGATTGGAATGTTTTATTCAATAACCAATAATTAAAATAGAAACATTACATACAATTTTTGGACATACATAAAGAATAAGTGATTACCTTCTTCTTTAATTAAGTTTATTTCATTTAAACTTCCGTAGTATTTTTTTTAGGTTATGAGAAAAAAATTAGCTCTTGTTTAATAACTCATTAATTTGAATGAAGTTGTGACAATTTGTTTGTTACGACACATGTAATTGGACTTTTCATGTTGTATTTAATATTTTTTTCCATTAGAACTAAATATTAATATTTTTTCAATATTCTTATTAATTGGAGAACCTTAACTAGAAGGTAACAAAGTGTTCTATCCATACTATTTGTTTTTTAATCATAAAAATATATATTAAATAGTTGATAATTATTTGATATAGTGATTAATTGAATTATAATGACCAAAATTTCAATTTAAACATATCTAGTATAATCATCCACTATTCATATCTATGATTGTGTTTCTTCTCACAAGCTTTGGAAGGACGAGAATAGATGTAATATCATCTATGTCCAAAGGTATTATCAAAAAATCACATCAAAAAATAATGATAAAATTATCACATAACCATAATATGTGTCATACATAGGTCTCCTATAAGTATTTTTCTCACCCTTTCTTCATGAGGTGACTTAATAAGGATTAGTGACACAATCATCTTGAATTTCTGATATCGTAGTACTTTACTCAAGGACATTTACTAATATTTGGAAACTTGTACAGGTTTTTAAATTTTCATTATCTAATATTATTTTAGTTTAATTGTGGTATTACTTTCCATTTTATACAAAACAAATTATCATATATTAGTATTTTTATCTTCATTATTGATTATGTGAAATAACTAAATGTATCCCACTATTTAATCAAACTCTAGAGGACCTTTATAGTAGAATAAAAATACTATATCACAAGAGTATTCTAGTTGGAAGGATCCTTTAAACCACACAGCATAGTCTAAAATCTTTGGCTACGCAACCACTTGTAGTGTTCAATGTTTAAATTCAACTATCCAATCTCTTTAACTCACATATTCATGATCTGTTGGGTGAAGTCCCATATTTTAGAATCATAAAAATGATTTCCCCATTTTTTTCTCTAAATTTATAAATTTCTATCTTTGGATACTTCTTTTCGGCCAATTCTAGTTATGTAAAAAAACCACCCAGGTAAGAAATACATGGTAGGAGGAGGCACCCTCAACTTTGGATGATTGAGAACCTTGTACACCAAGTTTTGTTCAAGTTTAAATTATGAAAGGTGCTTATTAATAAATGTCTCTTTTAAGGTTTTATTATTTTTTATTAATGTAATTCCTTTCTATTAAATATGTTTATAAAATGTTTTCATGATCACAACTGAACATGTATTTTGTAGAATACATTTATCATGTACTTATGAATTTATCTGATAATGATTGCATGTGTTCTTGCAAACATGAAAATGCATAAAATAATAATCATTGAATAATGTAAATAATTTACTTGACTATTCTTGAGTAATTTAAAAATTTTAGATGCATTTAAACTCAAAGGATAAACTTTGACCAAGTGGTATCATACCTTAGTAGCGTCCTGACTCGTGATGTCAGTTGTAACTTTATAGTGCCTCCCCCTCTCTTCTGTATTAGTGCATCTTCTGGGTGGGGTCTACACCTTACATGATCATCACCAAATGTAAAATTTTACTCACACACAGGGGATGGGGTATTGGGAGCTCAATATATAACTAATAAATTGGACATGCAGGACCTTATACATTTTGAAGGAAAGGATTACAACATAAATACTATTATATAATTTACTACATATTATAAACATAAAAAATAATAAATAATTAACTAAATTATATAGATATACATAGCTTTAGTCAATTTTTCAAGACCAATTATTATTAAAATCCAATGTGTGATAAAATTAAATTCCAATAAATTTAAATTCAAGGGATTAAATTTAAATTAAATGAATTATTAATTCAAATAATTTATATTATTCATTCAAAAGATTAATTTAATTTCTATTCTAAAAAATGAATTAATAATTTAATTTAATTTAATAAAAAATTAAATCAGTTGTTTTTAATAATAAAATTATTATTATTTTAAATAAAAAATTAATAAATTAAGTTTAGGATGAATTAAATATTGTTTCTCGCACACAATTGCTGCATATTCTCATTATGGATCGGTTTGAACCCATGTTGGTCCATTCCAGGTATGGATGATCCTACCCAGAGCCATCATGTGTTGAGAATTTGGGATAATTAGGGTAATTTTGAATCATACTAGGTTAAGAAGACCTGATTAAGAGCATTAAAAGGTAAATCTGGTCCAACATGAGACAATCTGAGTCGTATGGAGGCTGAGAAGAGGGTTCCCGGGGGAGAATACCAGACGAGGACACATGTTATTGGTAGGGTGTTGTGTGACAAGGGAGGCCACTAGGTAGGGTGGAGGAGGCTGACAGATGGGGAGTTCCTCTATGAGGAATGATTTATATGGGTTGTATGTAGGGTTTGTGGTTTCCAAAATAAAATCAGGAGAAAGTGGTTAATTTTAGATCTAAAGACATCCATGTGTGTGCATGAAGGCAATGTCTTCTTGAAAGTGGCTAACCAAAGTTGGGTGATGGTAGCGGGACTTGTAGTAGGTGACAATGACGAGGATCCTATAATGGAGGGTGTGGCACCTGAGTTTAGAGGAGTGCACGCCCAGTAGCTAGATGCTCTTGCTGTGATGGGGGGGGGGTACCCAAACAAGGATTTTTTAGTAAGTCATAGTGGTTGCGATAACCAACGATGTAGTTGCAGTTAGAAATGAGAACGTTCAATGAGGGAGGAGTAGATGCGCCATATAGAGGGAGAAAGAGGGGGATGAGGAGGATTTTTCAAGAAGCCTTCAGTCAATTTTTTATATTATAAAAAATTTTAATTCCAAGTGTAACAATTGCTAGGGCATATGAGCACCCCATATTGTTTCTGTTTATGCCTTTTTGAAAGCCCATGACCAAGATTTTCTATTATTATTATTATTATTTTGATAAATCTTCCACATAAAGCATTAATTTATGACTGGGAAGTATGTTTCTACCAGAACATGATCAGAACTTGATCACCAAAACATTCATAACAAAAACACAAAAAAATATAAAATATAATATTTTATAATTTTAAAATGAACCAAACATATTTTCAATCCATTTAATTTTTTTGGATAGAAATAACTTTTCAATCTAGAATTGGATTGACACATGGTCTATTTTTTCGGTAAAATTCAAATCCCATTAATTATTTTAATGAAAATTAATTTTTATTATCTCAAAAAATATACACGGTCACTCTGATACCAATTGAAAGTACCAGGGGTTAAAGTAGAAGCCAGTGGCCTAGATATTTTAAAATATATATCACCCGAGTTACATAACACTTCCGTCACTAATGAACCAATCCATGATAGAGATCCAAGGATCTCACATGATTATTTAAAATAAGAAAATTAAAAAAATGAATACCTCATTTGATTCAATGATAATTTTATTACAGCTCATCTCTCATGACCATTTTTTTTCGGATCTATAACCAAAACCCACTAGATCATCCACTCATGATTTAATAATATACATGTACGTAATTCATTGAATTCTAGGTGCTATAGAATATATTTGATGATATATTCGATGTGGTGATGATCACTTTGATCCATTTCCTTTGATTCTTGAAGGTGTTCATGGATATCTCAATCAGATAAATACTTTCTCTCTCTAGGATGTAGGAGGAGAGAGTATATCTCAATTCACTAGAATCTATTTCTAATTAGAAATGAGATCCTTAACATATTATATAGTGGATGTGAAAAATACCCAATTAGGGTTCCCCAAACACCATATTTTTCATGTCCACTAAATAAGTAGTTAATAAATTATAATGATGAACTATGTGTAACATCCCAAGTAAGTAATGAATAATATATTTTCCTATATATGTCTATTTATGAATTAGATAGTGTTTTAGAGGATTAAAATGAGAATAAATCCAATCTTAAACATGGAATACACAAATATTTTTAAAAGATTATTTTACTGCCTTTTGATGGAAAACCATTTTTAAATAAAACTTTTGAAAATTTTATAAGCTATATTTGTCAAAATAAACATATTCTTTATGATTGGGACATTGAAATTTACTTTGGATAAATTTTTTGGTATTTTTCTGACAATGTTCATTTTTTAATGAATAGTGAAAAATACTGCATTTTACATCAAAATTCAATTTTCATCTAATTTAATTATATGGTTAGATTATATTGTTAATTTGTTATAAAGTGTAATTAGAATATATTTTTACAATTTAATACAATGGTGGTAATTATAATTAATTTTTCTTTGGAATTGGGAATAAAAAAGAGCCAAACTTTTCATAGATATTGTTTCAAAAAACACGCTATTTGTTTGGACAACGCGAATTATTTTTAAATTAATTACTGAAATTTATGTGTTTTGAATTTGGTAAAATGGATTCTATATTTGGATTCAGAAGGTCCAAATTATGTAATTAAGACTCTTTTTTTTTCAACATTATGAATAGTAACGACGATAATTATCTTCAATAATCGTGATTAATTAGTAATCGGGTAGTTAAGGGTAATAGAATAATATCATAATAATAAAAAATGACCCCAAAATGTTTCCTAATTCTCCTTTTTGTGTCATGGCCGACCATGGGATGCCTTGTGCCAAACTAAGGGACCCCGTGGAATTACTTTTGGGTGATAGTGACACTTTATCATTTTATTTTTAAAGAAAGGAGAATATCACAAAAGTATGTAACACCTAAGTAAAAAAAATTTAATTTTGTCTGTTTATATTATCTCTTAGACTATAAATACTCATTGTAAATCTAAAAATATTTTATACATCATAGTATTTTTTTATAATTTTTAGACATTAAATAAATTAATTTATTTATGACATCATGATAATGCAACGATTATCTCATTAATGAATGATTTAAATAAAATGAATAGATAATGTAAAATCTAAGACATAAACTTGTCAAAAACCTATTGTATGAGTATATTTACAATACTTATCACGTTATCCTCTAAATATATCAATGTGGGGCCTTTAAAATCCGAAAATCAGTAGAAAATAAAGTAACATTTCTTAACTTTCCAAGAGTGCCCCTCCTCCCTCTTATAGAAGGCCCTCACATCTACCTCCTTATCCACACTTCTCAAGCCATTGTATCAGCCAAAATCTACTCATTTAATCTCTCAAAATACCTCTATTAATCATATAAGCCTTACCATAGGTAGGAAGCTCTTCAAGAAACCCTTTAGGTTCAAACCAAGAGCAGTTACCCGATTTAAAGGTAAAGTCTTCTCTAATGTTCTTTTGTTTTATTTTGCTTCTACAACCCCATAAACTCTTTTTATTCATTTATTTTGTAACAAAAAAAAGTATCTTCAATATACTAGGATGTTTTTAGAATAATAATTCTACCTACACTACCACACACCTCCCTCTAATGGTTAAAGAACATACTGGTTCTGTGGATGGCGAATTAATGCCTCACGAAACGATGATTGTTCAATATTCTTTTAACACCTTCAAAGGAGGCCATTAAGATGTCACTATATTTATATATGATATATAATATCTTTATATTTTCCTTAGGATTCTGTATTTTTATTTATGGTATACCTTTATGATTTTCATTATGCGTAAACACGATATCTTCATTTTAGGAAGTGCGGACTACCGCCCCCTCAAAGTGATTGGATTTGTTAATTCCATATGTGGGATGCATAAAGGATGGAGTTAATGATATTATATATGATATTATACTGGAATTATAATATTCTTTTATATCATTATGATTCCATTCCATTAAATATGAAATATAAATGAAAGTAGCGTTCATGCATACGTACGACTTACCGTCTCTATGAACGGTGCATTTCATTTTTTACCTCTAAATGTTATGTAATATTATAAATGCATGTATATACTGGATATATATGATATATATGATATATAAATCATGAATATATTTCTGGATATAATGGATATTTTACCACATGAACAACTTGTAATTATAAAGAGTTTATTTTTGACTCAAGCACCAATGATCGACAAAATGACCATTATTAACTTAAATAATTACAAAATGTTCATAACATGGTAATAAGGTATATAAAAGGAATAATGAACTTGAAAAATGTTCTTAAGCACGTAGAAATTAAATCATGTTTATTATTCAGGAGATTAATGAATGATCAAGTCAAGTTGGATACGAGGTAAGGGACTTCGTCTCAATCTCCTTTCATTGAGGGATATTTTGTTTTATACACAACTTTCTTTTATACAGTGTATAAAACCCTTTGACTTTTACTTTTATTCAAAAGGAATATTTTTTTACAAAGCGTTTCACTAAACGAAAAAAGGAATGTTTTATCTTACATATGCGGCGACAACGACTTCTCCGCCGACGTGACCATTATTTGAGTTTCGGATTCCTCTACAAGCCATAACTTTTTTAGATGAAAAAAATACCATGTTTTACTTTTATTTTATTTTGTAATTGAAAATGGTTTTGATAATGTTTTTCTTATATCGATCTGTTGTATTTATATCTTGTGATTGAAATGTGGAAATGTTATGTTTCCTGTATTCATGTTTTATGTGATATGATTATGTTATGGTTCTTGGGCATTGTTTATGAAGATGGGTGGTTCCATGATAAAATAAGGTCGGGTGAGCCCGATATATCTCTCCAATGAATTGGGTAATGTGAAGGGGTTAAACGTTAAGGTTTATCCGAAGAGATTTAGGGAATATACTATGATGGGTATTCCAAACGTAACCATGAGGGTTACTCCCTACGTAAGAATGTTGTGAATTCCTCAAGTTACCTTTATGTCATATGATTTATATGAGTTCTTCATAAATCTTATGATTTCATGAGGTATGTTAAAGTGCTTATGTTTTATTAGTAAATTATGATTTCATTGATTCTTATGTATACATGCACTAATGTTTCCTTTCCGTATTTTTATATCCCTTACTGAGCTTTTTATGTTCATCCAAAGCTTTTGAAATGTTTTTCACAGGTCAAGGGAATGGAACTTGATGTGATGATAGTGTCAAGTAAGTGTCAAGAAATAATCCATGTTTTATTTTAAATATGTTTCCATTGATGGGAAAATGAAAACTATGTTTTATGTAACCACTTTGTTTTAATGTGGAATGTAATGCATGTTTTATGATCTAATTCATTAAAACTCTAAACCTGAAAATATCCTCAATGTGTATTCTTGAAATATCTCAAGAATAAGTAACATTTAAGGCTGGGGCCTTATAATAAGTCCATGAAAAACATTATTTATATGTTGTCACATACTTTTAATATATATTTTATAGACTATGTGATAAAACCAAATTCATTAACTTCACTCTTAATTACCACCAATAATAAATGAATCTTGAATATTAAAATAATATTCTTTAATATAATATTATTCAAAGTATTTACCTAAATGGTCATAAAAAATTATAATAAATATATTTAAATAAATTATTCTATACTCAAGTAATAGTGAATTTATTTATTTTTTTGTGATCGATAATTCTTGGAAAACTCTCTTGACACCGTAGTGGGGGCCTCCATGTCCTATATACCTATTCACAAGAATATGGTAGAATCTTTAATTTGCTATTATGCATGAAACTCTAAGAACTTAATTCAATAGAAGAAAAATAATATTCACAGACTAAGATTAGAGTCTAGAAACTCATTGATGACCCCAAAAGAGACATTAAATTGTTATAACAACAACAACCAACCTAAGAACACACATTGTGTAATATAATATCTTTGTAATATGATATCTCATAAAGAAGGATGCACACTTACGTCATCATCCTTTCCTTACTTTATTATTTGATGATAACACTAAACTACTTTACATTTGAATTCCATGTCCATGTATTTAATAAAGGTACTTCCATCATTATCTACTAGGACCCAAATATCATTTCCTCAATTTGTAATTGACAAATTCAATCTTGATCATTCAACCAATATCATACCACAAATGACACACCCAAAAAAGATAGCTTGACAGTAATTCATTATCATGGATTATTTCGTTAATCAGAGTACATGAAAAAATATCACACATTGATAATGATCTCAAGTCTAGAGACCGATACACATTATCTTAGATAGGAATAACCAATGACACCTGATACATGTGGAGTTACTATTAGAGGGACTATCCTCATGATCTCAAATACTAGTGATCACCTACTGTGATATTAATGGGAAGAATTATCAATGATTATTATTCCTCTGCTCTAGATATCCTGACATAAACTATGTCCAGTAAATATGATGTATCTATAAGACATTATATATATTTAAGATTAATGTAATTGTATCTCGATGTTGTTATTATAGTATGAGAACTTCTATACCTTTTTGACACAGTAATTAATCTATGGTAATTAATATTTAAATTATGGATGAATAAATTCAAACACCATTATAGTAAGTTTACATCATGTATAAATCACCATAACCAGGAAATAATAAATTAATGGTATTGAAAATGTTAGGTCTATGGAACCCCCTTTTATAACAATGTGATATATGAGATAGTCTGTTTCACATAATAATTTTTTAATTAAATTTTATAAATTTCATTTTCCAACACTAATAAAAACTCACCTTAGTTTATTTTTTGTGATACATGAATAATGGTCCATTATGAAAATAATCTAACCCACCGAGGGTGTATAATGAATATCCTGTTTAAAGCATAATTACCTACATAATCATTTTTAAATATTAGAGCTCAGTCATAGAAGGTCCATCAAATTACAAAATGATGAAAAATATAAACACACAAAAATTTAGGGAAAAGGTATATTCCACCTACCCTAAATAGGTTGAAGACTCTTCCTACTGTATCAACATTTAATTCAAACCGGAACAAGAGAAATTGAAGAAATATAAAAACACCTAGAAAATATTTCATGTAATATAATAAGAATATAATATTCAATATGATGAGTAAAACTAAGAAAAAAAGGAATAATAATCATATAATTACCAAGGGTGATCCAACATGATGAATGATACTTGAGTCAGACACTAAACATAGGAGACCTCTCAAAGCCAATGTAAAGGGAAAAGGAGAGGATCTCTTCACAACTACTATTTTTTATAAGAAATAAGGGAGGAGGAGGATTAAATAATGTTTGAATACCAGTGGTTGAAAGTGAAATTTAATTTATTATTTATAGGTATAATTATATTTTTGGTGTAAATAGTGAATTTAGGCCACAAATATACATTTCATGGGGTATTCCCAAACTTATATGGACCATCAAGGATAATTCACACTATAATGTTTTCCTACAGATAGGCTATTCCAGATTCCTCATTGATATACTCCATATTTCCATAAAACCTTTTTCCAATGTCTAAAATAAATAACCGAACTCAATGAAGCTTCAACCTAAAACTAAAGAAGTATATACCCAAAAAAATATATGAGCTTACACATTTATTTTTTTAGTTCAGAATCATTTAGGGAATTAATTGTTTTTTATTTATCACATCCAAACTTTATTTACTGGTTAGTTTCTTATTAATTTTATAAACCCATATATATATAAAATATTCTATATAAGCATCACAATTCATGTGAAATGATTAATTAGAAAAAACATCTTCTTAAAAAATGTTTCTACACTTTTATTTGTGCCTGAAGTAAATATATCCTATGAAAATATAAAGAATTTTTTTCCATATGGATGAGGTTATTTATACTAAATAATATCATAATAAATATACATCGTAGATTCTATTTTCTCATATATTTTTATGGATTCTACTTGAAATTCATATGAAAATTTCAATTTCACTAAAGTCAAGAGATTTATATTTTGGAATATTTTCCCTATATTTAATCATATTCACTTTATCTTCACACTATTTTAGAATATTATCATAATTTAATTCATGATATTTATTCCTCTTACTCTTGTATTGAAATGAATTATCATGCTACTTTATCTTTTTTTATTTTACGTCCAACTGAGCATTGTTAACATAAATGATATATTTTCGTTTTTTGTTCGAATGCATTGATCCTATATTAAAAGAATTTATTAGTCTTAGTTTTCTCTTAAATTTCCTTTTTCATGTATTCTTTATCCATGGAATATTTTTATTTAATATTTAATAAATAATGTTCCTTCTCTTGAATATATTTTATAAGAAATTTTCACTTAATCACTTTCTCAAACAAATATTTCTTCATTTAGTCTCTATCTTCTAATATGTATTCTCATCTTATAGAACCCCTATTAACTCATATATGGAACATAAAAATAATTTAGTGATCTATTTCATACAATATTTTATTATATATGTAAAATCATCCATTGATTACATTGAATCATATTCACCATATATTGAAGTAGATTAGTCAATAAGATAATTACCAACAAATATGATATAATATTATTCACTTTTATTATAGTAAATTGGTAGAGAATAATATTCTTACTTTCTCACAGATGATATATTTCTCAACTTATCTGACTAATAATTATTCCTATTCTTTTGGGGTATGATAGATAAAATATACATTTTCTCTTCGATAGAGATAACCCCTATATTCTTGAATTGAGAAAACACAAAAAATTATTGGAAATTTCACTTCATAACTAATAAATGAAAATAAATAAAAACATATAGATCTAATAAAATGTAAAAAATTTCATTTATACTAACTATTATTCATATATAATGAGGGTTACCACATTAATAGGGGTGAATTACAATAGATTTATTATTATATAATCTCCTCAGGTTTAATTATTTAAAGCTCAATAGCTATTTGAGTGAATGGATATTAGGAATATATTATATTTAGATAATCTATCCTACTATGATTAAACAAATATATCTCTATCTAGCCTAATATCAAAATTAAATTTGAAGAAAAATTTATTTTTTACAAGGTTCACTCAGATTGAGTGAGCTAGTCCTTGATGCATTGTGGTTGTTATCTAAAAAAACAATTTATTTTTTATTATAAAGACAAAGCTAAATGAAATTTAATTTTATTAAATATAATATAGTAATAGACCAAACCAACTTAACGAGTACCAAATATTAACAAATAAAAAAAACTTGTTGAAGAATTAACCAGAAGGAAATAAAAAGTTTGCAATGGATTAGTTGGATCTAATATTATTTGTCTGTTTCATAGAAAACACTTCCTTACAATCTCACTTAGTTATGATTTCCAAAACTATCACCAAAATTATAAAGACTAAATCTAACTATTTTCTTCTTTCTCAATCACCAATCCATCTAATCAAAAGAAAGAATATTAGTTCTTTCTCCTCTCATAATTATATCTTTTGAACTTCCATAGTTGTTATTTTAGATCACTAAACTATTATCCCTTAATTTAACTTCTACGATAATTTGTGATTTATATATTATATAGGGTCACTCCATGTTACCTATACATTTTTTCATGTTCAAAATAACTATTCGAGTTTCATTATCATCATAAAACTCAAACTGAATCATCCAAATTTGAATTCAAAATAGATTCTTCATTTTATCATAGATTGGTATGCCATAACATAACATATCCTTGGAACAAAAATGTCATTTTCCACCACAACATCTTAATTTTTGATCTATAATAATAACTTTATACTTATCATTTTATTTTCATCTAATACATGTTTTTATTTTATAAAGACATGAACAAATATATTTATGGCTGTTAAGACACTCATTTCGATGCCTATTAGAATGAAATTTGGGCTACATGACACGATCACCTATATATTACATAAGAACCACCAATATTAAACCTTTAAATTTAACCTCATCCTTCACCTCTATATAATGACATGATGCAAACCATGAAATTGTAATTCACTTTGTAAAATTCCATGTAAAACAACTTCCTTTATTCCTGTAATATAATTACAAGTATAACTCAATGAAACAAGATAACTAAAATGAATTCCCCTATGGCATGTTTAGTCCACATCATTGTTTTTTACGTGATTCCATTCCCAAATTTTTTTGAGTTTATGTGTAACTAATTTTTTTGGTAGTTAGTATCTGAGAATTCACTAGTGATCCATTAGGTTGTGAATTGTTTAAGGGGGTGGGTGATCACTCTTATCTTACCCTTTTGGGGGAAATTATTGCATACTATATGAATTTTTTATATATTAAACATATGTTAAGGAATAATTTATATAAATGGTATAACCACTAGTAAAAAATATTCCAATGATTTATCAGAACCATCCATTGATGGAAGGATATATATGTATTATAGGTTCTCAACCTTTCTTTTTCTTGGCGATTATTCTATGGTTTAAAGCCACCCAATTGGGAAATGTGGAATTCATAACCATCCATGGAAGTGGTATGTGTTATGGATATTTATCAATCCTTGATAGGTTATTACTATATATGTCTTGAAAGGGAATTAATACCCGTTAGTTTGGTGTCACATAATGGGACATGTCATATATTTTTAAGGTTAGGTGACAAAGATCAACACACTTACTTTTAATGTTAGGTAAACTGGAACAAGTGAACTTACATTTCAGATTGTGAATCCAAGACGTAGTAAAGTTTTTGTATTTAACATAAATGATGAATCCTACATATCCTATCTAATAGAAATAAAATCCCAATTAATTCAGGTTGTATAGTTTAAGGTCATGTGATAGGAACTACCGATGTTGTTAAACATCAGGCAGTAAGGATTTTTATGTTGTAAAAGGGGTGAAACCAAAACATTGAAAGTGGATTATGTATGTGAATCCCCTGTAGGTATTAGTTTGGGGATGAAACCTAGTAATATTACCTAGAGTTTCTTAGTATCACGAAAGATATTTGTGGCGATTGAACACATACTAATCAAAGGTGCCACGTCTAGTTGGTGACTCAATTAATGGTTGATTTTATGGGATTATATTATGTTGTAGGGAGTTGATATATCCCCAAAATATTAAGTGAAACAAAGTAGTTCACTAGTTTATTGGGCCAACTAGATACTAGATATGGGTTAGCCTAGATGATTAGAGTAATCCATGTGTAAGTACACTTATTTACTCATCTCAGTGACCCTTATTATCAGGGTAATAGATGATTTTTATTACCTTGATGGTTTTATCTGTTTGGTAGGAAAACCTGATAGAGTTTTTTTGAAGGGCATACAAGATCGATGGGGTGTACATTGATGTACGTAGACTATTCATATATATTAGGAGGATGCAGCAGAATCCCTACTGCTAGAATCTTATCAAGGATTTGGACATGGAAAAAGAAGTCCAATATAGTAAATTGGGTAGATTCAATGAGTGTTTATTAATATACCAAATAAGTGATGCTGAATAAGTTTGGTTTTGTGAAATAGATTTCCAATTAAAAGTGTCCATCAATGAGATAAATCTTTTATAGCTTGGGACCATTAATAATTGGATGAAATACACTTTATGGACCTTTATTTTAATATATCATTTGTGCATTATATGATTGATTATGTTATCCTAAAATAATTTAATTTAAGGATACTAATTCCTAAAATGTTTTACATGAATGGACCACCACAAACGGTGTTCACATGAATGTTCCATGATGGTGCCTCAAGGATGGGCTTCATGAAGGAGCCCATGTTGTGAGATACATGGATCTCCTATGTGATGAAGTAATGCACATTAACAATCCTTCATTGTGCATTCCCCTTAATCTCTACTTAATATTTGACTAAGTAATTACCTATGGTATTTATTTAGAAGTTTCTGAAAAGTTCAGACTTTGTGAATAATTAAATCATCTTAAGGAAGAGGTTCTCTTTATCAAATTGAATGATTTCCCCTAATATAAAATTAATCTTTGAAAAGACTCATACCTATAATAGTAGTGAATGATGGTGTTTATATGTATTGAACACGTAGAATATCCATTTTTGTCGGAGGCATGCGACCGCAAATAGTTTGTCACTTCAAAGGATCTATGTCAACCCCTTCAAAGAGATAATCACCTGTGAGGAAGGTCCATAATAAAAAATTATCTTCATTACTCCATTTTAAATGAGAACCATTCATAAAGGACCAACACCACCATAAAGGGATATTGTGTGCTTTCCATGAATGAAATTGGACCATAAACATTCCATGTGACTGTGAAGTAGTACCTTTAGAACACCACAATTTACCCTTATCCTTCACATGCAATCCTTTATTTGTGTGATTTTCTTTTACAACACTCCTCCCAATTCCATAAATATTCAAATTGATGATCAGGATTTCACATGCATCATCAAATACCACCACATAATTGAGAGTGATTGGAAATCGATGAACTAATTTTGATAAAGGTATCACATTTAACTTACATACTATTTATATAATAGGACCCATATATATAATTCAAAATTTGTCCCATTTTTAAACATTGTGATCAATTTTTGGAGTAATTGATCTTGAAAAAAATTTAATGAAAATGATAAACTGTTTGGTTGACCACACCACACTTTACAAACAACCCATTTCCATGAACATTACAATGGTAAATATAAAATGATCATGTGAAACACTTCCTCTACAGATTGAACCTTATGTGAAATGATACTTTTTGAGATATTATGTGGTGTATTGTTCATGTAGGTGCTACATGGATAATGTTAATTTTCTATTTTTTATAGTTAATTTACTATATTTTGATCATGATATCTTGTTTCTTTGTAGAGATAACACCGGAAAAACTTACTCAATGTGGAAAAATGAGGCGAGAAGAGATAATTGATAGTTTCATGAACAACCAATGATGAGTTTTTTAGTCGATACAACAACTTCTCTCACAGCTCGTTGGTCTAGGTCTTTGTGACTACACATCATAAGACTGATTTCCCATATATGGATTCAGGATTCTAAGTGATGTTATTATTCACAACCCATAAATAATAAATAAATTATTTAGATGAATCAATATTCAATGAGTGATCTTAAATAAAAAACTTTCATTAAAAATTCATTTCATTATAGAGGATGACCTTTTATAAGGTGACAGTTCTAGAATATACCCCTATCCCTAGAGAAAGGACGACACATACTAGAGGAAAAATTCCATAATTATAGATCTATTTGGTAGAATTACATTACTAACTAGAGACTAATCTTGGTTTCATGTTGTTACCTTGTCCATGAAGGCTTATTTGGAACATATCATGTTTCTAAATTTTTAGTGTGTAAGAAATATAAATAATTCAAGTAGCAGCTCAAAGTAAAGGGACAACATAAATCGATTTGGGTGTCACATTTATTCTACGTACTTAATAGGTATACAATCATAAAATTTATTGGTAGGTGGATCCTAAACACGAATAATTTCCATTTGGTGCATTGAAAGTTTTGGAAAAACCTCTCAACCATGTTCATGATCAATGGAGGTTTGATTATGGTGGGAATGACTGATTAATTAATTACCTCAAACTTTTTATGGAATGATGTATAGAGGAACACCCTATTGTAATGGAGATAATTAACCAAGATAAACATGTTATGGTTCAGTACCTTCTCCCTCGAATCAATACCCCCTTTGGTATTTGTGATGATCTATTCAACATGAAAAATAAGAAATATGCATGGATAATATATCTTTGGACCTCCTAAAATAACAAGAAACATTGGTTTCCTAGTTTATAATAAACAATATCAAATAAAGGAAACTACATTGAAGAGGTTTGGGAGGTCACCCCTATATTAATATTTTGGTCTACCTCATAGCCTTTATCTAAATGTTCATTATTGGGTACCTCCTCTTGGTGAATGAGTTGAAAAAACGTAGGAGTTGCGGTATTTGTATTAGAGGACCATTTGGTCAGTGATAGAAATATTAATATAGATTTTGTGGTACTATAGAAGTTATGTCATCACTTTTGAAACATCTACAGGGGAAGGACCCAATAATGAATATTGGGGACATCCATGTGTTATGGGGTTTGATTTTATCTCATATAAAGTTCCATGACTTTATAAATGATCATATAATACAAGATGCTCAGTTTATGACCATTCTCTAACGTATATTTGGAATTAGGACACACATTCTTATTGAATAAAACATGAGATAAATTATAATCACCAATAATATTTCATCTCTTGGATATATGAATCTAAAACTATTGTAATCTCTGAAAACACAAACAACAACCAGTAAAAAAATTTATATGATATATATTTGAGAGAAGTTATTCAAGTAGACTTGATCATTATAGAGATTATCTATAAGGGGTATATTACTTATAGATTTGGGTTGAAAATTTGGAAATTTTTAAAATAGGTTATCCACCCTACCTCAGTGAATGAAATCTAAATGTCACCCAATGGTGTAATTCTTGTTTATACTAATGCCAATGTGGGTGGAGATTTGTATAAGAGCTTTCCTTCCATAAATTGATTCCACTATTGGGTTATCAACAAAATGAACTAATTTTATAATTTATTCATACTCTAATTTAAAGTTTGTTGACCTGGTTCCTTATTTTAATGGTCTTATATAAATTTCAGGTAAAAAATTCATTGAGAAATCAATAAAGGTGGGATGACCTAATGAGGGAATGTACTAAGAAACCCCATAGTTTTCTGTTTTCCCAAGAGATGGAAAAGAACCTTGGCACCTACAGCTCAATGGGTGGGGTGTCTATTCCAATTTCTATGATAAAAAAAGTGAAATTCCCTAAATATTATATGGAATGAGAATCTTATAATAATACCATACTTTCTAGGGAGGTCTGGGAAGTGTTTCAAGTAGAGGAAATTATTTTGATGAGGTTTGAATAATTGAATGCTCCCAGCAACATTTCTCATCATGGTCATCCTAAAGAATTTATAACTCACATTTAGAATAAATTGGTCATAATAAGCTCACTTAAGTATGAGAACCTATACACTAGTGGGTTTTTTGAATTGATCATCCCCCAGGTGAATCGATCGTAATAAGGAAGTGTTGACTGTCCCAAGAGAGAGAGAGAGGGATGTAGCCAAAAAAGAGGAGGCTAGAAAAATTTATTCCTTGTAGGAAGTGATATAAATTATCTCCTAATATCACCATCACATCATCAATGTTATTGTTAATCTTCTTTCTTGAATTTTTGAGAATAGGGAATGCTATTAATTTCTTATATAATTTTTAATGTATTTGACCAAAGAAATATATATTTTCCCAAGAACACATATATGAACAATGATCAAGAAGGAAGGTTAACCATCAATGATGGTGAAAATATTGGTACTGGTATCTGATTGTCTTATAATACTACTAGTGACACCACTATATACTCCTCTTTGGGAGATAACCTTAACATAAATCGAAAGTAAAGTATTAATTTTTCTTATTTTATTTTTCTTATAAATTCACATAGATCCATTATGTTTTTTAGATATGGAGATGAACTTCATAGGATCATTGGAATTAAATTCTCAAGAGAACACACACCTTTCACACTAAAAATATTATCGCATAAATAGTTGTAATCGATGAAGCCCAAGAGAGATTAGAATTAAATATCAACCTAGATGTGTCAGTCCAGAATTTGTCTCATTCAAGGAACAAGGATGACCTTGTAATGGTTCTAAATCTAGAAAACTATTTCAAATTGAATCTCCACACATTCTATGCATCTCTATAAGAAGGTGAGTTATCATGAAAAGTTTATTTAATTTTATTGTTATTCTAATTAATGAATTTATCTATTTGTAACCCTCAAATACGATATTTTGGATAATATTGTGCCATATGTCCCATTTCAGGATTAAATTGCACTAGAGGATGTGGTAACCTCATAAGTGTACACATCATCCCAAATACCTATATGAGAATCACCATGAGAAAATTTTCTTTTTTTACACTTTAATTTGTGGAAATGGTTGAAGTGGATGACATTACGTGGAATGAATGTGAGTATCCAAATATTTTATTATATGGTATTTTATAATATCTGATGACTAACAAATTATAGGTTTCAATTCCAAAAACACTTCGACATACCATAAAAACTAACGATATCATTATGTTCGTGTATCAATTAACAGAGGTCCTTGTGTCCTAGATATGTTTGGTTTTAGATCTTCCAAGATATATCAAGATTTAAGTATCATTATGTGATTTTATCCAAAATTATACATTGATACATAAAAAAACCGGATTTCGACTTGATGTATTAATCCTTAAAAAAATGGATAAATAAATGAGTTTAGAGGAATATCTTAAAGAAGGATTGTGAGAGTCCTCTTGGAAAGCCCAATGGACAATTAAATCAACTCCAACATATGTTCATTCATCTAGGATTTGGTGGGTATTATTACACTACCTTTGATACTATCATGAATGAGGTGATTACCACTCGGGAGACAATGAATAGACTCTATTGGAAGCTCTCAACTATAGAATACATGGATGGAATCATCAATATTAGAAACATAGTACTTAATAAAGCTACCCAATACATAGTTATATTAAGAGGTTCATAAGACCCAGACATGGAAATGAAGTACATCATGGGTGAACTATATTAGGATTTTTTAAAATAAAAAAAAGATATAAATGAGGAGGATCATCTGGTAAAAGAAGATAAATTGGAATGAATGGATGTTATTGAAAGGGAAGAAGTGATATAGACTAATGTAGATGTAGAAGCTGCAATTTTAGTAGAATTGTGCTGGGATTTCAATGCCTATGGGTGGTTTATAATTCAACACTCTCAGACTATAGATAATTTATTATAATAGAACTTCTAAAAAATATTCCTTATATATATAATTAGAAATAATAAAAAATGTGTATGTTTCTCTCCTTTTTTTCTTAAGTAATTAAAAAATACTTTTTCTTAAATCATTTTCATGTATCTTACTCTTATATCATCTGGACCATCAATTCTTGACAACCTACTAGTTTTTTTAGGAGTCACATAAAGGTAACTGAATCCATATAAATATTAACCAGGTATAGTTAAAGTAAATAAAAATATATATTTAATTGATTCAAGTATGAATTATGGATGATCTTTTATCTCCAAGACGTATTACCTCATATGGAAATAGAAGGACTAGATATTAAAACATATTAACCCTCAATAAAAAATGGTTGGAGTCTTTGATATAATAGATCATAGAATTTGGTCACCTCCTAAGCGTGTATAATTAAAAGATATAGGTACACCAACAAGAGTGACATATAAAAAAACACCATAATCCAAGTTTAGTTCACTCAGATAGAGATATGGTTTCATCCTAGATATATTCTACTATATGGGTGTTAGAGAACTAGATATGGTGGAATATTTACAATCACTATAACATAATATTAGTACATTTTAATGAAGTAAAGGAGTGACTCAACATAATGAAAATCATGAATGTGGATAATGGATTGAGGACAAAAATATTCAAAAGGGACAGATTTACTTGAAATTAAAAATTCATGTAAATAACATGAATCATTTAAATTAATATATGAGTGAAAAATATGTGTGCTAAATATTATTCCATGTTATTGTTTTGAAAATTTAAAATATTAATAGATATATAACATAAAGGATTTTAATTTACTTGAATGGTTTTATTAAAGAATATGTAAATAATAAATTTATGAATTTGTATCGAGAAATGATGGTATATAAAAAGTACTTGGGGGATAACCATTGAAGAATTTTGAATAACTAGTTCAAAAAAAATGTCTTCGGGGGAATATATGATTACATGAACTTCTTCTCAAGATAAAATATGTATCCAATTAGAAGAGTAAAATATGGTGGCACCAATATCATTACGAACCAGAGGTTCCCCTTAGAGCCAGATGCACTCATAAATGATATCCATGAAAGGTATAAAAAGATTAAAAATCTGAAGGAATAATTTAGTATTATGAAGAAAATAATACTCAATAAGGGTTCAAGAAACCTAGAATTTAAAATTCCATTTATTGAATACATTTTTTGTGTGAAGGGATATATCAAGAAATCGATGAACAAACATGCATGAGCTAGAGTAAGAACGTATTCCCTAACAATTTTAGGGACAAATGGGTCCAATATGAATAAATTAAATTTTTATATGGACATATGGTTGGACTTAACCTTTATTCCCTTTAATATTTTCATTCTAAATTTTTCCTAAACCAATAAAGGGAATTGATTAATGGGTGAAGACTTGAATTTTTTTTAGGTTACCTTTTTGGGGTTTCATCCTGAAAATATTTTTGTATTTTATTTTTGTATTTTAAGATGATGAACGTAAAACAACAGATTAATTTGGTTTAAGTTAAAACAACATTAAAAAAATGTTTCTAGGTGTTTAAGGTTATGAATATTTTACATGAGTGTGAGACAATCTATCTAACTAGGGCGACAAAAACCAAATGTGAATAGAGATACCAACGATAGTATTGATTTACTCAAAAATAAGTTTAGATAGTTTAAGATAATTTTTATTAGATCATTTCATCATGAATATTACAGTCATATGATAAGGAACAAAATATAAGACATCTTATATAGAAAGGGAAAGGTGAAATCCTGTCACACCCTAGCTTCCGAGTACCCAGAGTCGGTTCCATACAGAGGAAAAAATTCGTTTTGGGCTCTAAGAAACCCGCTACTTCTGAAAAACTTCATTAGTAAAATCCTATACTTGAAAAACATAAACCAAAAACATAGGGTGAGAATAAGAATGCCCAATAAGGGGTTTTAAAATAAACCAATATAACTTTTTGAAAAGATTATTTAAACCATTTCATAAAAGAATCTTCTTAAATAAATGCTTTAAAACATGTACATATCATAAAGGTGCTCAATTTAAAACATGCTAATAGAATCACAAGGATAAACTATTCGAATATAGGAATGTTGAATAAAAGAAATTATAAACATGTATGACATAAGAATATGTAAGAAAAAATGAAACAGCTAAGTGTAATGAATATTCATAGTTGTACATAACGGTAGTCACTTCATTTTCATGCACCAAATACAAAAATCACTGGGTGATATACATATGCCATGCCATAAAATTTTACTTTTCTAATACTCATAAGTAATGGCTCTTAACCATGGATATTATACTAGTCGAATATCCATTGGTTAATTAATTAACATACACATGATGTATATTGCCAGACATTCTAAAACATATTGTCAAGGCATTCACCGAGACATCTAATGATTAAGGCTTTGGACAAAAGCCTTAAGCTCTTTAACCAAATATTATACTAGTAGAATATTTTTCTGGTTAATTAAATTACATAGTCATAATAAGGGAAGTGAATATGCCAGACTGAGTCAAGGGCTCATTCCAAGACCTAGGGATAACTGTAACCGAACCCCAACCTCGGGAGCCTCTGTAACCGGACTCCAAACCGGAGTGCATCTAATAAGAGAACACCAAAACTGAGTGTTTCTGTAATAGGACACCAACCCGAAGGGTTTTATCTAACCGGACCCCATCCCGGAGGGCTTACTTTTACCAGTCCCCAACCTGGAACATACTAGGTTCAATGAATTACTCAAATCTGTAAATCAAAGTGCACGTACCACTTTGATTTGTTAAATCACTTATCATTTCAAGTACACACATTACTTGGCTTCTCATTTAACATTATTCAAAGTGTCCCATACCACTCTGAATAATTGAAAGCTTATTTCATAAATTATCATGAATTTTAAATTGTTTGATTATCACATAAAATAATAACTTTAAAACTCTTCCATTATAATAAACTTTTAATGCATTAAAATACATGTTCATTTCTCACACTCAATTCATGTGCTGATAAAATGAATTTGAAACAAACTAAATCATAATATGCCTGTTACTATTTAGATAACATTTATCTCCATGACATGAATAAGCTAGTATACAAGCTTCACACACGTAATATTGATTTAAATCACACCGGTATTGAATAGATGAGGTTACCAAATAAAATGATAGTTCTTTAATTTTCCAAATCCTTGATTTATGGAAACAAATATTTATTGTCTAAAATAACCAAGTTTGAATTAAGATAGAAATAATGTACTGATAAACGGTCACATCTTATTAAGCATCCATACCTTATGCTACATAGAATATAAGGCCAATTTATTTTCAGCACATCATTTGTTTTATATAATGCATATATTAAATTAAACATATCAAAAACATACTTTAACCACAAAAGTTTATTTTAGTCCAAGTTAGTTCAAACTATGATTAAAACTTATAGGTTCATACATTTATCTATATGTATATAAATATAAAATATGTACATGGCACACCCAAGTCTTTATTTATAGATTGTATATCATCTTTAATATCATAAAATAGAATTATATTGAATTATGTATCTATGTCCGAATATACCTTAAGTTTACAACAGGAAATATTTTAAAAGTAAAATCACCATTGACTCATGTACACATAAAATACTAAGATTTACATGTGTGTGTATATATACATATATATTGCACATATTTACATTACTTTGATGGAATTAGTCATTAATACATAAAACTATTTATATATTTATTCATGTATGAAGAACTTGAAATTACATACATATTTAAATTCTAAAAATGAAGATTTGGGAATCACTTGTTTATAAAACATGGATTTGAGTTGAATATAACTAATGAAAAATATAAATTCATGAATTGAAGGATTTAAAATAAATGTAATCACTTAAAATAAGTTTTAGCACAAAAATAAAAATTAAATCCCTTAAGCAAACAAAAATTAAACTTGAAAATAATTCTTTACAATTGAGATATGAATACTGAAAATAATATGTATAGTCTCCCTTGAAATAAAATTTATCAAAGTTTCAAATCCACAAGACATGTTGATTTCACCTTGAAGAAACCCATAAATAAACATGGTGGAAGTAAATTTCCTTTAGGGAAAATTGAATAGAGTCATGAACTTGAAACACCATAAAAATAATTGATCCCTTACGCAAACGGGATTCACAACTCTATATAAATTTTTAAAAAGACTAAAATCTGAGTATAATAAGTGTATAATAGAAAATAATTATAAATATAAATCACCATTATATTAGGGAAACTTCAACCATCATTTTAATTAAAATAAATATATATACCACAGAAAATAATCTCTTATAAATCAATAATCTTAAAAATAAGTTGATAAGTAGAAAATAGTACCTTACAAGACGTAAATTAAAATTTGATATTATTTCTTCATAAATAAAATATGTTCAGTAAGTTACATGATATCCTAATTTCATTCATATTAGAAATAGAGAAGCAAACCATTTCAGTTCAATTAATAAAATTTTTGGATAAAAAAAGTTTGAGATTAAATAGTTCTCCTTATGAAAGACAAAAAAAATTATATAACTTAAGATAAAGAAAGGAGATAGTATATCCCTTACATGGCATGGATGAGATGTTCGGATCAGGGAGGACTTTATGGAGATTTTAGAAAGAGAAATAGAGAGGTTAAGGGTGACAAGATCCCCTTTGCGATTTTAATTAAGGGTTTTTATAACAAAATACCTACTCTATAAATAGTGACACCAAAATAAGATTTCCGTGCAAGATGAAAACAAAGTGGCTAAAATAAAGATACATTAATCCAAAAAAAAGACTCAAGACAAAGAGTTATACTTTAAATAATATCTAGAAATTGAAATAGTGGGAATCGAAATAGATCTTCCTAAAATGGAAACCCAAAATCCTATCAACAGATGGATCTGTCAACACCACTTGGATACCTCAGCCTTGAATCTTACTTGCGAGATGCCTCCGGCTATAGCATGCGATGCAACTCCATGAGACTCCACCGAAACCGCTCGGCCTGCTCGACTCCGGCCTGAGCGCGACCTCGCAGACCTACTCAAGACCCCCGACGCCTGTCTCCCTTGCGACGTTCTGAAACCCTACGCATGAGGGAAATTATTTTTTTTGTGGCACAACACTCCAACTCACTCTAAAACGGGCCAAACGTGACCCCTAAAACTCAATATATGTTTCTATTTTTTTATTGTTTTATTATTCATTTTTTTCCTCCTTTTTCTTTACACATTTTCAAAAACACACTTTCCAAAAGCCTTTGGACATCTCTTTTTTAGTCCCCAATTCAATAAAATTATCAATTTATTATTATAATATCTTTACCTTTTTATATTTAAGTTCTTTTAAATAGTTTAAAATATCATATGTTTAACATTAAAATATTTATACCATTATAATTTATGATAAATGATCATCATGAAATTAATGATTTTATAAAAATTAATATAATCATAAATTTATAAATTAAAACTGTTAATTATTACTTTATATATATATATATATAATATTCTCAAAAAAGGAAGTATATATAAATGCCAATAATTTTGATATATTCATTCCAATGATAGTTTAAATATGTATTTTCATAATTTAAAAAAGTGATTTTCATATCATTACATATTATCATTCATCCATTTTTAGCATCTAAATCTGAACCTTTTCTTTTTATGGTAAAATTATATATAAGTAAAATAAAAACATTATAAATTAAATTGATAATTGGATATTTAATATCATAATTTTTAATTTTGAAAATTTAGAAAAGTGTAATATTAATCAACAATAATTTTTATCAAAATATCATTCATACATGTACAATTTTCAACAGTCAACTAAATTTATTTTATATTAAAAAGGTTAATAATATTATTAGACATTAATAAAATTTATAATATAATAATTTTCATATTTTCATATATGTATAAAACCTATATAAATTTTCATATAATAGTTTAAGCAACTATCACCTTAGTTAAATAGCGCAAAACGATGTTATGTATAACCACATATAAAATTATAATTTTTATAATAGTATTTTCATTCAAATCCAATATGCAAATATATATATATATATATATATATTTCACATTTTATAAAACAAACAAATTAGTTATATTATTATAGTTATTATTTAAAATATTCTATTAAATAATTATTCGATAAGAATAAATTATGTTTGACAATAATAGTTATTTTTTTAATATTCTTTAAAAAAATTGTGATGATATTTACTTTGAAGTTTATACTTGTTAGGATAACAAAAAAAAACCTCAATATTACCATTACCTGAGAAACACGTTTTTGGGGCGTTGCATTATTCCCCATACAAATAATTTTTCCCTCACAATTCTAGACTCTCATATAAAAACCACTGCAACACCAGTAACACAACACACATCAGGCCCCTTTACTGGGTACACCATTGTTGGTAGGGTGATGACGACCTCAGGTGGATTTCTATGGTAGTTTCAGCTGCTCGATCTCGTTGACCCAGACACACTGTGAATAGATGGGGTCGTACTTGTTCCTAAGCACTCAACCTTCCATAAAGTGGCACGAGAAGTCTGCAGGTCAGAAATTTCAGAGTGGGATAAATCCCTATAAGTCCCACACAACACATCATTCTTGAAAATATTAATTTCATAGAGTTATCCATACATACTAAAACTCAGGACCTGGAATAGGTAGGTCTCTTGATGGTCACCATCCAAAGCAGCTTCTAGAAATTTACCGACAACTCGGTAGTTATCATCCAGATTAAAACATAGAAAAAGAGCTTCATGAAACTACCCCCTCTACCTATAAGCTACAAATTGTGAAATTGAAATACGGTAATAATCCATATTCTTCCTTGGTAAAGATGGAAGATATTTTGGTAGTTCGACACCCGATGGATTTGTTTACAAGACAATCGAATGTTTTCGAAAGTCTTGTAGTCCCCTGAACATGATATGGCCACTATGATTTCCACTATCAACACTGGGAGAGATAGAAGGTTTGATTCAATAGCCATCTGAAAATTTAAGGTAACTACTACTAAGAAACACAAAACCAAATTTTCAGTATTGTTCTAATATTATCAGATGTCTCCGAAAGACAAAAGACTGGAATTTTTGTTTTACAAGAAAAAATCATACTTAGTAATACTTAAATAAATTTTTCTTGTTTTAAGTTCAGGTTTTCCAGAGTTAACTAAACCAAATCCTCTGATACTAACTATCACACCCCAGCTTCTGAGAACCTAGAGCTGGTGCCATACAGGGGATCAAATTCGGTTTGGGCTTTGAGAAACTGACTACTTCTGAAAAAATTCTATAGTAAAATCCCATACCTGGATATTTTTAACCAAAAACATAGGGTGAGCATAAGAATGCCCAGTAAGGGGTTTTAAAGTAAACCAATATAACTTTTTGAAAAAATTATTTAAACCATTTCATAAAACAATCTTCTTAAATAAAATCTGTAACACATGTACACATCATAAAGGTGCTCAATTTAAAACATTATAACAGAATCACAAGGATACACGATTCAAATATAGGCATGCTGAATAAGAGAAATTGTAAACATGTATGGAATAAGAATATCAAAGCAAAAATAAAATAGATAAGTGTAATTAATATTTAGAGTTGTGCATAATGGTAATCACTTAAATTTAATACATCAAATACTAAAATCACTGAGTGATATACATATGTCATGCCATAAGATTTTAATTTTCTAATACTCATAAGTAATGGCTCTTAACCATTGATATTCTATTAGTCGAATATCCATTTGGTTAATTAATTAACATACACATGATGTAAAATGCCAGACAATCTGAAAAATATTGTCAAGGCCTTGGCCAAGACATCTAATTGTTAAGTCCTTAGAAAAAATCCATAATCTCTTTAACCAAATATTCTACTAGTCGAATATTTTTCTAGTTAATTAAATTACATAGTCATAATGAGGGAATTGCATATTCCAGACCGAGTCAAGGCCTCGTTCCAAGACCTAGGGATAACTGTAAACGGACCCCAAACTGAAGAGCCTCTATAACCAGACTCCAAACCAAAGTGAATCTAATAAGCGAACACCAACCTAGAGTGCCACTGTAACCGAACACCAACCCAGACGGTTGGCTGTAACCAGACCCCAACCCGGAGGTCTTACTTTTACCGGTACCCAAACCAGAACATACTAGGTCCAATGCATTCCTCATATCTCTAAATCAAAGTGCACCTACCACTTTGATTTATTAAATTACTTATCATTTCAAGTACATATATTACTTGGTTTCTCATTTCACATTATTCAAAGATTCCTATACCCCTCTAAATAATTGAATGCTTATTTCATAAATTATCATGAATTTTAAATTTTTTGATTATCACATAAAATAATAACATTAAAACTCTTTGATTGTAATAAACTTTTAAGGCACCAAAATACAAGTTCATTACTCACACTCAATTCATGTGATAATAAAAGGAATTAGAAACAGTTAAATCATAATATGCCAGTTACTATTTAGATAACATTTTTCTCCACGACATACATAACTAGTATACAAGCTTTACACATGTAATATTTATTTAAATTACACCAGTAATGAACAGATGAGGTTACCACATTAAATGATAGTTCCTTATTTTTCGAAATCCGTGATTTATAGAAACCAATATTTACTATTTAAAATAACTAAGTTTGAATTAAGACAGAAAGCTTGTACTGATAAATGATCATGTCTTATTAAGTGGCCATGCCTTATGTTGCATAGAATATAAGTCTAATTGATTCGTAGAACATCATTTGTTTTATGTAATGAATATATTATATTAAACATATCCAAAACATACTTTAACCAACGATGTTTATTTTAGGCCAAGTTAATTCAAACTATGATTAAAAATTATAGGTGCATACATTTATCCATATGTATATATATATAATATGTACATGTCGCACCCAAGTCCTTATTTAAAGATTGTAAATCATTTTTAATATCATGAAATAGAATTACATTGAATTATGTTTGTATGTCCGAATATACCTTAAGTGTACAACAGAAAATAATTATAAATTAAAATAACCCTTGAATCATGTACACATAAAATAATAAGATTTACATGTGTGTGTGTGTGTGTATGTATATATATTTCACCTATTTACATTACTTTGATGCAATTAGTCATTGATACAAAAAAATATTTATATATATATTCATTTATAAGGAACTTGAAATCACATACATATTTAAATTCTAAAAATGTAGATTTGGGAATCACTTATATATAAAACATGGATTGGAGATGAATATAACTAATAAAAATTATAAATTCTTGAATTGAAGGTTTTAAAATAAAGGTAATCACTTAAAATAAATTTTAGCACAAAAATAAAAAGTAAATACCTTAGGCAAAAAAAAATCAAACTTGAAAATAATTCTTTACAAATGAGATATGAATACTGAAATTAATATGTATAGTCTCCCTTGAAATTTTTTATCAATGTTTCAAATCCACAAGACATATTGATTTCGTCTTGAAGAAACCCATAAATAAACATGGTGGAAGTAAATTTCCATTAGGGAAAATTAAATAGGGCCTTGAACTTGAAACACCATAAACATAATTGATCCCTTACACAAAGGGGATTCAGAGCTCTATATAAATTTTAAAAAACACTAAATTTTGAGGATCATAAGAGTATAATAGAAAATAATTATAAATTAAAACTGCCCTTATAGTAGAAAAAATTCAACCATTGTTTTAATGAAAATAAATATATATACTGCAGAAAATAATCCCTTACAAATCAATAATACTAAAAATAAATTGATAAGTAGAAAAAAAACCATTCAAGACTTAAATTAAAATTTGAAATTATTTATTCATAAATAAAATATGTGCAGTAAGTTACATATTATCCTAATTTTATTTGCATTAGAAAATGAGGGGCAAACCATTTCACTTACATTAATAATTTTATTTGATAAATAGTGGTTTGAAATTAAATAGTTCTCCTTATGAAAGAAAAAAAATTATATAACATAAGCTGAAAAACAATATATATTATATCCCTTACATGGCTTAGATGAGAGGCTTGGATAAGGGAGGGCCTGCTGGAGATTTGAGGAAGAGAAACAGAGAGTTTAAGGGTTCCAAGATCCCCTTTGCGCTTTTAATTAAGGGTTTTTATAACAAAATACCTACTATATAAATAGTGACAACAAAATAAGCTTGTTGTAAAAGCTGCAAACACAGTGGCTAAAAGAAAGATACATAAATAAAAAAAGCCTCAAGACAATGGTGTATACTTCTAAAAAACATCTGGAAATTGAAACAGTGGTAAATGAAATAGATCACCCTCGAATGGAAACTCAAAACCCCATCCATAGATGGATCCGTTGACAAGACTCGAATCTCTTAGCCTTAACTCCTACTTGCGATATGCCTCTGGCTATGGCATGCAACATGACTTCGTGTGACTCCACCGAAACCGCTCGGCCTGCTCGACTCCGGCATTGGCCCGACCTCACAGACCCCGCTCGAGACCCCCGACGCTGGTCTCCCTTGAGACGTGATGAAACCCTATGCTTGTGGGAATTTATTATTTGCGGCACAACACTCCAACTCACTCTACAACTGGCTAAACGTGACCCCCAAAACTCAATACGAGATTCCCTTTTTTTATTGTTTTATTTTTCATTTTTTCCTCCTTTTGTTTTACACATTTTCAAAAACACGCTTTCTAAAATCCATTTGGCTTCTATTTTTTTGTCCCCAATTCAATCCAATTATAAATTTATTATTATAATATCTTTACCTTTTTATATTTAAGTTCTATTATATAGTTTAACATATCATATGTTTAACATTAAAATATTTATACGATTATAATTTTTATTAAACGAGAATCATGAAAATAATGATTTTATAAAAATTAATCTAATCATAAATTTATAAATTAAAACTATTAATTATTACTTTATATATATATATATCATTTTATTGAAAAAGGAAGTATATATAAATGTAAATAATTTTTATATATTCATTCCTTTGATAGTTTAAATATGTCTTTGCATAATTTAAAAAAGTGTATTTTTATATCATTACATATTATCATTCATCCATTTTTAAGCATCTAAATCTAAACCATTTATTTTGATGGTAAAATTATATATACGTAAAACAAAAACATTATAAATTAAATTTATAATTGGATATGTATTATCATAATTTTTAATTTTGAAACTTTAGAAAAGTGTAATATTACTCAATAATAATTTTTATCAAAATATCATTCATACATGTACAATTTTAATCATTCAAATAATTTTATTATATATTCAAAATGTTAATAATATTATGAGATATTAATCCAATTTATAATATAATAATTTTCATATTTTTGTATATGTATAAATCCCGTATAATTATTCATATAATAGTTTAAGCAACTATTTGCTTAGTTAAATAACGCAAAAGGATGTCATGTATAACCGCATATAAAATTATACATTTTATAGTAGTATTTTCGTTCAAATAAAATATGAATATATATATATATATATATATATTTCACAATTTTGAAAAAAAACAAATTAGTTATATTATTGTCTTTATTATTTAAAATATTATATTAAATAATTATTCTATAATAATAAATTATGTTTGAAAATAATTGTTTTTTAAATATTATTTTAACAAAGTGTGATGATATTTACTTTGAAGTTTATACGTGTTCAGATAAGAAAACCAAACCTCAATATTACCATTACACGAGAAAAAAGTTTTTGGGGTGGTGCAAAACCCAATTTGAATGGGATCCCAAGGAAAATATAAACCATATAATGGAAAAGTGCACATATTTTAAGGAAATGGTTCTTATACCATGGATGAGAATATGATTTGACAATCCAAATGGGGCATAATAGATAATATTCCCCAATACCTTTTGAAAAAGTAATGAAAATGACATAAATAGAGACTTGAGGTATATGAATTAGAAAGTGATAAAATTGATCAAACATGTCAAGGATGACTACTAACCAACATTAAAATGACCGATTCAATGATAATATTATTCATAGTATATGGTATTATAATTAATTCAACTTAAGATTAAATACTCCTCAAGTTGATAGTGCGTCATATAGAATAATGAATATAATTACCGAAAATAGGTGTCCCTTGGAGCCATTACACTCATGACTGTTATCCAAGAATATTAAGCATGATTCCAAACACTTAATGATTTAATTATGGTTTCTGGGAAGGGTATATTCAATTGGAAATATGAATTCCCCAATGATGAACTAGAAATGGTTGGGATATAACAAATATTTGAAAAAAATTGTAAATGGATAGAGATTTATATATGGATATTAAATATATGGTTCACCCAAAACTACATATACTGAAATAATAGTATTCTAAAAATCCATATTTCATATGAGGGATCTCCATAGATTTGAATCATGTATATTGGAAAATTGGTTTGCTTCATTCTAGTGTCAAACTCTTATTAGAAACCCAACACAAATGAGTAAAAAACATAGCACAAGGAGTGAAAACAATAGGATTTTTTACTAGGACTAGGATAAGTGACCAAAAAATCCCAACATATCCTACAATGATATGAATTAATCCATAGATAATTCTTTTTTTAATAACCTTTATATATATAATTCATATGTAGGGTAGGGGAATTATTATTCTACCGTTGGATAGGTATAAGATAAAAAACATTGGATTATACATAGGATAAAAGGTCTAGGATTCCTTATAAATGGGGTCATTCAACCCTATCTTATATTTATGGATATGAACCATATTATAGGTATCATTACATAGATCTAAGTCTTATTTATAATAAAATTGTTATTATAGGATAGACCACTCTAAGTAGTTTAACATAGTGAAGGGAGAACATAATGTCATTTTGTTTAATGTCATGTGATAAGGACTTATATGTGATTTATTTTAGGGACATATTGTGAGGAAATATATATAAACTGATTTTCATAGATCCAGAACGTATAGAAAATGTTAAAACCATCTATTAGATCCACATAAGGAGAGAAAAACCCATCAGGAATAAATAAATATTAAAAAACCAATAGAATTTGGGTGTTTGATTGGGATTTGGGGATGGAAAAAATATTGGATATCCATGTATCAATACATATATTACGATGATAGTAATCAATCCATACATAGTTCTTGAAAGTCCCATGCATTTATTTGTGTCATGAGTTGAAGAATGTGGTTGAAATGTGTTGGTTTCCTAGTAAGAGACTGAAGAATAAAACCTGATGTGAATTGTTGAAGGTCTTATCATGGTGGAAAAATCAGGAATAGAAGTGCAATTATAATCTAGGTACTATAAATACTTATTTTTCTTTAAATATTTACACTAATTAAGAAATAATTAAAAATTTATGATCAAGGTGATGCACATGTCTACTTAGGGGATGTTGTGAAGGGGAGCAGTTAATTTGGAGTAGTGCTCTAGATAATGTGGGGATCACTATTTTGGTGGATCCAAATGTTTATAGTTCTAGTTTTTCATAGTAGTATGGAGATGAAAAAAATATGATGAAGGATTATACATTCATATTTCTTTTTCATGTGGAGATATTCATTATCTGTTATAATTTCATAAATGAATTATCATATTTTATACAGAGGATAATGGTCGGTGAAACACTAAAATGTTTCCTTTTTAGATGAGTTCAATGGATTTTTTAAATTATTTATTGATTAGAAGTGGGATATTATTGGTATTAATAAATTTTATTAAGGATAATGAAATTAATTATTGGATAGGTTCTAGTCAACATTAATAGTGTAATTTCTCTAAATAATAATAGAGAGTAATTGTCAATATTAAATTATGTAAAAATGAATGTTAAAAAATTTTATTTAAGATATGTACTTCTTGTATATAAATGAGGATGTGGTTGAATATTTTGGGATTGAAATAAGATTAAAATATAATAATAAAGATGTTATTGAAAATACATTCAAGTTGCAGTCTATAGAGATTAAGAGGAATGGGGCTGTCATGTTTGAAATAGCCCATGTGGCTCATCAGTAATGACAAGATATACTTATAAACATATGGAAGTTCATGAAAAACATTTAAGATGTAGTCAAACAAGATAATAAAGGGGGATATCACATTTTCGGTACCATGTGTGGCATATTGACATGTAAAATATGTGAATTAGCAGTAAGGAGGTCAATGACCGGAACCTTGCATCGATAGTATTCCAAATAATAGTGATCAAGTGGTATGTACTGGTTAATGATCCATGGTACATCATTATGGTGAGATATTGACAGAGATAAATACTTTTGGTATCACAATATAGATTGATGATAATGCGTGTTACGATAAGAATTCCTAAGGTACTTGGATTTCATCTATAGAAGGGTGATGTTTTATTGTAGATAGATCTTCTAGCATTCCATTTTTCAAAGGAGAGGGATGTTTATCACTAGGATAATTTTCAAAGATAATAAAGTGGCATATTAAGGTGTGTTTATCACATAGGTTTTACTACACTATCATTAATATTTAATTATAGTAATCTAATTACTTTTGGAATTCTTTGATTTATTAGCATAATTTTATGATATTCCCTATGGGTTTATAATGCTTTGCATCATTGGGGTTTACATTCTTAAAATACTGAATGATGATTTATTTATTCTAATTTATATTTATTCTATTTTTCATGGGGTTTTCACAAATATTTTTCATGTTTTATTATCATAATTATTATTCCTTAAAAAAGTGATAACAAAGGCATTTTGTATCCCAAGTGTGATATAGGGTGGAGGATTTCCCAAAATAGTTTGAAAATGAAATGTTAGCTCAATTGAAATGAGATGATCTATGGTGCCTTTTCTCGAAATTATTCTTGATAGTAGTGGTCCTGAGGAGAGTCTTGATGATGAGAAAGTGGAGATGCAATATGGTTGTACATAGTGGATTATTATGTAAGGTGAGACCCAATTTTTGGGTCTTTGGTTTATGGGAAGGATTTTTGGTTTCAAACCTAATTCCGACATCATATTCCACAAAATATGGTGGCTCGAAGACAATCTTGGATCAGAAGTTCCTCATACAACCCATGAGTTATAGGATGAACCCTAGAAGGGAATATGTGTTGGGATTGAAATTACCTAAGGTGGGAGGAAATTGATCCTAACACCTCTATACATAGAACAATGGAAATAAAATGATGGTTTATATAGTATATGAAATATTAATCCATCATTCACTTATATTTTTGTTTTCAGTTTGATTTTATTCTTGTATATATATAGAGAGTTCCACATATAATTTCACATATATAGGGGTGATGTTTCTCATGTGTTTTATCTCCACAAAATCCATAACAAGTACTCATTTTTCATCCATGGTCATTCTATACAAGAATCATCATTTTTATATAGATTTTAATATAAAATTTCATCCACCTTTATCAAAATTTAATTATCCATGCCAAAATTACATGTTCTAGGTTATCATTTTTCAATATAGGCATCAATATATGTTATAGTCTTGGTTTATTCATCATTTTATCATTAAAGGCATCGAGATCAAATTCAAACTATAGCCACCATTCCATTTAGAGTGTTTTTATCCAATTTTAGTGATATTAACATGTTTAAAACCATAGATGTCAATGCTAAATCAAGAAGAAGAATTTTTTTTAGTTATTCATAGTATCTCAAATTTCATGCTTCATATGTTCAAGTGTCCAACATTGGTTCCCCATTCATTCTGGCACCCCATTGATAAGTTGGAACTTCCAAACATATTCCCATGGTTCTCGTATACTACAATCCCACACCAGGATCTATCTCATTTATTACTATGATCAAACCCAATATTTAGTTCAACTCCACTAGAGAGTCATCTTAATTTTCCATTTATTTTATGATTTATTTGATTATAGTAGATATAATTGTTTTTTATCCTTACTAAAAATATATTTTTTCTTCAATAATTAGTTTCTTTTTCTCTAAAAGCCAATAGATTTTAATATATGAAATTTTATCCATTAAAAACATTAAAACAATGAAAAATATATAATTAGGATATATATTTCTAATCAAAACCTATAAAACTACACACACAAAAGGAAAATATCCCCATGAAATAATGGGATAAATTTTTAGACTATTAAGTGTAGTCTAAAATTTCATCTTCAAAATGGACTTCTTGGATCACCCTCCAAATTGAAGAATTATCTTGCACAACAATTTAATTAAATATTTATAGTGATGTTTTATATCAATATATAAACATTAAATTTCAATGTACTTGAATTGGGGGGGGGGGTCATATCCATCTTAGTGTCATGATGTCCAATTTTTATTGCCTAAATATTTATGGATTTGAGGAATGAAATATCCATATTAAATTTTTAATCTTACATTAGTCTTGAAAAACATAATATTCCCCATAAATTTTGGACATGATACTGAAGATTCAATTTCAAATCAATAATATAGATTGTTATATAAAGTGTTTCTTAAATGGGATGACCATAATTCATTTTAAACAAAACTTTCTCAAATGACATGAAATGATGTGGAAATTTCAAAAATTTTAACTTATAATGTTAAGAAAAATAAGTCAAATGAAATTATTTGAAATTAAATGAAAATTACTTACTTTTAGTGACTAATAATACTCTAAAACATGATTTTTTATTCTATAGAAAACTACTTAAACAGAAAAATCCAAATTTAATTCCTCACTAAAGACACATTTTAGAATATAATGTTTCAAACTAATACCACCAATAAAATTGATTAATCCAATAAAAATTATTTTAAATTTTCATAGATCATAAGCATATCCCAAACTCAGTTGAATTCTTTTGTTTAAATTGTACAATGAATTTTTTTTAATTCTAATATAGAAATAATATGTGTTGTGTCTTATAAAACATATAAATGTTTTTTATTGAAGGATAAAAATATTGATACAATAGGTGGGAAAAAAGTTTTGAACACCAGATGAGTATCCAATTTTTTTTTATTGTTTTGTATTTTTTTCCATAACAGAGATGACATGTCTTACTCTAGGGAAGTGAAATATGTAGTAAAGATCATCATGCTCTAGATAATAAATATTTTATCCATTTGTTTCTTGATAATAAGTATTTAAATCCAATATTTGAGTAAGAAAACAATGGATTCACTATCCCCATATATGTAACACCATGGATTAGTTCCATCCAATTCTATACACGGTTATTTTATTATTATTTTATTTATTCATTATATTTTTTAGGGTAGGCAAATTAAACAAAAACTGATCACAAAACCATTGATAAAACTAATATATCTCTTGAAATAAAAATTAAAACCCAAAATCCAATGGATACGCATTGAAAAGTTTCTATTAAATTAATGAAAACATAGATGGTGAAAATTAAAATCAGTTAACTTTTATACCAAAATTTATACTCATGAAACTAAATTTTCATAATGATCAGAATAAAAGGATTGTCAATTGACATATATTGGTTTTATTATTATTCACATACTAAATATTCATAGTAAAGTATAAGAAAAAGAAAATTTTCATTAAATATTAAGAAATTAATCATTTGAGATCCTTGTCACACAAATAATCCTCATGAATGATTGAATATTGGGTTTTAAATATAGAATGTATATGGTGGAATTAAATATCCTACAAATTCTATATATATTGAAACTCACACATAATAAAATTAAAGAAATCTAGAAACCCAAAGGGGTTCCCTTAAAAAAACCAAACATGACGTAAAAAACCTATATATTTTTGTTTTAATTAGTTGAAAAAAAACCAAAAACAAATAGAAATCAATAGAATTAAAAAAATAAATAATATTTGTTCTTCCCCCTAAAAAGTGATTGGTTTAATGGTTTTATATCAACATAAACCCACACAATTATCTAATGTTGACATTTTATTTGATTGAGTCATCAATATTATATTGATTCTTATTTTTTAAACAATGATTCTATGAATTTATTTTCATTATTACCATTAAACTTAAATATATTCCCACTAAAATGATCCTAAATTTTAACTACCCTATAATAATACACATAATTCATAATTTAGGTCCTCTCCCACCATTACCAAAACTTCCTCAAGTGAAAATTATGTTTGTATATTTAAGTAAGTATATATTTTTTAGGTTTAAAGTGTTTGAAATTAAAATTCCAAATTTGGTACGATTGAACTCTAGTTTTTTCATCATTTAATTTTCATAAGACTCTATCTTAAGTTCTCCATGCTCATTATCAGCCAATTTCCTATATTATATACAAGGAAAGGTCATAATTCATATATTTGATTATTAAAAAAATACTTCTTCTTGATTTAAACTAACAAATGATTATATTCTCAATAAAAAAATAACACGGGGAGAATCGTGAAGAATCCAAGATCATAATGGACAAATAATTCCTATAAAGGGTGATAGTTTTTCAAGAATTAATTTTATGTCCCTATTCACGAGCTCAGATTGAGAATTTGTTTGAGGGTTTTAATTTTTTGACACTTTTTGTGAGATATTATTTTTGGACATGAGTTCTAAGAAGGGAATATTATAGTAATGGTTTTCATGATCACTAATGACAACATAAGGAATTTTTATTCTAGAAATGGTAATTTATGAGAGGAATAAAATCATAGCTTGATGATTATTGGCTAAAGTGGGAATGGACACAACCAGTTTGGATACAAAATAAATAACTAGGAGAGGTAATTTTATAAAATAGAGTTTGAGAGGGGTCCAATAAAATCAGTTCCCAAATAATAAAATATATTTAGAATTTGATTGATATTAAATGTCATTCAGTTACATTAAGTGATAAATTATATTTGTTGACACTAAGGAAAACACTATATATTTTTATCTAAATCCTTATCAAGGTAAGGAAAAAATAAAAGAATTTTGAAACTTTTTTAGTTAATTTTTATAGAAAATATTCCGTCACCTTTATACACATAATAAAAATTGAGAATGACCTAATGTAATATATTTAGGACACATATAAAAATTACCTAATTGGGGAAAATCATATGGAGGTAGAGATTATAAATCATATAGTGTTTTATATCAAAAAATTAAGTTTATCCAAGATTTATTTGCTTTGAATTTGTGAAAGATTCACATTAAGAATTTATTTATTATATCATTATATAATGGGTAATCCTCTTTTATATAAATATTATCATCATAATGTTAATTGGGAATGGATTGATGGATTGAATTATCCCTGAATTCACCTATAATGGCCATTGGCAACCACATTCTTGACACCCTATTAAAAATTTTCCACAATGTCAAAATCTTTTTAGATAATGGCCTACATAAAAAATAGTGTGTGTGTCTTTTTTATATTTATTTTAATTCCAAATGACCAGTGCATATCTTTATGTTGGATCCTAATTGATAAATTTAAACTTTTTTATGTTAATGAAAACAATAAAAAATTATTTTTTATTTTTGGTGTAATTTATTTGTTCTTAATTAAAGGGTTTAATATCATATGGAATAACAATTTATGTTTTCTATTTTCTTTGTGCTAAGAAAATTCCGATCGTAATGTCACTCACATGACACATTATTTCATAAGGTGGTCCCAATTTGTAGCTTTCAGTATGGGTGGAGGGATAATACATACTTGATATTTTAGAAGGATTCTTTAGTTGTTTCTATCCAAACCAAAAGATCATCTTTATAAATAAAAGCAAAAAGCTGTGAGGTGATGGATCTAAAGTTATTAATAATCATTTTAAAGAGAACTATATTACAATTCAATGAATAAATTTATTAACAATTTTTGGAGAGTTATAGTGAAGAATGATATCTACCTATGATTTGTTAACCTCAATCCCTTTTTTGGACACATGATTCCTAAAAAAAATAATTCCATTAACATGAAATTCCATTTTTGTCCCATTTATCACTAAATGATTTGTTTTATGAATTGAAAAAAGAAATTTAACATTCTTTGTAATTGAGTTAAACTTCCTATAATCAATAAAAACACTCTATCCACTTCTGGCCATATAGGGAAGATCTCTACATTCCCATTGGTTATCAAAATAATAAAAATCTTCTTAAAAATCATTTCAATTGGGAATTATCACTCACTCTCAATAATGAATTTAAAAATGAAGGATTTTAACAACTAAAGGGATTCATTTTTCTCCACCTAGATTACATTGATATTGAGTTTCCATTAGGGTCAGTGAAAGAAATTAAAATCTATTTCATGAAAAAATTTATGGTGTAATTCCCCAACCTCGAAGCCCGAAGCTTGCGTATTATTTTAGTACATTTCCATTATTAGATGATATCATTTCCTAAAAGACTGATCATCTTAGTAGTCTTTGAAATTTATTGTACATACAAGATACCCACAATACATTGTGAAATAGATATTACAAACATGATACATAAAAAAGGAAATCTACTGCATACTTTAAATCTTATTCAAATATCCTGGATAAATAATATCTAAAACTAAATGATGTCAATGATTTTTTAATGTATGAAATATCTAGGTCACATGGAAATATTTACCATTAAGTCCTTTCATAATATGGTTTAAAACAATGTATATAAACCAATTTAATTTGGATAACTTATTTGTCTCATGAGAACCTATCAATGCATTAAGGGGATATATAAATTTCAGGCCCCACTCATCATTAATTGTAAAAATAATTCCACATATTGAATAATTCAATAAATAATATGCCTTATCAAATATCCATATTGAATAAAGAATATAGTTTTATCAATAATTCTCCAGTTAATCAAATAACTGTCAAAGTGAACACCACTTGTAAAATTATATACGGTTTAGGCAATACTAATATCCATTGTATGAGAATATTGATATTCAAGTTAACCTCCAATGAAAAATGAATAAAATAAAGTTATTATTTTAAAATAAAATTGATAATAAAAAAAGGATGTGGGATTGAAAAGAAAACAATAAATAATATTCTTTAGGAGAATAATCTGGAAACTTTTCAAAGCATCCCATACCAACTTGAAACATTTAAATCCTAATATACAAGAAGGTATTAAGTAAAATGAAACATATAATATCATGATAATAAGGGAATACATGATATAATATAAAAAATGAAGTATATAGACCAAATAAATGTGAATTGGCATAAAATAACAAATAAGACTTAATGGAATGTAAATTCAGACGAAATTCCATTACGTTAACCTTCATTTCTGGTTAGTGGTATTTATACTCTGGTATAGTGGTTTAAAATATTTTACTAACTAAAAAAATAATGAAAATAATTTTCATAATATCATATATAAACTACTTAAAATTTTTTTTTACTTATTCGTTAACAATCTTTAATTATTTTGACTATTTCCGGTGTTAATTAACATGTTTTCTCACATATTTTCCAACTTGTTATTATTGTTCTTATTAATTAGATCATGGTTTCATAATCTCTATAATTTAAACCATGATATAATTATCATATATATTTATTAAATATGTATTTATAACAATCATTAAATTTCTGAGATAAGAAATGAAATACACCCTTCATGGAGACAGTAGGTCGTATGTAGGCATAAATGCTACTCTCATTTCTTTGCCATAATTAAAGAATGAAAATTCAATGATAAATATGTATATTATAATTTCAATATAATATATATGTCATATATGTTACATTGGTTATTTAAGACCATACTTTATACACTCCACATATGGCATGAACAAGTCACATCACTTTGAGGGGGTGGTAGTCCGCACTTCCTCAAATGAAATTATCGTATTAACGTAAAATGGAATGTATTTAAGGTATGTGTTATAAAATTATTACACAACTATAAATACATAATAAATATCATATATATCACACATAAATGTAATTACCATTAAAATGGAAACCATAAGATGTAGTAAAATAAAAATGAACAATCATTATTTTATGAGGCAGTAGTTTGTTGTATATAGGAAAAATATTTTCATTAAGCATTAGATGGTGGTGTGTGTATGTGTAGGTATAAATAATAACATAAAAAATCTCAGTATATTGAGGATACTTGTTTTATTATGTAATCATGTAATAGTAAGAGTACAGGGAGTGTAGAAGTAAATGAAATAAAAGAGATTGTTGGAAAATGTTATCTTGAAATCGGGTAACTCCTTTTGGTTTATACCAAAGGGCTTCCTTGGAATGATTTCTTCTCAAAAGAAGGATTTAAGGTCAAATTGAGGGTTCATGGGAATCTATTTTGTAATCACTTGTGCAAAATTATATGGTTTGAGGGCATGATGAATGGGGAGAAGTGTTAGAATTTTATATCATAGGAGAAGTGACACTCTTGTAATATTTTGACAAAGGAATTCTTCCCTCATTTTTTATGTTGAATGTGGATCCAATAATGGACTCATTTTGATATAATTGATGATATGGTCAAAATATTTCCAACCAAAGACCTAAATTAGATTAATTGATAAAAACAGGATCTAAATTAACTTTAAAACCAATATAGAACATAATTTATCCTCATAAATAAATTAATTTAAAAATTAGTTCTGAATTAAATTTCAGTATTTTTTACTATTCATTAAAAAAGAAACATCCGAGAATAATAAAAAATAGTTACCCTAACCTAATTTTTATGGTTAACATTCAAAGTTTTATTTTTTAGTGACATATATAATCCATAAAAGTTCCAAAATTTTGATTTAAAATATGTTCACCATTGAAATGAGGTAAAAAAATCCAAAATTAAAATATAGTATTATATACATAAAATTGGGATTGTTTTTATCTTAAACCAATAAAATATATTGGATTAGTATCCAATATATTTTATTGAATATATAAAATATATTTAATACTAATTTCACTCACTAATTGTAATTAATTTAATTTATTAGGGTAAAATAGATTTGTGAGCATAAATATAGTAATATTTTCATTTATATTCAGTCAATTTTCATATTTATTTCTAACTGACATTTAACCAATGGATTAATTTTATATATTTATAAACCATATATATTTATAATTCAGTTAATAATATTTTAAACACTAATTTAATGGCTAGGTTAACTCTTATTCTATTAAATAATAATATTTTAATAATATTTTTTTTTCTAAAACTCTGTTTTGCATGTAATGTATACTTTAGAAGAAATTCACTCTTTCATGTAACCAAAGCTAACATTTTGTTAACTGAATTGAAATATTTTGAATCTATTGAATCTGTTTAAAATACTAAATAAACTATAAATTATTGGGATATTATATTCTCTCAAGCGCTTGGGGATGTGTGTGATACACACTATCAAATATAGCGTTCTTACTTTATAATTTTTGGGTTTTACATTCTATTCACCTTAATTAAATTGCATCCTCAGAATTTAAACTTCATCTATGTAATTGAGGGATTAAAAATAAACTATTGATGAAAGACCCATCTTATAAAAGGGTTAATATCTGATATTCTTAATAAAAGAGAAATGAAAGTACAATGATCACATAACAGAGTCCTTTAGAAGGAGGAAATTATTGGGAAATTAAAACATGGATATAGATAAAAAATCTATTAATCATGTTCTGATGGATTGTGATGGGGAACATGGTTAGAAAAAAGTTAACAATCATAAATCCTTAAATATGTGATGATCTAAGGGCCATTTGATTCACCAAAAATGAATGAACCAGGAATTTTTTTTGGTTTCTAGAACATTTTTCATAGAGTTGTGTAATTATTTCACTCTCTAAGAATATATATATATATTATATTTCTTCAAGAAAAATTTTATCCTTTGGTCATTCCCTGAACTATTTCTACTCTATCTCATAGAACAATATTCATCAAATAGTGTTGTAATATATCATTCTCTAAAACAACATCCAAAGATAAACATAAACCATTTTCTAAATGGTAAACTTTTAAAAAAGATTATTACCCAACACTGTAAAAATATGGTCACCAAATTTTCTAAATGAACTAATTATTATACTTTAATAAATATGAATCATGTCTAAATTTTCACATTACAAACATGTAAATAGCATCATCATGTATCCTCTTTAAATATGGTAATAACTAAAATTACCATAAAACCCTATTGGAAACATGAAGTCCAATTTATTCCTTAAGTAAGAAACATGATATCAGATATATTACATAAATCCAAACATGTTGTAAACTCCTTTAGTGATGAAAAATACCACCTTCTGAAAAGCTGTTAATCAATTCAAATGTCTTAATAACTTATCCAAATCGATCATTTTTTCACCATGATCAAAATATCATGGTAATATTAAGGTTTATCTTCCCATCAGTCATGTGTTTTTTTGAAATTTATTACTTTTTACTGACTAAATTTTCATGGAACTATTCATCATATGATCTCAAATCCTTATTAAAAATGTAATTTTATATAATAATCATATATTTCATAAATCTTATGACCATAAATAAAATACATATACAATATGTTTCTTATATCCTAAATACAAAATCATATTAATCATTCCACATCAGGTTTGTCAAAAAAATATGCTTGACCTCGATCCCTTATATTATTCAGAGGAATATTCCATTGATTCATAGGGAATTAGTTTTCAATGTTCCACATCTCTTATAGTTTCAACATTGAATAACAGTGTTTCAATTCTTTCCTTTACATTATTTTTTCTATTGAAGCTTTTCTCCACACTTATAACAAGCTCCCAATCCTTTCATGCATTTACTAGGGTGATTCTATCTATAGTTAGAACATGTTGGAAAATATTTCTTTACATTAATATTATTTGAGTCATTACCTTTTTTCATGGTGTTCAAAAGACCAAGTCTTGTCTTGGTTTACCTTGAAGCTATAGGACATGTAGAGTTCTTTCCAAATCAGGAAAACACAAAAAACTATTTCATCATATGAAGAAAAATTTTGAGAAACGAGTTCCCTTCACATATCTAGCTTAAGTAATTCAATGAAATGATAATTTTACATAATATGTTTCATATATAATATATATAAAAATCTTGATAATTTGGTAAATTTTTATCCATACAATGAAATAATTTCTTTCTCCTTTTTCATTAAACTAAGGAACTTAATCTTTATATAAATTTTTTGATCACAAGGAATATATTTTTCGAAGAATGTCTCCATAAAATTTATCAATTCCATGAGTCTAATTTCTCTTTACTCTCCTGTATTCTGGATCATATACTATTAACGGTCAACATCACCTTGGAGACAATAGACCGTAAGTGTAATAATTTCCATTTTTCTACATTCTAAGGTATTAAATATCTTCTCTAGAGACATAAATTTCTAAACTATAATTTGATTAGTAGTTCCACTAAATGATAGGGGATTATACTACATAAAGAGATCCAGAAGAAGATATTCTCTAAATGAAATAGGTTTCTCTATTTAGGTGAGGTTATTTGTCATGACCTAAATAAGATTCCCTATTATATCTATATTTTTCCCAATTCCAACACCATCTACATTTGTTTCCTCAGTATGTAAATGTATACATTTTCCATGAGTATTGATAAAATTATTCTTTACAATTTCAATTTCTAAATAATGGAATATAATGGATTATCTCATAATGTTATGAACATTTTATAACTCTAACTATGGTATAACAAATAACATAAATTTATGCATTGTGAATCTTAGAATCATAAACTTTTATTACTTTGGGGAAATATTAAATTTTATATTTTTCATAATGGTTGGTAAGAAAATGATAATTATAAAAAGAATATCCCCCTATAAGTGTTAAACCAAATGCATAGTAAGACATGATATCATGTACCAGGTTACCTGGAGTCAGACCTAGAACACCTTGTCATAGTTATTCCTCCTAGGTAAATCTGTTCCAGAACAATGTCTACTTATAGAATCCATTAAGAGATGTATTTCCAAACATACTAATATAATATATATCTCACCAAAATTATATGATGTACTTCTATATTAATCCTCACTGTCTATCTTAGGGTCATTTTCCCTAATATATTTTTTCTAAATCAAATTTACAAGGTTTTTACAAATCCTCTCTTTGATATGAACTATAATTCCCCAACCCCAGTAGCTTGGAGCTGATGCATTATTTTATTACATTGGCTTGATTACAAGGTATAAAATCCTGAAGGATAAATCAGTTTAGTAGTCTTGGAAATCTAGATTACATTCATGATACACATAATACATTGGTAAATAGAAATTACAAATATGATATATAAGAAAAATGAAATAAACGTCATCCTTGAAATCTTATTCAAATATTTCTTCTTTAAAACCTGGGGAAATGAAACATAATAAGGGCGAGATGAAATTCTCATTATGGGTAAGTAAACCAGAATAAATAATGAATCAATTAGAATAAATTAATATTATAAGGTATATAACTAACAATACATTCCATTCAAATAACTGTAGAAGGAAAATTCAATATGGCAAGGTCAGAAACTGTAACACATTCCATTTAATCAATGAACTAAAAATTGAATTTACCCATTGACATATCAATATAAAATTTCATGGATGAATAATAAATGACTATAAAATTGGGAAATGATTTATTAATGGATATAATGTCTAATAAACATGAAAAATGAAAAAAATAACTTTTATAATATGGCTTAAAACTATTGATAGAAACACATTTAATTTGGCCAACTTATTTATCTCATGAGAACCTATTGATGCATCATGGGGCTATATAAGGTCTGGGTCCCAACCATGATTACAAGTACAATGAATTACTCATATAGTATAATAAAATAAATAATATTCCTTATCAAATATCAATATTGAATAAAGAATAAAATTTTATCAATAATTCCACATTTAATCAAATAACATTCAAAGTGAACATCATATGTAAAATGATAAATGGATAGGGTAATACTAATATAAGTTGTATGAGAATATTGATATTCAAGTAAACCTATAATGAGAAATTATTAAAATAAAGTTATTTTTTCAATATAAAGTTAACGATCAAAAAAGGATGTGAGATTACAAATATAATAATTTAGAACATTGTTTAGGAGAAAAATCATTAAACATTCCAAATCATCGCATACCACATTGAAAGTTTTCAATAATAAAATCTAAAAAGATAAACATTAAATGAAATATATTATATCATTATAATAAGGTTATTAATTTTATAAAATGAAAATGAAGTATAGACACCAAATAAAAGTGAATTGGAGCATAATAACAAATAGGTCTCAATGGAATGTAAATCGAAATGAAATTCCCCTACCTTAACTAAAATATTTATTCTTGGGTATTTAAACTTCTATATAGTGGTTTTAAATACGTTACTAATTAATACCATAACTATATTCATGTTTATAATATAATATATTAACTTATTACAATATATTATTACCCATTTGTTAATAATCATTCATTATTTTGACTATTTCGGGTGTTCATTTCCTTGTTTTATCATGTATGTTTTGACTTGTCATTTGTTATTCTAATGAATTATATCAAAGATTCATAATATCCATATGGTAAAACATGAAGTAATTATAATATATATAAATTAAATTTATATTTATAATAATATATAGAGTTTGTAGATAAGAAATGAAATGCACCATTCATGGAGACGATATGTCGTACATACACATGAACGCTACTTTCATTTGTTTGCCATATTACAAGAATGAAAATTTAATGATTAATATATATAATATAATTAAAGTACCATATCTATTTCATATATCTTACATATTTTAATTAATAACATCCTTTATACATTCCATGTATGGTATAAACGAGTCAATTTCTTTGAGGGGGTGGTAGTCCACACTTTCTCAAAAGAAATTATCATATTTACACAAAATTGAAAGTATTAATGGTATGTGTTATAAAAATATTAAATAAGTATAAATAAATAATAATAATCATATATATTATTCATAAATATATTTTCCGTATAATTACCACTATTATTAATGTGAAAGGAAAAACGAACAATCATCATTTTGTGAGGTAGTAGTTCACCGTACACAGAAATAGTCTGTTCGTTTCCCATTATATGGAGGTGTTTGTAATTTTAGGTATAAATAATATCATAAAAAAATCATATTATATTTATGATACTGGTGATTTTATTTAATCATGTAATAATAATAGTATAGGGAGTGAAGAAGCAAATGAAAGAAAATAGATCGTTCAAAAACGTTACCATTAAATTGGGTAACTCATTTTGGTTTATACCAAAGGGATTTCTTAGAATAATTTCTTCATAAAGTGTCGATATAAAGTCTAGTGGATGGGTTTTATAAGGGTATTTGGGAATATAATTTTCAAACATAAGTGGTTCTATAACATTGAGGAATGGGGAGAACTGATTTCCATTTAAAGTGGAGAAGTGACACTCTGGAAATATTTTGGAAAAGTAATTCATCCCATGTTTTTGATGCTGCAATTGGATACAATAATGGACCCAATTTAGTAATATGGATTATAGGGTCAAAAATATTGTAAAGACTCAGAAATTTCAAGGAAAGTTTTTTCTTAATTTTCTTTGGAACTTTACAAGAACGCAGTTTCTGACGACGCCTGATTCTGAGGCCTAGTGTGCCCGGAATCATTTTCTGAAGTTTGGCTCGGGTACGTTCAGAGAACGAATGAGCGGGAATTTCTATCTTTTGAACCGGTGCTCGGAATCAAATTTCGAGGGCACCAATGGAACCGTAGCTCCGGTAATTGCTTAAGAACGCCATTTCCGGAGGTGTGTTTACCCGAGAGAAGATGATAAAAATTGTGGAAGTTTAATTTATAACTTATCTACAATTTTTATTTTCTTGTTAAGTAGATTAAGTGTTATGTTACAACACTTGACCCTCTCTTAAGTGGTTTTAATCTATGTAAGGGAGTTAGGGGTGGGACCCACTTGGAGTTAACCACCCATGGGAGGATTTAAGGTGAGGTGGGGCCCACACGAACCCCGCCCCTTCAAATTCCTAACTCCCTAAACTCACCCCTTTAATGTTGACAACTTTGATTGAATTAATTAAGTGGAATTAATTCAAACATTTGAAATTCAATTTCTTATCTTTTGTTAATAAAATAAGACTTGGGCTTATTTTATTTTTGGTTAGAGTCTTGTCGCGTTGGGAGGATTTGGGAGGCTTGAAGAACATCTTCTTCAACGACGAAGAACATGAAGAACGAATCGGTCTCCGATGAAGAACGTCATCATGTCTTATCTCCGAAGGACAATGACGTGCCATCCCACGTTCTTCTTCCCACAACAAAGGAAGGGAGACACCGTTCCACCTCGGACAATCTCCGTCTTCATCTATGAATCCTCTTCCACGACACCGACCCGCGACGTGACGTTTCTTTCTCCGCGACGGTAACCTCGTTCAATCCACGCTTGAGGTAGTGGATTTATTTTATTTAATTATTTCCGTTCACGATTCTGGTTTGTCTATCTTCGTGGATATACGAATAAATGTTATCGTTTAACGAGAGGGGGCCGGACCGCACAAACACGGCTGACCCTCCTCCTTTATCCATGTTTGATTCTTTGTGTTTGGGAAGGAATGGTGTGGTGCCGTCGCACCACGTGGGAATCACACGACAAGTAATACGCAACGCCGTCGCGCCACGCCGTGAAAATGAACAAGGACGCGACACCGTCGCGCCGCGTCAAAGAAAACCAAAGACACAGCGGCCGGAGTGGGGCCGCGGCGGTGGGTTGCGGTGCCGTTGCACCGCGTCGGAAGAACCAAGCCACGGCCGGTTCCAGGACGCGGTGAAGCAGGGTGACCGGCGGCCGGTTCCGGGCCGCCGGTGTCGGCGATGGAGGAAGGACCGGTCGTCGTCGTTCATTGTCGGCAGAACCGGTCGGCCGGTGCAGGCCGGACGGACGAAGGGGAGCAGGGGGGAATTAATTCCCCCGGACGGCTCTACAAAACGACCCCCTTAATTGGGGGGGGGAGTTACACAAGGGGGGAAGGCGCCCCTCCCCCCTTTTTCCAACGACTCGGACAAAGGCCGAGCTGGCCAGCGCGCTGGGCACGCTGTGCCCAGGCCGGGCCGGGCCGCGCCCAGGCCGAGCCGGGCCGCGCCCAGGCCGAGCCGGGCCGGGCTACACCTAGACAGGCGGGGCCGCGCCGGGCCGGGCCGACCTGGACCCGGGGCGGGTCGGTCCGGTTCGGGCGGACCGGGGGGTCTCAGGCCGGGTCGGTCCGGGCCCGAAACACCTGTTTTCGGACCGTCTTCGGTATTTTTCCTATAACATGGGCTACAGACCTCCGATCGATGCACCGTCAATTGCATAGCGATCCATGGAACGAGACGGTCGGTTCGGTATATCGTACTAATGGTTTCAGAATACTTTGGGTTCAGCCGGGTCGGTTCGGATACGAAACCAACCGGGCCCTCGGAGCGGAAACACTTATATCATGAGCTCTGGACGTCCGATTGACGTGCCGTCGACTTTGATGGATTCTTCTAAGTGATACAGATCTTTTGGTTTACTCTGCTCAAGGTTTGGATGCCGTCGAAGTGCGGTCAGGTTGGTTCCCTCACGAAACCAACCGGGCCCCTAGAACGAAAAAGCCGATAACTCACAGACCGGGCGTCCGATTGACGCGTTGTCTGTCTCGTTGTTTTCCCCTTGATGAGATGGAACTTTTGGCATACTTCGCCCAAGTTTTGGATGTAGTTGGATAGTGGCCGGGTTGGATTGCACCCAAAATCCAACCGGGCCCCTGGAACAGAAAAGCTGATATCTTTCAGACTGGACGTCCATTTGACGAACCGTCAGCGGCATTGATGATCACGTTGAGAAACGGTCCCTATGAGTTTACCCTATGAGAGTTCGAGGTATAGTTGAGATACGTCCGGGTTGGTTCGCTCATGAAACCAACCGGGCCTCTAGGACGAAAAGGCTAATAACTCACAGACCGAGCATCTGATTGACGCGCCGTCTGTTGCGTTGAGACCCCTATGACGAGGTGGTCCTTTGAGATACTTCTTCATGGGACTTTGAGATACTTGGAGTATCAACCTGTAGCTCGTGGAAAGGACCCTCCAGAGACGAGCGTGCGGAGTACGGAGACCGTGTAGCCGACTGAGACCTGACGACTGCTTTACCGACTCGACTTGTAGTGAGTCGACTAGCCCAGTGGAAGGAGCACTACTTTGTGAGGTGCAGACCCATGGCGGATGGAGCACTACCTGTGTGACAGTGCAGACCCATGGTACTCGTCCGGAGAGTACCTCAGAAGGCTACTAGGGGGTGTGCACTATTGTGTTTGGGTGACATACCCCGGTGGGAAGCACTACTGTGTTTGGGTGGCTGACCCGCGAAACTCGACAGGAGGAGTACCTCAGTAGTATTAGGTTAGTAGTAGTACCTCGGAGTCGTGACAGGACCACTGTACACTCCAGAGACGGAGCTTTTCAGCAGTTATGGTATCGATAATGAAAATCCTGGTTTGAGCTGAGACTTTTGACCTTTGTGTTTACCTCATGATTGATATGGGTCACTTGATAACTTAGGTATATGTATGGGCATATACCTGGGTAGTGGTTATCCGTTGATTTCATGATCTTGGTGTTTTCCTCATGATTGAGATGGGTTACTTGATAACTTAGGTATATGCATGGGCATATACCTAAGTAGAGTTTATCTGTTGAGATCTTCTTTTTGGTTAACCATGTTGGTTTTAGTGAGACCTTGAGGGTCTCGGGGTCCCTACTGAGTATCGTTATACTCACCCCTGCACGGGCTATGCCCGCACCTCGTTGTGTAGGTTGCAGACGACGGGCAGTGCTGACGGAGGCTGAGTGTTCGAGGACTGGATAGTACCCGGAGGTGGAATACATGACGATTCAGTACCCAGAGGTGGACTACACGACAGGTTAGTACCTGGAGGTGGACTACACGATGAGACGACACACGAAGGAGGTTGACGGGCGAGAGAATTGAGGAGGCTATATGTACCTACCCTTTAGGTAGGATCCGTGCTGGACGATCCAGGAGCTGCGCCATCTGTACCTACCTTTCAGGTAGGATCCGAGGAGGATGACCCAGGAGCCACTTCCTTTCATCCAGCTATTTTTTTTTCTGTTGTACTTTCTTCAGTTGTATTTGTACTTCCTTTTGGGTTTGTATTCTGGCTCATTTACCTTTCAGCACTTCTCTTTGTACTTAGTGTTTTACTTCTGCCTATACTCTGTGGTGTTTTCTTTACTTTTATAAAGGCAACGCCTTCCCAGTTATTGGGATTTACGCCTTTGGTGCTAGTCGCTAGCCACTGTCCTATGGAAGGCGGTCTTGGGGTAGTCACGGCATGGTCCCCGAGGACGGGTCGTGAAAAATTGGTATCAGAGGAGCCGGTTCTACCACAGAACTTATAACTCTGATATTTTCTTTCTGTAAAGCAATAGTGTTAAGGGTACCGAGTGTGGTCTTCAGTTCAGGGAGTCCAGTGTTGGTGCAGGCGACCGACGTATCCATACACCAGGACCCTGACAACTGAATTCCAACTTTGTGCACGAAAACACTGATTGCATGTGTGTTTTCCAGAAGTTTTATTTAAATATCAGCTCAAACCAGGTCAGCTCACCAGGTATAATCGTTTGACTGTGTCACGTTGTTTCTTTGAGGATGCCTTTTCTCGGACGACCAGCTAGAGCCCAAAGGGATGTGAGTGTTGACAACCTGTCGAGCGACGATGCTTCGGTACAGGGCCCTCTTGTAGTTGAGGCACCAGCGGAGGCACCAGCGGTACTACCATACGTTGGGCCACCGATGCCACCAACCCCTCCAGTAGGCGATGCACGCCACTTGAGTGCGCTACATGAGTTCCAGCGCCAGAGGCCACCCAGGTTCCGGGGAGAGACGGACCCGCAGGTGGCTGAGGTTTGGATGGAGGCTGTGGTGAGAGTCTTCAGGCTAGTGGGGACGCCGACAGACTTCATCGTGATCTTTGCTACCTGCCTTCTTCAGGCAGCAGCAGGCAGGTGGTGGAGCCACTTGTTCCAGTTTTGCGACGGGATGTCCTTCGCATGGGAAGATTTCGAGACCTTCTTCAGGGTGGAGTTTGTGCCAGTAGCTGTACACCCCGAGTGTGTACAGGAGCTTCTGCGTTTGCCGCCTCTTTTTCGATCAGTAGCCGAGTCATCTGTGGGCAGTAGACTGATGATTCAGAGTTCCAAGAGGACCAGACCAGCAGTTGGACGATCTCGGGTTTTAGGACCGGTGGTGCGGGGCACCTGGGGTGGGGTCAGAGCCAGGTGTGCCAGAAACAGACAGTGTTACTCATGCGGCGGGAAGGGTTACCTGGAACGTGACTGTCCGAATCCTCGTACAGTTGATCCACAGGCGTTGGAGGAGCCACTGAGGCAGAAGCAGTGAGGAGTGATTGAGCAACAGCCGAGCAGTGGACAAGGCAGTAGAGCTCCGGGATCAGGTGGACAGGAGCGGAACTAGTGGATACATCCCTTGTACTTCTATTTCCATTTTGTTGTTGTATTCATGTCTTTGTACTATGAGCTTCAATAATAAAAAGACACTTATCTTTTTTTGCTTTCCTGTCCTTTTGTTTGGTTGATACTGAGTGGTCCTGGTTAAACTGTTGACTTGACCCTCACTTTCGAGATTTCTACTGGAGGAGACCCAGTGTCCTCACACCAATGCCGACAGTGTGAATCGACCCTTGGAGGTGAGAGTGACAGTTGTATATCTTAGTAGTTACGTTGAGGCCTTACGACGTCATCCATGGCATGAATGCGTCGTTCATGTCCGGATTGACTGTGTTAGGAAATGGGCATGGTTCATACAGGGGATGAGACCGAGTTTCTCTTTTCAGCATAGGAGAAATTTTAGCAGCTCTTTCAGATCATAGGAAAAGCAGGTGCATATCATCCAAGAGCGGATGAATACTTCACAGTGTAGTAAGAAATAGGAAACCGTCTCCAGTCTTAGAGACTCGGGCGTGTTAAATTTTTCAAGAAGAGGAAGCTTTAAGGAGAGCAGCGCGAGGTGGTGTAAATATTAACATGCTACAACCACCCGCCTTAGTAATCCCCGTCAGGCTCAGGGAGTTGGAGAGCGGAGGAAGAGTGCAGCTGCAGGCGGTTAAGGAGTGTTACCCAATGGCTCTAAAAATGATTCAAGGGACAGTCTGTGTCCACTACTAGATGCTATAGTAACAGACATCGATATGAATCGTTCCTTGCTTTCACAAATCTTGTTCCAGACCTAGAGTTTCAGGTAAGCCGTGGACATGACCCTCACATCTGGAGATACCTTGGGAGGAGACTCGATAATCACACTTACGCCGAAAGTGTGGTCAGACCCTCGAGGCGAGAGTTCCGGGTGGAATCTCTTGGTGGCAGCGTCGAGGCCTTATGACGTTAGTTTGAGTATGGAATGGGTAATAACTGTTCATACTCAAATTGATGGTTTTAGGCAAACGTCGGGATGGGTTTTCCTTGGTCGACGAGAAGGAAACCCCAGGAATCATAGGATAAACTCTTTCACAGGAGGGTGTGATCGATAACACTTGATTCAGTCAACCATACCCTCGTGGAAGCAGTCATTTGAGTTTCAGTTCTAACAGAAGTTGGAGACCTCTAGAGTTCGAGGATAACGATCATGTCCTTATACGGGTCTCACCTCGATGAGGTTTACGGAGATGTGGCCAAGGCGTCAAGTTATCTCTGAGGTTCAATGGACCTTTATAGGTCCTCATCTGGGTAGGCGAGGTGGTTTTCCACTTGACCCATCCACCGTAGTTGCACCATGTGCACGACGACTTCCACTTATCCCAACTGAGGAGATACGTGCTCGACCCTTCGCGTATCATCGACTATGAGGAGCAGGACGATGGCGATGGGGTTACTTCTACAGAGGTTCTAGTAGGGATCGAGGATTGACATGAGCGGATCCCACGAGGAAGGTCGATTCCTCGGGAGCGTTTTCTTTGTCAGTACGGAACCTCTAGGTAAGCACATGGGAGCGGAAGGCTCAGGTGCATGCTCAATACCGCTTTTTGACCCTAGTTTGTGTTGAAGCTTTACGGGGACATAAATCCCTGAGGTGGGAGTATTGTAAAGACCCGGAAATTTCAAGGTAAATTTTTTATTAATTTTCATTGGAGTTTTACAAGAACGCAGTTTTTGACGGCGCCTGATTCCGAGGCTCGGTGTGGCCGGAATCATTTTCTGATGTTTGGCTCGGGTACGTTCAGTGAACGAACGAGCGGGAATTTCTATCTTTTGAACCGGTGATCGGAATCGAATTCTGAGGGCATCGATGGAACCTTAGCATCGGTAATTGCTTAAGAACGCCATTAACAGAGTTGCGTTTACCTGAGAGAAGATGATAAAAATTGTGGAAGTTTAATTTATAACTTATCTACAATTTTTATTTTCTTGTTAAGTAGATTAAGTGTTATGTTACAACACTTGACCCTCTCTTAAGTGGTTTTAATCTATTTAAGGGAGTTAGGGGTGGGACCCACTTTGAGTTAACCACCCATGGGAGGATTTAAGGTGAGGTGGGGCCCACACGAACCCCACCCCTTCAAATTCCTAACTCCCTCAACTCACCCCTTTAATGTTGATAACTTGGCTTGAATTAATTAAGTGGAATTAATTCAAACATTTGAAATTCAATTTATTATCTTGTGTTAATAAAATAAGACTTGGGATTATTTTATTTTTGGTTAGAGTCTTGTCGCGTTGGGAGAATTTGGGAGGCTTGAAGAACATCTTCTTCAACGACGAAGAACGTGAAGAACGAATCGGTCTCCGACGAAGAACGTCGTCACGTCTTTTTTCCGAAGGACGAAGACGCACCATACCTCATTCTTCTTCCCACAACAAATGAAGGAAGATGCCATTCCTCCTCGGAAAATCTCCATCTTCGTCTACGAATCCACTTCTGCGACACCGACCCGCGGCACGACGTTTCTTTCTCCGCGACGGTAACATCGTTCAAGCCACGCTCGAGGTAGGGGATTTATTTTATTTAATTATTTCCGTTCATGATTTTGGTTTGTCGATATTCGTGGATATATGACTAAATGTTATCGTTTAATGAGAGGGGGCCAGACCACACAAACACGGCCGACCCTCCTATTATATCCATTTTTGATTCTTTGTGTTTGGGATGGAATGGCGTGGTGCTGTCGCACCACGCGGGAATCGCACGACAAGTAATACGCGACGCCGTCGCACCGCGCCGTGAAGATGAACAAGGACGCGACGCCGCCGCGCTGCGTCAAAGAAAACCGAAGATGCCACGGCCAGAGTGGGGCCATGGCGGTGGGGTGCGGGGTCGTTGCACCGCGTCGGAAAAACCAAGTCGCGGATGGTTCCGGGCTGCGGCGAAGCAGGGTGACCGGCGGCCGGTTCCGGGCCGCCGGTGTCGGTGATGGAGGAAGGACCGGCCGGCGACGGTCCTTGTCGGCAGAACCGGCCGGCCGGTGCAGTCCGACCGGACAAAGGGGAGCCGGGGGAATTAATTTCCCCGGCTGGCTCTAAAAAACGACCCCCTTAATTGGGGCGGGGGTTACAAAAGGGGGGCAGCCCCCCCCCCCCCCCACCTTTGCCAACTGCTCGGCCAAAGGCCAAGCTGGCCAGCGCGCTGGGCTCGCTGTGCCCAGGCCGGGCCGCACCGGGCCGGGAGGGGCCGGGCCTACCCGGACCCGGGGCGGGTCGGACCGGCCCGGGCTAACCAGGGGGTCACGGGCCGGGTCGGTCCGGGCCAGAAACCCCCATTTTCGGACCGTCTTTGGTCTTTTTCCCATAACTTGGGCTACTGACCTCCGATCGACGCACCGTCAGTTGCGTAGCGATCCTTGGAATGAGATGGTCGGTTCGGTATATTGCACTCAAGGTTTCAGAATATTTTGGGTTCGGCCAGGTTCGTTCGGATACGAAAGCAACCAGGCCCTCGAAGCGGAAACACTTATATCTTGAGCTCCGGATGTCCGATTGACGTGCCGTTGACTTTGATGGATTCCTCTAAGTGAGACGGATCTTTTAGATTACTCCGCTCGAGGTTTTGATGCCGTATGAGTGCGGTCGGGTTGGTTCGCTCACAAAAACAACTGGGCTCCTGGAACGAAAAAGCCAATAACTCACAGACCGGGCGTCCGATTGATGCACCGTCTATCTCGTTGTTTTCCTCTTGATGAGACGGAACTTTTGGCATACGTTTCTCGAGTTTTGGATGCAGTTGGATAGTGGCTAGGTTGTTTTGCACCCAAAATCCAACCCTGCCCCTCGAACGGAAAAGCTGATATCTTTCAGACTGGACATCCGTTTGACGAACCGTCAGCGGCGTTGGTGATCACGTTGAGAAATGGTCCCTATGAGTTTACCCTATGAGAGTTCAGGGTACAGTTGAGATACAGCCGGGTTGGTTCGCTCACAAAACCAACCCGACCTCTGAGACGAAAAGGCTAATAACTCACATACCGGGTGTCTGATTTCTGCGCCGTCTATTGCGTTCAGACCCCTATGACGAGGCAGTAATTTGAGATACTTCTTCATGGGACTTTGAGATACTTGGAGTATCGACCTGTAGCTCGTGGAGCGGAACCTCCAGAGATGATCGTGCAGAGTACGGAGACCGTGTAGCCGACTGTGACCCGACGACTGCTTGACCGACTCGACTTGGAGTGAGGCGACTAGCCCAGTGGACGGAGCACTTCTTTGTGAGGTGCAGAACCATGGCGGACGGAGAACTACCTATGTGACAGTGAAGACCCGCAGTACTCGTCCAGAGAGTACCTCAGCAGGCTACTAGGGGGTGTGCACTACTGTGTTTGGGTGACATACCCCGGCGGGAAGCACTACTGTGTTTGGGTGGCTGACCCGCGGTACTCGACAGGAAGAGTACCTCAGCAGTCTTAGGTTAGTGAGTAGTACCTCGGAGTCGTGACATGACCACTGTACACTCCAGAGATGGAGCTCTTCAGCAGTTACAGTTTCGATAATGAAAATCCTGGTTTGAGGTGAGACTTTTGACCTTTGTGTTTACCTCATGATTGATATGGGCCACTTGATAACTTAGGTATATGTATGGGCATATACCTGGGTAGTGGTTATCCGTTTATTTCATCATCTTGTTGTTTTCCTCATGATTGATATGGGTTACTTGATAACTTAGGTATATACATGGGCATATACCTAAGTAGAGGTTATCGGTTGAGATCTTCTTTGTGGTTGACCATGTTGTTTTTAGTGAGACCTTGAGGGTCTCGGGGTCCCTACTGAGTATCGTTATACTCACCCCAGCACGGGATATGCTCGCACCTCGTTGTGTTGGTTCCAGATGACGGGAAGTGCGGACGGAGGCCGAGTGTTCGAGGACTGGACGGTACCCGGAGGTGGACTACACGACGAGTCAGTACCCGGAGGTGGACTACATGACAAGTCAGTACCCGGAGGTGGACTACACGACGAGACGACACACGGAGGAGGTTGACGGGCAAGAGAATTGAGGAGGCTATCTGTACCTACCCTTTAGGTAGGATCCATGGTGGACGATCCAGGAGCTGCGCCATCTATACCTACCATTCAGGTAGGATCCGAGGAGGACGACCCAGGAGCCACTTCCTTTTTCCAGCTATTGTCTTTTTCTGTTGTACTTTGTTCAGTTGTAATTGTACTTCCTTTTGGGTTTGTATTCTAGCCCATTTACCTTTCAACACTTCTCTTTGTACTTAGTGTTTTACTTCTGCTTGTACTCTGTGGTGTTTTCTTTACTTTTATAAAGGCAATGCCATCCCAGTTATCGGGATTTATGCCTTTGGTGCTAGTCGCCAGCCCCTGGCCTATGGAAGGCGGGCTTGGGGTAGTCACGGCACGAGCCCCAAGGATGGGTCGTGACAAATATATCAATCTAATGTATTTTGGACTAGTTTATATGTCATTTTAGGCCTTAATTTTAATATTTAGTCTTTTATAAAGCTTAATTTCCTCCTAATCGTTGTAATTAATTTGAAACACTTTCACTACTATTTTGGGTATAAAACTATGTTTAAATTATTAAGCATTATAAATTACACTAATTCCAAATATGGAATACATTATTCCAATTCATAATCACCTAAGTGGTTGAAATTAATTTTGAAATCATCCCGCGAGTGGGATGAAAGTGCAGATTTTTAAAGTAGAAACGTCCAAAAGTTTTATATGTTTTTATAGTCTATTTAAAGGTTAAATTGATTTCAATTAACATAATTCGAAATTTTTTTAAATATATGATCTAATTAAACTTTAATATCAATTTAAAAAAACGTTTATCCATATAAAAAATCATATTAAAAATAAGTCAAGAATTAAATTTCAATATCTTTCACTATTCATTAAAAAAATGAAACTTCAGCAAAATATACCAAAAGTTTACCCTAACATAATTATTATGTTTCACAATCAAATAATATATTTATTTTGAAATATAAAATCTTCAAAATTTTCAAAAAATGAATTTCAAATAGATTCAGTATTAAAAGGAGGTAAAAATACCTTAACAAAAAAATATTGTATTTTATGTATAAAATTGAGTTTGTTTTTTTATTAAGAAAATAAAATCTATTGGATGAATATAGAAAACATTTTATTTAATATATAATATACATTTAAAAATAATATCACTCAATAATTGTAATTAATTTAATTTATTATGGTATAACCGCTTTGTGTTCATAAATATAATTATTTTTTCCTTTATATTTAATCGGTTTTCATATTAATTTCTAATAAACTTGTAACCACTATATTGATATTATATATGTATAAACCATTGAATTTTAAAATTTAGTTAATAACATTTATAATAAAAAGTTTAATAGAAAGTTTTCTAATCATTATATTAAATACTAATATTTATATAATATATTTTTATTCGTTAAAACTCAGTATTACGTGTAACACAAGCTTTCAATGATTCTCACTCTTACGTGTAAGGCAAGATAACTAAGTTTTGAGTGAATTGAAATAATTAGAATATATTTAATCTATTTAAAATACTAAAAAAACTATAAATTTTTGGTATATTATATTCTCTCACACGGTTGGTGATGGGTGTGATACACACTATCAAATAAAATGCTCTTACATTATAATTTTTGGGTGTTACATATGGGTATTAATGAAAAGTATAATCCTAAATAATATAAAAAAATTCCTCTAATATGTTACTTAAAATTTCTGAAGACATCAAGAAGCATTATTTCTGAGGTTTCATTGAGAGAATAAGAAATAAAAAAATAAATTGTATGTTTATCCCATTAGTTTTAAAACATAAAGGAGGATGATTTTTTTAGAGTTGAATACAAGGTTTGTCTAAATTATTTAAGATAGATTTAGTGTTGGAATTATATCCCACTAACGTTTATTGAATTTCTAGAAGAAATAATTCATTTATAACATAAATTTTACCTAAAAAATGTCAATATATTTTATAGGAATGGGTATATACTCATAGATAATAATTTACCCAATGATTTCATTGATTAGTAATCCCTAAAAATCATAGGAGTTATATGTATGATATTCACTCCATGTATAAATATTTTCCTTCATATTAACATTGGATATAAATATCCTTTTGAATTAAATATCCTTCATTAATTTGTTGATGTTCCATAGTTTCTCTTTCAACATATCCTTACCAATTTTATTCTAGAATCTCCTTATTATCAAAAATCTGAGATATTTCATTATAATTTTTTTAATCTAGGATCGTATTCTCAATGTTTATTATATGGTTTCTATGCCTAACATGGATGAAATAGTTTATCGTTATAAAGAAGGGATTACTAAGGATGATAGGGTTTTACATATTATATATATGTTTGAATTAGTATAAAGTAAAATGAAGTCTGGATGATAATTGAAAATTTTCAAATTTTACCATAAAATCTTTTAAGATACATTTAAAATTAAAAACAATATGATTAGGGAGTTGGAGTGTGGTAGTTATTGGTTGGGGCTAATCCTGTTCGAATAGATAATATATAACATACATAACTAGGTTGATATTGTTTTATAGATCACATAAGGTTTTTAAAAACATTATATCTGATAGTTCCATATTAGTGTATGTGAAATCAGATTCCTTTATCTAAGGAGTTATGGTTCTCTGGATATTGGTACTCACATTAATAGTTAAAAGGACATGTTTTTTTGTGCGAGTAAATTTCATTTTAAAAGTAAAAAATTAATTTAATGTATTAGATTATGAAGCTATATTTTTATTTTATTTATAAGGAAGATATTGAGTCTAATATGAGATAATATTTCTCTTAATATTTCACTCAGATTAGGTTTATATTTTCCTCACATTATTTGAGGGAGTGGTGTAGCTTTCTAATTTATTTATAGGTAGTGGTTCCTCATTATTGTCGCCATATTTCACATATTTCTATGGTGGTTCTAAAGAAAAATCATTATAGGTAGAATCCTTAAACAGTTTAGGAATATTTGGTTTATTTTTATCAATTACTTTTATCCTTCTTTAGATAATCACTTCATTGAGTAGTTTTGAAAGTTATATGTGCCACTAGATTCTCAACAAAAGTTTGACTATCAGACCACATTTGTATGAAAGGGAACCTTAATATTTTTAATTGTCTTCAATTGAAATTATACGGTTGAAATCAATAAAATAATTTAATTAATTTTCCATAAAAATTTCCTAAGTAATGGTATATGAAAATATTAGACAATAATTTGAGCTGGTTGGTTAATACCTTGAGGATATTTTAGCTATTATAAATACAATAGAGCATGTTATAAATATAATTTATAGGATTGAGGCTAATTATTAGTCAAAATGTTTTTTGTGGGTAGAGATTTGGCCCTAATAACCTAATTGGTTATGGATTATCAATCAAATAAAATATTTTACGTTAATTATACTATGGATTAATTTTTTTAAATCATGGATTCTAAATATTTAGAGAATTGATATCCATATACAGTTAACCAAGAATTAACTCCTTTAGATATGTTTTACGAAGTATGAAATTATATAAAAAATATGCAGGGGGGTTGAATTTTAGTTTATAAAAATTAAACATACAATTTTCACAAAACGATTTAGGAAAGTTATAAGATCAAGTTTAAAATTAATTAAATTTATAAAAATGGTTAACAAAAGATTTATAAAATGTAGTATAAACATTTCCAATAAATTAATCAATTGAAATATTAATTAAAAAACCAAGTAGAAACAAACATTATAAAGTCTATAAAAAAAATAATAACCTTTTTAACAAATATTCCACACATTAAAAATTAGTTTTAAGAAATTATTCTTATAGAAGAAATGTATCCATGATATTCACCTTACTATAAAGGTTTGTCTTCCTGAGAAAGGAATCCCTTAATTAAGAAGATCTGACAGAACCTCTATTTCCAGTAATCTTATGAAACCTTTCTCAAAATGATCAGAATAAAACTCTATCTCTCTACTATAATAGACCTTGAACAAAAAGTCCAGAAAAAATGATTACAATAGTAATGATCTTAAGAAATTTACATTAAGATCCTATCAATGGATGCCTTAAGAGAAAACTAACTAGTGATTACAAATAAGAACAAAAAATTTAAAATATACTAAAAAAGATTCACAGCAACATTAGATCATGAAGATTATAAAAGAAAAATATTCATATCATTGACCATGAAACTCCATTTATAGACATTCATCCAATGGTCACATTCTGTTTTTATTGGGATTAGTTTCAATGATATCAGAAGAATTACTTCTTCACATGAAATGTTTATTACAAATTATTCATATGCAAGTCATCATGGTTTACAACACTACAATGTACATAGGTTCCACATATTAAAATGAATATTCTTCTTCTGATGGAATTTATGAAGTTCTTTATCATATATGCATTATAAAAGTTTATATGTTAGACACATATTCCTCTATTCGATAAAGTCAATCCGATAGGTTTGGAAGAACTTAATATGGTATAATTTTCTAAAATATATCTATTATAATCTATAAACATCAGTATTATAAAAACATTATTTATATATTATATTTACAATATATATATTCATCTAGAATATATAATAACGTTTCATATGGTAAAAGTAATAATATATTTCTACTAAAAAACTATGTTTCCTATAAAAAAATCTTAAGAATCCTGGGAAACATAAAAGTAAGAATTGTATAAACTTATAAGGTAGTGTATTTTTATTTTCAAAATTATGTTTATAAAGTGTTGAAATTATTTTTTTATCTGAGAAATATCTCTCTTTTTTGAAAATAATAAAAAACTTTTGTATAGATAAATTAATGTAAAGCATTTTAAAAATAATTACCCCTAATATTAAATAATTTTGAATTATTTTGACCTTTTATTTCCAAAAAAATTAATACATTAATTGTTTATATCCCTATTATCAGATTTTTTATTTCCTTTCATTTAAATTTTTAGACCTTTTCTCCCCCTATGGAATTATGAAAAGGGTTGGATGAGGTATAAATTTTTAAATGAAATGTTTGAGAAAGAATCTATAAAAAATGATATAAAAATAAGTAACTATAATATTGACCAAAAAAGAAGAATGATATCCATAAATATTAGGAATTAAATCATCTAATAAAAAAAATAAATCCATATAATGTTAAATAAAAATCAATCCAATGATATTTATTTTTATTATTACAAATTTTCAAAATTTCAAAAATAATTATATCTTTGATTGTTTCTTGATAATCACATCAATAGTTATAGGATCATCACAATATATAAAATAGTATACATTATTTTTCTATTACATATTCAAAATATTTTATATTCTTACCTGCCTTGGAAATAACATCTTCTAGATATATTACGAAAGAATTTAGATCATATATTTCTCTTTTACTTTCACATAAATCATTGTGGATATTGTTTTCAAATGATGAAACTGATTTTTTTGAACTTTTTATTCAACTTACTTTCTAAATGAAAAATGTAACCCAAAGCATTAATGGTACGTTTCCCTTTGAATAATGTAATCGTTAGCATTGTACGCAACTTCGAGATTCTAACACACCACGACCAGTCAAACTAGCTGTTATAAATAGTAATATCCACTTTTTGAAGTTCTAAAAATTTTATTCTTCAAAATGGACTTCATTTTTAGATTTATAATATCAAAATTGGATTAGGGTGAATTTTTGGTAATTTTATGAAAATGTTCATTTTTTGATGAATAGTGAAAAATACAAAATTTTAATTAAAAACTACTTTTTTAGTCAAAATAATTTATAGTTTAAAATTATACATTTGAATGGTTTTTAAGTATAATTAGATTATATTTATATCATTTAATATAATTCAGTTCATTGGAGGAAATTTCACATTTAAACTGGACATAAACAAGTGTCAGTCTTTTGATAGCTATTATTTCTTTAAAAAAACGCGTTTTGTTTTGACAATAGGAATTAATTTTAAATTAATTTTTGCCACTTCAATGTTTTGAATTTGGAAAAAAGGATTCCATATTTTGAATCTGGAGGTCTAAATTGTGTAAATATATAAATTTTATTTTTAGACATTATGAATGTTTACTTCAGTAAATATTTTATTTTGCTCTGGTTAAAGTGGTATTTCCTGTAAATAATGTTAAAATATAATATTATAATAATAATAAATTACCCTAAAATGTGTCAAATTACTATTTCTTGATACATATCCGACCATGGCCATCCTTGGGTCAATTTTGGGACCCCAAGGAGCCACTTCAGTGTGATAATAACACTTTATATTAATTAATTTAAATTAAAGGCAAAATGACATAAAAATATATCTTTTAGTAATATAATTTTCACTAGGGGTTATATAAGTTATCATTTAGACTATAAATATTCATTTTAAAGCTAAATTAATTTCCTACATCATTTTATTTTATTTATAATTTTTAGACATAAAATAAATAAAATTATTTATGGTACAATAATGATGTAGTGTTTACCTCATTAATGAATGATTAAAAAAACTAAAACAAAATCTAAAACCTATCAAATTATTATTGGAAAATTTTATTTAGAACACAAGTCATCTTATCTTCAATTTTAATGAGTTTTAGACCTCTATATACCTAAAATAATTATATAAAAAAATATTTTTAAACATTCCTAAAGAGCCCCTCCCCCTTATAAAAAGACCTCAACTCTAACCCATTTCTCACACCTCTCATGCCACTTGGATCATCCAAAAACTACCCAATTATGATCCCGAAATCCCTATCATCCTCTTAGAAGCATTACTTTAGGAATAATTCACATCAAGGTAGCATTTTCATTCATACCAAAGGGACTTACTTGATTTAAAGGTACCGTCTCCTCATAACTTCTTTTCTTTTATTTTACTTATACAACCCCCAAAACTCTTATTATTCCATTATTTTATAACAAAACCATTATAAAAAATATATTAGGTTGTTTTATGAGAATTATTTTAATTAAAATTACACACACCTCACTCTAATGGGTATAGAACATAATGTTTCTGTGGACGGCGAAATACTACCTCATAAAACAATGATTGTTCAATCTTCTACTACCTCCTCTTATAGTGGAAATTATGATGGAAATGTAATTATATATGATATTTATGATATTTATTTCATCTATAATCTTTTGTAATTCTCTTTTATATCATACGATTATTTTTTTCATGTTGTATATATATGATAATTTCATTTGAGGAAGTGTGGACTACTGCACCATCAATGTGATATGAATCGTTCATACCATACATGGAACACGTAAAGAATGGTTCTAATGAAAATAGGTAACAAATATAACATATTATATTATACTAGAATAATAATTTACATGTGTATCATTTGGTTTTATTTCCTTTAAAAAATGGAAGTAGCATTCGGGCGTACGTACGGATTACTGTCTCCACGAACGCGGTGAGATTCATTACCAATCATAACCATTAAAGAATAATTATCATTTGATTATTAAAAATAATATTTAATAACATAATATCTTTCTGGATATGAATCAAATAAATCCTATACATAACAAACATGACTTACTTGACCAAACATATAAATGAAAACAAATCAATTAACACCCGAAACAATGATAATAACAAAATATTTTTTACAAAGAAATATTAGAAGACCATATATGATATAATATTTATGTATCTAGTTCTAGTATAATTTAATAATAATTATTTAACTATTATAAAAGAGGTTAACATACCCTTGACCATGGAAAAGTAAAAGGTAAATGTTAATTTCACAATCTCTTTTTTATCCGAGGTTGTTTTTACGTAAGTAAATACTGGGAACTCTTTATCATCCATATCCATGTTTCATAAAAGATGTATTTAATTTTTTTTCTATTTACTAGATTAGGGTTTAAATTCATTTATACCCCTGTATGAATTTTTATAAAATGGTTTGAAATGAATCTTTCTGTCGTTTTCGAAACAAGGTACTTTATGACCTTTTCGACAAATTAGGGTAAGAATGTTTTTAACTAATATGGCAGGTCTGGTTATTATCATCCGTTTTATCACCTTTTAAGCTTCCCTTACAATCTTATAATAAAAATTTCAGAATTAATGTTTTATTATATAATTATGTGACTCTTAAATGATTTCAAAATTGAAACAAATATTTATATAAAATAGTTTTGATTTCATCTATGTCAATATCCTTTGATAATTTTTACACTTTTTTGGAGTTGATTTATTATGATACAAATTTTCCATGTTGTATTTAATGTTTTTTGATATGTTTGATTATGGATGTGTTATTTTTATAACATTAATGGTTTTTGGTTAAAGTATTTACATTTCGTATGCTAGTTTTAATATGAATGTTTATGTTATGTTTTAACCTTTCAATACGAGGAATGCATTGTACTCAATAAATGACTGGTGGATCCTTCTATATCTCCTTGGTTCATTAGTAGGTTTCATGAGGAAATTATATGTGGAATTATCCAAGGTCTTTCTCAATTTGATATATGGTTTTTGACGAGGCCATAATCATTTTTAGACGTCTTGTTTGAGGCCTTGACAAAATGTTTCAGAATGTCTAACATTATACATTCCCTCATTATGAAAATAATATTGATGGTTCATGTGGTTATTCGACTAGTAGAATACCCATGACTATATTTTATTATGGTATTATTTACTCAACTCATGTTCCAGCCATAAATTGTATGTGTTTATTATTTGTAAAGGAGCATGTTTTCAATTATTCACCATGGCTAATGTTTATGTTATCTTTCGCTATATTTATTACTCTTACTCAGCATTTGAGCTCACCCCATTCTTATGTTTCATTTTCCCAGGATATGAAGAAGTTATTTATGAGTGACTTGCATGAATAATCGAGGAGGCTTGGATGTTTCTAGTGGAATAAATTAGTGTTGTGTTTATTTTAAAGTTGTAATGTTGAAATTATATATATATATATATATCTTTTTTCCAATAATACTAAACTGATCAGTCTTTCGGGACATGATTTTTTGTGTCATGCTAATATTATGTAATAATGTACCGAATCTGGGTAACTGGGGTCGTGGAATTATAGTTGGTATCAAATGAAGTTTAGTATAAACCTTGGAAACTATATTTAGATAAATTTTGATTAGAGAACATTACCCAAAGATAGACTTTGAGGATAAGTATAGAAGAACTTCCTACAATTTTGGTAATTTATAGATTTTGTGAGTTTTTCAAGCAATAAATCCTTGTCTAGATACAAATAGGTAGTGTTGTCTTGGGCATAGATGTAACTACCAGGGAAAACATCAACAAGGAGTTTTGGGCATGATCTGGGGTATCCTGGTACACAAAAACGGGCCTTGATACACTCTTGATTATGACACTACCGGGGGATATGCTTAGGATAATTCACATTATATTTACAAACCATTATGAAGGATTCATGAGTATATACTAACTCAAATATTTTTTTTATGATTATGGATTATATCCATAAATAGTTCAATTTATGTTATGTGTTTTACATGTTTGGAATTACGTATTGTGATTCGAAAACTACTCTATTGTATGACATTGTTTAGAAATGGGGCCTATTGGGAGGAATTGAAATTTTATCAACACACGTAATCCATTCAGGGTCTACCCTCCTACTTGAGATAATTATAGTGGAGAAGGTGATTCAACTGGTGCTGATCCTCTTATCACCATACTCAGACAACTAACTCGGGTTATGAATAATAACCTTACCTGTATGGGGCACCGTGATCCACAACATAGAGGATCAATGTTAAACCACTTTATAAGGAAACAACAACCAACATTAAATGGGTCTAAAAATCCGATTGTAACTAAGAAATGGATATGTTCCTTAGAGAAAATATTTCATGCTTTGAGGAGTAGCGAAAGGGAAAAAGTTTTCATGGCAGTTTATCGCCTCATAGGAGATGCAGATCAATGGTAGTCATTAATTCAAAACATAAATGAGGATGAAGAAATATCATCTCGGGAATGGAGGGAGTTTAAAGATATTTTCATAAAAAAATACATTCCTCGTGACCATCGAGCATATATGGAAAGAGAATTTATGAGTCTAAGGTAAAAAAAGGATGAGAATGTTTCAAAGTATAAAGCTAAATTTACAATGTTAGCAAGACATGCTGAAAATTAGATACATAAACCAAGAAGTAAGATTGATCATTTATTTTATGGGTTAAATCCATTTCTCCATCGAGAATTAGTCTCACAATCCTTCTCATTGTACGATGATATTTTCTCATGTGCTATCAAGACAAAAAAGGAATTCTCTAAGTCTAATGAATTTAATGAAAAGAAAGAGAATTAGAAATATGTTTAACACTATGGGAAAGGAAATAAGGAAATAGGGAAGAAGGGAAGAGTTGAATTTCCACCCTATTATAACTATGGAAGGAAGCACCCTGGTTCCTGTCTAAGAGGAAAAGGAGTATGCTAAAAATGTGGATAGAAAGGCCATATTTCTAGTTATTGTAAGGGGAAGAATGAAGCTACCAATGTTCAATGATACAATTGCAGGGAGATGGGACATAATGAAAATGAATGTCCTAGGCACCAAGGAAGCTTACCTCAAAAAAGTTCAAGGGAGAAAGGCCAAGATTATGCGATCAGTACTACTAGGGTTGAAGCTCCTAAAGATGTGGTGGTAGGTAATTTAATGGTTTCCTCAAGTTTATACAATGATTTATTTGATTTTGGATCATCACATTGATTCATATCTTTCGATTTTACTATGAAAATTAGATATTTCCAATTTTATTTAATAAGGGAGTTTTCAGTCATAACTCTTAAGGGTAGTATCATTGCAACAGATTTTTTGTGAATTAGTTCCCATTAGGGAATATAAATGTTCTTTATCCACTGATATCATTATCAAGCCCATTATTTAATTTGATATAATCCTCGGTATGGATTGCATTTTGGACCATGATGTGAAAATTTATTGTAAGATTAAGGAGTTTACAATTTTCGATAATGGTGAGAAATACATTATCTTTAGAGAAGAAACGTCACCGTATGATTCTTATCCAGATACAACATAGTAGCTCTAAAAAATTCAATAATTAGGGAGGAATATAATAAAATAACTATGGGTGAGGAAAGGAATGTTCAAATAGAGTATGTACTTATTATGTAGTAATATGTTGATGTGTTTCCAGAGGATTTACCTAGACATCCTCCAAAATGATAAATTAAGTTTTCCATTGACATAATTCATGGTTCAAGTCCCATATCAAAGACCCCTATCTTAATGGACACTATGGAATTATTGGAATTAAAGAAACAACTAGTGGAATTAAGTAATAAGTAATTTATTCTCCCTAGTGTTTCTCCATGGGGATACCCTATCCTTTTTATTAAGAAGAAACATGGATCTATGAGGTTTCACATTGACTACAAGGAGACCAATGCTATAATAATAAAGAACAAGTCTCCCCTAACTCACATTGATGATTTATTCGATCAACTTCATGGAGCCCGGTATTTGAAAATGATTGACCTATGATCGGGATACCATCAGTTGTGCATGATGAAGGAAGACATTTTGAAGACAAAATTTTGAACTAGGTTCATGCATTAAAAGTTTTCAGTAATGCATGTTGGGCTGACTAATGCACCCTATGTCTTCATGGATATAATGAATATAGTTTTTAAGGAATATCATGATGAATTTGTAGTGGTATTTATTGATTATATCTTAATATAATCAAAAAGATACGAAGATCACTAAAATCACTTGTGCACTATTCTGAAAACCCTAAGAAGAAATGAATTATATGGGAAGTTTATCAAGTGTGAATTCTGGCTTTAGGAGATTTATTTTCTTTGATGTATTGTCTCTATGGATTGAATCATTGTTGATCCTTCAAATACAAGAGAAATCTAATAATGGTCAGCACCAATGAGTATAACTGAGGTACGCCATTTTATTAGTTTAGTAGGTTATTATCGGCGTTCTGTCCATAATGTTTCCCATTTGGACAACCCATTAACCAAGATCACATGTAAATAGGTTAAATGTTTTTGTAAAAAAAGAGTGTGAATAATTTTTTGAAGATATGAAGAGAATATTAGTTAATTCTCCTATCTTGACTCTACAATCAGGGAATGATGGGTTTGTTATTTTTAGTGATGCTTTAAAGAAAGGACTTGGTTGTGTCCTTATACAGAATGATAGATTTATTTCCTATGCTTCACAATAGCTAAAAATTCTTGAGCAAAACTATCCTACATACGATCTTGAGTTGGAAGCAGTAATCTGTGCATTGATGATATGGAGACACTATCTCTATACTGAAAACTTTGAGATATATACCGATCACATGAGTTTGAAGTATATTTTCTCACATAACGAACTCAACATGAGGCAAAGGCGATGGGTTGAAATACTCAAAGATTATTATTACACTACACACTACCACCTGGGGAAGGAAAATAAGGTGGTAGATGCTTTCATCAGAAAGGATCATGGAGTTATGAACAAGATGAGAGTTGAAAGGGATCCTATGTTCATAGATATATTAAATAAGGAAATGGGAATAATCATGGAAGGTGAAACATCGATACTTTTTCAAATGGTTGGTAAACCATCTTTACTAGAAAGGATAAAATGTTCTCAGACTGATGATGAGGAGTTTCAAAAGAAAATTAAAGATGTGAATGATAGGAGATTGATTAAATTCATATATGAAGATGGAATTTTGAAATTTGAGAAGTGTATTTGTGTTCCTGATATACCTGATCTAAATAGTGAATTATTGGATGATGATCATAGCTTTAATTTCTCTATACACCCTGGTAGCACTAAGATGTACAGTGATTTAAAGGAACATTTTTAGTAAGACAACATGAAAAAGAATATTGCGGATTATGTGTCTAGATGTATGGTTTTTCAATAATTGAAAGATGGAAGGCAACATCCCGGAGGAGTCATGCAACCTCTTCCCATACCTGAGTGGAAATGTGATGATTTTATGATGGACTCTGTCATGAGAGTATCAAGGAAACCTAGAAGGAACGTTACAATATGGGTCGTTGTTGATCATCTTACCAATTCAGCACATTTTCTTGATATAAGTGAAGACTTACCACTTGAACGTTTAGAGAGACTATATATTAATGAATTTGTAATACTTCATGGAGTACCCCTATCGATTATTTCTGATCGTGATCCCCGTTTTATATCAAGATTCTATAAAAGTCTTCAGAAGGCTCTGGATACTGAACTTCGTTTGAGCATTTTCTACAACCCTCAAATTGATGGACAATCATAATAGACTATTAAAACCTTAGAAAACATGTTGAGATCCTTCTTACTTGACTTGCATGGTATGTGGGATCATTAGTTACCTCAGGTATAATTTTCCTATAACAATAGTTTCCATTCAAGTATTCGTATGACACCATATGAAGCATCATATGGAAAGAGATTTCACACACCAACTTTTTGGGATGATGTTTGTGAAAGAAAACTTGTAGGCCTATAACTTGTTGAGGAAACAATGGAAAAGGTGAATATAATTCATACCCACCTCAAAGCATGTCAAAATAGGCAAAAGAGCTATGTCATTAATCGAAGGAAGGATTTGGAATTTCAAGTTGGTGATTATATTTTCCTAAAGGTATCTCCATGGAATGGTGTTATACGTTTCAGTAAGAAGGGTAAATTGGGTCCCAGGTACATCGGACCTTTCGAAATTCTAAAATGAATTGGGACTGTAGCTTATCGTTTGTAAATTTTGCAATGTCTCTATAAAGTCCATGATGTGTTCCACATACCATTGTTATGAAAATACATTCCTGACCCAACACATTTACTCACCTATGAAGAAATAAAACTGGAACCTAATATATATTATTGCGAAGAGCCTATCAACATTCTTGATACCATGGAAAAAGTGTTGAGAAATGAGATGACTCGTCAGGTGAAAGCTTTATAGAGATATTATAAGATGGAAGAGGCAACGTGGGAACCCGAGGAACTTATGATGAAGAAACAACCGAATATTTTTATGTATAAGTATTATAAAAATTTTTAGAACGAAATTATTTTAAGGATGGATGAATTTAACACCCCAATCTTCCACGATATGTTTCCCTTTGAATAATGCAACAACTTTAATTGTATGCAACTTCAAGATTCTAACACATCCCGACTAATCAAACTAACCATCATGAATAGTAATACCCAATTTTTGAAATTTTTTAAATTTTATTCTTATAAATGGTCTTCATTTTTGGTTTTTTAATATCAAAATTGTCTTATGGTGAATTTTTGACACTTTTCAGAAAACATTCAATTTTTTATGAATAGTGAAAAATACTAAAATTTAATTAAAAAAAACTTTTTTAATCGAAATAATTTATAGTGTTAAATTATACATTTTAATGGTTTTTAAGTATAATTAGATTTTATTTTTATAATTTAATATAATTTAGGTCATTGGATTTAATTTCAAATTTAAACTGGACATAAACAAGTGTTAATGTTTTGATAGTTATTATTTCTTAAAAAACACACTTTTTGTTTTGACAACGAGAATTAATTTTAAATTAATTTAGGCCACTTATATTTTTCTAATTTGGAAAAATGGATTCCATATTTGGAATCAGGAGGTCCAAAATGTGTAAATATATATCTTTTATTTTTAGACTCTATGAATATTTACTTCAGTAAATATTTTATTTACTTTGGTTAAAGGGGTAAATCCGGTAGATAAGGGTAAAAAAATAATATTATAATAATATTAATACTGCCCTAACATGTTTTATATTCCTATTGGTTGATAAATATCCGACCATGGGCATCCTTGGGTCTATTTTGGGTCCCTATGGTGCCACTTGGGTGTGATAATGACCCTTTATATTAATTAATTTAAAGTAAAGAAAAAAATGACATAAACATATATATTTTAGTAAAATAATTTTTAGAAGTGGTTATATAAGTTATATTTTAGTCTATAAATATTCATTTGAAATATAAAAAAATTTACTATATCATGGTATTTTTTATATAAATTTTAGACATCAAATAAAATAACATTATTTATGATACAATAATGATGTAGTGTTTACCACATTAAACAATAATTTAAAAAATGAGATTATAAAAATTAAACAAATATCCAAAACCTATCCAATTCATATTGGATGCTTTTATTTTGAACATAAGTCCTTTTATCTTGTACCTTAATGATTTTTGGACATTTAGAAACCAAAAATCATTATATAATAAAATAATAGTTTCAAACATTCCTAAAGAGACCCTCCCCCCTTATAAAAATCCCTCAGCACTAACCCATTTCTCACACCTCTCAAGCCACTTGGATAGTCCAAATTCCACACAATTAAGCTCCCAAAATCCCTATATTCCTCTTAGAAGACTTACCTTAGGCATAATGAGATTCAAGGAAGCCTTTTGGTTCAAATTAAAGGGAGTTACCTGATTTAAACGTAACATCTCCTCTTAAGTTGTTTTCATTTATTTTACTTCTCCAAACCCCTAAAATCTATTTATTCCTTTCATTTATAAAAAAAATTATCATAAATATACTAGGTTTTTTGTGTGAGAAATATTTGAAACACACATACACACACCTCCATCTAATGGGTATAGAACATATTGTTTCTGTGGACGGTGAACTACTACGTCACGAAACGATGATTGTTCAATCTTCTACTACCACCTCTTAGGGTGGCCATTATGATGGAACTATAATTATATATTATATTCATGATATTTATTTTATCTATAAGATTCTTTAAATTTATTTTATATCATACCCTTAATCTTTTCATGTTGTATATATACGATAATTTCATGTGAGGAAGTGTAGACTACCGCCCCCTCAAAGTGATATGACTCGTTCAAACCACACATGGAATGTATAAAGGATGGTTCTAACGAACATATGTAACATATATAAAATATTATATTATACTGGAATAATAATATAACTATGAATCATTTGGTTTTGATTCCATTAAAAAATGGAAGTAGCATTCGTGAGTACGTACGGATTACCGTCTCCACAAACACGATGAGATTCATTCCCAATTGTAAAAATTCAAGAATTATTTTCATTTGAATATCAAAAATAATATTTAATAAAATAATATATTTCTAGATATGAATCAAATATATCATATACATAATATGATGACTTACTTGACAGAACATATAAATGAAAATGAATCAATTAACACCCGAAACATTGATACCACTAAAATATTATTAACAAAGAAAATATTAGAAGACCATATATGATATAATAATTATATATGTAGTTCTTGTATAATTTAATGACAATGACTTAACCAATATAAATTAGGTTAACGTATCCCCAACCAAGGAAAAGTACACAGTAAGGGTTAATTTCACAATATCTTTATTATGTGAGGTTGTTTTTAGATAAGTATCTACTGAGACGTCTTTATAATCCATATCCATGTTTCATAAAAATTTATTTCAAAACATTTTTTTACTATTTACCATACTATGGTATAAATTTAGTAATAACCTTTTTTTAATTTTTATAAAATGGTTTGAAAGGAATCTTTCCATCGTTTTCCCAACAAGATACTTTATGACCTTTTTGACAAATTAAGGTAAGAATGTTTTTTTAACTTATACGATAGGCGTGGTTATTCTCCGTAATTATATCACCTTTTAAGCTTCCCTTAAAATCTTATAGGAATATTTTCAAAATAAATGTTTTCTTTTATAATTATGTGACTCTTAAATGATTTCAAAAAAGAAAGAGATATTTCTCTAAAACAGTTTTGATTTCATCGATGTCAACATCCTTTGATAATTTTTACACTTGTTTGAAGTTGATTTATTATGATAAAATTCTCCTATATTGTATTTAAGGTTTTGTTATATTTTTGACTATGGGTGTTTATTTTTATACCATTCATAGTTTATGGTAAAATTATTGACATTTCATATGCAAGTTTTAATACAAATGTTTTTGTTATGTTTCAACCTTTTCATATGAGAAATGTATTGGACTTAGTAAGTGACTGGTAGAGCCCGCTATAGCTCCTAGGTGCATCGGTAGATCTCATGAGACAATTATACATGAATTGGCCAAGGCCTTTCCCTATTCGATAAATGGTTTTGGCTGAGGCCTTAATCATTTTTAGATTTCTTGGCTGAGGCCTTGATAAAATGTTTTTTAATGTCCACCACTATACATTTACTCATTATGAAAATACTATTGACGGTTCATGTGGTTGTTAGACTAGTAGAATACCCATGACTATGTTTTTCTATTTCATTATTTACTTAGCTCATATTTCATCCACAAAGTGTTCATGTTTATTATTTTTAAAAGCATGTGTTTTCAATTATTCACCATTCCTAAGGTTTATGTTATCTTCTTCTATATTGTTTACTCTTACTGATCGTTTGAGCTCACTCCTTTCTTATGTTACATTTTCCTTGTATATGAATAAGTTCATTATGAGTTACTTTCATGCATAATCTAGAAGGATTAGATGTTCCTATGGAATAAATTAGTGTTGTATTTCTTTTCAATTTTTAATATTGTACTAATGTTTATATATATTTTTTCCAATAATACTAAACTAATCAGTCTTTTGGGACATGATTATTTGTACCATACTAATATTATGTAATAATTCACCGACTCTGGGTAACTGGGGTCTGGGTGTTACAAAAAATATTAAATAATTTTCTATATGTTTCTCTAATTTTATAACATTTTTGAGCTTTCTTATTTTAGATTTGTGTTTTCAATTACTATTTTTGAACTCATCCTTATTCTAGATAACAGTTTCTATAATCTATTTTAGGGGAATTTATTTCTCAATAATTTCAAGCTATCTTTTAGTATATTTACATCGATATTGGATGGCCAGAAAAAAGTGATACACTTATTCATGTTTGTTAATTAATTCATTAGTGTAATTGATCTTAATTTCCATTATTTTTTATTGGTACCCAGAGAATAATCCGTATAATCATTTGAAACTTTTTTAATGATGGTTTTTCAATTATTGAATGTCATATTTATTATTTTTCTGTAAAGTGAGTTTGGGAAATTTCTATGAATTAAACAATTCATTGGAAGAAACATTGTTTGATGAATTTTTTATGGATTTTTATTACCATTTAAGGTTCATTATTTCTTTGTATCATTGATAGAAACATATTTTTTACTGAGAAGATAAGGATGCTGAATTTTTAGCTAGAATCTCTACTCTGTCCTAAATTTGTTTTGGAATCTTCAGCAAATTTGGATTATTTCTATAACTTTCTCTTATCGGGTATATAATATTGTTCATTGAGATGATAATATTAGTCAGTTAATTCCTTTTCTTCCTGAAAAAAGTTTTTTTGTAGAACTTATTCAACTTTAGTCTCATCTACCAACAATTATTTTCCTTTATCATTTTGGATGGATGTAGAAATAGTTGGAACTTCTGCCAGTTGAACTTTATAATAAAAAACAGACACAGGGAGAACCCACGTAGAAGCACCATCCTCAGTCACAAGAGGTCTTGTTCTACTAAATCTATTCATTAATGAGCCATTTCAATTTTATTTATAATGCATCTTTTTTTTATTTTCCTTCTCAACATTCCTTTTTTCATTATTCTTTTTATTAGTTTTTTAGAAACTTCCTGATTTATATCCAAATCATCTAATAAATCTAAATGAAATAAAGGACTACAATCATTATTTTCTTCATAATTTTTAATGAACCTAGAGAAATAATCTCCAAATATAGTTTTATTATTCTTTATTTTAATTGGAGGAGAATTTTTCAGATACATTATTTTATCAAAAATGTTTTCATTTTTCTATTCAACATTAATATTCGATGGACCTTTTGATGATTTATAAAATACATTATGCAATTATGAAACAAAGAAGAGGTTCATTTTGTTATTGGGGTTTTCTCAAATGTATAATGGTTCCTATCTTATGGGAACATCCCCATTATTATTTTTTTTTGTTTTATAGAATTTACTACCACTTTATTGATAACTCTCATGTATAAAAGAATCATCAAATTTGGTGTCTTGTTCTTTACTTCCTCAGTACCACCGATCATATAATTTATAATGCTAAACTTTCTCATATTACATAATAAGACAAACACATATATTTTTTGTACAATTAATGTATCCATATCTTTTTTCCTAGGGATTTTGGGATTTTTAATCCAGAAATTGGTTGTCCTTGCATCTAGTCAGAGATGATTTACTTTCCAATGTTCTCATTAAAGGCAAAAAAGGAATACTTTGCATAAGTTTTTTTAAAAGTTCCATGCTTCTTAGCTAACTTGTGAGGGATGAGATTTGGTTTCCCTTCTAATAAATTTGCAATTATATTAATAAATTATTTGATATTATGATTATAAAATTTCCCCAAAAAGGTTAAAGAAACATTTTAGAGGCTATCCAATTCCTTATATATAGTAGTCATATAGAATTATCTAATTATTTTAGGATAATTCAAATTATATATTATTTATAGATATATAATTATTTTCAACCTTGAATAATGATTGCTAAATTCAATATAGAACCATATTTTTTATTCCACTTTGTTTTTATTTAATATTCCTTAATAGATTCCATTTTATAAAAATCATTTAAATTTTTTAGGATTCTAACTGGATGAACTATGAAAGAATAGATGAACCTTGAAAAATATTGTATAAAAGTGAATTAGTATTATAAGAGGACTTGTAAAAATTAAGTGTTTAATGAGAGTACATGGATACCCCATATTCTTTATATAGATTTGGAGATATTCATGGTTAAATTTTGAATATGATCTAATGGCTCCTAAAATTTCCAAAAAAATGAATAACTAAAATATTGTCTTCAGTTTATGAGGATTAAATTTTTTTCACAAAGTTTAATGATTTTATCTCTCATATTTTTGTAATAATAATTGAAAAACTTTTACTTTTATGAAATATAATTAATTTTATAATGAAAATATTTATATTTTATTCGATTTAAAGTGCATTGGTTGAAACATTAAATTTTGAAATAAATATTTTTAAAAAAATTCACAAATTTTATAAGTAAACTATATTTGATCCTAATAATATATATAAAAAGTTACAACTAAATATGTAAATTTTATCTCATAATGAAATGTTTTTACATACATTCTTACAGAAATATTCTCGTAATAGGAATGTATTGGTTTCATAAGAAGGACATGATAAGGAAAATAGTTTTCTGATAAAGGTTTGGAAAGATATCAGTTCATGGAAACATAATAAGTTTCTAAAAGATTATTTTTTATAGAAATTTAATACAAATCATAAGTAAAATAAGAAGCATTTTTTCAAAAAATGTTTAAATAAAACTGAATTAATTACTTCTGAAACATATGAATAATAATGTTCACCTTTTTTGAGGAGTTATTTGTTGTAAGGGTATAGTTAAACTAAAATTTGATAAATGATCGTTTTATATTTACTATTCATAGAATCTATTTAATATATTAAAATTAATCATACATTAGGGGTTTCTAAAAAACATCATCATATTTTTATTTGAATCTAGTGAATTATAAATTAATATATTCTATTTATGTCTAATATTGAATGAAATGGTGTCTTATATCTATTGGATTGTCCTATGATTTCTGTTTTGGGTTTTAAAATATTATATAAAACTTGTGTTATAACAAAAAAATAATAGTTTTAGTAAAACTCATTCCAAAATTACTGAGTGTGTATTACACCCACAACAATTTTTCATAAAAACTTATAGAATAAATATATTCATCTTTAACATTGGAATATACTAAAAAATATAGCCTCATATAAGACAATTAATATAAAATACCTCATAATAATTTACATGATCTAAATCTACTTTTTTAATCCCTTTTCTATCCACAAAAGTCATCATTGCAAGAACTCTTTAATTCAAAATAATTTACAAAAGAATAAAATAATCCAAGATCCAACGTTTCCTTATGACAGTGAAAAATTAATTTTATAGATTTAAGACAAAACATTTCAATGCTGATTGAAAACAACACACATAATCATATTGAAATAATTAAATTAATTTGACCAACTATAAGATATAATAAACTACTAATCATTCCTCTAAATATTTTTAAACAGTTGGTTTCTAGGATTCATCATGATAAATTGTTTTTTGAGGTTCTAATTAGAGTAATAATACACTTATAGTTTTTATTTCGAAACCTTTTAATTAAATATTTTTTATACTTTTTTTATATGAGAATCTTCCTTTTGGTTTTTTAATATTTTGGAAAACCAATGAAAAATAGTTTTTCACCCATCAGGCTATAATCAAAATAAAACTTCCTAATATCTTAGAGGGAATTTGATATTTATTTTTAAGTTGAGACTAATATAATTTCATTTATATAAATTTGAAAAATTATTTTTTTCATAATTTTTTTTAATAAAAAGTATTTGATCAAAACCACATTTAACAAAGTTATTTTGAAGTATAAAATGAACTGGATTACCGTAGTAGGGTCATGGGGCTTGTTTAAGGTCATAGATTTACTTTTTAATTATAAAAACATTATATAAAGATTTTGTCTCAAAACCTCATAGTTGATCTATATAAAATTCCTCTTGAAAATATCTAATATGAAAAGAAAACTTTACATCCTTGTTAAATTTATGATTTCAATATAATAAAAGTGGTTATGAATATATACTAGTATAAATAATGGATAAATTATTTCTTAATAATCTATTTTTTATTTTTGATTATACTCATTATCGATAAGACTTTTCTTATTTCTAACTATTATTCCTTTTTCACCATATTTACAATGGAATACTGATTTTACTTTAATAAAAAGAAAATATTTTAGATGGTTTACCAAACTATAAAATTTATTAATTTATAATTTATTGAGTTTTTCACATTACCTTTATCAATTATTTATCACTGAAAGCCTCATCCGGAGTATTATGTTAAAATTGTGGTAGGAATGCATAATGGTCACATTTATTTTTAGTAAAATTTTATTTTTGATTGGTTGAACAACGTCACTTATGATTTTATCAGTGAGATGATTCCTTAATATTTTCTACTTTTAGGGGATTATTAAAAATAGATCTTTAATAGAATGTTAGGTTTATATCAAGGATATAAATTCAGTTTTAGTTTCTTCAAATGTTTTCTAATGTGAATAATTTCCAAACATGGTTTGAAAACTACTTTGAAAAAGATTATACAAAGATATAGTTTCTGGTTTTTTAAAATTAAATGGGCCAACTTCCTCAAATTTAACATTAACTGTTTCCTCACCAGTACTTGTTTATTTTTTAATAAATGGTAATCCTTAATTATTATTTAATATCCTAGTAAAATTACTTCATTATTTATAGGATAAAATTTATGTAAGACATATTTAGTATTAAAAATTAATAAATTACATCCCATAATCTCTAACATAATAAGGTTTTGGATTTATTCTTATCCGAAACTCATAGTAAGTTTTATTAAAGAAGCCACAAAGAAAACATGACATATAGTATAATAGGCAGTACAAATAGCTTTAGCCAATAAATGTTAAGAAATTTAGTATTCACTCAACATGGTTATAGTAATTTCTTGATAAAGTCAATTTATTTATTTGAAAAACAATAGAAATTTTTATAGGTGTTTTAGGAAATGGAAAGTTATATATAATACAATACTTACTTCAAAAAGTTTGAAAATAAAAAATTTCAATTTCTACACCGTGATCACTATGAATAGTAACCAAAGGTAGAATTTTCTCATTTTTAACTTGGGATGAAAAGTTTTTAAAATATAAAAAGTCATCTAACTTTTTTTTGAAAATATACCAATTTATATTTAATGTATTCATCAACTAATAAATACATATAATATTTTCTAATATCATTTCCAGTTTTTTGTTTGACTAAATAAATCCATGTAATATAGTTTTAAAGCATTAGAATTTGAAACATAACTAGTATATTTAAATATTGAATTGTGTTAATTTCTATTTTGAAAAGGATTGTAAAATTTAAAAGAATCAAACCTAAGCTCTGATATACGTTTAACTAGTAATTTCTAATAACTTTCTGCTAAATTTCTAACATTACATTGTCCTAAAAATGTATTTAACAACCAAGATTTATCTTATATTTCACTTAACCAAAGAATATATTAGTTTTTAATGTATTTTAAGTTTAGATTGTATACAATATCAGGAATTTATATAGAAATAATGAACTCACCTTCTAAACATTGAATAATGAATTTATTCTTCATAAAGTTCACAATATATCTTTCATCATAGATTTGACTTACGCTAATGATGTTATGGATAAGGCCAACATCATAAAATAATTCTAAATTAATATTTTATAATGATTTCCAATATCACTAATATCAAAAAATCCCCCTTGTGCATTATTTACAAAGGTGTATTTTCCACCTTTCGTCTTACTAATATTCTTGAAATATTTCTTATTTATATTCATATATTGGAAACAACCACTAATTATGTATTTAGTATTTTGGTTATTGGTAATTTTCTAATTTCCAAAAAATATAAAAATTAGGATTTTTGTACCAATAATTTAATTCATCTAATATTATTAGAAAATATTAAATTAGGGAACTAGAAATTTCTTCCTATTTTTATGTTGTAAAACTAGTAATTATTCAAAAAATATATTATTTTTGATAATTAGAAACATAAAAATATTTAAATAATGCTTGTTCCTTCAATTTCCACATCTCTCACATCTATTAAAAAAAGGGTTCACTCTTTAAAAGAAAGTAATTGTTTTGAAAATGATGTTTTTATTTGGAAAAAACAATTCTAGTGTTATTTATTTGAATCTCATCTATATTTATTGAACATAAAAAATTTTCTTATTAAAATTAAAATTTGATAGATGTTTTTTAGAAACATATTTAATATTTCAGTTTCCACAAAAATTATTACCTTCCATTATTATGGTAGAAGTATAATTATCATCTAGTTTATAAGTATGATTTGACTTTTTTTGGAATGTTTTGAAATTTTAGAATTTTCATTTTCAACCTATTCCTTTGAAAATTATTTTTTTAAAGGATTATTATTATTTTTATCAATCAAAGTGGAATATCCAAAATATTCATCAAAACATGGTAAAGCATCCTCATCATCAGATGTGATATGTTTTTATTCCTTAAAAGAAGTCGAATCTTCATCATTCAAGTTAGGATAATTTTCATTGGATGTTAATATTTTTAGGGATTCAGAACATACCTTTTACATATTATATCAGTTGGTCTTTGGAATATCTACATAAAATCCTAGATCATTCTAACAATCACTATAATTTTATAAGAAACCATTTAAAAACTCTCTCCATCACTTGAACTATAAGTTCCTTATTATTTTAAACTTTTTTTCTAGTTTTAATTATCAAAAATTTAAAAATTGTAATATTTCTTATCCTTAATTTTTAGTCTAGGAAAATATGGTTTGATATGACTAGGTATATTATGTCAAAAATAGAATCTCAAACATGGGTTTTTATCAGCTCTTTATTTCTTATTATTTTTTTATAAACAAAATTATTATTTAATTTTTTTTATTATTTTAGAATGCTCAAGAAGATTATTGTTGCTATATATGAATGACATTCCTTTTGTCTCAGCACTAACTTTATTCTTCTAAGAAGATTTTTGAACTTTTTCAAGAGATGTAATACTTTTTATGTGCTATAAATATTTTAGAAAATTATACTCTATTTTTTTATTTCAAATTTTTATCGTGTATTTTTTATATTCACAGACATTTTATAAGAAATCTAATTAAATCAACTAATTTCCACTTTTTAAGATGCTTCGTATCATCGAGTGGTTTTCTTTTTTATTTCCACTGAGTTGGAATAATATTGAAAATATTTTAATCTAACTGATAATATATTAAATCTAATTTTATAAGATATTTTATACTATTTACAATCTTTATAAAGTGCCAATGAATCTAGGAATGCAATTATCTATGTAAAAAATAGAAAAAGAAGTTAATATACTCATAGTGTTTCTCTTCTTGTTTCTAAAACATTATTAGATACAAAATGAGTTAATTTAAGTTTCATCCAAATATTAGAAGAATTTTCATAAGAAAATATGTGATTGTTTGTATTCCTATTCATAGAAGATAAAAAAGTATTTATGACATGATATATAAGTTGATATATAACATTCTCTTCACTAGTGTAAGAAGAAACATTCTTATCAGAAATTTGATATCTTCCAGTCATCATGATTTTTTACTCTCTAGCATTAAGAACAACTTTTTTTATGTTATCTCTACAATACTCAGAATCATCACAATCAAATATTAGTGTCCGATTTGGATTAACATTTTTTGTGTCCCAAGGAAAAATCCTACCATATTAGAAAAAAGACAATCCTTTATACAAAACTATAGTCAGTGTAAAAAGTTTATAACAAGTAAAAAGTAGATATAATATGAATTGTAGGATTTAATGATTATATAATTATTTATAAATTGGAGGGCTTAATTATAGTTTATAAAAATTAAACTTATATATTTTATCAACCACTTTAATAAAGTTATCGAAATGCGTTAAAAATTATTATATTTATAAAAAATGTTAGAAAACCATTTATAAAAAATAGAATTTAAATTTCATATAACTTTCACCAAAAAATATTTCCTTTAAAAAATATGTAAAAACAATCTTTATAAATTATGTATAAAAAATTAAATAAACATTATAATAGTATTTCCGCACTTTAATGTTTTGTATTAAGGTAGTCTTCAACCATACATTAGGTATCCAGGATATTCACCTTATTGTAGAGGTCAGTATTCCTTAGTAAAGAACCTCATGATCTCAAAGATCAAACACTGGTATTGTTTCCATTAACCTTGAGAACCCTCGATCAGACCAATTATAAAAACACCAATATTTATACCTTAATATCCCTTGATAAAAATGATCATACAAAAATATTATAATACTAATATCATAATTAATTTAAAATAAAATCCTCACAATGGATCCCTTAAGATAAAACTCTATAATGATTACAACAAATCACTCTCAAGAAATGTTCCATTAAAAAAGATTCAAAACAAATTAGATCATCGAGATTTTAAATGTGTTATCTTGTTCCCCTTGATCAGTCCACTATGTTTAGAAATGTTCTTAAAATATTTTTGTTTCAAAATTTTTATGAAAAGTTATAATGGAATCATATGCAGTCCTTCTTCCCTTGAAATCATTATAGTAATGTCTATGTATGATGGTTATCATAGTTTACACCACTATAGTGTATGTTGGCTCCTTCTATTTGGATGGACATTATTTATCTTCCCCTTTTTGATAAAGTTAACTTGATAGATTTTGTAGAATTATATCTAGTGTAATTTACTATTCCTAATCTACTAGAAATTATAAACATCTATCTAGGGAACTTCTTATGTATATATCCAATTTAAAAAGTATATGTTTCTATTGTGTACATAATAAAGGTTCTTAAAATAAAAGTAATAAAGTTCCATTAATATATATATATATATCATAAAAGCATCTTAAGAATCATTGGATGTTTTAAAGTTATAAATGTATAAAATATTAAATAATTTTATAATGATTTCTAAAATTATGATGATATAGTGTCGAAAGTATCCTTTCAATTCAAAAAAATATTGATGAAATGGTTAAAAAATTATTAGTTTATTATTCAATTTTGTCAGAAGATGCGAGAACATGGTTAATAGAATGAACATAATAGAAATTCCTAAGACCTATCTTCTTTTCCTTCCTATAGAGGGATAAAATTTCATCCAAGAGGCTTTCATCATCACTAGGAGTGTTTTCTACAATATATTTGGAAGGTTTTTAATTATAGGGGCATATTCCCAATGCTTAGTTTTGCTCATTGAGACTTCTCAAATAATCATAATCATTACTGTGGGATTAATATATAAAGGTACAATTATATATGAAGTCTATGAATTGTATATTTTTTAGAGATAACCATTCATAAAGGATTCAAATTTTTTCTTGGATTAGAAAACCTTATTGAAGAACCATGTATAGTGTATATTTCATCATCTCACACTGTTTTTCATAGTCTCTCCCTTTTTTCAACCATATTTTGAATTTTCGTTATATGTAAAGTCATTCTATGGTGGTGAAAGTATTTTTTTAAAGAATTTCCATTTTAATAAGTCACTTTAATAGATCAATATGTGTACTAAATTATTTAAAAAATTATTGGATTGATATATTAGGGGAAAAGGGATGATTTTAAGATTTTATGACATGTTTTTACAAGTGGGTTAGAAAATCTCAATGATATATTAAATCCCCTTAACATGAAGGTGTGGAATCTCTAATCTATACCATAAAAATTGGGATGGTGGTCTATGACATATAGTTTTAAGACATAATTTTCCTCTCATTTTTTAGTATTCTTAATTCATAAAGGGGAATTGGTCTATAAAGATGTAGGTAAATCATTAATTGTTAGATCAAGTGTCTTCCCCATGTTATGGGTTTCCACATTTGTATTTTCCAATTTTATTATATTTTGGTTTTAATGTGGGGTTCTATGGAATACCCTTGAAGGTATCTTCAGTTTAGTGTTGTGAGTTTGATGAATATTGGGATCTAAAGGCCAAAAATCCATAGGTTCTCATGGTTACCAACATAAAATATTTTCTACCATAACTAGTTGCTTTTAATTGTCACATATGTGAGAGGGAATTCATGGTTGGAAAGGGGTAATAAAAAAGTAATGGGAGTGAAAATAGAGTAATATAGTGAGAATAGAATGATATTGTCTAAGATTATGTACTTGTATCCTTGAAATAATCTCCAAAATTTGGTTTCCTTAAAGTTACCCTCTAGGTTTATATAATATCATATAGTATATATTTGGTTATCGATTACATTGTGAATTAAGAAGTAAACTATGAAATATTGATATATCAATGGATTTGTCTAAAGAGGGGATACCATTTGTGATGTTTTTATTTGTGATGAAAACCACACTAATATTTGAATTAAAAGATTAATATAGGTGGTTTAAACTTTATGTTGATTCATGAGATATAATGGATGAATTTTTTTATAAAAAATTTTATATCAAGAATTCAGAAAGTGTCCATTCAGTGATATAATATTTGACTTCATCATTAATTTATTTTATCCCTAAAAACATCCATATTTATTAGAATAATAAGTTTGTAATCATTTTTGTGATCTCTCCTAGGGATACGATCATATTAACACTCAACATATGTTATTTTTAAATTCATCAAAGATGAGGATTGAAATATGACATCAAATAGAAATATATGATTAAATAACTAATTATTGAACATATAAAATTAAATAACATATAATGAATCCTATAAAACTCTCTTAACTCGTTATAAAAATTGGGTCATCCCTCCATGTAAGGATATCTCTCAATGCAATTGGAATTTTACTCATAGAAAGAGGATTTAATGATGAAAAATATCCATATAATGAGTACCCCACTATAGTGAAAAGAGTTTCAAGCATAGAGAATATGGTATCAAAAAGATAAATAGATGGGGAATAATAATTAAGAATTATAAAACTATATTAGTTTTATTCCAAACAAATAAGAATATTATAGTAACAACATAAAATTATACACTACAAGAAGTTTAAGAAAAGAAATAACCCCATTTTATTTTACAAATATGCCACTAGAGTTCTGGAGAGATCTTGATCAACCACCCCCTTTATAATTATTTTAAATCAAGGTATGAAAAGTGATGTTGTAAATTTTTTATCAGAAATAAATCTCAGTCATTTTTATGGCCACATTCTTGCGTTTTATATCTCCTTATTACTGAACCACAAAAAATTAAAGATGAAACAGTTTGGGAAACTTATTCAAGAATGAAATGATTCATTATATTACAATTATAATATATTAAAATATCAGTCAAAATATATAATTCATGACACAATTTATTAAAAAATTATAGGATGAATTTTTGGGCCCTGACATTCATCTCAAAATTTCATCTCATCTTGAGTTTCCTTAACAACCATACATAAACCTGTATTAACTTAGTCCACTATTCAATGAAATATTAAAAATAATTTACAATATACACATATAAAAATTTTTATTCAATGGACATTAATTGTGAGTGACACTTAAATTTTAGTGTCATTGTTTCCAATTTTATTTTGATATGGCTGAAAATTCTCTTTTTATTTGATTTTCGAAATCAGATTTAAGGATGAGCGGTGACCCAGACCGAGCCATAATGAGATAAATGATTCAAAATTCAAAATTCAAAAACCCAAAATCCAGCATCATGAACGCCTATTTCACTAAATGTTTTCTAACACTATCATCACAAATCGAAATACATAATTATGCACCATTATGTCAGATCTCGAGACGCAAGATGCCTCGAAATTACCGCTGCAACGACTACCGGCGGGAACACACTGTGCTGAATGCTCCTGCTCTAATCCCCTTATAGAACAAATCCATGTAGAAATTCTTGAAATAGCCTTCCAAAGACCAAAATACTAACCATTGAAGCAACACCAAAATTCCCCAAAAAAGGCCACAATCAAAAAAACTATAAACCTGCACACTAATCCAACTCCCACCATCAAGCATCCTTAAGCTGAATAGATCACTTACCTCCATCCATCCAAAATTGGAAAAGAGCACAATGCAAGACCAAATAGAAATCAACCCACAAGGAAACTTCCAACTGATAATCAAATGGAGATTTCAACATAAAATTCATTGATGTGACCGCAAAAGGAAGGATCGCGGAATTCGAAGAACTAGAAAATCGACACCAAATCATGGACTCAACAAGAGAGAAGCCACCACCATCGCACAGACTCAACACCATGAAACAGTGCATCCAAAACTGAAATGAATGTAAAAAAAAACGATGTAAGAAGAGATCACCAGAACGCCGAAAGGAATACTTTCCACCCATATCTCGTCACCGCCAACTATAACGCACTCGAAGAACACGACGAAGCACCAACTGCACACACCGGAGACAAGGAAGAGACCTTAGGCCACTATATCTATAATCTCGGTCATGGACTGATACCACGTCGACATGTGAGAATCTATCTAGTGATGAAGGACTTAGGTGGCAAGGGCCGATAACAGTGAAAAGGGTGAAATGATCTGAGTCTAACAAAACACCACCATAACCAAAATTTACTTATTCCATTGAATATCATCCAATTCATAAAAATGAAAAACACATCCCACACAGATTATGTTACATGATCCTAAAATATCATATTAAAATAAGAAATACATATTATTCCATAAACTATGTTGAAATGGCATGATATTATCACATTTTAGAAAAAAATTGTAAATTTGGAGAGAAATGAAGTTTAAATTTTAAAAATAATAAGAAAATATTTTTATCAACAATTAACTATATAAAATTTAATTAAACTTCAATTAAAAGTATCTAATTCATGTGTCTAATTTCACCTCCCAACTTTTTTTTTCAATTCCTCATAGAATTAATTGAATAAAAAAGATCATAATTCAGTTTCCCTCTATAAATACATTTTAACATACAATGTTTTCCACTATGATGTCACAAAAACAAATCATTAAACATCGAAAAATAATTTAACATAATTTATGTACATTAGAATATTATAAACCCAAGACCATTCATTTTTTAAAATTCACCACTACTTTCTCATTAATTCCAATTCAGAAAATTAATAAGTTTTGTATCCCAAAATAACTGGGGGATTATTATTATTCAAGGGGAAAAGATGGATTTTCTAGATTGGAAACAGATTTTAACTTTAATCGCAATATCAATAAAATTATATACCTTATCTTTATTTATTTTTCATTTCTTATGTTTTTTTACAATAATATAGGTTAGAAAATTAACTATGGGATAGAAAAAATGGAGTCATGATCCCCAATTTCCAAATAATTAAAATTTGGGTTATTTAGTGCTCTATAATAGATATTTAGATCTTATTTATGGGTAATAAATCTATTAATTTATTATTATCAAGTGTCCAATTCCACACATTAGGTCAATAAAATTCTATATGTTGTTTTTTTATTATTTTCTTTTCATTTTTTTGTGTTTTGAAAATTTTTGAATACTCAAATTAAAAATAAAATAAAAAAACCATTTGTCCAAATGAAAAGGGAAAAGAAACAAAACTCACACCCATTAATAAAAAGGATGTGTATTTTAATTTGTTTATTAAATAATAGAAAATGAAAACATTAATATTCACAACAAACAACAAAAATTATCAATATTTTTTCCCATGAACTTATAATTTCTTTGATATAAAATTATAGGAATGAATAATGATTATATATTTGGTTTTAATGTTTACAAATTATATTATAACGTGAAATTATAAAGGATTGAAACTTAAATTAAATAACAACATAGACTGACACTATCTATTGTGTTGAAGGAGAAAAAATTGAGAAGTTGGAATAAAGTGGATGAGATAGGTTCGATAAAGAAATTTAAAATTTATTCAAGGAAAAAATTCACCAAGTCTGAAGTTATATATTCAGAAGGAAGAAATTAATCATTCAAAATGCATGTTAGAAAAAAAATCCTCAATTATGGTCGAATATGTTTTATGAAGTATGTAATTTATGTGGTACAATTGAAAATCTTTTAAGCTTTTCAACTCTGAAATCTCACCCATCACAACATTTGAGAAAAATGGAAAAACTACGGGATTTCATTAATTAAATAATTAAATAAAACCAAAAGAATGAGAAATATAAACCAATTATTTTTTTTCATTAGATAATGAAAATAATAAAACTACTAAAAATATAACGGTCTTTATTAAAGAAAAGTTATTTGTTTAAAATAATTATCATGACATAGAATCTTGAACTTGTCAACTTTTTTCGTATTAATTCATTATCTCATTCAACTACTATTCAAGTTCATATTTCTGGGTTTGTTATATGAATTATTTACCAAATTACATTGACCTTAAATATATCCAATATTTGGATATGTGTGCTGAGAAGTGATGATTATAAAAATGGGATAAATTTTCATTGATTATAGCCCAAATAATTCCCATTATATAAAATATGTATTCTTTAAGGAAGTGAATGAAATCCTACTAATTATTGGAATTAGTGTGAAGGGTCTTAACTTATTTAGATATGAAGCCAATATTTATATGGATTTATAGTTATCCTTTAGAGTTTAGGAAAGGTTTCAAAAAATCAATTCAAAAATAAGAAATAATCTATATAATCATAATGGTATTAAGGGAAATTTGGTTGCTTTTGGTTGGGAATCCTAATTGTTATCATTTTGGAAATCTTGGAATTGTTTTTAGGAATATCTAGAAATAGTATGAAAAATAAACTATTTTTAAAAACTTTTACCGTGGTTTTCATCATAGAAAATTGTCCTCTACATTCCTTCTAATCCATTTTTTTCTTTATCACTGTATCAAATTAGATCAAGGTTAGAACCGATCAAATCAACTTCCTTTTACAACTTGATTTTGAAAAACGTTATTTCAATATTTAATTATAATTACCTCGACTCCAATAACCCAAATACAGTGTGTACTTAATTATATTGTTACATCAAATAAGGGATAAAAACATGATGGATAAATTAATTTAGAAATATTTAGAGACTATAAACATAAATATGTAAGAGTAAATAGTCAATACATATCACGTTTAATCACCCCCTCTTTCTCTAGTTCCTAATTTCTATTGGGTTAAATGAGAAAATGGGGGTTTTATATTTTCCCTTTAAGTGATATCTTGATGATGAATGATCAATATTTTCTTTTATATTGACTTTTGTTGGTGTGGTTCAAGTTTCACAATGATATTATAAAATATCCAAGGGAAATAGAGGTGATTCCATGCTTTTACATTAATAGTAGAAAATAATAAAGGGTGAGATCATATAATCAGTAATGGAAATTATAAAATGGAATATATTTTGTGCTGATATGGTATAAAAAATATGTAAGAGTAAATAGTCAATACATATCACATTTATTCGATAGGAGGTGGTTCAAAATATTTCCTTGAAAAATATTTGCAAAACAATCATGTGGATAACAATAAATGATGTTTTATTGATGGGGATTATTAATTTCAATTGTCATGACACTTTGGTTAAGGAATCATTCCCTGACATCATAAACCTTATCATTAATTCCTTTTCAAAATACATTTCACTGAATGGGTAGGGATACACAAAATTCTAACCTGATTTGGACACTTATTTGTCTAATGAGAGCTTCTGAGGAATCATGGTAATGTTTATAACTAAGTCCCGCCCATCACATATATATGTCTAATTCATAACATATATTTTGAATCAATAATATAATAAATAATCATTATTTCTTATTAATAAATAAATATTCAAATTGAATCAAGAATATGGAACATTAATGTTTCCCTAGTAAATGGAAATAAATTCTTAATAATATTCATGACCTCACACTATATTTTGAAATTTTTTATAGTTTAGATAATATTAAAGTAGTATAAATGATACCAAATTAATCCATGATTGTGAAAATATGGACATTAAGGTTAAAAAATAATTTCCAACGAATAATGGAGAATGATAGAGAACATGATCATAAGAAAGTGAATGGTCACAAAATAAAGTGTAACCCATAAATTAGTAAAGAATCATAGAATACCATTGATTTATAAAAAACGAAGATTTAGAATAATGGAAATTAGTATAAAAATTTTAAATGAAAATGGTAGTGAAACATTAAAAGTAACTTTACTTAATCATTTTTAAAATTGTTGAAAAAAAAGAGTTTATAAATTATTTCTGAAATTTATTAAAACCATTCAAAAAATAATGCCTATTTATTTTAATATAATAACTAAAAATTCATGGAATATTAAAAAAAGTATTTTCTTTTAAAACACATGGAATTTTATTGAGGATAATAAATAGTGAATAATTTTAGTGGGAATGGTAAAATCTTTTGTTGCTATATATATTGAGAACAACATTCCTTTCATGCTATTGTAAATATTCAAAAATACCTTTTTTAGAAAACAAAAAAAAAATAATTCTTTTAAACATTTTAAAATAAATTAAAAGCTATTATAAAAATACCATTAAAAATAATTTAATAGTATATAAAATTTTCTATAAAACAATTTGAAGATATGGATCTGGAAGGGAAATATTTCTGTCTGAAAAAGAGAAAGAGGGATGATTTTTCATATAATCCATAATTCTATTGTTTCAAGTGTAATGTAGAGAAAAAAGGTGGAATAAAAACAGAAAACCCCTATAAATAAATATAAAATAATAAAATATATTGTTTTTGATAATATAAAGATCACATAATTATTTCTTTATAAATTTAATCATTAACAATGTTAGATGAGTGTGAGATTATAATATAAGCATTTATGACTTTAATAAATTTGAAATCAAGTGACATTAACAAAACCTATATTAAAATTTGAGATATATTTCTCAATCATTAATTATGGATATAAAATTTCATGGAGGTAGTATATAGACTATATTAAAAAATAGGTTCATAACATAAAACATGTCTAATTTGAGTGGAATTGAGATGAAAAACTCTTACATTGGATTCTTTTCATTGCATGATGTGTAATATCTTCCTATATAATAATTTTAAATGTACTAAATTAAGAATATTTTTCAACAATGTAAAATTTTATGGTCCTTTTATAAGATTTTGGATTCTATTTGTTTAAAAGTTTATGCTTATGTTTACCATTTATGGTTGATCAATCAATTTCTCCAAAATTACATTGGTATATTAAATATTATTAAAGGTTTTACCAAATAGTTATATAACCTTTATAATATTAACAATTACATGAATATTTTTTTATTCATTATATACAATTTTTTATTCATTCATGCAAGGTAGTAACAGAAAAATGAATGAACTCACTTTATGGAGGTGGTAATTCACACATATGCACAAGAAACATTATTATTTTTCAATTGATTAGAATGGTAAGAATATATATTAAGTATTATATTTATGAAATCATAATCATGTTATAAATTTAATATATATTTATTAATTAAATATTCTTTACCATCCTATAATAGAGGTGATGAGAAACAAATAACACTGCTACGTGGGTATGCTAGTTCATATATACACATGAGTGATGTTTTCATTTCCTATATGGTGAATATGATATAGAAAATTCATGTAATATTAACCTAAAAACATATAATTGTGATAAATATGTATACTTAATTATTATAATAGATTTATTATATATTTTAATGGGTTTTAATAACAAAGGAACTTGAAAAATATTTGTAAGAATATATACCACTTATGTTGGTAACCTGCTCTGGATTACTGCATTAGCCTTCTTAAAGTGATATTTTGAGAATGAAAGAACCTATAGGTTGCTAATAAATGTTTTTAGGTATTTGGGTAGGTATTGTTCGAGTAATTATCTTAATTAGTGTTTATAAGTGGGAGTAGGATCTTCACTTTTATAAGTGAGGTGGGTGGACAACATGAATATATTAAGAACATTGAAATAATATAAAGTCACTCTCATGGTAAGGTGGACCCAAATGAGATTAGTTCTAAATATTTAATGATATAAGGTGAATATATATTCAAAAAATATTATTTATATAAGTTTTTAGTATATTTTAACACTTATATATTTAGTTGAACGCCTCATTAATCCTTTTTAACCCATATTGTAGTGATTTTTTTTACTGTGATAAAAATTAACAAAAAATTAAGTAAAACTCATTAGAAAATATTAATTTTGTTTAATAAAAATATGGAATCAATTTAAAAAAATTTCAATTTTGTGAAACATAATAAATTACATTTAATAAAAAATTTCAAACCTTAATGAAAAACCATTTTTAGAGAAATGTTCATTTTCAAAATATAAATGATTTTATACAAAAATCACGTATAATGTATATTAACATGGTGTTAACTGGGTTATTTTAAATAAAATTCGGATAATTTTACTTTAAAAATAAAACAAAACTGAATGAAAACTTTTGAAAGTTTGATTAAAAGAGAAGAACAAAAAAACATTATTCCAGTAAATACGTTTCTGAGAATTTAAAAATGTCTAACATATGTTAATAATTTAAATATATATATATTTTAAATCAATTTTACCAATTTATACATATATATATTTATTCTATGTAAATGTTTTATATATTTTAAATTCATTATTGTATCATTATATTGTAAATAATGTGACATTATTATCAAATCGGTATGTTTTATTATTCACCAAAAAATAAACTATTTTTGAAAAATTACAAAAATTCACCCTAAGATAATTTTATATTAGTAGTTTTGTAATATTATTAGATTCATCAAATTTAAATTATAAAATTTGGTTATTTTAGGTTTTAATCATGTTCTTGAATAATGTTTTTTTCATTATACATAGGTTATTTTGAATGAAAAGTATATATAGTATAATTTATGCTTGGGGGTTTCATTGTCCCACTTAAAAACATTAATCCTTGAATTTTATAAAGTTTCACCTCACAAAAATATGTTTGTATCTATTCAACATAACTTCTTGAGTTTCCTGTGTGACTGATTCTATCTTATGATATCTCTGAAGTACCTTTACTAGATTAGTCATTTTATTCCACAACTTTTGTTCTCTAGTGTAAAGAATTGGGATATCATCTTCAAAATAGGGAAGATAATTATATAATTCAATTTATTCAAAAGGGACTACATTAATTGGATAGGTAATATAATTCTTGAAACAGATTAGACTGTATTAACCCATGGTTATATGTATATTACATTATTGTTACAATGTATAAGAGTTCAACAAGGATTGAATGGTTTAGTTTTCTTGGAATAACATATATATAAATACAATAAATTTAAAATCATAAGATACAACATTAACATATAGACAGAACATAACTATCCCTTATATCATATCCCTTAAAATTATATATCTTCATCTTGTAGGTTTCCTGAGAAATAGAAAAAAATAGGAGTTAGGATACATACTCAGTGTTAGGTAACATTCAATATAATATTACATAACACAAACAATGAATAAGTGACACAAAAATTATATGTTAATCAAATAAATCCATAATCAACTAAAAAATGGTATTTTTATATCCAAGAAAAAAAATATTAATATCAATAATAAATGATCTCATATTAATGGAATTCATAATGTTGTGCATCAAAAAAATACAGTCAAGGCATTATCCCAAGAAACCTTTATATCATGGGAAGTTGTAATACCCCAAAAAACATATGTTTTATCACACTATATCTATTGATTTATTGAGGGGGTATGCAATTTCGGGCCCCACCCATCACCTATTCATGTCCAATTCATTCACCATAAGAGTCATTAAGGCATTTCATAACATTACCTGAGGATCATATTTCTAAATAAAACATGGATTTCCATATAGTAATGAAATACAAAAATAAAATACTTCACCATTGAATATAATAATGTGCATGTTTAGGAGACCATCCCTTAATAAAATTTTATGTCATGGGGTGTCATCAATGTCACATGAATTATACTTATTAAATAAATATAGTTGTGAGGGTACATAAAATGTTGTTTGTCATCCAAGGAAGATAATAATTTGATATCATATATTTAATTGGTTGGGGACCTAGTAAGTGGTAAAAAGATATATTTATCATGGTTTATTTAGAGTTTGTGAATATTTCAAATAATTTCCCCGAGGTTTATCTCAATAGGTGTGTTGTATTAGGACCACTCACTGTGCATCACATGGATGATTAATTCAATTGAAAAACCAACCCTTTGGAGGTGATTCTTCTTAGGTTCATCTATGCCACAACCACATTTACATTCCAGAATCCAGACTTGGATATATTTTCTAGAAAATTACATTAACTTTTACTTTACCAAAACATATTTTGATCTTTGCAAAATAAATATTTAAATTATTGAATCCAAAGAATATGAGAGAGTTATAATAATATATAATTATAAATAAATTAAATTTAATGAGTAAAAATGAAAAATTTATTCCATGTAAATGTGAGAACCATACAAAATAATATAGCTAGTGTTTATAATATGAGTTATAAATAATGATTACTGAGATCGAAAAACCCTACTTATGTCTCGGGTGGCAATTCAATTATAATATCTTAAAATAATGGAATTAAACATGATCTTAAAATACCATGAATAAAGGAGTTTCTTGGTATATAATCTCAAATAGGACATATATACACTACATATTTTATGTTGTGTTCATAATACAGAATATGTCTCTAAAAGGGGAATTTGAGATGGTAAACACATACCACTTTTTAAATTTTTTTAAAACGAACATTAACCTCCAATATCATAAATATAGACACTATAATATCCCAACCTTTCATGAGATTTTCCATTCTTTATTTAGGTATTCTTTTTCCATTATTTTTATCATACTAATGTTTCGTTTTTCTTTGTGGTCATTTTAGGTAAATTTGAAGAATTTTATAATCCCATGGGGCTATGCACAGTTGGCACATGGTTAGGTAAAACCATGCATTGTTTCCTAGAATACTAGGTGGTTTTAACTAGAAAACCACACACCAAATAATTAGAAAGCGTAAGGGGTTGGATGGATTGACTAAAACATATAGTCCCCCAAAACAATTCACCCTTGGTCCATATGGGTTTACAGAGTTGGAACATGGTCTTTCAAACTGTGTGCCACCTAGGAGAAATTATACACCCCTTACAATAGGGCATCATGATTAGTTACCATAGTTTTTCTAACCATGTATCTCTTCAAGGTGACCTTCCTCCAAGAATTTATGCTCACAAAAAATTTAATTAAAATTCCTCGAACCCCAGGTTTAGATCCTTAATCATCCCCGCCTAAACTAATACTATTTCCTTTTCTTATGAAGTATTCTAATAGGATTCCTATGATCCTCAGATGTTTTTCTTTCTATGTCAAAGAACTAGTATAAGAAATCAACACCTCTCTAATGTGATATCTCTTATTACTCTAATTCATATCATTATATCCCTTCAGAGAGTGTTGAATCATCCTGTTACTGGTTGTTTATATATAGGATTTAATGGATCTAGTTTTGTTGGATCTTGATCCCATGTTTTGATTTTATATTTCCTCCAATATCCAGAATTCAACCATTCTACATCGAATTGAGAACTAAAGATTGGTGGGAATTCATTAATGAATTTAAGGCAGGTGTACTAAATGTTAATTACCATTGTATTTATCATGATATCATGTTTGTAGTTGAATCATTTAATTTTCATGTTTTCAAATATATTTTAAATTAGAAAACTTATTTGGTTCCCATGTAATTGTGAGATCCTTGATGGATCTCATTGGACTAGTTGGATATTACGAGAATGAGCATGATGGGAACTCACGAGATATTATAATATCCTAGAAATAATGATTCTTGAAATGAATAGAGTAATAATGGTTATGTGAAATTAATGAAAATCCTTGTTGAATGGTCTAATAAAGGCATTTAAAGGGTCGATTGGCATAACCATGAAGGGTTAATGAATTTTGTAATAATTGTAGATGAATTTATTAATGGGGAATTTCACTTGTTGTTCCCTATGATGAAATTAATGATTCTATTTCCATGTTTGATACATTAAATCATGCACCAAGTTGTAAATTATTTATATTGAGGTCAATGATGATTAAACTTGATATATATAATTATATAATTTAGAAAAATGAGTTTTGGGTGAGGACTGGTGGTCCAAGTACCGATGGGGTTCCAGAATGAATCTCTAGGCCCTAAATTTTTATTTATCTCTAAATGTAGTCAACGAGTTGTGGGTGAGGGAATAATGCTCCAAGTACCCATGGGGTTCCTAACTAATGTTTTAGGCCCCAAATGATTGAATGTTAATTGATTCCAGACTGGGACTCCAAGTATCCATGATAATGGTAATTGGAATAATGCTTTAGAGAATCAAATGAAATTTGAATTAAATTGAATAGTGAGAGAGCATGAAAATAGTAAGTTCTAAAATCCATTTGGGGTATGGTTTAGACTCTTGCATTGGATGAAGCTGATATGATATGGTTGACTAAAGAATAATAAATGTGAATCCTATTTACTATTGTAATTTGATATTTTTTATAAAATTATATACACTCTTATATATTGAATATATCTTTAGAAACTATTGGTGGTGTCTTACTAATTATTACTCACTTTCTACTCGGGCTGATGTTTAGCACATGAGTAGACATCATGTTTGCCGGTTCGGATAAAGGAAAGAGCCCTATGTTAGATGTTTGAGCTTGGATTCGGGATGAAGCTTGGATGAAGAAACCAAAAATGATTTCCATACCCTCTTATGAGTGGTTAGAGTGTCTTTATTTAACTTTTTCATTTCACAATAGACACTTATATGGAATGAAATATCTATTTCTCTAGTTATAGTTCATTTTTCTTGTTTTGTGATTCATTATGTGATGTTTGGTTTATATTGGTTATTTATGATTATAGTGACATGGTTATATTTTATATTGTTTTATGATATTTTGATTCTTTAATAATGAGGGTATAGTATCCCCATGTTACATGTTACACCCTCACTACTAATCGATATCCCCAAGCATATGGGGATGAATGTTTGAGGTCATGTAATGAACCCACTTGGGAAATTGGTATGTGGCACGTGGGGTAGGGAGTCACACAGTGGTATAAAAGATGGTTTTTTTTATTTTATGTTGTATTATTGTTTTGGGAACGGTAGACTAGACAATTGGATGAGTCGGTCCTTGGTCATGAGATAATTTGTTATAGTATCCAACCTATATTTGGTGGGAAATCGAAGAATCCTTGGTGGGAATCAATGTTTTTTAATGTTTGCTATCACATTTTAATTTTATTTCAAATTTATTGATTCACTTGTTGTGTTACGTTATTTTTTCTAGTATTTTACACATTGATATATATGTAATGATTGTTGAGTATACATGATTTATTATAGGCACTATGGTATTTATGTGACATGCATCATTTTTGGCATGCATGTAAAAGGATGTTTTGAGTGGGTTTTGGGAATGAAAAATGATTTTATAGATTTCATTAATGTAAAATAAATGGATCTTAATATTGAAAAAATAATGGTTATAAAATGTTAAATGTTTCAAGTTGTAATGGTTGATAAATGTGTGTCTAATGGAATGTTATGATGGGAAATTTGTTTTATCCTGCGTTAACAATATCCCAATTAGGGTTGGTTGAGGGTAGTGATAGTACCTTGGTTTTAACTATTGGGTGATGTTTTAGGGATGAATTGATATAAATTTAAGAAAGTATCTCTTGTTAAAATGTGTTAATGATGTGTTAGGTGTCCTTATATATGTGATTTCCATCATAGAGACATGCCTCCAGGATAAAGATTGTTAGTGGGATGACACAAAGACATTGCGGGAAATGTGACTACAGTTGTGGGACAAGGGGACTTGATATTTCCTGGTGAAAGAGTGGGAGAGATGTTTTGTGAGAACTTTTCTTTATCATTACAGTTCATGGAAAGAGACCCAAGTTAGGATTTTCAAAATAGGTCTCATCGAACCCATTTGTTCTGGCTGTAACACCCACTGATGTTCTCCAGAGAGGGTGGGCATGAGGGAGATGATTTTTGTATTGACTATATCCATACCATAATGGATTATTTAAAGTCTTATTCATAGAAAATGGTCAAGTTATTAACCTATATGTTGTGAGGATCTGTAAGGTTCTGGTGGGATATTTAGGTTTAAGATGAGTAGTAATAGGGAATGGTCTAGAAAGTCTTCTTGGGGAAGTATCTTGAACACTTTTAGATAGTGACACGCAGACAAGAAAGGGAGACTATGATTATGTAGTTGAGCCAAGGAAGCATGTACCTTATGTTCTATGTTGGCTAGTTCATGGAATTGAAACACTTTGTTACATCATAGTTAGGATACAAGGGAAATATGATAAGAAATTTTTCAAAAGGACTTAAATTTGAGATTAAGTCATTAGATAAAATATTCTAATTGTAGATGTTTTCTGAGGTATTGAATCAGGCTCTTATTTAAGAGGGGAACCTCAATGAGTCTTCTAGTGGAGGAAATTATGTTTTTATAGACGACTAGGGGGTACATTTTTATAGGGTTGGATGTTTCGTTAAGATAATGTCAACCATGGTAGTGGAAACAATATCTAGTTAGAAGGATCAGTTACTTAGTGAAGTAATTGAATCGTTCCCAGAGGGTGGAAGATATGTTCATCACGAAGAATGGAATATACAAGAATTGTTCATCAGAAATTGGGAGAGCTCACCTCCAAGGTTTCAAGTCTTCTGTTGAATGATATGGTTGTGAATAATTGTGTCTTTCCACTCTTAGTGGATCCGTATCAGGATGTGTTTGCTGAAGGATTCTCAAGGATTCCACCTACAAAAGATGTTGATTTTACAATTGAACAAATTATTTTGGATGAAAAGGTTTCCATTCAATCATATCGAATGGAACCAATAGAGCTTCAATAGCATAAGACATAGAAGAAATGATTAATGGATAAGGGATTTATCTATTTGAGTACATTGCCCAGGGGTTCCACTATAATTTTTTTCCTAATAAGGTTTATGAAACATGAAAATTAGTTGTTGATTATTGGATGTTGAATCAGATGAATGTTAAGAACCAGTATCCTCTTATGTATATCGGTGATATTTTTGATTAGTTGAGGGGTACTTGTGTGTTCAAGAAGATCAATTTGTAGTCATTCTATCATCAATTGAGAGTGAGACCTTCAGATATTCAACAGACTACACTACAAAGTATGTATGTCCTATATGAATTCGTTGCTTTGTAGTTTGAATTAGTAAATAATTTGTCTATATTTATGGACTTGATGAACAAAATCTAACACCTTTACTTTTATTAGTTTCTATTTACTTTCATTGATGACATATTGATGTACTCCCAGACCCATGATGATCATTTTAAATATCTTGACATCATCCTAAGTACCCTGAGAGAGAATAATATCTATTCCAAGCTATGTTTGTGTCATTTCTAGATCAATGTGGTATATTTATTTGGTATCTTTATCTCCTAGGAGGGGGTGTTAGAGGAACCATATATATTTTAGGTATTTTATTCATGGGATTTTCCTAATAATTTTTTTGATATTCAAATATTTTTGGGTTTAACAAGCAATTGTTAGAGATTTATCAAGGACTTTTCTCAAATAGAAGATCCTATTTTGGGACTAACCAAGAAACGTGTCAAGTTTGAATGGCCTAGAAAATGTGATAATTACTTCTATGATTTGGAAATGTATTTTACTACTACACTAATTTTGTTCGTACCTGAGATTGGTGAGGATTACAAATTATTTTGTGTTTCATCCGGTTTTATAATTTTTGAATTATTGACATAGAGTCATCGCATCTTGGTTTATGGATCACAATAGTTGAGGCTACACAAAAAAAAATTATCATTTGCATGATCTAGAGTTGGATGTGGTCATTTTTTAAATAAATGTTTAGCCGAATTATCTATTATGTGGAAGGTTTATGGTGTATACTAACCAAAACACATTAAAGTACATATTTTCACAATGACATTTGAATCTTCTATAGTGGATATGGTTCAATTATATGTATTCATTTTATTCTGTGCTAAAATATACTCTAGGGAAGTTAAATACTATTATTGATTTGTTATGAGAGAAAACATATAATCACATAGTTTATGAGTCTAATTCTTAGTTCAAGACGATGAATTTTTTTGATGAGATTAAAATAGAGGTTTAGGGGGTATAGAGGTAGATGACACTTTTGTACTTATATACTTATTCCACACATCTCATACGGATCAATGAGAGTTAGTATGAGGATCCAGCAATTTTATCATTATGAGAAATCCAAAAATATGAGGATTCACATTTTGATTGAATTATATATGATAATGAGATAGTCTATGTTTGTGGATGAGTTTTATCTTACTTGTATGTGAGACATGTTGATGTGTGAGTTTCATGCATCGAAGTGGGAAGTTCACCGTAGTTTGATATAAATATACCATGAAATTTGTAGGAAATATTGGTTACTAAGAATGAAGAAATAAATTATAGTTTTTATGACATAATCCTACACCTGTTAGGAGGTGATGGATGAGGATCAACAACATTGTGGATTTTTATAGCTGTTTACCATTAAAGAATAAAAATGGCATGCCATTGCCATGAACTTTGAGGTATGTATTTAGAGGATCCCTCCGAATAATGATGTGATATGGGTGATTGTGAACCGATTAAAAAAAGAATCTCATCTCATGCTAAGTCAGGAAACATTCATGTTTGATCATTTGGGGGATATGTATGTTTAGAAGACAAACGGTTTGCATTAGGTTCTATATAGAATATTCTCAGATCGTGGTTCATCTGTTTCATTATGCTTTTAGAATGGATTCTAGTGGGTGTTGGGTACCAATGTGTTTTTGAGTATGATATTTCATAAAAAAAGTAATGAAATCAATGTGTACTATTCAAGTGCTTGAGGATATGAGGCGATCATGCATCCTATAATTTGGTGGGTCTTGGTAGAAGTACATAAATATGACTTAGTTTACCTATAAAAATAGTTATCAGGGAAAAATCAAATGGAATCATATGGGGAACTTTACAGTAGGCTATACAGACCACCTCTATGATATATGGAGGTGGGTGAGTCAAAGTTATTAGGACCACGTCTTGTGAAGGAGACATCAGAACATGTTATGTTCATTCCGAAACATATGTCTACATCATATAATAGAGAAAAGTCTTATACATATTGATGTCATTGACCTCTTGAGTTTATAGTGAGTGATCATGTATTCTTTCAGGTTTCAATGATATTGGGTCACCATCGGATTCAGAGGAAGGGTAAGCCGGTTCTTAGGTTAATCAGACCTATTTTTCTAAATATTAGGTGAAAGATTTTTTTTATTATAAAAGAAAATACCTCTTAATATCTAGGTATATGGATACCCATTACATATCCTGTAGGTTGAATGTCATGTGACCTATTTTGCTGGACCAATGAAACATCATGCTGAGATCACTACCTTCATATGTCACGACTGCATCAACTCCTTTGGCAATATCAAATTGACCCTTATTATGTGATTAACATTGATGATATTAATCTTGAGGCTGGGGATTCCTTTAAGAAGAATATGATTCTTTTTTTGGATAATAATGAAAAGGTTTTATAGGGAAAGAATTATCCATTGGTCTGAGTGTTGCGGAAACATAGTCGTTTTTCATAGGAAACATGGAGACGGAAGTAGACATGTGGTTCCAATGGCCAAAAAATTTCACCTCAGATGCTTAGTGATTACTGGGAGTGTAGCTTAAGGATGATTTGTTATAAGTTTGGGCGATTGTAAGATCCCAAATAATCATGAAATGACTCATAAGAGTATTTAGTTATTGTTTTATCATTTTTTATAATACATTGGTTGGGTTTTCATTGGGGTCATTTCAGATGAATCTAGAGAATTGTTTAATCCTATTGGGCATTGCATGTTTGGTGCATGGATGGGGAAAACCTGTAGTTTTACCTAATAAAATGTGTATCCCATTTTAAGCCACCAGAAAGAGAAATTATTTTTACCTAACCACACATAACCAATCATGTACCCTTGGGAAGATGTGGTTTTCATTGTTGGTGCATGTATTTTCAAACCATCCCCCACATAGGGGAAATCTCTCACCCCTGATAGTAGACTGACATAGTTAAGGTGCACGGTTTGTCTAACCATTTGACCCATCTAGGAAATCATGTGAAAAAAATTTAAGTGCCCCAAATTTTTAATAAACATTTCATGAACTCAAATTTTATATACCAAATCACTCTTATTTGACATAATATCATTTCCTTTGCTCTTGGAGGCTACTAATAGGCTTCCTATGCAATAAAAACTCATTTTTTTGTGAATTGAAGATCCAGTGGAAGAAATTGACACCATTATGGTTAGTAATATCTTCCATGTTTAGGTTCATATCTCACCTATATTTCTCTACCTTTGGAGAGGAATGAATCATATGGTGGTTTATGTTTTAGTTCTATGTTTTAATGGATCTTGTTATATTGGATCCTGATCATAATTTTTTATCCTAGATCTCCTCTACCATTGTAGATTTTTCCATTTTACATCGAATTGAGGGATATCGTTTGGTAGAAATTCCCAAATGATTCAAAGGTAGGTGGTATAATTTATATTTCCAATTGTCTTGATAATGATATCTTGTTTTTAGTTGTGTTGTTTCATTTCCATGTTGTAAAATGTCTTTTAATTTAGAGAAATTATTTAATTCTCTTTTAATTGTGAGACCCTTCACAGATTGTGTTGGACCTGTTGGATATTATGAGATTAGGTATGATGGGAACCCATGGAGTTTTACAATATCCTTGAAATGATGATTACTAAAGTGTAAAAATTTGAATAATGGATATGATGAATTGAACTAAATCCTTGTTTCATGGTTTGGTAATGTGATTTATAGGGTTGATTGGCTTAAATTTGAAGTGTAAATTAGCTATGTAATAATTAATGATAAATTTATTAATAGGTGATTTTTATGTTATTTCTTATGATAAAAGTAATAAATACATGGATGAATTGGATCATTGGAAAGGTTAACCATGCTGTGAATGATTGATAGGAAGGCCACTAATGATGATACTTGATATATATATTTATATACTTTTAAACAATGAGTTGTGGATAATGGAATAATGCTCCAAGTACCCATGGGTTGGTAGTCTGTTCCTCTTGGACTATGAAGTATATTTATATGTGAATGAAAATAATGAGTAGTGGGTGAGGGACTAATGCTTCAAGTACCCTTAGGGTAACAGACTGATGTCCTAGGACCTCGATGTATATAGGTTAATTGATTCTAGACTGACACTCTAGGAATCCATGATAATTTCACCTAAAAATATTCTCCAAGATACCAAATAAAATTGGAATTAAGTTGAATAAAGAAAACAAAAGAAGGATGTAAATTATAAAATTCCTACGATGTATGGTTCAGACTCCTACTCATACAGAATTTTGTATGATGTAGTTGACTAAAGAATAATATTTTTCACACCTCTTTACTTTTTTCATTCTATATTTATTCTTAATATAACTATGTATGTTTTTATTTACTAGATATTTCTTTAGACACCATTGATGGGGTCCTACTAAGTTATAATCACACCCTACTCAGGCTATCGTTTATTACCCTAATGGACTTCATGTTTTAGGTATGGATAAGTGAAAATTCCTTATATTAGATGGATTAGGGGACTATAAATTATGTAACGAACCACTTGGGAGTGGATTAAGTGTCTTTATTTTTTTATTTTCACTTGACACTTGACACCTATATGGAATGACATATCTTCTACTTTGGTTATTGGTCATTTTCTTATTTTGGGATTCATCGTCAGATGTTCAATTTATATTGGTCCTCTATGTTTTTAGTAACCTAGTATTATTTCATATTTATTTTTTATATTTTGATACTTTGATAAAGATGGTATTTTCTACCCACATTATAAATTAGACCCTCACAGCTAGCTAGTAACCACTAGTATATGAGGAGGCACATTTGAGGTCAGGTAACGAACCAGATCGTGGCATTTGTATGTGGATCCAAGGTCATGGTGTTAAAAATATCTTAATAACATAATGTATAACCTTAAAAATACCCATTTTCATTCATACTCTTCATAAGTATTCATTCTCTACATGAATTCATTCATTTTTCCAGATCAGTGTTCATAGTTTTGATCAATTATACTAGATACATAATAGTTGTGTTTTAATTCATTCTTTCTACAAATTTTATAATTAATATGTCATTAATGTTACTTTTAGGGATGTTTTATAATAATTTATGGTGTCTAAGATTCATTTCATGAGTATTTCATAAATTATCCTTGTAGTCAATGTTGATAATAAGTATGTTTTGGTGATTTTTGATGAATAAAGCTTGTTTAATTAGTTGATGAGTTATATATTTGTATAAAATATACAGAAAAAAATAAAATCATTTTTTAAATATATATATCATATTATATTATTATATAAGATTTCATTCTCATCCATTATAAAAATGTAGGTGGTTGTTCACACAATGCAGGAACTAGTGGTTTTTATTAATGAATGGGGTCTATAAAGAAATAATGATAATAAACTTAATATTGTAACATTATTATATATAAATTCAAATAATATCTCAACACTAGTGTTACTATAATAAATTTGAAATAATATAATTTTGAAAATACTAAGAGGTTGATAATACTCATGTCAGTAACATGAATTTTCATTTTAAGTAACAATTAATTTGAGGGGATTATGACAATTATGAGTGACTAGGAGATTATGTTAGTGGGAGAGGGTTATAGGGGGATTAAAATGTAATATTGTCGACTATAAATTTGAATGAGAGGTGATTCTTGAAGTGGTTAAGATGCTACCATTTTATAAGTGAAGGGAAGTGTTGTTTTAAGAGTAAAAATTAAATTTTCAAAAATGTATTGTTACTAAAAAATTGTGTAAGGAAAAAAATTGGAATTTTTATAAGGGAAACATGTATTGTTCTTTAAAAATAAAAAACATTCAATATAGAAATTTTTTTAAAAAAATTTAGGATTTTCACACTACATTAAACATAGTTTACCCCTTTTAATTTATCCATGAGAATTAATTTTAACCATAGTAATTAATTTTAATGCGAAAATATTACAATTTACCATCTTAAATAGTTTGATAAATATAATTTAAAATGTTATTAACATTTTATTAAGAAATTTTTATTCTAAAATTTAATTTTTAAATAAGAAAAATGAAATGTGTAAAGTAGTTTTTAGAAATTAAAATTTTAAATATTAAATTGATACACAATATAAAATTATATTGGATACTAATTTTAATGACATAAATTGATATGATATAAAAATTATATAAGGTATGATAATTTTAATCCCATAAAAAACCTAATATCTCTTCAAAATACTAGATTTAAAGGAATTTCACAAGGTAGTTTTTTATTAATGTTATATTTTAATTAGTTCTAAAAACATTAGAAAAATTATATATAAATTCAAAGAATATTTTAAAATGAATAACGTTATTCCTTATATTCATATTTTATTACGTGAATGTTTTTATAAACATAGAGTTCATTTTTACATAGTGGTAATATCATACAAATTTCATGTTTTTTAAAAACCATATTTTATGAATAAAAAGTAACCTTTTTAGAAAATAAAAAAAATAATTCTTAGATAATTTTTATTTGGTGAATTTAATAATGAATTTATTTTGGTTAATTGATTTTTTTAAATCAATATATTAAATAAATTAATTAATAAATAATTTTAAGGGGTACATTATATGATATTTTGGGATATGGTGTTTACCTAATACAGTATAGTTTCAGGTGGTATAGTCACCCCTATTAAATAATTTCATACGTAAATTTGTGGAATATATAAAATGTTTAAAACTTTGCATGCTCCTTCCTTATTTATTTTTCAATTTCCCAGGTTTCCACTTCTATTTTTTGATTTATCCAAAGGACTTTCAGTACACGAGTTCTGTGATTCTGCAATACTTACTCTCTGGTGTCTAGAATCTGGATATGAATATCATTATAAGATATGCTTGGATCAAACTATATTATTTCATATATGGGAACATGAATTAGATATAACATTTATTTAATCAGTAGTGAAACATAAAACATGTCATATAACGACCCATACATTACATACATGGTTAATACCCCGAAATTGAAGAATACTTATTACAACATATAACTAAACCATGAAAGGACCGTATAGGTATAGTGTCTTTAGAAACTGGGAAACATAAACAACTGGTTCATAAAGCATCTACATTGTCTCCCATTTATTTCATCATATCTATAGTCCCTTTTTGGAATATCTGACTTAATACACTTCTTCCTGACCTGGGGAAAGAAAACATACAAAAGGGTGAGCTCAAATGCTCATTAAGGGTAAAAAAAAAGAAATATCAATCACATCAAATTCATAAGAACATAACATTTTGGAAATCTTACCCTGCAAAAGAGATCATAATTTCATAACATGGGATAAATAATAGTAGTGAAATGTAATACCAATAATCATAACTTAAAACATGAAACTTTTTGGCATACACACATAATCATAGATAATCATTTCTTATTAGTCAAGACTCATTGCCAAGACTATCATAGTGGACAAAGTCTATTTCTGAACCGAGTTCACTCCTCGTATCAGTCCTGTTTCACTGAACCGGTTTAACCTGTCGTTCCAGCCATATCTATCTCATGAGATATAAAATATTTACCCAATTAATTGTACGTAGATATAGGTCCCACCAATATCATAATTATACCATTCTTATGTGTGCCACAAAATCATAAATCATACAACATTGCATAACCCATGTAATAAAAATGGGATTCTTAAACATCGTGACATCATAAAAAAATTCATTTAAGATAAAGGAATTCATAAAATTAATTCCATCACAATATAATCAAATCAATGTAATAATAGGGATATAAACAGAACCCTATATTATCTTAGATGGAAATAATTTTGATAAAACACTTGAACACCATTCTTGAGGAAAATATCCTATCTACTTCAAAAACATTTTTTCCTTTCTTAACATGTCATACAATTTGAAACTAAAAGAAGTTGATTAAAAATAAACATGAAAAATTGTAAGGTATTCTTCTTGGAAATAATGTTTTAAAAATCCATTCATTACGTATAAGTTAAAAAAACATTCTTCTCGTACTTTTGTCGAAAAAGTCAAAAAGTACCTCGTGCGAAAAATGACAAAAGATTCATTTCATATCCTTTAATAAAAACTCACCGAAGGGTAAAATTGGATATAAAAAATTATAGGTGGATGGAAACAATATTACATATTTAGGGAACATGTATTTGGATGATAAAATACACCCTAGTAAGTACCAAAGTATAAACAATCTCAGATAAAAATGAGATTGTGATATTTTCCCTTACCTTAGGTCTGATTTGCTTCGTAAGTGTCCGAACCTCCTGTAATGATGATTTAAATAATGTTATTGAATTATTCCAGAATCATAATTATTGTTATGATTTTATATATGGTCATATTATTAGCTTTTTATTAGTAATATTTCATTACTATTTGTTATTCATGTGTTTATTACTTTTTGTTCTTATGCATGTTTTGTCGAATAAATTCTAATTCTTCTATTTAGGTTATAGATAAATCATTTCTAGAATGGTATTAGTGTACTATATATCATATTTATTCATTAAATTCATTTATAGAATCATTATTCAATGAAGATCATGTAGAACAAATCACATCACATCATGGAGACGGTATTCCGTACGTATGCACGAGCAATGATATCATTCCCATGATCGTGGAATTGTATTGGAGTGTATGTATACTATTTAAGAATAAATACCACTTTACAATAATAATATATAGTTATTTATTTTCACCATTATACCCATCCAAGTAAGGTGGTGATGGAAAATAAATTACACCACAGCGTGGAGACGGTATTCCGTACGTATGCACGCGTGGTGATTTCATTTTCCATAGGATGGATAGATGGTGAAATAGGGTTGTTTCATACTTATAATAACATATCAGTATATTAGTGATACTGCTGTTATTAATTCATAATAAAACAACTAAAGAAGAAGAAGTGGAAGAAGAAATAAAGTTGAAAGGATCGGTAACAGACATTACCTCTTCTTTGAAGCGCCTCTTTGAGACCTCCTCTTAGGGCACTACAATTGGTCTTTGAAGAAGACCAGGACCTCTAGGGTGTTTCTAGGGAAGTGGAAAAGTGAAATGGGCAGGGATTGGCCGATCATGAAGGCTCAAATTGGTGTGATGAGGAGAGGGAGGAGGTGCCCTTTTATAAGGGAGGAGAGGGGCACCTTTGGAAATATAAGAAATATTAGTTTATATTAAATCTGAACCCCACTAAAAACTTCCAAAATGACTCATATCAGAATATTAGATGATCTAGGGTTGTAATATCATCAACCAATAAAATTTAGACACGTTATTAATTTATTTTAAACATTATCAACTTGATTTATCCTGTTTTATCAATTTAATTTTATTTGTGGTAATAATATTCTAAATTTTAAATTATTATAAATAATTACATATGTGTTGTTAATTTTCCATAATTAGACACGTTATAGAATTATAGACCATATAAATTTTAATTCATAATTTTTAAATATTTTTGTGATTTTTAAACAATTTTATAATATGTTATTTTTATAAAATAACAAGAGTGTCAATTCTGACACTATTCATTTATTTGAATTTAAATAAAATATATACCAAATATATGTTCTAACTAAAAGCCTTAATAGATTCATAAAATGTCACATGTATCTTGAAAATTATTAGAGAACATTAAATAGTTCATATAATATTTATTTTAATATTTTGAAAAACATTTATTTGATATGTTAATTATTAAAATAATTTCAACATCACTATTGTGTCATAATTAATGATAATTATTTAATCCTTAAAAATTACAAATAAATTTCTATGATGTATATAATTTTATTATCTTTCTGGATACTATTAATTTTAGAAGTTTCATTAAGTTTATTGCTAAATTAAAATTATTATACTTATAGGATTTAAGAAAGTGACATGTTGTCACATTCTTTGGTTTTAATAATAATTAAATTATTTTAATGTAAAAAAGTCCATTAAATGAATATAATCCGACCCCTAGGTGATATGGGTATACTTTTAGTCATCCAATAGGTCTTTGGCAGGTGTTAGGATAATTTTATAATCCTATATTTACCCTTAATTACCCAATTTACCTTTAACTATGGTAAATAAAATTTACCTTAGTTACTATTCATAATGTCCAAAAATAAAAAGTCGCCTATTAACATAATTTGGACCCACTTATTCCAAATATGGAATCCATTTTTCAAAATTCAAAACATATAAGTTGCAGTAATTAATTTAAAATAAATCATGTTGTTAAGAAAACAAGTTTTAGAAGTTAAAACATTGCCAAAGATTGAAATGTTTTTCCTATGAATTCAATGTGAAATTAATGCTAATGACATACATTATATTAAATGGTAAAAATATATTCTATTTATACTTTAAAACCATTAAATATTATAATTTAACCATATAAATTATCTCAGAGAAAAAAGTTGTTTTTAATTATAAATTAGCATATTTTTACTATTCATCAAAATGTGAAAGTTATCAGAAAAATATCAAAAAATTATCCAAAGTAAATTTTTATACCCTAATTCAAAATAAGAATTTTATTTTGTCAAATTGAACTTATAAACATGTCAAAAACTATATTTAATGTGGGTGCGCCATCAAAAGGCAGCAAAACTACATTTTTTGAAAAATACTTATTTTACCCGAAATATTTATTTTGTTCTCATACCATGTTCTAGAAAATGTGTAAGATGAATAATAAAATTCAAAATGTAGTCAATACTATTCATAACGGCTAGTTCATAATAATATATCATTGTTTAGTGAAACCCGGTATTGCGTACTACACAAGCTATCGAGGAAGGTCGTGATTGCGTGTAATGCAAGTCAAGTCCATATTGCGTGCTGTGAAAGATTCCTTTGGTGTTGCGTATAACATAAGACATAAAAACAAATTCTCATAAAATCTCAGGGTGTTACATTCTACCCCCCTTAAAATGAATTTCACCCTCGAAATCCATCACTTCATTACAAACAGATGAGGATACCTCTCCCTCATCATATCCTCAAGTTCCCATGTAGCATCTTCTAATTGGTGGTTCCTCCATAAAACTTTCACCAAACTAGTGGTCTTGTTCCGTAGGACTTTTTCGCTACGATCCTGAATCTATATCGGTTGTTCTTCATAAGAAATATCTTTCTCCAGCGGTACAACTTCTGAGCTAAGTACATTTGAAGGATCAGGTATGTACTTTCTCAGGTGAGATACATGGAACACATCATGAACTTGAGAGAGATTCGGTGGAAGCGCCAATAGGTAAGATACCTTCCCAACACGATCCAGAATTTCAAAAGGACCTCTATATATAGGGATTAACTTTCCCTTCTTTCCAAATCTCATGACCCTCTTCCAGGGAGATATTCGTAAGAACACTTTATCACCCACTTCAAATTCTAGGCCTTTTCTTTGGTTGTCGGCATAACTTTTCTGTCAACTCTGAGCTACTCTTATGTGTTGTTGAATAGATCTGACCTTTTCTACCATTTCATCAACAATATTAGGTTCTAATAGCTTTCTTTCCCCAACTTCATCCCAGTAAGTTGGAGTCCTGCATTTCATTCCATAGAGAGCTTCACAAGGAGCCATCTGAATACTGGAGTGAAAGCTATTATTATTAGAAAATTCCACCAAAGGTAGGTCTTGATCCAAACCACCTTTGAAATCTATAGAGCAAGCTCTCAACATATCTTCTAGAGTTTTAATTTTCCTCTCAGACTGACCGTCTGTCTGAGGATGATAAGCAGTGTTGAAAGTCAACTCTGTATCTAGAGTATACTGAAGACTTCGCCAGAACATTGATGTAAACCTCGGATCCCGATCAGATATAATAGAAAGTGGTAATCCATGCAATCTTACCACTTCCTTTACACGTATCCTGGAAAGCTAATCTAGAGATATATCTTCGCTAATAGCAATGAAGAGTTCAGACTTTGTAAGACGATCAACTATGACCCAGATAGCATTATTGCCTTTGGATGTTTTAGGAAGTCCAGTGAAAAAGTCCATAGTGATGTTTTCACGTTTCCATTCTGGTATGGGAATTGTTTGTAACATCCCCTTAGACTTCTGTCTCTCAGCTTTAACTTGCTGACAAACCAAGCATTGAGAGACATATTCAACAACATCTCTTTTCATGCCAACCCACCAGAAGTACTATTTCAGGTCCCTATACATCTTCATGCTTCCAGGATTAATAGAGAAACTATGAGCCTCAACCAACATCTCCTTCTTTAATTCGGGGATGGGAGGAACACAAACCCGATTCCAGAACATTATTATCCCATCACAATCAAGGTTGAATTCAGGAACATTTCTCACCTTCTTTTGTAACTCGACATCTTCTTTCTGTGCCTCTTGAATCTTTACATGTATAGATGGTTGAACATTCATTTGAGAAAGATATGATTTCTCCCCTTCCATTAAAAATACAAGATCCATCCTTTGTAAATCCATAAATATTGGATCTTTTGTGATCCTCATCATGGATGAGCTAGCATGGTCTTGTCGACTTAATGCATCTGATACCTTGTTTGCTTTCCCAGGGTGGTAATGAATTGAGCAGTTATAATACTTAATCAGCTCCAACCATCTTCTTGGACACATATTCAGCTCCTTTTGTGTGAATATATACTTTAAACTTTTATGATCAGTATAAATATCACACCTTCCACCATAAAGGTAATGCATCCAAATCTTTAATGAAAAGATTACCGCAGCTAACTCCAAATCACGAGTTGGGTAATTTTTCTCATGGATTTTCAACTGTCGTGAGGCATAAGCTATCACCATATCATTTTGCATGAGAACACATCCAAGTCCCTTCATGGATGCATCACTGTAGATCACAAACCTTTCTCCACTGCAAGGTAGTGTGAGAACAGGTGAACTGGATAACCTTCTTTTTAGCTCTTTGAAATTTTCATCACATTCCTCCATCCAAACAAACTTAACTCCTTTTCGAGTCAACTTGGTGAGTGGGTTAGATAACCTTGAAAAATCTTTCACAAAACTTTGGTAATATCTATCCAAACCAAGAAAACTTCGGATCTCAGTTACTGTTTTTGGTCTCGACTATCTTTCGATAACCTCTTTTTTTGCTGGATCCACAGATATCCCCTCTTTTGAGATTATGTGACCCAAAAATGAAACTTTTTGAAGCCAAAATTCACACTTGGTAAATTTGGAATAAATCTTCTCCTTTCTTATGGTATTTAATACAATTCTCAAGTGATATTCATGTTCTTCCTTTGCCTTTGAATAGAAAAGAATATCATCTATAAAGACTACCACAAACTGATCAAGATAGTCTCTAAAGACTCTATTCATCAGGTCTATGATGATAGTAGGGGCATTAGTAAGACCAAATGGCATCATTATAAATTCATAGTGTCCATACCTTGTATAGAAAGTCGTCTTTGGTACATCCTCCCTTTTGACCCTTAATTGATGATACCCTGAACGAAGATCAATCTTGGAAAATTATTGAGCTCTGCATAGTTGGTCAAATAGGACCATCAATGCATGGGAGAGGATATTTGTTCTTGATAGTGAACTTGTTAAGTTCTTGATAATAAATGTTGAGTCTCATTGATCCATCTTTCTTCTTAACAAACAGAACAGGTGCTCCCCAAGGTGACGCACTAGGGCGTATGAATCCTTTATCAAGATTCTCTTGGAGTTGTTTCTTCAATTCTTGCAACTCAATTGGGGCCATTCTATAAGGTGTCTTTGAAATAGGCAAAGCACCCGGTACGAGTTCAATTGAAAACTCTACTTCAAGATTTGGTGGAAGACCTGGCAATTCTTCCAGAAATACATCATCAAATTCTCGTACAATGGGAATATTATTAATCATGAGTTTCTCTCCAAACATTTGAGATAAATAGCCTTCATTTAGTGGAATCAAGACCCATAAGATGGATGAAATTTCCAATGGAAGGTTATGTTCATCCTTGCATCAATAGATGATCATAGATTGATCTGGAATATGAAATGTGACTTCCCCTCTTTGGAAATTTATATGAGCTCCATATAAATAAAGCCAATCCATGCCAAGAATCACATAAAATTCAACTATAGGAAGGATCACAAGATTTGCATGAAGCACTTTCCCATAAACTTCAATAAGAGAAGAATTGTAAACTTTTGATGCGACTGTTGTGCCATTAGGAGTTGTCACAGCCAACTCAACATCTAATTGTTGAGGTAATATGGTGATACCTATAGAAAATTCTTCAGAAATAAAAGAGTGGGTGGATCCAGAATCAAATAAAATATTTTCTACTTTAGAGTGGATGGTAAGTGTACCTCTCACCACTTCGTTGTCGTACTCCACATCACCGATAGTAATTGCATGTGACTTTCATTTTCCTTTGGCCTTAAGAGTTTGTTGACATCTATCATCATCATCAACCCTTGGATTTGGAAATTGATTGGCATAATGCCCCATCTCCTTGCACTTGAAACATTGAAGTGTAGTAGGTTCATTTTGTGTATCCCTTCCTTTGATTGCATCATTAGACATCTTCTTCCCATTATTTCGACATTCAATTTCCTGATGACCTTCTTTTCCACACTTATAACATTTTCTTGTCCCCTTAAGACAATTTCCTCCATTATTCTTTCCAAACTTTGATCATAAGGGAAAATTCATCTTCTTTTCAGTGTGGTCTTTAGATTTTCCTTTTAATTCTATTTTCCTCTTCTTATCAAACCCATGTGACTGATGGGTTACACTAATCTCCATCTCAACCTTGAGAGCACATCGAACAATTTCCTCGTAGATATTTAAGTCCCTTATGGATAATGCCCTTAGAAGAATTTGTTTTAAGCCACTAAATAATCGACCAATCTTACTCTCAGGTTGGATAATAATTCTGGAAGCGTACCATGCAAGTCTTGTAAAATTTTCTTCGTAGGTACCAACGGATTCATCATCCTTTTGCTTCAGTTCAAGAATCTCCTTCTCTATCTTTTTTCGAAGAATACGAGGGAAATACTTATTGAAAAATAAGTTATTGAACTCATCCCTTTCCATGGACTCAATTTCGTCCCTTTGCCTCATATTATTAATATGATTCCACCATTGATCAGAATCACCTTCCAAACGATACACTGCTAAGATTACTTTATCATGTTCAAAACATTGAAGAACTGAAAATATCTTTTCAGTGGTACTGATCTATTGTTCATCCACTAATGGATCAGAAGACCCACTGAATGAAGGTGGACATTGCCTCATGAAGGATTCGACAGAATGTTGCTCCTTTATTTGCTCATTTGGAAGTCTTGCATGATTCATAGCTTGAGAAAGTTGTGTGATCATGGCTACAAGATTTTTCATTCCATATCCCATAACGTTTGGTTTCTCAGGGGGACAATTGTTGCATTGCCAGTCGCATTCTGCATTAACACAGTTTCTTCGGGTTCCATCCATTGACTAAAACCAAGAAGAATAGTGTGAGCAACACTAATTATAATAGGAAAACCACAAAATCAAGAATAAAATTTCACACTTAAGGTCTTATCATAGGTTGTTCATGGACATTTCTAAAACACTATGATTGTGTTTTATACTTAGACATATCCTTAGGTTTCTTACTAAGGCTTTCACATCCTAGTTTCCAAAGGATGACTATACCTTTCCTCTGATACCAACTATAGTGACCCATACTTTACATAGATGGTTAATACCTCAAAATTGAAGCATATTTATTACAACATATAAGAAAACCATGAAAGGACCATATAGGTATAGTGTCTTTAGAAACTGGGAAACATAAACAACTGGTTTATAAAGGGTGAGCTCAAATGCTCATTAAGGGTAAACAAAAGAAATATCAATCACATCAAATTCATAAGAACATAACATTTTGGAAATCTTACCCTACAAAAGAGATCATAATTTCATAACATGGGATAAATCATGGTAGTGAAATGTAATCCCAATAATCCTAACTTAAAACATGAAACTTTGTGGCATACACACATAATCATAGAGAATCATTTTTTATTAGTCAAGACTCATTTCCAAGACTATCTTAGTGGACAAAGTCCATTTCTGAACCGAGTTCACTCCTATTTCATTGAACCGATTTAACCTGCCATTCTAGCCATGTCTATCTCATGAGATATAAGATCTTTACCCAATGCATTTTAGGGATATATAGGTCCCACCCATCTCATAATGATACCATTTTTATGTGTGCCACAAAATCATAAATCATACATCATTGCATAACCCTTGTAATAAAAATGGGATTCTTAAACATTGTGACATCATAAAACAATTCATATAATATAAAATAATTCATAAAAAAAATTCCATCACAACATAATCAAATTAATGTAATAATAGGGATAGAAACAGAACCCTATATTATCTTAGATGGAAAATAATTTTGATAAAACACTTGAACTCCATTCTTGAGGTAAATATCCTTTCTACTTCAAAAACATTTTTCCTTTCTTAACATGTAATACAATTTTAAACTAAAAGAAGTTGATTAAAAATAAACATGAAAACTTGAAAAGGAAGCTTCTTGGAAATAATGTTTTAAAAATCCACTCATGATGTATAAGTTAAAAAAACATTTTTCTCGTACTTTTGTCAGAAAACTTAAAAAGTACCTCGTACGAAAAACGACAAAAGATTCCTTTCATATCCTTTAATAAAAACTCACCGAAGGGTAAAATTGGGTTTAAACAATTGTAGGTGGATGGAAACAATATTACATATTGGGGGAACATGGATGTGGATGATAAAATACACCCTAGTAACTACCAAAGTATAAACAATCTCGGATAAAAATGAGATTGTGATATTTTCCCTTACCTTAGGTCCGATTTGCTTCGTAAGTGTCCGAACCACCAGTAATCATGATTTAAATAATGTTATTGACTTATTCCAGAATCATAATTATTGTTATGATATCATATATGGTCATATTCTTAGCTTCTTATTAGTAATATTTCATTACTACTTGTTATTCGGGTGTTTATTGCTTTTTGTTCTTATGCGTGTTTTGTCGAATAAATTCTTATTATTCTCTTTAGGTTATAGATACCTCATTTCCAGAATGGTATTAGTGTACTATATATCATATTTATTCATTAAATTCATTTATATAATGATTATGCAATGAAGATCATGTAGAACGAATCGCATCACATCGTGGAGACGGTATTTCGTACGTACGCACGAGCTATGATATCGTTCCCATGATCGTGGAATTGTATTGGAGTGTATGTATACTATTTCAGAATAAATAACACTTTAAAATAATCATATATAGTTATTTATTTCCACCATTATACCCATCAAAGTAAGGTGGTGATGGAAAATAGATAACACCACGGCGTGGAGACGGTATTCCGTACGTACGCATGCGCGGTGATTTCGTTTTCCATAGGATGGATAGAGTGTGAAATAGGGTTGTTTCATACATATAATAACATATCAGTATATGAGTGATACTGATGTTATTAATTCATAATGAAACAACTAATGAAGAATAAGTGTAAGAGGAAATAAAATTGAAAGAACCGGTAACGGACATTACCTCTTCTTTGAAGGGCCTCTTTGAGACCTCCTCTTAGGGCACTACAATTGGTCTTTGAAGAAGACCAAGACCTCTAGGGTGTTTCTAGGGAAGTTGGGAAGTGAAATGGGCAGGTATTGGCCGAGATTGAAGGTTCAAATTGGTGTGAGGAGGAGAGGGAGGAGGTTCCAATTTATAAGGGAGGAGAGGGGCACCTTTGGAAATATAAGAAATATTAGTTTCTATCAAATCCCAACCCCACTTAAAAACTTCCAAAATGACTCATATCCGATGCTAGATGAGATATGGTTTTAATAGCATCAACCAATAAAAATTATACGTGCTATAAATTTATTTTAAACATTATCAACTCGATTTATCCTTATTTATCAATTTAATTTTATTTGTGGTAATAATATTCTAAAATTTAAATTATTATAAATAATGACATATGTGTTATGAATTTTACATAATATGACACATTATGACATTTTCGACCACATAAATTTTAATTTATAATTTTTAAATATTTTTGTGATTTTAAGCAATTTTATAATTTGTTATTTTTATAAAATAACAATAGTGTCAATTTTGACACTATTCATTTATTTGAATTTAAATAAAATATATACAAAATATATGTTCGAAATAAAAGCTTTAATAGATTCATAACATGTCACATGTATCTAAAAAATTAGTGGAGCACATTAAATAGTTCATATAATATTTATTTTAATATTTTTAAAACCATTTATTTGATATTTTAATTAATAAAATAATTTCCACATCACTATTGTGTCATAATTAATGATAATTATTTAATCCCTAAAAATTATAAATAGATTTCTATGATGTATATAATTGTATTATATTTCTGGAGACTATTAAAGTTCTATTTTTCATTAAGTTTATCACCAAATTAAAATTCTTATACTTATAAGATTCAAGAAAGTGACATGTTGTCACATTCTTTGGTTTTATTAATAATTAAATTACTTTCATGGAAAAAAGTCCATTAAATGAGTATAATCCGACCCTTAGGTGATATGGGTCGAGTTTTACTCATCTAATAGGATTTTGGAAGGTGTTAGGGTAATTTTATAATCTTATATTTACCCTTAATTACCCGATTTACCTTTAACTATGGTAAATACAATTTACCATAGTTACTATTCATAAGGCCCAAAAATTAAAAGTAGTATGTTAACATAATTCAGACCCACTGATTCCAAATATGGAATCCATTTTTCAAAATTAAAAACATATAAGTTGCAGTAATTAATTTAAAATAAATGCTGTTGTTAAGAAAACAGAGTTTAGAAGTTAAAACATTGCCAAAGATTGAAATGTTTTTCCTATGAATTCAATGTTAAATTAATGATAATGAAATAAATTATATTAAATGGGAAAAATATATTCTATTTATACTTTAAAACCATTCAATATTATAATTTAACCATATAAATTATCTCAATGAAAAAGTTGTTTTTAATTAAAAATTAGCGTATTTTTACTATTCATCAAAATGTGAAAGTTATCAGAAAAATATCAAAAATTTATCCAAAGTAAATTTTTGTACCCTGATTCAAAATAAGAATTTAGTTTTGTCAAATTGAACTTATAAACATGTAAAAAACTTGATTTAATGTGGGTGCGCCATCAAAAGGCGGCAAAACTGCATTTTTTGAAAAATACATATTTTACTCGAAAAAATTATTTTTTTCTCTTACCATGTTCTAGAAAATGTTTAAGATGAATAATAAAACTCAAAATGTAGTTAATACTATTCATAACAACTAGTTCATAATAATATATCATTGTTTAGTGAAACCCGGTATTGCGTTCTACACACGCTATCGGGGAAGGTCACGATTGCGTGTAATGCAAGTCAAGTCCGTATTGTGTGGTGTGAAAGATTCCTTTGGTGTTGCATATAACATAATACATAAAAAAAATTCTCATAAAATCTCAGGGTTTTAAATGTCATGTACTTTAGAGGGGTTTGGTGGCATGGATGATCAATAAGTTACAACCCTAATTCATTGTAGTATTTCAAAAAGCCCAATTCACCCATGAATTAACATCCCCTCTATTCAAAATATTAAAACTCCCATCCATGGTGAAACATTAATGAATCCTAGATCCCCAACATTAAATTCAAAGTGTTTCCATTTATTATCAACCTAACCCTTTTATCTCATTTGGGATTCTTTAACGTGATTTTGAATAATCAATATATTAACAATTATCCCTTATACAAGATTGATGCTAACTAACTTTCTTTCTCAGACTTCTTCCCAACATGTTAGTGTATAAAACATTTTCCCTTACAATTATTCATATGGTTCCCTCTTGATACATTATTGTAAGATGTTATTTAATAAAAATTAAAAAAAATGTTAACACTGACCCTACATACCTTTGAAGTTAATAGAACATGATATTAACATGTATTACAATGTCTGGTGAGTCCTTTAATAATTTTTATCTATATGGGGATTATAGCCAGTTCTTAAATATATCTCTATATTGAGATTCCTTTAAAGTCTATTATAATATTTCGATGTGAACTGAGGGTTATGATGAGATATATTTGAGCAGAGTTAGTAAGAAAATCTACAATGACCCATATAACATCAATATTACTTAGATTCTATTGGATTCCAGTGAAAAAGTTCATTGTAACATTGTCACACTTCCATAAAGTTTTAGGTATAGGTGTTATGACTACTGTAGTATGTTGTATTCTAACCTTTACCTGATGCTATACTAATGACTTGGACACATAGTCTAAAATCTTCCACTTCATTCCATCATAAAATAAATACTCTCTAAAATACCTATAAATATTTATACAACAATGATGTATTGATATATTTGATCTTTATAATTCATCTAGTAGTTCAATTTTCAAAATTTTCATGGATGGAATGCATAAACTATTCCCAAATAAAAATACTCAATATCTAAAGATGATGTTTGTCAATTTCTTATCATTAAAAACCATAATATTCCTTTGTAAGTTCTTATCTTATTTTTGGGACTTATATATCTTTTATAAAGAGGATGTTTTTGTAATTATATAGAAAATTAATGATGGTTTATCTTTCTTAGAAATTTCAATATACAGATTTACAAGATCTCAATATATGGGATCCTTATTAATACTCATTATAACTCTGTGGTCTCACATACTTAATGCATCATCAAACTTAGAAACCTTTATTGAGTGGTAGTGTATTAGGGAATTATAGTCCTTGAGTTGTTCCAACCATATTCTTTGCGTTATATTGAGATCCTTCAGATTGATGATATATTTAAAACACTTTTGATATATATAAAAACATTATTCATAGTGGTACTATATCCATATTTTCAAATAAAATATTATAGATTCTTTCTAATGGTCATGATTTGGATAGTTCTATTCATGGATATTCACTGTCTTGGTACTGTAGCAGTACTATTCATAGAATGGGATTTGGGCCAAAAAATGGGCCTACAGGCCATGTAATGGGATAAACGCCCACTAGGCCATCGAGCTATGTAATGGGTCTCCCTCTATCCAGTTAAATAGGTCTTATCTTTGCTTTAATAAAAATGAGGCTTCGGCCCCAACCTTTAAAAAAATAAGATAAACCCCTTACAATCTAAATATATATTATGTTCATCCATGAAAGGCATTATTATACTATATTTATAATTGAAGTTTGAATATAATATCTATCCTTGGAGAAAATTTGAAAAAACATAAATATAATAAGACAAAAGTTGAATTAATCAGTCAAAAGTGTATTACTATAAATTTATAATGTCCATACCTAGTTCAAAATTCTATCATCGGTATATCATCATTATTTACCCATAGTTGATGGTATATATAGTGATGATATATCTTAAAAAAGTATTAGTATAATTAAATTTGATCATGTAAGCCATTAAGGTATGGAAAATGATGATAACTCTTTTTAGTAATGGAATTTATCTCCATATAATCGATGTACAATCTCATTGACTAAGCCTTATTTTTTATAAATACAATCGGGGATCCCCATAGTGAAACACTAGGTTATATAAAAACCTTATCCCACAACTCCTAAAACTTCTTATTTTTCTCCACCAACTCCAATGGTTTTATTATATAGGTATTTTTAGATTTATTCCATACATCAAGAAGGAGTTCAATGTAGAACTCAACTTCACACTCTAGTGCATGATTGGGTAATTATTTTAAAAAAATAAAAGAATAATTGTATCATAGTTATATCCTCTATTCTAATGATGTATTCCACATTCATAGATCATTATTTATCTTTATCTCTATATATAATTTCATTAAGTAAACTTATCAGAGGAGGATTATGATTTATATGATAAATTTTCCCCTCTAAAGAAAAGATATTCCACACAAACTTTACGAATCATTATCTCCTTCCTTTGGTAAGTATTATTTTCTTAATGCTTTAAAATATAATCTAGACCGGTAATATATAATTCAATTATAGGTTAAAAACCATTTTTGAAAATAGGGTATCCCCATGTTTTAAAATCATAACATCCAGACATATCTTTTGTTCCATAAGACTCTATCTTGGTATATTATTTAATAACTACAAAACTATTGTTACAAGGAAATACCTATTGTTTTTTAAAGAACATAGAATATATTTAAGACTTTTAAGATGTAAAATTTAATTCAAAAATATGTAACTATGAGGTAATGATCATTGTAACTAAACATATATCATTTGGAACTTCTACTTGAGTTATTTTAATCGTATATTCTTGGACTTTCTCCAATTTCCTTTTCTAGCATAAATTTCATTAATGTTTGGGGAATTAGTTTTTATAATGTCCCTTCTCCTTGTAGTTGAATCATTGAACATCAAAAATACTTACTTGCCATTTCATTTTTGATCTTAATAGACATTTCTCTACACTTAAAAGATTTTTTTCCCTTCCTAAAAGCCCCCATGGTGTTTCTTACCATGGTTATCATATATAATAAATATCATCCCTCTTTTCTTCCTCTTTTCCACATTGATCTTCCTATAATTATTATCTAACCTATTCTTATCTTGATTTCCCTTGAATACATTCATTCTAGAGATATTGTTTTCTATCTTAATTTTTATTTAGATTATATCATCATATTAGGAATTTGTATTAAAGAACAGCTCCCTTCAAAGGATATATTTTAACTCATCAAATAAATGATCAATGTTTCTTTCAAATAAATGTACATAGTACTCATATTTCTAATATAACTTTGTATAGATAGCCTCATTTTATACAACATTTTTTCATATTTTAGTCCAATATTGAGGAACTTGATTTCCATTTCTACTCAATTATCATGAAGAAATTACATTTCATTGAATAAATCCATAAAATATTCCCCTTCTATTAACCTAATCTTGTATCCATATTTATTGATTTGAATTAGAGACAATTAATAGTCTGCATCCCCCTTCAGAAGAGAGAATACCTTTGTGACTTTTCCATTTTCTCTACTTTTAAATGTAATAAAGATCTTCTCTAGGAACTTGATCTATTGTTTAACTATTTCCATATTAGTAGTTGCATTGAATGACGGGGGTTTTTCACAATACGTGATCCAAAATAGATACATCATGTTGTGAATCAATAGGTTTATCTATATTGAAGATATTATTTATTACAATATGGGATAACACCCCTAATAAAGTTATGAACAGATTAGCCTCAACTCCATCTCCACTAACATTTTTTGAGGGAATATTCCTACATTTACTATGGTTGTTGATGATGTTCCCATACTTATTATTAGTGAACATATTTATAAAATGCCATACATATAATTTCCACACAATTTTTTTAAAAAAAATACAATGCCTTTTTAATTTTTTGGACTGTTACCTATAAATCATTAGGATTTTTTATTAAAAAATTATAATCTGAAATGGTTTATATGAATCTAATCCTTAATGTTTCTACTAAAAATAATTTGATACCAACAATAATATACTATACTCCATAAACCCATAGATGATCATTATATTGAATTGTTGGAATAAATTAAAAGATTTCCTGAAGTATTGAAAATTTATTAGGATTGTAAGACTGAATAAATACATATAATACTTGTCAACACAAAGTATACAACATGAACATATAGTAAGAACCTATTTAACCCTTCTATAATATCCATAAAAATTGTACACAATCCTCTTCTTGATATCTTGGGGAAACGAAAAAAACAAGGGTGAGATCATATACTTAGTAAGGGGAAACATACAATGGATGTTTATATAACATAAACATGGCATAAATGATATGAAAAAAATAAATTAATTTCATGTATCTATAATCAAATGAAACTGAGGGCATGGTATATCCTTGAAAATAAATGAAAACAAGGATACAAATAATTATTAATCTCATACTAATGGAATTCATAATACTATAAATAAATAAATTACAATTAGTGCCACATGTAAGATACAATCTTATAACAAGAAGAGGTATATACCAAATAATAACATACTTTTCTCTTGATATCTGATGATAGATCTAGGTGATGTATAATTTCAAACACCATGAGTTAGCATATTTAATCCAATTCATTCACTATTAGAGTCACCCATACCTTTTATAACATTCCCTAGGTATCATATTATTAAATTATACTAGGATATATGTATAATTAATAGATATATAAATCAATTACTTTCACATTCAATATAGTAACATGGATGTCTAGGAGAATATACCTTAATCAACTTGGAAGTTGTGGGGTATCATCAAAGTAACATGAAGTACCCATATATAGGAAATATAGTGGAAAGGGTACATATAAGGTTCTAAGTAATCCATCTAAGATAATAATGGGATTCAATATATTTCATTTCAAGGAGACAAATAAAATGGTGGGAATTTTTTTTCTTTACTGTTCAATAACAACATGTGGATATTCCAAAATATTTCCCCCTGGGAGTGTCTTTCAAGGTGTTCAGTCTTTGGACCCCTTATCATGAATTATGGAAACAAATGAGTCAATACTAAACGAAACCTTTTCATGGGGATTACTAAGAGGTTCCTCTATACCATAGCCACATCGATTTTCTATTATTTATAAAAAGATATATTTTCTAAGAAATCAGACAAAAATTTAATTTAACAAAATATCGCATGGTTTTAATCCATGGAGAAGGTAACATTGGAATTAAAAGAATATCATAGAGGTATAACATTATAGACTTTTAAATACCATAAATTTCTTGTGTAACATGAAAAAAATACATACTATTTCAATGTAAGTTTCTTATAGAATAAAACAAGCAGTGATTACACCATCATTCACAAAGAATGAAAATTAAGATAGAAAACTGCACTTATGGAATGAGTGTAAATTCAATTATAAAATCTTCAATGGGTGTAACTAAACTAAATAATAAAATATTATTAAAAATTTAATTTCATGATATAACATCTCAAATAGGTATTATATAAATTACATAAAGGAATTTGGTGTATAATAGAAAGCATGCATTAATGAGAAGAATTTGACATGAAAAACCCCTTACCACTTATCCCAAATTCAATGAATGTACTTTAAAATATTGTATCATAAAAAGATTTATATTAATAAATTAATTTATGAGCCCATTATTATTAATTTTTTATCATAATATTTAAAATTAGTTATTCTCTATATGAAATATTCTGATCTTCCACATCTCTGTTTGTAGTTTTGATCTTTTGAATTCATTTCACAAAATCGATGTTCATTTTCTTTATTATTCCAGACTAAATTATTCACTAGTAATTAAATTTTCTTTCATTCAATATTTATAATAATTTATAATGATTAAAATTTCATTAATGAGTGTTTTTGACATTATCCTTGAAGTTAAAGTCGATAATAATCATGTTTCAGTTTTTTTGTATACAAAAGATATTTGCTTAATTGACGAATTAATTTTTTTATAATATCTCCAAAACCAAAAAAATAGTTATTTAAACATTTAATTCTCATTATTCCACTAAATAATTTTTATTGTCATCCATGATATAAATGTGTAGTATTTTTCAATATGGTTGTCAAACTAACCCAAACATGAACATACCCTGATTTATTGAATGGATATGATTTTTTTAATTTCATTATACCATAATCATAATGATCTTATTTAGTGTTTATTTTTGAGAAATATTATAATTTTATGAAATTATAAGAAGAATAAATTCATATAAAAATTCTACATGATTTTAATGAAATATTATCTTCTCATCAGATTAATTTTAAATGGTTAAATTAACAATGATCACTTTTTGGTCATATCATTAATAGGTTCTATAATTTTAAATACCATAATTATTTTGATATTAAAAAAATTATATTGATCATTTCAGGCCATACTTATATCCAACCTTGTATATTAATAAAGTAAAATGAAACATGTTACGTTGTGGAGGTGGTAGTCCACACAATGGGTGAACAATAGTTTAGTTTTTCTTAATGGATTTTTTATATGAATAAATAAGGATTAAACCCTTAATATAGTAATTTAATAATATATAAATTATAATAATATCATTATTATCGTGTGGATATAATAAATTTAAATAATATAGTTAAGAATAAAACTATGTAGTTGATAATAATCATGTCGAGAACTTGAATTTTTATTGTAACTATCCATCAATTTGAATATAATAGGATAATGTAGTGTCAACATGGGATTTTATTCATGGGACATGATTATTTTGATATTAAAATCATTTAGTTTCAAGTTTAAATTTTAATGAGAGGTGGGTTTTGAAGTGGGGAATATGTTACCCATTTATAAATGTAGGGAATGGTGGTTTTGGGAGTAAGCCATACATTTTAAATAATGTTATGTTATTATTCTAGTTTCAAAGGGAAAAATGGAAGAAAGTGTAGGGGAACATATATTGGTTGATCCAAATCTTAACAATTATTTTAAATTAATTTTTAAATGTTTTATGAATTTTAAAATAGGGTAAAGTTAATTTAACCTTTTTTTACATTGACAATTAATATCCAACTATAGTAATTAAATTATATGAAAAGATTAATATTGGAATTTTAACCAATTTGATACTAAAAATTTCAAAATTAATTATAATTTTATCTAATTAAATTTATAATGTTGTGAAAATTTGGTTTCTAAATAAACATACTTAATCATGTAAAAATAGTTTTAATAGAAATATAATTTTAAGTATTAAATTTATGTTCATGATAAAATTATCTTGGATACATATTTTAGTGATATAAGCTGGTTTAGTTAAAAATAGAATTTATGAGATATTAAAGAAAATTAAAAAATTAAACTCTTGTGAGAGGAATCAATTGACCAATTTTTCATTAACGGAGAGTGAACTATTTCTTTGTGCTGCTCCATTGCCGATTTCCCTGGTTTGAAATCATAGTATATCAATAGTGACAAAAAAATCTAGGATTATATCAATGTAGTGGAAAAATAATCGTAAATAAATGGGGAGGGATATACCACTAGTAATGAGAAGGTGGTGCATTTTGAATGTGAGGAATAAGGCTCAGTTTGATGGATACCTCATCACAAGGATGGCCCTAATTATCAGGATCAAAATTCTAGAAATAGACAAAGACATGACTCTAAAATGTTGGTAGAACATCCTCTATATATTATATATCATGTGTTAATAGCATCCCCTCCACATACCCCCAAAGGTCGTTCCCTGAGAGCTAGTGGACATGGTGGTATCCACCAATCAATAGCCTCATGCTTAATGTCAATGGATCATATAATATGGGTGTGATATGATGGGTTAGGGAGGGTTGGGGGAGGTGGAGGGTGTGGTAATCATTAGATTCTCCAAATTCTTAGTTTTCATTGCCTTCACAACTTCTTATTGGGTTGGTGACTCCCTCCATACAGAGCCATGGACCATGCTTAATGGGATAAATTTTTGTAGTTCCAAAATATTGTGTTGACTATGGTTGAAACATATTCTATGGACACCAACAGTACTCTCCAAGGGATAATATCCAACCCATGGTCTATTTACATCCACATCTAAATATGTAAACATATCATAAAAAATAGGATGGAATTTATTCACACATAGAATGATGGGGAAAACATCAAAATATATCTTTTTAATGGCTCCTCAAGAAGGAATGTTTACTTCCTTTACAGGTGTGGGTTCCCTCTAACATGAGTGTGAGAATATTTTAAGAGGTTATTCTCTCGAGTTACATTAATTCAGAATCTCATTATCCATCATGATCCAATGTTGTTTTCTTTAGTATTTATTTTTTATTTGTATAATTCTATAATAAATTTCATTACATGAGTTTTGAATTAGTTCTAAAAACATTGGGAATGTTATTTATAAATTCAAATAATATTTTAAACTATATATTTTTATTCCTTAAATTCATATTTTATTACTTTAAAGAATATAAAAACACCTTTTTTCATTCATATATAACAATAAATTCATTAAAATTACAAGTTTCATGAAAAACATATAATTTTTGTTTATTAACAAATATTTTTAGAAAAAAGTTGAAAAATTATCACATAGTTAATTTTGATATAATGAATTCAAAAAAGATGTTATTTTTTTAAAATTTCAAATAATTAAATCAATCTATTAAATTAATACATGAATAAAGAAACATTAAATTGGGAACTATGTGATAGTTTAAGATAGGGTTTTTACTTGTTATAATATAATATCAAGTTTTATAATTTGTTAATAATGAGATATGGTTTGTCAATGGTGGCCTTCGCCCTGGGCAGCGATGGCCTCCTGTTAGGCCCTTCTTCCCTTGGTGGGGGGCGGGGGATCTTCCCCGCCGCATCCTGGTGATCGCCGCTTTGTTCCCTTCCAGAATCCTGATTATCTGCCCTCATTTCCTCAAATCCTCCTTTCTCCCAATGTTCCAGAACGTTTCGATGGGATCCCGCAGCTCTCTATCTCGACTCAGGAGTTCACAGATGCCTCCTCCTTGATGAATACGACCGTAATAGCATGATTCAAGAAACGACGTCCGTCTGTGGATCTATTTGACTGGTTTTTCTTCAACGCTTGGGGACTTCAGGATCGATCCGCCATGGGTCTCCTTAACTCAAGGCATATAATAATCTGGTTTTCATGTGAAGAAGATCTGATATTTTCATGGTCGTATGCTCCTCAGTACTGTGATGGCTCCCATTTTTTTCTCTTCTGATGGACATGTGACTATCATATTAAATGAGATTCTCTGACCATGACAATTTGGTGTGTCACCCGATCTGTCCAAGGATTTGCGTCGAAGTGGATATCTCCAGTCCTCCGGTTCACTCTTTGTTGATTTATGTGGGTGAGGAGTTCATGTATAAACAATTAGTGGTTTTTGAGTCCTGGCTTGATTTCTGCTCCCGATGCTTCAAAATTGGACATCATCAGGAAAAGTGTAGAGGTAGGAAGTTGATTCTGTAGGCGGCCGAGGGTGTGGAGGACAGTGTGGTGCCCTGTTCTCAGTAGCGGCATTAGGGTCTAGATGATGGGGAGATGGTGGGGTCTAGTCCTGGTATTGTAGAACAGGGAATCGTTAAAGAGTCAGTGGAGAAGTCTGAGAACCCGACAGTTGCTGCTGTGTATGCAAGACTGAAATAGGATCTGGGGGTGTTCAATCTAGGAGCATCGGCTGCCAAGGGTAGTGCAGAGATTATGGGTGGTTGAATCGAAGAACTGGTGACACATCAAGACACGGATGATCCCTTAGGTGGCAAAGAGGACATAAAAGAGACTAGGAAAGGTGGATCGGATGAAAACAGTGGCTAGATGGTGAGAATTCAATCTCGGATGAGCTCAAGTCCTGGGAAAGAGTCTCCAAACATCGAGCTTTCTGCTGAAAGTCAATCAAATCATGTTGAATAGCAAGGCCGGGGGTCAAAGGACACTAACAACCAGCCTCAATCTAGAGGTCAAGGATTCGAGTAACACAAAATCCCAGATATGATAGTACCCCCATGCAGTGCTGCCCCTGTGGGAGGCAACATCATGGAGGCCGAGGATTCTGGAATAGCACTTCAGGAGAAGTCATTTTTTCAAGATGCTACAGATTCATTGCATGGACAAAGGAGGTGGGTGGGAGTAAGTGTCTTGGGGACCTAGGACCCAAAAAATCCCATTCATAACTCCCCATTCCTTCAGGATGAGAGAGAGGGGAAGAAGAATGGCTTGGAGGTCAAAGCAGGTAAGACAGATTTTTGGTGCAGGCCGAGGCCCACCAAAGAAGACTCGGGGGTGGAGTTGAAAAACCATTTTGAAGGTCTGATGGATCAAGAACAAACAAAAACATAAGAGAAAGATCTAGGTGATGATGGGTTTAGCCAAGTCTCAATGAACAGTGTGGAACATTTCCAAGGGAAAGTCCCTCACAACCCAAGAAGGAAGAAGGGGCAAAAAGGAAAGTGTGACTTAGGGAAATATATCGTGGTCAAGGGAAAAAACTCCAAGGGATGCAAAAACTACTCTTACTTTCCTAAACCGATGGAAACCAGGTTGGCCAAGAAAGGCGGAAACAAGGAAAGGAAAGGCCTACAAGAAAGGGAAAGTGGAGACCCAAGCAATGAACCAAGAGAGATGAAAGAAGAGGCAGGGGTGTGTGAAGCTCATCCTCCACTCCAAGGAAGAAATGATTGAAAAAGTCCTTCATCCCAACGCCTCAAATGATGGAATATTATGAATTTATGAAATAAGGATGAATATTGATGCCACTGAGGAGCAAGAAGTGTGGATAGACAAGAAAGACAGAATCATTGCTCGGGGCTTCAATCAATGCAAAATCACCTTGGAGGAATTCATTCAAATAATGGACAGAATGGTTACTCACCTTGAATAACTCATCAAAGTGGATCGAGACACTCAGGTTAGTACTTTGCTCTGGGAACTATATAGAGTGTCTGACTCAAAGAACCTTAGTCTTGTGTTTAACCATTTTGTGAGCTCTTTTAGTACGTAGTGTTTTTTGTTTTGTAAACCATGGTTTCCCACTTGTCCATAAAGTGTCTTTGTAATAAAAATTAATATAGGAGATATGGGACAATCTATTTACTTTAGAGTGGTTGGATGGAATTTCCAAATAGTAATCCATAACAAATTTTTTTCTGATATCTGAATAGGACCGATGTACCTGAGACTTAGTTTCACCTTCATTACAAACCTTATAACACCCTTCCATGGAGGTAAAATCATTACAATGTGACACCCTATATGAAATTACTTATCATTCCTTCATTTATCATTATAAAAAAAAATTCTTATTAAATCCGCCTTTGTCTAACAGTTAATATTTCGCAATTTCTCCATTGTCTACTCAACTAGTTGTGGACCTAAATTGAATGTTAAGATGGAATGAGAAAATTATATATTATAATGTTTGAATTTTCCCTTAATATTATCCATCTATATGAGGATGATAAGTAGAGTTCAATATAATACAATATTGAGAGCCTTCTAGATACTTTTTGAGAACTTCAATATAAACTGTGGCTCATAATCAGAAACAATTGAATGATCTACACCATGATGTATCAAAATATCAATGATATAGAGTCGTGTTAGGATATCAGGAGGTGGATCCTCCCATATAGCAAGGAAATGTGCGTAATTATTAAGGGGATCAAAAATAAAACATATGGTATCATTTATTTTATGATTCCTTGTCAATCGTGTGAAAATGTCTTCAATAATATCATCATAATTATATATAGAAATTGGGATAGGTTGAATTACTCCTTTAGGATATTCTATCAAAATTTATATTCCAATTGTAACACCCCAAGCTTCTACGGTACGTTTCCCTTCGAATAATGCGATAGCGTGTGTTGTACGCAACCTCGAGTTCTAACACACACCACAACTAATTAAACTAGCCGTTGTGAATAGTAATACATACTTTTTGAAATCATATATATTTTATATTTCAAAATGGACTTCATTTTTAGATTCGGAATATCAAAATTAGCCTAGGGTGAAATTTTGGTACTTTTCGGATAACTTTTATATTTTGATGAATAGTGAAAATTACTAAATTTTAATTAAAAACAACTTTTTTAATCAAAATAATTAATAGTGATAAATTGTGGATTTGAGTGATTTTAAAGTATATTTAGAATATATTTTTACCATTTAATATAATGTTGGTCATTGGACATAATTTTACAATTAAACCGAACATAAACAAGTGTCAATCTTTTGATAGTTATTACCTCTTAAAAACACGCTTTTTGTTTTGACAGCGGGAATTAATTTTAAATTAATTTCTGCCACTTCTGTGTTTTGAATTTAGGAAAATGAATTCCATATTTGGAATCAGGATGTTCAAATTGTGTAAATAGGTAACTTTTATTTTTAGACATTTTGAATAGTTACTGTGGTAAATATTTTATTTACCATGGTTAAAGGGTAAATCCGGTAAATAAGGGTTAAAAAATAATATTATAATAATACAAAATTACCCTAAAACGTGTCCTAACCTTATTGGTGGACACATACCCGACCATGGGCATCCTTGGGTCAATTTGGGGACCCCTTGGATCCACTTGTATGTGGTAGGGACACATTATATTAATAAAGTTAAAATAAAAATAAAAATGGCATAAGCTTACATCTTTTAGAAGAACAATTTTTACATAGGGCTATACATGTTGAATTTTCGATTATAAATATTCATTAGAAAGCTAAAAAGATTTCCTACATAATGATATTTTATTTATAATTTTTAGACATCAAATAATTTAAATTATTAATGACACAATAATGATGCAATGTTTACCTCATTAATAAATCATTTAAATAAATAAGATTATAATGATTAAAATATTATCTAAAACCTGTCCAATTCTTATTGGTTGATGTTATTTAGAATATGAGTCATCTTATCTTCTACCTCAATGATTTTTGGACCATTATAAACCGAATATAATTATATTATAAAGTAATACTTTCACTCTTTCCTAAAGAGCCCCTCCTCCCCCTTATAAAAGGAGACCACTTCTACTCATTCCTCACACCTCTCAAGCCACTTGGCTCGTCCAAACTCTACCCAACTAAGCTCCCCACATCCCTCTCCTCCTCCTTGAAGCTTCCCCTTAGGCAGAAAGCATTTCAACAAGTCCTTTGGTTCCAACCAAAGTGAGTTACCTAAATTAAAGGTAACGATTTCTCTTAAATTATTTTCATTTATTTTGCTTCTTCAACCCCCAAACTCTTTTTATTTACTTTCTTTTGTAACAACACCAGTATCCTCAATATACTAGGATGTTTTTATAATAAGGATTCAAACTACACATACACACAACTCCATCTAATGGATGATGAACATAATGTTTCTGTGGATGGCAAACTAACGCCTCACGAAACGATGATTGTTCAAATACATCTTACCGCCTCTCATGGTGGCCATTATGATGGAACTGTAATTAAATATGATGTTAATGATATATATTTTATATATAAGCTTCTGTAATTCCATTTTATTTCATACCATTATTCGTTTCATGTTGTATATACATACGATAATTTCATTTGAGGAAGTGCGGACTACCGCCCCCTTAAAATGATATGACTCGTTCATACCACACATGAAACGTATAAAGGATGGTGTTAATGAACTTAAGTAACATATATAAAATATTATATTATACTGGAATAGTAATATACCTATGTATCATTTGTATTCTATTCTTTTAAAATAAAAATTAAATGGAAGTAGCGTTCGTGCGTACGTACGGACTACCGTCTCCACGAACGCGATGAGATTCATTTTCCATCGTATCCATTCAAGTATAATTATCATTTGATGATTTAAAAATGATGTTTAAGGACTTGATACCATTCTGGATTTGAATAATATACAACTTATCCTTTACAAACATGTCTTACGTAACAAAACATACAAAAGCAAACAAGTAAGTTCACACCCGAAACAGCGATAATACTAAGATATTATTATCAAATCAATATTAAAAAAATCATATATGATATCATATTAATGTATATGATTCTTGTATAATTTAGTAACAATTATTTCACTATTATACAGGAGGTTAACCTACCCAACCAAGTAAAAGTACAAGGTAAGGGTTATTTCACAATCTCTTCATTATCCGAGGTTGTTTATACGTAATAATCTACTGGGATCTCTTTATCATCCACATCCATGTTTCTTAAAAATGTATTTCAAAACATTTTTACTATTTACAAGAATATGGGTTTAAGTCATTTATACCCTTGTTTGACTTTTTATAAGAGGTTTATAAAGGAATCTTTCCGTCGTTTTCAAAACAAGGTCCTTTTTAACCTTTTCGACAGAATTGAGGTAAGAATGTTTTTTTTAACTTATACGGCGGGTGCGGTTATTTTCCGCCGTTATAAAATCGTCGAAGCTTTCCATACAAGCTTATAATAATATTTTCAAAGAAAATGTTTTATTTTATATAGAACTTAAATGATTTCAAAATAAAAGGAGATACTTCTTTAAAAAGAATTTTGATTTCATCTATGTCAACATCCTTTGATGGATTTTAAGATTATTTGAAGTTGATTTATTATGATACAAAACTTCTATATTGTATTGAAGGTTTTGTGATATGTTTGACTGTGGATGTGCTATTTTTATACCATTCATAGTTTATGGTGAAATTATTGACATTTCGTATGCTAGTTTTAATACGAATGTTTATGTTATGTTTAAACCTTTTCATATGGGAATGCATTGGACTTAATAAGTGACGGGTGGAGCCCGCTATAGCTCCTCGAAGCATCGGTAGGTCTCATGAGACAAACTAGTGTCTTGGCACAAGGCCTTGACAAAATCTTATTTGTAGTCTTGGCACGAGGCCTTGGCTATGTGGTTATGATAGTCTGGCATTATGCATTCCAACATTATGAAAGTGGTTATTGATTTTTTGCATGTGATTATTCGATTAGTAGAATATCCATGTGAATAATTAAATGGCATTATTTCATTTTATTTATGCCATACCATGTTGAAAGTTCATATTTAAAAGGCTTTTGTTTTAGTTATACATTGCCTTAAATGTTTATTCTTTCCGCTATATTGTTATCCTTACTGGGCATTTGAGCTCACCCCTTTTTTATGTTTTATTTTTCCCAGGATGTGAAGAAGTAAGTTATGAATGACCTGCAGGGATTTTATGAGGGGATAATAGTGTGGTCTATTGAGACATTATGTTGTTGTAGTAGTTTTTCATTTTATAATGTAATGTAAAACTTATGAATATATCTGGCATTTTCCAAGGCTACTAAACCAATCGGTCTTTCGAGATTTGATCTTTCTTATGATCATGCCAATGTTATGTAATAATGCACCGACTCTGGGTAACTGGGGTCGGGGCGTTACAGTTGGTATCAGAGGAAGTTTAGTACAAACCTTGGAAGCTAGATTTAGATAAACTCTGATTAGAGCACGTAGACCTAAGATGAACTTTGAGGATTAGTGTAGAAGAACGTCCTAGAATTTTGGTATTGTAGAGATTTTGTGAGTTTTCCGAGCAATACATCCCTGTCTGGATACGAGCAGGTAGAGGCGGCTCTGGCACAGATGTACCTAGGGGTAAAACCCGAAAACACCGCTTTGAGCTAGACTCGAACGGGAACTGGTGCACGACAACGGGCCTTGCTGCACTCTTGGTTACGACACTCCCGGGGGATATTCTTAGGATAACTCTCACTTTCTTTACAAATCATTATGAAGGGTTTATGAGTATATACTTCCTCAAAGAAAACATATTTATGATTATGGATTATATCCATAGATAGTTCAATTTATGTTTAGTGTTTTATAAGTATGGGATTATGTATTTTGATTCATAAACTGATCTAGTTTATGCCATTGTTTAGAAATGGCGCCTAGTGGAAGAAATGGAAACCGTATCAATGCACGCACTCCATGTAGGGATTCCCCTCCTGCTCAAGATAATTATAGTGGGGCTGGTGATGCAACTGGTGCTGATCAGCTAATCACCGTACTGGGACAACTTACTCAGGTTATGAATAATAACCTTACCCGTATGGAGCACCCTGATCCGCAGCGTGGAGGATCAATGTTAGATCGATTCATGAGACAACAACCACCAACGTTCAATGGGAGTACAAATCCCTTAGTAGTTGAGCAATGGATATTTTCCCTAGAGAAAATATTTCAGGCTTTGGGGAGTAGTGAAAGGGAAAAAGTTACCATGGCAGTTTACCGCCTCACTGGAGATGCTGATCAATGGTGGTCATTGATTCAAAACATGAAGGAAGATGATGAAGTATCAAACATGGAATGGAGGGAGTTCAAAGATCTGTTTTTAGAAAAATACTTTCCTCGCGACCATCGAGCAGATATGGAAAGGCAATTTCTGAGTCTGAGACAAAAGGAGGATGATAATGTCACAAAGTATGAGGCTAACTTTACAAGGTTAGCGAGGTATGCTGGAGATTATATTCGCAACCCAAGAAGTAAGATTGATCGTTTCTTTGATGGGTTAAAACCATTTCTCCGTCGAGCATTAGTCTCACAATCCTTTTCATCGTACGAAGACATTGTCTCATGTGCTATCAAGACCGAAAAGGAATTCTCTAAGTCTTATGACTTTAAAGAAATGCAAGAGAAGAAGAGACCTGCTGATCAATCTGGGAATGGAAATAAGGGGAAGAAGGGAAAGGTTGAATATCCATCTTGTGGTAAATGCGGGAAGAAACATCCTGGTACTTGCTTGAAGGGAATGGGAGTCTGTTACAAGTGTGGTGAAAAAGGCCACCAAGCTCATGATTGCAAGGGGAAGAAGGAAGCTACCAACGTTCAGTGCTACAATTGCAGGGAGATGGGGCATTATGCAAATGCATGCCCTAAGCGTCAGGAGAACTTACCTCAGAAAAGGCCAAGGGATCAAGGCCAGGCTTATGCTATCACTACTGCTGAGGTAGAAGCTCCGAAAGACGTGGTGGCAGGTAATTTAATGGTTTCCTCAAGTTTAGCAAATGCATTATTTGATTCTGGATCATCGCATTGTTTCATATCTTCCCAGTTTGCTAAGAAAATTAGATATTTCCAATTTGATTTAATAAGGGAGTTGTCTGTTAAAACTCCTAAGGGAAGTATCGTTGCAACAAAGTTTTGTGAATCAGTCCCCATTAGAGCACATAAATTTTCTTTATCTGCTGATTTCATCGTCATACCTATGATTGAGTTTGATATAATCCTCGGTATGGACTGGCTTTCGGACTATGATGCGAAGATTTATTGTAAGAAGAAAGAGGTTACGATTCTTGATGATAATGATAAGGAGCACCTTATTTTTAGAGCAGAATCGTCACCACCTAATTCTTATTTAGATCCACCCCCAAAAGCTCAACTTAATTCAATTATTGGGGAGGAAGAGAATGAAATAACTGTCGGTGAGGAAAGGAATGTTCAAATAGAGGATGTACCTGTTGTGAAAGAATTTGTAGATGTATTTCCGGAAGATTTACCTGGACATCCTCCAGAACGAGAAGTTGAGTTTTCTATTGATTTGATTCCTGGATCAAGGCCTATATCGAAGACCCCTTATAGAATGGCCACTGTAGAGTTAGTCGAACTAAAGAAACAACTAGAGGAATTGAGTAATAAGGGATTTATTCGCCCTAGTGTTTCTCCATGGGGAGCCCCTGTTCTTTTTGTTAAAAAGAAAGATGGATCTATGAGGTTATGTATCGACTACAGGGAGATCAATGCTATAACAATAAAGAACAAGTATCCCCTACCTCGTATTGATGATTTATTTGACCAACTGCATGGAGCTCAATACTTTTCAAAGATTGACCTTCGATCTGGATACCATCAGTTGTGTGTGAAGAAGGAAGACATTCCGAAGACAGCATTTCGAACCAGGTACGGGCATTACGAGTTTACTGTAATGCCGTTTGGATTGACTAATGCACCCTCTGTATTCATGGATCTGATGAATAGAGTTTTCAAGGAGTATCTCGATGAATTTGTGGTGGTATTTATTGATGATATCTTGGTATACTCCAAAACCTACAAAGATCATGAAAATCACTTGCGCATTATCTTGAAGACTCTGAGGAGGCATGAATTATATGGAAAGTTTAGCAAGTGTGAATTCTGGCTTCAGGAGATTTCTTTTCTTGGCCATATTGTCTCTAAAGATGGAATCTCTGTTGATCCTTCTAAGACCAAGGCAATCCAAGAATGGCCAGCACCTACGAGTATAACTGAGGTACGTAGTTTTATTGGTTTGGCAGGTTATTATCGACGTTTCGTCCAGAATTTTGCCCGATTGGCTAACCCATTAACGAAGCTCACACGTAAAGGGGTTAAATTTGTTTGGACAAAAGAGTGTGAAGAATGTTTCGAAGAACTGAAGAGAAGATTAGTCAATGCTCCTATATTGACTTTACCATCGGGGAATGATGGGTTCGTTATTTATAGTGATGCATCGAAGAAAGGACTTGGTTGTGTCCTTATGCAAAATGATAGAGTTATTGCCTATGCATCACGACAGTTGAAAATTCATGAACAAAACTATCCTACTCATGATCTCGAGTTAGCAGCAGTGATCTTTGCTTTGAAGATATGGAGGCACTACCTCTATATTGAAAAATGTGAGATTTATACTGATCAAAAGAGTTTGAAGTATATTTTCTCACAAAAAGAACTCAACATGAGGCAAAGGAGATGGCTTGAATTACTCAAGGATTATGATTGCACGATACACTACCACCCGGGGAAAGCAAACAAAGTAGCAGATGCTTTGAGCAGAAAAGACCATGGAGTTCTGAACATGATGAGAATTGAAAGGGATCCAATTTTCATGGATCTAGTGAAGATGGACATGGGAATAACCAGGGAAGGTGAAACATCAATGCTTTTTCAAATGGTTGCCAAACCATCTTTACTTGAAAGGATTAAGAGTTCTCAGAACGATGATGAAGAATTTCAGAAGAAGATTAAAGCTGTGAATGATGGGAGATTGAGAGACTTTGTGTATGAAGATGGAATTTTGAAATTCGGGAAGAGACTTTGTGTTCCCAATATACCTGATCTAAAAAGGGAATTGCTGGATGATGCTCATAGTTCCAATTTCTCTATACACCCTGGGAGCACCAAAATGTATAGAGATTTGAAGGAACGTTTTTGGTGGGACAACATGAAGAGGGAGATTGCTGATTTTGTGTCAAGATGTATGGTTTGTCAACAAGTGAAAGCTGGAAGGCAACAGCCTGGAGGAGTCATGCAACCTCTTCCCATACCAGAGTGGAAATGGGACAATGTTACGATGGACTTTGTCATGGGGCTACCAAAGACTCCTAGAAGGAATGATGCAATATGGGTGATTGTTGATCGTCTTACCAAGTCAGCACATTTTCTTGCTATAAGAGAAGATCTACCCCTGGAACGTCTAGCAAGACTATATATTAATGAAGTTGTGAGACTTCATGGAGTACCCATATCGATTGTTTCTGATCGTGACCCCCGTTTTACTTCAAGATTTTGGAAAAGTCTTCAGAAATCCCTGGATACTGAACTTCATTTGAGCACTGCTTACCACCCTCAGACAGACGGACAATCAGAACGGACTATTCAAACCTTAGAAGACATGTTGAGATCTTGCTCACTTGACTTTCAGGGTATGTGGGATCAATATTTACCTCTGGTAGAATTTTCCTATAACAATAGCTTCCATTCGAGTATTCAGATGGCACCATATGAAGCGTTATACGGAAAGAGATGTCGTACACCAACCTGTTGGGATGACGTTGGTGAAAGAAAACTTGTAGGCCCAGAACTGGTGGAGGAAACGGTGGAAAAGGTGAAAGTAATCCAAAATCACATCAAAGCAGCTCAAAGTAGGCAGAAGAGCTATGCCGATAATCGAAGGAAGGATTTGGAATTTCAAGTCGGTGATCATGTTTTCCTAAAGGTATCTCCATGGAAGGGAGTCATACGTTTTGGTAAGAAAGGTAAATTGAGTCCCAGGTACATCGGACCTTTCGAAATTCTAGAACGAATTGGGGCTGTAGCTTACCGATTGGAAATGCCGCCAAGTCTCTCCAAAGTTCACGATGTGTTCCACGTATCTCTGTTGAGAAAATACATGCCTGACCCAACGCATGTACTCACCTATGAGGAATTAGAACTGGAACCCGATCTGTCTTATTGCGAAGAGCCCGTCAAGATTCTTGATACGAGAGAACAAGTACTGAGAAACCGGACGACGCGTCTGGTAAAAGTTTTGTGGAGAAATCATAAGATGGAAGAGGCAACGTGGGAACCCGAGGAACTTATGATGAAAAACCACCCGAGTCTTTTTATGCAGTAATACCCTAGAAATTGCGAGGACGCAATTATTTGAAGGAGGGGAGAATGTAACACCCCAAGCTTCTACGGTATGTTTCCCTTTGAATAATGCGATAGCGTGTGTTGTACGCAACCTCGAGTTCTAACACACACCACAACTAATTAAACCAGCCGTTGTGAATAGTAATACCTACTTTTTGAAATCATATATATTTTATATTTCAAAATGGACTTCATTTTTAGATTCGGAATATCAAAATTAGCCTAGGGTGAAATTTTGGTACTTTTCGGATAACTTTTATATTTTGATGAATAGTGAAAATTACTAAATTTTAATTAAAAACAACTTTTTTAATCAAAATAATTAATAGTGATAAATTGTGAATTTGAGTGATTTTAAAGTATATTTAGAATATATTTTTACCATTTAATATAATGTTGGTCATTGGACATAATTTTACAATTAAACCGAACATAAACAAGTGTCAATCTTTTGATAGTTATTACCTCTTAAAAACACGCTTTTTGTTTTGACAGCGGGAATTAATTTTAAATTAATTTCTGCCACTTCTGTGTTTTGAATTTAGGAAAATGAATTCCATATTTGGAATCAGGATGTTCAAATTGTGTAAATAGGTAACTTTTATTTTTAGACATTTTGAATAGTTACTGTGGTAAATATTTTATTTACCATGGTTAAAGGGTAAATCCGGTAAATAAGGGTTAAAAAATAATATTATAATAATACAAAATTACCCTAAAACGTGTCCTAACCTTATTGGTGGACACATACCCGACCATGGGCATCCTTGGGTCAATTTGGGGACCCCTTGGATCCACTTGTATGTGGTAGGGACACATTATATTAATAAAGTTAAAATAAAAATAAAAATGGCATAAGCTTACATCTTTTAGAAGAACAATTTTTACATAGGGCTATACATGTTGAATTTTCGATTATAAATATTCATTAGAAAGCTAAAAAGATTTACTACATAATGATATTTTATTTATAATTTTTAGATATCATATAATTTAAATTATTAATGACACAATAATGATGCAATGTTTACCTCATTAATAAATCATTTAAATAAATAAGATTATAATGATTAAAATATTATCTAAAACCTGTCCAATTCTTATTGGTTGATGTTATTTAGAATATGAGTCATCTTATCTTCGACCTCAATGATTTTTGGACCATTATAAACCGAATATAATTATATTATAAAGTAATACTTTCACTCTTTCCTAAAGAGCCCCTCCTCCCCCTTATAAAAGGAGACCACTTCTACTCATTCCTCACACCTCTCAAGCCACTTGGCTCGTCCAAACTCTGCCCAACTAAGCTCCCCACATCCCTCTCCTCCTCCTTGAAGCTTCCCCTTAGGCAGAAAGCATTTCAACAAGTCCTTTGGTTCCAACCAAAGTGAGTTACCTAAATTAAAGGTAACGATTTCTCTTAAATTATTTTCATTTATTTTGCTTCTTCAACCCCCAAACTCTTTTTATTTCCTTTCTTTTGTAACAACACCAGTATCCTCAATATACTAGGATGTTGTTATAAGAAGGATTAAAACTACACATACACACAACTCCATCTAATGGATGATGAACATAATGTTTCTGTGGATGGAAAACTAACGCCTCACGAAACGATGATTGTTCAAATACATCTTACCGCCTCTCATGGTGGCCATTATGATGGAAATGTAATTAAATATGATGTTAATGATATATATTTTATATATAAGCTTCTGTAATTCCATTTTATTTCATACCATTATTCGTTTCATGTTGTATATACATACGATAATTTCATTTGAGGAAGTGCGGACTACCGCCCCCTTAAAATGATATGACTCGTTCATACCACACATGAAACGTATAAAGGATGGTGTTAATGAACTTAAGTAACATATATAAAATATTATATTATACTGGAATAGTAATATACCTATGTATCATTTGTATTCGATTCTTTTAAAATAAAAATTAAATGGAAGTAGCGTTCGTGCGTACGTACGGACTACCGTCTCCACGAACGCGATGAGATTCATTTTCCATCGTATCCATTCAAGTATAATTATCATTTGATGATTTAAAAATGATGTTTAAGGACTTGATACCATTCTGGATTTGAATAATATACAACTTATCCTTTACAAACATGTCTTACGTAACAAAACATACAAAAGCAAACAAGTAAGTTCACACCCGAAACAGCGATAATACTAAGATATTATTATCAAATCAATATTAAAAAAATCATATATGATATCATATTAATGTATATGATTCTTGTATAATTTAGTAACAATTATTTCACTATTATACAGGAGGTTAACCTACCCAACCAAGGAAAAGTACAAGGTAAGGGTTATTTCACAATCTCTTCATTATCCGAGGTTGTTTATACGTAATAATCTACTGGGATCTCTTTATCATCCACATCCATGTTTCTTAAAAATGTATTTCAAAACATTTTTACTATTTACAAGAATATGGGTTTAAGTCATTTATACCCTTGTTTGACTTTTTATAAGAGGTTTATAAAGGAATCTTTCCGTCGTTTTCAAAACAAGGTCCTTTTTAACCTTTTCGACAGAATTGAGGTAAGAATGTTTTTTTTAACTTATACGGCGGGTGCGGTTATTTTCCGCCGTTATAAAATCGTCGAAGCTTTCCATACAAGCTTATAAGAATATTTTCAAAGAAAATGTTTTATTTTATATGGAACTTAAATGATTTCAAAATAAAAGGAGATACTTCTTTAAAAAGAATTTTGATTTCATCTATGTCAACATCCTTTGATGGATTTTAAGATTATTTGAAGTTGATTTATTATGATACAAAACTTCTATATTGTATTGAAGGTTTTGTGATATGTTTGACTGTGGATGTGCTATTTTTATACCATTCATAGTTTATGGTGAAATTATTGACATTTCGTATGCTAGTTTTAATACGAATGTTTATGTTATGTTTAAACCTTTTCATATGGGAATGCATTGGACTTAATAAGTGACGGGTGGAGCCCGCTATAGCTCCTCGATGCATCGGTAGGTCTCATGAGACAAACTAGTGTCTTGGCACAAGGCCTTGACAAAATCTTATTTGTAGTCTTGGCACGAGGCCTTGGCTATGTGGTTATGATAGTCTGGCATTATGCATTCCAACATTATGAAAGTGGTTATTGATTTTTTGCATGTGATTATTCGATTAGTAGAATATCCATGTGAATAATTAAATGTCATTATTTCATTTTATTTATGCCATACCATGTTGAAAGTTCATATTTAAAAGGCTTTTGTTTTAGTTATACATTGCCTTAAATGTTTATTCTTTCCGCTATATTGTTATCCTTACTGGGCATTTGAGCTCACCCCTTTTTTATGTTTTATTTTTCCCAGGATGTGAAGAAGTAAGTTATGAATGACCTGCAGGGATTTTATGAGGGGATAATAGTGTGGTCTATTGAGACATTATGTTGTTGTAGTAGTTTTTCATTTTATAATGTAATGTAAAACTTATGAATATATCTGGCATTTTCCAAGGCTACTAAACCAATCGGTCTTTCGAGATTTGATCTTTCTTATGATCATGCCAATGTTATGTAATAATGCACCGACTCTGGGTAACTGGGGTCGGGGCGTTACACCAATAAACCAAGAATCCTGCTACATAGTTAACAATTTCCCACTTCGTATTAGCTAACCAAAAATATTCCCTAAAATCCATATACAAATTAGTGCTACTTGGGTGTATATATAAACATTATCTATGATATTAATCAATTAATTCTCTATTTATTTGAGGTATTTATTAAACACATAGAAAGTTTATGAATTTATGAATACCCTTTTATAAACAAATTCTGGATATTTTACATCGTTCATGAGTATCATTTTATATTGTAAACTCTCATAATCAAGATGAACTTTTTGAATATTCTCTAGTAAATATGATTTCAGTCATTTATAAGAGTAGTGATGTTTCCCCTTCCTTAATAATTATCATATATAACAATAATTAATATAAATATATATGATCATTATCAATCCTTATTTTATTTATAACTCCATGACATTTCCTACTCAACACTTTGGCCACTATATGTTTTTTCTCAGGGGGTAGCTTCTTATGAAATCATAATCTTTCAGGACCTCAAGCAATATTTCTTGTCTCATGTTGATTTATTTTGAAGAAAATAAATGTTTCAGACTTTTTTGATCCGTATATTAATCACATATTTCACTACATAAACAATTCCTCAATTTCATAAAGAAAAAAGTTATGTCTTACAACAAAATATTATGGGTTAGAAAATTCTGTTAAGGGATCGTTAATTTTATTGACTCATAAGAAACATATTTATCATTCCACAAAAAGATACATCTAATTAATTTGGTTGGTGAATCACTAAATATCACAAAAAACAACCCTTATTTAATGGTAATGTCAATATAGATTCATTGAAAAATAATCTCTTTAGTTCTTCCAAAATTTCATTACATTTTACTGACAATATAAACTCATTCCCATCATGTGGGAACTTGTATGACGAGATAACTAATCAATAAGTTTTATAAATAAAAAATTGATAGTTACCTACTAATATATGGAAACTATGTATCTTAGTTATATTCATTGGGTTGTTACATTCTTCAACTACCTTTTTCATTGAATATTATACTAATATTCCTTCCATAGAGACAATATAAATGTGAAAATAAGCTTCATGAAGCCCGAATTTACAATTTCTAAATTTTCCATATAACTAATTTATGTAAAACATTTTATGAATGAATCTCAAATAGAGTTTGTACTTGTCATATATTTTATATTATAAGAAGATATCTTTCATTAATTCTATAATAAAATATTTAAGATAATATTTTATTACTCTATTCATCAGAATTATAAAAGCAAATGGTACTTTAGTCAATAAAAAATGGTGTTACTTTAAATTCGTAATTAGGTTAAATTTTATCTAAGGAATATCTTCCTTTCCTACTCACAAATGATATTACGTACTATGATGATAAATATTTGAAAAATATTCATCTCCTTCAAATTGATCAAAAAAATCATCAATGGATGTCAGATGATACTTTTTATTTATTGTAATATAATTGATTTCACTATAATTGATGAAAAATATCATATACCCATCCTTCTTCTTGAAAAAAAGAATATAATCTCCCCATGATGAAACAATAGGGAAAATGACTCCCTTATTACAAAACAATGACATTTGTTTCTTTAGTTCCACTAATTTCACAATGGAAACTATATAAGGAGTTATAGATATTGATTTTTATTAGTAGAAAGTTCAATGAAACACTCAACTTCACATTCAGGTGAGTTTCTTGGTAAATCTTTAGGAAACCTATCAATGTAATCCTGTACAATAGATACATATTCTATTCTAGGGTTACCTTTTCTATTCATAAGTTTTATTTACTCCTCTTCTATAACAATTTCATGATGACTAGTTACTAGAAGTGTATCCATACATGATTTAGATGACGTATTATTTCCTATAAAGAAGAGGGATTCTATATCCCTATCACAAATTCTAATATACTTCTACTTGAAATAATTTTTTTCATTATACTTTTAAAACCAATCTATACCAAGGATTATATAATTTTAAAACATAGGTGGAATAATATTTTTTCTTATAAGGTATATATCAGGGAATCATATAAGGGGTTAACTAACATATCCTCATTTTATAAATATTTCCACTAGGAGAATTTATTGAAAAACAACATATTATTGTTCTAGATAATGGGTTAATATTGTTGGAACACATGGAAGATATAAAAGAGTATAAGGATATAAAGTCAAATATAGAATTCTCTAACTTTGAGTTTTTGATCAAAGTACTTACCAACATATTTATAAGAAGTTTAACATGAGATATAATAGTGGCACTATATTGGCCTTCCCCCATTATCCACTTATCATGTAAGTTCCCTTAGTAATTGGGGCATTGGTTTGAATAATTTCCCACATGCCTATAGTATAAGTACTTGATAACTATATTTTTTTCATTTTAATTTTATTCATCATCCAGATAGCCATTCTCATTACACTTATTAAAATTTCTCATTTTCATCAAATATTTACCAAGATGTCTCCATACATAATTATAATAATATTAAAGTCATATTTTTTTCTTTACTTTTCTATAACACATTTCTTTTTTCCATACTGATTAGTCAACCAATTATTTTCTTTATTTCCCTTTAATATAAAAGTTCTGGATTTTTTGTTTTTAATATAGTTGTCATATGATACAATATCATCACATGTTGAAAACATTTATAAGACCAGTTAACTTCAAAGGTTATTCTAAATCCCATAAAATAAATATGAAATATTGTTTTCTAGATTACATATATAGTTTTTTCATACTTTTCTAATCTTTTATAGATCACTACATATTCCACAACACTTTCCACTTACATATATTTTGGTGGATGAAATTTATCTCCATTTCAGATCATTTGTCTTAAAGGAAATATTTCTTGATGAATATAATTTAAAAAGTTATCCATTACATAATTTAAATTTTATTATATTCTTTAATATTTTTTTTATCAATGACTAATATTGATCAATATCTACCTTTAGGAAATATACTACTAGAACAAACTTTTCTATTTTATTACTTCTTAAGGAAAGGAATATCATTTCAAGGGAATTGATCCATTAATCAGCAACCAATGTTTTATTAGTTTCATTAACGGATATATAATTTTCTAAAAATCAATCCAACATAGGTTCATCACTCGATTTAGTAATAGGTTTCTATACACGAAAATGATTATTCGTCAAAACCTTAGTCAGTTGCCCCAAAAATTCTATGAGCTACTCACCTCAAATATCCACAGTATTGAATTTCTTGTAAGGGAAATCCCATAATTAAATATGAGTATTGATATCATTTCCTATTTTTATTTGGAGCCTTCTCTAAATAGTAAAACACATATAATTATCTCATGAATTCAAGAATTTTTTTCGAGAAATAAAAATTCCTAAAAGATTTAAACATTCTAGGGGATTATCTTAATGCCCTTTCTATCTATTTTATTACAAAATATTATTCCTAACAGTCCTACTAAACATCATTTTATACTAAAAATAACAAAACAACCTCTAGTAACCCTGAGACTAGGTTTAACTTATTACATTAGTACAATATACAAGGGATCACCACAAAAAGGATCAATCAGTTTAGACGTTTTGAGTGACAACATTCAAACATGAATTATATATTACATTGTGAAACTAAAATCTAAAAATAAAAACATTATTAAAGCCTTAAATATCATTCAAATATTCATTATTCATATCCTAGGTAAAATAATTCATAATGTAGTGTGAGATAAGATTTTTGGTAAGAGAAAGAATACAACTATATATAGCATCACCTACTATCACTAGGAAAGTCATAGATATTAAGGAACATTAAATAATAAAAATATATTCCATTTAATAAAAATATTAAGTTTAAAAATAAATATATGAATATAGGAACAACACTATCACATGGATAAGAATAACATATATTTTAACAATAGATATGAATAGTGTCAAATTTCATGATCTTTTCATAATTTCCTCATGCTAGAACATCTTAAACCATATTAAAAATGGTTTGTACTAATAAATTTCCAGGAATGGTCAGGTATATCACAAATACTCAACTAACATGGCTAAAGATTCATCTCATGAGACATATCTATGTAATGAGGGGATATCGATAACCTGACCCCATCCATCACTTATATATGTTCAGTGAAATTCCATTGAATTGAATCAATAGAATAAAACATAATCAATGTTCTTTATAATAAATTAATATTAACATTGAACAAAGAATACAAAAAATCCGTATTTCACAATAAAATAAAATAACTTCTTTAATTATCTTTCTCAAACTAACAATTTATATTTAAATGGTAAAAGGTTTTAATAATATCAAATTAGTAGAAATTATATTCAATATATTAAATATATTAAAAATATGGACATGAAGAAGAAATATAATTTCCAATAAACAATGGTCAGTGATAAAGAATATGATCAAAATATTGCTAATGATCACCAGATAAATTATTCTCCTTAAATTAGAAAATAGTGATAGAATAAAATTGATTTATTGGGGGTGGTGGATTGAAATAAAAAAATTATTTCTATAATTAGAGGAAAAAATTATAGTCAAACTTTAAAAATAAATATTTTAATTATTCTGTAAATTTTTTTAAAAAAAATAATCTATAAATTAATTCCAAACTAATTTTCATCCTTTTGAAAAATATTTTAAATTTATTCTCTAATAAAAAATAAAAGCCCAAAGAATAATGGGAAACTTATTTTTCTTAGAAAAAATAGATAATTTTAGAGGAATATTAATATTCAATGATGGTCATGGAGGCGGGGAAATCCACTCATCTCTAATACATTAATTTTTTTTCTTCAATTTCACACTATTGAAAATGTCAAAAAAAATTATTCAAAAAAGATTAATATAACACCCCAAGACATTATACTATTTTTATTTCTACATAAATTTAATTTTTTCCTTATTTATTTTTATCCAACACCATTTAAACATTTGACACACATAAATATTATTTGTCTTGCGTTACACAAAAGGCCCGGTTTTACTGAACACAATATATTAATAAAATATTATTATTTAATATAATATATAACATAGCCATTAAAGTATCAGGTATGAATAGTATTAACAAAATTTTGAATATTATATGTTCCGTATAATTTTAATAGTCATTCTATGTATTTTTTTACATGATATAATTAAATATTCAAATTTCCGAATAAAATGAGTATTTTTTAAAAATGCAGTTTTGCCAACTTTTTATTGTGAACCCATTTTGAATATAATTTTTGAATCATTAATATATTATAATTAATAACAAAAACTTATTATTTGTACGTGGGATATAAAAATTTACTTTTTATGAATATTTGATTATTTTTTGATAAGTTTCATGTTTCTATAAATATTAAAAATATGCTAAATTTAAATTGATTTTTTTTCATTGAAATAATTTATATAGATAAATTAAATTATTTCATGGTTTTAGAGTACAAATAGAAGATATGTTTACCATTTAACTTATTTTTTTCAATGATATGAATTTTAATATCAATTTTTATGTTAAAACATTTCAATCTTTTGTAATGTTTTAACTTTTAAAAAACATTTATTCATTTCAAAAAAGAGATTAATTTTAAAATAATTAATGAAACTATTGTGTTTTGAATTTTGAAAAATGGATTCCATATCTGGAATCTGTGACTTTTATTTTTTTTAGTAAGAATAGTAACTTTAGTAAAAAAATTATTACCATGGTTAAGGGTAAATTGAGTAATTAAAATTAAAAACAATATTAAAAATTACCCTACCAGCACTGAAAATTCCATTATATGAATAAATTAGACCATTTTCCGCAATGATTCAAAATGGAAAAATTTAACGGACCCATGTCCTTGAATATTACATGAATATTATTAAAATTAATGAATTTAACAAAAGGACATATTCTCATTTCTTATAAGTATAATAATTTTAATATTGAGATAAATAGAATATAAAATTTATTAAAAATAGTCTATAAAAATATAAAATAATTATCTAAATAATATAAATTTACTTATAATTTTTAAATTTAAAATAATTATCATTAATTATGACAAAATATTGATGAAGAAATTATTTTACTAATAGAAATATCAACTACATGATTTTAAAAATATTAAATTAAATATAATTTGACTTAATTAATGACATGAGATACATTTTTAGATTACTTAGACACTTTATTGACATATTGTAAGTATTGGATTGTATTTAAAATGTGGGTCTGATATTTTTAAAAATGAAACTATTGAATAGTATTAAAATTGACATAAATGATATTTTAAAATAAATATTATTTTATTAAATGATATTAAATTCAAAAAAATCTAATGTTTGGCCAAATAACTTGGATAATATAAAATATATCATAAATTATCTTATTGGGACTTTTTTTGCATTTAATAATAACTATATTAACCCTATAGTGCAAAAATACAAGAAGACACACTAAGAGTTAAAATGTTTAACAAAGGGTTATATCAAAAATATATGGTTAATATTATGACCTAAACATATCTAAAATTCATGGGTTGATGGTATTGAGACCCATAACCATCATATAATATAAATTAATCACTTTTTAGCTATTTGAAACATAAAATTAGTTTATAATAAATTAAAATTTTAAGATCTTCCAAAAGTGCCCCTCCCCTCTCTTATAAAAGGAACTTCTCATTATCTTTAATTCACACCTCCAAAGCCCTTTGGATTGGCCAAAACCTGACCCTTTATCCTCCCAAAATCCCTCACATCATCCTAGAGTCCACAATTATTTAGGAAAACTAACCTATTGAGACCTTTGTGCCCAACCCTAACCCTTGTGCATGATGGAAAAGGTCAGTCCTTTTGGCATTCTCACCTAGATTGGGCCAGGGATCACATTTACAAACAAAGGCTCTGACTATTCTTACAGGCCTCGGATTATGCGAAAAAAAGTTTTTGGAGATTCTAGAAGTTGAAACTGACTCCTTGATTGTGAAAAATTCCTTGAAGGGTTAAGGATCCTCTCCATGGTCGGTTTGATATGTTACTATGAAGTGAAAAAGCAACCATAGCAGTAGGTCTCACATCCTTCACACATAGATAGAGGGGAAAACAGTTGCAAATCATTAGGAATTATTGGAATTTGATTCTTGAATGGATATATAGATTCATACTGTGGCTTTAATGAAGGTAAAAGGTATTAATATCATAAAAGGGGATACTCTCAGGCTTCACCATTCCAGACCTCCATAGAAGCCTTCCTTGGTTAGGTATAAGGTCAGGGGTGGGGTTCTTTTTGTCTTTGTTGTTTTAATTTCCTCTTCATATACAAATATAAAATTAACTTTTATGTTGATGACTATGTTGTTTCAATTCTAAATTAATATCTACACAATAATAAGTATGATGGGATGTTATTAAGATCATGGTACAACTATATTCTTTCATTTACAAATCCTACGAAAAATAATATCACTATGTGTGCGTACTTACGACTTACTGTCTCCACACCGTGGTGTAAACCATTTTTCTTTTATAATTTATTTTGATGGTAATAACGATGAATATATAGATGTAAATAATATATATATAATTATAATGTTTCTATATAATTCTTATTCCATCAATTTTCATAAAATTTAACCATGAAGGGAATGATAACGTCACTTGGGCCTACGTATGACCTACCATCTCCAAAACGTGATGATATACATTCTTAAGCATAACCATTAAATAATAATTAAAAAATTTATATAACGAGTAAATATAATGATTATGAACTTAATATGATTCTCGATTTTAAGAAAATACATCATATTCATAACAAACATTACATACACGACGAACCATGAATGGGAAAATAATGCAGTTAACACCTAAAACAGTGATAATATTAAAATATTATTAAAAAACAACATAAGATAATCATATATGATATCATAAATATAGATATGTTTCTAGTTCGGGTATTACATAATTACTTTATTTAACTATTATATAGGAGGTTAATGCACCCTCGATTAAAAAATGTACAAGGTAAGGGCTAATTTCACAATATCATTATTATCCATTGTTGTTTATATGTAATTATCTACTTGGATATACATATCAACCATGTCCATGTTTCATAAAATATATTTCAAAATTTTACTAAAAATTGTTTAAAGACATTTTTACCCATGTTTGAAATTTTATATAAAACGTTTTGAAAGGAATATTTCCATCGTTTTCCAAACGAGGTTCTTTATAACAATTTTTAAAAATTAAGTGAAGAATGTTTTTTTAACTTACACAGCATGAGCGGATATTTTCTGGCATTATGAGGTCTTATCATTTTGAAGCTTCCCTTAAAATCATACAAGTTTATTTTCAAAAATAATTTTTTCTTTAATAATTTCAAGACATTTAAATGATTATATGTAAAAATGGGATATTTCTATCAAATAGTTTTAATGAAATTATTACATTATTTTCATCTATGTCTACATCATTTTTTGGATTTTATGCTCAATTAATATTGATATATTATCATATAGTCTTCCATAATTTATTTAAGGGTTTATGATATATTTTACTATGTATGTACTATTTTGATACCATTCATGGTTATGGTTAATGTATTAACACTTAGTCTGCTAGTTTTAATACAAATGTTATTTTTATGCTTTTCCCCTTTCATAATTTGAATGAATTGGACTTATTAAGTGATGGGTGGGGCTGTCTATAGCCCCACAATGCATTGATAGGTTTAATGGGACAAAATTAGATGGAGAAAAAACCCTTCAAATCTATTTTCCAAGTAGTTTAAAATTATCAAGAGGACAGATCTTGATGCAAATCTTATGGGTTTCTACAAACAGACACAATCTATAATGAGGATAAATCTTGAGAGTAGCTATCTCAAGGATATATCTTTATATTGCTTATATATGTAATTATGCATTCCCTCATTATGATTTTAGTTATATATAATCTATGTTATTATTCTACTAGTAGAATATCCATGGGTAATTTTACTTTATATGGTATTATTTATTCATGATATATTATGATCAAGATTATGTTTAAAGGGACTGTGTTTATATTATTCCTCTTGCCTTATGGTTTACGATTATTTATTTATAATAGATTTTCTTGTATGCTTATCCATACTGAGTATCTGAGCTCCCCAATTTCTTATGTTTTATTTTCCCAGAATTCCATGAACTATATTGTGAGTAATATGTAGGGTTAAATTATGAGAATAATAGAATTATAAAAGGATTATATGTGTTGTATTTTTTTCCAAAATTTTAATGTAAAGTTAATATTTGTAATCTATCATCCAAGACTTTTAAAATGATCAGTCCTTGGATATTTTTTCCCTATAATCATGCCAATGTCTCGAAATAATGCACCATCATTGGGATTCTGGGTTTATGGAATTACATTTGGTATTAAAGGAATTTTAGAAACAACCTTGGAAAAATATTTAGAAAACATATTTACGGGATCACAACCCTAAGATATACTTTTAAGATTACTATAGAGGAACATAATAAATTTTTTGTAATGTAGAGGTTAATTAGGTATTCATAGAAAATACATCCATATCTTGGTACTATAAGTGGATGGGGTTTTGTAATAGATGTAACTAGGAGTGATAACTCCAACACGATGTTCAGGGATTGACTCATTTTATCTAGGTACATGACAATGGACTTTACAACGCACTTGGTTTGACACTCCTAGGGGATATTCTTAGGATAATTCATATTTTATTTATAAACCATTGTGAGGGATTTATGAGTAGATATTTCCCTAAAGAATCCATTTTTATGATTATAAGGTTACATATTAATAAAGTTTTCTATTTATGTTAAGTGTTTTACTAGCTCTGAATTATGGAGTTGAATTTGTAACCTAATCTATTGTATTCTAGGTATTAGAAATGGTGCCTAGTGGAAGAAATGGAAATTATATCAACACATGTAATCCGTATTGGGATTTCCATCCTATGTAAGATAATGATGTTGGTGGAGGAGCTACAACTGGTTCTCAAAAACTTATAACCATATTAGTGAAACTAACTTAGGTTAAGAACATGACCCCTAACTGTATGGAGTATCTTGATCCACAACATGTAGGAACAATGTTAGACTGCTTCATGAGATAACAACCTCGAACATTTAATGGGACTGGAAATCCATTTATAGTTGAACAATGGATAAGTTCCTTAAATAACACGTTTCATTCTTTGGGAAGTATCAAAATGAAGAAGGATTCCATTGTAGTTTATCGACTATCAGGATATGAAGATAAATGATAGTTATTAATTGAAAACATGAAGGAATATAGAGAAGCTGACAATATGGATTGGTGGATGTTTGAAGAACTTTTCTTAGAAAAATACTTTCCTCGAGAACAACGAGATTATATGGAAAAAGAATTTTTGAGTGTGAGGAAAAGGTGGATGATAATGTTTCAAGGTATGTGGCTAACTTCAATAGGTTAATAATGCATGTTGCTGACTACAAACTTAAACCTTGATGTATGACTGATTGATTAATTGATGGGTTAAAACCATTCCTCTAATGAGCACTTTTTTCAAAATCTTTCTCATCATATGATGATATAGTATAATGTGCTATCAAGACAAAAAATTAATCTTCTTTGTCTTTTGACTTTAAGGGAATGCAAGAGAAGAAGAGGGTGGTGGAGCAAGAGACGGATAAAGGGAATGAGGGAAAGAAGTATTTTCCCACTTTTGATATTTTTGGAAAGAATAACCCCCTGTAGTGATTGAATGAATTGGGTGTTTTTTATAAGTGTGGAGAAAAGGATCACTAGGAAAAAATAATTCCATGGTACGAAAGAAAAGACTAATATTCAGTGTTTTAACTATAGTATTATGAAAATAAATTTCCTAAGTGTCAAAGAAATATAACTAAGAAAAATAAAAAGGACCATGGTCAAGATTAATCTATTATTACAATCAGAATTGAATAATTACTTAATTTTGAGTTTTTGGGATTCAATAATTATATAGTTTGAATATTTTTTGCAATGTACTCGTTATATTAATTATAGAATATATGAGAATTGTATTGAAATAATTATTCTTTTAAGTTTTTGGAAGCATTAATGTTTTCATTAAGGGTTTTCAGGTGATAAAATATTTGGTATTTGTCAATAACAGGTACATTACATTGTTTTGGAATATGATCTCATGATTGATTTTGGAAATTTATAGACCTTTTTAGACTGTTAGTTTAGAAAAAAGTATTTTCGAAAAATATTAACATTGTAATGGAGTAATTTGAGCATTGTATATTATTGTTTGAGGGTAAAGTATGATTTATTGGATACTTTGGAAAAACCATTATAGTTTTAGTAAAAATATAGAGGATTAAGGAAATACTTTCGGGCTTTATGATTTATCAAAACTTATTCGGGTGTGGAAATTTCATTTTGAACAATCATTTCCAAGTGTAATGGACGATGTGAAAATAGATCAAAGTATAACCAAAGGATGAGATTATTATTATGACATGGAATGAAATAAATTAAATGATTAACTGATAATTCTTCAATGGGAAAGTATTTGGAAACTAAAAATTCTATCTTATTACTTTTTCTAATGAATCAAATGACCCCTTAGATCTTTTAATATTTATATCTTTGTGATTTTTAACATTTTCCTCATCATGTTCTCTATCACTCACCTTCAGAACATAATGGTTAGATTCTCCTTTAATTTTCATGGTCCCTGCATAGAGCCCTAGTTTTCTTATATCTGGTTACCTTCATACATGCCATTAATTATTTTAAATAAAGAGTTTCATTAATAGTTTTTTGATTGTGGGATTTCAACATATATGTTTTTAAATTTCAAACCTTGTGTTTTCAATCCCGAGTTTAAATTGCGAGGAAGAAAATTATTGAAGTAGGAGAGAATGTAACATCATGAAACTTTATAATATTTTCATTTCTAAATAAATTTAATTTTTTTTCTTTCTTACTTTTTATAGAACACTATTTTAATTTTATGCTACACACAATAATGTGTTTACGTACATTACATACAAGGCCCAATTTTACCGAACAAAAATATAAAAATCAAATATAATAGTATAATATAATCTATAACCTTTTCATCAAATTAGTAGTTATGAATATTATTTAAAAAATTTTAATTTTATATATTTCATATAATTTTAACATTCTTCTTATCTATTTTCTAGATATGATATAAGAAAAGATTCTATTTTTTGGATAAATTAAGTATTCTTAAAAAATGTAGTTTTTCCTCCTTTTGATGGCATACCCATTTTAAATATAGGTTTTCAAATTTTTTATATTGTATTTAACAAAACATCCTTCTTACATATAATAGGGATACAGAACATTACTTTCTATGAACATTTCATATTTTTCTGATAAGTTTTATGTTTTGGTGAATAGTAAAAGTATACTAAATTTTAATTTCAAACAACATTTTTAATCACAATAATTTATGTGTATAAGTTAAACTATTCATTTTTTAAAAGTAAAAATATTATATATTTTTACCATTTAATTTAATTTTGGTCATTTTCATTAATTTTTCCATGAATTTTGATGTAAAAACATTTAAATATTTTCTAATGTTTTAACTTTTAAAAACCCATTTTTCATTCCGAAAATGGGATTAATTTTAAATTAATTAATGAAACTACTATGTTTTGAAATTTGAAAAATGGATTCCATATTTGTATTCAGTGGGTCCATATTATGTGAATAGGTTTCTTTTTATTTTTTGGAATTATGAATAGTAATGTTAAAAATATTTTCATTATCATGGTTTAGGGTAAATCAGGCAATTAAAAGGTATATATAATATTATAAAATTATGATAAAACCAGTAAAATCTATTTTATGATTAAATTAGACCTTTATCACCTTTTTTGGAAATTTAATCAATTAATAGACCCATTTCCATGAATATGATATGAATATTATTAAAATTAATTAATCTGTCAAAATGTCACGCTCTCATTTCTTATAAGTATAATAATTTTAATATATATAAAAACAATAAATTACATAGATTATAAATATTCTATGGAATGATAAAATATTTAACTACATAATATATTTTTTCTTAATTTTTTGAGATTAAATAATTTCCATTAATAATGACACAATAATGATGCAGAAATTATTTTACTAATAGAAATATCAAATATGTGATATTCAAAATAATAAAATAAATATAATTTTACATAATTAATGACATACACTAATTTTATAGATACATTATAAATGTTAGTAATATATTAGAGGTATCAGTCATAAGTTATCATGTCGGTTTCATATTTTTAAAAATGGAAATATTAAATAGTATTAAAATTGAAAAAAATGATTTTTTTAAAATACATACTATTTTATTAAATGATATAAAAGTCATAAAAATATAAGTTGAATCCAAATATAATTTATAATGTCAATTAATTCATAAATTATCCAATTGGGGTTCTTTTTTCTTATTAATATAACTATATTAACCCTATAGTGTAAAAATATAGGAAGACACGGTAAGTGTTAAAACAATTTTCTAAGGGTTAAATCGAAAATATGAGGTTGATATTATGGCCTAAACATGCCTAAAATTATTTTTATGAGGGGATTTAGACCCATAATAATATTTTTATATAAATAAATAACTTTGGAGCTATCTGGTATTAGAAATCAATTTATAATAAATTAATATTTTATGATCTTCCAAAAGTGCCTCTCAACTCTCTTATAAAAGGATACCTCTAATTATCTTTAATTAACACCTCCAAAGTCTATTTTCTAGACCAATACATTCCCAATTATCCTCTTAACATTCCTCAATTCATCTTAGATGGCACACTTTTTGAATAAAGTCGACCGAAAAATTCCTTTTGTGAAAACTAAAAGGACACACTAGAAGAAGAGGTAATTGTTTTAAAGATTAAATTAAATTTATTTTCTTATTCTACTTACTATTACTATGTTTTTTCAATACTAAATTATTATACCAAGTATCATATACATTCTGGGATGTTATTAGGATCATGGGACAAACATATTCCTCCTTTTACCCATCCTACGAAAAACAATATCACCATGCGTGTGTACGTATGGCTTACCCTCTCTACGTCTTGGTGAAAACTATTTTCATTTATACATTATTTTGATGGGTATAACGATGTATATAATGCATGTTAATAAAATATATGACGTGTTAATTTTTCTTTATAATTCATATGTCGTACAATTTCATATCATTTATCCACCAAGGGAATGATATTGTCGCTCGTGCGTGTGTATGATCTACGGTCTCCATAACGCTGTGAGATTCATTCTCCAAATTAACCATTAAAGAATGATTTTAAAATGTATATTATGAGTGTAAATAATTATTAAGAACTTATTTTATTTGTGTATATTAATAAAATACATCCTATTCATAACAAACATGACATATATGACAAAACAGGAATGGAAAATGAAGAAGTTAACACACAAAACAACTGTAATACTGAAATATTATTAACAAAACGATATAAGAGGATAATATAATATATAATATATATGGATATAGTTTTGGTATAATTTAGTAACATTAATAAACCATTATAAATGATGTAAACTTACCCTCTACAAAAGGAAAGTATAGGGTCAGGATAAATTTCACAATCTCATTATTATCCGAGGTTGTTTATATGTAAGTATCTATATGGACATATTTACCAACCATGTCCATGTTCCATAAAATGTATTTTAAAATATTATTGATATTTTTTTTAATTAATTTTTACCCATGTTTTCCATTTTATAAAAAAATTTTGAAAGGAATATTTCCGTCTGTTTTCAGTTGAGGTAATTTATGACCTTTTCGAAAAATTATGGGAAGAATGTTTTTTAAGTTATACAACACAAGCAGTTAATTTCTTCCGTTATGAAACCTTCAAATTTTGAAGCCCCTCTTACAACATTAAAAGTTTTTTTTCAAAATTAGTGTTTTATTCATAATTATATGGCTATTAAACGATTTCAAATTAAAAAAGGGATATTACTCTCAAATGGTTTTAATTATTTTATTAGGTTATCTTCTTCTATGTTTACATCATTTTTTGTTGTTTATGATTAATTGAGTATGAGTTATTATGATACAATATTACAAATTTTATTTATTAATTTATGATATATTTGACTGTGGATATTCTATTTTGATACCATTAATGGTTTATTGTTAAATTATTAACTCTCTGTATGCTAGTTTTAATATGATTATTATTGTTATTTTTTACCCCTTTGATAAAAAAATTAATTGGAATAATTTAGTGATCAGTGGGGCCTGATATAACCCTTGATGCATCGGTATGTCTCGTGAGATGAAATTAGTTGGATAAAAATGATTTTTGTTTATTTTCCAATCAGTTTAAGATTATTCTGAGGATAGATCCTGACATAAATCTAATGAGTTTCTACCCATAGTCATAAAATTTCATGACGATAGATCTTTAAAGAAGCTATATCGAGGGTGTATATTGATAGTGGATATGTATGAAATTATACATTCTCTCATTATGATATTAGTTATGGATATTCCATGTGATTATTATACTAGTAGATTATCCATGGTTATGCTTATTTTAGATGGTATTATTTATTTTTACTATATTATGATTAAGATTATGTTTAAATGGATAGTTATTCAGTTATACATCTTGACTTAAGGTTTATGGTTACTTATTCATAATTTATTCTATTATATTATTACCCTTACTAAGCATCTGAGCTTTCCCCTTTGTTATACTTTATTTTCATAGGATTCTATGATGTATATTATAACTGATATGTTGGGTTAAGCTCAAATAATAATTGTTTTATCAAAGATTATATATATTGTATTTTATGTTTAAAAATTTAATGTAAATTTCATCTTCATAATCTATTTTCAAAGACTATTAAATTGATAAATCCTTTGAGATTTTATTCCTTGTAATCATTAAAATGTATTAAAATAATCCACCAGCTCCAGGATTCTAGGAACAAGGTGTTACAATTGAAAAGATTCATTTTAAAAGACAATAAAAAAATAAAAGTTTATTGAAAAAACCTTCACCAATCAATTAAAGTTACATTTTAACTTCAACAAAGAAACAATTTTCACAACATGGATATAAGAAGATATGTATTGTGAACCAAAAATGATAAATATATTATTTTTCTTATAATAAAACCTTAATTTTATTGGGTTTCAAAGAGAGGAGAAGTTATAATAAACATATAAAACCAAAAAAATAACTATAATTGAAAAATTAGAAGGGGTTTAATAATTTTAATAACATATAATTATTCCAATATAAATTTAAACATGAATAATCATGAAAAAGTGTGATATTTTAAAATAAACCTTTATAACATTAATAAATTATGAATCAAAACCCATTAAAAGATAAAACATGAATTTAAACCGAAATATGTTGAATAAAGATTAATTCACCTTATAATATGTAAAATTGTTAGTATATGCAATGTATAAAGTATATTAGTTTCATTATGGAAAATATATCTCATTGGGGTTGAATTGATATGAAAAAAACATACACTGAATCGATGCTAGGTCGTACGTGTTATATCCTCCTTAATAAAAAATTTAAATTGATTAAATAACTTATTAAGAGACCTTTTCATCAATATTTCAATTTTATGGTCATTTACAGTCATTTTATTCCATTATTGAAAGGTTTTTCTTATGTATACTATTTAAGGTTGTCCAGTTTATTTCCCAAAAATTACTTTAGTATATTAACTGTGGTTAAAGGTGTAAGGAAATAGTTTCATCATATATAGATTTTTAATAATTTTTTTAATATAATTTTTATTAATTACATACAATTTTATAATAATTCATTCCAGTTTTTAATAGAAAAATGAATCACAACTTTTCATTGAGGTGGTTTTCCATATGTACACATGAGGAGAATTATCATTTTGCAATATATGAATGTGTAAGGTTATAAATGATATATTATATTTTAAAATCATAATTATTACATTAATATAATATAAATTTGTAAATATAATATTTATAACCAACCAATTATAGTAGTGGGGGAAAATGAATTACACCACTATATGGAAAAAGTTGTCCACACTTATGCACGTGCGATATTTTCATTTTCTATAGGATATAGTGGAGGTAAAAATGCAAAAAACAGTAATATAAAAACATATTAGTATGATAAATATACTAATTTATTTATTTTCATATGGTCACTGAATATTTTAATGGGGTTTATAAGAATGGAACTTGAAAATTCTCAATAAGGACATATACCACTTCTTTTGGTATCTTTTTTTAGGGTACAAATTATGTTTTCTTGAGAACTTATTTTCAGATGAATGAATTTTCATTACGGACAATAATTTTTGGGATGTATTTGGGAATATATTGGTAATTATAATTGGCTCAATAAGTGTGGAGAAGTGAGTGGAGTATGTAACCTATTATAAATGGGGTTGTTGGACAACTTGTAAATATTAAGGGCATTAAATTATAAAAAATCCATTCTCTAAGGGAAATTAATCCAAAAGGGATAATTTTTTGATATGGGATGATATTGGGTCATAATTTTTTTAGCTAAAAAAATTCATTATTTAGGTTATTTTAACACTTATCCCCTTTGGTTTACCCAATGTTAGTCCTCTTTAACAATTACTATTGTGAAACATTTTTACCATGGATAATATTCATTATGAATAGAAATTAAGTTTAAATGATTACCAAATATTAATTATTTTGGATCAAAATATAGAATCCAATCTATAATATTCAATTCATATAAGTGTTAGTAAATTATTTTAATATAATTTCATATAATGAAATGGAAAACCATTTTTAGAAAAATATCTATTTCAGTAATAGAAAATCCTTTTTTTTCAAAATCTTATATCTTATTTATTCACAAAGAATTAATTGAGATAATTTAGAAACATAATACTTTTTTTTTAATTTCAAATAAAATCAAAACTAAAAGTTACCTTGTAAATACTTGAATAATAGCGAATAACTAAAAATAGTTTTTATTTTAACAAAAACACTAGTATGAGATTAAAAAACACAAACAAAGATTTATAAGTTTAATTTTTTAAATAAACTACTTAATAAATGAATATTTGATATATAAAATGTTTTCATTAAATTTGGATTCATTCTTATATCATTAAAGTTTCATAAAAGTGTCATTATTGTAAAATCATTAGTTTTCACAATTAACCTAAAACTCAAATATTTCTAAGAAATATAAAAAATTCACCCCATTATAATTTTGAATTAGTTATTTTTAAAATATAATTCCTTTAATCCAATTAAAATTATATCCTTTTTGAATTTAGTTACTAATCACATTCAAGAATAAAACTATGTTCTCTATGTAATAGTTTCTTTACAATGAAAAGAAAAATTATTTTAATTGAAGATTGAGTGTTATGTGAATAATATGTTAAAATAGATATAGGGGATCCTAAGAAATTTTATATAAAATTATCAAAGCTATATTAAATATAATGAAATTCCTTTTTAGTGGTGGTAAAATTAAATTGTTTCCCATTAAATGATTTACTGAAATATGAAATGATAAATGAATTGTTTCCTATGTTTTCCCTAAAACTAGTCATAACAAAAATTCACTCACATCACACATTATTTTAAAAGGAATCCCCAATTAGAAAAATTCATGATGGGTTGGTGGATTATACATGAATTGAGAGTCTATTAATATTCATCGTAGCTTTATATCCTAATAAAAGTATTATCTTTAAAAAGAAAAGAACAAATGGTTAATAAGATAAAGATGATGCTCCTAATGAACCTTTCATAGAAACTTGTATTTCATAATATTTAATATACATATACCATAATTTTTTTAGGGGTACTGTAATAAAATATATTATCCTTGTATTTATCAAAACAAAAAAGAATCCTTTTTATAAAATATAATATCCAATAACGAATCAATCCTTTAACAAGAATTTATATTTATTAATTCATATCAATAGTGTTATCCTCCCAATTTTATAAAACATTATAAATATTTATTAATAATATCTCAAATTATTAACTAAAAAATAAGTAGCCATCTATAATAACTTATAGTAACTTCCTCACAATGTTATAGAAAATCCCGACCAAGTATCGTTAGAAGGTACCCGGGGAATCACACAATCAAAAAAAGATGTGTTTGAAAAAAAAGATTCCAAATACTCATTTGAAGGCTGTTTTATGTAATTTCTATATAGAGGACTTGATTTCATTGATATATGTCTATCCTTCAAAGAATAAATATATTTAATTTCCCTCTACTCACTCTAGGACTTGATAGATTATGGGAAAATTAAAATTAACTTTCTTTGTATAAGAGTTAAATATATTATAATATTTAAAAACCTTCTATCTACAAATTACACTTTTAATGAGGAGGTCACTATCCTCATTGGTTATCATAGTAATTACATAATTATTATAATTTATTTGAATTTGGATAACCCATTAACTTTAAACAATTTTGTAGATAATACCATCTTTCAAAAACGTAATTATTATATTTTTCAAAACAACCATTAAACTAGAATTTCACCTCTATTGTGGATTTTGAGAAGGTTTAGAAACTATTTATAGAATAATAAAATGGTTATCTCTTATTTTTCTATCCATAATAATATTAAAAATTATCTATCTAATTATTTATTTTGATTTATAAAGGCGTCAAGAAAAATCCCCCCGTTTGTATTCAAGAGAAGAAAAATGAAAATAGAAAGGGTTTGGTTTTTTAATAGACTATTATTCTATATGTATGAAAGTTATTTGATGTACATGGAGTATTAATATAAGGTTTTTATTTAATTATGTATGTGGATATTTACATAAACATGATAGTAAAAGTCTATCAATGTTTCACTCGTCTCAGGTTTAGATTTTCCTATCATTCTTCATGGGAATGAAGTTTCTTGCTGAACTATTTTAGGAGGTTGTGGATCCTCATTATACTAAACATGTTTCTTAGATTCCAAGGGTTGTTATGAAACATGATTAATAGATCAATATTCCTTAAATTATATTTTAATGTTTAGTTTCTGTTTCTCAATAACTATTTCACTCCTTGAGAAACTTACAACATTGAGTTGTTTAAGGGAGTGTTATATGCCAATAGATTCCTATTATAAGGTAAAGTAAGAAAACATTAGTTGTAATATGGGATTTACTGATTTTTTTTTAATTAAAGTTTTTTGGATGAATCCTTATAATTCATTTTCTAAATTTTATTTCATAACTTATTAATAAATAGAATAAGAATACCTTGGACTCGGGATTGAGCTGGTTATTTTTTTCAAAAAGGATATTTAGGCTATTTTAATTGAACTATCGGACGTTGGAATTTGGTTTTTTGGTATTGAAACTAATTATGGTTTATAATTCTTTATGAATGGATTTTATTCAATCCATGTATCTGTTTTAGTTTTGGATTAACCCTCAAATGAATGTATATATGGCCACTGTGCCTTGAACTAAAATAGTTTTGGTATAATGGATTATAAAAATTAATATACTTTAACTTAAATGATTTTAAAACTAGAAGGACCTACTTTTTTGATGGAATAGTTGGGAAATTTTCTATCTTCTATCTATGTTCCTCATAATTTTTTTAAATAGTTTAAATAGATTTAACTTCATGGAATTTAGTAAGATCTACCCCCTCTAACTTCCTAGAGAGATCTATAAGATTATATTTAAGGATTAAATAATCCTAATGAGATAGTGTACCACTATATTTAGAATAATTTTCATAATATGCAGGGATTAACCATGTTCTGTTATTGTTAAACAAAATAATCTTGACAAACATATGATTTATTATGGGATTTTTTTAAAAGAAACCATTAATCATTATATCTATTAATTTTTTGTTTCTTAGACCTAACCCATCCTAAAATTTTCAAATTTGTGTTATTATTGAATAAATATGATGATAAACCATGTTTCGGTTATTTCTAAGCCTTTTCCAAGTTTTACAAAAACCCTTAAACTCTTTTTAATAAAATATATAAAGACAATTTTTAAGTGAAACTTTCTTAAAGTGTGGAAAGTATTTTTTACTAAAGAAACATTAAAATTGGACCTATTAATTGATATATGTTGGTATCAAAGTTTTTATCCATTAATTAGATCAATATTCTAATTAATAATGTAAGAGTTTCATTTTGTGACTTAATTTTATGGGGAGACACATGTTATCAATGTTTTCCTTAAATATCTTTTACATGAATACAAGGAATACCAAACTCCGTCAAATGAAATGTGGGAATATTATTTAGGTCATGGGTTTTAAAGACCTAATTATCCTCTCATTAGGATGTATTTTACATGCATTTGGGTGAATTGGATCCAAAAGGCGTGTGGTAGTCATTGATTGCTTGATATACTTTATTCACAATGTTTTATGTTAACTCATTTGATTTTTACCTTTTTTTAATATGGGAAAATGTGATAGATTTACCATAGGATTGAACTCAATTTTTTAGTCAATAGTATCACTATTATTTGGATCTATAATCCAATGACCTTTAGGTTCATTTAATTTTCCAAAAATTTAATTATCCAACCTATGTTTTGAGTTTGAATTGTCTTAGACATTAGAGGGAATGCATTAACTGAAATGTGACAAGATAAAAGAAACGCAGGTGAGAATAGAAAAATGGGGTGATAAAATAATGATCATACCTAAGATTATATAATTTGGTCATTGAAAAATTTGTTAAAATTCGATTCATGAAAATTTAATCTATAGGTATAAGTGAGACCATGTTGCACTAATAGGGTTTTAAATTCTATATAGACCTAATAAGTGAACTAATATACTTGGATTTTTATTGGATTTCACTATACAGTTGATAAATTGTGGAATGTGATGATTTAAGAGGATGAAAAACCTAACATTATAATAAAAAATATAAATGATGATAGGTAAATCGTAGTTTTTTTCATTGGATATATTAGATGTATTTTTATAGAAAATTTAGGCTCATTAATTCATGAAGTGTCCATTAATCATTATAATAAATTACCTCAACATTCAATTATTTATTCACTAAATGAGTGAAATTATAATAACATAAAAAATTGTATCATTTCCACTATCACTACAAGGTATATGATATTATTATCTTTGAGAATATATCAATTTTAAATTTAATGAATTCGAAGAATAAAATAAGTCATAAAATGGAAATTTTATATTAAAGAACAACATAAAAGGTAATATCATATTAAATGAAACATAATACAACAAATAAAACATCCTAAAATAAACCCATAAGAGTTTCATCCCACTATTTATGAAAATATATAAATTGAAGATAAAATTGGACCAACATAGCCCTGATTGAGGAAATAAAAAATATCAAATAATGAGTATTGTATAGTTGTATAAATAGATTAATACACAGAAAAAATGGCACCAAAATTATAAAGTGATGAAGAAGATAACATTTTAATAAAAAAAAATTAATTAGAAAATTATATTAAGATTGGATAACTTATAAATAACGAAGTATATTACAACAATAAAGTAGAATCATAGCATTATAGGAAGAAAAAGAAGAATAAACCACAATTTCAAACCCCAAATATTTTTAAAATTGTGGTTGGAGGGCCCTCGATCTTGCACTATTTTTAAAATTTATCAAAATCAATATATTTGGTTAAAACATCTTCAACAAGAGGTTATATAAATGAATTTTTATTACTCCATACGACTCTTTCACTATTTATCTCTCTCCTCATTAATACTCACAAAAACACATGATATTTGAGAATCATGGGATATGATTCAAAGATTATTGTTTCTCAATATTTCTACTAAAACCCCACAACTATTTTTCTGAAAGGGTTACCCAAGAAGAAGTTTTGTAATAAATGATCAGATGAATTTTTGGACGATGAATTTTGGCATTCAATTTCATCATTAAATTTGGATATATAGATCACCATTAAATGGTCAAATTACAATGGACCATAATTGAATGAAATGTTTTGAAAGATAACATATATTATCAAGGAATATTTTTTCTTAATTAGAATATAATTTTTGAATGCACTTATATTTTAGTGTTTTGATGTCCAATTTTCTTTTCTAAGAAATTATTGATTTTAAATACTAAAAATGTACTTATTCCATTATTAATACTATTGGGAGGTTTTTATTAGAACTAATTTATAGTTAATTGTTATTATTTTTGTATGTTAATTATTTATAAGTTCCATATAGAAAAACATAATTAATATAGAATAAATTTTACCATGGATGTCTAGAATATGGTTAGCAAGAAGTTTGCGAAAATAAATAGTAGTATAAGTGGAACTCAGTAGTGGGAATGAGGAAGGGGCCATCCATAAGGAAGATGTTTAGAAAATTTAATGTTTCATAGGAAGCAGAAAAATGATATTTTGTAATGTTTCAGATATGACATGAATGTTCTAGTGGTAGAGATGTATTTAGAAAAAATGTGTTTCAAATGATAAGATAAGTGAGATGGAGAAAATGACATGTGTAAGGATCGTTTATAAGGATACATAAGGGATTTAAAAAATATATGTAATATTATAAATAATAAGTTTTTAAGTCTTCACTATTCATCATAATGACCAGTTGAGGTAGTTTTTCTTACTTAGTTTCCTTGAATAGGTAGAGGATTGTCAGTGAATATTTAAAGGTGTTGAAACGGTAAGTTGTCAAATGGATATTATAGAGTTTTCACATTAAGGATAGGAAAAATAAAAAAATTTTGAATGAGTAAAGTATTGATTATTTTTATAGATCACAATTAGTGAAACTAAAAGGATATGATATCATTCATCCCCATAAGAGGGGGGGAATTGTGCACGAAGAACTTTTGATGGTTGTTTATCATTAGAGGTTTTTTTTGGTTCTTCACGTAAGTTTCCAGGTAAGATTATGTTTTGAATTAAACTTAGTAGGTTTACCATTAGATAGGGTTCCATTGTAACCCAAATTTATCCCATACATAAAATATAAAGTGTGTTCCCCAATGGGGTAGGACTAACATTCAAACCACATAATTTTTATTTGTAATTCCTTTCCAATATATTCTTTGTGTTGTTATTTGATATCTATTGTTTATGGATGTTCTTGTAAAATACCATAGTTTTATCAAAGGTAATTAGAGTTTATAGATGATCAACATAATGGGTAGGGTGTATAGTTTTATTACTCATAGATATAGATTTTGGTGAGGTGTTCCATAGAATCCCGAAACGTTTTGTTTTCCTAGTTTCATATGTGATGGTATGAACGATAACTTTCATATGTTTGAAGTTTTATAGTTTTTATTAAAAAGATATATAATTTTAATTATGTATTATATATAAGGATTACTGAGCTTGAGAATGGATAATAAAATTCCTAGAAAATTTATCATATCATAGTTACGGTGCATCTAGTGAGAGGTTTATGATGTCTCAGAAGTACAGCTTTGTTAGAAGACTGATAATTACTTATAGTGAAGTGGTTTACTATGTTTTCTAGAATAATGACAATGTTACGACATTTTGGGAACCAGTTTTTCTAGTAATATCAAAAATATTCCAAATATTGGATGTCTTAAGGAGTGTTCTATTATGGAATTAGCTTTAAAAAATGGTCTAAATATTTATATATCCTCTAAAAGAATTTCATGATCAATTAATATTTTATGATTTAGTTGTAGAACATTGTTTCCGACAGATGTTTTTGGAACTGATAAGGTTTGAGTTGATCATGGAGGATGAACCTTTAAATTTTAGTTGATTTTAAGTCCCCACTCATTGTGGGTTCAAAAGTTCTATTGATGATGAATTAACAAGAAGATATTTTTTAAAAAAAAATTAAAATTATAATAGGAAGGAACAAAAAATGTTATAGAAGGTGTATCTAGGAAACGTTATTCATGAACCAATATGTGTATATTTTGAACATTAATTTGATTACAGATTCTAAATAATGATTTGATCAGATTGGTGTTGTTATCAATTTTAAATCATGAATTTTGGGAGAAAATGACTTTTTAAGAAACTACTTGGATGTGACACTCTATCATTAATGGTAATTTATAGAGATTACAAAAATCGTATTGCTAATAGGGGTGTAAGTTATTCTACCAAGTCTTCTTTAACCCATTGGATTTAGGTTAGTTGGATCTATGGTTTTTTTCACTCAACATTTGAGATGGGTAGCATGTATTTTTTAGAGGATTTAGTTAGAGGAGAAGTTGGATTTGTTGGAAAAGGTATGGTTTCTTCAATATGGATAATTAAAGTAAGGATTATTATTTAATTATAATTTAAGATAAGATTACTCCAATGAAAAACTGATGAAACAAGTTTACGTACAAGTATTTTCAGATTAGGTAATCATGGTTATGAAAATGTGTGAAACATGGTTTTTATTTTTTAGATGAAATCATTCAAAAATGAGTATTACATGTCATATAAGTATACTTATAGAGCATAGAATCTATCTCATGTGTGTTTAAATCACATGAATGTGGGTGGGTGAGGGTCTTAAAAACCCAATGTTTCTTGAAGGATAAATAGATTTAGAACAATTAGTTTATGAAACATGTGTGGAGTGTAGAATTTAAAAACAATTTGTGTGTTCTTATTATTGAAGGAGAAGGTTCCTTATCTCAAAAACATATATAGTTTGAATTGATCTCATATATGGTCAGTTTAGTTTACACCTTGGTTGATGATGTGATAGAAGAGTGAGGTTTTTCTCTTAGAGAATCGCAATGTATGAGGAGTTTCCAAACCTTTATCAAATAATAACCCTAGTGTGGAAGGTATCATGATAAATATGAGGAGATTTATATTGGGATCCATGAGGATAAGAGTTTTCAAGTAGTAGGAGTTTCAAAATAATTTTTGGAAGAGAAACCTACAGTTTGAGGTTACTAAACTAAGAACAACATAAGGTGTCATGGATTGAATAATGATTTTTAGGGAATTATCTTCTAAAAAAACTCCTAGTCTAAAAACCATATATATTTGTTTTGTTTTTTCATCTAAAAATACTTTAGGAATATTGATCAAAACTATGTAAATATCGAATGAGGGATAACCCCATATCCCAGATGTGTTTCTTTTCCAAGCATGGTAGTGAAAGAGTAAGTGTTTATGAAAATATGGTAATAAATTTACAATGCTTTTCATAATTTTTGTAGGGCCTCATTAATGGGTTGAATTGCGGGCGGTATTGAACTTTTTTGGAATGTAGTGGGAGAGAATTTCCACACATGCATTGGTTGAACTGAGTTCTAGTGGAAATCACATACCACATTATTTTTTCTGGATTTTATTAGCTCAATGATACATAAAATTAGGAAGGTTAAATTTTGTATGGAGGATACTTTCAAAGGTATCATTGGAGTATATTTTACTCGAGTAATTTTATAGGATAAACAATTATTTAAATTTTTATAATTGTAGGTTTTCATAAAATATTTAGTCAATGGACATAGTATATGATGCATATTGTTTATATAAATTCAATAAATTAATATAGTTACCATAGTTATTTTATTTAGTGTAAATTACATGGCTAATTTGGTAATGTTTCATGATTTCGGAATAAGTTGATAAAATCTAAAATATTGAGGTGGATTGTCTTGGTAGGTCTCTTATGGTCAAAATCATGGTGGGGAACTCTAGCGACACTAAATATATAGAAATGATGATAGTTAGTTAGAGGTAATTTTGTGAAATCCTTGATGTTTTCTTTTAAGAGGGACATGGTTGGGTGTAAACTAAGAAAAGAAAATCAAAAGTGGGATATTTTCTATTTTAATATAAAAAATATTCTTAGATTGAGGGTTGTTATTTACAAAGATTATGTCTCTAGGAAATGTTGTTTGTTGAACTAGATTTAAATAGGTGAACCTTCGCCATGGATCTGTGTATTTAGCTTAATGGATGTAGTTGAGTCAAAGAAATGTAGAGGAATCATTTTTAGTAGTGGTGTTCAAGAGTGGGGATGCGAAATGAGGATCATGAAAACTCATTCCCTTGGGAAGAATCAATGTTTCAAAGTATATAGTGATGTGAACTATGTATTGAGTGGATTCCCATAACTTAACTTTCGTATATAATTTTTTTCCATTACATTTTTATAGTTTGATATACATATATTTTTCTCTTACAATCAGAGTATAATTTATTCTATATATAATAATTTTATGGAAATGTCCTATGATTACATGTCATATCAAATTGTTATTGAAGTTCCAGACTATAATGAGTTTCATAAGATACAATAATCATAATCATAAATATATGTCATTTGGTTTAGATAAATCATACTGAAAAGATATATATGATGTTATAAAACAAACTTCTGAGGTCACATATTTATTAAGACTTCTTCCCATGAATTTCACACATGGTTATCTTTTGTAGATGGGATCAAGAGGACTAGACCACAAATAGAAATACCACATGTTTTGTGTATCGTTGGTTGTTTCTAGATGTTTGAATTTGTATTGGAATCTTGATGTGATTTCATTATCAATGTTAAAAATTTTATTCTGCACTTTAATGATATATGAAAACCATGAATTATATGTCATGGAAAGTTAGCTTCTACTAGGTACATCATTTGTAATATAAAATTGATTGAATGATCAAGATAAATTTTTTTTCTTTTTAAAGGATGATATATCTTGTTCCTTATTGACAATTATTTTAGTAACTTTCATAAATATATTTCCATGATAGGAGAAGGAATATAAAGACCCACACTTTTTGTACAGAGATATTTCATCTTTTTAGATGAATATTTATTAGATACATTAACTATCCATTCGAGAATGGTATAAGACAAGTTCCTTTGGAAACATGGACACATAAACAAATAGTTCACAAGGGTCTCCCATTAAGTTCTTCATAATTAGAACTCTTTTTAGACATATCAATGCAATAACATCTATTCAAAAACTGTAGAGAAGAAAACATACAAGTGTGTGAGCTCTGATGCTCAATAATGTTAAACAAGGGAGTTATTAAGGATAAATTGAGTATAATATGAACATATGGGTATTAAAACCTGATCATAACATTTGAAATTCATATCCGGTATATCATACATAATGATCATGAGTCATGGAATTAATCTTGGTAGTTTATAAGTTAAGAATCAGAAAGGAATCAAAAACCATGTTTCATAAGAGTATAACATTGGAATAAGATATGAGTTAATGGAATATACACATTAATAAAACATTTTGAACATGTATAAATAGAACTATGTTCACTCATCAAATTAATGAAATGAAATCAGGACCACAAATTATCTGCTAGACAATGAACAAGGCCCCCACATAATATTATAGACATAAAATCTATATCTATGTATAAACTTATGATCATGAAAACCTGGTCCATGGATAATATTATAGACAAAAAAGTCTTGTACACACTAAAAATTATGGATAATAAAACCATAACCATGGATGAAATTGTGATCTTGAAATCAGGTTCACACATATCATATTTACCTTATGAGTTATCCATCTTTACCCAATGCATTGGAGGGAGATATAGAACCCCCCTTTCACATAATTAAAATAATTCATATGTGTTCCACAATACCATTGAAAATTTATAATATCATAACCCATGAAAATAAATGGCTTTCAAAAAACATTTCAACCAAGAATAACCTAGGGAAAATAAATAATTTTAAAAAATGTTTAATGATTTCATCATAGTATAACCCTTGGAAAAGGAACTGTTTTCATTAAAATATTTTCATCCTAAATATAAACCATATAGATAAATAATATTTATTATATCCAAAGATCATATCCACTAAAAATAATAAGTTATATCAAGTGTTTTTATCTTTCATGAATATAAATACGATTAAAATATTACAAAAAAATCTTGAGATAAATATTCTTTCCCTTTTGAAATCACTTCCTTAAAATATAATGTTTTTAAAATTTTATGGGAAAATTTTAATTGAAAATAGAAATGGAAAATTTTAAATTAATGTAAAAATAAATTAGTTTTCATGAAAACCTGAAATAATCTTCATACCGTATAATATAAAAAATCATTCCATCTATAATTTTGTTAAAAGTCAAAAAGTACCTCATTCATAAAACAAAATGATTTTCCTTTTTAAATTCAATGGGTAAAAATTAAAAGAAGGGTAAATATAAATTTAAACATCCATAATGTAATAATATATTAATTCTTTAAATTTTCATAGAAAATAAGGATATAGAAGAGAAGCAAATTTCGACCAAATAGTAAAAGATAATAAATTTTACTTAAAAATTCATTTTCTTTCCCAGTAGTACATAAGGTGGGCAGAATGAAATAAAAACATGTATTTTAGAGAAATAACAATATTAAAAGTAAATTAATCATTTTATTTATCAGTATACAAAAATAATTCATTATTGGAAACCTAATTATAGACACACCTGATTGACAATGTTATTATAACATAAAACCCATTACTGCATTGGTCAAATATGATTCCTAAGATCCATAAAAGAAATAAACCTAGAATGACATATAAATAAATATAAATTTAATAATAATAATCAAAAAACTAATTTTTTTAGTATGTACACCACATAAAAGAATCAATTAATTAGTATGGCATGTGTCCTAGAGAAATAAAAATGATATGAAAATCTCTCACCTCATGCTTGACTTCCTTCATACACATTGGTAACTAATTTATAATGGAAATTTATTAATTATAAATATATTATACAACCATAAAAATATATATCATAGCATATATGATTTATTTATAACCTTTAACAACCAGTTTATTAAAAATTATTTATTTAAATCACTCTTTAGGGTGGTATTTTCTATGTTATTCATGTATGTTTTGGTTACTAGTTTGGATACTTTTACTTTTATTATGGTAATATCATATAAAGAATTTTAATTATGTCATACATATGTCATATATATATATATTAAATATATTTTTAGATTCATCCCAAATAAGTACATATAGAAAAAATTATTACACTGTTCATGGAGACAGTAGGTCGTACGTACACATGAACATTGTTTTCATTTTTCAATGGATGGAATGAAAGAATGGTAAATAATAAATCACCTTCAGAGAATAATTATTAAATCATATATATCATATATATTCGTTAAATCCATACTTATTAACATCCAAGTAAAATATAAATGAAAAATGAATCACATCTCTTTATAGAAGTTGTTGTCCACAGATACATAGAACATATGTTATAGTTTTCGAATGATTTCAAAAGTAAGAAGGTAGATATGATATTATTATAATTAAATAAGTATAATTATTTTATAATTATCATATATATAAACTAAAACCCTCAAAATTCCAAACCATAACATAGTGGGATGAGAAATCAATTGTATCACTATATAGAGATGATAAGTTGTTCCTACGAATAAGCGATTCTATCACTTCTTATATGATGAAAAAGGGTGAATAAAGGTGGGTTAAGAATTAAAATAACATTTAAGTATATTAATTTTAAATAATATATAAATTTATAATAAATATAATATATTTAGAGGAGTTAAAATTTCAATGAAAAAGAAAGCGACCAGTTAAGGCAATTACCTGCTCTTTGAAACAAATCCTTTAGATCTCCCATTTAAGACGATATTTTAGTTACAGTTCCTAAAAAAATGAGAGACGCTTGAATAAAAATAATTGAGGTAATCAAAACATTATAATATCTTGAGAATAAAGTATTTCATTATATACTATGTCAAAGGACAGTTTATACACCATATAAAAGTGAATCGGGGCATAACAACAAAGAAGTCTCAAACGAATGTAAATTGAGATGAAATTCCTTATAAAGACAGTATCATTAGGTAAAGTATAAATCAATGAAATAATTATGTGTGACAAATATAAATACGCAAAATATGATTGGATATTTATTGTAAATCAATCGTAGGACATGCACAAAGATTCTCATAAAAACAAAACCAATGACTTGGATGTTTAACACAATGAATGGAAATTGAGTCAAGATCATGTTTATATCAACGACTTGAGAAATTATAAAAGGAGTTATTATGTTAATAAAAATTATATCGATACAAAGGGAGTGAAAATTATTACATAAATAATAAATATTGATTCCACATATAATCTTGGAGTAAAATAATCAATGAAGTTTGTGTAAATCCCACTGAGTGGAAATTGAAATTTGAAATTCCCTTACCGATTTGGTAACTTTTGAAACATACAACCCATGAAAGGAGGATCATACAATGAAGATGTAAATACCCATAAATTAAATTATATTACACCAATAATAAAATTATGCATAGTAAATACGCCACATAAAAAATAAATAGTGGCCAATATAGCATGAATCACATGGGAATAAAAAGTGAGATGAAAACCCTTACTTCGTTATAATCAATCGATTCGTATGACCAAAATTTAATAACCATAAAATGAATCACAAAATACCATGAATATGAAGTGAATCATGATAATATATATCAAATGTATGTACGCAATACACCACATGCAATAAATAATTGGTGACCAATGGAAATCTCACGGAATTAAAAGTGAGATAAGAAACCCCTTACCTCATGTCTGACTTGTCATGTATGTTCCTTGTTCTTCCTGAATAATAAACTTAAGTTAATTTCTACTTAATTAAGAAAAATTTTCAATTTTATTATTCCTTTTATATAACTTATTACCTTACAATAAAAATTAGTTAATTATTTGAGTTTATATTGGATATTTTATCGATGTTCGAAACTTGAGTCAAAAATGAACTTTTTATAATTATATTTTTTCCATGTGGTCAAAAGTTCCATTATCTCCATAATTATATAAATGATTTAGATATCATATATATATATATATTATGTCTAGTATATATATATATCTACTTATAACAGTACATAACTTTTGGAGATAAGAAATGAAATGTACCGTTCATGAAGACGGTAAGCCGTACGTACGCATGAACACTACTTTCAATTATATTATGTATTTTAACAGAATTAAAACATAATTATACATAGTTATATTATAATTACAGTATAATATCTTATATAATATCATTAATTCTGTCCTTTATACATCCCACATAAGGCATTAACGAGTCATATCATTTTGTGGGGGCGGTAGTCCGCATTTCTGCAAATGAAATTATCGCTTTTTACCCATAATGGAAACCATAAAATAATGATATAAATTTAAAATAAATAAGCATAATGAAAACATAATATATATATCATATATAAATACTTTGTCATAATAATGACCACCATGAGAGGCGGTAGGAGAAAATCAAACAATTATCGTTTCGTGAGGCGTTATTTTTCTATCCACAGAAACAATATGTTTTTCACCCATTAGATGAAGGTGTGTGTAAGTGTACTTAGAATAAATCTCACAACAACATCATAGTATATTGAGGATACTGGTTTTTATATACAATAAATTAATAAAAAGTGTTTAGGGGTTGTAGAAGTAAAATAAAACAAAATAAAACAAAAGAATTTAAGAGAAAGCATTACCTTTATTTTCGGTAATGTTCTTTGGTTTGAACCAAAACGAATTCTTGAAGTGCCTTATGCCAAAGTTAAGGCTTTTAGGAGTAATAGGGGGATCTTGAGAGATTATTTTGGCAGGGTTTGGATGAGAGAAGTGGCTTGAGAGGTGTGTGGAATGGGTTAGAAGTGGTGTCCTTTTATAAGGGGGAGGAGGGTCTCTTTAGGAAAGTGTGATCATATTACATTATTATATAGTGATATTCGGTTTCTAATGGTCCAAAACTTATTAAAGTATAATATATGATGACTCATGGTCGAAATAATATCATCCAATAATAATTGGACAGGTTTTGGATATTGTTTTAATATTAATAATCTTATTTATAAAAATCATTTATTAATGAGGTAAATACTACATCATTATTGGGTCATAAATAATTTTATTTTTTGAATGTATAAAAATTATAAAAAAATATCATAATGTAGGAAATGGTTTTATTATTCCAATGAATATTTATAGTCAAAAATATGACTTATATAACCCTATGTAAACAGTGATATACTAAAATATATGTGTTAATGTTATTTTTGTCATTACTTTAAGTTAATTAAAATAAGGTGTCATTATCACTCTTAAGTTTCTCCATGGGGTCCCCAAATCTACCCAAGGATGACCATTTTAGGCCATGACTCATCCAATAAGGCTAGGACAAGTGTTATTATAATTTTGTATGATTATAATATTCTGTTTACATTGAATTACCCTATTTACCTTTAACTGCGGTAAATAAAAGTCAAAAGTAACTATTCATAAAAAATTATTTTCACCTTATTGAACCAAATTTTACTTACTAATAACAACCATGTATGTCAGATTTTTAGAATTCAATTCATAGAGTGGTAAAATTCAATTAAGTGAAAATCCTGTTTTTTAACTACTACTAAGTGGTTTCACTATTCATAGAAAATTCGTGTCTTTCAAAAAACAATTCAGCCTAAGATATATATGATATTCTGAATTCAAAAATGATGTCTATTTTACCAAATTAAAAAAATATAAGTTTCATAAATTAATTTAAAATTAATTCCCATTGTCAAAACAATAGCATGTTTTTATGAAATAATAACTATAAAAAGATTGACACTTATTTATGTATAGTTTCAAAGTGAAATTAATTACAATGATAAACATTGGATTAAATTGTAAAAATATAATCTAATTATACTTCAAAACCATTAAAACTTATAATTGAACACTATAAATTATTTTGAATAAAAAATTTGTTTTCAATTAAACTTTTGTGTTTTCACTATTCACCCAAAAATGAAAGTTATGATAAGTGCACAAAATTTTTATCAAAACTACATTTTTATGTCCCTATTTTAAATAAAAAGTTTATTTTGTCAAATTGAATATATAAAAGTGTCAATTATTTGATTTAAAAAGGATTCACCATTAAAAGACGGTAAAATTGCATTTTTTTTAAAATACTTCCTTTATCAGAAAAAATGTTTTTGTTCATATATTATGTCTAAGAAACACATAATATGGATGTTAAAATTATATGGAATATATATAAAATTAAAAATTTAGTTAATACTATTCATAACTGCTTTTGAATGGCTAGTTTGGTAAGTTTTTGTGCGCTTGAACTCGATGTTGTGTGAGGTAAAATCTATTGAATTACTTTAAAGAGATATTGTACGATGAAACCTTGGGGTGTTAAATTCTACCCTCCTTCAATAAATTGCATCGTCACAATTTAATCTCAGGATTGAAAATTTGGGCATTGACATTTCAAAATATATTAGTTGAAATCACACATTGAAAATTGATTAATGAAGCCTCTATTATAAAATAAATAAATGTAAGTATGAAGGTTACCAAACATAACACATAATAGGGTTCCTTGTAGGAAAACATGGATATGGAAGAGAAAAATAATCATCATGTTTTGATGGAGAGTAATCGAGAATATTATTAGGAGAATGTTAAGGTTCTGAAAGCCATAAACTTATGAGGGGATGAAAGGTCTGTGAATACCCAGTAGGAAAAGTAAACAAACAACATTTTGGTATTAAGTTCCCTTTTATAATGTTGATGAGTTTATTTAGGAGATTGAATAAAAGTATAAGGAGATATACTTACTTCACAAGTAGAGTATTATCCATTAATAAATTTCTACCACAAACTCATCTTTTCTCTAAATTATGAGTATTCAAGATGACTTGGTTACACCTAAAGCGCTACAATCAACTTATATAGAATCACATAATCCAAAAAGGATGAACTATATATTTCCATTTTCATTAAAAATTAACCAATACCAAAAAATTTTAGTACATGATCATATGATCCCCAAATAGGACAATCATTTATAGAAAGAAATACTACTCTTAATCAACAAAATTAAACAAATAATACCCCAAGTTAAACAAATACCCCTAAATAAACGATTGTCCTTAAAATCCTTTAATATAATCCTAAATAAGAAACCCAAAACTCAGATGAATTTGATTACGTAGTCTTCCACATTAAATTGTATCTCCAAATAACATCAACTACTCTTAATGTCACATACTTAAAAGTAATTAACCTAATCAAATATTCCCTATGATAGGTTAATAATTTCCATAAATAACCAAAATCACCATAAATTCACAATAAAAACATTTAAAAATATCCACCCTTAATCCTCAAATGAAATCCCATAGTATTCTATTTTCTTTAGGCATATAGTGTTCCCAGTAGAGTGGACATCTTCCAAAATAACATTTATCACTTAATCACCAAATCATTTTACTAAACTATGGATATCCATTTGATAATACATGATGTCCCAAATCAATATAATAAAATTATTTAACTAAAAATAATTATCCACACTGACCAGGGACTTCACGTTGTCTAGTGGTAGGCGATAAATCTCAATCGCACTCTGGTTGTGGGTTCCAATCCCACAGCTTTGTATGACGTGATGGGTTGTCACACAGTCTCTGTGTTGTCATTTTTCAAAAAATATATTTTATTACATTAACAAAATTATATAAATTCCTAAAAATAACCATAACATAATTTAACCACAAATGTTATCTCTTACTTAGTATTTTCAACCCAAAATTTAATAACTTGTAATTGCCTCAACTTCGAGGATCAAATAAAACCAAATGGTTATTTATAACTATATCCACAATATAAATGATAATTCTTCCTCAAATATCATTTTCACATGATGAATTTTAGGGTTACACATAAAAGAGAAAATTTATCCAAAGTAATCTCATAAACAAAGAACACTAATACCTTTAAACATTTTCCCATCCATTCATTTCCACATAGGTTTTTCCTAGACCAAGAGGTTATCCTATAGAATAGGGCATTGACTTGAGAGATTCAAATGTCCCTTAAATTTACGAAAAATGACTATAATTGGATTCTTAGGATCATTTTTATTTTATTCCATAGCACTCTTCTTTTTTCCTCGGAAATTCATTACATTATTCCTTTATTTCAAACACATAAAGAATTTCTTTGTTACATTGAGACACTTTCCTGGGTGTTTCCTACCTCATTTCTGGCATGATTGAAATTGACCATTCTTCTCTCCATGGTCTCCACTAATGGAGCTCTTATTATTCACCTCCTATGTCTTCTTTGTTGGGTCCGGGAGTTGGTTAATATATACGTTGTTGATCATATTTTTTTAACATGATTTGGCATGAAGAAAATATCTTTTACGCCTACAAAAATTCAATTTAGTTTCTTATTTGCACCACTGTCCCTACCTTGTACATCATGTTCAATGTTACTATGACTTCCTTGTAACCCATCCATTAACAAAAACCATAAATCATTGTGTGAGTAAGAATAGTCATAAAATTATTTAGAAAATATCATCACACCTTATTTTCAATATAAAACACCCTAGGATTAACCAAGGTTATACATTCTCATCATATATTAAAATACTTCAAATCATTTTGTAATGAAAATGTGTATTATTTTAAGCATATCCCTCAGGAGTTTTGTAACCAAGAGTGAAGAAAGTCCCATTGTCGTGCACCACTTCCCATTCGAATCTAGTACGAAGTAGTGTTTTCGGGTTTTACCCCTACGTACATCTGTTCTATAGCCACCTCTACCAGCTTGTATGTAGACAGGGATGTATTTCTTGGAAAACCCACAAAATATTTACATTACCAGAATTTTTGGATGTTCTTCTACACTAATCCTAAAATTCTATCTTAGGGTGGTAATGTTCTCTAATTCGAGTTTTTCTAAATCTAGTTTCCAAGGTTTGTACTAAACTTCCTCTGATACCAACTGTAACGCCCCAGCCCCAGAATCCATATGTCGGTGCATTATTTTAATAAATTTTCATAATTAAAAGGCATCAAGTCTCGAAAGACTGATAAGTTTAGTAGTCTTGGAAACAAGAGACATACATAAGTTAAACACTACAACTTGAAAAATAAAAACAACACTAATTTATTCCATTTGAAACATCCAAGATTCCAAGATTATTCCTACACGTCACTCATAACTAAATTCATCATATATTGGGAAAAAGAAACATGATAAAGGGGTGAGATCAAACACTCAGTAAGAGAAAGAAATAAAGTGGCAAATAACTTAAACATTAGGCATTGTGAATAATTGAAAATACATGACTTTACAAATAATAAACATGAGATCATTATAGCAGGAATATTATCTGACTAAATAATGCCATAATAATTCATAGTCATGGGTATTCTACTAGTCGAATAACCACATGAAATATCAATATCTAATCTCATAATCGTGGAATGCACAATGCCGGACATCATAACAACATAGTCAAGGACTTATGCCAAGACAATAAATAAATTTTTTTCAAGGCCTTGGGCCAAGACACTAGTTTGTCTAATGAGACATACTGATGCATCAAGGAGCTATAGCAGGATCCACCCATCACTTACTAAGTCCAACTCATTCCTCATATGAAAATTTTCAAACATAACATAACCATTCGTATCAAAACTAGCATATGAAATGATAATACTGTTGGTCGGAGTGGACACTCAAGAGGGGGGGGGGGGGTGAATTGAGTTCCAATTAAAATTTCTGTTTTAAAACATTGTCTTAAAAGCCCCCAAATAATATTCTAAATTAAACTGTAGTGAATTTATATCAAAGTAATGGTTCTGTTGGGTTCTCAAGGGATTGATTATTTCCCAGTTAATCAAAACAGAAAGGTTGATTAACTTTTGAAACCAACTTACCGATTTACAACTAATATAAACACTTGTGAGTTTAATTATCAAAGTGACTTTAAAACTATTTTGGTTTTAATGTAATTAGCAGCGGAATAAAAATAACTTTGAAAACAAATATGCACAGCAGGGTTTTAACCAAGAGGTTCAATCTCAAGCCGAGACTTATTTCTCTCAAAACTTTATATAAAACTGATCCACACCCTGGATCGGGGATTACAACAGTATACAACTGTCCAGCTCCAAGACCTCTACCACTGTTATCCGTGGGAACAGAAACAACAACAACCAGCTGTCCAGGTCATATGACCTCTACCACTATCCCAGTGGGAAACAAAAGATGTAAGAGTGTTGAGTGAGGATTTTCAAATCCTCCAGTTAAGGCACCGGAGACCGTGTGTGTTAAAAATACAGCATATAACACACACTGCTCAATATGTAAAAAGATAAATCATAGAGCAAATATTTAGAGTTTAGAAATGGCTCTAGTGATTGTCGTGCAGTTCTCGACTCCTTTGATTGATCAGAATTCGCTCTGAGTCCTCTTCTGGTTTTTTCTAGAAAACAGAGTATCGTCTGTTTCATTGACTTCCAGGTGTAGAGAATGTTGAAGAAGCTGTTGAGTTGATGTTCTCTTTTTGTTCTTAGCTCTTCTCTGGTACGCACGATTGTAGGTGATCTTCTTGTAAGCTTAGACGTCTCTCTACATGTACACCAGCTCGAGTGTTCTTCACTTGTTCAGCGAGGCTGCAACCTATTCACTGCACGTGTTCAACTCTCTGATCTATTCGTGTGTATACGTGTGTGTGTGTGTTTCTCAGTGTGTCTCAGCTTGACAACAGCATCCTACTTTTAAAGCACAAGCTCCGGCAAAAGATATGATTTCCTTTTTGAAGGTACGAGGTACGGTTTCCTGACATCCAACAAACAGACATTAATAATATTTCAGTGCATTAATATATACCTAATATGACCGTTGGTTAGGTTAAACAATAATAAAGAATTAAAGAATGTCAGGGTTTTGTCTCTGAACGGTAGTTCCTGATAACGGTAGACTTTGTCACGGTAGGTCTGAGTATCGGTATGCATTTGTAATGGTAGACGGGTATATCGGTAGACTTGATGTATTGGTAGCGGTGGACTTGTAACAGTAGCGGTGTCTCTGCCTTTACCAGTAGCGGTAACTCTCTATCGGTAGACGCGGCTCTGCCTTGTATCGGTAGCGGTAGATCTCTATCGGTAGCTGTGGCTCTGCCTTATAACGGTAGCGGTAGCTCTCTATCGGTAGCGGTGGCTCTGCCTTGTAACGGTAGTGGTAGCTCTGTATCGGTAGCTGTCGACTTCGATGTAGCGGTAGGCTTGAGTACCGGTGAGCTTGTAACTGTAACTCTATTGGTAGACTTGATGTCCCATATTGGTAGACTTTGATGTAGCGGTGATCTTTGAGTACCAGTGAACTTGATGTGTCGGTGAAATCCGTATTGATAGCTCTATTCGATATCGGTAGCTCTAATCCATAACGGTGACTACTGTTCTGTATCGGTAGCTAGTTTGTAACGGTAGCTTAAAACTGTTTGAGCATTCACTTGGAAGAATGAGTTAAGTCATAGTAAATATATATTTGTTAATTCAAAAGACTTAATTTAAGCATAATGAAAGTAACAACATATATTAAAGTATATTTGGAATGTATTAATCATAATCAAGATATAAAGAAAGAATGGTTGGGATTATCAAAACACAATAAAGCAACTTAATTCCAGAGGGTTCAACAATCTCCCCCTTTTTGATAATCACAACTTATGCCAAAATAAAGTAATATCAGAGGAAGAATATATCAATGTTTGATATCAACAGTATAGTATCAGAAAGAAAAAATAATCTCAAGAATTGATATAAAAAAATATCAGAGGAAAACTATGAAAACAAGAATATATCAAGAAATAATGTAGTATCAGAGGAAAACTTAAGCAAGATTCTTTAGTTTGAAAAGATTCGCATATTCCTCCCCCTATCAATTTAACTACAGGATTCTCCTCCAAAGTAGTGATTTTCTCCCCCTTTGTCCCCTTAGGTGAACAACATTCTCTTTCTCTCTCTCTGGGTACAGGTTTCCAATAATTTCTCCCCCTTTGTGGTTAACAAAAAGGAGGGTATCAGAGAATAGAGAAGGATGAGGAAAGAAAATATACAGAGTAAAATAGACAGTGAATAGAGGAATGAAGTAGTTGATTGATAAGAAAAAGATACATTTGGGAAAATCCGAAAAGTACAAAAATACAATGAATCCCATAAAAAATGTCTAGAAGCACTCAATCATCCTTGTGAATAGGTGTCTTTCCCTTGGGATCAGCAGAGGGTGCAGAGGTAGAGTCAACAGGCTTGGGAATTCCTGAAAGAACTACTGGTGGATCAGCAACTGATATAGTACCAGATCTGTAATCTGTCTCTCTCTGAGGGATCAAAGGTGTCAAGCTCCTGATGGCTTGAACTGGAGTCAGTTGAGGAGTACTCCCAAAGGAAGATGGTGGAAGGGAAGGCGGTACAACAACTGGTCGAGCATCCACATGTAGGAAAGGCAGCAAGAGATTCCTGAAATCCATGATGATGCTTCCACCTCTCTCCATAGCAGATACAAAATCATCTCTGTTCTCAATAAACTTATCTAAAGAAGGAGTGAGCTCCCTGAGCTTACTAACCTGTTCTCTGAAGGCTTAGGTAACTGGAGGTAGCTTCATATTCTCAATCAAAAGCATGAAATGGTTTGTCATTTGGTGCTTGGTATAAACTTTTTCAAAATAATCATCCACCTTATTTTTGATTGCCTCTTGAGAAGTAGTAGCTGCCCGCAGGTGATCACGAACAAAACTACTAACTTCACTAGTGGTAGCAAGAATCTGAGTATCTGATGCACCACTGGGAATGGCCTTAGCCAATTCTTCCTGAATAATGGCGCGGATCTGGTCAAGGTTCACACTTGTGCTGGATGAGGGAAGAGGTTTCATTGAGAAGGCCACTGTCTCCTTGAAAGAGTGAGTCAGAATACTAACCAACTTCTGAACAAGTTCATCCTGACTGTTCAGATGTTCTTTAACCGACTTCTTAAAGGCCTCAAAAACTTCCACAAACTGTTTGACTACTTCTTTGATATATTGAATTTCAGTGTGCACTTGGGTTTGAGAACTGTTCAAAGCATTCAATGAAGCAATTGATTGTCTAAGAGCAACTACAGCTCCTGTCCAACTCTCAATCTGAGTGTGGAACACCTTGAGTTCATCCATCATTTCTTTCACAGGACTAGACACACTACATCCAATGGATAACTCAAGGGATTACTCCACGCTTTTCATCTCTTCAACCATACTTTTCTTCATATCTGCCACTGATTCTCTTATTGCTTCTATCAATTCGGCGTTTAAAGACTTAAGGTCCTCCTTGGTTGCCACATTGTCAGCCATAGTGGGTAAGGTAACTGATTCCTTTTGGGGTTGGTCTTCCCCATCAGAATCACCATAAGAAATTCCAAGAATCATATATCCGAGATCTGATGACCAACCTTCAATGTCATATGATACTGATACAGAGCCAAGATTCTCTCCTTCACTTGGAATATTCTCCTGAGGTATCTCTTCCAACTCTTCTTCCTGAGGTAATTCTGCAATTTCCTCTACAATTACAGTAGATTCAGTAGCAATTAGTTCTGATTCCTTAATGAATCTCTCATCAACAGGTGCTGCTGCTATGTCTTCCTGATCAGGCACTATCCTGACTGTAATAACTATTAGAGGACTGAAACTGAGCTCCTTTTAAACATTTTTCTCATCATCTGCTTCATCATCAGCCTCTTTTTCTCTGTGATCAGATTCAGTTGTCTCATCCTCCTCAGAGGTGTCCTTGACAACATATTGGCATGATTCTTATCCTTCTTCTGTAGTCTCTGTATCATTGTCCTTCAAGACAGTTTCTCTCTTTGGTAGTTCTTTTATAGGGCTAGTTTCTTCATAAGAAATAACTTGATGTTCAGGACTAGGGGGTACGTCTGGGTCTCCTCCTTCCTCAGCTGAAGTCTCTTCCTCCTCAACTTCATCATCACTGTAGACTGGTTCTGGCTCATCTGGTCCAAGACCAGGATCTCTCACATCCTTTGGACTAGATGGATGATCCACAGGAGTGAACTTCTCATAAATTTTCCATCATCATTTACCCATGATTTCTTCCAAGGATTCCAGCTGACTTTCATGTATTTAAAGATAGTTCATGAAATACAGAAGTTATCCTTAACCACTACCAGCTCATCCTGAGGTCCAGCTATCTTTTTCACTTTCAGCATCACAGAAATTAGCTTTGAGAAAAACAAGGCATTTGATTTTGACTTCGGTCTAGTCATCTCTTCCACTTGAACCATAATCAATCTACATAGATTGATTTTCAAACAGTTCTTCAGCAAATATAACAGAAATATGTCTTGGAATCTCAAAGTGGAAAAGTCTCCTCTTCTCAGACTAACAACATGCTGAATAAATTTAAATAACAGCTTATCTTCTCCTGCCATCTCTGCAACAATCACCTTTCTAGGGGTCCCATTCCCTGTAAGTTCCAGAAAAGCACCTTCATATTGAAACACATCGCTGGTCGAAGGTACAGACTTGGAATAATAATTAAAATCGCCCTCATGAGGAACTCTTAGGTTCTCAGCCCATTCCTCTGAAGTAAACGACACTTCTTGACCATTCACATATGAAATCATTCGGCTTTCTTCTTCAGATTTTTCAAAATGAACGAATTCCTAGAACTGTTTCACCAGTCCTGGATAATAAGGTCCGTTGTTATTCGCAAAACATTCTAGCCAACCTAGTTCTTCTAACACTCTAAGAACCAACGACTTGCTTAATATAATCCATTCTGCACACACCTCTTTTTCAACAACTATCTCGCGCTTCGATAGGTGTGGGTTTACTGGTCTTATCTGAGCTACACTTCCACTGCCACTTCAACTGGCATCAGTACTAGCTACTTTTTGTTTCTTCTCTGCCGGTGCTTCACTTCCATCAGCCATCTGAGGTCTCTTGACGCAGGCCATTATGGATTTGAGGCTAGGGTTCTGAAGGTCGAGAGGTTTAGTTTTAGGAGAGTTCAGGAAGACAGGTTCGCGGTGAGATTGAGTGAGTCAAGTTCAAGTTTTAATATCATTTAGGATTCATAAATCATATAAAACATAAATAAAATAAAATGGTTTGATGACTCAGCTTTACAGAAAAATACAGCGTGCAAATGTACCGGTAAAGTCTTCTAACGATAAGGTCTCCCTAACGGTGAGGTCTCAATAACGGTGAGGTTTCCCAAACGGTGAGGTCTCTTTAACAGTGAGGTCTCCATAATGGTGAGGTCTCTATAACGGTGAGGTCTCTATAACGGTGAGGTCTCTATAACGGTGAGGTATCTATAACGGTGAGGTCTCTATAACAGTTTCAAGGGTAAGTTATCATTCCTAATTCATGTTAGATGAAACTTAATCTTTCTGAACTTAAAGTCTTAGTGAAAATACCATCTAATTGATGTTTAGTGCCTATGAACTCAAGTGTTATATCACCTCTTTGATAATGATCTCTTAGAAAATGGTGTCTAACATCAAAATGTTTAGTTCTAGAGTGAGACACAGGATTCCTAGATATATTAATCGCACTAGTGTTGTCACAGTTGATTGAAACGTGTTTAAAGTCAAATCCAAAATCCAGTAGTGTGTGTTTCATCCACAAAATCTGTGCACAACAGCTACCAGCAGCGATGTATTCTACTTCAGCAGTAGACAATGCAACTGAGTTCTTTTTCTTACTACACCATAATACTAGGGATTTTCCAAGTAAGTGACATGTTCCAGATGTGCTCTTCCTATCTACCTTACAACCAGCAAAATCAGCATCTGAATAACTTGTTAAGTCAAATGATTGTCCTTTTGGATAAAACAAGCCTATATTTACAGTATACATAAGATATTTAAAAATCCTTTTAACAGCAAGCAAGTGTGATTCTTTAGGATTAGCTTGAAATCTAGAACACATACATACACTGAACATAATATCTGGTCGACTAGCAGTAAGATAAAGTAACCCAATCATGCCTCTGTAATTTGTTTGATCAACTGGTTTCCCAGATTCATCAACATCCAATTTATAGGTGGTACTCATAGGTATATCACTTTATTTAATACTATCCAAACCAAAACGTTTTAATAAATCCTTAGTATATTTACTTTGATTTAAAATAATTCCATCTTTAGTTTGAAAAATTTGAAAACCAAGAAAATACTTAAGCTCTCCCATTAAGCTCATTTCAAATTCATTTTGCATAACCTTTGAAAAATCAGCACATAAAGAATTTTTAGAAGATCCAAAGATAATATCATCAACATAGATTTGTACTATTAATACATCTTTTGAAATCCTTTTTATAAAAAGAGTGGAATCAGCTATTCCTTTTGTAAATCTTTTGAGATAAGAATGTTTGAAAGCCTTTCATACCAAGCTCTTGGAGCTTGTTTTAAACCATATAAAGTTTTAGAAAGTTTAAAAACATGATTTTGAAAATGAGGATTTGAAAAAACAGGTGGTTGTTCTACAAAAACATCTTCAACAATAAAACCATTTAAAAAAGCTCTTTTCACATCCATTTGATATAACATGAAATTCAGATGTGATGAATAGGCAAGTAAGATCCTAATAGCCTCTAATAATGCTATAGGTCCAAAGGATTCCTCATAGTCAATTCCTTCTTCTTAATTGTAACCTTGTGCAACTAGCCTAGCTTTGTTTTTAATGATGTTTCCAGATTCATCAACTTTGTTTCTAAACACCCATTTTGTGCCTATGGTGATAGTGTCCTTAGGTCTTTCTAGTAATTTCCAAACTTTGTTTCTTTCAAATTGATTTAGTTCCTCTTGCATAGCCATTACCCAGAATTCATCATTGATAGCATCATTGACATTTTTAGGTTCTAGCTGTGACAAGAAGGCTTGATGTTCAACCTGATTTCTAAGAGAAGCTCTAGTATGTGTCCCTCTATCAAGATTTCCTACAACAGTATCTAACGGATGGTTCTTTAGAATCCTAGTTGGTCTTGAAAAGGTAGGACTTGAGATTTCAGGTTCATCTATAGGTTGAGGTTCAACAGAAGCAGGTTCTGGAAAATTTCCAGAACTGGATGTTTTAACTACAGGTCCACTGTCTTTATCATTAATGTTCAAACCATAGAGATCATCCTCAATATTTTCAAGAGAGGTCTTAGGTTTATGTGGATCAGTTTCATAAAATCTGATGTGAACAGATTCTTCCACACATTTGGTTCTCTTATTAAACACTCTATAGGCTTTACTAGAAATAGAGTAACCTAGGAAAATTCCTTCATCACTCTTGGATGCAAACTTGTCAAGATTATCTTTAGTATTAAGAATAAAGACTTTGCAGCCAAAAACTTTGAAGTAGTTAACCTTAGGTTTCATATGGTTCCATAACTCATAAGGGGTCCTCTTAAGAACGGGTCTAATCAAGACTCTATTAATAACATAACAAGCTGTATTTATAGCTTCAACCCAAAAATAAACAGGTAGGTCATACTCATTAAGCATAGTTCTAGAAATTTCTTGTAGGGTTATATTCCTCCTTTATACTACACCATTCTGTTGAGGTGTCCTAGGGGAAGAGAAATTGTGATTATAGCCATTGTGTGAGCAGTAAGATTCAAACTCATGATTTTCAAACTCAAATCTATGATCACTTGTCAGAGTTTTAATCTTAAGTCCACTAAGGTTTTCTACAGACTTGGAGTATTTTACAAACCAAGAACAAGCTTCACTTTTGTGAGCTAGAAAATATACCCAAGTATATCTAGAAAAGTCATCTACAAGAACATAGACATAATGCTTCCCATTTAAACTAGAAACTCTAGAAGGTCCAAATAAATCCATGTGAACCAACTTGAGAGGTTGAGAAGTTTACACTTATTTCTTTGATTTAAAAGAAACTTTATGTTGCTTTCCCTTTTGAAAGGGATTACAAACTTTGTCTGCTGGAAATTCAAGTTTGGGTAGGTCTCTAACTAAGTTCTTACTAGCAAGTTTTCTAAGTGAATGCACATTGCAGTGTCCTAATCTTATGTCCCAAAGACAAGACTCTTTATGAAAAGCATTTAAACAAGTAATATTTTACTTATCTAAAGAATTCAAATCAACAGCATAAACATTTTCATTTCTCAAAGCAGTAAACACTAAAACATTTTTAGAATTGAAAACATTGCAAGAATCATTTTCAAATTTAACATAAAAACCATCATCACATAACTGAGAAATACTTAACATATTGTATTTAAGTCCATAAACAAATAAAACTTTAGAAATTAATACTGAGTTAGTGTTACCAATCTGGCCTTAGCTGATGATTTCCCCTTTTGAGTTATCACCAAAAGTGACAAACCCTCCATCAACTCTGACTAAGCTTTTGAAGCATGAGAAGTCTCCTGACATATGTCTTGAACATCCACTGTCCAAGTACCAAATCTTTTTATAGGAGCTCTTTAAGCAGGTTTCCTACAAAACAGATTTAAATAGTAAATGATTTTGGTACCAAGATTTTCTTGGGTCCAGACAGGTTATCCAATAACACTTTAGGTACCCATATTTGTCTAATTAGTCTCATAAAATTTCTAGAATTAACAGATTTTAAAAGATAACCCTTATTAGATCCATAACTATGAATATAACTAGTTGAAGTATATGAAGTTCCAGAGCTAGCTACATTTTGTCCAGATTTAGGAATGAATCTAGTTTTGGTAATTTTCCTTTGTCCAGGTTGGTATCTGATACCAGTAGTGTATCTAGGTGAAATTTTATTACCTAGAAATTGAGTAAGAGTATCTTTACCATTGGTAAATTTCTCTAAGTCTTTCTTGAGTTGCTCACTATACAATTTTAGTTCAGTATTCTCTTTAAGAAACTGAGCATTCTTTTCTACTTCAATAACCAGATCAGATTTATATTAAACAGTTAAAGCATACTGTTTCTTTAAACCTTTGTATTTGTCTTTCATCTCATTACAGGTTTCTTCTAACATATCAAAATATTAAAATAGTTCAGATTTTGACATGTTATCACATTCAAAATCATCTCTAGAATAATATGAATTAGAAGCAGGAGTTTCTGAAGTTACCTCAGAAATGTGTTTCATAAAACACATGTTCGCCTTGTTTCTGTGTTCAGCTTCAGAAACTTCAGATTCACTAGAACTGTCCTCAGAATCATTCCAAGTAGCCTTCATGGTTTTCTAATACTTGTTATCCTTGTATTCATACTTCTTCTTGTATTTCAGCTTTGGACAGTCTGCTTTTATGTGTCCTTTCCTTTTTCACTCATAACATACAACTTCATCTGATTTATCAGGCTTCTTCCAATCCTTTTTCCAATTTCCTTTGTTGTCATACTTACCTTTGTAGTTTGACTTTCTGAAAAACTTCTTCTTCCTATAAAATTTCTTAAACTTTCTAGCAATGTGAGTCATCTCAGCATCACTTTCAGAATCACTCTCACTATCTTCACAACTTGAACTTTCATTGATAGCTTGAATCTTTTCCTTATCCTTATTCTTTGGGGCTGTAGTTTTGAAGGCAATATACTTCGTTCTAGTTTCATCATATTCTTCTTTGTTAACCTTGAGTTCTTCTTCATACATCATCAGTTTTCCAATTAGTTCTTTGAATGGCAGTTCTCCAATGTCACACGATTCTCTAATTGAGAGAGAAGTTCCCCTCCATATTTTAGGTATACGTCTCAAAATTCTCATGATTTATTCCTTTGCTGGAACATCCTTTCCCAGAGAAGTCATTGTGTTTAAAATTTCATTGAACCTGAGATACATATCAGAAATGGGTTCATCAGGCTTCATCTTAAAGTTATCATATTTAATAGTATAGGTATTCAATCTCATTTCCTTAACATTAGTTGTTCCTTCATGAGAAACAGCTAAGGTATCCCAAATTTCATATGCAGTTTTACAAGAAGATATTCTATTAAATTCCTCATCTCCTAAAGCATAGTATAAAGCATTCATAGCTTTACAATTATTATTGTAGGCTGTCTTACTAGCTTCATTCCATGTAGATCTAACAGTAGTTGGTATTTTGTATTAAGATTCTATAGCAGTCCAAATATCAAAACTCATGCTCTCTAAATGAATTTCCATCTTGATTTTCCATTGAACATAGTTGGTGCCATTGAAAAAGGGTGGTCTATTGGTAGCAACACCTTCAACTCTATTGTCCATGATAACTAAATTAAAGCAACGATTTTAAAGAGATAAAAATTTAGAAATAACAGAAATTTTAAGAACTTTAAAATACCACTAAAATCATAGTTGAAAAACAGAGTACTCTCAGAAAATATTTTAACAACCTCTGATACCAAATGTTGGTCGGAGTGGACACTCAAGAGGTGTAACGCCCCGACCCCAGTTACCCAGAGTCGGTGCATTATTACATAACATTGGCATGATCATAAGAAAGATCAAATCTCGAAAGACCGATTGGTTTAGTAGCCTTGGAAAATGCCAGATATATTCATAAGTTTTACATTACATTATAAAATGAAAAACTACTACAACAACATAATGTCTCAATAGACCACACTATTATCCCCTCATAAAATCCCTGCAGGTCATTCATAACTTACTTCTTCACATCCTGGGAAAAATAAAACATAAAAAAGGGGTGAGCTCAAATGCCCAGTAAGGATAACAATATAGCGGAAAGAATAAACATTTAAGGCAATGTATAACTAAAACAAAAGCCTTTTAAATATGAACTTTCAACATGGTATGGCATAAATAAAATGAAATAATGCCATTTAATTATTCACAAGGATATTCTACTAATCGAATAATCACATGCAAAAAAATCAATAACCACTTTCATAATGTTGGAATGCATAATGCCAGACTATCATAACCACATAGCCAAGGCCTCGTGCCAAGACTACAAATAAGATTTTGTCAAGGCCTTGTGCCAAGACACTAGTTTGTCTCATGAGACCTACCGATGCATCGAGGAGCTATAGCGGGCTCCACCCGTCACTTATTAAGTCCAATGCATTCCCATATGAAAAGGTTTAAACATAACATAAACATTCGTATTAAAACTAGCATACGAAATGTCAATAATTTCACCATAAACTATGAATGGTATAAAAATAGCACATCCACAGTCAAACATATCACAAAACCTTCAATACAATATAGAAGTTTTGTATCATAATAAATCAACTTCAAATAATCTTAAAATCCATCAAAGGATGTTGACATAGATGAAATCAAAATTCTTTTTAAAGAAGTATCTCCTTTTATTTTGAAATCATTTAAGTTCCATATAAAATAAAACATTTTCTTTGAAAATATTCTTATAAGCTTGTATGGAATGCTTCGACGATTTTATAACGGCGGAAAATAACCGCACCCGCCGTATAAGTTAAAAAAAACATTCTTACCTCAATTCTGTCGAAAAGGTTAAAAAGGACCTTGTTTTGAAAACGACGGAAAGATTCCTTTATAAACCTCTTATAAAAAGTCAAACAAGGGTATAAATGACTTAAACCCATATTCTTGTAAATAGTAAAAATGTTTTGAAATACATTTTTAAGAAACATGGATGTGGATGATAAAGAGATCCCAGTAGATTATTACGTATAAACAACCTCGGATAATGAAGAGATTGTGAAATAACCCTTACCTTGTACTTTTCCTTGGTTGGGTAGGTTAACCTCCTGTATAATAGTGAAATAATTGTTACTAAATTATAAAAGAATCATATACATTAATATGATATCATATATGATTTTTTTAATATTGATTTGATAATAATATCTTAGTATTATCGCTGTTTCGGGTGTGAACTTACTTGTTTGCTTTTGTATGTTTTGTTACGTAAGACATGTTTGTAAAGGATAAGTTGTATATTATTCAAATCCAGAATGGTATCAAGTCCTTAAACATCATTTTTAAATCATCAAATGATAATTATACTTGAATGGATACGATGGAAAATGAATCTCATCGCGTTCGTGGAGACGGTAGTCCGTACGTACGCACGAACGCTACTTCCATTTAATTTTTATTTTAAAAGAATAGAATACAAATGATACATAGGTATATTACTATTCCAGTATAATATAATATTTTATATATGTTACTTAAGTTCATTAACACCATCCTTTATACGTTTCATGTGTGGTATGAACGAGTCATATCATTTTAAGGGGGCGGTAGTCCGCACTTCCTCAAATGAAATTATCGTATGTATATACAACATGAAACGAATAATGGTATGAAATAAAATGGAATTACAGAAGCTTATATATAAAATATATATCATTAACATCATATTTAATTACAGTTCCATCATAATGGCCACCATGAGAGGCGGTAAGATGTATTTGAACAATCATCGTTTCGTGAGGCGTTAGTTTGCCATCCACAGAAACATTATGTTCATCATCCATTAGATGGAGTTGTGTGTATTTGTAGTTTGAATCCTTCTTATAACAACATCCTAGTATATTGAGGAAACTGGTGTTGTTACAAAAGAAAGGAAATAAAAAGAGTTTGGGGGTTGAAGAAGCAAAATAAATGAAAATAATTTAAGAGAAATCGTTACCTTTAATTTAGGTAACTCACTTTGGTTGGAACCAAAGGACTTGTTGAAATGCTTTCTGCCTAAGAGGAAGCTTCAAGGAGGAGGATCGGGATGTGGGGAGCTTAGTTGGGCAGAGTTTGGACGAGCCAAGTGGCTTAAGAGGTGTGAGGAATGAGTAGAAGTGGTCTCCTTTTATAAGGGGGAGGAGGGGCTCTTTAGGAAAGAGTGAAAGTATTACTTTATAATATAATTATATTCGGTTTATAATGGTCCAAAAATCATTGAGGTCGAAGATAAGATGACTCATATTCTAAATAACATCAACCAATAAGAATTGGACAGGTTTTAGATAATATTTTAATCATTATAATCTTATTTATTTAAATGATTTATTAATGAGGTAAACATTGCATCATTATTGTGTCATTAATAATTTAAATTATTTGATGTCTAAAAATTATAAATAAAATATCATTATGTAGGAAATCTTTTTAGCTTTCTAATGAATATTTATAATCGAAAATTCAACATGTATAGCCATATGTAAAAATTGTTCTTCTAAAAGATGTAAGCTTATGCCATTTTTATTTTTATTTTAACTTTATTAATATAATGTGTCCCTACCACATACAAGTGGATCCAAGGGGTCCCCAAATTGACCCAAGGATGCCCATGGTCGGGTATGTGTCCACCAATAAGGTTAGGACACGTTTTAGGGTAATTTTGTATTATTATAATATTATTTTTTAACCCTTATTTACCGGATTTACCCTTTAACCATGGTAAATAAAATATTTACCACAGTAACTATTCAAAATGTCTAAAAATAAAAGTTACCTATTTACACAATTTGAACATCCTGATTCCAAATATGGAATTCATTTTCCTAAATTCAAAACACAGAAGTGGCAGAAATTAATTTAAAATTAATTCCCGCTGTCAAAACAAAAAGCGTGTTTTTAAGAGGTAATAACTATCAAAAGATTGACACTTGTTTATGTTCGGTTTAATTGTAAAATTATGTCCAATGACCAACATTATATTAAATGGTAAAAATATATTCTAAATATACTTTAAAACCACTCAAATTCACAATTTATCACTATTAATTATTTTGATTAAAAAAGTTGTTTTTAATTAAAATTTAGTAATTTTCACTATTCATCAAAATATAAAAGTTATCCGAAAAGTACCAAAATTTCACCCTAGGCTAATTTTGATATTCCGAATCTAAAAATGAAGTCCATTTTGAAATATAAAATATATATGATTTCAAAAAGTAGGTATTACTATTCACAACGGCTGGTTTAATTAGTTGTGGTGTGTGTTAGAACTCGAGGTTGCGTACAACACACGCTATCGCATTATTCGAAGGGAAACGTACCGTAGAAGCTTGGGGTGTTACATTCTCCCCTCCTTCAAATAATTGCGTCCTCGCAATTTCTAGGGTATTACTGCATAAAAAGACTCGGGTGGTTTTTCATCATAAGTTCCTCGGGTTCCCACGTTGCCTCTTCCATCTTATGATTTCTCCACAAAACTTTTACCAGACGCGTCGTCCGGTTTCTCAGTACTTGTTCTCTCGTATCAAGAATCTTGACGGGCTCTTCGCAATAAGACAGATCGGGTTCCAGTTCTAATTCCTCATAGGTGAGTACATGCGTTGGGTCAGGCATGTATTTTCTCAACAGAGATACGTGGAACACATCGTGAACTTTGGAGAGACTTGGCGGCATTGCCAATCGGTAAGCTACAGCCCCAATTCGTTCTAGAATTTCGAAAGGTCCGATGTACCTGGGACTCAATTTACCTTTCTTACCAAAACGTATGACTCCCTTCCATGGAGATACCTTTAGGAAAACATGATCACCGACTTGAAATTCCAAATCCTTCCTTCGATTATCGGCATAGCTCTTCTGCCTACTTTGAGCTGCTTTGATGTGATTTTGGATTACTTTCACCTTTTCCACCGTTTCCTCCACCAGTTCTGGGCCTACAAGTTTTCTTTCACCAACGTCATCCCAACAGGTTGGTGTACGACATCTCTTTCCGTATAACGCTTCATATGGTGCCATCTGAATACTCGAATGGAAGCTATTGTTATAGGAAAATTCTACCAGAGGTAAATATTGATCCCACATACCCTGAAAGTCAAGTGAGCAAGATCTCAACATGTCTTCTAAGGTTTGAATAGTCCGTTCTGATTGTCCGTCTGTCTGAGGGTGGTAAGCAGTGCTCAAATGAAGTTCAGTATCCAGGGATTTCTGAAGACTTTTCCAAAATCTTGAAGTAAAACGGGGGTCACGATCAGAAACAATCGATAGGGGTACTCCATGAAGTCTCACAACTTCATTAATATATAGTCTTGCAAGACGTTCCAGGGGTAGATCTTCTTTTATATCAAGAAAATGTGCTGACTTTGTAAGACGATCAACAATCACCCATATTGCATCATTCCTTCTAGGAGTCTTTGGTAGCCCCATGACAAAGTCCATCGTAACATTGTCCCATTTCCACTCTGGTATGGGAAGAGGTTGCATGACTCCTCCAGGCTGTTGCCTTCCAGCTTTCACTTGTTGACAAACCATACATCTTGACACAAAATCAGCAATCTCCCTCTTCATGTTGTCCCACCAAAAATGTTCCTTCAAATCTCTATACATTTTGGTGCTCCCAGGGTGTATAGAGAAATTGGAACTATGAGCATCATCCAGCAATTCCCTTTTTAGATCAGGTATATTGGGAACACAAAGTCTCTTCCCGAATTTCAAAATTCCATCTTCATACACAAAGTCTCTCAATCTCCCATCTTTCACAGCTTTAATCTTCTTCTGAAATTTTTCATCATCGTTCTGAGAACTCTTAATCCATTCTAGTAAAGATGGTTTGGCAACCATTTGAAAAAGCATTGATGTTTCACCTTCCCTGGTTATTCCCATGTCCATCTTCACTAGATCCATGAAAATTGGATCCCTTTCAATTCTCATCATGTTCAGAACTCCATGGTCTTTTCTGCTCAAAGCATCTGCTACTTTGTTTGCTTTCCCCGGGTGGTAGTGTATCGTGCAATCATAATCCTTGAGTAATTCAAGCCATCTCCTTTGCCTCATGTTGAGTTCTTTTTGTGAGAAAATATACTTCAAACTCTTGTGATCAGTATAAATCTCACATTTTTCACTATAGAGGTAGTGCCTCCATATCTTCAAAGCAAAGATCACTGCTGCTAACTCGAGATCATGAGTAGGATAGTTTTGTTCATGAATTTTCAACTGTCGTGATGCATAGGCAATAACTCTATCATTTTGCATAAGGACACAACAAAGTCCTTTCTTCGATGCATCACTATAAATAACGAACCCATCATTCCCCGATGGTAAAGTCAATATAGGATCATTGACTAATCTTCTCTTCAGTTCTTCGAAACATTCTTCACACTCTTTTGTCCAAACAAATTTAACCACTTTACGTGTGAGCTTCGTTAATGGGTTAGCCAATCGGGCAAAATTCTGGACGAAACGTCGATAATAACCTGCCAAACCAATAAAACTACGTACCTCAGTTATACTCGTAGGTGCTGGCCATTCTTGGATTGCCTTGGTCTTAGAAGGATCAACAGAGATTCCATCTTTAGAGACAATATGGCCAAGAAAAGAAATCTCCTGAAGCCAGAATTCACACTTGCTAAACTTTCCATATAATTCATGCCTCCTCAGAGTCTTCAAGATAATGCGCAAGTGATTTTTATGATCTTTGTAGGTTTTGGAGTATACCAAGATATCATCAATAAATACCACCACAAATTCATCGAGATACTCCTTGAAAACTCTATTCATCAGATCCATGAATACAGAGGGTGCATTAGTCAATCCAAACGGCATTACAGTAAACTCGTAATGCCCGTACCTGGTTCGAAATGCTGTCTTCGGAATGTCTTCCTTCTTCACACACAACTGATGGTATCCAGATCGAAAGTCAATCTTTGAAAAGTATTGAGCTCCATGCAGTTGGTCAAATAAATCATCAATACGAGGTAGGGGATACTTGTTCTTTATTGTTATAGCATTGATCTCCCTGTAGTCGATACATAACCTCATAGATCCATCTTTCTTTTTAACAAAAAGAACATGGGCTCCCCATGGAGAAACACTAGGGCGAATAAATCCCTTATTACTCAATTCCTCTAGTTGTTTCTTTAGTTCGACTAACTCTACAGTGGCCATTCTATAAGGGGTCTTCGATATAGGCCTTGATCCAGGAATCAAATCAATAGAAAACTCAACTTCTCGTTCTGGAGGATGTCCAGGTAAATCTTCCGGAAATACATCTACAAATTCTTTCACAACAGGTACATCCTCTATTTGAACATTCCTTTCCTCACCGACAGTTATTTCATTCTCTTCCTCCCCAATAATTGAATTAAGTTGAGCTGTTGGGGGTGGATCTAAATAAGAATTTGGTGGTGACGATTCTGCTCTAAAAATAAGGTGCTCCTTATCATTATCATCAAGAATCGTAACCTCTTTCTTCTTACAATAAATCTTCGCATCATAGTCCGAAAGCCAGTCCATACCGAGGATTATATCAAACTCAATCATAGGTATGACGATGAAATCAGCAGATAAAGAAAATTTATGTGCTCTAATGGGGACTGATTCACAAAACTTTGTTGCAACGATACTTCCCTTAGGAGTTTTAACAGACAACTCCCTTATTAAATCAAATTGGAAATATCTAATTTTCTTAGCAAACTGGGAAGATATGAAACAATGCGATGATCCAGAATCAAATAATGCATTTGCTAAACTTGAGGAAACCATTAAATTACCTGCCACCACGTCTTTCGGAGCTTCTACCTCAGCAGTAGTGATAGCATAAGCCTGGCCTTGATCCCTTGGCCTTTTCTGAGGTAAGTTCTCCTGACGCTTAGGGCATGCATTTGCATAATGCCCCATCTCCCTGCAATTGTAGCACTGAACGTTGGTAGCTTCCTTCTTCACCTTGCAATCATGAGCTTGGTGGCCTTTTTCACCACACTTGTAACAGACTCCCATTCCCTTCAAGCAAGTACCAGGATGTTTCTTCCCGCATTTACCACAAGATGGATATTCAACCTTTCCCTTCTTCCCCTTATTTCCATTCCCAGATTGATCAGCAGGTCTCTTCTTCTCTTTCTTTGCTTTAAAGTCATAAGACTTAGAGAATTCCTTTTCGGTCTTGATAGCACATGAGACAATGTCTTCGTACGATGAAAAGGATTGTGAGACTAATGCTCGACGGAGAAATGGTTTTAACCCATCAAAGAAACGATCAATCTTACTTCTTGGGTTGCGAATATAATCTCCAGCATACCTCGCTAACCTTGTAAAGTTAGCCTCATACTTTGTGACATTATCATCCTCCTTTTGTCTCAGACTCAGAAATTGCCTTTCCATATCTGCTCGATGGTCGCGAGGAAAGTATTTTTCTAAAAACAGATCTTTGAACTCCCTCCATTCCATGTTTGATACTTCATCATCTTGCTTCATGTTTTGAATCAATGACCACCATTGATCAGCATCTCCAGTGAGGCGGTAAACTGCCATGGTAACTTTTTCCCTTTCACTACTCCCCAAAGCCTGAAATATTTTCTCTAGGGAAAATATCCATTACTCAGCTACTAAGGGATTTGTACTCCCATTGAACGTTGGTGGTTGTTGTCTCATGAATCGATCTAACATTGATCCTCCACGCTGCGGATCAGGGTGCTCCATACGGGTAAGGTTATTATTCATAACCTGAGTAAGTTGTCCCAGTACGGTGATTAGCTGATCAGCACCAGTTGCATCACCAGCCCCACTATAATTATCTTGAGCAGGAGGGAAATCCCTACATGGAGTGCGTGCATTGATACGGTTTCCATTTCTTCCACTAGGCGCCATTTCTAAACAATGGCATAAACTAGATCAGTTTATGAATCAAAATACATAATCCCATACTTATAAAACACTAAACATAAATTGAACTATCTATGGATATAATCCATAATCATAAATATGTTTTCTTTGAGGAAGTATATACTCATAAACCCTTCATAATGATTTGTAAAGAAAGTGAGAGTTATCCTAAGCATATCCCCCGGGAGTGTCGTAACCAAGAGTGCAGCAAGGCCCGTTGTCGTGCACCAGTTCCCGTTCGAGTCTAGCTCAAAGCGGTGTTTTCGGGTTTTACCCCTAGGTACATCTGTGCCAGAGCCGCCTCTACCTGCTCGTATCCAGACAGGGATGTATTGCTCGGAAAACTCACAAAATCTCTACAATACCAAAATTCTAGGACGTTCTTCTACACTAATCCTCAAAGTTCATCTTAGGTCTACGTGCTCTAATCAGAGTTTATCTAAATCTAGCTTCCAAGGTTTGTACTAAACCTCCCTCTGATACCAACTGTAACGCCCCGACCCCAGTTACCCAGAGTCGGTGCATTATTACATAACATTGGCATGATCATAAGAAAGATCAAATCTCGAAAGACCGATTGGTTTAGTAGCCTTGGAAAATGCCAGATATATTCATAAGTTTTACATTACATTATAAAATGAAAAACTACTACAAAAACATAATGTCTCAATAGACCACACTATTATCCCCTCATAAAATCCCTGCAGGTCATTCATAACTTACTTCTTCACATCCTGGGAAAAATAAAACATAAAAAAGGGGTGAGCTCAAATGCCCAGTAAGGATAACAATATAGCGGAAAGAATAAACATTTAAGGCAATGTATAACTAAAACAAAAGCCTTTTAAATATGAACTTTCAACATAGTATGGCATAAATAAAATGAAATAATGCCATTTAATTATTCACATGGATATTCTACTAATCGAATAATCACATGCAAAAAATCAATAACCACTTTCATAATGTTGGAATGCATAATGCCAGACTATCATAACCACATAGCCAAGGCCTCGTGCCAAGACTACAAATAAGATTTTGTCAAGGCCTTGTTCCAAGACACTAGTTTGTCTCATGAGACCTACCGATGCATCGAGGAGCTATAGCGGGCTCCACCCGTCACTTATTAAGTCCAATGCATTCCCATATGAAAAGGTTTAAACATAACATAAACATTCGTATTAAAACTAGCATACGAAATGTCAATAATTTCACCATAAACTATGAATGGTATAAAAATAGCACATCCACAGTCAAACATATCACAAAACCTTCAATACAATATAGAAGTTTTGTATCATAATAAATCAACTTCAAATAATCTTAAAATCCATCAAAGGATGTTGACATAGATGAAATCAAAATTCTTTTTAAAGAAGTATCTCCTTTTATTTTGAAATCATTTAAGTTCCATATAAAATAAAACATTTTCTTTGAAAATATTCTTATAAGATTGTATGGAAAGCTTCGACGATTTTATAACAGCGGAAAATAACCGCACCCGCCGTATAAGTTAAAAAAAACATTCTTACCTCAATTCTGTCGAAAAGGTTAAAAAGGACCTTGTTTTGAAAACGACGGAAAGATTCCTTTATAAACCTCTTATAAAAAGTCAAACAAGGGTATAAATGACTTAAACCCATATTCTTGTAAATAGTAAAAATGTTTTGAAATACATTTTTAAGAAACATGGATGTGGATGATAAAGAGATCCCAGTAGATTATTACGTATAAACAACCTCGGATAATGAAGAGATTGTGAAATAACCCTTACCTTGTACTTTTCCTTGGTTGGGTAGGTTAACCTCCTGTATAATAGTGAAATAATTGTTAATAAATTATACAAGAATCATATACATTAATATGATATCATATATGATTTTTTTAATATTGATTTGATAATAATATCTTAGTATTATCGCTGTTTCGGGTGTGAACTTACTTGTTTGCTTTTGTATGTTTTGTTACGTAAGACATGTTTGTAAAGGATAAGTTGTATATTATTCAAATCCAGAATGGTATCAAGTCCTTAAACATCATTTTTAAATCATCAAATGATAATTATACTTGAATGGATACGATGGAAAATGAATCTCATCGCGTTCGTGGAGACGATAGTCCGTACGTACGCACGAACGCTACTTCCATTTAATTTTTATTTTAAAAGAATCGAATACAAATGATACATATGTATATTACTATTCCAGTATAATATAATATTTTATATATGTTACTTAAGTTCATTAACACCATCCTTTATACGTTTCATGTGTGGTATGAACGAGTCATATCATTTTAAGGGGGCGGTAGTCCGCACTTCCTCAAATGAAATTATCGTATGTATATACAACATGAAACGAATAATGGTATGAAATAAAATGGAATTACAGAAGCTTATATATAAAATATATATCATTAACATCATATTTAATTACAGTTCCATCATAATGGCCACCATGAGAGGCGGTAAGATGTATTTGAACAATCATCGTTTCGTGAGGCGTTAGTTTTCCATCCACAGAAACATTATGTTCATCATCCATTAGATGGATTTGTGTGTATGTGTAGTTTGAATCCTTCTTATAACAACATCCTAGTATATTGAGGATACTGGTGTTGTTACAAAAGAAAGGAAATAAAAAGAGTTTGGGGGTTGAAGAAGCAAAATAAATGAAAATAATTTAAGAGAAATCGTTACCTTTAATTTAGGTAACTCACTTTGGTTGGAACCAAAGGACTTGTTGAAATGCTTTCTGCCTAAGGGGAAGCTTCAAGGAGGAGGAGAGGGATGTGGGGAGCTTAGTTGGGCAGAGTTTGGACGAGCCAAGTGGCTTGAGAGGTGTGAGGAATGAGTAGAAGTGGTCTCCTTTTATAAGGGGGAGGAGGGGCTCTTTAGGAAAGAGTGAAAGTATTACTTTATAATATAATTATATTCGGTTTATAATGGTCCAAAAATCATTGAGGTCGAAGATAAGATGACTCATATTCTAAATAACATCAACCAATAAGAATTGGACAGGTTTTAGATAATATTTTAATCATTATAATCTTATTTATTTAAATGATTTATTAATGAGGTAAACATTGCATCATTATTGTGTCATTAATAATTTAAATTATTTGATGTCTAAAAATTATAAATAAAATATCATTATGTAGGAAATCTTTTTAGCTTTCTAATGAATATTTATAATCTAAAATTCAACACGTATAGCCATATGTAAAAATTGTTCTTCTAAAAGATGTAAGCTTATGCCATTTTTATTTTTATTTTAACTTTATTAATATAATGTGTCCCTACCACATACAAGTGGATCCAAGGGGTCCCCAAATTGACCCAAGGATGCCCATGGTCGGGTATGTGTCCACCAATAAGGTTAGGACACGTTTTAGGGTAATTTTGTATTATTATAATATTATTTTTTAACCCTTATTTACCGGATTTACCCTTTAACCATGGTAAATAAAATATTTACCACAGTAACTATTCAAAATGTCTAAAAATAAAAGTTACCTATTTACACAATTTGAACATCCTGATTCCAAATATGGAATTCATTTTCCTAAATTCAAAACACAGAAGTGGCAGAAATTAATTTAAAATTAATTCCCGCTGTCAAAACAAAAAGCGTGTTTTTAAGAGGTAATAACTATCAAAAGATTGACACTTGTTTATGTTCGGTTTAATTGTAAAATTATGTCCAATGACCAACATTATATTAAATGGTAAAAATATATTCTAAATATACTTTAAAACCACTCAAATTCACAATTTATCACTATTAATTATTTTGATTAAAAAAGTTGTTTTTAATTAAAATTTAGTAATTTTCACTATTCATCAAAATATAAAAGTTATCCGAAAAGTACCAAAATTTCACCCTAGGCTAATTTTGATATTCCGAATCTAAACATGAAGTCCATTTTGAAATATAAAATACATATGATTTCAAAAAGTAGGTATTACTATTCACAACGGCTAGTTTAATTAGTTGTGGTGTGTGTTAGAACTCGAGGTTGCGTACAACACACGCTATCGCATTATTCGAAGGGAAACGTACCGTAGAAGCTTGGGGTGTTACAAGAGGGGGGGTGAATTGAGTTCCAATTAAAATTTCTATTTTAAAACATTATTTTAAAAGCCCCCAAATAAAATACCAAATTAAACTGTTGTGAATTTATATCAAAGTAAAGGTTCTGTTGGGTTCTCAAGGGATTGATTATTTCCCAGTTAATCAAAACAGAAAGGTTGATTAACTTTTGAAACCAACTTACTGATTTACAACTAATATAAACACTTGCGAGTTTAATTATCAAAGTGAATTTAAAACTGTTTTGGTTTTAAAGTAATTAGCAGCGGAATAAAAATAACTTTGAAAAAAAATATGAACAGCAGGGTTTTAACCAAGAGGTTTAGTCTCAAGCCGAGACTTAGTCCTCTCAAAACTTTATATAAAAGTGATCCACACCCTAGATCGGGGATGACAACAATATACAACTGTCCATGTCCAAGACCTCTACCACTGTTATCCACGGGAACAGAAACAACAGCAACCAGTTGTCCAGGTCACACGACCTCTACCACTATCTCAGTGGGAAACAAAATATGTAAGAGTGTTGAGAGAGGATTTACAAATCCTCCAGTTAAGGCACCAGAGACCGTGTGTGTTAAAAATACAGCATATAACACACACTGCTCAATATGTAAAAAGATAAAACACAGAGCAAATATTTAGAGTTTAGAAATGGCTCTAGTGATTGTCGTGCAGTTCTTGACTCCTTTGATTGATCAGAATTCACTCTGAGTCCTCTTCTGGTTTTTGTCTGGAAAACATAGTATCGTCTGTTTCCTTGACTTCTAGGTGTAGAGAATGTTGAAGAAGCTGTTGAGTTGATGTTCTCTTTTTTTTTCTCAGCTCTTCTCTGGTACACACGATTGTAGGTGATCTTCTTGTAAGCTTAGACGTCTCTCTACATGTACACCAGCTCGAGTGTTCTTCACTTGTTCAGCGCGGATTCAACCTATTCACTGCACGTGTTCAACTCTCTGATCTATTTGTGTGTATACGTGCGTGTGTTTTTCTCAGCGTGTCTCAGCTCGACAATAGCATCCTTCTTTTAAAGCACGACCTCCGACAAAAGATATGATTTCCTTTTTGCAGGTAAGAGGTTCGGTTTCCTGACATCCAACAAACAGATATTAATAATATGTCAGTTCATTAATATATACCTAATATGACCGTTGGTTAGGTTAAACAATAATAAAGAATTAAAGCATGTCGGGGTTCTGTCTCTGAATGGTAGCTCATGACAACGGTAGACTTTGTCACGGTAGGTCTGAGTATCGGTAGGCATTTGTAACGATAGACTTGTCTGTCGGTAGACATGATGTATCGGTACCGGTGGACTTGTAACAGTAGCGGTGGCTCTTCCTTTACCAGTAACGGTAACTCTCTATCGGTAGAAGTGGCTCTGCCTTGTATCGGTAGCGGTAGCTCTCTATTGGTAGCTGTGGATCTGCCTTGTAACGGTAGCGGTAGCTCTCCATCGGCAGCGGTGGCTCTGCCTTGTAACAGTAGCGGTAACTCTGTATCGGTAGCTGTCGACTTCAATGTTGCGGTAGGCTTGAGTACCGGTGAGCTTGTAACTGTAACTCTATCGGTAGACTTGATGTCCCGTATCGGTAGACTTTGATGTAGCGGCGATCTTTGAGTACTGGTGAACATGATGTATCAGTGAACTCCGTATCAGTAGCTCTAATCCATAATGGTGACTACTGTTCTGTTTCGGTAGCTAGTTTGTAACGGTAGCTGAAAATTGTTTGGGAATTCACTTAGCAGAATGAGTTAAGTCATAGTAAAAATATATTTGTTAATTTAAAAGACTTAATTTAAGAATAATGAATGTAACAACATATATTAAAGTACATTTGGAATGTATTAAGCATAATCAAGATATAAAGAAAGAATGGTTGGGATTATCAAAACACAATAAAGCAACTTAATTCTAGAGGGTTCAACAAATACTTTATCCACAAACCATGAATGGTATAAAAATAGCACATCTATAGTCAAACATAACTCATTCAATAAAATATGGAAGATTTTATTGAAACAAATTAACCTCAATCGATAATAATGAAGGATATTGACATAGATGAAAATCATCAACAAAAATATTTGAGAGAAATATCCCCCTTTTTCTTGAAAACATATAAAAGTCACACTATTTTTCAAGAATCTATTTAAAAACATATTTTTGAAATAAAGTGTCTCATACAACTTTTAATATTTTAAAAGGAGTTTTAATTTTAAAACATTAATGTCCATATAAAAAACCCTTAAAACCATTTTTAAAACATGGACATTAATGATAAATATTTAGAAGAAAATATTTTTAAAACATTTAAAATGATATTTTATTTAGAGTTCCTAACCAAATGAGAGACTCTTGAATACAAATAATTGAGGTAATAAAAACATTATAATATCTTTATAATAAATAATTTCATTATATAATATGTCAAAAGACAGTATATACACCATATAAATGTGAATTGGTGCATAACAAAAAATAATTCTCAAAGGAATGTAAATTGAGATGAAATCCCTTATAAAGAAAGTATCCTTAAGAAAAGGATAAATCAATGACATTATTACGTGTGAAAAATATAAATACATTCAATATTATTGGATATTCAGTGTGAAACAATCAGAGTACATTCACACATATTCTTGTAAAAGAAACCAATGACTTGGATGTTTAACTCAATGAATGGAAATTGAGTTAAGATCAAGTTTATATCAACGACTTGAGAAATTATCAATGGAGTGATTATGTGTATCAAAAGTTTATCCACACAAAGGTTATTTAAAATTACTACATAAATAATTAAAATTGATTCCACACAGAATCTTGGAGTAAAATAATCAACGAATTATGCGTATATCCCACTGAGTGGAAATTGAAATTTGAAATTCCCTTACCGATATGGTAACTTATGAAACATACAACCCATGAAATAAGGACCATTCAATGAAGATGTAAATAACTATAAATTAATTTATATTACACCAATAATACAATAATGGATAGCACATATGCCACACAAAAGGAAATAGTGGCCAATATAGCATCAATCTCATGGGAATAAAAAGTGAGATGAAAAACCCTTACTTCGAAGTAATCAATCGATTCGTACGAAAAAAAGTTAATAACCACAAAATTAATCATAGAATACCATGAATATAAATATAATCATGATAATATATATCAAATGGTAGTACTCAATACACCACATGCAATAAATTAGTGTCGAACAATAGAAATTTCACAGAATTAAAAGTGAGATAGGAAAACCCTTACCTCAAGTACGACTTGTTTTGTATATTCCTTGTTCTTCCTGAATAATAAACATAAGTTCATTTATACTTTATTAGTAAAATTTTCAATTTTATTATTCCTTTTATATCACTTATTACCTTGCAATAAAAATTAGTTAATTATTTGGTTTTATATTGGATATTTTATCGATGTTCGGAACATGAGTCAAAAATGAACTTGTTATAACTACAATTTTTTCATTTGGTCAAAAGTACATTATCTACAATATTATATACATGATTTAGAAATCATATATATATTATATATACAGTATATATATATATATATATATCTATTTATAACATTACATATCTTTTGGAGATAAGAAATGAATGTACCGTTCATGGAGACAGAAAGCCGTACGTACTCATGAACACTACTTTCATTTCTATTTTGTATTTTAATGGAATTAAAAAATAATTACACCTAGGTATATTATAATTATAGTATAATATCATATATAATATCATTAATTTCATCCTTTATACCTCCGACATATGGAATTAACGAGTCATATCATTTTGAGGGGGCAGTTGTCCGCACTTCCCCAAATGAAATTATCGTGTTTTACCCATAATGGAAACCATAAAATAATAATATAAATGGAAAATACAGAAGCATAAAGAAAACATAAACATAATATATATGTAATAAATAAATACAGTTCCATATTAATGGCCACCATGAGAGGTGATAGGAGATAATAAAACAATCCTCGTTTCGTGAGGCGTTAGTTCTCCATCCACAGAAACAGTATGTTCTTCACCCATTAGATTGAGTTGTGTGTAAGGGTAGTTTGAATACCTCTCATAAAGACATTATAGTACATTGAGGATACTATTTTTGTTGTAAAATAAAGTAATAAAAAGTTTTTAGGGGGTTGGAGAAGTAAAATAAAACAACATAAAACAAAATAATTTAAGAGAAAGTGTTACCTTTAATTTGGGTATATTCCTTTGGTTTGAACCAAAAGGACTTCATGAAGTGCCTTACACATAAGTTAAGGATTCTATAAGGAAGACATGGATCTTGAGGGATTATTTTGGCAGGATTTGGATGATCCAAGTGGCTTGAGAGGTGTGTGGAATGGGTTAGAAGTTGTGTCCTTTTATAAGGGGGAGAATGGGCTCTTTTGGAAAGTGTGAAAATATTATTTTATTATATAGTGATATTCGGTTTCTAATGGTCCAAAACGTATTAAAGTAAAAGATACGATGAATGATGGTCAAAATAAAATCACCCAATAACAATTGGATAGGTTTTGAATATTGTTTTAATATTAATAAGCTAATTTATTTAAATCATTTATTCATGAGGTAAATACTACATCATTATTGTGTCATAAATAATTTAATTTATTTGATGTATAAAAAGTATAAACAAAATACCATATTTTAGAAAAAGTTTTTTTATTTCCAATTAATATCTATAGTCGAAAATATGACTTACATATCCCCATGTAAAAATTGTATACTAAAAGATATTTGTTAATTTCATTTTTTTCTTTACTTTAAGTTAATTAAAATAAAGAGTCATTATCACTCTTAAGTGGCTCCATGGGGTCCCAAAATAAACCAAAGGATGCCCACAGTCAGCCATTACTTATCCAATAATGTTAGGACAAGTGTTAAGGTAATTGTTTGTTATTACAATATTTTTTTACCTTGAATTACTCTATTTACCTTTAACTGCGGTAAATAAAAGTCAAAAGATACTATTCACTAAAAATTATTTTCATCTTATTGAACCACATTTTACTTATTAATAACAATTATGTATGTTGGATTTTCAAAATTCAATTCATAGAATCTGTAAGATTTCATTCAAGTGAAAAAGTCCATTTTTTAACTACTACTAAGTGGTTTTACTATTCAGAAAAAATTGATGTTTTTTAGAAAAATACAAACAATCCAGCCTAAGATATATTTTATATTCCTAATTCATAAATTATTTCTATTTTACAAAATTAAAAACATATAAGTTTCATTAATTAATTTAAAATTAATTTCTATTTTCAAAACAAATAGCGTGCTTTTAAGAAACAATAACTATCATAAGATTGACACTTGTTTATTTATAATTTCAATGTGAAATTAATTTCAATGACCAACATTGGATTATATTTTAAAAATATAATCTTATTATACTTTAAAATCATTCAAATCTTTAATTTACCAATATAAATTATTTTGATTAATTTTTTTCTAATTAAAATTTAGTATTTTCACTATTCACAGAAATATGAAAGTTACCAGAAATACACCAAATATTTATCGAAACAAATGTTTTGTGTCCCGATTATATATAAGAATTTTATTTTGTCAAATTGAATATATAAAGGTGTCAAATATTTGATTTAAAAAGGTTTCTCTATTAAAAGGTGGTAAAATTGCATTTTTTGGAAAATACTTTCTTTATATAAAAAAATGAATTTGTTCTTATATTATGTCTAGGAAACACATAATATGGATGATAAAATTATATTGAATATATATATAATTAATAATTAAGTTAATATTATTCATAAATTCTTTTTAATGGATAGTTTGGTAAGTTGTTGTGCGTTCGAACTCGATGTTGTATGATGTGCAAGCTTTTGAATTAATTTAAAGAGAGATTGTACCATAAAACCTTGGGGTGTTACACTATTCATTTTGAAAAAAATAAAATGGGTCTATATACCAAATTTTTAACACATTATTAAAAAATGGATTTTTATTTTATAAAATTAATTACTAATAAGTTCAAAAAAATAATTTTAAAATCAGCACGTAAGACCTGATGAAAACTAATTTTTAGATAAAAATTAATTTTTAAGAAAAAAACATGGTTAATTATTATATCATGTTTATAAAAACATTAAAGAAATTTTAAAACATTTAATTTAATGTAAAATATATATATTTCATTAAAATAATTAATCAAGAGTGATAATGTTTATTTATTAATATAAAAATCATTGTGCATATAAAAAGTGTTTTTTAGGAAAATTTATTTTTATGTATAAAAATACTATTATACTAAATTAAAATGTAAAATTTAATCAAATGTAATATACTTTATTAATTAAAATATATTATTAAATGTTTTTCTTTGAAATAATTTTAAAATAAAATGTAACTTTTTATATCCCTACAACAAAAAATAAAAGTTTCAATAAAAATCAGTACTTTTCATTTTTTACTAGAAAATCAATATTTTATGAAAAATCACAGAAATATTCCATAATATAATTTTTATATAATTATTCCAAAAATCTATTATATTATATGAACTGAAATTGTTAAATGTTTAAAAAATTAAATATAATATTTTCTCAATAGAGTAATAAAAATAATTTTTCTGGAAATCTAATTTTTAAGAATAATATAAATGTACTATAAATTGGATTATAATATATTAATAGTTAATAAATCCATTGAAATTAAATGGTATATTTTTATATATTTAATAAATTAGTTAATAATATGATAACATTCCAATTTAATCGCTATGTTAAAGTGGTCATATTTTAAAATAATATTTTTTTGTTCGTTTAAGTTCGTTGTTGCATGTCGTATATTATATCGAATATCATGTTATTCTTTAAAAAAATATTAAGGTGTCACATTCTATCATATTTAGTAAATTTAGTCATTAAAATTTTAACATATTCTTGTTTATCATGAGTTCGATGTTTTGAAAATATACTTTTGGAAATCCAGCATCATAAAAAGTTATAATGACACATCTTTTTGAAATGTGGGAATGGAAAATATGGATGTTATCTAGAACAATAAATAACTCAGTTTATAAATAATAAACAATTAGTGGGACGTGAAAATATGGAAATGGAATAAAATTAATATTCCAATATCTTTGGTCACAATAAAGTGAATATGCATGACAATGTTTTTTATCAAAAACCCTAAACCAAAGTGGTGAGAAAAATATCATCAATTCATCATAAATGAGGGTAATATTAAATGAATTATTTTTTCAAGATCCATTTTATTATATTTTCGGAATTTATTTGCCATATTGACTAAAAAATAATGAAATATTCTTACTTGACATTTACAATATCATAATTTAATTGATTTCTACCATAAACATTGTTTTTTGAAAATTGTTAGTATTGAAGATGATTTTTTCTGCACGAAGCACTAAAATCATCTTCTAACCAATCACTGAATCCAAAAAATGAAAAAAAATTCTTCCTCCTATCTTGTGATATTAACTAAATCAAAAATGTTTATAAGAAGACAATTATCAAAACAAATAAACCATATTATGCATAATTACACTATTAAACCCAAATAATTCAATAAAAACATCAAAATTTCTACATAATCCATTTCATAATTAGTCAACTGTAAGAATCATCCAAAATAAATAACCGATATGGAATCCCGTAGATGATTTGATATCATATCCTTATATGATCAATCTAAAAATAATTTCAATCACTCATAAAGTATCACACTAAAATTTATATACCTTGATCATATATAATAAATATTTTAATAAATAATAGAAAAAGAAAATAATATATGATTTGAAAATATAATTCACCAGTTATTATTTAAAAAATATATTATCTTATCCAACAATATTTCCATTGGAAGTTATAATTTATCCGTATGTTGATAGAGAATCATAGGTTGATTTATAAAATTAAATATGATTTCCTAATTCAATATATTTATATAAATTATACATATTAAGAAATGATCAATGATCATAATGAAATAAAATTTCAATAAAGATTATGATTTTATAGGGATTATTTATAAAAATATCTCTATGGAAACCCCAATTCTATAGTGGAGGATAAGTTTTCCCTAACTATCATGATTCAATTTAACTATTAAAATTGTCTAAGATTTCATTTTTTTTAATTTTAATTAAGAGGTTAATGTGCCTTATTATTTTCATTATCCCTTGGATTAGGGTATTGAGTCATATAATTCAAAAAATCTAGGCATTTGTAGAACTATAGTGTTAGTGAAATACTATGTTGATCTCTATCTCTATTATTTTAATTAAATAACCTCTTCACATCACATCAACATTATTTTTCTTAGTGGAAATTCTACCAACACTTGAAGCATCTTCTTTTTACTTTATGGTATTCACCTGAGTGTTCCTTCCCTCATTTTTGGAAAGAAGGAGGTTGAAATTATTTCATCCCTCCCAAGGCCTTCGAGCCACATGAATGAATATGTACCAGTCAGACTATAAGGGACAAGGCTTCAGAGGAGGATTTAGGGCAGGCACATTCACTGGAGCAGAGCTAACCGGAATTGTAATAATGAGAGGGTATGGCTTTGTTGTCGGTACCTGGCCTGTGCAGCTTTTCATAGGACAGCTAGCCGACCAGCCCTGCAAAGGTGGAGTGCTGATATCATGACACATGCTGGGGAGGAGTAGTTCCAAGTTGTCTTGTCTAGGTGATTCCCTCTAAGACCTACAGGTCATGTAATTGTCTTTGATCCTTTGGGCCTTGTTAGGGTTCCACCTCATCCCTTAAAAAGTGGATTATCAAAATAATAAATAAATGAAGGCCTTCGGTCCATTCTGATCATTTCTTATCCCTAGACCCTTGATGGTTTCTAGCATACATTTCCACTTTAAGTGTTTATTAAATGATTTCTTCATCACTTCCAAATCCCCTTATGGTTAATTCCTCTCAAAGACACAGAAAAAAAACTAAATAATCAATAAAAATTTATTTCCAGAATGACAATTAAACCTAAATCATAGTTTGTATATCTTTTAAAATTTTCCTCATAAGTACCAATGGATACATTATTCTTCTATTTATAGTGAAGGAATTAATTCTCCATTTTTTTGTATAGAATACGAGGGAGGAACTTACATAAAAATATCCCTTAAACTCATCCCATTACATATATTCAATTTCACCCTCTTTCTTCATAATCTTAATTCAATCCACCATTTATACGTTCATCCATTAAAATGGCCCAATATTTTCATACATAAATATCACTTTTTTTAGATGAATATTGAATATATTTCACAAATAACTCCTTAAGAATAGTAATGATTTAGTGTATTTGTATACTATGAACACAAACATATTATTTCATGAAATATATTCAACACCTCCCACAAAAATATTCCAATTTAGTAATATTTATAAACATACCCTATAGAAATAATTACTCATTACTAGTGGAAGTGGAACATAAGAATGGTTGAGCTCAGATTCTCAGTAAGGGTAAACATGGTAGATGATAATAAATGATCAAATGAAATAATAAGATGAAAGGGTATGAAATTATGAATATAAATTATAAAGTTCATCTCCAGTCTATCAGGGAAAATAATAATAGTACTTGGAAAAAAACATTATAATTTCAAAATATATGAACCACATGAGTGATAAATTATTATTAATCAAACTCTAACCATAAGTTCATTCCATATTATTATGTCACCATCATAAGTATCAAAACTTTTTCATATTTCAAATTTATATACTGAGACCACTAAATCGTAATGAATCATTCACCCCAACCTATTTACCATAAAATAATTTATTAGTCATCAACACATGTATCCCATAGAGGATCAATCACATTGACTTGTTTCCTATATTGTATTAAGAACATCAGTTGTTTCCCAGAGCGGATCAAGCATATTAGCTAATTTCACATAATTATATAATGATATGTAAATAATTAACCAATTAATTTGAGTTATATATAGGTCATAACCATCAAATAATTCAAATATTGTTGTGAAATAAGATCATAATTAAATACAAATATCATAACCCATGAAAAGGAGATGGGGTTCAAAAACATTTCATCACTAGAATAACCAAACGTAAATAAATGGGTTTCACAAACGAATGTCCACTATAATCATAAACATAAACCATATAGATAATGAATAAGGATGGTACCAATGAATAATATCCATATTAAACAATAATAAACCCCAATTTTTTTCATTTATGAATATAAATTCCATAAAAATATCATTAAAACGTTGTTGTGGAAAATATACTTTATATTTAAAAATCACTTCTTCAAATTCTAAAAATGTTCAAAATATTAAGGAAAACCTTTTTTTATAATTAAAATTGATAAATTATATATAAATTTTCAAATAATTTAGTGTTCATGATATAATAGAATTATTTTCAGGTTTTATACATTCAAATAAGGATTACTTTCAAATTTTCTGTAAAAAGTAAATATACACCGTTCAGAAAACAACCAAAAGATTCATGTTATATAATTTTGTAAAAAAAGTTATATTGGTAAAAATTTATTTATATATTAATTAGATAACATTAAAAACTTTTATTAAATATATTTTATAAAAATATATTGTCCATAAATAAAAATGTTTTTTGACTATAGAGATAAATAAAGTCAATTTCTTTTAAAAACATTTTATTGTCTCATTAATCCCCAAAGTTATAAAAATGAAAGGTAACCATGTATTATGTATAATTAACCAGTGGATAAGAAAATTCATGAGTTTATTTATTTTAATATCATAATAATTTATCATAAAAAACTTAATCATAAATAATTCGGTAAACCCATGAGATTGTATCATAAAATACTTAGTGTTTTGGTGTCATATAAATTGATATGCTAAAGAAAAATAGTTAGATAGATATGTAAATTACTGTAAAATTAGTAATAATAATATTAATTAATATTAACGGGTATTTTATACACTATATAAAATAAACATGTTGTTAATGTGTAATTTTTTCCACAAAAATTAAAAGTGATATGAGAAAAAGATAGTTTAATAAACAATTCCTAGAAAAAGATAGTTTAATAAACAATTCCCTGAACACAAGTTTTGACTCAATTCGTACACATTTGAAACTCTTTTATGATAAAAATTATTTTTTATACATATATTAATGAATAATAATTCTATATATTATACCACATATTATTTACTTTTCATCCTTTTATTACCCTTTATAAACAATTATTTTTTTAAAATCATGTTTCGGTTAATAAATTCTCTGTATTTCGTGTATATTTTGGTTTTCTATTTTTGGTGATTTTACAATGATCATAGTTACATAATATCCAAAATATTAACCATGATATACATATCATAAAAAATATATATATATATATATATATATACTAATCCTTTAATTATATATTTATATAAAATGAATTACACTATTTATAGAGATAGTAGATCGTACATACACGTGAAAATTGTTTCCAATTTATCGATAGATGAAAAGAAATAAAATTAAATATGTATTAACCCTTAAAAATAATCTTTAAATCATATATATAATATTTTTATAAATCTTTATTTAATATTTCATCATTACCATCCAAGAAAACTAACATAAAAAATATATCACATCACTTTAGGGAATAAGTAGACCACACGTACACAAAAGTGAAATTATCATTTCCCAAAACGTTGAAAGGTAGGAAAGTAGATGTGATATTAAAAATTCATAAGTATAAAAATTTCATTAATATCATTTTTAAATATTAAATCTACCACTATCACCATATGTTAGGGGAGGTTATTGAAAACAAATTACATCGGTTCGCGAGGGGTAGTCCACTGTACACATGATCAATATTTTCATTTCACACAATATAGAAGAGGAGATAGATGTAGGTAATGAAATTAACTACAAAACAAAAAATTATATGATAGATTATGATAATATTATATCATAATGGTTGAAGAATATTTTAAGGATTAATATGAATAAAAAATGAAAATGTATGCTTGAGGACTATACATATTCTTCAGAGAGCCAATTTTTGTTTATACCAAATGCCTTATTAGTTGGGTTTCCTAATCAAAATTAAAAATAAAATAAATATAGAGGTAAGTAATATTGATATTAGATAAGTTATTTGTCTAACCATATATATTTGTATGTGTGAATTGGGGAGGATATGAGATGTCCTTTTATATGTGGGAAAAGGAACCCACTTAGAATCTACATGTAAATATCTCAAAATAATCCAAAATGAAAAAGTAATTCCAAAGAGAAATACTTCCAAATGAACATTGATTTGATCTAAGGACTAGGAAATTTCATAATCTGGCCATCCAATTGGATTTAGATGATTTTTATAGAAAAACATACCCTTATATTTTGGTTCCACCCTTAGTAAACTAATTTTAACCATGACCATGCTAATAAGTTTTTAATATATTTATTATTAATTATGAAAAAATTAAATTTACATTATTATATAATATTAATTTTTCGGAATCAAAATATTGAATCCATTTTTCAAAATTCCTATCAAAAAGTGGAAAATTTTAATTTAAAATGTTTCTTGTAGTTGTGATGAAAAATAAGTTTTCAAAATAATTGTTTTTCATAAGTATAGAAATATTTAGTATAAAAAATAATAATAAAATTGATTCCAATGACCTAAATTGGATTAATAACAACATAAATAAACTAATTTTTCTTTTAATTTTTTTAAATTATATAACTTTTTTAATTCTATAAATTAAAATAAAGATTTAATAAAAACTAGTATTAATTTGTTATTCAACAAAAAAATATTTTCTAAAAATTATCAAAAATTAACCATAAGATATTTTTTATTTTATTTTTCAAAATTTAAATTAATATTTTCTAATACATTTTATAATATTTTGAAAATATTTTTTATTATTTTCCACAAAAATAAAAATAATTGAAAGAAAGTATTTTCAAAGCATATAAAGACGAAACTAAAAATCATGTACTTATTTATAAATATTATTCATTTATCTGAAAAAGTATAATTAATTTTAAAAATATTTTTAATGTTATTTATACCTTTAATATTAATGTATAGGTTATAAAGGTCATGTTTAAATATCAATATTAATCTCGATTCTTTAAAACTCATTATTACTTATAACACAAGCAATCAAAGAAATATATTCTATTTGAATTTTTTAATAAAATCAAGGGTTTTCACAGGCTTCAAAATGATATATATAAAGGAAACGTCTCTTATGGTATGATAAATAAAGTGTGGGAAATATATTTTCCATCAAATTGATCCATTTCACTACAAAAAGTAGATAAGTGGAAATATAAAGAGAGGGAGGAAATTATCACATAAAAGAGTGAATAAAATGTTTCCCCATCCTTGGTGAATTTAAATATTCCATATGGTCCATGTTACCAAAAACTTATGGAGAGACATGAGTTGGTATAGTCATAAGATATTTCATCCAGACTGATTCCATTTGGCTACTCATGATGTCAATTGTTTCATTCACAGTCACATTATTTATTCACATGATTCCTTCACATTATAACCAATAAATTAGACTGAAAATCATAATTTGATAAACGATCATCATAGTGGAAACCCCCATAATCATGAAAAAATAATTATTGGATATCTAAATCAAGGAGAAAATTTTAATCTATGACACATTATATTAATCCTAGTTCATCCATGATCATTACCAAAACATCAGGATGTTTTTATACACTTGAAATTATCCACATCTTTTTAAGTAAAGTTTTCATATCCATGTTTTCAAACATTAAATAAACCTTTCTCTGATACCCACTATATTTGCAGATTAAATACATACATAGATATTTCATATTCTTAATGAATATTCATTACTTAATATAATTATCCATTGCAGATAGGTCTTTTTTTCAAAACATTGAAACATAAACATCTAATTTATTAGAGTATACCATTAAGTTCTTTATAAATAGTTCCCTTATTATATATATCATCCCTAAAACCTTTATAAAGAGACTCAAGAAAGAGGAAACATAAAAAATAGTAAACCTACATGATTAATAATGGTAAAAAAGGAGACATTAATGATCAATTTAGGGTAATACGAATACAATGGTATGAGATCACAGAATTTAAAACTCGTACACTACATATACAAGATCACAATCACGAGTCAAGGAATAATGATTGGCAGTTCATATGAGATGTGTCATAAAGTAATAAATGAACACGATACATGAGATCTGGACATTTTCATAAGCATGAATTTTTGGAATACAGAAAATCATTTAAATTTGTAAACACATAGAAATAGAAACATGTTCACTCATAAAGTTAAGGACACAAAATAAGGCCCCATATGAACTTATTGACATGAAACCAAGTGAATGAATAATCTATTGGGCCTAAAAACTAGATCTATTCATAAAATTTTGGATATAGAAAATAGATCCACATATAATCTTATAGCCATGAAAGCCATGTATTCACTTAATCTTAAGGATATTAAACAACCGTCCACATATGAAATTATGATCATGTAATCTAGTTCACACATATCATATCCACCATTAGATTTATCCATCAGTAACCACTGAAATAGACGGAGATATAGGTCCCTCATATATCTTAATGAAAATAATACTAATGTAATATAGAAACATTCATCATATTATAACCCAAGAAAAAAAGGGTTTTATAAACATTTCACCCGATCATAACCCATTTAAAAGAAAGAAGTTTCAATAAAATTTCCCCCTTTCATTAGAGTAAAACCCACATAAAAGGAATGGGTTTGGTAAAACTATAGCTAGTTTTAACATAAAATATCCAAACAAATAAGAAAGATATAATCCTTGGATTATAACCCCATTAAATAATAATTCATATTATGTTTTTTTGTCATTGATGAATATAAATACCATTAAAAGATAACTAAAATATTTGGAGGGGAAATAATATTTCCATTTTAAAGTCACTTATTTAAAATCTATTTCATTATAAGATTATAAAAACGTTTATTGGAAAATAACCGTGTAAAATTTTAATGGAATATTAAAATCATTGAGCGGTCTTGACTATTGAAAATGAAGTTCATTCAACATATGTTAAAAACATTACTTTCAAATTTTTGTTAAAATTAAAAAAGTTAATCATCTGGAAAGCAATAAGAAGTATCCTTTTAAATATATTTTTATAAAATTTAAAAATGGGTAAAAATGAATTTCAAAAACCATAGAATAAGATTAAAAATATTCTTTATATTATTTTTTAGGAAACATGGAAATGGAAGAAAAACCTTTTTCAACTAAAGATAGAAATAAGTTTGATTTTCCTTAAAAAACATTTTTTCTCTTCAGTAATTAGAGTGAGGAAATCAAATGAAAACATTTATATTCAAAAAATAACTACAGTAACATAAAATTAATGAGTTTATTTAGAGTTATATAATAATACTTCATCATTGCAACCATAATCATAAACAATCTCAATAAATAATGAGATTGTAACATGATAACATTTACTACATTAATAATAATTAATTCATAAGACCTTTGAATGAAATAACATTAATTGGGTATTTAAATAAATATAAGATTAATTATAATGGTCATAAAAAAAATTAATAGGTAGTAATAACACAACATAAAGGAAAAAAGTTGTGAATATGGAATGTGTGTCATAGAAAAAAAATGTGACAAAAATACCTTACCTTAGGTCTGCATTCCTCTGTATAAGTTAGAACCTCATATTTAATGAATATAAATTTATTATTAATATATTATATAACCAGACACATATATATATTACCTAATTTTATTATTTATATTTTTTATCACCTGTTTATTTACAATTATTTTTTTAAATAATTATTCGAGGTGGTATCTTTTTCATATTTCATGTTTGTTTTGGGTCAGTATTTTTGGTCGTTCTCCTTTTCTCCTGGTTATATAATCTCAAAATTTGTAGTAAAGATAAATATACTATATAAATTCATTATATACATGTTTATAATCATTCATGAAAGTATATATAGAAAAATTAATTACATCATTCATGACGATAATAGGTCGTAAGTATACATGAATGTCGTTATAATTTTTCAACGGATGGAGAGAAAGAAAAGTATACATTAAATAATATCTTTAAAGTAAATATTAATACAAAAATTTAATATGTATACACTAAAACAATCCATTTAATATCCATGTAAAATGGAAATGAAAATTCAATCAAATATTTTTATGGAGTCGGTAGTCCGCATATACGCATATGAAACATTCTCATTTTACAATGGGTTTGAAGGTAATAAGAAAGATATTATATTATTATTAAATAAATATAAATATTTACCAGGCATAATAAATATTCATGAACCCCAATAAAATTGACATCCATAAAATCTAGCAATGAGAAATGAAATGTATCACTGTTTGGAGACGATGAGTCTTACTTACGCACAAGTGGTAGTTTCACATCCCATTTGATTCAAATAGGTTCAATAATGGTGGTAATTGAATAAAAATAAAATTTATCTATATTTAGGATACTATATATATTATTTTTATAAAAATATAATTTATTAATAGGAGTTAAAAGAATATTTTAAAAGAAAGTGATCAGTTAAGGTGATCACCTCTTCTTTAAAACGGCTCCTTTAGATCTCCTATTAAGGACTCTAGAGTTTGTATTTTTGGGTGATAACCCTACAAAAGTTTAATAAGGGAGTTAATAATTTAATTTGGAAGAGGTGGGTCATGTTAAAAGGTTCATTTTGGTGTGAAAAAGAAGACGAGGCATTCCCCTTTATAACTGAGGGGAGGGGCACACATGGAATTTCTTAAAAGAGTCAAATATATTAAAGTTATTCTGAAGGAAAATAGTTCCAAATAGTCAATAAATGGTAAATATATTAATCATTCAACCATATATTATCATACTTTTCCTTATTTAATATTTATATTGTTTTATGTAATTTTAAAATATATTACTTATATAAAATATCATTATGCCAAGTTAGACAATATTCACATAATTTGACTTAAAAGACATAATGAAAAAGTTGGAGTTCGAATACAATCTTATAAAACCTATCAAATATGTCATAATTATCGAAAAAATGTAACACTATAAAACCCCCAATTTATATTACTTTTAATATTTTGGAAATAATTTATTATATTATTTTTATCAAATAATGAAATAGTGCATTGGGGTTGCATGCAAATTTAAGGTAACAATATAACTTATAAAAATTAGAAATAAATTCATAAATTCAATATAATTTCATTCTGTTCAAATTTGATTTTTATATTCATTCATGACTTAAATTTATCCTTATTTGGAAATATAATATATTTTAAACTATGATACTGATATTTTGTAACTTTCTTTTCATTGAATATTTACAGGTCATTTTCATGGACATTTTTTCATAAAAAAATCAATATAGTTCCTATGGTGATAAGGGTAAAATTGATCTTTTCACTTATTTTTTCATAGATTTACCTGATTTATCCTTTACCTTGAAGACAAACTATACCACAATTACTATACATATTAACCATAAATAAAATGAGAAAATTTTTAAAGATAATATCCTCCTAGTTACATATATAGAATCTATTTTAACAGATTAAGTAAGCATAATATATAGAAATTAATTTTAAAATAATCACACAAAATTCAACAGAAACCTCTTTTAGAAAAATACATTTTTAAACATTAAACATGGTTTTTTGTAATCTCATGCTTTTAAAAATATCTAATTAATTTCAAAACAGGTTATTGAATATATAATATATAAAATTAATTAAAATAAATAACCAAAATAGATCAATTTAATTTATCTTTATAAAAACACATTATGCAAATAAAAAAAGTTTTTCTATAAAATGGATTTTTACATAAAAAAATGTTTCTTACTAAATACAAACATAAAATTAATTCAACTGATCTTATTTTAATTAGTAAAAAAATCATGGAACTAATTTTACTTTAAAACTATTTTAAAACAATATGTAACTTTGTACATCCCTAAAACAAACAAAAAAAGAGTTTTCAATACTAATAATTTTTTTTGATATTCAATGGAAAACAAATTTTTTCAAAAAAACCTAGAAATTTACCCAAAGATAAAATTGAAATTATTATTTCAATTTTTTTTTTAAATTTTATGAACTAAAATATTAAAAAAAATTAAATATTAAATATAATATTTAATCACTAAAAGAATTTTTTTTATGGAAATCTATTTTTTATGTATAATATAACTTTTCATAAAATTATATTCCTATTTAAGAATAATTAGTGAATAAATTTATATTAAGTGAGATATTTTTATATTTTTAATCAATTATTAAATCATATTCATACCAAATTATTTAACAGTTAGGTTATCAAATATATATTTAAATAATATTATTTTATATATTTTTTTAGTTTGGTGTTGTTTGTCAAATATATTGTCAAACATAATGTTCTTTTTTTAAATAAAAATCTAAGGGTGTTAAAAGGAAAATCCATCAAGTAAGTTCATAAAATAATAAATCTAAGAAAGGATGATGACATATAACATGCATCCTTCTTAATGATATATCATGAGAGAAAAAATATTATATTACATAGAGTGTGTTTCTAAAAGAGTTTTTCATTGATATGACTATAACATATCTTTTTAGATGCCTATATTAGTTGCTAGAATTCAATATTGGTCTATGACTAACACTAAATACTACCAATATATGTTATAGGATGGTCAGATAGAAAGAATATTCAAAATTTTTTTCAATTCCAATGAATTATAATTTAAGAAATTATGGGATCCATATTGGTGGAAGAATAATGTCCATGATTATACAATTGTAATGAAAAAATAAATTAAATATTATTCATGTTTAGAATAATAAGTACTCAATGTATTAAATCAATGTATTTACATGTTTTTAAGTGAATCCAATTTTTTTAATGGATATTTCTCATTTGGGGTTTGTTTAATATATTTGGTAGAGATGAGTCAAGTTATTGACTCATCTATTATAATTTAACATAATATTGATGTTATAAGTTATTGAAAAAATATTTTTTACATTCATGATAATTTTTATGACATTTGTGTCCTGTTTGGGTCAGTTTGAATGTTAAACTTTTATATGTATGTAAATACACTTTTTGGAATTCATAAAATTGATATTTTGACACTTTAAGACCAAAAAATGGTAGTTACATGATCTGGAAAAAATTATCCGTCATTTACTACTCTATTATAATTTTACAAGAGAGAATATGATTAAATGTTCAAGAATGGTTCAATACTAGTTTAATAATTGATCATATTTTTCTCCCATGATCCTAATGATGTTAAAAGTGCATTAAATTCTCTATTCTAGAACTCGGATTGGGATATTCAATGTTCTAGAATGGTTTTAACATGTGTGTGTCTTATCTATAGGGTTTTATATTTAGTTCCTTTAAATATATATCTTAATAAATAAGTATTACATGTGTTTGATCAAAATCAAATGATATATAATTTTTATTTTTATTTAAGGATTCTATTTTATTTATCTACCCTTAATTAAATTAAATTATATCATTGTGTTGTGAATCTGCTTTATCTTCATAATGATGATGTTGCAAAATATTTTTAGTGAAATATTTTGATTAATATATTTGAACCAATTATTTTCATAGATAGAAATGGATGATTTTTTATTTTTTTCCAATCCATAGTGGGTTGATAAATGATTATTCAAGATAAGAGATCTTACAGTGCTGGTGGACATAGTGTTGAAGGTGGCGTCATTTAATATGGTTGAATCTTTTAAAATACAAAAAATTCATGAATTTCATGAGGATTAAAGCTTCATTATGATGAAGACATTTCCAAAGGAATCTAGAATCTGTTTTAATGATGGTTTTTAGATCTACGAATGTGGATTCATAAAGAATTGATGTGGTGCGATTGGAATATGGTAATCTACATGACTATGAGAGTATTCTAGAATTGAATAATTTGACTCAATTTTCGTAAATAGATGGATCATCATGAACAAGAATGATGACATAGAGTCCCTAACATTTCATACATTAACATTATATAACTGTTTCTGGATTCTTATACATTACACAAACAAACACCAAAAGTCTATATTAGCATAGTGCCTTTGGAAACATATACACATAAACACTAGTACAAAAGTGAGGTACTTTATCTCCTAGTATGTTATTATTGACTATAAACCATCTTAGACACATCAAATATATTATATATCTTCATAACATGAGGGAAAATCCTTAAAATGTGTGAGTTCATATTCTCAGTAAGGGTAAAAAAGGGAGATATATAAAAATAATAATGATCGTAAGGGTATGAGAATAGGATTCCAAAAATATAAGATCATTCCTTGTATATCAAAGATCAAAAAAATGAATCATGGAATAAATATTGGTAGTTCATAAGACATGAATCATAATTAAATAAAAAACATAATCCATGAAATTATTACATAGCAATTAGACATGGAATTGTGGTAGAAAAATAATCTTATAAATTGACATCCATAGTAGTCAACAAATAACTGCCAATGCCATCTTAGTATTATGAGTTCACTACCCATACCATCTTGGTATTGATAGTTCAATCCCATTGAAATCATCGTATTATTAGTTCACTCACGATACCATCCTAGTAGTTATAGTTCACTCCCATAGCCATATTAGTAGTCATCTCTCACTCCCAATGTCGTATTAGTCTATATCATGAGATATATATCTTTACCCAATGCATTGTATAGAGATATATGTCTCACCTATCTCATAATGAAATCATACACGCAGGTTTCAAAATAATATAAACAATATTGTTATAAATCATGAAATAAAATGGGTATCATAAACATGTAATCATATAAAAAAATATGGAAAATATACATGATTCATAATAATTTCATAATAATCCAAACCTGTGAAAAGGGGTGGTTTTTAGAAGTATATAAACTATAAAACAAAAATGAGTTTCATAAACATCATACCATCAAAACATAATCCATTTTGAAAAATAATATTAATTAAAAAATTGAACCATTCCTCCAAAAAGAAATGAGTAACACCCATAGATATTTTCTTTTATTGGATGGGCCTTATAAAAACATTTCTTGATGAAATTATACTTTCTGCATTGAAAATTGTTTTTTTAAACATAAAAAAAATTTGAAAACCTTTTTTTTTTGAAAAAATATTAAAGAATAATTGAAAACTATCAAAAAAAATTAAAATCCTTTTCCATGAAAATTATATTTACAAAATATTTGATAACATTTTTGAAAAAATTATTTTCTTAAATAAAATAAATTTATAACCAAAGAGAAAAATAAGATCATAATTTTCATAAAATATTTCCCTAATTATGTAAAGTACAATAGATTGGGAAAATGGTACTTGTAAATGGAGACATAGTTAATAAATAGATTATAATAAAAATAATTAGTTTTAATGAGAGATGGATCAAAATATTTCATCAATGGAAGCATAATCATAAACAATCCAGATAAACGAGAAGAATTTTTCAATAAACATGTATCACATAGTAACATGGGATCATAATCTCCATGTAATGAAATGGAATTAAAAAAAAGAATAAAATATCATGAAAAAAATTATATTCATGATATAATGTTTCAAATGGATGTATATACACCTAGAAAAATTATGTAGGTGCATAAAAATACATGTGTCTCAAAGAAGGAAAATTGAGACAAAACTATCTTACTGATTCAGTAACTTTTGATACATAAAACCCATAAAACAAAGTTCATAATATATATATATTTATATATTTATTTATTTATTTATGAATGTTATTCATATAATTCATTCATGGGAAGTATATACCCCACACAATAGAAAAGTGTGGCGAACATGGAATGTATCTAATGGATATAAAAAGTGAGAAGATATTCCCTTACCTTATATCTTGACTCTAATTATACTCAATCAATCTTCATGAATAATAAATATAAGTTAATTATAAATATATTTTAGAATTTTTTTCATTATATCTAATTCCACGTGTGTTTTTATTATCTCTTTACATTACCTTCTTAATAATAATTCCATGTTAAGGATTCACTTCAGGTAATTTCTTCCTTATTATTAATACATGTTTTGACTTATTATTCTTGATCGTCTAACTTAGATAATGACTAAATTACATAAATAATGTAAAATATTATATAAATATCATATATATTCATTATAAATTAATTTATAATAATCTGTAAAATATAGAATCATGAAATGGAATACATTGTTCATAGATATGGTAGGCCATAAATTCCCACAAACGTTATTTCTGTTTTATATTTGTACTTAAAGAAAGTATGTAAATGTAATATATTTATATAATATCATTAAAGTATCATTATTATGTATTAAATCTCATATATTTTCCTTAAAACCATCCTTAACACATTCCATGTAATGTGTGGATGAATCAAATCGTTTTGAGGAGCCGGTAGTCCACACGTCCAAAAACAATGTTATCGTATTTACACCAGAGGGAAAGTATAAAGGTATGTGTAATACAAGAATTAAAAAAGAATAAATACATAATAAATATAACATATATCATATATAAATATTTTTCCATCATAATTCCAAACCATGGAAGGTAGTAAAGGAAAAATGAAAAATCATGGTTTTGTGAGGCTGTAGTTCACCGAACACATAAAAAGTGTGTTCATTACACATTAGATGGATGTCTGTATTAGTGTAAGAACAATCCTTACCATAAAAAATTATTATTATATTTTGGATACTTGTGTTTTTTAAATCATGGATTAATGAGGGTTTAGGCGGTGGATAATTAATATAAAACTAAAGCACTTGAGGAAAGATGTTGACTGTTCTTGGGGTTACTCCTTTTGGTTTGTAATGAAGGGATTACTTGGATATTATTATTTACAATGTGGAGTCTTATAAGATTATGGGATGGATTTTGAGGATATTTTTGGTTATATATTGGTCGATACAATGTGTCTTGAGAGGTGTGGGGAAGCGATAGGGGAGGAGGACTTTTTATAATAGAGGAGGAGTAGCACTCTTGTAAACTATAGAAATGGGAATTCCCCCCATGCCTTTCCTATTAAAATTGGTTACTATAATGTACCCAATTTGATATAAGGGAGTATTGTGTCTAAATATCTCAATACAGTAAAATTTTAACATGTTTTTAGGTCTTTTGGGCCTTAAGTTCAGGGATTTGTTCTTTGTTATGCTATTTTTTCCCTTAATCGCAATAATTAATTTTAATCACTTTCATTAATATTTTTTGTCACAAATAGGGTTTCCCTTTTTATATATTATATAATATTTTTATTCCAAATAGGGAATCCATTTTTCCAAATTACAGTCACATATGTGGAATAAATTAACATTTAATCAATCCCACGGATCGGAAGACACTGTTGATTTTTAAAGAAAAACATTTCACAATTTTCCTATATTTTATAATTAATTTCAATGTGAAATTGATTCCAATAACATAAATTGGATTAATTGAAAAAAAAATACATAATTTTTCTTTAAAAAAATTTAAAATAAAATTTAACAATATAAATTAATTATATGAAAAGGCATTTTTGAATTAAAATTCAATATTTTCACCATTCATCAAAAATTGATGTTTCTCCAAAAATACACCAAAATTAAACCTAAGTTAATTTTGAAATTATAATTTCAAAAATTAACATTATTTTATAAAATTAAATTTCTAAATATCATTAAAATTATATTTTTTATTTTCATAGAATGACAGGAAAAGTAGTTCATCTGAGAAAATAGTATTTTAAAACATATAAACACTATACCAAAAATTATATTTTTTTCATTATAAATATGTTCTATTTATATAATTCGTCTATATAAAATATTTGAAAATTGTTTCGTTGCGGATGTGCGTCGGGTTTCTGTTCTGACGCTGTTCCGCCAGGACGCGTTCACGCGTGCGCCCGTCGACCCGAGGGGATGGGCGCGCGGCTTGTGGCCCCGCAGTCCCGCTTTCCAAAGGCGGGCGGCATCCGTCCCTTATTCAGGGGTGTCTGCTCCTTGATCGAAACCGGGATGATGGGATGTCGGCTCCTCCTTCCGTGGACGTCTCCTCGGAACTCGTTGCCTAATCCGGGTCTCCCTCATAGATTTAAGACGTGCTCGTGAATCTCGTTCCCGGCGCCATGTCTCCATGGACACCGGTTAATTACGTTGCTTCCACCCGGACGCTCCAAGGAGTCTGGTCGGGGCAGCAACCTACGGTGAGGAGACCGGGTAGCTCTGGGTGTTGGGGGCGTGTCTTAACACTGCGGCTCTGCATTTCTGCCTTCCGTCCCTAATAGGGCTTCTCAAAGGCATGATGGCCTGAGGCATCCCGCGCTGGGTGCGGGGAACTGTGTTACCTGAGGGTTTCCTCAGCTTCCCATGTTTAACATGGGGTATGCCGCGAGTTTAACGTCAAGCGGGGACGGCATCAGACTGATCAACACGAGAAGTGGATCAGATGACAGAACCCCTTGCGGGGAACCTCCGACGCTGGGGCCAGCACATGGGCGGCTTCCCGAGTGAAGTGGAGTGGAATGAAATGGCATGACCCCACCGGGATGTGGCGGCCCGGGTAAGGATCAGGATGGATGATGGAGTGAAGATCTTGGACCCCATAGGGGCTTCCTACGTACCGCGCGTTAGCGCGGATCAAAGTCAGCGTAGTTCGGATATACAGTTTAACGTCATGCTGGACGTTGGCAAGCCGACTCACAAGGAGGTCGAGGCTGCCGGGTGGAGGATTGAACCGAACCAACTCGCACAGAGGGGGATGGAACGGCCGGGTGGATCACAGTTTCACGTCATGCTGGACGCTGAAAGGAGTAATAGAAAAAGGCAGTGGGGAAGCACAATGGAGATACACACGTGCAGTCTCCCACAGGGACGGATTCATAGGTGAATCGACGCGAATGTGAACCCGGGAGGGGTCCACTGATGGACGAACCGACGTGAATACGACCGGAACGACCAGGTGGTGGGCTTGAACCTCAGAGAGGCTTCCTACGTACCCTGTTTAGGAGACAGGGATCAAAGTCCACGTAGTTCATTCTGTCAGGACTTACGCACTAAGGCAGCCTGGATGCGGCAAAGCTCAGTTGGAGAGGGACTTGGGCCGAAGGTGAGAGACCTCGATCTCTGTCACGCCCTCTACTGGCTTCGGCAGTGGGGAAGCACAATGGAGATACACACATGCAGTCTCCCACAAGGGCGGATTCATATGTGAATCGACGCAAGTGTGAACCCGGGAGGGGTCCCCTGATGGATGAACCGACATGAATACGACCGGGATGACCAGGTGGTGGGCTTGAACCTCAGGGAGGCTTCCTACGAACCCTGTTTAGGAGACAGGGATCAAAGTCCACATAGTTCATTCGGTTTGTAATACTCTACCCCCGTGGACGAAGGCCACTCCAATCCCGACATCCCTGCAGAGACGAGCGGGTGGGGGCCACATCCAAACCGGGAGGGGGACCCTGCGTGCGAGGCACGAGATCGGGTGATGCGGACGGTTTAACGTCTTGCCGGACGAAGTACAGTTTAACGTCGTGTGTTGACGAAACACTTGGCAGTTTAACGTCTTGCAGCACGGACGAAGATGCTTGGCAGTTTAACGTCTTGTCGTGCGGACGAAGATGCTTGGCAGTTTAACGTCTTGTCGCGCGGACGAAGATGGTGCCGCCGATGGGTCCGTGTCACTTCGCGCGAGCCTGGAGGGCCGCACATGAAGACAACGCACGGTGCGGGCACCCGAGATGAAGATCATCGGGCGCCACGCAGGCGGGTACCCTCAGGGGGTCAAAGGGGGCGACCCTAGTGGTTTGCGCGCAAAAGAGGAACTTGGCACGCAATACCGCGGGTCGGCGTGCAAATGGGTGGGCTGGCGCGCAATTGGGCCAGCGCTTTGCACGCGGAAGAGGGAGATTGCGCGCACCGGGCTTCGGATAGCGCGCGGGGGCAACGGCTCATTCTTTAACGAATGGCCACTTAGCAAAGGGGGGTGCGCGCAATCAGGCTGGATTGCGCGCACCCGGGGGGCAATTGCACGCAAGAGGATTCTTTTGCGCGCGAAGGCCTTTGGGTGAAGAGTTAGTTCAAAGGAAAGGAGCCAAAGGGATTGTGCGCGAAGACGAACCCCGAGGCTTTCTTGCGCGAAAGAAAGGAGGTTACCTGAAGATCGGCATTGCGCGCGGAGGGGGTTGGATTGCGCGAACGAGCGACCCTTCGAATTCCGGCAACCCCCAAAACGTCGGGGGTCTCCTTATATTTATAGGCAACCCCGGGCGTGCAATTTCCTTCGCGTGCGCGGAATCGGGCCTGGCGCGCCAGCGAGTCGTGCGGGCCACGGGCGCGCAAAATTGCGCGCCGGCCCGGCGCATTGCGCGCATCCCGGGAGGCTTGCGTTCCTTACTTCAACTTTGCACGCGGCCCTCCAAAATTCCCCGCAAGGCCTCCGGGCCCTCCGAAACATGCTTCTGACTCCAAATATGACCTCGCTTTCCTCATCCGGAGCTTCGTTTGGGAACAACGGACTTTTCCGGCATCTACAAAAGCCCCCCCTCGGAATCTGATCGGCGAGAGGTCGCAACGATCGGGTTCTGAGGGAGACGCTGGAATGCCGAAGTCCTGGGTGGCGCAGGACTGTGGCGCGCAAAAAAGGGCGTCTGGCGTGCAATTCGCTGGCGCGGTCGCGCAAAGCACTTTCCGCGCAGCGCGGACACCCGGCCTCGCCTATAAATAGGGGCCCTGGGTCCCCCGTACCGTACACTGGCTTTCCGCGTGACAAGCTTCCAAGCTCTCGTTCGTGAAATTGCCGTTGCCGGCGCGAAATTCAGCCGGTCGTCGCGCAAACCTTTCCGGATTTCGTCCTGTTTTTGCGCGAACACCCGGGGTTTTACGCTACAGACTTCCCAATTGCGCGCCATCCGCTAGGATTGCGCGCCAACTCTCAAACTTCTCTACCAGCCTCTTCCGATTCCGCACGCCTCATCCCTTAACCTACACGACTCCCGGAGCTTCTGAGATGGCCGCGAATCAAGGGAATGAGGGGGATGCCGCCATTCGCACAGCTGAGATGGCGGCGAACGGGGAGGTCTACGGAGCCAAGGAGATTGTTTCCAACAATCAATCCTTGTTCGACTTGCTGACGTCGGCCCAGAAGACATATCCGCTGTCGGACAACCTGCAGCTCTAGAACTATGGAATCCTGGATGAGGTTCCGGTGCCAGGGTTCGAGGATGATGCGCCACGGACCTGGGTGACTCGGGAGGACGAGCTTCCCCGCTATAACATCACCAACAATGGGAATCCTGCAAGGGAGACTAGGAACTTAGATGTCTATGTCTTGAACCCGAGGACGCGAACCATTGCCGGGAGTGAGCCTACTGCGGAGAACTCTCCAGCCCTCTACTCGAGCACATACCGCCAGAGTGTCACTGAAGACACCAAGGGCTGGATGAAGGACTGGGACTTGCGGTCTGGGGGAAATTTCACCAGTGAGTGGGCCTGGGCATTCTGGGTACGCCACACCTGCGATCACTTCGCGGAGGAGCTATGGTACATCGGCCTGTTTGAGGCGGTGTGGACGTCGCAGTTCCACTTCTACCAGCAGTCTGAGATCGGGCCGGAGCTGTTCACCCGCTGGTCCCCAGATACCAACACCTTCCATCTTCACCATGGGGAGGTCAGCATCGGTCTCTGGGACATCCACTGCATCGGAGGTATCCCGCTGGAGGGTTACCAATACGATGAGTTCCTGCCTCCGAGGAACACCTGGGGTGACAGGTCACGGACTCCCATCCTGACATGGCATCTACTGGACCTGGCTACGGAGCGGCTCGGGGTCAAGGACTTCCACAAGGACATAGCCTACAAGGAGTGGTTCAGCCAGTTCTTGGAGCATGACCCCGCAGTGAAGATGCCAGGCAGGGGGAAGCGGTGCCCGACCGCGGCTCAGAGGAGCCGGAATGGGTCGTACTGGCGGGTCCTGGAGACGGGAGACTACCGCTCATGGGGGTACCGCGTCATCGAGGCCCGGGACCCAAATGTATGGTACGTGGCGTTCATGGCCGCCTTTCTGAGTGGGTGGCTCCTGCCAGTGCGGGACGCGAGGATGGGCGTCTTCCCGGCGACACTGGCGATGGCGGGCGCCATGGCCGCCAACAAAAGATACAACCTCGGGGTCCCAGTGCTGGCAAAGCTGTATGCCATCCTGGGACGCATCTCGCGAGGGGGGTCACCACGAAGGGTCTGTGGGACCTTTCAATTCTTCCACGGCTAGGTGGCTTCTCACCTTGGTGGGTACACGTTTCCAAACGCCATCATTCCTCCGGGAAACGGCCTACGACCCTCCCTGCTGAACATCGCGGGGGTCGCTCCGATGACCCCAAATGAGGAGGGCGTGAGGATTCGGATTGGCAATCACGCCAATTTCAACTTCATCCCGTTCCCCACTCCCGTTGTCCAGATGATCGACAATGGGCAGGGTCCGCTAGAGCAGCACGAATACTTCCTGAACATGCGGGGCAGGGTGCTCGTGGCTCGGATCGACGGGAAGGTGATCTGCGAGCCCTACGTGCCAACCCGGTTCGCCAGGCAGTTCGGGTGCCTTCAACGGATGCCGAAGAGGGTATTCACTGCTGTCCGGGAGGAGACGAACCCTTGCGTCCTTCTCCAGATGTGGCTAATGTTCGCCGCTTTCGGCTCTGGCGACGTCATCACTCTCCCTCCTACCGGGGTCGACGCAGGCTTGGCAACCGAGTACGCCGAACACTGGGCCATCGCGTACCCCGAGGGGATTCTACGGAAGCCAGTTCGGCGGCTCGAGGTCACACGTGTGGAGACCGGGCGTCAAGGAAGGAGGTGAGGCGCCGTTACGCGGGGGAGAATGGAGGCGCGCCAAGCAGTGGAGCCGGCGCGAGCAGGGACTTCGGCGGCGGGCACATCGCAGGCTGCCGCCACGGCCTCGGCGCCCAGAGAGGGGGCACGTGCGGTGGTCGAGGAGCGGCCCGGGAAGCAGGTAAGGCGTCTGCTCGAACCCTCCCACGATGTAGTCTTCCCAGTGCTGTGGTCGGCCTGGATGACCCTGCGGCAGTCGCTGGGGACCGAAATCATCTGGCAGAAGATAACCAGCGAAGGAATCCATCTGCCAGAGGTCGGGCGCCTTCAGGTCGCCGACAGGGTGAACTTCCACCGGCGGTATGCGTATCTGACGGCCATGGACGAGTACGCGCGCCAACGTGGTCAGCGTGCGGAGCCGTCCCTTCTGGTGAAGGTGATGCTCGGTCTAGAGCCTGCTCCAGAACAGATGCCGCCGGAGGAAGATGACAGTAACGACGACTCCGAGGAAGAGGAGGAGACGGGGGAGGATGAAGGCTCCGAGGGAAGGTCCCATCAGGGGAACCCGCGAGAGAGCGGCGAGGTGGTCGGCTCTGGCAATATTGATATCACTGAGCTCCTCGAGGTCCGCTTCTATCCCTACTCAACCTGCTTCATCCATTCTCTTATGCAGCTTCTAACCCATTTCTTCACCTTCCTCAGGAGTGCACGGATGTTGGTCAGGCATCCTCAGTAGGAGTAGGAGAGGCGCCAGCAGGACAGGGCGGGGGCCAGACGCCCATCATTGAATTGACAAGCGCTGAGGTTTCCCCTGCTGCAATTGCTCCTGTGGCGGCCGGGATAGCGGAAGATGACGCTTTGGATTCCCGTAAGTCTCCTTACCTTACTGTCGGTGCTTGCCGTTGACGATCTGTGACTAACCACGGCATGCCCTGCATAGTGATCTCAATACTGGAGGCTCGTCGGGCTGCCGAACCCGGGCCATCCACGAGTGGACCAGTGGCAGACATGCCACCTGCTCCGGAACAGACTTCCCACACCGAGCCGGCCCCACCAACTGCTGATCAAGGGGCTGCGGACGCCGGTGGTGCTGCCATCGGAGAGAGGTCGGGGGCTGACGAGGGTGTCAACGCCACTGGGGCGGGAGAAGAAGGTCGCCCAGATGTTGGGGAACCTATCCCCCGTGAGGACATCCCAGGGGCGGACCCTACAGCAGGCCTGCTGGCTGCTTTCCCTGCCTACCGGCCTGCCGACCCCGAGGAGATGGACGACTCGGACGCGGAGGCGGTCGAGGAGAGTCGGATAACGCGCCGCAGGGGGTGGAAGTGCATCCAGCGCTTCCTCAAGCGAGACCCATCGGAGTGGCTGGGGCGCATGGGATCGCTTCAATCCTGGCTGCGCTTCCTGTGTGCCGGGGGAGCTCATGCTCAACGCCTCCATCTGACGGTCCGTGATTTCATGGCTTAAAAGATGCGCGAGAGACGCCGGCGTGCCGACGTCGCACAATATCGGGACGTTTTGGAGAACACGCGGGCGCTCCTCGTGGCGGAGCAGGATGTCCGGCGCCTCGAAGGGAAGGCGGCAGAGAAGGAGGCCTTCGTCGCACCATGCACTGACCTTGTGGAGGAACTAACGGCCCAGCTGGTTGACGCCCAGGTACAGCTGACGGAGGTGGGCCAACATATGGTCACACTTCAAGTCGAGCGGGAGTGTGCACAGGCCAGGATCGGTGAGCTGCGTGCTGCGACCGCCGACGAAGAGAGGGTGCGCAGAGAGAGAGAAGCAGCTCTGGAGGCCTCCAGTCAAAGGGTAGCGGCGTTGGAAAGATCCATTCAGCACGCTAATCCCAAGGGGCTTTGTTTTTTCCATTCCCAGAACATTTTTCTTCCACTACTCAATACTTTGATCCATTTGTATGAACCAATATATTTATCTGCATCTTTTGGCTTAACGTGCTCAACCACAATTCATTGTCTTGCAGGAGTGTTAACCAAGCTTCAGGCATCCACAATTGGGCCTGGAATTATAGAGAAAAGAGGGAGGTCATTCCTAGGAATGGAGACCGCAGACCTAATCAATGTATCATCCCCCCAACTTGTTCCGACACACGAGCGGGACAACACTAGGGGCGTTGAGATTTTATCCGAACATAGGGAAAAGAGAAAGGGTGAATCGCGTGTCCCGAATTCAGAAATCCACGACGGTCGGCCTTCCAGGAAATGCCCATGACGGCAAGCGGACAATGGATCAATCGACCATACTACTTCAATAGACGGACCGAAGGTCATCATTCATATTGTAGGAGGCGGATCACATATCATCAATACCACTTTGGGGGTTCCTTCAGGCACAAGGGTGGAAATCCAGATCAACAGGGCATGCGAAGCGTGGGGCGAGGTGATTTGTTCCGACAGAATCTAACAATCCCAAAATTGCGGCACCGTGGGGAAAGCATATTAGGCGGATGCACTAATCTGGACGTGAATCACCTCAATTCTCAGACAGAACCTCTTTGATGAGGAAACTGTCGCTTCCCATCATTGCAATGGGGCATCCCGAGATGAATCAGGGAGAATATCACAATCGCACCACTCTACCAGAAGCCAGGCCATACGGCCGGCGACGAGGAGGGGCGGGACTTAGCGATCCCTGAGGCTGGACCCGAGTCGAGATGTCTGGGCGTTCCTACGTACTCCATCAGGCTGGAGATCAAGCCACACGTAGTTCTGAAAGTGCAGTTTTAACGTCATGCGGGATGTAGAACCCCATTTGGGGAGATCTTAGTTTAAGGTCGTAGAGCTTGGACCATAGGTGCAGATCTTAGTTTAAGGTCTTAGAGCTCGGACCATAAGAACCTCAAAGTACGCCACATCATGGTCCTATCCCCTGGATATGCGAAGATGCACTGAGGGATAGTGTCAAGAGTGTCGAGGTTTCGCCTGTCCAGAATGGGAGGTGGAAAATGTAATGTGAATCATGCGGCCATTCACTCAAGGACTGGGGGCACCGGCATAACGATATGGGAGTACTGCCGACCGTGGCAGAAAAGCAGCATCAATATCGCACTGACCATTGATGGAATGAGGCAGCAAACGAGCATAAACCGGTCAAGCGCAGGATTCATATCGATTTGCTTCCCGAGGCCCTTGGGGGCACCAGCCCGAGTCGGTGGGAGAGCACTGAGGCATTGTGTCCAGACCACTCACGGGGGCTCCACCCCGGGCGTAGGCAATGGGTCCGAATGAAAGGGAGCACGAAGCCTGAAAAGTGGAAGGAACCTGACCAAGATGAACCTGACCCTCCTGGCAATAAACCAGAGTACTCTTGACACCGGTGGACCACTGCAAGGGGTCGAGGGACACGCCTTGAGGGTGACCTGAAGGCGGCGGATTCCCCAGAGAAGGGGGAATCTTTAAGAGGTGGGGGGGTGGACCCGAAGTTTCAAACATCCGGGCATTCCTACGTATCCCATAAGGATGGGAATCAAGCCACACGTAGTTCTTGAAGCGCGGCGCAACACAATCGGGCACCGGCGCGGGGAGGGGTGCGGGTCTGGTCCTCGCACCCAGAAGAAGTGGTATTTGATATTTCTTGTTTGTCCTTAAAGGTGGATGGTTTTTCTTTATGCAGCGACATGCCTGTGATTAAGAAATCCCTGGCGTCGCCACAATAATCAAGACATGAAAGGCATTGATAAACGGCGTGGTTATTAACCAGCGCCCAACGTAAGTGTCCTCTGAGGAGAACATCACGATGCAGTGCCGTTTCTCGTCGGGCGGCCAAGACGATCACAGTTTACGGTCGTGTGGTAAGACCAGAACACAGTTTACGGTCGTGTGGTTCGGACCATGGAGGAATCCACTTATTGCGATATGGAGGACCCAGCGGAGGTGGGAACATACCCAGCCCTGCGGTCACGCACGATTCCAGGAGAAGGATCCTGGGATAGGGGCCTACATATGTCCATCACCCGAGGGGCAGAGATGCTAGCCTCCATCTATACTGGGCCCAGAACGCGATTGTTCGGGTGAATCCTTCCTCCTTATGGGGACGAGGGTCCAGCTACACATGGCCCTTAGGGAGGAAATCAGCATATATCCTTGGTGCTCAGATCTTGGGAGCCTCGAAAGACACCATTATCCTAGTTGGCCTGCCTAACGTGTAGAGGTGTACTGAAGGTCAGTATGAAGAGAGTGTCGAGATTCCACTACAACGCACAAAGGCGGAGTGTGATGAGGACTGCACAACCAATGTTCAGAGCCTGAAAGAGCCGACATGGCGATCAAGGATGTCGCTGACCATATTCGCAACACAACATCCTATCGCGTCAGCCTAGGATGGGGCATGAAAACGAGCATCAACCGCTCAAGCGCAGGATTCATATCGATTTGTGGCCCTGGACCCGCCGGTAAATCGACCCGGAGCGGTAGGAGAGCACTGAGGCATCGTACCCAAACCGCTAACGAGGATCCCTTTGAGTGAAGGCTCGAACAAGAGGAAGCACAAGGCCCGACAAGCAACCCAGGACTTGTCGGGATTGAATCCGACACTACAGGTCATAGACCTGAGTACCCAAAACATGTTAACAGATCGCCGGAAAGGGTCGGAGGACTCACCCTGAGAGCAACCAAAAGACGGCAGATCCCCGGGATCAACCAAGAGACGGGGCTGGACCTGAAACAAAAGCGTCCAGGCAGTCCTACGTATCCCATAAGGATGGGAATCAAGCCGTACGTAGTTCTTGAGAGGCAGTTTAACATCATGCAGGACGATGAGGGGTGTGAGGTAGTCCCACACACGGGGGAGGCGTACGGCGCGGCCAGTAGACCAACGTGAATGAGGACATATTCTCCCGCTCACGCCACATGCCTCGCACAAAAAGGAGGGGAACTTGGGCCAGAGGCCCAACGCGGGATAGAGATTCCTGGGAAATGGGGCTGGGCCTGAGACATGAATGTTCAGGCGGTCCTACGTATCCCATAAGGACGGGAATCAAGCCGCACGTAGTTCTTGAAGTGCAGTTTAACGTCATGTAGGACAAAAAAATAAAGGGGGGAGAGGAAGGCATCCCCAAACGTGGGGGGCGTACAACATGACGAGCAAACCGACGTGAATGAGGGCATAGCCCCGCGTTCACACCATACGCCGCATACCCAGAGGCACTTGGGCCAAGGGCCCGAGATGGGATGGAAATCCCCGAAGGATGGGGCTGGGCCTGAAACATGAATGTTCAGGCGGTCCTACGTATCCCATAAGGATGGGAATCAAGCCGCACGTAGTTCTTGAGGTGCAGTTTAGCGTCATGCGGGACGAATGCTGAACAGTTTAACGTCTTGTAGCTCGGACGTGGTGCAGTTTAGCGTCATGCGGGACGAGGTGCAGTTTAACGACATGCGGGACGAAGTGCAGTTTAACGTCATGCGGGACGAAATGCAGTTTAACGTCATGCGGGACGAACTGCGCTTTGGCAAAGTACTGCTTGAGGAACCTAGTGTTGGTGGGAGGAGTGACACGCTCACCATCCATAGTCGCTAGGGAGTACGCGCCATTGGGATAGACCTTGTGGATGACAAAAGGTCCCTCCCACTTGGGCTCCAACTTAGGCGGCTTCCTGCCGGGGATCATTGGTGCTCTTAGGGCCAGTACTAGGTCACCCTGCAGGAAGGAGCAGAGGCGAGCCTTCTTATTGAAAGCTCGAGCCATTTTTCTTTGATGCCTCTCCACGTTGTGCAAAGCACGAAGCCTATTATCATCCAGTGCTTCCAACTCGACTAAACGGGCTTCAGCAGCCCTGTCCGGCGCTTGCTGATCGTAGACCGTAGTGCGCAAGGACGGTAACTGGATCTCGATGGGCAGGACGGCCTCATCTCCATACACCAGGGAATAAGGGGTCATCTTGGTGGAATTGCGAGTCGTCGTCCGATAAGCCCAGAGGGCGTTGGGGAGCTTGTCCGGCCAACACTTCTTGTTCTGACCAACCATCTTTTGCAGAATGTTAGAGAGGGTTTTGTTAAACGCCTCAATCTGTCCATTTGCCTGCGCATGATAGCGAGATGTATGGTTCGAGCGAATGTTGTACTTGGCGTACAACTTCTTCAACTCGGCTGCTCGGAAATTGGCTCCGTTATCCGTGAGGATAGCGTGAGGAACTCCAAATAGATAAATGATTTTGTAGGTCACGAAGTCCGCGATAGAACAGTATTTGACCTCTCTGAGCGGAATCGCCTCTGCCCATTTGGAGAAGAAGTCCGTGGCGGTCAGAATGAACCGGCACTGGCGAGCTGTCGCCGGCAGGTAAGGTCCCACAACGTCCAGTCCCCAGACTGCAAAGGGCCAAGAATACCTGGTGGTATGGAGAGGCTCAGGCGGCCGACGCACAAAGTTCACATGAACTTGGCACGCATGGCACTTCCTAGCATACTCGATGTAGTCATGGATCATGGAGGGCCAGAAGTATCCCAACCTCCGAATCTGGTGGGACAGCTTCGGCCTAGTCTGGTGGGCACCACATGAATCGGCATGAACCTCTTGCATGACTCGTGGGATCTCAACTCCCTGAAGGCAACGGAGGAGAACACCATCAAATCTGCATCTATAGAGGATCTGCTCCAGGCCGGGACTGCTCTGGAGGACAAACTGCGATGCGCGACGTCGAACTCGCTTGCGCTCGGCCCGATCCGACGGAAGAATGCCATGTTGGAGGTACTCAACCAAAGGCGCCCTCCAATCAGGGGCTGATTCGACTGCCATATCTGGGGTACTCGGGGCTCCGGGCACAGGGGAAACCACGGTGAGATTACTTACCGACAGGCCGCGATCTCCCTCCGGGATAATGGGAGCGATGAGCCTGCGGTGCATCACGCGGATGATCAGGTTGTCCTGTTCAGGCTCTGTGAGTGACGCAGCAAGGCTGGGCAAAGCATCTGCTCGACCGTTCTGTGACCGGGGAATATGGACAATTTCTGGACGAGAAGGGAACTGGGCCATCAGAAGAAGAGTGCACTCCAGCAATGGCACAAGTTCCGGCTTCCTGACAACATAGTCGCCATTGATCTGCTTAACGACCAGCTCGGAGTCCCCTTTCACACACAGATGGGGCACGTCGATCTGGAGAGCTAACTCGAGGCCAGTGATGAGGGCATGGTATTCCGCCTCATTGTTGGTACAACCCTCTGACAACAGGAAAGAGTATGGCAGCACGGCTTGCTCCGGGGTAATGAAGACGATACCCAAACCCACTTTGTTGAGCTTAGGATTATCAAGCCTTCTACCGGTGGGGCTCCGGGAGGCACCGTCAAAGTGCATCTGCCAGCATGGATCGGCACGATCGACCGAGAGAACGGCCTCATCAGGAAAGCCTAGATCCAGCGGCTGATCCGCGGAGGTCGGGTGAGCAGCCAGAAAGTCCGCCAATGCTTGCCCTTTGATGGCCTTCTGAGACACATACCTGATGTCAAACTGCTGGAGAATCACAGCCCACCGCACTAGACGACCAGTCAACATAGGCCGGCTCAGGATATATTTCAACGGGTCTACCCGAGAAACCAACTGTACCACATGGTGCTGCAAGTAGTGCCGTAATTTCGGTACGGAAAATACGAGTTCCAGGCAGCTCTTCTCGATGGGGGAATACCTAACTTCCGCATCGACGAGAATGCGACTGAGGTAATAGAGGATATTCTCTATTCCCTCGTTGTTCTTCTGGGCGAGAAGGGCACCAAGGGACCGTTCCAGGGCAGTCACATAAAGGATCAGTGGCTTCCCGGATACAGGCGGCATCAGAACCGGAGGTTGAAGCAGGTACTGCTTGATTTCCTCGAAAGCGGTCTGACACTCTTTATCCCATACATAGGTGGCACCTTTCTTCATGAGCCGAGAAAAGGTCTTACACTTTCCGGCCAAATTCACGATGAATCGGCGTATATAGGCTAAGTGGCCTTGGAACCCTTGCAGTTCCCGGATGTTACCTGGGGGAGGCATCTGGATAATCGCCCTGATCTTCTCTGGGTCGATCTCAATACCCCAGTATCTTACCACAAATCCAAGGAACTTTACGGAGGTGACCCCGAAGGCACACTTCAACGGGTTCATCTTCAGGAAGCGAGACCGGAGGAAGCCGAACACTTTCTCAAGATCTTTGAGATGGTCCTGACACTGGCGCGATTTGACCACCAAGTCGTCGACGTAGAATTCCACCAGAGTGCCGAGGATTGGCTTGAATATGCGGTGCATCGCCCGTTGATAGGTGGCACCTGCATTATTCAGGCCGAAGGGCATGACCTGGTAACAAAAGATACCTTGGGGGGCCCTGAAGGCAGTGAACTCGTCATCCTAAGGGCCATCCGGATTTGGTTGTATCCGGAGTATCCATCCATGAAGGAGAGGGCTTGGAACCCTGTCGTGGCGTCAATCAACAGCTCTGTCATTGGAAGGGGAAAATCATCCTTCGGACAGTGGCGGTTGAGATCGCGGAAGTCGATGCAGACTCTGATCTGCCTGTTCTTCTTCCTGACCGGCACAATGTTGGCCAGCCATTTGGGGTACTGAACTTCCCTCACGAAGTTGGCTTTGATAAGCTTGTCAACTTCGGCCTCAACCATGGCACCATGGGATGGGTGCATCTTCCTGGGAGGCTGCTTGAACCCGCGAAGGTTCGCCGGGAGACCAAGGCGGTGGACGGCCACCTGAGGATCTAGCCCCGACATCTCGTCATGGACCCAAGAGAACACGCCACGATGCTGTCTGAGGATGTCCACGTACTGCTGCCGCTCCTCAGAGGGAATGGCGGCACTAACCAATGTGGGTCTTGGATCTGCTTCGGTTCCAAGGTTCACCTGTACTAACTCATCGACCGTGGCGGAGACTCCCTCCTCAAAGGCTGGGGGTGCGTCTTCCACGTCCTCTCCACTCAGGGGGGAATCGTCCACGGGAGAGACTGCGTTGGAAACTGCATTGGGGCTACCAGATCCTGCTAGGCCGCTGGTGCTGGCACGGGCGGTCGTGGTCATCTCATCAGGAGACTCACAGGCCATCGAGACCATGGCTACGTCCAACCGATGGATCGGGAGGACGTAAGCGTCATCCAAACTGGCCCAGGGATCACTTGCAACAGCGACAGGCTCAACCTCACCTGCCAGGATCTGCTTATCCTTGCTCTTGTAATAGTCCGCGTCCAGATAGCGGGCTTCACATGAGGCAAAAGGAGAGGCATCTCCCTGAAGCACGACTACTCGAACATTAAGGGAGTATTTCATGCATTGGTGGTATGACGTGGGAACCGCCGCATGAAGGTGGAGCCATGGCCTGCCCATCAATGCGTTATACGCAGTGTCCTGAGAGACTACCATGAATTCGGTGTTGGCAACCAGGTCACCGAACTGGGTCTTCAAACGTATCTTGCCGACCGGAGTTTGCTCGGTGCGGTCATACCCCTGGATCCTGAGGTCGGAGAGAATCAAGTCATCCTCAGATAACCCCAATCTCCGGAGCGTCCGAGTTGGAATCAAGTTAATCCCGGACCCCGTGTCGACAAGACAGCGCCGGACTTCAAGGCCATTGAACTGGACGGTAACATACAGCGGACGAATGTGCCCCTGTATAGGAGGTTCTTCATCCTTACCAGAGAACGAGATAACTGCCTGACATTCGGCGTCCTCAATCGTTTCGGCGTGAAAGGCCTCTGCAGCCGCAACCTCTGTCTCAAACTGGAGGGGGCTCTTCAGGGCTTCAGCTAGCGCCTCGCGGATCTCAGATGACATGCACAGAGCCTCAAGGATGGAGAGCCTTGCTGGGATGTCGGCCAAGTGCTTCAGGACATCATACTTTTTGGCCAAGCGCGAGCCCCTGGTTGCAGGAGGTTGCTCTGCGGTTGGAGGTATGACGGGCCTTGCCGGTTGGACCGGCGGCCGACTGGTGCTTGGCGCATCTCGCTGTTCATTGGTTGAAGCCCGGGAAGTAGTCACCGTACTGGGGTCAGGAGGCCGGGATGGACTCGTGGCAGGGCGGAGCTGATCGCGACGCGGCTGAGGCGGTTATGCCTGGTCCCACACCACAAACAGTGGCGGAGGTGAATCCGTCATCCCTGGATGGGGGGGCTGCGCACGCTGAGCTCGGTTTTGAGCCTGCTGCCTAGTCTCAGTGGCGTGCACGGCCTAGCTGGAGGTACCAACTGTCGTGCCCCAGCAACTCCTGTTGTTTCGGTTCCTCCGACGGTGGTGACGACCGGGGACACTAGGGAGGTCCACCTGGTGTTCTTCAACGTCGGGAACCGAAAAGGGATTTACCAGCTCGACGGTATTAACCGAAGCATACCCAACACTATCATCGGACGAATCATTCACCACTGGGCGGATCCGGGGAGGGATCCCCATCTCTGGGGGCATGAAAACGCCGAGAGTGCGGGATAGCGGCGGAACTGGCGGGGCGCGCTCTTCCTTCTTGCGCCGCTGCCGTTTGCTCTTCTCGGAAGAGGCAGGCTGGGACGACGATGCCGAAGCAGCACCCGCAGATTCTGGGGGCTCAGGTTGATTCAAGCGCGCACGGATGATTCCATGGGCGCGAATGATCGTCTTGCGGGCCATCCAGTTATTATACTTCTGGGATCCGCGGTCGAAGACCAGCTGCCATTCGTCCTCATTGCCACTATCGTCATCTGATCCCACGAACACGCCCGCCACTTGTGCTGGAGCTGGGCCCAACCTGATTACATTGTCGTTAATCTGGTCTTGGAGCCAGTCCTTAAACACGTAGCACCGTCGGATGGTGTGCCCCAGGGCCCGATGGTAAGGGCAGTAGCGGGGGTTATCCATGAGATGTGCCTCCTCTGGCCTCCAACACTCAGGCAGTCGCACAATCCTCTGCTCCAGGGTGCTCCGGAAATAACCGGGGACCTGATCCTCATGAAATTAGTAAGTCAGGTATCGTGGGCCCCTGGGAGCATGGTCTTGACGAGGGGCTGGAGGGGCCTGCCGAGGAGGTGGACCCTGATTATCTCACCTGGGTTGTGGCGGTACATTACGCGGAGGGGCCGGCCGGTTCTAGGGCTGCCGCTGCTGGGCCGGGAACTGAGCCCGTGGAGGCGGATTCCTGTGAGTCTGTGGAGCTGGCCTCGCCGGCAGTAGCTCCAACGGCCTGGGGGCCTCTATCTGGGCAACAGCAGCGGGCTCAGCCCTGCTGACTCTCCTTGCAAGAATCATAGGGGGCAGCGGGTGTGCCTGACTGGCCTATTGCAGGGCTTCCTCAAGACGTTGAGCTTTGTCTGAGAAGTCCCTGAACCCTCTGAGGTAATTCTGAGTGATCAAGGAAGGGACCAGCTTGGTCTTGACGTCCCCGACGCACATTGTCAGCAACTGCTCCTGAGTCAATGGCATGTCCAGGGAATACGTGAGACCCTTCCATCGGGCGACGAAATCCGCGACTCGCTCATCAGGCCTCTGCTTGCACTTGAAGAGGTTTGCGATACTCGTCTTCTGGGTTGTGGAACTGAACTGGTAGAGAAATTGTCTACGAAGGTCCTCCCAGCTAGTTATCGACCCGACGGGGAGCTGGCTGTACTAGACAAATGCTGGCCCTTCCAGTGTCTGGACAAAGCAGCGAAGCTTAGCGGCCTCCTGCTGCGCCGGAGTTCCCAACATAGGCCCGCACCTCGAGTTGAAATGGGCCAAATGCTATGGCGGATCTCTAGTCCCGTTGAAGGGGGCGAAAGTGGGGTTCCCGAATCCCGGAGGTGCCAGCATGTCATCCACCCATGCTGGGTATGGCTTGCCGTCCGGTGGGATCGCCACTTGCCGAGTCTCCAAGGCTTCCAAGCGGGCGATGAGTGCCGCCATCGGATCGTCTGGACATGGGTTCCAGTCCTGGAGAGGATCTCTAACCACGAGCGCATTGCCTGGCCCTTCAATCGGGTCGTCGACCGGGTCGTCGAACTCGGCAGCTCGTGGGATGGCGGGCGGAGCGGCCCTTGGGGCAGCTGGAGGAATCCGAGCGGGGTTTCTCAGGTAGTGACGCCGCTCGGGAGGGTGTGGTGAAACATACCGTGCCCTCTTGCCATAGGCAATGGCCTCTCCCCTGTCGACGAACACGGCGTAATCACGGTTGCCCGGGAGAGTCTCGTCGAGGAGTGGTTGTTCCTGTCCTTGTTGTCCTGGCCTAGGATCACCGTAGTTAGGCCGCTGCTCTGCAGCGCGCTCGGCGAGGAGCTGGTCAACCAGCTTCTTCTGCTCGGCGAGCTGTTGACGTAGCATAGCCTTCTCGGGATCCTCATCCACCCTCTACATGGAGGCAGATGGGTCGGCGGGCTTTACAGCCCCACTGTACTCTTTACCTTTGCTGACGTTTCGGCTCAACGTCAGTGCTTCAGTGGGCGTGGGGAGACCCAGGAGGTTCCTCTGGTGACGAGTAACTCTCACCGATGGATCCAACAACGGCTTGTCTTCGGGGGGAGAGCCCCCATCGAGAAGTTCCAAGTCGTTCCCCTCTCCTGACAGGTCAGCCATATTGACCGTTTCCGTCCCTGGGGAAGTACCCTCAGGGCCACCCAGTGAATCGGGCTGTCGGTGAATCGCACTGAAGGGTAGGGTAGCGTACTGCCCCCATCCACGATATACACGTGGGGGTGGCTCCCTCGATAACCTTGCGGAGTACTTGAAAACACTCAACGCATCGTTGTTGGAGGGCCTCGTGGTGCTCAAATGACCCGGGGTGCCGAACCGCGGGGAGCGTGGCCAGGTCAATTTGACGGCACTGCTCACCAATATCCTCCAGGTGCACTTGACTCCCGGGATATGGCATCTGTAGGCGGTGAATACGGGAGTGAGTCTCCCGGAGAGTTCGGCGGAAGCATTCGAACTCATCCGGGGTGAGTGATTTGGGTGCATCAAAGGCCGGTCCTGCGACTGGCCAAAACTTCTCAGGGAAGTGGCCCTCTGCAAGAACGGTCCAGAAGCTCCACGACTCAAACTCGGGACCCCGGTCTCCTTGGTCCTCTTCAACGACTGGGAATGGACGGGGAACCGGCAGTGGTGCCGAGGCGGGCCGCCGGGCCGACGGGCTGGCCGGCGGTGAATACGGCGAGCAGGCCGATTGAACTCCATATCCCGGGCCGCCCTCTGAGGGTGGCGGCGCCCCAGCTACCACATCTCAATAGGACGGGCCGGCGAGCGAACATCCTGCCGTAGCGTCGGTGCTCGCCGAGGGTGCACTAGATCGTGGTTCGACCGTCGGTCCCCAGAAAAAGTCTCCGGCTTCTCCGATCGAGGCAAAAGGCGCTTCCGGAGGGGCCGGTACCAACCGCAAGCTTGACCATTGGGGGTTTACCAGGCCTTCGCTACTCCGGATATACCTTCGGAGAGAAGCGGGAATCATATCGATCTCACTCTCAGGAAGTACGAGGCTGACGTGCCGCATTCCTACCCCTGCCCCTGACTGGCGGGATCGGGGGGAGGGCTCCGTCGCCGAATCATATTCCGCCTCTGTATCAGAGAAACGAACTGGTCAGATCTCTGTCCGGAATTCCCTAACATTCTTCCCTCGACGTCGACGCCTCGCCTTCCTGCCCCTGGGTGGTTCTTCGGGGCATGGCTGATCTCTGTCCTGGCGTCCTCTGGCCGCACCGGTGCTGGGGCCAAGAGGACTAGAAACCAAGGTGCGAGGAGCACCGGGACATATATCAAAGGGGACGCGGGGAGAGATGATTCCAGGCAGGCCTCCGGGCCGGGATCAGAAGGTGGGATGACCCATGCCTCTTGGATCAGCCACACGGAGTAGACCCTGTTGGTGAATAGTGCTACCGCGAGGTGGTCCGCGATGGCTATTGCCTGTACCAGCAACCAGGAGAGGCAACCCAACCTGCCTTTGGGGCGGTCGGGGCCTCGATCCAGGTCGGGCATAGAAGTGCCCCTGCTCAGGATGCGCAGGGGCCTGGTGACTAGAGCCAGCGGTGGCTTGGGCCAAAGCGGCCGCTGTTGCTAGGGCCCCAAGTTGGGCATCCTCTTCTGCTCGTGCCCGACGTTGGCGTCGGGACAGACGAGTCGGGATGAGCGGCGCGGGCAGGTGGAGAGCCCATTCTTCAACTTGAGAGGCCTGGCGGCGGTGTCGACGTGGCCTGACAGGAGCCCTTATCGCGGATCCCTGGAGCGAATCTCGGATAGGGTGGTCCCGGGCATCTTCCACCTCATCCGCATAGGGGAGGGAGCTGTCGGAGCGTTCCGGGGATAAACTCCCGAAGCGGTTGGACGTCGAGGTAGGCAGCGGTGCCTCCCTGCGCGGCCCTCGGGGGCGGCATTGGTGGCGAGGTGCAGCTTCCTCGAGGTCTAGGCGAGCCATGTCCCTAGTGGGGATGACTCCCTCTTCCTCATATCTCCGCACTAAGTTGTTGATCACCCTTCTCTGGATGACCTCCGAGGGGGAGAGAGGGCGTGATTTCCCCGAAGCTGCAGCTGCTGGAACGGCTGTGGAACGGGCGGGACCGCGCGGAGTAGCCGCGTCGGTGTTTCCCCTACCCCTGCGCCAGTGGGCGGGTGGCGATCGGGCACTGGATTGGGCGACTTGATTCCTGAAAGTAGGGAGAAAAACCCATTAATACAAACAGGAAAAGGAATCGACCACCAATCATCCGGTGCTACGACGCCTTCCGTGGGGGGAACCCAGGCCATCGACGTCGTGAGACGGAGTGCCCGATTTCCCTTCCCCAGCCCCTGGCGGGTTCTGTGCCCCAGTGCTGAACGCTCGGTCGAGCAGCATGCTAGTCTTCCAACACCTCTGAAAGATATCGGTCTTCGTGTTGAGGATAAGAGATTCACGTCGGGTTCACCATTTTTCTGTTTCGGTGCGGATGTGCGTCGGGTTTCTGTTTCGACGCTGTTCCGCCAGGACGCGTTCGCGCGTGCGCCCGTCGACCCGAGGGGATGGGCGCGCGGCTTGTGGCCCCGCAGTCCCGCTTTCCAAAGGCGGGCGGCATCCGTCCCTTATTCAGGGGCGTCTGCTCCTTGATCGAAACCGGGATGATGGGATGTCGGCTCCTCCTTCCGTGGACGTCTCCTCGGAACTCGTTGCCTAATCCGGGTCTCCCTCCTAGATTTAAGACGTGCTCGTGAATCTCGTCCCCGGCGCCATGTCTCCATGGACACCGGTTAATTACGCTGCTTCCGCCCGGACGCTCCAAGGAGTCTGGTCGGGGCAGCAACCTGCGGTGAGGAGACCGGGTAGCTCTGGGTGTTGAGGGCGTGTCTTAACACTGCGGCTCTGCATGTCTGCCTTCCGTCCCTAATAGGGCTTCTCAAAGGAATGATGGCCTGAGGCATCCCGCGCTGGGTGCGGGGAACTGTGTTACCTGAGGGTTTCCTCAGCTTCCCATGTTTAACATGGGGTATGCCGCGAGTTTAACGTCAAGCGGGGACGGCATCAGACTGATCAACACGAGAAGTGGATCAGATGACAGAACCCCTTGCGGGGAACCTCCGACGCTGGGGCCAGCACATGGGCGGCTTCCCGAGTGAAGTGGAGTGGAATGAAATGGCATGACCCCACCGGGATGTGGCGGCCCGGGTAAGGATCGGGATGGATGATGGAGTGAAGAGCTTGGACCCCGTAGGGGCTTCCTACGTACTGCGCATTAGTGCGGATCAAAGTCAGCGTAGTTCGGATATACAGTTTAACGTCATGCTGGACGTTGGCAAGCCGACTCACAAGGAGGTAGAGGCTGCCGGGCGGAGGATTGAATCGAACCACCTCACACAGAGGGGGATGGAACGGCCGGGTGGATCACAGTTTCACGTCATGCTGGACGCTGAAAGGAGAAATAGAAAAAGGGAGTGGGGAAGCACAATGGTGATACACACGTGCAGTCTCCCACAGGGACGGATTCATAGGTGAATCGACGCGAATGTGAACCCGGGAGGGGTCCACTGATGGACAAACCGATGTGAATACGACCGGAACGACAAGGTGGTGGGCCTGAACCTCGGAGAGGCTTCCTACGTACCCTGTTTAGGAGACAGGGATCAAAGTCCACGTAGTTCATTCTGTCAGGACTTACGCACTGAGGCAGCCCGGATGCGGCAAAGCTCAGTTGGAGAGGGACTTGGGCCGAAGGTGAGAGACCTCGATCCCTGTCATTCCCTCTACTGGCTTCGGCAGTGGGGAAGCACAATGGAGATACACACGTGCAGTCTCCCACAAGGGTGGATTCATAGGTGAATCGACGCATGTGTGAACCCGGGAGGGGTCCACTGATGGAAGAACCGACGTGAATACGACCGGGATGACCAGGTGGTGGGCTTGAACCTCAGGGAGGCTTCCTACGTACCCTGTTTAGGAGACAGGGATCAAAGTCCACGTAGTTCATTCGGTTTTTAATACTCTACCCCCGTGGGCGAAGGCCACTCCAATCCCGACATCCCTACAGAGACGAGCGGGTGGGGGCCACATCCAAACCGGGAGGGGGACCATGTGTGCGAGGCACGGGATCGGGCGATGCGGACGGTTTAACGTCTTGCCGGACGAAGTACAGTTTAACGTCGTGTGTTGACGAAACACTTGGCAGTTTAACGTCTTGCAGCACGGACGAAGATGCTTGGCAGTTTAACGTCTGTCGCGCGGACGAAGATGCTTGGCAGTTTAACGTCTTGTCGCGCGGACAAATATGGTTCCGCCGATGGGTTCGTGTCACTTCGCGCGAGCCTGGAGGGCCGCACAGGAAGACAACGCACGGTGCGGGCACCCGGGATGAAGATCATCGGGCGCCACGCAGGCGGGTACCCTCAGGGGGTCAAAGGGGGCGACCCTGGCGGTTTGCGCGCAAAAGAGGAACTTGGCGCGCAATACCGCGGGTCGGCGCGCAAATGGGCGGGCTGGCGCGCAATTGGGCCAGCGCTTTGCGCGCGGAAGAGGGAGATTGCGCGCACCGGGCTTCGGATAGCGCGCGGGGGAAACGGCTCATTCTTTAATGAATGGCCACTTAGCAAAGGGGGGTGCGCGCAATCAGGCTGGATTGCGCGCACCCGGGGGGCAATTGCGCGCAAGAGGATTCTTTTGCGCGCAAAGGCCTTTGGGTGAAGAGTTAGTTCAAAGGAAAGGAGCCAAAGGGATTGCGCGCGAAGGCGAACCCCGAGGCTTTCTTGCGCGAAAGAAAGGAGGTTACCTGAAGATCGGCATTGCGCGCGGAGGGGGTTGGATTGCGCGAACGAGCGACCCTTCGAATTCCGGCAACCCCCAAAACGTCGGGGGTCACCTTATATTTATAGGAAACCCCGGGCACGGAATCCGGTTCACGGGCGCGCAATTTCATTCGCGGGCGCGGAATCGGGCCCGGCGTGCCAGCGAGTCGCGCGGGCCACGGGCGCGCAAAATTGCACGCCGGCCCGGCGCATTCCGCGCATCCCGGGAGGCTTGCGCGCCTTACTTCAACTTTGCGCGCGGCCCTCCAAAATTCCGTGCAAGGCCTTCGGGCCCTCCGAAACATGCCTCTGACTCCAAATATGACCTCGCTTTCCTCATCCGGAGCTTCGTTTGGGAACAACGGACTTTTCCGGCGTCTACAAAAATTGTTTATTGCTAATCATATTACTATGTTTAATCTCTAGGTTCTAACTATCTAATTTAAATAATTATATCACCAAAATGACATTTCATAGAAACTCAGTGCTATCTATAACACATGACAAGTTAGTGTTTCATGTAGTAGAAGATAATTCAGTGTAGTATGAAAGGAATGATTTATATAGTGTAATTCAAGAGATAATTTAAATTTAATTCATTAGATAAAAGAAAAAATGGTCTTTAAAACTTAGGGCATTACATTCTACTCCATTTGAAATGAATTTCACACTAAAATTTTTTCATTCGAGTAAAAACAATTAGGATACTTCTGTGACATCATATCATCAAGTTCTCATGTAGCTTCTCTAATTGGTGATTTCAAAACAAAACATTTACTAGGTTAGTGGTATAATTTAGTAAAACTTTCTATGTATGATCAGTAATTTCAACTAGTTGTTCCTTATAAGAAAGACCATTTTATGAAGGTATGACCTCTGAGTTAAGTACATGTTAAGGGTCATGTATTTACTTACAAGGGAGAAATTCATGGAACGAATCATTGGAATAAGAGATATTTATTGGATGATCCATGAAATAGGTTACCATTGAGATATGATCAACAACTTCTGGGGGACCGATATACCCAGGGATTAGCATCCCCTTCTTCGTGAATCTCACAACCTTTTTCCAAGGAGTGATTCTTAGAATCACCTGCTCCCAGAGCTCAAATTTTTTATCACACTCTTAGTTATCCACATAACATTTATTATGACTTTGAGCTACTTAGATATTCTTCTAAATTGTTATAACCTTCTACACTATTTCTTTAGCGATCTTGGTTTCAAATACCTTTATTTCTCCAACTTCATCCAAACACGTTGTAGCTCTACATTTATTCCCATATAGGAAATCATAAGGTTCCATATGAATGCCTGAGTGAAAGATATTATTTTACAAAAACTCAACCATAGGATGTTGTTGATCCCAACCTCTTTTGAAATCTCAAGAATAAGATCTCAACATATAATATATTGTTTGAATTATTCATTCAGACTAACCATCCTTTTGAGGATGATAAGCGGGTTTAAAACTCAATTATATGTCATGTTCTTGTTGAATATGTTTCTAGATATTATAGGTAAACCTTATATCCCAATATAATATATTGGAATTTGGTACTCCATACAACCTTAACATTTTTTTAATGTATATCCTAGAAATTTGATCCAATGCGAAGTCTTCCCAGAGTGTGATGAAGTGTGATGACTTTTTATGGTGATCGAATACCACCCATATAACATTGAACCCTTTAGAGAGTTTGTAGAGTACAATGAAAAAATATTGAGTGATGCTCTCCCATTTCAATTATGGTATATGTAATGTATGAAGCATCCCATTAAACATTTATCTTTCAGCCTTAAATTGCTATAATACCTAGAACCAAGACACAAAATATACAATATCAATCTTTTTCTCATCCCACTAGAAGTATTATTTCAAATAAATATATATCGTCATAATTACACTATGAATAGATAATGAAGAACTATGAGCTTCCTCTAATAGACCATTCTTTAAATCTGGTATGGAAGGTACACATACATGGTTCCAAAACCTTATTATTCCATCTTGGTCATGGTAAAAATTAAAAACAGTTGTAACATTATTTTATAACACTACATCTTCCTTCGAGGCCTCCTTAATATTAACTTGAATAGAGGTTCAAAAATTAATTTTAGAAAGATAATATTTTCCCCATTCCAACAAGATTTCCTGCTCTACCCATTAAAAATCTAGAAATATTGGATCTTTTCTGATCTTTTTGATGGATAAGCTAGTATGATCCTTTAGACTCAAATCATTGTACACCTTGTTCACTTTTCTATGGTGTAAATGTATTGTGAAGTAATAATCCTTTATCAACTATATCCATTTTCTATGGTTCATGTTCGAATAATTATGAATGAATATATATTTCAAACAAGTATTAGTTATCTATATTTCACACTTTTCTACTTATATATAATTCCACCATTTCATTAATGAAAAAAGTGCCAAAGATAACTTCAAATCATGAGTGAAGTAATTTTTCTCTTGAATCTTCAATTTTCATGAGTCATACGTGATACCGATGTTACTATGGATAAGAAAACAACACAATACCTTCTTGGACACATCACAAAATATTAAAAACCCTTTTCCACTACAATGTAATATAAGAATAGATGTTCTAACTAACCTTCTCTTCAGTTCTATGAAATTTTACTCACATTTTTTTATCTAGGGGAACTTTACTCCCGTGTTAGTTAACTTGGTCAAATGATTTGATAGTTGTGAAAAATTCTCTAAAAACCATCGATAATATCATTCTAAACCAAGAAAAATATAGATCTCAGTCACCGAGGTTAGTTTTTTCCAGCATTTAACAGCCTCTTCCATTAATGGATATACTCCAATACCTTCTCTTAAGCTAATATGACCCAATAATGAAAACTTTTAAAACCAAAATTCTCACTTTGGAAATTTTTCATACATTTTCTTCTTCCATAGGGAATAATTATAATGATCAAGTGGTTTTCATGACCTTAACTTCTCTTTAAATATATTTGAATATCATATATAAAATATAGAAAAAACTGACCAAGATAATATCTAAAGACTCTATTCATTAAATCCATGAATATAATAGTTGAATTAGTAAGATCAGAAGACATTACTACATATTGACAGTGTCTATTACATTTATGGAATACATTTTTGGGTGTATCCTCCTTCTTTACCCTCAATTGATGATATCTATAATGAAGTTAATTCTTGTAAAATTATTAAGATTCACATTGTTGATCAATAAAGTCATCAATAGGTGGGAGAGGATACTTTTTTATATTGATCTTGTTCAACTCCCATAAATCAATACAGTGTCACATTGATCAATATTTATTTTTAAAAAATGCACAAGTTCACCCCAATGTGACACACTTGGATGAATGAATCCCTTATCATAGATTTCTTGGATTTTCTTCTTGAATTCACACTACTTAATTTAGGTCATTCTATAGGGTGTAATTTAAGTTGGTGGGGAACCATGTTTGAGTTCTATAGAGAAATCAATTTTAAATCTGGTGGAATGATATAAAACTATACTAGAATGGTATTCAAAAATTCCCAAAAAATATAAATATATGCGATGTTAATTTAATACATAATAATTTGAGATAAGAAACCATTTTGAGTGGGGATTAATACTCATGCACTCGATGTCATCTCTATAAAAAGTTCATAATTATCATCACATTGATAAATGATTATAGGTTGGTTTGAAATATCAAACACAAATTCCCTTCCTTGACAATTGATGTTTGATTTATGTAGAGAAAATCAATCCATCCCTAATATGACATAAAATTCCACCTAAGGAATAATTGAAGGATTTTAAGGAAGCACATTAACATAAACATCAACCATAGAGGAATCAATGTCTTGCAATGCAATCATCCTACCAATTGGGATTTTCACTAATAATTCCATATCTAATTGATTTAGTGGAATCCGAATACCCGTAAGAAATTCATTGGATATGAAAGAGTGGGTAGATCCAGAATCAAACATGACATTAACAATTCTATATTTGATAGTAAGTGTACTATTCACTATGAATTTATCACACCCTTGGTTAGAAATAGAATTTTTATAAGATTTAGCTTTATCCCTTGGCTAAGGAGGTTGTTGACATTGATCATCATCACCAGCCCTTGCATTTGGGTATTGTTTAACATAATTCCCAATATCAATACACTTATAGCGCTGATGTGTGTGAGGTTCATCATGTGAAGATTTTTCTTTATTTTCACTGTAATCTAACTTATTCACATTACTTGAGTAATCAAAAGTTTGATGGAATTCCATTCAAATCATAAAACATTTTTTATAACCCTTAAAGAAATTTCCACCATGCTTATTCCCACACATAGAGCATAATGGAAACATTAACTTCTTCTCTTTGTGGTTCATAGATTTTCCTTTAAACCACATCACACTTTTCATGTAAAAACCTTGAGATTACTATGTGACTCCAAACTCCATTTGAACTATAATTTAACAACGCACAATCTCTTCATTGATACTAAAGTGTCTTATGTAAAACACCATTATGAGACTTGTCTTTAATCCACTGATGACTAACAAACTTTTCTTTCACGTTGGATAATAATTCCTGAAGTGTACCTCACAAGTATTATGAAATTAGCCTTATAGGTACCCATAGATTCATCATCAATTTTCTAGTAATCAAGGTAATTTTTCACTATAGTTTTATGAAGAATACATGGGAATTACTTATTGAAAAATTTGTTTTTGAACTTATCATAATCCACGTGTTCAATATCATCTTACTTCCTCGTATTACTGATTAGCATCATCCACTAGTCTTATTTTCCTTTTAACCTATAAATAACTATAATGAATATCTTATGTTTTGAGCATGGGAGAACAATGAATATCTTTTCATTAGTATTGAACCATTTTTAAGAAAAAAAGTGACTCAAGAGTCCTGCTGAAAGAACGTGGACGTTTTCTCATGAATTAATCAACAAAATTATGTTCCTTCTTTTCTCATTTGGATTTCTAGTATGATACATAGCTTGAGAAATCACTATTAGCTTAGAAATAATATTTTTCATTCCAACTTCAATATCATTCAGTTTCTCAAGAGGAAATTCCATAAATTTCCTATCAGAATCACCGTTAACCCTATTCCTTTGGGTTCCAACCATTGATTAAAACCAAAATCATATAGTAAGAAACAATTATCAAGATGAGGAACCACATAATCATGAAATTCCACTTATAGGATTTCTAAATGATGAAACCTACCTTAATATATAAAACCTTTGGTTTATCCTAGTTTATTCAAAAACAACTTCTATTTAAATCCATCGTGGTGATTAATGATGAGTTATTTAATTTCTAAAGCATCTCCCATGAGATTTTTATACCAGGTGTGCAGCAAGGCCCATTTTAATGTACCATGTTACACTGAGTCAGGATTGACACACCTTTTCTAATTTTTTACTTCTAGGTAAATCTATTGTAGAGCCACATCAATTTGAAATATCTAGACAGAGATTTATTTCTGGGAAACCAATTTCTCTATCCATTACTAATAATACAATAAATTTTCCTATACTTTTTCGTATCCTTAGACTTATCCATAGATATTTTCTCTAGGTTATCTGTAAATCCTCCTCATCATAGTTCCCAAAGGTTAACTAAATTTTTTCTCAGAAACCAACTATAGTTACCCTCGACTTTCAAACATTAACACTACATTCATTTTGTAGAATACTTAATACATTACACAAAAAAATACCCAAATACCATATTAGTTTAATGACTTTGGAATCATGGAAACATAAACACTAGTAAAAAAGTGAGATACATTTTCTCCCCTAGGTTCTTATTAGCTAACATCATTCCAAGAATCATAAAACATAATATATATCTTCACAACCTAGGGGAAATTAAAAATAAAAAGGGGTGAGCTTATATTATCAATAAGGGTAAATAGTGGATATATGTAAATAGAATCATGAGAAAAAATTTACAAAAATAGGATCATGAAAATAGAAAATAATACACTACATATAAAAGATCACAAATAGGAATCATTTCCTAAAAATTGTTAGTTTAAAAGACATTAAATATAAGTAAATAAATAAAATAATCCATAAAATAATAATATATGAATAATAAATGGAATTATGGAAGACACAAAATTGTATAAAATTATTTTCATTGTATTCTGGGCATCACCACTATGGACATCATAGTCTTATGGGTGCACTCCCCATACCATCATGGTTATAATGGTTCACTCCAATAGTTATATAAGTAATATGATTTCACACCACATTCCATATTGGTATCTATGGTTCACTCCCATAGACATCATAATATTTAGGGTTTACTCCCAAGACCATATTATATTATCTCATGATATATAAATCATTTACCAATACATTGGAGGGAGATATAAGTTCCATAAATCTCATAATCAAATCAAACATACATGTGAAAAAAGATAATAAACCATCATATCATAACCCATGAAATTAAATGGGAATCCTCAAAATGTAATCATATCATAACGTGTGAAAAAATATACGAGTTTCATAACCATTTCATCAAAACCATAACCCGTGAAAGGAATCGTGTTTCAGAATCATATAACTCATGAAAGAGCAATGATTTTAATAGTAACTCGCACGGTGGTTGGTCTTATCGATAAGCACCATTTGATGATATTCTTTCCTTCTTAGGAGGATTTAATATGTGCTTCATCCCGATCTCCTCATCTCTGCAATGGATGCTAGCTTTTCCTACTCCGATGGAATTTTGATCTTTGCATGAACCGAGATTCACCCTCCATCGCGACATGGGTAAGATTTACCCATCTTACTTTTCCCTTTCAGAATCCAACGATCATCCGAATGTTAGGAAATTTGGTAGGGCGGTTTCTCTGCGCTGATGCCCACACTGCGTCGGTTAGTCACCCAGTCAATTCGTGTCTCTGCGTTGAGGTGGATGCATCAAACGTTCCAGTGGAGTGGATTTGGATCACGATTGGGGAGGAGTACCACTGGAAGTAAGTGGAGATGTTTGATACCTGGACTGATTATTCTCCGGGGTGTCATCGTCTAGGAAATCGAAAGGAACAATTTCAAAGTGGAATTCTATCAGTTCTAGTGGGAAGAAATTGCAGAGTCGTGGGCCAGGGGAAGCAGATTGATGTTGTTGCAAAGAGTAGAAATGGTGTGGGTGAGCCGAGCTTGGGTAATCCTTATGTTTCTATGGTGTTTGAGAGGCTGAAGTAGGACCTAAGGGTTGGGTCTTCTGGCAATGGCATTGTGTATGATCCTGCTATGGCACAGTTTGTAGGTGGGTCTGTTGCTACTGCTCCGCATGGGGAGAGTGGAACCAAACAAGGTGTTGTTGATGCTAGTTTCACTTGTGTTGGTCCAAATGAGGGGGAGATGCCTTTGAATTCAGAAGACTGTGGGTCAATGACAGATGCAAGTCCATGTTTGAACAGTGAGAGGGACAAGCTGCAATCTGCTACCTCATGGAGTTATGCTGCAACCTACAACCGGTTCCAAGTGTTGGAGGCTGAAGAGGGTTGCCAAATAGAGATGGGTGTATCAGTGGAAGATGGAAACAATATGAAGTGTGTTTTATTTGATGCAATGAAGGAGGAGGATGATGGCCAGGAGTTTGAAGGGTAGTATGAAGAGATTGTTTTAGTAAATGTTGCGCAAGTGGTGGATGTCAACCAAGTGATTGAAGGGTAGTCGCCATTCATGGCTGAGATTAACTGTAACATATGTAATGAACAGACCCAAGGGGTGGCTGATGGTTTCAATGATGACATGATAACTAGAAATTGGGGGGACGCCTCAGATAGTGACATGGAAAATCATAGTATGGTGGTTAGGCCTTCTTATTGTGAGGTTCTCAAGGATGGGATGGGGAAATCTGGACAGGAGGTGATCAACAAAGAAAAAAAAGGACGGGAAAGGACTACTCTAATTTTCTGAAGCTGTAGTCCACTAGTTCATCATATAAAAAATCTATGCAGGACTTGATATCTTTGGAGAAATTGAATCTTAGAAGGAAGTATGCCAAGATCCTAAAGCACTATGAAAGCCTGGAAAAGGAGATGACCACTGTAGATGGAGGCGCTTATAGGGGTTGTCCTGGTTTTGAAACTTATGATATATAATAATTCCTATTTGTACTTGTTGTACATTTCTTTTTATTTAATAAATATTAAAGTGTCTACCTCAGACTGACTTTCCTAGTATTTCTTACTAAAGAGAGAAATATATATAGAAATTTCCAAGAAATATTTGCTTAATTATATCAAGTACCAGAAAGTGGGAAAATGCTACAAGTACATAGATATATCTTGAATAAAAAAAGTATAAGAAAACACATGAGTTTTTTTACGATATGGATCATAAAATATCATCAGTGAAAGCATAATCCTAAACAATCTTGATAAAGGTGATAATGTTTCAATAAACCTTTTTCACAGGGTAAATCAGGATCATACTCTCCATATAAAATAATGGAATTATATGAAGCATAAAATATCATAAAATGAAGTATATTCTTGATATAACATGTCAAATATATGTATATACACCACAAAAAATAATGTAGGTGCATAACAAAACATGTGTCTCAAAGAAGGAAAATTGAGAAAAAACATTCTTACTGTTTTGGTAACTTTTGAAACATTAACCCAATGTAAGAATGATAATATAATGGATATATAAATACCGATAAATTTAAGCATAATAATTATAGAATAAATTTATTCGAATTATATAACCCCACACAAAATAAAAGAGTAGTGAACATGGTATATATCTCAGAGATATAAAATGCGAGATGAAATTCCCTTACCTAATGTCTTGACCCTCATCGATTCCCATACTATATTCTTGTTTAATAAGTATAAGTTTATTATAAATATATCATTGAATAATATTCTTATATATAATAGAATATATGGTTTTATTATGACTTTATATTAACCACTTATTAACAATATTATGTTAAGGTGTCACATTGGGTAATATCCACTGTGTTCTTCATACATGTTTTGAATTATTATTCTTGATGGTATTAATTAGATTTTTATTTACCTACTTCAAGGATAAAAATACTTATATAAATATCATATATATTCATTATATATGTATTTTTAATAATCTGTAAAATATAGAAAAATGAAATGGAATATGATTCATGGAGATGGAAGGCCGTACGTACGCTTGAATGATGATTTCATTTTGTCGGCATGTTGAAAGAAAGTAATAAAATTAAATATATGTATATAATATCATTAAATTATCATTTTCATGTTTTATATATGATATATTATCAATAAAAAAGTCCTAAAGACATTCCATGTAAAGTGTGAATGAATTATATTTCTTTCTAGAGGTGGTTGTTCACACCTCCACAAGTAATTTAATCGTATTTAAAAAAAACAAAAAGTATAAAGGTATATATTATAAAATACATAACAAAGAATAAATAAATAATGAATATAATATATATCATATTTAAATTGTGTTTTCAACATAATTCCAAACCATGAAAGGATGTAATGGAAAAATGAATAATCATCGTTTCATGAGGCAATAGTTTTCCATACACATAAACAATATATTCATTATCCATTAGATGGATGTGTGTGTAATTTTTGGTAGAACACATATAATTATATTTATTATAATTTTTTTGTTTTATAATCATCTAATAAGGGGAGATTAGGGGGTTAATAATGTAAATAAAACTATACTCCTTGAGGAAAGATGTTAGCTCTTCTTTGGGTTACTCTTTTTGGTTTTCACCGAAGGGATACCTTGGATGGATTTATTCTAAATGGAAGAATTATAGGATTATTGTAGTTATTTTTAAGCTATTTTGTTAGATATTTTTCAATCCAATGTTTTTTGAGATGTGTGAGGAAGCGGTAGGAGATTAGTCATTTTTATAGTTGAGAAGTAACATTGTTGTAAATTCAGAAAACGTTAATTTCACCAAAAATTTTACCATTATTGGGGGAACCCATAATGTAGATAATTGGATAAAATAATTTATAGGGTATAAATATTTCCATAAAAGAGAATTTATAAAAAAATTAGCTCATTTTGTCCCTTAAGTTTATGGTATACTTCATTGTTAGGTTATTTTCCCTTAATCTCTATAAGAAATTTTAAAAACTTTCACTAATATTTTGGTCATAAACTAATTTAAACTTATTAGAAATTATGAATTATGATTATTACAAATATTTAATCTATTTATTTAAATTTAAATCGCATAAGTGTCCAAAATTAATATAAAATTAATCCTGTAGAAGGGACGTCCCAATGGGTTTTCAAAGAAAAATGTTCAAAAATTTACTATGTTCTTATATTAAATTTTATTTTTAAATTGATTTAAATGAAATAAATTGGTTTAACTAAAAAATAATTCATATAATTTGACTTTAAAACCAAATTAAAATATAATTTAACAATATAAATAAATATGTTGAAAAAGTAGTTTTGAAATAAAATTCTGTATATTTCACTATTTATCCTAAAAATGATGTTTCTCATCAAATTAACAAAACTTCATCCAAAGATAATTTTTAAATTATAAATTAAAAAATGAAGTTTAATTTATCAAATTAAAATTAAACATGTTTCTAAAATATTTTTTTTTCACAGAATGACATGAAAAGCAGTTTGTTTGAGAAAATGGTATGTTTAAACATATAATGACTTTAACAAAAAACAATCAGTATCAATATGCTATAATTATATAAAAACATTATAAAAGATATTTTAAAATAGATTATTAATATACATATTAATAATTTTAATGTCTAGGTTATAACTATCTAATTTAAATAATTATAACAATAAAATGAAGTTTTTTATAAAATCAGTGTTGTGTGTAACAGACACCTAGTGATTGTCACGTGTAGTGAAGACCAAGTCAGTTTTATGTAAAAGGAATTGCTTGAATTAGTGAAATGAAATATTTCAATTAAATTTAATTCATTCAGAAAAATAAATAAAAGGTTTCATAAAAACTCATAGTGTTATTGGTGTGGTTCTAGAAAATCTATAGTGAGCATTAGATTTTGGTGATAAAGGTTTTGTATAAAAAAACACAACCTCAATTAATTTGAGGAATTGAGAGAATTTTGAAAATGGGCATATTGCTCTGATTATTTTAATGTTTAATTTTTTGTGAATTAGAAACCCTTCATGAGATGAAGCATCACATAAATAATGGTTTAGAACTAATTAACACATTAAAAAATCTGAAAATGGGGGTTCACAAATACATAGGGTTTTGAGAGAGGTTGAAGTTCTTTGAATTATCTAAGGTTTATGAAGTCTAGGAGTTTTGTGAATTTTTGTAGATTTTTGAATTCTATAATATTTGTGAATGTATTAGGGTTCAAAAATTATGAAACAAACTTGAAACAAAAAGTGGGTTTCTTAAAGGTTGGGAGCTTTGTGAATATTAGTGTTGGACATCAAGTTTGAGTAAAAGTGCCTTCAAGTGCATCAATTCCTAACTATGGTGTGTGAAGATTCATTTTCAAATCATGGAAAAGGAATTATATACCCCATCGGTTGATGCAACCTTCAAGTCGATAAATGGAGTAAGACATATCCCAAGGGAGTGAACAAGGGGGAGTTTACTGAAGTGATATGAGGGATCTAGTGAACTATATGTAAAAATATAATAAAATAAGTGGACCAAGAAAGGAGTGAAAATATCTTGAATAATTGTAATAAAAAATAAATAATGAATCATAGTGGATTTAGGTATGACTAACCCACTATCAACATATGATCCTTGGATTAGCTGTTAGTGGTAAACCAAGTAAAATTTTCATGTCTTGTTTATATTTCAACATATGGGTTATTAATATTAGAATAATCCCATCAGATTTTTTTAACGAGTTCTAACCAACATGGGGACAAGATCTGTCTCATAAAAAGAAAATAGTGACACCCAGATTCTCCATTCCCCTCTTAGGGTGTTATAGGGGCCTTCTTACCCACTCTTCAACGCTTCCGCTATGCATAAATACCATAAAATTATACTAGAGTAATAATTTTTTTATGTAATAAAAATTATATATTATTTAATATTAATTCACAATTATGATTTTGATATAATCCACATGAAACATGTGGTGCATCTATTCAATTTCATTCTATGAATATACGATCGATCGAAGGTCGATGTTTTTTTTAGAAAAACAAGAAAAAACATTTACACACAAACCCACATCCACAAAAACATATATAATATTTCCCAATGATGATGGAACAACATTGTGGTTGATGGAGGATTCAACAATACAAGAAAATGGGAGTCCAAATTAATGGTTTATTTTTTTCCTGGGATTAGGATTAAAATAAAAATGATAAATTTTTTCCATGATATTTGGTTGGAACATCCCACCATTAATGGGGGGGGGGGGTTTATTCATCAACCAATTTCCTAATAAGGGTGGGATATATATATATATATATTATTTTTTATGTATATTTGTGGTGCCTAACTTTTTTCATCATTCTTTTCCTACGCATAACACATTTAAGAAATGTCACCTATATCAAATGAAACTATCATCTAGGGAACCTCGAACCAGACCAGACCAGTTCTTTCTAGATCCCATCCCAATAGCTCAAAAACCTCACTTCAAGCATAAATTTTTTTCCAAGGATCTGTTTTATGTCTAATAAGGCCACGATTTTTTTAAAAAAATATGTTTAATTTAATTATTTCAAATTCGTTAAAATTCTTTCGTGTAGTATGAGATATGTCAATACATTATTAATATATATATATATTTTATAAATTAAAATAACCCTTCAGTTTGTTTTTTTCAATTTTTATTATTCTTAAGAAATATTATTTTTTTTAATGATCTAGAGGGGAGACCGACCTGTGAATTTGTTTATTTCTAAATATCTAATTATTTATTATAATACTATTTTAAATTCTACTATTTTTTTTGAAACTATATGTATCATCCCTCTATAATTAATTTTTTTAAGGGTTTAACACCCCGTATTTGAGTGATAAAAAGTATTTTTAGACCAAAATTTACACTCAACTATGCGTGAGTATATATCATTAAGAACATAGGTGTTAGAAAAGATGTTGTTGGAGTCAAGAGCCAATATGAAACCAAACCAGTGAAATGTATGAAATTTTTAGGTGTTATAGTTTGAGTCAAGTATCATCTTATGGAACTCCTATAAGGTCTCAATTACCTCATTATTCCCTTACTGAATTAACCAATAGTTAACAGCTCATTATCACTTCATTATTTGTCAACATTTTTTAATCATTTTCATGGTTTATAATATTGTGAATTCACTTTTACACAATCAAAAAGATTAATAATATTAGTGTATATAAAAATAAAAATTTAATACAATGTGCTTATATTTTTTCTTTATGCGTGGTTGAGATATGAGTGTGATCATATAGAAAAAGCATTCTAAATAGAACATATTACATTCACCAAGAACAGAAAAACCCTAAAAAATAATTATTAAGTCATTAAACTATTAAATAAATTATATTTGGGTGAAACCCTTTTTATGAACTGTTTTACATAACTAGTTTAAGTTTACTTATAATATCAAGAAGTTGTTATGAGAGCTGTGAGCGGGGTCTACAAAAATTGGGAGCAAAATATAACTCATGGTTAGTTTTCTTCAAACTTCTAGGGAAAGTGTTGTGTAAATAAATTGTTGTGCCCAAGTGAAGTAATTGCATTTGTTGTCAATAACTTGTCATGGTGTGCCATCTGATGAAGTACATCTTGAAGATTGATGATTTCAGAAGCATTAAATCAGACGATTGTGGAGCTGTTCTTTAAGTTCATAGAACTTGTATCAACTGGATACAAAGTCACAACATGATTATAGGACCATGCATTGTACTGACAATGCATGAGGAGTTGAAGAGATCCATCCACAACTTCTAAGTGGATAAAGTGGATTAATAAAGTCCATGCACTATCACTTAGTGCATGAGAATTTGAAGAAGTTCCAATTTGATCTCTGATTAAATCAACAAAGAGAATTGAAGAAGTTATTTGATTCAGGAGTTCGGTTGAAGATGAAAAACCTTCAAGAAGTCCCTCCTAAGTATTGAACACATATGGAAGAGGAGATGAAGAAGATTAAGAAGAAACCGTTTGAAATTCCATTCATAAGTGATGAATACATGAAGAAGAAGAAAGGAAGAAGGATAAATGAGGAAGAAGGCTTGAAGTGGCACTTGGCATTTGGCATGTTTTATATGGAGAAGAACTTTGTATTTCATAAAGTCCTATTCTGTCCCTTTGCCAAAAAATTGGCCAGCCAAGGCACCTTGGGGGGTTCAACCCCAAGGCATGGGCACTAGGGCACCACGCCCGAGGGAACCCCGTGGGGCGAGCCAGGGCGGCAGGGCGCACCCAAGGACACCGCAAGGGTGCCAGGGGCACGCCCGGAGGAGCGCAGTGTGCAAGGTGGGCGCCAGTGGCGCGCCCGCAGGGAGCATAGTGGGCGCTAGAACCGCGCCCGCAAGGAGCAGAGGGTGGGCGCAAGAGCGCGCCCGCTAAAGAACTCAGTGCGGGGCGGCACCGAGAGGGGAGGAGATTCAACTGGCGGGTTGAGGGAGCGCCAGGCTTATAAAGCGCGGAAAAACCGGCCGCGGATTCGATGTGGGATGCGCATTTTTCACCCGGAGCGCATCCTGGCCGTCCGACTCATCACGTGGCTGATCACAGCCGCTCATCGCATCCCGCGCGAGATCTCCTGATCGCGGCCGTCCGAGGATATTCAAACTCCTGATCCTACGGCCGAGAGCTCATCCTCAACCTCGAGCTCGGCCGAGGCAACTCCCGCGACGCCGCTGAACCAGAGGCCATCCGACCACCTGTTCTCGAGCATCCGACCACCATTTTCGAAACCAAGACGTCCATTGGAATCGTCTGAGTATACCGAACACAACCATGCCTTAAAATGAGGATGCATACTACCAGTGGAGAAATTCGATGAAGGCCGAAGGCAAACGAAGTGCCGAGGCCACACGGTGTTCATGTTTTGCATGGGATGGATTAAACAGAGGCTTGCATGCGTTTTAAAACGCATGCACGTGGATAAAGGAGAAGGAGAAGAAGTCCGCGTTGTGCAGAGAGAAAGAACGAGATTCTCGGCCCGCGGTTGAAGTTTTCAAAGAACCGAAAATCTCGGTGGATCAAGATTTATATCCCGCGGATGTTTTGAGGATTCCTCCGCCTATATAAAGAGAGGCCGAGACCTCTGGATTTGCTGCTGATCCTTTGGATATTTGCTGTCCTGTGAGCGCATCTCTCTGCCTCGCGAAGTTTTGAAGCCTCCTCGCAAATACCTCTTGCGTGGCTGAAGTTCTCGGGATCACCCGAGGTCCCGAAGGAGTCCCTTGCGCGCAACTCATCTGCGTGACAAGAAGAAGATTTGCGCGCCCGCGGTTGAGGTGCTTTGCACCAAGGCTTACGCGGCTGCCCCTTGCAAAGACCTTGCGCGCCACTTTGTGTTTCATTGGACTTGCGCGGCTTGCACCTAGCGCGCCTCTTTTGTGGGCAGTGGGTGTGCACCAAAGAAGACCCGAGGCCATACCATATTTTGTGTGTGTGAGATGTGAAGAAAAGGCCAAGGCTTAGCCCTTGTGTGTGCACAAGTGAAGAAGACCAACCTTGAGAAGAAGAGTACACACTTAAGGTGTGATTGCAAAAGAACTAATCATTCTAAGTGATTGGGTTTTTGGTGAGCAAGACCAACGAGATCTTTTGAAGACTGTTGAAGCTACTTGAAGTTTTGAACAACACCTTTGAAGAAGTGAAGTGGAGCCATGATGAAGATGATGTTGTGGAGTTGGGGGGTTTAACCAACTTGTAATTGGGGGGGGGGGTAACCAATTACTGTGTAATCATCTTTTGGCATAGTGAAGAATCCGTGTTGGGGGGTGTAACCAACACGGCAAGGAGTAGGTCTTTGTACCGAACCTTGTAAATCTCTGTGTTCTGTGCTCTCATTATTACTGCACCACTAAAAGAGTATATCTAGGCTTTAACCAGCTGCAGAGGTTGAATTGATAATCCAAAGGGAACAATTCATAAAAAGAAAAAGTTATCACTGATTCACCCCTCCCCTCTCAGTGATCACAACCGATCCAGGCATTTCAAGTGGTATCAGAGGGAGGTTCCCTCTGTAAGGATCTACTTCTGAGAAGATGGACAATCTGAATTCTGTTAATAGTAGGGGTGTTCCTACATTCGATGGAAAGAATTACCACAGCTGGAAGAATCGGATGTTACCCTACCTTCTATCTCTCGGCCTTGAAGTTAGAAATGCAGCCTTATTTGGATTCCCTCCTCTTGCTAATGAAGCTGCTATGACACTCGGTGAGAAAAGAAATATGGAAGTTGATGGTAAAGCTCAAAATGCCATTCTTATGTCACTCTCAGAAAAGGTATACACAAAAGTCATGGGACTCAAGAATGCTAAAGAAATTTGGGACAAATTGGAAAGTAGTTATGAAGGCAACATGAAAGTCAAGGAAGCCAAATTACAGATTTGGAGAAGCAAGTTTGAAGATGTCAAGATGGGAGAAGAAGAAAATATTGATGATTATTTCACAAGAGTCAATGAAATTGTCAGTAACATTCGGGGCTTTGGAGAAAAGTTGGAGGACTCCACTATTGTTAAAAAACTAATGAGAAATTTTCCTGACAGGTTTGACCCCAAAGTCTCAGCATTAGAAGACAGAGATGATCTCTCTCTTGATGAACTACACAACATTCTCATTGCATATGAAATGAGGAAGATCCCAGTATTCAAGAAGAAGATCAAGGATGAGATGGCTTTTGAGGCCATGAGACAACTCAAGATAAAAGATGACGAAGTCCTAGAATCAAGTGATACTGACAATGAAGAAAAGGATGAAGATCTCAACACGATTATTTCTCTTTTTTCTAAAAGGTTTGGAAAAACTAAATTCAGGGGAAAAGGGAAATCACCATCAAGATGTTTCAATTGCAATAACATCGGACACTTTGCTGTAAACTGCCCCAAGAAGAGATATAGTGCTCCAGAAGTTGAAGATGAGAAGTCACAAAAGAAGAAATGGAGTAGATACCCAAGAGAAGGAAACAAATCAGGTGTAAGAAAGAAAAGGTTCGTTCCAGGTGAAAGAAGAAGCTATGTAAGCAAAGAGGAAGAATCAGACTCTACTTCAGCCAGTCAATCAGAAGAAGAAACGAATTTTATGGCTCATGTGGAAAAAGGGTTTGATACCTGCAGCAGTGAAGATGATGGAAGTGAACGAACAGATCTTGAATACATATTGAAAGATGAATTAGAGGCTTGCCTTGAGCAAAACATTAAACTCAAGAAAGAAAAGAAATTGTTACAAAAGGAAACTAAAAGAATGACTGAGGAGTTGGAAGAATGTATGAATAAAGAGACAATGTACATTGAAGAAATCAAGAGACATAAACTGAAGGTAGCTGAGCTGGACAAGATAGCAAAAGATCTTGAGGAGAAACTTCACCTCAAAGAAGAAGAGCAATCACTGACATATTCCAAGTGGATTGAAGCACAGAATAGCTTGACAAAGATGAGAGAAGACTTCAACAAGGCTGTTGAGGTCAAGGCAGAATCATCTTATGCTGGTGCTCAGAGGCAGGTCAATTTACCACCAAGTAAATCTCTAAATACATCTGTTATTTCTAACAATGCAGGTTCAAAGATAAAATTGAGACAAACATGGCATGAACCAACTTGTGTAAAATCATCTTCAATGGAAGAAAGGAAATCCTTAGGAAGGACTACTCAAATCTTGGACAGAAAACTACAACATGACTCTTATCAACAAAGAAGGTCAAGGTTCAGAGGCTACTGCTGGTGTTGTGGTGTGTTTGGACATAAGGCCTATGCATGCTGGTATAACATGTCTCGTCCAAACATGAGGCATGAGTCAAGGGGGAGACATCCTGAAACCCAGAGTGTTTTGCAGAAAGCATCAAAACCACCAACTCAGAACACATTTGACTGCCTGAGTGAAGCTTGTGGAATATGTGACCAACAAGGTCATAGAGCTGATAAATGTATGACAACTCTTCCTAAACAAAAAGTCAAAGACATGAAAGGGAAAGGCATTCAAGAAACCAATGATGAAATCACATGCTTTGCTGAAGTGGCTCTAAAAGCCAGCAGTAAAACCAAGTCATGGATTCTTGATAGTGGATGCTCATCCCACATGACTGGTGATACAAAAATTCTAAGCAACATTGAAAGTCATGAGGGAGGAACCATGGTGTTTGGAAATGATCGATCTCTGAAAATCAAGGGAGTTGGAAAGGCTATGATTGCAACAACAAATCTAAAGTCCAATGATGTGTTGTTTGTTGAAGGATTAAAGCACAACCTACTGAGTGTAAGTCAATTATGTGATGATGGACATGAGGTGTTGTTCCAGAAGGACTCATGCATCATCAAGAGCTCAAAGGATGGAAAAATCATCACCCAAGGAAGAAGAACCACTGGAAATCTATTTCAAATTGGTGATCCCATCAATTCTTGTTTTCTTAGCTCTAATGATGAAAACAACCTCTGGCATAGAAGACTTGGCCATCTTGGTCAAAGGAGTATGAGTAAACTTCTGAAGTACAATGTTGTACGAGATCTACCCAAATTAAAGAGAGAAAGAGATGAAGTCTGCGACACTTGTCAAAAGGGAAAACTGACCCATAGGTCACACAAAGGAGTTGATATCATGTCTACTAGGCCTCTTGAACTCATCCATACAGACATATGTGGACCGATGAGACAGAAGTCTACAAGAGGAGATTTCTATTTTATAACCTTCATTGATGATTACACTCGGATGACCAATGTTATGTTCATGAAACACAAGTCAGAGGCAATCACGATGTTCAAGACTTTCAGAAGGCAGGCTGAGAAGGAACTAGAGCTCTGCATCAAGAAAGTAAGATCAGACAACGGAAAAGAATATACCGGTGATGTCTTTGAATGCTATCTGGTCAAGCATGGAATCAAACATCAATATAGTACACCATATACTCCACAACAGAATGGAGTGGCTGAACGAAAGAATCGAAGCATAGTTGAAATGGGGAGGACTATGTTAGCTGAGCATGATATCTCTATGTTTTTCTGGAGAGAAGCAGTATGCACTGCTATACACATACAGAACAGATGTCTCCTGAGACCAGAAACACAAACGACAGCCTATGAAATGTGGTTTAACAGAAAACCAACTGTTAAATATTTCAAAGTCTTTGGCAGTCCCTGCATCATCAAGATTAAAAACATCAATCTGGGAAAGTTTGAAGAAAAAGCTGAAGAAGGAATCTTTATGGGTTACCTACCTAATGGAAAAGGCTACAGATGCTGGAATAAGAGGTTGAATAAAATGATTGACTGCAGTGATGTCATAATAATTGAAAACAACACCAAACCATACACTGTGGATGATGATGACTCAAAGAATGACACAGCCTTGGAACAGAAGAATGCAGAATTACCTGAGCCAACACCAACTGCTGGTGAGATCAACTCTGAATATACCAGTGATGACGATGAAGGTAATGAAAATGGAAGAAGAAGATACAACAAATTGAAGAAGCATGTTGATACAGAAAATGTCCTTGGAGACCTACAGTCCTCAGTAAGAACTAGAAGAAGATTGAGATTGGAAGATCAGACTGCACTGGTTTCTCAAGTTGAACCTCACACAGTGGCTGAAGCAGTTGTACATGAGGAATGGATACAAGCTATGCATGAGGAACTCAATCAAATTGAAAAGAATTCCACCTGGGATCTTGTGCCAAGGCCCAAAAATAAAAATGTTATTGGGACAAAGTGGGTGTTTAGAAACAAACTCAATGAAAAGGGAGAAGTTTCCAGAAATAAGGCCAGACTTGTATGCAAAGGATATTCACAAATGGAAGGAATCGACTTTGAGGAAACCTTTGCACCAGTTGCAAGACTGGAAACTATCAGAATGTTCTTAGCAGTTGCAGCACACAAGCAGTACAAGGTCTATCAGATGGATGTGAAATCTGCATTTCTAAATGGAGATCTTGAAGAAGAGGTGTATATTGAACAACCAGAGGGATTTTTGCTAGACAAAGATGGCAGTATGGTGTGCAGATTGAGAAAAGCCTTGTATGGATTTAAGCAGGCCCCTAGAGCCTGGTACTCAAAATTGGATGGTTGTCTTAAAGACATGAAATTTGTCAAAGGAACAGTTGACAGTAACCTCTATGTCAGAGAAATGGCCAATGGTACCCTCATAGTCATTATCTATGTGGATGATATCATTTTTGCTGGTAACAAGGAAGGACTATGTGAAGAATTTGCTGAGCAGATGAAAAGAACTTTTGAAATGTCGATGCTTGGTCAAATGACATATTTTCTAGGATTTCAGGTGGAACAAAGACAAAACTCCATATTTCTTTCACAAGAAAAGTACGCAAGGGACTTAGTGAAAAGGTTTGGAATGGAAAGTTCAAAGGAAGTCTCCACACCCATTTCTGTCAGAACCAAGCTATGTAAGGATGAAGAAGGCAACAATGTTGATCAGAAAGAGTTCAGAAGAATTATTGGCAGTCTACTTTATCTCACGGCTTCAAGGCCAGATATAGCATATGCAGTGACTTTGTGTGCCAGATTCCAAAGTGACCCAAAAGAATCTCATTTAACTGCAGCCAAAAGAATCCTGAGATATGTTAAAGGAACCCTCAACTATGGACTCTTATACAAACACAGTGCAAACATACAGTTGTTGGGATTCACAGATGCTGATTGGGCTGGTGATTGCACTGATAGAAGATCCACATCTGGTGGAACCTTCTTTCTGGGAGAAGGATGTGTTAGCTGGTACAGCAAGAAACAAAATTCTGTAACATTGAGCACAGCTGAAGCAGAGTATGTGGCCGCTACACATGCATGTACTCAAATGATTTGGATGCAGGTGCAGCTAGCAGATTTGAGGATTAAAGCTGAAAAACCATTGAGGATCTTATGTGATAATCAAAGTGCAATTGGGTTGTCTAAGAATCCTATCCAACACTCCAGATCCAAGCACATTGATATAAAATATCATTTCATCAAAGAAAGGGTCGCCAATGGAGACATCAAGCTAGACTACATTCCTACTCAAGATCAGGTGGCAGACATTTTCACCAAAGCTATGCCTACAGAAAGATTTGTTGAATTGAGGCTGAAACTTCATGTTCAGCCTTCTACTCTCACTTGAGGAAGAAGAAGGTCCCTCCTTATTCCCTAAATTTTTTATATTCTTGTACTTACATGCAGGGAATTGAAGGAGATGAGTGCATCCCCTGAGGGGGAGCATTGGTAGTTGAAGATGTGCAGGTTCCAGAAGCTATATACTATGAGTATGGCTTTCATTCATCCCTTTGCATTTGTTGGCCAATAAGGGGGAGAAATCATCAGGCACAAGGCACACGACATTCTATCAGTGTGCTTCGGAGTATTGACAACCAAATACAAAGGGGGAGATTGTTGTGCCCAAGTGAAGTAATTGCATTTGTTGTCAATAACTTGTCATGGTGTGCCATCTGATGAAGTACATCTTGAAGATTGATGATTTCAGAAGCATTAAATCAGACGATTGTGGAGCTGTTCTTTAAGTTCATAGAACTTGTATCAACTGGATACAAAGTCACAACATGATTAGAAGACCATGCATTGTACGGACAATGCATGAGGAGTTGAAGAGATCCATCCACAACTTCTAAGTGGATGAAGTGGATTAATAAAGTCCATGCACTATCACTTAGTGCATGAGAATTTGAAGAAGTTCCAATTTGATCTCTGATTAAATCAACAAAGAGAATTGAAGAAGTTATTTGATTCAGGAGTTCGGTTGAAGATGAAAAACCTTCAAGAAGTCCCTCCTAAGTATTGAACACATATGGAAGAGGAGATGATGAAGATTAAGAAGAAACCGTTTGAAATTCCATTCATAAGTGATGAATACATGAAGAAGAAGAAAGGAAGAAGGATAAATGAGGAAGAAGGCTTGAAGTGGCACTTGGCATTTGGCATGTTTTATATGGAGAAGAACTTTGTATTTCACAAAGTCCTATTCTGTCCCTTTGCCAAAAAATTGGCCAGCCAAGGCACCTTGGGGGGTTCAACCCCAAGGCATGGGCACTAGGGCACCACGCCCGGGGGAACCCCGTGGGGCGAGCCAGGGCGGCAGGGCGCACCCAAGGACACCGCAAGGGCGCCAGGGGCACGCCCGGAGGAGCGCAGTGTGCAAGGTGGGCGCCAGTGGCGCGCCCGCAGGGAGCATAGTGGGCGCTAGAACCGCGCCCGCGAGGAGCAGAGGGTGGGCGCAAGAGCGCACCCGCTAAAGAACTCGGTGCGGGGCGGCACCGAGAGGGGAGGAGATTCAACTAGCGGGTTGAGGGAGCGCCAGGCTTATAAAGCGCGGAAAAACCGGCCGCGGATTCGATGTGGGACGCGCATTTTTCACCCGGAGCGCATCCTGGCCGTCCGACTCATCGCGCGGCTGATCACAGCCGCTCATCGCATCCCGCGCGAGATCTCCTGATCGCGGCCGTCCGAGGATATTCAAACGCCTGATCCTACGGCCGAGAGCTCATCCTCAACCTCGAGCTCGGCCGATGCAACTCCCGCGACGCCGCTGAACCAGAGGCCATCCGACCACCTGTTCTCGAGCATCCGACCACCATTTTCGAAACCAAGACGCCCATTGGAATCATCTGAGCATACCGAACACAACCATGCCTTAAAATGAGGATGCATACTACCAGTGGAGAAATTCGATGAAGGCCGAAGGCAAACGAAGTGCCGAGGCCACACGGTGTTCATGTTTTGCATGGGATGGATTAAACAGAGGCTTGCATGCGTTTTAAAACGCATGCACGTGGATAAAGGAGAAGGAGAAGAAGTCCGCGTTGTGCAGAGAGAAAGAACGAGATTCTCGGCCCGCGGTTGAAGTTTTCAAAGAACCGAAAATCTCGGTGGATCAAGATTTATATCCCGCGGATGTTTTGAGGATTCCTCCGCCTATATAAAGAGAGGTCGAGACCTCTGGATTTGCTGCTGATCCTTTGGATATTTGCTGTCCCGTGAGCGCATCTCTCTGCCTCGCGAAGTTTTGAAGCCTCCGCGCAAATACCTCTTGCGTGGCTGAAGTTCTCGGGATCACCCGAGGTCCCGAAGGAGTCCCTTGCGCGCAACTCATCTGCGTGACAAGAAGAAGATTTGCGCGCCCGCGGTTGAGGTGCTTTGCACCAAGGCTTACGCGGCTGCCCCTTGCAAAGACCTTGCGCGCCACTTTGTGTTTCATTGGACTTGCGCGGCTTGCACCTAGCGCGCCTCTTTTGTGGGCAGTGGGTGTGCACCAAAGAAGACCCGAGGCCATACCATATTTTGTGTGTGTGAGATGTGAAGAAAAGGCCAAGGCTTAGCCCTTGTGTGTGCACAAGTGAAGAAGACCAACCTTGAGAAGAAGAGTACACACTTAAGGTGTGATTGCAAAAGAACTAATCATTCTAAGTGATTGGGTTTTTGGTGAGCAAGACCAACGAGATCTTTTGAAGACTGTTGAAGCTACTTGAAGTTTTGAACAACACCTTTGAAGAAGTGAAGTGGAGCCATGATGAAGATGATGCTGTGGAGTTGGGGGGTTTAACCAACTTGTAATTGGGGGGGGGGGGGGTAACCAATTACTGTGTAATCATCTTTTGGCATAGTGAAGAATCCGTGTTGGGGGGTGTAACCAACACGGCAAGGAGTAGGTCTTTGTACCGAACCTTGTAAATCTCTGTGTTATGTGCTCTCATTATTACTGCACCACTAAAAGAGTAGATCTAGGCTTTAACCAGCTGCAGAGGTTGAATTGATAATCCAAAGGGAACAATTCATAAAAATAAAAAGTTATCACTGATTCACCCCTCCCCTCTCAGTGATCACAACCGATCCAGGCATTTCATAAATGTTAGGATTTATAAGGCCTATGAATTCACTCAATAATTAAAGGACCAACTATTAAATGTGGTTTATAGTTTAAATCTTACCTCAACACTCTCCAAATAGTGACAATGCTATACCATTGACTATAATGAGAGGTTTGGAGGAATATTTCCACTAGAAAACTCAAAAGAATAAGTATTGTGAATCTAGTTGTTATGAGATATTAGGATTACATAAAATAGTGGGAGAATTTTAATTATTATGTAATCATTAATTTCTATTGGTAATATAGGTCAGGTAGTAACTTAGTACATTTATTTATGGTAGTTAAAATGGAAAACACTACCATCTCTTCAATATCACTATGATCAATATTTTATAAATAGAATATCCATAATGACCCTAAATTACAAGGTTAGTGCATGAGATTGAGTTTATTTATAGAGACCTAATATTATAATACATGGGAATTAATTTTCTAGATTAATTTTAAATACATAAGAAAAACACACATATTAGGAACATAATTGTTTAGTTACTTTGGAAACTCATAACACAATCTTCTTAATTCATGAATGATCTTCAATATGTACCATACAGATTTTCCCTTTATGTAATCTTACTTACAAACCATTCTTAATAGCCTAATGAGAAAAAACATAAGAATGGGTGAGATAAGATGATCACTAAGGGTAAAATAAGGAGATACATAAGAATAAATTGAGTATATGGGTATGCGAAGAAGAGAATTACATTTAAAAACCAAACACCACACATCAAAGATAATAATATTTAGTCCTGGAATTAATATTGGTATTTCATAAGAAATGAATCATTTAAAATTCAATGAATATGATCCATGAGAGCATAACACTGGTATAACATGTACATTTATGGCTTAAACAACATCTTATAACATTGTGAACATGTATAAATAAAGACAAGATCACTCATTATGCTAAGGGGATGAATTCTATCCCTAATAGATATTTATGGAGATCGAACTAGTTCCATGAATAAAGTTATAGACAAGAATTAAAGGTCAATACATAACACTATGAACATTTAACCAGGTTCATGCTTAAAATTATGAACATGTAATCATGTTCATGCATAACATTGTGAACATGCAATTTCATTAACACATTACATTATAAAAATGAAATGAGGTTCATGAATGAAAATTTTAATCATTATTTTTCGTAATTAACCTAATGAATTAGAGGAATATATATGTGTTGTTCTAGATAATGAAAAGCTGCATAAGTACCCTAGTCCACTCCACTAATTCTTTATGCCTCAAGCTTGGTGATTTTAACAAAAAATTCTTTTTATCGGGGGCTCCAAAATGAGTATAGAAGGTTTAACTTAGTACAAAGTTAAAAGATATTTCAGGTAAGATCTTCCTTTGTAAGACCTATCCACACTCTTAACAACACTCATAAACTGAGTTAAATCATGGTATAAATGAGATAAAATATTTATAGAATGTTTATAGAGAATAGTTGCAAACATCAGCTGACCATAGATGAAGATTAATCTTGAGAAACGATAATCATCAAGTATAGATCAGGATGATCTTCAATGAAATAGATAGAGTTGATAAGCATGAAGGTAGAATAATTTATTCATTATATATAAAAATATATGATTTTAGACATGAGAAAAGAATACAGTGTAATTTTTCCTTTTTCTTTTTTCTTATTTTGAGCTGTTGTTGACTATTCTTTTTATGAAAACTATAAACTTGAGAATATAATGACACTAGCAGTCGAATGAATCATGTAATGATCCTGATATGATATTAAAAGTATATTTTTTATCCAATCTTTCAAAATAGTGAATTTCTTTTTCAATTGTGATATAAAAAACATTATCATTCTCTAAGAATTATAATATATGGTAATTCATATATAGTGTGATATTTCCTTAAATAGATAATCATATTATGATATGCTCAAAAGGTATAAACTAACTTATCACAATATTAGTAGTAATCATGACATTATTTAATATCATATTAACTTAATATATTTAGGTTACATAATGTTTACCATAATATATATTTTCTATAACATAATTAGTCTTCAACGCAGTGTTAGATAATTTTCCAGTGTAAGATAAGAAGATACAATAATATAACATTCACTTTTATTCAACTTATTTTTTCAACTAGTATTCTTCTCATAAGGATAAAGTGATTTCATATTTGAATGATTTTTTCTAAGTATCTTGAATAATCTATATAAGAAAAAATCTTACATTGTCATTTCTATTTCTAAGTAACTGAATATGTCCATTATTTCGTGTAAGGTAAAGTTCTTGCATAGGATAATAAATTGAAGATGAAATACAAGATAAATATAATTTGAAACACATAAAAAATTGGTTAGAAAAAATTTAGGTTTTTTTGAGTCATCAAAATACATAAAGTAGATATCTATTTAAACAATACACATTACAAAAATCTCTACATTTTTAAGGATCACAAAACCCATGCAATGGAAAAAACATTTCAATAAAATATTTTAACATTTTAGAATGGGATATCCTTTTTTTCTTAGGAAAAACTTTTCTTATCCCCTCATTGAAATAAGAAATATGTTTGAAATACTAGTGAAATATTATATTTTCCATTTCTTTTCCCCTCATTTTGTTATAACAAATAGAATATAAATATGCGAAAATGTTTTATATTTCACATAGTTATTAGTGTACGGAACATATTTATGGTAGTAAGAGGAGTTCATAATGGGGAATTAAAATATAAAAAGATAATAAAACTAGCTATTGAGAGGAATTTAATATATTGAAACAAAAACTAGATAAAAGTAAAGGTTTAACCATGATCAACAAGATATAAAGAGTATTAAGAGGATAATATTATATAATGAAAAGTATAAAGAAAATTATAATGATAATAAGAAAGTTATATTAAGGATAAATAGATGGAGATGTTCAAATTTCATGAAAACATTATAATACTTCAAATGTTTTAAAAGGGCCTAGCCATTTAGAAACCAACATCACAATATTTATGTGGGGTAAGTATCAATTATTTTATTGAAAAAAAGATTTTGGTAGGTGGTTTCTTGATTGAGAGTGGTTGGTCTTGTGGAAATGAAGATGAAGACAGAAGTGCATCACCTATTGTGCGAACAACTTTTCCCAACATTAGTGAGGATGCTCTAAGACAATCACTATCTACTCTAGAAAACCTGAATGATGTTGTCTGAATATTGTGAGTATCTTGTTATTCCATCCCCATTTAGAATTTATCTGAATGAGTAAAGGGTAGTTTAAAAAAGGGTCCAGGGAATAATGAAGATGCATTTATTGCAAATAGTTGATGATCCCATAGTTGATCCACTTATGGATCAAAGATTTCATTGAGATACTTGGAGGAATATAAGTAATGATAAAAAATTTGAGGTCCATGTAACCTTATGAATTTTTTTGAAATAGATATTCAACACATGCATAAATCCTATTAACCATTTTGTTCTTTCAATAATCTAGGATATTTCTATAACCATTCCAAATCCTCTGGGAAAATTTTCTATTGAAATTCTAGAGGCCTCCTTTCATAGCTCAATCGCTTATCAAGTTCCTTATAACATTAAACTAATTGTATGAAGTCTTCATAACATACATAATTTCTTTTTCCCTTTGAGGCTCACATATTTCTGAGGATTTGTAAAGCATGTTACTTTAAACATATCATAATTAGACACACTCTTCCAAAGGAAAATCACAATTTCCTCATAAAGGTCTTCATGCTTCTTTTCTATATACCAGAAATATTTTGATAGTATACTGGAAAGCCCTTTTAAAATAGTAATAATGAAACTTATATACCTCTTGGAATTTATAGAATTTTCCTAAGTTTCTATGTGCTTCATGACAAGAATAGAACTAATATTTTTTGGAAGGATCACCAAGTCCAAATACAACCTTTATTACAAGAAAAAATATTTGGACATCATCTACGACAGTTCTCTAGATGTTTTTACATACATTACTTGTTAAAAAATCACCTAGATGAAAATCAAAAGCTAAAATTTTATAATCTACAACTTAAGATAATTTCATGATCCTTAATTGATCATATGTACTAAGAATACTTCTAGTGGGAGGTTGTTCTAAACATTTTTTACAACATACTATACCAATAGTCTTAATTCTTAAATATCAGATTTTGAGGCCATATGGTCAAATATATCTCTTAACACATGATGTTATTCCATGACATATACTCTTATGGGGTTTAATTTAGATGTTCATCATGATAGGCTCTACTGAATTCTTCTAATAAATTTTTTTCATCTTTTAGGAATTCTTCATTTTGTGTTTCTTTTGAAATAATGGAAACACTATTCTATTGGAATTCAACACTGTATGCGTGAAAGGGTTATTTATAATTGTCATTGGGTCTGAATTCCTTATGATTTGATTCTTATGAAACTGTTCTTCTGATTTTTACTTCATCCATTCTCTTCGTTTCCTGAGATTTAGACTTAACTACAAACAAAGATAGTCCTGACCTTACTGATATTCTCTTATCATGAATAATGGAGAACATACACATTATTCTTGTGTCTATCCTTTTTTTGTGAAGTTTAAAAGATAATGAGGTAGGATTAGGAGGTGTTTTATGAAGAACAGCTTGAGGGATTGAAAATTGACCAATCAATACTCTTCTTCTAAAATTAATAGTTTCTTCTTCCCAATCACAATAGTTTATTGTATCTAAATGATGAGATGATTTTTATACCATGATTAGTGTTTCAAGAATATTAGAATTCTACCCCTGAGTTATAAAAGGGACTATGTTTAGCATCATATAAAAATATATCAACTTTTTTCAGAGAAAAATCACAGTACAAAACTCTTTTTCTCAACACACATCCATTTAGATTTACACTCTAAATCACTAGAGTAAAGATTTTTCAAAATGGGAATAAATTGGAATAAATATTTATTACATGGAACATATATCTCATGATATATCATGCAAAGTTCCTAGTTTTTTCAATAATTAAAAAATAAAGTAATGAATGATCTTGAAAACGATTTTTCTCGAACTAAAAATTTCTTTAAGTGATTCCAGACTAATTGAATATAACTATGTTCTTTCAATCTATCTCCATGTTCTTCACTTGATTATTATCTATGAAATAATTAAAAAAAAGTGATTTAATAATATCTGGAAGAGTAACTCCATAAATGGAAGATAAGGAGGTCTGGAAGAATAGGTATCCTTTATATGGAACTTTTAACATTTCAAAATTCTTGACAAAAATCAGTGAAAGTTATTTTTGATTTATTATTGTAGTGACTTGGTCTTCATCGTCACTGATGTGGAAAATGAAATATTCACAAAAATCAATAACTTGTTTCTTGAACAATTCTTAGGTTCGTGATAAATCATAAAATTATCCCTATCCTTGATGATTGAAAACATTCTTTAACAACATATCAGTTTTTTCTGTCCATTCGAAATTAATTTCTCTTCCACTTAAAATGTTTATTGATATCCTTTGAGTGTTTCTCTTGATAGGTGAATCACAATAGACTCCATTCATTTTCATAATTTGTAGATAGGTTTAGTTATTTAAAGGTTTATAGGCTAGGGTAATAAGGGTTGGAGTGAAGAGAAATATGGTTCAAAGGGTTTGAGGGTAGTTTCACACATAGAGTTGATACTCACTCATTTCTTTCATGGTAAAAAGGACCACACAAAAATTTTAGAGAAATTGTGACTAGTGATAGGTGACATGGACTTCCAAATGTGACTATTATTCGAAATGGAGGATCAATAAAATATTATGTAAAAAAATAACATGATTCTTGTATATTTGATAAATATAAAATAAAAAAATTACTTTGTAAAATTAGAAATAACTAATTTTGATTTAATTAAATAGAATATTCAGTAGACAATGGTTCATTGAAAATGTGTACTGATTATTTTCCTTTGCAAACATATTATAAAAATATATCATCTTTTTATGAAATTAAATATTAGGATAGCTATAAATTAATCATTTTTAGATAATTTTCTCAAGTAATGAATATTGTAATGTCCAAATCTTCTATACTAAATCCATCATTCATCAAATTCAGCATTTAAAAAATTTACATTTTTTCTGCACAATGAGTTAATATCTAATATGTAAACATTGACTGTTTTTGGTGCCTTAAACTTGAGACATTTATCTTTAAAAACTAAAAAGATATTATTTGAAAAATTAATAGAATAACCATCATCAAAAAGTGGTATAATATCTATGAAATTGTTTTTAAAGACTTAAACATAAAGTAATCTGTTGATAATGATTGAATTTGGATTTCCAAATAATACATTGCCAACTATCTTTCCTTTTTCATTATCTCCAAACATGATAAATCATCTAATTAATTTTGAAAGGTAATGAATGTTGGAGTAATCTCCACTCATAGGCATTGAATATACACTATCCATAAAAAATTTGGTATTTATATTCATATGTATTGTTACATATAATATCAAATATAAAAACATATTTCTTTCGTACCCAAATTCATCTTGTTCTGTAAATGTTAGCTATAAAAGCTCTAGTTATCCATAAATGCTTTTATTTTTCATAAAAATTTTAATTATTTTTTGAAAAATATTTTCAATGAATATTTATTAATTCCACAAATTTTAGGATTTTTCAAATCAAAAATATTTTCAAAATGTCCTATTTTACAAAGAATAAAATATTTAGATTTTGGAATATATTTATTTTTTGAGCAGGGCACAAAATATTTTCTGTAATGTTTAGATTTTTTTCATATACATCCAATTCCAAATATTTCATTACTAAATTTATTTTTCCGAAAAAAATTTTTTATATAGACTTCTCCATTTGTGAATACACATTCATAATCTTTAGAAAATATAACTTCACTCTATATGTTTTCAATTATTTTGAATTGTTCATCATTTAAGAAATTTGCATCTTATAACTAACATTTTTGATACGAAATATGATTATTCATATTTTCCTTATCAATAAAAAATTAATTAAATGATCATCAATGTGATGTATATTTCTTTTTTAATATTTTGTACTTTACATCCAACATGGGTAGTATTCATTTAGTTTTTTATTAGAAATATTCATTTTCTGATTTATATTTATGATCAGAAGAGTAATTGGAATGAACAACATAATATTATTTCATAAAAAACATGTTGGAAATTTTATTTGTAGCTTCATATTCTGATTCTGATGATGTTCCATCTCTAGAATCATCAGAATTATTCCTGGTGGCCTTCATATCTTTCTTATACGTCTTATATCCAGTCTTCTTGAAATATTTTTTTGTGTCTTCTTTTAAACTATGATTTTTTTACAATAAGAATTGATGTGATATATCTTTTTTCATTTATAGAATCTCAACCATTAACAATTGTCACCATAATTTTCGTGATTATTGATTGGTTTTATGAAACTTTACCTTATTATATTTTTTGTGAACATTCATGAAAATGGACATATCTCATCATTTAATTATGCTTTGTTGAATAATTCTTCTTCTTTAGATGATTCTAAATGTTTTCCATATTGCTCATTTTTTCATCTATGTAAGTAGAGGCATTCATGGAAGTGTTTTCTATTTTCATCATTATAGGATATTCATTTTATGTTTTCACTTTATCATCACACATCATTAAGGATCTGATGAGATATTTTATTTTGAAATATTTGACCTATTTATATTTTTTAATAGATAATGAGATTCCACACCTCTTTGGTGGTAATACTCTAATAAAATTTGGTGCTTGTTCAGGCTTAGTGATAGGTGTTCCTTAAGTGGAAATTTTATTCACAATCTCAGTGATACTCCTTTTAATTTCAGTAATTCCCTCTCCGTAATGCAATTTGGTATTCTAAAACTTATTCTTAGATATATCATATATCTATGATTTCAAATTTTCAGTTCCTTGATACGCTACTACTGTAGTGATCCACATTTTATGTGTTGTTTTACATTGAGATATTTGGTTAAACTCATCTAGTCCAATCCTATAGATGATAAAATTCATACATATGGAATTTAGATCCCAGTATTCTTCACCAGCTATATCCCATGTTTTGGGTTCTGGATTATGAATTTCATAGGGATTAACTACTTTGATATAGACATTGAAACCATGAATCTTTAGATATATGATCATACAAGATTTCCATCATCTGTAGTTTTCACCATTGAAGTAAAAATATCATACCATTGAAATACATTATTTATTATCATTGATAGTAGGAATTTGAATATAGATATTTAGACATAAAATTTTTATAGTGTAAACTCAAGAGTCACTCAATCAGATACCAATTGTTGTCCAAGATAATGAATGGAAGGATAACGTAAGAGGGGGGGGGGGTGAATTGAGTTATTAAAAGTTTCCTCAATAACCACCCACTTCAGAGTATGTATGTTCAATTTTATTCCTTATGATAATATCTAGTAGAAATGAAAATATCCAGAATAGAAATTGAACATATGGATTTATAGTGGTTTGGGGAATTGAAACCCCATAATCCACTCGACCAGTGCTCTACTCCTCGAGAATGGTTATTTTCACAAACCAATTTTTTTTTTCGGGCTCCCAACTGAGTAAAAGTATCTGTCACTTAGTAAAAAGGTCCAAGATAAGTCATCTAGTATCTATTTTTACAATACCTATCCACAGTCTTAGGCACACTCATACAAAAATTAAAGTCACTATAAACATGAGATATAATATTTGATAAAAGTATGTTGAACATTGGTTCATGCAGAAACTAACAGTTTATGAGGACAATATTTTTTTCCTTTTCTTTCTTATTTTTCTGAGTTATTTCAAATTTTTCATCTTATATGCTATTTAAACATGATAATAGAATAAAAATAATATTAGAATGAGCCATTAAATTATCCTAATAAGATATGATGATATGATTTTTATACTCTTTCTAAATAATATAATTGATTTTGAGATTTCAATGTCGTATATTTTTTCATTCTATAAGAGTTCTTATATATGTGTTGTTTTCTATATTATAACTTTTCCTTAAATGGATAATAATCTTCTAATGTACTCAAAAGTTATGAAATTACTTATCATGAGATTAGAAGTAATCACGAGATTCGTTAATATCAGATCATTATAGGATATTGAAGGAATATATTGTTTAACAATGAATATTTTTTCTATAAGATAATCAATATTTAATGTAGCGTGGGATAGTTCTGCAACATATGATAAGATGTTACTATGATGTAACATTCACTTTTCTTCAACTACTTGTAGATATTAATATACTTATTATAAGAATATGGCAATTTCATATTTTAATGACTGTTCTAAGTATCTTGAAAAAAATATATAATATAAAATCTGACATTGAAATTTCCATTTTCCTGTAACTAAATATGTCTCTCATTTCTCGTAATAAAACTTTATTTCATATGATGATTAATTGAATGAAAAACATATGATAAATATAATATAAAACACTAAACAAACTTCATATAATAAAAATAGGGATTTTTTGAATCATTAAACCACATAAAGAAGATATTTATTTGGACAATACACTTTACAAAAATAGCTCACACCAGTCACATAGGGAAAATTATATGTTTAAGTTTCACAAGATAATAAAAAATTAATCATATCATAACCAATGATATGAATTGGTTTTTATATAAATTTCATCACAAAATCACTAGTGTAAAAGATAAATATTTCATAATCATATCATCATTTCATTATACCAGAACCCATAAAAAGAACCTGGTTTCATAAGATTTCTATACTGGTAGAACCTATGGGTGAGAAATAGGTTTTATAAACTTATTTTTATGATAATCCACTCATAGAAATAATAATAATGGAAACATTTTACTGTATCCCTAGTAAGTCATATATAACCTCAAAATTTGTTATCTTATATGTAATTGATTTTGATAGATCAATTAATAAATATTATGAGGAAAACATCCCTTCCATTTTGAAAAAGAAATTTTATAACATAATTATTTTGGAAAATAACTTCCTCTGAAAACAACATTTAAAAATTATATTGGATGCTTTAAAAATCATTTAAAACATTTTGGGGAAGGTAAAATGTTATCTTTGAAAAATTATTTATAAAACATTAAACACTTTCAAAATCCTATTCAATTTGAAATGATTTCTTTAAAATAAATAAATTTACCAAATATTAAGGAAAAAATATATTTGAAAATAAACATGAAATGTTTTAAAGTAAGCTAGAAACTATAGATTATTCAAGATAGTGGGAGACATATTTCATGTTGTTCATTTTAAATGTGATGATTCTTTTTGATTTTTCTGTAAAATCCAAATTAGCATTATATGGAAAATGGCCCGAAAATCTCATTCAAAACATTTTTTTAAAATTAAAACATGGGTAAAAATTTATTTTAGTAATCATATGATTATAATAAATCATTTTTTAAATTGTCTTTAGAAAAAATGGTTGTGGACGAAAATGGATTTCTGACTAGGGAGAGAAATAAGGTTGAATTTTCTAATAAACATTTTCTCATTTATTTTAACTACGAAAGAGAGGGAAAATTGTACTATTACTTGAAATTATCATGAATAAACATAGAAGAATAAAATTCATGAGTTCACTGAAATATAAATTTTAATATTTAATCATCCTAATCATAATCATAAGAATTTCTAATAAACGATTGGATTGTAAAAAAATCTTTTCCACTTTGGTAGCATTAAATCATAAGCACCATGAAGAATTAAATAAATGGAACATAAAATATATTGAGGATAAATACATTCCTGATATTTCTTTTCAATATTATTTTATATAGACCTTTCTTATTCATATAGTTTCCTAACTTAACGTACGTCTTAAAGGATGAAAATTGAGAGAAAAATCCCTCAACACATTGGTAAATTTTGAACTATAATCCTAATAGAAGATATATATTGAAATGTATGTGTAAATACCAATAATTTTATGTATAATAATAATAATAAAAAATTTCTGGATTATTTTTCACCATATAAAATAAATAGTTGGTGAATATCGCATGTGTCTCGTGGATGTAAAACATGAGATAAAAATCCCTTACCTTAATATCGACATCTATAATACTAATTAAATACTGTTATATAATAAATATAATTTAATTATAAATATTATAAAATATATATTTATATAAATCATACCATGTATAATTTTCTTATTACTATTTATATAGATTTTCTTAAATATTTGATGTTAAAGTCACACTTCAGTTAATAACCACTTTATTTTTTATATAAGATTTCATTTGTTATTTTTTGTCCTCTTAATTTGATCATGATTTAATCATATCCAAAATATTAACCATGATATAATCATATATATTTAATATATACTTATTTTTAGTAATCCTTAAAATTAATTGATGGAAAATGAAATAAGTTGTTCATCGAGACGGTAGGTTGTACATATGCATGAATTTTGTTTCCATTTTCTTGTAGGATTGAATGAAATGAAGTTAAATTATATATTATAATTAAATGATAATTTTAATTTCATATATATCACATATTTTCATTAAAACCATCCTTTATACCTTCCTTTTAAAGCGTGAAATAATCATATCGATTCGCGAGGAGGTTGTCCACCTTACACACAATCGATGTTATCGAATTCCAAAAAAAATAGAGTTTTTGAAATGTTTGTGTGATATAATGATTAAATAATTATAATATCATCATAAATAAAAATTTAAATAATAATTTGTGTGTGATAACATCATTATAATAATGTCTATCATTGGAAGGCAGTATTGGAAAAATGAATGACACTAATTCGCAAGGTGATGATCAACCATATACACGAACAATGATTTTTAACCCATTTGGTGGAAGTGGATATGGTTTTAGTAAATTAAATTAACATAAAATCATATGATAATATTTAATATAATAATTTTATTATATAATATTGGTATAACAATAATTTAAGGAGGTGGAGGAAGAAATAAAACAAAAATGATCATTACTGAATGTTACCACTTCTTTGAGCATCATCCTTTGGTTTGAGGAAAAAACATTCCTTGATTAAATTTATGAAAAAACTAAGGCTTATAATATTATATTAGGGATTTTTTAAGAGTTTTTTATAGTATTGGGAGATCCGAAAGTTTTTAAAGGTGTAAAGAGGATATGATAATGGGATGCCTTTTAACTAGTGAGGTGAGTGACACAATTGTAATTTTTTGAAAAGAAAAATTTTGACCCTTGTTTGTTTCCCATAAAAACGATCTAGAAGGGATTATTATCAATAATATAAGGTATAAGATCTAAAATAGTATATAAAAGTTGTTTTGGAGAAGTTGTGGGTCATTTTTGGCACATATCATTTTAGTTTAACCTTCGATAAATCTATTTTTATCTTAACTATAGTAAATAATTTTTACTATTTTCTATATTCATTTTTGTCAAAATTAAGTTTAACATAATAGATAATATAATTTATTATGATTCAAAATAATTAATATATTATTAAAAATTCCAATCATATAAGTTTTCAAATTTAATTTAAAATCAATCCAACAAATGTGATGAAAAATGGGGTCTTTAAATTGAATTTATTCACTAATTTAAAAAAAACTAAATAAATATTATACATGAAATTTGATTACAATGATATAAATTGGATTAAATGATGTATATTTGAACTAGTTTAACTTTAAAACTAATTTAAAGTATAATTTTTCTCTGTGGATAAATTAAATGAAATGTATTTTTCAATTAAAATTCAGTATTCTTCGTTAATAAAAAATCAAATATCCTTTTCTGGAAAATACCAAAAATTCACCATAATATAATTTTCTATATTAATATTTCAAAAATGAATTTTATTTTATCAAATTAATTTTATGAAATTTTCAAAAACCTGTTTTATAATTTTTCTAAAGAAGATGTAAAATCGTTTTTTGAGAAGATATATTTTCAAAACATATAAAGACTATAACAAAAAATTTGTATTTTATTATAAATATTTTTTCCTTTATATAAAACCACTATAATTAATATTTTTAAATTAATTATTAGTATTAATATTAATAATTTAAATGGATATATTGTAACGGTCATATCTAAATAACTCTATTTATCATATATTATGGTTTTATTAATACTTAGTGTTGTGTGTCATGTAAGATAATACAACGTTTGATGTAGAAAAAACATAACATGGGATTAAATGTAATGAAATATATCAATTAAAGTGAATTTATTCGAAGAAAATAGTTCTTAAAAACTCATGATTCTATATTCAACCCCCCTTTAAATGAATTTCTCCCTCAAAATTCATCAATTTTGTACTAAAAAGATTGGATACATCCACCGAATTTCATCCTTAAGTTACCACATGCCTCCTCAAACTAGTAATTTTATCTAAAAACACTCACCTTGTGAGTGGTATTTTTTCATAGAATTTTCTCTATTCCATCTATAATCTATATCGGTTGTTCCTCGGAAGAAATATCACACTCTAGTGGTACGAACTCTATGTTCGAACATGTGATGGATCTTGTATGTACTTCCTTGGGAGTGATACATGTAACATATCATAAACTTGAGGGAGGATTTGTGGAAGCACTAAATAATAAGATACTATTTCGATATGGTCATGTATCTTAATGGGGATGATATATCTTGGTCTAAGTCTTTATTATCTTCATCCATGGAGAAATTTATAAAAAGAACTTCTCACCAACTTCAAATTCTAGAACAAATCATAGATTACCGATATATAATTTCTATTAACTTTGTGTTGTCCTTAGATTTTTCTGAGTGAATCTATCATTCTCTACCATCTCACCATCTAACTCAAGTCATAATAGATTTATTTCTAAAATATTTTGTAAGTTGTATAAAAGGTTCATATGGGGCCATCTAAATACTATAGTTAAATCTAAAAATATAAGAAAACTCATCTGATTGAAGGTGTGATCCCAACCACTATTGAAATCCATTAAATAGATCATAACATATCCTATAGGGTATGAATTATTCTGAATGTTCTCAAACTAAACTCTAAGTGAAAATATTTCTGAGTAATTCACAAAAAAATTAGGGTAAAATTAGTATCCCAATCAAATAGAATTGAATGGTGTAATCCCAGAAACATTACCTATTCCTTAATGGATATCCTGGAAATCATATCCAAAGATAAATATTCTCTCTTAGAAAATAAGTGTGATGACATTGTAAGGTGATCCACTCTAACCAATAATTTTATAAAAATCAAAGACAAGGTAAATTGTAAAGGTTACTAGTACCTTTAATCATATTTCAATAAAAATTAATTCCTCATTAATTATATTTATCATGAAAACATATAAAATTTTAATGCGTTACGTTGAAATAAATATCTCTTAAAGCATACTTCATCGTGTTAAACTTTTATCACATAAAACCTCAACAGGGTTATCAATTACTTTGAACTTATAATCATCCTTAAACACATAAACCATGATGGTATCCATAAATTTCAAGTTAATATTACTTGGAGTCCTATACACTTAGAAATTATAATTAACTCATTATTACATATATAAGATCTTATCTTATACCAATTTTTTTAATGAGAATATTGGGTTCATCCTTATAATGATAAAATATAAAATGTGATTTCATTATTATATAATCTTTAAAGAGGGAGATAATCACATGGAATTTTACTATGGATAAACAATAATGTTTTTATAGGACTCATTTATATAAAAGAAAATTTGGAATTCGAAATTAATTAATGGAAGGTAATAGTGCAGTAGTTATAATGAATAACTTCATCCATTATGAATAGATAAGGTTTCCATTATTATTATTTTCATAAGTTGTTGTGGATTATCTGTTATATTGGCCCTTGTATTGGGGAAATTATTCACATAATGCCCAAACTCCTTACACATGAAACACTGAAGTGTGGGTGGTGCATTATGTTGAGATCCCCCTCCATCCATTTCATTTACTGGCCTCTTTATATCAATTATATATTCTTTTTCTTGATGAAAAGAATTACCACACTTGAAAAAAATTATTTTTCCTTTCTATCACTATCCGAAGTGCTCCTTAATAGTGTTTTGTAATTTATGAGTTTGACTTTTTTCCACCCTCCATGTGAAAAATAATTTTATTTTCCATAGAGTTCCATATCTATTTTCTCATCACCAGAACATAGTGGGTTTCCATCTTTCATTTCAACCTTCAGTACTAAATCATTTCTTTGTAGCATCCAATGTACCTTATGGGTAACAAACTTCGATGATTTTATTTTAATTAACTAATAAACAGTTAACCTCCCTTCCAGGATTACATATAATACCTAATGTGTACCTCACATTCCTCATAAAGGTTTCTTCATATTTATCAAAAAATTCATCATGCATTGTATTAAGATAGAGGAAGTCTTTATCTATTTTTGTAAGAAGAATATAAGGAATGTACTTATTGAAAATTAGGATTTGAAACCAAAACCACTATATTGAGTCAATTTATTCTTATTTCCTTATATTATTAGTAGGATTCCACCATTTATCTACCTCACCATCCTAGTGGAAGATATCCAAAATAAAATTTTCATGCTCTAAACACTAGAGAACAAAAAATAACATTTTGTCAGAAGGGATCCATTTTTTAGCAACCAATGGGTCAGTAGAATGACTAAAAGAAGGTGGGTTTTTCCTCATGATTGAATTAGTAGAATATTATTCCATTTATTTATCATTTTTATTTTCACTATTTGTCATATATTGAAAATGTAATGTGATAATAACATTGAGGTTTTCAATTTTATCTACCAAAACATTTGGTTGATGAGGAGGACAATCATTGCATTGTCTATGGCCTTCAACATTAACTAAGTTCCTTCAGTTTACATAAATTTACAATATCCAAAATCATTGTTTTAGAAACACTAATCATTGTGGGGTACAACATATTAATGAAAACATAAGTATATAATCTCTAAACCATTAAACCTTTTATTCTATAACATCTTTGGTTTTTCCTATTTCATTCATAGTCATCATCTACTTAAATCCTTCATGATAATTGATAGAGTGTTTAGGAATTTTCTAAAGACCCCCCTCCATAGGTTAGAAAACCAAGTGTGTACCATGGACTATTATCATGCACTATGTGATGATCGGGTATAGATAAATGTGTCATTTTTTGGGTTATTACCCGTTGGTAATTCTATCTTTTTTTCGGGTCCATTTTTACTATCTAGACATGGATATAATTACTTGAAAACCACAAGATCTAACCTTTACAAAAATTCATGGACATTTTCCAATACATGGACTCATCCTTAGACTTATCCTTAGAGACATCCTTAGGAATATATAAAGCAATATTTTTAGTGATATCACCAAATGTTTTTAATCATAATTTCAAAAGTTAAACGAAACCTTTTCCCTGATACTAACTATAGAAACATTGTCCTCTAATACATTGATATTGCATATTTTTATATTAATATTATATACATTACAGTAACACATTAATAAGAACCATAATAGTTTAGTGTTTTTGGAAACATGGAACACCATATTCCTAATTCATGGATGTACTTAAATGTCCAACCTAAAGATCTTCTCCTTTATTACACTTACTTAATAACATTTCTATATAAATAAGTTAAAGGAATCATAATAAATGGTGAGACTGAATTATCTATAAGGGTAAACCTGGGAGTTATGTTAGTATAACATGAGTTTAGGGGTATGAGAACACGATCACAACATTTGAAAATGATACCTAATATATAAAAGATCATAATAATGAGTCAGTGAATAAATATTGGCAGTTCATAATACATGAATCATAAGGGAATCAATGTAAATAATACATGAGAGCATAAAACTGGCATAAGGAATAGATTTGAGGAATAAAAATCAAATTATAACATTGTGAACATTTAGAAATGGGTAATGATTCACTCATTAAGTTAAGGACATGAAATCAAAAAGTCACATAAACTCATGGACATAAAAACATTTCCATACATAACATTATGGACATGAAATAAATGTCTATGAATAACATTATGAACATTTAATCTGGTTCACATATAATATAATGAACGTATAATCACGTTACCACATAAATTTTTTAACATTTAATCAGGTTCACTCATAACATTGTGAACATGTAGTCACGTTTATGCAAAACATGATTACTCCTGTGTTTTTCTTATTTACCTAATACATTAGAGCGAGATATAGGTTTCACCCATCACATAATGAAAATAATATATATGTGTGCCACAAAAGAATAAAAATTTCATGATATCATTACCAATTAAATGAAATGTGTTTAGTAAACATTTCATCATATCAAAAATAGTGGAAAATATTTAGGCTTCAGGATCATTTCATCATTTCATCAAAGTATAACCTATGAAAAGAAGTATGTTCCATAAGAGTGTTGTACTGGTAGAACCTATGGAAGAGAAATGGGTTTCAAAAACATATTTTCAGGATAAAATATTATGAGAAAAAATAATAATTTCATCCTTGGATCATATCCATAGTAAGGAATAGATAATATCAATAGATTTCATCATTATTTGAAAATTATTTTGATACATCATTAGAATCTTTTTTAAGGAAAATATCCATTTGTCTTTGATTTTTTTAAACCTAAAAAATATTGAAAATAATTTTCATTTAAAATCACCATGAAAAATTATAATGGAAGCTTTATAATGAATTTAAAATGATTCTTAAGAAAAATATACTTTTTAATTTTAGGAATTATTTTTAAAAAATGAAATTCAAACCCATTTTCACTTTGAAATAATTTATTTAAAATAAAAAAATTCAAAATTTTAAGGAAAAAATTTTCATTAAAAATAAATTTTATAACATGTAATGGAATATTTGAATCATTGATTCATCAGAACAGTATAAATATACTATTCATTTTATTCATGTTAAAAAAATATGCTTTTAACATTTTTAACAATTGAAAATGAAAATTATTTAGAAAAAGAAATTAATATTATTATTAAAAAAATTTAAAAAATTCAAACATATGTAAACTATTATTTTGAAAATAATATGAGTAAACAAAAAACATTTTAAAAACATTTTTTTTGGAAACATGGTATTGGAAAAAAACAGATTTTCGAATGAAGAGAGAAATAAAGTCGGATTTTTTTTAAATCTAAATTATTTTAATTACCAAAGAGAAGAAAAATGATAACATTACATGAGAAACTATAAATAACCATAGTATAATATAATTATGAGTTTATTTAGATATGTATCATATTATTTTATCATCCGACACAAATTCATATATAATATTTTTGAGTGATGGGACTGTAACATACCACTATTATAACATAGTATCATAAAACACATGAAGAAATAAAATAAAATGGAACATTAAATATCATGATAATAAATAAATTCATTGTATTACATGTCAAATGGAATGTATATACATATCATGAAATAATATAGGTTCATAACAAAACACACGTCTCAGAGAGGGAAAATTGAGATAAAAATATCTTACTAATTTGGTATCTTTTAAACTATAAACCACTTGAAAGAGAGATTATAAAAATGATTTGTAAATACATATATTTTTAAGTAAAACAATCACATAATAAATTCTTGTTTATTATAAAGATCACATAAAATAAATAGGTTGTGAATATGGCATGTGACTCAAAGAAGTAAAGACTTAGACACAAATCTCTTACCAAAAGTATTAAATTCTTTAACACTCATTCAATAATCTTGTATAAAAAATATAAGTATATTATAAATATATAAAAAATATATTTATATATATCATAATATATATTATTATATTATGACCTTGTATTATAATTTTATTAATAATTTAATGTTTAAGTCATTTTTTGGGTAAAAACTGATTTGTTTTCTGTATGTGTTTTGATATTGTTATTTAAGGTCCTATTAATTTTATCATTATAAAATAATATTCATAATTTAAACCATGATATAATTTTCAATATATTCATTATATATTAATTTACAGTGATCTATAAAAATTAGAGATAGAAAATTAAATACACTGTCCATAGAGATGGTAGACCGTACGTACGCATTAACACTTTTTCCATTTTATTTTCAGATTGAAAAAAATATAGTTAAATGATATATTAAAATAAAATAATATTTTTTTAACATATATATCAAATACTTTCACTAAACCCATCCTTAATACATTCCATGTAAAATATCAATGAATCACATCACTTCGTGAGGCTGTACTCTACTGTACACACGAACAATGCTATCGTATTCCCAAAATATGATGAGTATGAAGATATGTGTGAAATTATGATTAAAAAATTATAATAACTTAACTAATAGAATATGAAATAATTAATCCATCATTATTTCAATACCTGAGAGGTGGTATTAGAAAAATAAACGACATCTATTTGGGAGGCGACAATCAGCCGTACACATGAACATTGAATTTGTAACCCATTTGATAGAAGTGTAGATGGTTGTAGACTAGGATAAAAATATAATAAATATCATTTTACAAGATATACAGATTTTATTATATAATAATGTGATAATAATAATTTAATTATGTGGAGGAACAAATAAAATAAATATTCTCAATGACAAACATTGCATCTTATTCGGGTATCCACCGTACGTCTTCACCAAAATACTTCTAAGGTTGGAATTATTTTAAAAATAAAGAATATAGGATGAGATTAGGGAATTAGTAAATATTTTTTTGAGGTATTATATAATAAAAAGGTGTTTAAGGTGAGGAAAGTAGTGGACAAGGGGTTAACTTTTATAAGTGATGTGAGTGGAACACTTTTAATGTTTTGAAAATAAATAATTACAAAAATTATTTTCTTCATTTAAAAAGGATCCAAAATAAGGATTATAGACCATATAAGATATAAATTAGACATATTACCAACCAATTGGTGTTGGAAAAGTATTTGGCGATTTTTACCCTTATATTTTATAGTTTAACCCTTGGAGAATCCATTTTTACCTCAATCTTAGAAAATAATTTTTATAGTTTTCCTATTTATTTTGGTAAGAAAATAAGATAAAATTATTAGGTAATATAAAATAATAAAATTTAAAATATGAAGTCCACATTTCTGAATTCCATTCATATAACTTGAAGATTTCATTTTAAATTAATCCCACAGACACAATGAGGAAGAATGTCTTTATAGAGAAAATATTTAAAAGTTAATATATTTTTATACAAAAATTAAATATAAAATATAATCAAATGAAATTAATTGGATTAACATATTTAAAAATTTAAAATTTAACTTTTAAAAAATTAATGTATAATTTATATTTATAAATAAATTAAAATAAAAGGTAGTATTTTATTATAGTTCAGTAATTTTCACTATTTATAAAAAAGAAAAATTTTAGAAAAAAAAAATTTAAGATAGTTGGAAAATAGTTATTTAAAAAATTAAGTTTACTATATCAAATTATTTTTCTAATATTATGGAAAAATATTTTTATTAAATTTCACAAAAATACTTTAAAAATTATTTTTTTGAGACAAGTGTATTTTTGAAACATTTATTGAATTTATTATAAATTAAGTGGTTTATTATCAATATATTTTATTTATATAAAACTATAATAATTAATATTTGAAAATTATTTATTACTATTCAGATTACTATGTTTAATGTTTGATTTTTAAATCTCACATTTAAATAGCTATATTAACAATATATAATTTTTTTGTTTAATCTATGATTTGTGTGTGATGCAAGCTAACCAATGTTGTGTGAAAGGAAAGATTAAATTGGTATTTTTTGTTACACCAGATATCAAATAATGTTAATTTATTTGAAAAAAACTATTCATAAAAACTCAAGGTGATGTATTATTACTACATGAAATGTGGAAGCACTATATGTTAAAAACTAAACCTCCCACAAACCCCCTCCCCCCATAATTGAATAAAAGGTAGATAAATAAGAATCAACAAATAATTTACATGGTGTACAATATATACAGTTCATCATGTTGTCATCTATATATACTGAGATACAAAAATAATTGGGGATGATTATTTATATAAAATACTGCCTCATATCTAAGAGAATTAGTAGGACAGATATCGAAAAAAAGTATATTAGATATATAGAGAATTATATTAGATAAGTCTAGAAGAAGGGAGTTAGGAAGAACCACCTATACTATAGTTTATTAGATAAATTAAGAGGCTAAAATCCCTTTGTACAAGAGGAATCCAGAACTAAAGACTAATATTATTATTACATCCTTACCAACAAAAATAATTTTATTTATTATTAATTATAACCTGAATGGAATGAAATATTCACTCACAAATGTATTTTATTTTGTTTTATAAGATGATACGTACATGAATAATACCAACTATTCAGCCCTTATTGTGGAAAATTAGAGGAAGAAGAAAGTTAAATGTTATATGGATGAGTATAAGCCTAAAATTCCAATTCACTACCCCTATAAGAATCCAATGATATACATATAGGGAAAACGTATGGGGCAATCTTCCTTTCCTATGGAAATAAGGTCTATTATAAGAAGAATTGAAAATATTTGAAGAATAATCACTGTGAAATCCATCACCACAGGTACATTTTTCCACGAATGAAATCATTATTTCTCTACATATTGGTTGTTTGATGTAATGTGTAGTTCAAATAATTGTATTAATATATATAAACTAGGTAGATTCCAGAAGATTTCTAAAGGGGTAGTATATCACTGGGAGTAAAATTGTGTGAGACTAGAATCCTCAGTTGTGGGATTTTGTTATCTAAATTTAATTATTGGTTTTTTGTTTCATTAGAAAACTATTACTTGGTTTTTTCAATTATGAGAAAAATAATAAAATTGTCGAATTTAGAAACTCTGGGGCTATATTTCATGTTCGGAAATATTTTTTGCCTCTTTTATTAATGCTAAACTATGTTATTTTATGGACCATATAAAAATAAATTTTATATACATGTACTTTAGAAACCAATAATGGAAATCAATAAATAAACTAGTGAGGATGAATCATATTATACCTTCCTTTGGTACTATAGGATTTTCATGTAATAAAAAAATAACATATTTTTAAATAGTGAACATGTTTCTAATGGAAGCAATTGTAGTATGATTATCTCTAATGATGTCAATTTTCTAGATTCATAATAGTTGGTATGGGAATAATCTATAAAAGAAATAGTGGGATATGAAGATATTATTGAGACATAACTATTTTATAAGTCTATAAGGGATGTTGTAGAACCATAGGTATATGGTTTTCTTATCACAAAATTAGGTGATACACTAATCCTAGAGAAGAATTACCCTTTAAATTATAAAAATTTAGTAGATAAAATAGATGATTCCATATTAGAATAATCCAAGTAATCTGAAATGGAGGCCAATATAGTGAAACCAAAGAGATTTTATAATCGACCCTCCTATTGATGTAAATCTATTTGGATGTAAATGGGTATTTAAAAAAATATCCATAGATAGTGTTGTAAGAACCCCTGAAACATTTTTAGTTGCAAATGGTTTTAGGAAACATCAAGAAGATAAATATAATGAAACACTTTAACTTTTCCCAATGAATAAATCCATCATAATATTACTGGAAATTGTTTCCTTCCATGATTATTCAATTTTGTAATATGGACGTCAAAACTACTTTTCTGAATGTTATGTTGTTCAAAAATATCTACATGACTTAACTTGAAGGTTTTATTAGGAAAATGAGTTCCAATAAAGTATGAACATTTTGAGATACATTTATAGAATCAATAAGGAATCCAAATCATGGATTTTTCATTTTTATTGGTCCACAATAGAAATTTGTTTCTTGGATATGAAAAGAGCCATGTTTCTAAAATATGTTCTGTTGAAATTTCATAATATTCCTTGTATTTTATGTATATGACACATGAATTCTGGGAAATAAAATAAAATAACTATAGTTTGTTACGAAATGGTTAAATGAATGTGTATCCATACAAAGATTTTGTGAATCACCCTATATTATAAGGATAAAAATCTACTGAGATTAATTTAATGCTGTAAGGGTTAAATCAAAGTACATATATTTACAAGGTATTCAAAATGAAAAATATAGAATTATCCAAGAGTGGGTTTTTTATAATGTCAAAAATTATCAATCACCCCAGACAATGTGTCAAAAACTATATGAGATAATTGAAATAGTTATTATAATCTATTATATTTTGGCCCGGTGATCTATCGTGCATGTCATGCTATGTACTAGGTTTGACATTTCCTTTTATTTAATCGTAGTGGGAAGATATTAATCTAATACTAGAGGAATGTAATGGGAGACTATAAAAACTATTTTTCAGTTCATGATATATATAAATTATATGTTATTGGTGTATGGAACAGATGAGAAAAAATTTGTGTGGCGATAGAATAATTTTATTTTTCAGATAGATCACAATGATTTGAAATCATTGTCCAGTTATCTCTTTCTCTTAAATCGTGGTGCAATAAGATATAGAATCTTATAAAAACATATGGTCACTAATTATTCATAATATTATGATTATATATCATATTTTTAAATAAATAAGAAGTTTTTTTATATACAAAACATTTTCCTATATATTAGTGTTTTTCCTAGCAGTGTAGACCCTTTCATGAAGTATTATGATAATACTACTACAGTAGTACATACCGTGGAGTTTGTGTCATTCTAGGGGAAAATGAATATAAATTATATGTTTGATCTCTTGAGGGATATTACTAAAATAAGTTAAATCATAATAAATATAGAAACTATAGACTATAACATGATATACCTTCTAAATAAATTCATATCTCAGAAGAACCATGATTATAACGTGAGAGCTACCAGGTTGAGAGTTAATAGTAGTTGGATCTAGAGGAAGTGGAAGTGTTGTGAGTTGGTTCCATTAAACAAAATCTAATATGTAATTTTTTTACCATAGTATTTATATAATTTTATATACAGATTCATATTTCATTCCATCATAGCATCATTTTTATGTATATATTATTTTTATTGTAGTGATCATAGATTATATGTCATATCATTATGTTATAGTAGATCAAAACAATAATGATAACCTCAAGATAATATGACAGTATTATTAATTAAATTTCATATGTTCTAGTTACAATATAGATATGGTCATATATTAACTTTTATTATTAGGTGTTAGGGGCTCATAATGACTAGATCTATTCTCATGAAGTTAACACTTAATGATCCCAAATAGATGAGATAATGGTGACTAACCCACAACAAGAATGCCACATGTTTTGGGTGTTTTTGGTTGTTCATATTTGTGAGCATGGGTATTGGTATCTTGACTTGAGGTTGTTATAAATGCGTATTAATTGATCACATAATTTGAAACAAGAAAAAAAATCCCAAGTTAGTATTCATTGGGCGCAACATTAATGGAATAACATTGATTGAACGATAAGGATAAAAAAATATTTTCATTGGAGAAGATTTCTCAGGCCCTATTGATTAATTTGATACAAGCTTTGTTAAATCCATGTACATTTTAAAAGAAGGTAATTCTGTATATTAAGTCTATAAAAGAATAAATTAAGAAAGGATGATGACAGTTAGTGTGCATTTTCTTCATAATATATCTGAAGGTAAATGAGATTTCATGGAATAGAGTTAGTTAAAAGGAGATATTTACATCTCTATGACTATAACGTATCTCATAAGGGGCCTTGATGTGTTTCTATACTTCACTCTTGGTTTGTTATTGTCACTCACTACCATTGAGATAAGGTCTCCAAACATCACTCATAATGTGTAGTCAATTGTTTTCCAAATATAATGAAAAGGAGATTAGGATAAGTTGGGCCCCATAGTGGGGGATGAATAATTTAAGGATATTTTAATATTTATGGGTGAGATGAGTCATTATCATGATTTTTATTTTATCAAGAAATATAATATTGATGTTATAAGTAATTTATAATAAATTCACGACATTTATAACATGTCTTATATGACTTTTTATTCATTTTTTGGTATGTTTGAAATTGTAAATTCTATACAGACATAAATGAAATATATAGAAGTTATTATATCGATATTTTAATATATTAAGACCCAAAAATGGTATTATCATAATCTTTATATAATTAAATTTCATCTCAAACCCTTTTTAAATTTCTACAGAGATAATTTAAGTGTAGTTCAAATTGGTTCAAATCGAGTTTAAGGATTGAACGTATGGATTTCTCATGACTGCGACAACGTCAAATATTCATTTTCATCACTAGGACACTAAAAATATTATGACGGTATATGTTAGAGATTTTTTCTAATAACTTTTATTCAATTTATAATATTCAATCTTTGGTTCCGTCAATATATTGTCTCTAACAATGTGTAGAAATCATGATTCATAAAAAAACGAGGTACAATTTCAATGCATATAAACACTTTAGAATTTATTTATCCACGATTAATTAAATTACCCCAGATACTTGGTATTTTTATCTGGTTTTTATTCATCATTATAATGTTTTAATTTTTATTTTATTTTAAAAATTTAATTACACACAATTTCATGCTTCTGGTGTGCACCTAATATAAACAAATTGAAGGGCAGCTCTGGTTGAAGTGTGGAAGATCCAAAATAAGTGGAGTGGTTAGCCTAAATTATTTATAGATAATGGGGGATGTGGGATTATGCAAAGTAAATATATAAAGGTCATATATGAGGATATTTTAGGTTATTAATAATGTTATGTAACAGTAAACTAACGATGTTTCCAGACAAAGAAACTATTCACTCGAATGACCATTTGACGTTGTGATGCTCACTGAATTGACTTGAAGAAATGGAGGATCTTCTGTTATGTACTAATATAAGCTGGACAAGAGGTTGCTAATTGGATATTTTAGACCTTTCCAAAAAATTATGAACCATTTATATTTGTTCAAAGTGACTGAGGAACATAGTTTTGTTATCGATCCCAAATTATGAAAAGTAGATAATGGGTTATCATATCTACTCGGAGGGGGCATCCTGCCCACATAGTATGTGTGATGATTTTTCATTTCAATTGTTTTAATGTAACATGTCTATAAGGAGTAGGTTGTAACTTGGACAGGGTTGTGCTAACCGATGATTGCGCTCCTTTATAACTTTTTTTTCTACCTTAGTGAAAAGATACATTGTGTAACACCATGTAGTCATAGAATTATCCAATGTACATATTGTTTGTTTTAACTTTCTTTATTATGTCATGTGTTTTTATTTCATGTTAATTTTATATGGTATATATCTCAAAGACTATATATTTTCCATCGTAAATCTTTGTGAAGGGGTGGTCCATATAGTTTATAGGGTGTCTAAAATTCACAGTTTTGAACATTAATTCTATTTATATGAGTGGCGTTATATTGTAAAATTTTGGGTTCCTTTTTTATAGATTTAGGAGTAAAAGTTATTTTTTAGAATGTTTTATGTTATCTAGTTATGAATAACTAGTTCAAGACCCTAGATGTGTTATTCATTTTAAAAGGGAATCTATGGGACTAGACCTTTTCAAACACTCCAACACAAGAACCCCCTAGTAATAAAGGGATCACTCCATAGAGAAATTCTGTTGGGATGTTTCCATTGATAGCTATGATGGTAGGGAATACCATGTGGGAAGAACCTGATCAGGGATGGTTTTATATAGAAATGAATCATCTAGGTGGGTTGCACCAACAAACCCACTCAATGCAGCATCAAGTGTCTTGAAAATGAGAGAAAATTGAGGGAGGTAGAAATACCCCAAGAGAAGCCTCTTAGGATTTGAACACTTCATATCTAAAGAAAAACCATTGTTATTACACTTCTCCCTTACCACTGTCCAACCACTGATGTGGTAAACTTGGATGTGTTATGGTATGCATGGGTTCTAATGATTGAACATGGAAAATAAAATTCCACAAACATTCATCCATGTCTATATAAAGACAAAATATTCAACACAAATGGAGTAACATGATCATGAAATTTATAATTCATATCATTAATATAGATCTTTCTATAATTTTTTTAAAATAACATGATATTGAATCATTTTCAGCAAAAAATTGACAAAAATTAGGTTTATTTTCTAAAACGTTTTACCACTAAACTTTATAAAAATATGATGTTCAAAAATATTATTAAACATAAAGTGAAAAAATTATTGTTTTTTGCCGATTAAAATATATTTACTTAGAGATAAGAAAGTGATCATTTCACAATATACATAGTATATAATCAAGTAGGGCCTATCCTCAGCCTTGGATAGTGTGCGAGGCTAATAGTTTACCATTATCATCCTCACATACCATATGAGATGTTTTAGTAATTTAATTTAAAAAAATCTAAAAGTTATTGATATTATTTATTACAGTTATTTGATTCCATAGATAATGTTATGATGATGTTTCATGTTTTATTATAGTGACATATGAGCCTTCTCAGAATGTGGGTTATGTAAAATTGGGACATGTGTTCAGTTTTAACCATACCCTATGTGGTGTAGGACCTTGATAAGTGTTTTTATGTTAGAGTATTGTATAATACTCATTATGTTTCGCAAAATTCATGTATTTTAGTGATTTTATTTTGATGATACTAAAGGTGAAATCATTCATGGGTTACGATTGGTAATTATATGACCTAGGTATGGGTGTGATAGACATCATCTTGAATGAGAGAATGATAAGGGAGTTAGCTTCAAAATTTATATTTAGTGGCTTAGTGTGATTATTAAAGAATCAATAGAGTCACTTATCTTGGGTGAGATAATCTCTAGTGGGAATAATAAACTCTTACTAAGACATTAATTAGTATATAGTAAATTATAATTCATGATTCAGGTGGTAATGATTGATGATTAAAACCTTGAGATATATCCATCGAGGCTTTGATTTCATGCTAATGGATCATTCAATAAATTGGAATGTAGTGGTTTTGGGTACCATGATTGTTACATAAACTATCACAAGCTTTATGGAATGAGTCTATCAATTATAATAGGAATTAATAATGGATGAAAAAAATATAAATCATTATATAATACATCCATGTTGGCTCTCATTGATCAATGATATAGAAAATACTTTGATGAGGATCACACTTTTAATGTATTGAGGCTGGGACTATTATTTTTAGAGAATTACGATAATTTTTTTGTAGGACAAGTATGGAATACCTGTAACAATGGTGGTTATGGTTTTTCATCAATTCATAGATGAAAAATACCAAAATATACATAGTTTATTATGGAGGACCAAGTTCATGTACCAAATTGGGAGGTCAATGAGATTTTAGTATATTTAATAACTAGTAATGTGCGATAATTATTAAATGTATTAGTGGGATAACTTAGATATAATGAATGTTGAAACTGATGATTATTGTGATGAACATATATATAAAGAAAGGTTTCATTTGTAAGATAGAGTCTTGAGATGGGTTTTCTTATTCTAGATGTGTATGATCTGGTGGTGTTTTGGAGTTGTGAAAAGTGATAACTAGATTAAGGTAAATCAGTGACATCAATCATATGAGTATGATTTAACCGATTGCGAGACATAATATATATCCAGGAATAGATAAATCATCATTGAGTCATTATATTTTATAAACAACTCAATGTACAGTTCATTGATTTCCAAGAACTGTTAGTATATTAATGTATTAACTTGTATATTATATACAATATCCTATATAGTAACCCAAATATAGATTAAAGCATATCATTCATGGAAAAAATAATTTATATAAAATACTATACAAATATGTTTCTTGGAAATTTATAGTTCTAATGGTTTGAGTATGTTATTAAAACTAACACAACAAGATACATGTTTAGAAATAAAAAGTTAAGTTTAATGTTAATTCTCTTGTATACTCCAATAGATATGTATGGGGACTAATCTCAAGGATATGAATTGGTATTGTAGAAACTTTTCAATTACCCCTGTATTTTGGGGTTTGAAAAACTAGCGCATATTTATACTCAACTATAATTAGATCAATGTTGGATTTGATGCTAGTTCAATTTTATAAATTGGGGTGTGGAAATATTCTTTAAAACCCCCTTCGAGGATCCTTATTTTTGAAAGCTGAAACAAAGAGGGGCCAAACCCCTATACCCCATAATTATATTTTCCTCCAGTAATCAAAGGTGATCCAGACATCTTCTACAACATGTGATCAACAAAACCACTCTTACAATTCTCTATCCATTCCCCATGATTAATTTCGATTAATTAGATATGAATTAATTAGGTATCAGGTCTATATTTCCAATGAATCATTGTGTATTAACATTGATATGTTGGGGAAATTCATACATGATACTAGAAAAAGGCTAAATAAGTAAAAATAAATAGATTTTAATGTTCTTAAATTTGAGGAAAACTACTTCCACCATTATTATTGTACATTCATCTATTATGGATAAAATTGGTTGATGAATTACCCTCATAATTAATGTATTTTTCTTGGATTAGTTTCAAAAGTTTACTAATGATATCTTATAGCATATTTCTCAATGTATCATCATGGTTATGCTACTAGGTGGGAATTTTCACTTTTTTTATTCATTGAATTTATTAGGAATTATTTATAAAATTAACGATGGATGTTTTATAATAAATTATTGATGATTTAGTTTGAGATAAGGGCTTGTAGATACTGACATTGGTCATGTAAATATTAGTCTCTTAGGGTGAGAATCATTAATAAGGTGTTAACTCTATGATTAGAGAAGGTATTTCCTAATTTTATTACGTTAAATGTGATTATATATATTATGTTGATTACTAATTGAGATAATAGGGTGTGATAAAAATGTGAAGAAACCATCCAGGGTTCCATTTCCAAAAGTGAGACTAGGGATGCTCATTAGACTCATAAAAGGTCCCCCAAGTGTTAATCCTAGATCAAGTATCCATAGATGGCTATGTTGTTAATGGGAAAGGATGGATAAGTTTGAAATTAGAAAATTATAGGGTGTATAACAATAATAAAATTCCATACTTTCTATGGGAGGTATTTTGAAATGGTGTGTGTAACTCACTTAGAGAAATAGAATATATATGAGTTAAGTTAATAGTTATTGGAAAAACTATATAAGTTCATACTCTTCTTAGATGGGTGGCTTATGTTTTTGGATAGGGACTATAAAATAAACCCTCTTGGAATTTAGTCGGGTTGTAAAATGAGTTTTAATAAGGTTGTACTTTTAAACTAACTACAAAACTATTAGTTTTCTATGTGGGTTAGAGTATGAATACAACTAATGTTGGGACCATATATATAAGTGTCCAACTGATCATGATGTAGTGTCCCACCACCCTGGAAATCTTAACTATAGAAAAGATTGATCATCACCTCTTAACCTTTGGATCCCCTCCCTTTATGATAAAGGCATCCAAATATCAGTTAGGGTATATGGTGTACCCATGGGGAGACCATATCCTCATATCATAGAAAAAAAAAGTGGAAATAACTAAAAAAACATCCATCATGCATAATATGTGTACATATTAGAAATAAAAAAAAATGTTGTAATAACTTTCACGTAGAAGTATATAGTCATATGGATGGATAGTTATTCTAGAATAAATCAATTGATCACTCACTACACCTAAAAAAATAAAAATTAAAAAATATTGAAGAGGTTCTTCATCTATCCATGAATATCACATGTTCTAGACACTAAGATTTCATCTAACTATTCCATTTGATCTTGAATCTCCAAGACTCTAAATTATTATAACCCACAATTACTGAAGTCTACTTGAGTACCCATGTGTCATGGATTCTTGAGTAGTTTGTGAGTAGAACTAAATAGGCTACTATACATAGGGCCCCAAACATGACTGGTATATACATGTGATATTTTAATCAGGTTGAATAAAACCATTCAAATATGTAAATAAATAATCACAATTGACCATAAGGTTCTAAAGTGAAACATTTGATAATTTCCAGAGTGTCTCTATGCACAAGAAAATGTTAGGTAAAATAGTATCCATCCCAATGACCAAGATAAAATAGATGCATGCAACGATTCTTAGGAGGTAATCTGAGAAACCCCAATAGAATTAGGCATATGGATGATTCAAATTATGTAATCATAAAAAATATAGTAATAGAAGTCACAAAGCTATTTCTTATAAGGTAATCCAAGGAAACTAATATACACAAGTAAAACTCACTAGATCTAATGTAATAACCTAGTCACTCCATTTTCATTAAGAAAAATCCTTAGATCAATGGAAATACAACTGAAATATCATACATACTAGGTTTATCTACTAAATCATATGAACTATTTGAGAAATCTCATAAATCCAGCCCCAAAGGATGGGTGATTGGGAATACCATTTGCATACCATATAGGTAACCACTTAATCCCATGTATAATGATCATGACATTCTATATAAACATAATGAAACTTCCTGGACCCCATAAACCCATATCCAGTAGTTTACATTATTCGTATAAAGTGAAATAGTTCCCAAAGTATCAAACAATTTAGTATTATTGGAATACCATATACATATATTAAATACATTTTAAAACATAACATATAACCAGAACGTATTTCCCAAATATGAATTACCTCTCCAAGATATCCTTGTAAACTACACACAGTCCACCTCTTGGTTTCCTAGGAAAAAAACAAATAAGGGTAAGATCAAATGATGAGTATTGATTACATTAATACATAAGCTTATATACCATAAATAAGGAATAAATGATATGGAATGAATTAATGAACAACATGAATCTATAATCAATTGAAACTAAGAGAATTTTATATCTAAGTCATTAAATGAAAACATGGATAATAATAATCATTGAACTCATATTGATAGAATTCATGATATTGAACATCAGAAACATAGTTCCATGTCCTTGTGGAAATACCCCTTCATTTAATGGGAAAAGTAATACACAAAAACCAATCCTATTATATCTCACAAGACCCATCAATGCTTCTAAGGGATATATAATCATTTCCCTCACCCATCACCTGATGAAGTTCAATGAAATCACAATAAGAGTCATTAAAACCTTTAATACCATTCTCTGATGAACCTCTTACCAAATAAAACATGGATATACATATATTTAGATGTATTGATGTTAAATAATTCCCTATTAAATATAATTATGTGGATATCTAGGAGATAATTTCTTAATCATCTTGGAATCCATGGGGGTTATTGTAATCGAAAAGAATCATGCCACACACTTTTCCGCATGACCCATGCTATAATCCTCACATAGAAAAAACATGTCGCGTTTGATTAGAAATGTGTCTCAATGATAGAGGAATAAGAATATTTGACATACATATTCCTTGATACTACTCACAAACTAATTGATATGGATTTATAAAAAATGTAACCCAATTTTGTTGCATGGTGGTGAGAACCGGCCTTTGGGATTAGGCTATGGATTTTGGAAATTGTTGATAAAATGGTGTTGATTCCATAAAATCATTTTTTAGGTTCTTCTAGGAAAAAAAATTCAACTTATACCATCCTGATATAGGTTTATAACTATATCAAAGGGAATATAACATATCATAAACTTCTATTTTACTTGTCATAGAGCCCGAATATAATTATGGATCAAAAGTTATGTCTATTGGTATCTTTATGATATCAAACATTTATCTCCTTCCCATAGGTCCCATGGACGATGTATAAATAGACAACCCAACCCATCACCTCTAATTTTAAAGAGGATTGATGAACACCTAGATGATGAAGCAAGGTTATAACTCTAATCACTCTACTCCTTCACCATATAAGTCCATACATACTTGGGAAATCAACTATGTATACAAATCTATGATTATGAGTCCCCAATCTCATAGATAATTTTTTGACCCATACTTGGGAAACCCACAATTAGATGACCTGTACATGGGAAACCCACACTTTGGTGACCCACACATTGGTGAACCATACATGGGAGACCCACACATAGGAGACCCACACAAATGTATCCCATTATTGGGAAACCAACAATTGGGAGACCCAAAAATAGGTGACCCACACAAGCGTGACCCGTACCTGGGTGACCCACACTTAGGAAACCCCCACTCGGGTGAGCCAAGCACCGGAGACCCTTCACCCAAGTAACCATACTTGGGAGACCCTTTACCCAAGTCACTCAATTTGGTCAACCATTCACCCATGTAAACATACATGGGAAACCCTTATCCCAAGGAACCTACAAATAGAAAAATCCACCTAATTATATCTCCCATTAAGTCTACACACTTTCTTTATCCCTCACTAGGGATAAAAACCTTTTACATCTCTATAACTATATATAATAACCAATAATCTCTTGCCACATAACCTGGAATTGAATCATGACATTTAAACTTAGATTTGATATTCTCTTCTTAGAAACATTAACAATCTCTATTCCTCATCCTATTACCAACACATGATAGGGGAAATAAAAATATGGGAATCCTCACTATATTAAGCCCCAACCATAACTTAATATCTATGATTTGAGATTTTCCTCATTGTTCCAAAAACATGGGAATCCCCTATGTGTAATCCCTAACCAAAACATAATCTCCATGACTAGAGATTCTCCTCAGGGTTCCAAAAATATTGGTGTCCTCCTATGTTAACGACCCAACCAATCATTAATCCCCTTGAGTTTATATTATCCTCATGGTTCCAGAAACATGTATATCCTATTAGGTGTAATTAAATTCAAAATATTAATATCCACGAGTATTGATTGTCATCTTGGATCCATAAATATTGTCATCCACATAAGTGTAGGTCCCAAACAAACCATAGACTTCATTGTTTGAGATTATCCTCATGCTTCTAGAAATATGGTAATCCTCTTAGATGTAATAAACATCCAAACCTTAATCTCAAAGAGTTTATATTATCTACAGGGTCAAGAATCATTGTTGTCCTCCAACATGTAACCCCAAACCAAAAATTAATCTCCTTGAGTTGAGATTATCATCATGGTTATGGAAATATTGGAATCCTCATAGGTGTATTACCCAAATATACATTAGTCTCCATTAAAATAAATTACCCTGATGGATCTATAAATATGATAATCCTTAGAAGGTAAAGGCAAAACCAAACTATAATATCCATGAGTTGATATTATCCTTATGGTTAAAGTCAGTGTATAATCCATCTTTCAAATATAATGGTTTTCTCTCATGAAATGTGAATGACTTCCTATTGTATCTTTTTTATCACACTGAACATGAATCACATGTGCATAGAGTTATATAATAATCATTACATCGGTATAATGAAATTAACTCTATTATGGTCCTCTTACTAAGGTGCATTCTCTGATAATTCCATTGACCTGTGTAGATATTTATTCCCACATTCATCAGGTACATTTGAAGAATTTCTAAAGTTTAACCCCAACACCAGAACACCATATGCCTCCATGGAGGAAAATAAAAACTAGGGATCCCAGTTTGTCACCTTTAAACCAAAGAATCTTGAATTTTTAAGAAAAACATAAAAAACTGAAATACATGTAGTGGTTTCTGTAAAAATCATGGTCTCTATCAGATCATTGGCATTGGGGTAAACAGTTCGGGCCAATGATTTGGGAATGATTCCTCAATATGGATTAAATTTGTAAGGGAATATAATAGTAGATAATAATACCCCTCAAAAGGGTGTGGTGATAACGAACTACCATCATCTCAGCCAAATTGTTTCTACGGTTTCTCTGGAAAATTCTAAGTGACTGCCAACATTAGGACAACAGGTCCACATTAACTCCAAAGGATTTCATATGTGAAATATATCAATGTTTATGTTAGAAACATGGTATCATCAAAGAAATAGGGAGTACTATAATTAAATAAATATATTTGTGATGGTACTATCAATGTGATAGTATATCCATGAAAGATAATAATCAGGATCAACTGTTTTCAATGGTAGGTGACCAAGGAAATGGTAGGAAAAATATTTCATTGTTATTATCTAGAGTTTATCAATGAAATTTCCCTTTAGAATATATAATTGTTTGGAACATTGTAATATAGTAAAAAATATTAGACATGCACCACATGATAAAAGCTCGAATATTTTATTATATTAATAAAATATTTATATTTATAGAATAAATAGGGGAACAATAATTTAATGTATTACAATGGGAAAAATTGAAAATAATACAATAATAATTTTGAAATTTGAGACTTATCCATCCCCAAGAATAATCATTCTCATGAATAACACAGTAGAAATAAAGAAGTATACCAGTAATAAAATATAGATTTTGAAATTGAAAACTTATAACCGTGAGATTAAATATAAGTGAATAAAGAGTGAATAAACTATAAGTAATTTACAAATATTTTTAATATCATATGATCACAATAAACCAGATCATTGAAATAGTAATCTAACCATACGAATAGTAAACAAACCATTGGAATATTAATCTGATCGATAATAATATTAACCCGACCATTAGAATAGCATCCTCAACTATGGAAATGTGAAATCTTATAGAATGGGAATATGACATAAATATATCATGATAAAAGTAAATAAATATTTTTAAAATTATAAATTAATAGTACGTATTTTTGTAAAAAATTTATATTTTATATTCATTTTCATAAAATATATAATTATTTAAAAAGATAGTTATTTTCACAAAATGTTTTTATAAATTAATAGTGTGTTTTATTGTTATGATAATATAATTTAATGAGACCTTAAAGTAAAATTTCAATGTGTGAGAAAATTGATCATAATTTTAAATTTTTTTTTTCTAACAAAATGAGGATTTAATTAAAAAATTATGTTTTCCATAGATAGAAAATTATTTTAATAAAATGGATTCATTTTTTTATTCTACATTTTTTAAAATGGATAGTGTGAATTTTAGTTATTTTTCCAAAAATAGTTGAACATTTTTTAATATTAAAATACAAAAAAATATGATAATTAACATTATATGGTAAATACATGAATTTTCCCATCATAGATGATGTAATAACAATTTATTTCAGAATCAAATTAACTATTTAATGCATATATTCAAAATAATAAATTATTTTTTTGTTCTGGAATGAAAATAATAAACTAATGATTATAATATTCAAAAACACCCTTCTCCTCCCCTTCTAAATACTACCTCACACAACTGTAACTACTCACACCTTTTGAGACGTTTATATTTTCAAATTTATATCTAATTATCTTTCTAATAAACTCATAATGTCATAGTTTTTATAGAATCACTAAAATAACAATTCCATGTGTCTTAATAGGTTTTCTATGGAGATGAAATTCAAGATGTAATATTATCAAACAAATCATTTTAAATTATTTTCTTTTTCCACCTTCTTCTCACCTCCCTCAAACAACATTCAATAATTACATAAATATTATATATTTTTTATAATTAAATAGTTGTAATGTAATATATATTGTCCACTATATTCCCTTCTAAACTTATTTTAAAAACAAAACCATTTTCCATATTATGTTTGTTTTTTTCCTCTATGGACATTGATTTGTCATTTTTATTACCCCTTTAAAGGCTAGTCATAAAAATATTCTTTTGGTTAAATAAGTTGATAATAAGTATTTGATAACTTATTTCATTTTCATTAAATAATATATACATATAATATTAAATAAAATTAAACTAGTTCATGATGGTTTTCAAAACCACTTAATAGACTAATTGTATAACGTTTACATTTTTACTAAGTTAATCATCCATATGTCAAAAAATGGATATTTTGAATCATTATTATTTATTTAAGGAAATTAAGATCAATTTGTTTTTCTTCTAGAGTTGTATTCACATTTGGTAATAAGTCCTCTATTTACACACAAGTGATCTGACCATGGAACACTGAAATGAACTCTCTCAGATAAAAGAAATTAAAGATTCTTTATCATTGAAATGGTTATAAATGATCATAATAAAAGTATAAAAAAACAGTTATAAAGGGAAACTGGTCTCTCTAAGCCATTCTATTTCCTTTATGATTATTCATTCTCTCTCTTACCTCACATTATCTCTATATTATTCTAATTTTATTATTCTATATTATGTATATATTTACAAAAAATATATACTTATATTAACTCATTTTTCATTTATGAGGATATATATGTTTTAAAATGGTGTGTCATCTTTGTACTATGGTGATGGTAATCTTCTACGTAACATTCCAATTTTATCAGATGCATTTGAAGTGATAATTTGCTTTAAAATGTACCCTTTTGAATTCCTCTCAATAAGAAAACCCAATTTAAGGGAAATTATCTATTTTTTACCCCAATAAATGTACCACTTCATAAAAATTTTTAAACCACATTTTTATTAAAAAATTTATCATTTTATCATGGAAACCAGTTGTCTTACTTTTTTGTTTTAGAAAAATTATTATGGAATTTCCCTCTTTAAAGAATATCATTCATTTTTCCTAATACCCCACTTAATAGGTAAATTTATAAAGTTATTTATCCACTCATAATTAAATTATTCACATAACTTAGACATAATTTCACATGAACTATAATTAAATTATTCCAAGATTGATTATGTACCTTATTTCATAGAAATCATTAGGATATGCTAACTGGTTATGATTTATGACATTGTAATGAAACCCATTTCTGTTTATAGGTAGTTTATATGTTTATGCATTATGTTTGATTTATTTATATTGTATATAAATTTATGTACATGTTATTTTTAGTGTGATAATTTTTTTCTCTAATGCACAGGGAAATGTTTTTATCACATGAGACATTATGTATGGGATTATTTAACAAACCTAATCCTTGATGGGACTCTTTACACCATGTTGTCTTGGAATTTAGTCTTAACTTATGAGTATTACATTATTATGTTTTATCCACATTCCAATTTTACCATGATCTTATGATTCTATTTTATCTATTTTATTCCTCTATATTATTATTCAATATTATTTTATTTTATGTTATCATGCTACTCTTTCTGACTCATATGTTATGATTCATTACCATGTTTACTCCCATACTAGGCTTTATAGGTAAACCATTTTTTAATGTACTTCCCAGGTTTTCCAATGTAGTATTTGGAAATAAAAGTGATTTGGTATCGCATTAAGAGAATAATGTAATGAATTGTTTTATTTAGTTTTTTTATGTATTGTGAACCTTGTATTCCAAAGACACTAGGATTGATGTTTTTTATGTTGTGTTTATTGGATGTTTATGTTTAAAATAATGTAAAAATACATGTAACAGTATTGGGTCACTATAATTTGTATTATAAAATATATATTTATTTTTGGGGATTTGGGATAGAATAATTTATTGAGAATACTAAGGATAATTGTATGTATGAGATAATATCCTGAAATTTTGGTGAAATGTAGAGTGATTGGTTTATAAGAAATTACTTCCACATATGGATATAATAAGTGGATGTGGCTCCATAAGAGTTTTTCCTAGGGGTAATAATCATTAAAATATCACAATGGGTAGTAACCCAATCTTCACTTAGTGGAAGACAAACAAGCCTTATTTTACACCAAATTTGACACTCCTGGTATATATTTTTTGGAAACATCAAAAACTCTTGATGGTCCATTTTGAAGGACTTGAGTAGAATGTTAGGTTTTAAATCCAAATAATAAAAATTATTATATATACCCTAGACTGAAAAATAGATACTCCTAAGTTAGCATATAATTTTCATTTATTATTTATTCCCTCTATGTCAATAGTTTCAATTTTTACCTAATTTTTAGTTTGATTATTATCATCCATTTTTTATTCCAGTTAATGTCAGGAAATAATAGGAACTACTCAAATAACCAACATGATAGGAAATGTGATGATTTTCCTAATTATATGCTTAAAATATTTGGAGTTAGATATGGGAAGTTCAAGAAAGTATTGTCTCAAATGACTCATGCTATTAATAGTGACATGAATCAAGTAGAACACCCTCTTTCTCCTAAGAAATAAAAATTTATGGTTGAGTACCTTATGTGAAAAGCCTCCAAAATCTAGTGGATGTTATGATCCCATCAACATGGACTAATATACTAACTCAATTGAGATGATATTCACTATCTGTCATCATTCCAAATAATTTAAAGTAGTGTTTGTTTAACATCTTAAAGGGAAAGCTAATTAAAAGTTGACACTGATAAAGAACATGATGTATAAAGAGGAAATTAATTCCATGAAATGGATAAGATTATATAAAATATTTTTCAACAAATTTTATCCCTGGGGTCTTCATCATAAAATAGATAGGGAGTTCATTAGATTGAAATAAAAGGAGGATGAATCTATTGGGGTGTATGAGGAAAACATCACAAATAGTTCATTTTAAAACTATATCTTTGTTATCAATATTTAAAGTAAGCTTGACCAATTATTTATTGTATTAAGGTTGAGTCTATGAAAATATTTTTTTTATTTGAGACCTTGATCAATATGAAGAGATTTTATGTTTCCCTTTTGATTGAGATAAAGACTTGGGACTCTGAGCGGTCTCATTGGGTGGGAAATAAAAGTATAAAATGGGGTTTAATTCAGGGGTATATATAGAAAAATCTCACTGAGGAAGGAAAAACTTACATCCCACATGTAAAAAATGTGGTAAGAAGCATCCTATAAACTATTTCATGGAAACCAAGAGATTATTCAATGTGGAAAAGAGAGACACCGTGATAATCAAAGATAAAGAAATATTAAGAAATCTACTAATGAAAAGGTGAAAACTAAGGTTCAGGTCAACACTCAGTTTATGGTATATTGTTTAAACTTTATGGAACAATGAAAATTTGAGAACCAGTTACCTAAGGTAAGGGCTATATGAAACAATCAGTGACAACAACCTATAATGCCTAGAGAAAAAGGAAGGATATATTCTATGATTTTTTCGATCCTGATAATGATGTGGTTATAGGTATTTGATTTATTTATCAAATAATAGTAAGCATACATTTTGATTCTAGTTGTGCACATTCATTTATATCTTGAATGTTTAGTAGGACTATTCAAACACCTCCTCAAAACATGGGGGTAATGCTATTTTTTATAACAACAAACAAATAAAATATTTGCTCACATGTATATAAATCCTCCCCATTAAATGTTTATGGACCAGTCCTCCCATAAAATTTAATCCTAATTCTTTCATGTGAGTTTTATTCTACATTTGGCATGGATTGGCTATCATTATATAAAGCTAGTATAATCCTTTGAGAGAGATAGGTTTCTATTCACAACCCGAGGTATCCTATGATTATGTATAAGTGTAAGGAGGTAAATGAATATCCTTTTGAATTTTCATCTCACCTTTTTATATCATTTCATTATGAGAAATAATATATAGATTAAATTATTGATAATAAAGATAGAATCATTTATGAATACACTCCCTTTGTTAGGAACCAAATTGATGTATTCACTGAAGAGTTTATGTGTCTTCCTCCTGGATGGGATGTTGAGTTCTCAATTGAACTTATATCACAATCTATGCCCATATACAATCCTATTTAAAAAATGGGAAGGCCTAATTTGGAATAAAATTAGAAGTTGATAAAATAGAATCTTGAAAGTGATTTTATACACCCATGTTCTTCACAATGGGGTGCACTGACCAACTTCTTCAAGAATAAGGATTGGTCAATGTACCTCTTCATTGATAATTGTGACCTTACCAAATCCTGATAAAGAAAAAGTGTCTCCTACAATAGATTGATGAAAGTTTTGGTCATCCATATGGGCCCCAGTATTTCTCTAAGGTGGACTTTAGATCAAGATATCACCAATAAAAAGTGAATAAGAATGATATTCCCATGAAAATGTTCCAATAGAGGTATGGAAATGAAAAGTTCCTAATAATTCCCTTTAGACTCACTAATGCTAAAACAATTGGGTATTAAAGAATATATTCTCTAGATATTACCACAAAAAAATTATTATTGTCTTTATAGATGCTATATCAATATACTCTAAAAGTAAGGATAAGTATGAAGAGCATTTGAATTCTATGATAAAGACATTGTGAAAGTGGAAGCTATATGAAAATATAATAATTGTGAGTTTTGGATAGATAAAGTATCATTATTGGGGAATTTTATCACTATAAAATGGATATATTTGGGACCTTAAATGATAATGGAAATTAAAGAGTGACTTAGATATAAATCTATAATAGAGGTCTATACTTTTCATAGATTAGATGGCCATTACTAACTACTTGTGTGAAAATAATCATGATTGTTAAACCCAGTAATAAAAATGGCTAAGAAGGGGTTAATGTTTCTATAGACTCATAAATGTAAATATAGATTCAATGAAATACAAATAGTATTATTACTTCACTAGCCCTCAAAAAGACCTCATGTGGGGTTCTTTTTTTTAATACTACGATTTAATGCATGATTTGGACTTTGGATTAGTAATATTCATATTAATACTTTTAATTTATTATATCTATTGAGAGAAGTGTAAGATATTGAAATATCATAGGAGCCTAAAATATATATTCACAATCACTACTACAAAAACGGGCAAGGGAAGCGCCACCTTATATCATGGCTAAGCAAAAAAACGCTGATAAAGAGACCCTTTATCAGTGCATTTCTAGCACTGATAGAGGGACGCTTTATCAGTGCTCCAAAAGCGCTGATACAGAAACCCTCTATCAGTGCTAAAATTTAAGCGCTGATACAGGGCATCTTTATCAGCACTTTTCCAGCACTGATAAAAGGTCCCTCTATCATCGCTAGAAGGGCGCTGATAAAGACTCTCTTTATCACCACTCAAAAAAGCGCTGATAAAATTACCCTTTATCAGTGAAAAAATGTTAGCACTGATACATGAAGGATTTTCAGTGCTTTTTTAGCATTGATAAAGAGGACCTTTATCAGCGCTAAAAAAACACTGATAAAACCGTAGTCCATTTTTTTATAAAGTCAGTCACACAGTGCCCTCATTTCATCACAGCCTAAAGCTCTCGTGGTACTGGAAACATGTGAATCCCCTCCGCTTCCCGCTGATCTCCACATTGTCAGACCTCCACTGCCCTCATGATTCTCATTGTCGGACCTCTACCGCCTGTTGAGATTCATGTTGCCATTCCTCCACCTCCCTCGAGCTTTGCTTTTCTAGACCTTCGCCACCTGCTGAGCTTCTCTTTTTCGGACCTCTGCCGCCCTCGAGCTTCGTGTTGTCAGTCCTCCGCTGCCCGCTGAGCTTCACGTACCAGACCTCCTCCTCCCTTCGAGCTTCTCTTTGCACGGTCTGAAAAATCTATGAACCCCCTTGTTGTGGCTTATCATAGGATGAATGGTTTATTTTGATTTTGGTATTTTACTATTGATGATTGTGATGAATACATTGCTTTATGTTTGGTAGTTGTAACATGGGATACCTTAGATTTGTGAGTAATCAAATGAGTTCTAATCTATTTAGCCTTGAGGTGATCACTTGAGTCTATTTTTGATGTCCTTAAGAGGCCTAGTTTATATTGATTGTCTGGTCACATAACCAGGTGGTGTTCCGTGAGTGAGTCAATTTCCATTAGAACCTATAGGTCATATATCATCCTATGTTTCTCCAATTAAAATTAGTTTCTTTCCCATAATTATTTTAATGGATGATTTTGTGATTATGAGTTACTCCCATTTATTACCTTTATTATTTACTTTTTCTGTAGTTTATTTTTTATCTAACCTTGATTATTTAATTTTTCTTTTTTCATTACATCATTATTCTAGGATTTTCTATTAGTATAGTTTTTTTACTATAAATCAAAATGTGGAATCATTGGGTAATGTTTGACATGGGTTGATTTTCTTTAAATGTGATTTCTTATTATGTGTGTTGTTATTTTTATATAACTATATTATGTTAGGAAAATATAATTCCTTGTGAATTTTTTCATTTATAAAAAATTAAATATATATTTTAAAAAATGGTTGACCACAATGTTTTATTTTTTTAATAGATTGAATGCAGTTTTTTAATAGATGGAGTGCATCTGTGAGTGAGAGAATAACTTATTTTCATTGATGGAAGTGTTGAGGTAGTTCAATGAGTGAGCTGAGCCAATGATATATAATTTTTCAGTATCTTGATATCCCATGATTTTAAATGGGAATCAATACTTATTTAGTTCTTCAAAATGGTGTGGTAAGTGATTGAAATCAGAAAGAGGGAGCCCTCTCGGTTGAAAGATAAATTCATTTCAAAGTTTTATATCATACAATAGGGACATTAACCATGTTTTTTCACTTTATGAAATGAGAACATTGGACACACATATTAATATCTTGTGATTAGGATTATGATAATTTATTTTAAGGTTGAATATATTTTACCAAAATGTCACACGGTTTCATATCATGAAACTAGAACATATAGAGAGGGTGAGGTGAATTTTACATCCATAGAGTCCCTACACCCTGTGAAATATGGGTAGAGGATGAAAAAGGTTTAAGTTCATGATTTATGGACCAAAGGGGGTGTGTCCTAGAATTTTTTGCATGTCATGTAAGAATAACGATTGGTGGAAATATTGATATTCTCATCATCAATGGCAATCAATGAGTTTACACTATCGGAGTGAAGTTTATGAAAAATTTAAGGTCCTTCACACTTCGATTCCAGTTTCACTAGATTCTTCCTAGGTATCATCGATTCTCTTATCCAACACCATGTCACCATAAAGTAAGGAATGAAGGATAACCTTTTTCTCTAAGGACAACAACACCTGGTTCTGATGCATTTCTAGGTAATCCAATGCTTGAACCGTATTTTCTTCAAGGGGTTCCCCCTTCTTTCCTTCATGCAATCTAAGTAACTTTTTCTGGCAGTGCACTTGTATGGCATGATGCCCAGACCACAAATATTTCTAGCCTTGCCACACCTACCTCCATCTCTGTCCTTCTCCCTCACTGAGGTTACCGACTGCTTCTCTGTAGTGTCAAGGCCCCTTCCTAAAATTGTTTGTTCTATCTCCCTTGGATTTGAGCATGTCATCTAGCTCAAAATACATATTAATCTAGAGAGAACTCCCTCACTAGCCCCCAAGTTTCATTACCCATCCTTCCCCTGTCCCTTTGAATCCTCATCTCCCACTCATATGAGGCTTACCAACCAGAAGGGATTATGAAAATGTTCAAAATCAAGGGTCCTCAATGAGATATCATCCTCACACTTCAATAAGGCTACTAGCTCTAGATCCAATGCCATATCCATGTCCTACCCATCATTATTATCTTCATATGTAATGCTCATGGTCTTAGTTCCCATGTTAAATCAGACTTCTTCACTATAGAAATAAAAAAGCATAATGTAATTGTTTTTTTGTTGTCAAATAACACAAAAAATCCTATAATAATCATAGAATTATCCTAGAAGATTAAGTTCCATGTATTTCTACACTCTGACCCCTCCAATGGACACAAATGGTTATTTTGAACCAATAAATATGTTGTTGAGACTGTTCAAGATTGAAATCAATTCATCACTACTAAGGTGTCCAACGGTGACACCTCCTTCCTTATGACTTTTGTTTTTGGAGGCTATGACCCTCTTCAATGAGAATCTATATGGGGTGAACAAAATCCCATCAATCCCGGGCACCATCCATTGTTTTTGGGGGTGACTTTAATGTCATTTTCAACCCAAAGAAAAGGAAAGGTAGAATCCCATTCCATAGGAAGGCCATCATTGAGTTTTTTCAGTTCATGGCTGGGAACGGCCTCATTGATCTCATCTTCTCAGGTGACAGTTTCACCTGGTGCAACAACTATAGGGGGTATCACCACTTGTGGAGTCTATTGGATAGGTGTCTATCCAACATGAAATCCACTAACCTATCCTCAAATACCATTTTCTTCCATCTTGGTTGAGGTATTTTGATTCACTCCCCCCTCTTGGTTTCCATTTCTTCTTGGAAAGATCATCCGAAATGGTTTCACTTCCACCAGCAGTGGGTTAACATCCTAGGGTACCAGGACATGGTTTTTGAAATATGGAATGAACCCTTATAGGAGTATCGGTCTAACTTCAACCTAAGTGACCTAACCATGAACCTCGATAGGTGCATGTTCGCCCCTTCCTCCTCAGGAACCTTTACAACCTGGGACTATTGTCATATATGGGCTCATTCAGAGTATTTTGATATATGGAATTATACCTTGGGTTTATTGGATTTTTAACACCAGTTTGATTTTTACGTGTGACTATATACTTACTAAATTTTCTTATTATTTCTTACACACCACCACTTGAGTCGAGTAACCTAATTGAAATCCATACTGGTACATTGGTTCTAATATGGTTATGGTTTTTTATGTGTTTGTGACATGTGTATGTGTAGATATATGGGTATTAAGGCATGATGATATTGAATGTAGGGCAAAGACCAAGGAGTGTTTGATGTATAATTCTTGATTATTATTGTGTTTGGACTGGGGTGATTTGAGGAAACTATAATGAATCTAAAGTAATTATATTTAATGAAAATGAATAAATACTAATTTTTAGGCTCTATTAATCTCTATTTTTACAGAACTACTTGCTCTATTGAATGACATGCTCCTGGAAGATAATGAGCTCCCAATCCGGACATATGAAGCTAGACGAATGCTACGCTCGATGGGTATGATTTCTGAAAGAATACATGCATGATGGAAAGATTGTATATTGTTTCTTAAGGAGAACAAATCACTTATATAATTTCCAATGTGTGGTGATTCTCGATACAAGAAAGATAAATCCAATCCCACAAAAGTTGTATGGTATTTTCCAATCATTCTAAGGTTTAGGCGTTTATATGGTAGTGAAGAAACTGCAAGACAATTGTCATGGAATGCAGATAAAAAAATAAAGATGGGAAATTACATCATCCGGCAGACTCTCCCCAATGGAATAAAATTGATCATGAGTATCTAGAATTTGGAAAAGAGACGAGAAACCTTAGTCTTCCGTTATCTACAGATGGAGTGACTCCTTTTGGTTTTCAAACCAGCACTCATAGTACATGGCCTATTATGTTGGTAAATTATAACTTACCACCCAGGTTATGCATGAAGCTGAAATTCATAATGTTATCTATGCTTATATTAGGACCAAAACAACTAGGTAACGATATTGATGTTTATCTAGCTCTTTTGATCGAGGATTTGAATTTATTGTGGGATTCAGGTGTTATGTTGTATGATGCTTATAAAAGTGAATACTTCATGTTGAGAGTGATGTTGTATGGGACAATAATTGATTTCTCTACTTATTGAAATTTTTTAGGCTGTAGCATTAAAGGAACTCAAGGGTGTCTCATGTGCGAAGAAGATACAAAATCAATTTGGTTGAAACATTCATCGAAATCTGTGTTTCTAGGACATTGTAGATTTCTACCATAGTGGAATAAGTACCGATCTTGGACGAAATCATTCAATTGAAGTTCAGAACAATGTGCAGCACTGTCTCCACTAACAGGTGATCAGATGTTTGAGAAAGTAGAAGATCTGAAAACTGTTTTTGGTAAACCATTTTCAAAAAACCAAACAAAAATCAGTTGGAAAAATAGATCGGTTTTTTTGAAATACCATACATGAATTTTTTGTACGTCAGACATTTTCTTGATGTGATGCATATGGAAAAAAAATGTTTGTGAGAATGTTATCGAAGCATTGCTAAATGCCCCTAGAAAAAAAGATGGAATTAAGGCATGGTTGGACATGGTTGAAATGGGAATACGAGAAGAGTTGGCTATCGTGAAGGGTGAAAAACTAATGTTTCTTCCTCCAACTACTTATACTCTTTCTAGGTAGGAGAGATATCAGTTTTGTAACTTCTTCAATGATGTAAAGGTTCTAGAGGGGTATTCATAAAATATCAAGAACATTGTGTCAATGACTGATTTGAAGTTAAAAGGTTTGAAATCACATGATTTCCATGTTTGGATGTAAGATCTAATTACTATAGATTTATGTTTCATTTTTCCCAAGAATTTTTGTCATATGTTAACCAAACTTTGTTTCTCTTTCAAATCTATATGTAGCAAAGTTTTAGACCCGGTGAAATTTCCAGCTATGGAAAAATAAATTTTCATCATATTATGTGAATTAGAAATGTTCTTCCTGCCAACATTCTTTAATATAATGGTTCATTTGATGATTCACTTGGTGAGAGAGATTCGACTTTGTGGTTATGTGTACTATATATGGATGTATCCTGTTGAACTGTATATGAAGATTTTGAAAGGGTATGTCAAAAATTGAACTCGGCCAGAGTGTTGTATAGTGGAGCAATATATTGTCAAGGAAGCCATTGAATTTTGTACCGAATACCTATCTGATGTAAAAATCATTGGTCTCCTGAAATCTCCTCACACTGGACGCATTGAGGGTGAGGGGATTTCTGGAAGAGAAGTTGTGACAATCAGTATTACAGATCGGGAGCAGGCCCATCTTTATGTTTTTCATAATAGTTGGGAAGTTTCTCTATATATTAAAACTCACAAAGAAATTATTAGGTAGTTTAATCTATCAAGGGCTGAAAAATGGTTATCAAATACACATAATCACCAGTTTATGGGATGGTTTTAGGACCATATTTTTAAGCAGTTGGATGAAAATTCGAATTCAATTTCCAAACGACTTCGATGGCTAGCTATTGTACCAAGTGTGTATGTATTATCTTACAGTGGTTTTGTAATTAATGGTTATACATTCTATACAGATGAACTAGATGAAGATAGTACCATGAAAAATAGTGGAGTTACACTAGTGGATGAAGCGATGCATGTTTCTGGTAGTGAGGACATAAATAAAATTTATGCAAATATGTCATACTTTGGCATTATCAAACTAATATGGGATTTGGATTATATGACATTCCAATTGCTAATTTTTGAATAAAAATGGGTTGATAACAACCGTGGAGTTAAAATAGATGAATGGGGATTTTTGAAAGTTGATTTTAGTAAATAAGGATATGAAGACGAACAATTTATAATGGCATCAAAAGCGGTAAATGTTTTTTATGTTCCAGATCCCGCAAACTGAAAGTGGTCGATTGTTCTGTTATCATCCAAAACTAATGAAGGTTTTGATGAAAATTCAGTTGAGGGAGATCCTTTAAGTGGTACGTTGCAATCATTTCGGAGCGGTCCCAATGACGATGATGTTTTGTATGTTATAGGAGACCACAATGAAGGGGTTTGGATAATCGATAGAGGTGTCAAATCCCTTCAACCTTTGAAAAAAAGAAATAGAGTTCAATAAAAAGATTATATTTTGTTTGTAATATAGATCTTGTTATCTCATGTTATTATAGTATCATTACTAAATTTATGTAATCTAAATTAACTGTTCATCCACTTTTGCAAATAATGACTTTTGCACATTCTGGTGCTCTTAACCTTGAGGCTGAATAAGTCTCTCAAGATGCTGCTGCTCCTGCTACTATGGATCCTATTGCTCCTACTGCTCCTGCTGCTGTAGCTCCTGCTGCTCCTGCTACTGCGGCTCCTACTGCTCCTAGTTTTGAGGTCCAATAACCATCAGCACATTCCGTTGATTCCATTTCAGATGAACATATTGATAATGTTGATATCGATGAAATGGTCGGGAATGAAGAACCGACGTCGCAGAAAACACATGTGCGTCGTAGTTTGATGGTGTTAGCAAAAGTTCTTAAGGAGAAAAGAAAAGGTGTTAAATTTGAAGTCAGATGGAGTGCATGAATCCAACATGTGACTCCCAATAAGGCTATGTTTAGCATCTACATTGGAGTTGTTACTCAACAACGCATGCCGATTGACATAGATTCATGGCACAATGTTGTGTTTGGGATGAAGCCTATGATCTAGGAATAAATTACGGTAACATTATGAATTTATTTATTTAATTTACTAGAAAATAAAATAATGAAATAATGTATTACTCTTTTCAATCTCTTGTAGAGTACATTTATAGTAGAAGATTCACACAAGGATTATGTACTAAGGCTTGCAGGAAGGATTCATTGAGGTTTTCGCACTATTTCAACAAGATGTCACCTGAAAGATTCCAATGGTAAAATAAACCTACACCCACCCATTGTCTACGCTCACCTGATATCCCAAGAAGCATGGGATACATTTATTGACCGTCATGGGGATGAGAAGTTTTAGGTACATTGTGGGTGACAATAAGTTGTTTGAAGATACCTGTATTCATCACTTTAATTGTTAATATTTCATTTATGAAACAGAAACTCTGTACTGAAAATAAGGAACGTGCATCAAAACCAACATACCCCTATCGTAATGAAAGGATGGTGTACGCTTCATTTGAAAATAAAATGGTACGAATTTTAAAATTACAGTAATATTGTTAGGTTCCAATAAACAAAATCATAATTATCTTTCTATGTTTATATGTAGATTGATGAGTCTAAAACAAAATACACTTCCATCCCACGTCATTTGCTATGGAAGGAGGCACGTGTGAATATAGAAGGGAAGTTAGTTGATGAGAGCACCCAAAAGTGTGGGAAATATGTGTATGTATGACACGAAGATAAAAAGATTTGTTATAAATTGCTATTACATAAAAATAATTGGTAATTTTTCTATATCTGACAGTCACAGGAATCAGCTACACCTCTAGTGGATACAGACCTATTATTGACGGATTTCAAGCGGATAGAAAAATACGGTCCTTTCAGAGGTGTGGGGTTTTGGGTGACACCCCTAGTATATTTTTATAAGAAGAAAAAAATGGATGATGCAGATGAAAAATTGGAACAAATGAGTGAAAAAATAGAAACACTTGAAGAATGATTGCAATGGAAGGGAGAGTTTCTAGCAATGTTTATGGGTGGGAAGAAAAGGGATGACACAAGTAAGGAACAACCAGCGCATGAACATCCCGCCCCACACCCCACCAGCTTTGAGGCAATCCATTCCCCTAAAAGAACTGTCTTAGCTGTGGTAATCAATATTCTAATAATTGTTCCCATGAAATGTGAAACAGACAAACACTAATAACTTTTTTTTACTGATCTTCTACATGGTGATAATGATTGTGATTTATATCTATCAACACCCACCTATCACCTTGTAGCGAGGGATAAAGTGTTCAATATCCCAGATTCCATGATGCATAATAGACCACTTCCGAAAGATCATCTGAAAGTGACAATTACTGTAGCTCATGATCCAAATGCATAGTTACCCATACCACATGTTGACGATGATATTCATACAGTCGAAAAGGTTATTGGTACATTCATTTCATGGTCATCACAACTTGTAAGAGTACATGCAGACAAAGTGGTATTTATTTCCTTTTTTCATGCTAAACCTTTTACAATTAATGAAAAATGGGTATGAACCAATGATTGTTGTTATAGATGGAGAAAGGGATGGGGGTGACAAACGTCGGCTCAAAATCATCTAAAGGATCGACTAACTGACCCCAAGGAGCTACTGAAAGCACAATAACACCACCTATTCTCTATCCACATTTACTAGAATTGAATACTCATGTGGATACAAAGTTAAAAGATGGTAATAGTCATATAGTGGTTTTTGAAGAGAATATATACGGAGAGGAAAGTCAGGATTTCGTTGCTGCTGAAAATGTAAATGATATCCTTGAAAACGGTTGGCTAGGCATCACAGTTGTAAATGTATATATGAGGTATGTTTCCATGAATTGATTTTCTAAAAGCTAATCTAATGTGAAAATTACGACTAAATACATTTTATATTGTTGAAAGATGCATTTATGAAAAATAATTAAAGGAATTTTCCCATGACAAAAGATTTGGACTCGTTAGTCCTCATACGACATCAACACACCTAACAAAATTAGAGCCATCAAAAAGGGATGCAATAGTGAACAACTTGCTGATAACATTTTAAAGAAAGATTACATATGACAGACTCTTCATAATACCAACAATGCAGGGGTAAAATTCAACGATTAAATCATATCAATTATATTTTCACTTCTTTTATTACTTATTCCTTTTTGTGTTTTTAGGCAACATTGGATGCTAATTGAGGTGAACTTGGGTACTCCGAAGATTTATTTTCTGGATTCAAAGCAAGAATATCCATCAAATCGACCACACATGATGGAGTTTGTGAATCTGTAAGACACTAAATCTTACGTTTTATGTCTAAAAATCAAGTAATATAATTTATATTATCTTTTACTGAGGATTCTGTTATGATAGGGTGGTGTATCATTTTCATCTAAAAAAATGAGGTCAATGGATAACTATTAGGAGGTGATCAAGTACTACATATGGACAAATATCAGGGTATATATAATAAAATTTCACTATCCAACAAATCACAACACAAGTTACTAATTCTCCGATTGATCAATTGTTTTCTAGTGTACAAAGCAAACAAACGGTAATGATTGTGGTTATTATGTTTTTAAATTTATGAAAGTGATTGTTTTTCATCAACAAACTACCATCCCTAAAGAGGTATTTTCAAAAACAACTACTAGTTCGTTTAATTTATTTGTTAATTCTTTATTTTTATATTTTGCAGTACTACTCTAACTTCCAAAAATCCTCATACTCCAAAGATGATATAGATGTGTTCATAAATGAGTGGGCCGCATACCTGATGGCAGATTGTACACAAATACAATGAATATCTGACTTGGGGACATGTGCAATTGGTGGTCATTTATGAGAGGGGTTAAGGGGATCAAAAGATAAAACATTGTCGAATGTAAATGTTCGTAGGAAAATTTTAATTGTTATTAAATAAAACATCCTATCTCCAATGAGTCATTTTCCCATTTTAATAGATGATATGCACTAGAAACAAGCAAGAATTCTAAACCACTCAAAGGGTCTCTCTTTTGTTTAAAATGGACACAATTTTAAGTGAAAACAACAACTGACATACGAAAATCCGACCAAACGCATTTGGATTGTGTTGATCATTTTGGAGAATGATCCACAGGTCCTTTGGGATGTGTACGAGTCATCCCCACCTCATTCTGAGGCACGGCGTGGCCAGTAGCACTCAAAGGGTCTCTCTTTGGTTTGAAATGGACAAAATTTTAAGTGAAAACAACAATTGACCTATGAAAATCCAACCAAAAGCCTTAGGATCATCTTGATATTTTATGATAACGATCCAAGGGTCCTTGGTGACATGTAAGAGTCACCCCATCTCAATCCAAGGCACGGTGTGGCCAGTACCACTCAAAGGGTCTCTATTTTGTTTAAAATGAACACAATTTTATGTGAAAACAAGAACTGACCAATAGAAATCTAACCAAATGCATTCGGATTATGTTGATCCTTTAGGAGAATGATCCACGTTTCCTCTTTGAAGTGTATGAGTAAACCATGCCTCAATCTGAGGCACGGTGTGACCGATATCATTCAAAGGGTCTCTCTTTTGTTTAAAATGGACACAATTCTAATTGAAAACAACAACTGACCTATGAAAATATGACCAAACGCATTTGGATTGCCTTGATATTTTATAATAATGATCCAAGGGTCCTTTTTGACGTGTACAAGTAAACCCCACCTCAATATAAGGCATGGTCTGTCTGGGACCACTCAAAGGGTCTCTATTTTGTTTAAAATGGACACAATTTTAAGTGAAAGCAACAACTGACCTACTGAAATCCAACCAAACACATTAGGATTGTGTTGATCCTTTAGGATAATGATCCAAGGGTCCTTTTGGACATTTATGATTCATCCTTGCCTCAATATGAGGCACATTGTGGCTGGTATCACTCAAAGGGTCTCTCTTTGGTTTAAAATGGACATAAGTTTAAGTGAAAACAACAACTGACCTACGGAAATCTGACAAAACGCATTAGGATTATCTTGACCTATTATAAGAATGATAAATGGGTCCTTTTTGTCATTTATGAGTAAACCATTCCACAATCCAAGGCACGGTGTGGCTGTTACCACTCAAAAGGTCTCTCTTTTGTTTAAAATGGACACAATTTTAAGTGAAAAACACAACTGACCTACGGAAATCTGACCAAACACATTCGGATTGTGTTGATCCTTTAGGAGAACGATCCAATGGTCCATTGTGATCTGTATGAGTCATCTCTGTCTCAATCTGAGGCACGGTGTGGCCGGTAGAACTCAAAGGGTCTCTCTTTGGTTTAAAATTTTCACAATTTTAAGTTAAAACAAAAAATGACCTACAGAAATCTGACCAAATGAATTCAGATTGTGTTTATATTTTATAAGAATGATCCATGGGTCCTTTGTGATGTTTATCAGTCAAACCCGCCTCAATCCGAGGCACGGTGTGGCTGGTATCACTCAAAGGGTATCTATTTTGTTTAAAATGGACACAATTTTAAGTGAAAACAACAACTGACCTACGAAGATCCATCCAAACCCATTCAGGTTGTGTTTATCCTTTAGGATAATGATCCAAGAGTCCTTTGGGATGTGTAATAGGTATCCCCACCTCAATCCGAGGCACGGTGTGGCCAGTAGCATTCAAATGGTCTCTATTTTGTTTAAAATGGACACAATTTTAAGTGAAAACAACAACTGACCTACAGAAATCCAACCAAACTCATTCGTATTGTGTTGAAACTTTAGTATAAAGATCCTAGATTCCTTTTTAATGTGTGTGAGTCATCCCCACCTCAATCCGAGGCACGGTGTGACCGCTATCACTCAAAGGGTATATCTTTTGTAAAAAATGGAGACAATTTTAATTGAAAACAACAACAGACCTAGGAAGATCCAACCAAACGCATTAGTATTGCCTTGATATTTTAAAATAATGATCCAAGGGTCCTTGGTGACATGTAAGAGTCAACATCTCCTCAATCCGAGTCATGGTGTGGCTACTACCACTCAAAGGGTCTCTATTTTGGTTAAAATTGACACAATTTTAAGTGAGAACAACAACTGACTTACGTAAATTAAACCAAACGCATTACAATTGTGTTTATCTTTTAGGAGAATAATCCAAGGGTCCTTTGTGATGTTTAAGACTCATCCTAGCCTCAATATGAGGCACATTGTGGCCGCTAGCACTCAAAGGGTCTCTTTTGGTTTAAAATGGACAAAATTTTAAGTGAAAACAACAACTGACCTACGGAAATCAAACCAAACACATTCGGATTGTCTTGATATTTTATATGAATGATCCATTGGTCATTTTTGACCTATAAGAGTCAAACCACTTTCAATCCGAGGCATAGTGTGGCCGGTACCACTCAAAGGGTATCTATTATGTTTAAAATGTACACAATTTTAAGTGAAAACAACAACTGACTTATGAAAATTCAACCAATCGCATTCGGATTGTGTTGATCCTTTAGGAGAATGATACAAAGGTCCTTTTTAATGTTTAAGAGTCATCCTATCCACAATCCAAGGCAGGTTGTGGCCGCTATCACTCAAAAGGTCTCTCTTTTGTTTAAAATGGACACAATTTTAATTGAAAACAACAACTGACCTATGAAAATCCAACCAAACGCTTTATGATTGTCTTGATCTTTTATAAGAATGATCCATTGGTCATTTGTGACATGTACGAGTCATCCCCGTTTCAATCCGAGGCATGGTGTGGCCAGTACCACTCAAAGGGTCTCTCTTTTGTTTAAAATGGACATAATTTTAAATGAAAACAACAACTGACCTATGGAAATATGAACAAACGCATTCGGATTATGTTGATCCTTTAGGAGAACAATGAATGGGTCCTTTTTGACGTGAAAGTGTAATCTCTTCCTCAATCCGAAGCATGGTGTGGCTGGTAGCACTCAAAGGGCCTCTCTTTTGTTTAAAATGGACACAATTTTAAGTGAAAACAACAACCGACCTACATAAATTGGACCAAACGCATTCGGATTGTCTTGATCTGCTATAATAACGATATATGGGTTCTTTTTGACGTGTAAGAGTCAACCTCGCCTCAATCTGAGGCACGGTGTGTCCGGTACCACTCAAAGGGTCTCTCTTTTGTTTTAAATGGACACAATTTTAAGTGAAAACAACAACTGACCGACGGAAATCTGACCAAATGCATTCGGATTGTGTTGATCATTCAGGAGAATGACTCACGGGTCTTTTTGGATGTGTACGAGTCATCCCTGCCTCAATATCAGGTTCGGAGTGACCGGTAGCATTCAAAGGGTATCTCTTTGGTTTAAAATGGACACAATATCAAGTGAAAACAACAACAGACCTACGAAAATCTAACCATCAAATTCTGAGTGTCTTGATCTTTTATAAGAATGATACATGGGTATTTTATGATGTGTACAAGTCAACCTTTCCTCAATCTGAGGCATGGTGTGGCCATTACCATTCAAAGGGTCTCTCTTTTATTTAAAATGGACAGAATTTTAAATGAAAACAACACTAACTTATAGAAATCTAGCCCAACGCATTCTTATTGTGTTTGTCCTTTAGGATAACGATACATGTCTTCTTTTTGATGTTTATGATTCATCCCCGCCATAATCTGAGGCACGGTGTGGCCACTATCACTCAAAGGGTCTCTCTTTGGTTTAAAATGGACACAATTTTAAGTGAAAACAACAACTGACCTACATAACTCTGAACAAACACATTTGGATTGTCTTGATATTTTATAATAACGATCCATGAGTCCTCTGAGACATGTGAGAGTCAAAATTTCCTCAATTTGAGGCTCGGTGTGTCTTGTACCACTCAAAGGGTCTCTCCCTTGTTTAAAATGGACACAATTTTAAGTGAAAACAACAACTGACCTACGGAAATTCGACCAAAACCATTAGGATTGTGTTTATCCTTTAAGAGAATGATCCACGGGTCCTTTTTGATGTGTATGAGTCAATCTAGACTCATTTAAAGGCATGGTGTGGCCGGTATCACTCAAATGGTCTCTATTTTGTTTAAAATGGACACAATTTTAAGTAAAGAACACAACTGACCTATGGAAAACTGACCAAACGCATTCATGCTGGTTTAACCTTTAGGAGAACAATCCATGGGTCCTTTGTGATGTGTACGAGTCAAACCCACCTCAATCCGAGGCACGGTGTGACTGCTATCACTCCAAGGGTCTCTCTTTTGTTTAAAATGGACAAACTTTTAATTGAAAACAACAACTGACCTAGGAAAATCAGAACAAACGCATATGGATTGGATTTATATTTTATAAGAATGATCCAATGGTCCTTGGTGACGTGTAAGAGTCAACTTCGCATCAATCTGAGGCACGGTGTAGTCGGTACCACTCAAAGGGTCTCTATTTTGTTTAAAATGTACCCAATGTTAAGTGAAAACAACAACTGACCTACAGAAATCTGACCAAATGCATTCATATTGTGTTGATCCTTTAAGATAACGATCCAAATGTACTTTGTGATGTGCAAAAGGAAACCCCTCCTTAATACGAGGAACAGTGTGACCGCTATCACTCAATGGGTCTGTCTTTTGTTTAAAATGGACAAAATTTTAATTGAAAACAACAAATGGCCTATAGAAATCTGACCAAACGCATTTGGATTGCCTTGATATTTTATAAGAATGATCCAAGTGTCCTTTTTGATGTTTAAAAGTCAACCCCACCTCAATCCAAGGCATGGTGTGGCCGGTACCACCCAAAGTGTCTCTATTTTGTTTAAAATGTACACAATTTTAAGTGAAAACAACAACAGACTTGCAGAAATCCAACCAAACACATCCGTGTTGTATTGATCCTTTAGGAGAATGATCCAAGGGTCCTTTGTGATGTGTACGAGTCATCCTCGTTTCAATATGAGGCACATTGTGGCCGGTATCACTCAAAGGGTCTCTCTTTGGTTTAAAATGGACACAATTGTAAGTGAAAACAACAACTGACCTACGAAAATCTGACCAAATGCATTCAAATTGTCTTCATATTTTATAATAATTATTCATGGGTCCTTTTTGATGTGTAAGATTCAACCACACCTCAATCCAAGGCACTGTGTCTCCGGTACCACTCAAAGGGTCTCTATTTTGTTTAAAATGGACACAATTTTAAGTGAAAACAAAAACTGACCTACGGAAATCCAACAAAACACATTCAGATTGAGTTAATCCTTTAGGAGAACGATTTAAAGGTCCTTTTTGACGTGTACGAGTCATCCCCTCCTCAATCAAAGGCACGGTGTTGATTGTAGCACTCAAAATGTCTCTCTTTGGTTTAAAATGGACACAATTTTAAGTGAAAACAACAACTGACCTATGGAAATCCGACCAAACACATTTGGATTGTGTTAATCTTTTATAAGAATGATCTATGGGTCTTTTTTGATGTGCACGAGTCAACCCCACCCACCCCCTGGACCACCCCCACCCCCTGGTCACCAACCCACCCCATGGACACCCCCACCCCTCTAGACACCCCCACCCCCACCCCCTATAAATCCCCCCCCCCCCCCGACACCCTGGACACCAGCCCACCCCTGGAAAGCCCCCCCAGACACCCCCATCCCCCTGAACACCCCCCTACCCCCCCTTGGACAGCCACCCCAAACCCTTGAACAGCTCCCAACCCCCTGAATTCTGAATTGAATTCTTTATGTACTTAATTAACTTATGAATTATGTGTTAATGGTGTACGGGTATACTTGTTGTATGGTTATACTTGGTCTTATTATCTTATGATTTAAGTGTTAATTTTGTATGGGTATACTTTCTCTAATTAACATATTGAGATACTGAAAATATTTTCAGGTGTGTGGGTGTGCTGCTACAGATTTTTTCGTAGCAGTAGATAGGGAATTTATCTGCGCTTTTTTAGCGCTGATAAATGGAGCTTTTATCATCTCTAAAGGAGCGCTGTTAAAACACACATTTATCAGCGCTCTTTTAGGGCTGATAAATGGTTGTTTTATCAGTGCTCTTTTAGCACTGATAATGTCCTCCTTCATCAGTGTGTTTTATCGTTGATAAATGTTTCATTTACCAGCGCTTTTTTAGCGCTGATAAAGTACCCCTTTATCAGCACTCAGTATGTGCTGATAAGGGTACCCCCTTTATCAGCTCCAATATTTATAGTGCTTTCTTAGCGCTGATAAAGCCCGTTTTGAGCGCTGATAAAGACCATTTTTGTAGTAGGGAATGCAGAATATTAATATGTTGTAGTGAAGTTGGATCAAGATTATCAAGGGATCTGACTACACAATCCACTACCATCCAGGGAATAAAAAAAAGAAGCAAATTCCCTAAGTATATGAGATTTAGTAAATATATCAATGATGGAAATTTGATAAGAATCCAATAGTCTTATACTTGAAAAATATGGGCATGGTGATCACAAATGAAGGAAAATCATTACCCCTTTCTCAACTGATTACTCAACAATCCCTTTTAGATAAGATAATGAATTCTTAAAGAGATGATGTGTAAATTTAGAAGTTGGTTGAAGATATAAGAAAAGGTAAATCCTTGTAGTTTAAAATTATTCAAAAAGGAGTGGTATGATTTTGGTCAAATCAATATATGCCACCAAATACGGAAATAAACAAGGAGTTATTAATAGTTCTATAAAGATAAACATTCTAGATCTACCTAGGGAGAATTAAAATGTATCAAGATCACTAATATAACTACTTAAGGGAGAATACAAAGAAGGGGAGTGCAGAAGATACAACAAAATGGATGGTAAGTTAGTAGATGAAGTATAAAATGGAAAAGTCTAATGGTATGATGAAACCATTTCCCATTCCTAAATAAAAATATGACAAAATTTCCCTAGATTTTTCACAGGTCTTATGATGAAATAGAGATAAAATAATTATATATTCATTATGGTTGAACATTTTACCAAGACTACTCATTTCATCACTATTCGATAATACTTCTTAGTCAATAAACTTGTAATCAAATACATTGGACAAGGGTTAGGGATTCGTCCTACACCATTATCAATTATATCCAATCAGGATACAAGATTAACCTTAATGTTTTAGAAGAATATAAAAAATACTATAACCACTTAGATGAACATCAATATGACTTATCTTCTCTGAATTGATATCCAATCTAAGTTTCATATCTTGACACTTGAATAAATGTTAAGTTAATACATTACGGATTCACAAGTAGATGAAAACAACATATTCAATTAGTTATGTTCGAATAAAAATAATAATTTCCACTCAATCCTCCAAATGGATCTATATAAAACCCTTTAGGGGAAGATATTTGAGATATCTGTGTCTATGGATAAAATTAGTGAAGATTTGTTTTTAATTCTTGAAATGGTTGGGGAAATGGTCAAGACCATTCCTTAAAGCATCAGAGCTTCTAAAAGGTGAAAGAAGATTTAAAATGGAAACCAATGTTGAGCCCTAAAGTTTGAGGTTATAGATAACTAATTCCTATGCATATCTCCATGGAAAAGAGTCATGAGATTCTAGAATAAGAGAAAGAAAAGTCCTAGGTATACCGACCCCTTTGAAATTCATGGTCAATAGGGGATGTAGATTATCAACTACCAATCCCACCAACCCTCTCTCAAGTATATGACCTATTCAAGTCATACATTTTAAAAAATTATATATTAAATCAAACATATGCATTGAATTTAGAGGTAGAATAGCTGGAAAATGATATCTCTTAGGGGGAGAAGACAATGAAGATCTTGGACCATAGGGATAAATGTATATACATTAAGAAAACATACCAAGTCATATTACTTTGGAGGAACTATAACTACGAGGAGTGGACATGAGAACTGGAAGAAGACATGACGTAAAAGAAACCTCAAATAATTTAACCATAGTATTTAAAATTATTTTTTTGGATGAAATATCTTAAGGGGTAGAATTTAATGACCTAGAGTTTTATTACTGGTATTTATATTATTAATATATAATTGTGAAATGTTTAGTAATATAGTATTATATAATGCACACAAACCACATTATAAAACCATCAAATTTTCATATATTAATTTAAAAATTACATATAGAGAATACATATTACCATAATAATTAAAATTATTACAATGGGACAAAAAGAGGAAATAAGGTAACAATAATACTAAAATTTTGATCTTCATGATCCCCCAGAACAATGGCAATCTTGAACAATAGTGTAAAATTAATGCAGAACATCTGTAATTAAATATCATTTTTCAAAATAAAAATATATAACCTTGAGATAAAATTTAATTTAATGTGGAATGAATGAAATATGTGGTATTTAAATAATATGTTCATCCCATTTTAACATTAAAAATATGACTATTTTAATACCAGTCTAACCGTTATAATAGTAAATTAACCATTATTAATAGTAACATAACTGCTACAATAGTATCATCACCTATGTAAGTGTAAAATAATAATTAGTTTTCTTATAAATTGATAATATTTCATATTTATATAATTATACAAGTAAATCAATGTTTTAAAATATATAAAATAAAAGTTCACATTTTCATTATTTGTATATGTTTTATTTTCATTTTTATAAAAAATATAATGATATATAATAATTTTTATGTTCATAAAATGGGTTTATAAATTAACATTTTTTTTATTATAATGATAAAATAATTTTATGATCTATTGTGTTTTTTTCCAAAGGGTGTGAAAATTGATCATAATATTAAAATATATATTTTTAAAATGAATGATGATTTTATTAAAAAATTAAATTTCATATATTTATGAAATTATTTTAATTAAATGAATTTCTTTTTTGGAATATATAAGTTGGAAAACGGTTAGGGTGAATCTTTTTTATTTTTCTGAAATAATTGAATTTTTGGGGAATAGTAAAATATGACAAAAACTGATATTTAGCATTAAATGGTAAATAAACAAATATTTCATTCATAGAAGATATAAGAACCCATTCTTTCGAAATCACACAAACCACTAATAGTATTGAGTTAAAAAAATCAATGCTTTTGGTATTCTTGATCCAAAATAATATGTTAATCATTATAATATTCTAAAACACTTCTATCCCACCCTTATAAATACATCCTTTCACAACCCCTTCTCTTCACACCTTATAATAATTTTATATTGAAAAATTTATAACCAATTATATTTAAAATCATCTCATGAATGTCTTAGTTATTTTATTATCAACAAAAGAAAAATTCATAGCTCCTTAAAGAGATCTCCAAGGATGCAACATTCAAGAGGAAATTCTCTCAAACCGCATCCTTTAAATTATTTTCTTGTACCCACTTATCCTCACATCCCTTACAAAACATTAAATAATAACTCTTGTATAATATATATAATTTATTTTTATAGTTTTGATTGAATATATACCATGAATTCTATTTTCGTCAACTGTAATTCTAAAAAATGATACGATTCTCCATAATATGTTGGTTCAATGCCTCTATAGATGAAGAGTTTTTGTTTTCAATTACCACATTCAAGGATGGTTATAAAAATATGATTTTTATTAAATAATATTATAATATGTATATTATATCTTATTTATTGTTTTTTAATTAATATAAATACATAATATTAAATGAAATGAAATTAGTTCATCATGTTTAGTAAACCACCTATTTGAACTAACTGCATGATGTTATTATTTTTACAAAGTGAATCAACCCTATGTGAGACAAAATGTTATTTTGGAAAAATATATAATTTTAAATAGAATTAATATCATTTTAGTTTATGTATAATGTTTTATTCCCAATTTAGAAGAACTTTCATAATTTTACACAAGTGATCCCACTATTAAACCATGAAACAAATGCTCTCCAAAAAGAAAAAAGAAAATTTATATCTTATTGAAATGGGTGTAAATAAAAGTTTTATAATTTTAATTAATAAATATTATTTTAAAATAATATTAATTAATGAATTAATTAATTTTATTTTATCAGTTGTGTTGGTTGGAGTGGATAGTCATGATGGGGGTGAATTGAGTACTAATTAAAATTTCTGTTAAACATATTTCTTTTAAAATCTCCCAAAATAAAAAAAAGAGTCAAACTGTAGTGAATCTATACAGATTGTGAATGTTCAATTAGTTTCTCAAAGATTGATTAGGTCTCAGTTAATTTAATCATAAGATTAAATTAACTTTTTAAACGAACTTACTGGTTTACAATAAGTATAAACACTTTCTAATTTAACTATCAAAGTGACTTTAAAATAATTTTTTATTTCTAAGTAATAAGCAGCGGAATATTAATATATATATTAGACTTCAGATTTAAACTAGAAATCATGCCAGATATAACCAAGCGCTTTAGTCTCAAGCCGAGACTTAGACCTCTCAAAAAATTTATATATAAATTGGATCCACACCCTGGATCGGGGTAAACAATAGTACAAGACAGTCCAGGCCACACAGGGACCTCTACCACAGTTTTTTGTGGGAAACTAAACAAAAACCAGGTCACACAAGAACCTCTTCCACAGTTGTCATGGGTAAGCAAGAGTAAATAAATTTGGTTTGAGGATTTTGATATCATCCAGTTCAGCACAGGAGTCAGTGTGTATGAAAGATATACAGAGTACTCACACTGCTCGAGAGTGTAAGTAAAATAATCACTAAGAGAGAATGTTTTAGAATTTAGAAAGATCCAATGATTAGGAGTGAAACTCTGGACTCATTGGATTCAGCAGAAATGCTTCTGAGTCCTTCTCTGGTTTTTCTCTTCAGAAACAGAGTGTCGTAGTCCTCTTTCTTCACTTCCAGTGTAGGTGTTCAGCTTATGTATGTGTGGTCATTATAACTCTTGAACTTATTCTTTGAACTTGTGTTCTTTGTGTGTATCAATGTTCTTCAAGTTCTTCTATTCATCTACATGTATGGAATAATTCGTTTTCTTTTTGTATATCCACACACTCACTATGTATATTTCTGTATATTTTTGTCTCTTTATATCACTATCTTTACTACATCTTGATCTTCCTTTTATTCCACGAGCTCCTCTAGTATGAATGAATACCTTTTCAGAGAGTATGAGGAACGGTCCCCTGAAATGCCAACAATCAACATTAAATAAAATTAATTAAATTAAAATCATCAAATATGACCGTTAGAATTAAATAAGAATTTAGGGATATTCAAACAGTTTTTATGACTATCGGTGAGTCATGTGATCAGTGAGACATTTTGAATCTACATCAGTATCTCCACATCAATGTCTTAGAATCAGTGTCTCATCATCAGTGTCTTATCATCGGTGTCTTATCATTGGCGTCTTACCATCGGTGTCTTAGCATCGGTGTCTTAGCATCAGTGTCTTAGCATCGGTGTCTCATCATCGGTGTCTTAGCATCGGTGTCTCATCATCTGTGTCTTACCATCGAGGTCTTATCATCGGTGTCTTAGCATCGGTGTCTCATCATCGGTGTCTTATCGTTGGTGTCTTAGCATCAATGTCTTAGCATTGGTATTGGTGACTCATGATCGGTAGCTCTTTAGATCATCGGTAGCCATCTGTGTGACCTTCGCCATCGGTGTGACCGTTCATCATTGTGTGACCGTTCATCATCGGTGCAACCATTCATCATCGGTGCGACCATTCAAAATTGATGCGACCATTCATCATCGGTGCAACCGTTCATCATCGGTGAAACCGTTCCTCATCGGTGCGACCGTTCGTCATCGGTGCGTCCATTCATCATCGGTGTGACCGTTCCACATCGGTGCAACTGTTCCTCAGCGGTGCGACCATTCTTCATCGGTGCGACCGTTCATCATCGGTGTGACCGTTCATCATCGGTGCGACCATTCATCATCGGTGTGACCAGAACATAACTAACGGTGAGTCAAGACATGGAATTCTCACAAAATGTCTGTTCAATCCAGAATACTTCCAGGTCAACCATAGACCTAAATTAACATAGATAAACATATGTAAACATGGGTTAAACATATATAATCACATTCAGAACATTTTAAACAAAAGATTAAATTGAAATAAATCAAACTAAGATTTGTGATTATTAAAACAACCATTTCTCAGAGAGTTCAACAATCTCCCCCTTTTTGATAATCACAAAACAATGTCATAAAAGAATAGAGAATATAGATTGGAATTTAGTATGCTCCCCTATAAAAAAGAATATATTCCAAAAGATAAGATAGGGTTAGAATAGAAAACAAAACATATATAAATGAGGAATTCTCCCCATATACTATAAAATAGATAAAACAATTCATTCTACCCTTTCAGCATTACTTCCACTGAGATATATATATATATATATATATATATATAGTCATCGTTTCTCCCCCTGTGAATATGCATGCATTTATCCATTTCATTTCTCTAGTTCTCAATTTCTCCATATATTTCTCCCACTTTGGGATTATCAAAACAAAGAAAAGGAAAAGATGAAGGATGATTTAAATTGACAGAAAAGGTTTGAAGATGAGTACAAAAATCACTTACAAAAGTGAAAAATACAGGACATAGACACCCTATAAAAAATTGACAAATGTATCTATTTCTTGGGGTTCAAGGGAGCTTTTCCTTTGGAAGTTGGAGGAATATATGGTCCAGAAGATGTATGAGGAGAAATTTGATCTGGACAGATAGTGAAGGGTGGCAGGATGGCTCTTGCTGGATGAACCGTCGGTTCTATAGTCACCTGCTGTAGAGTAGAAGATCTGTCTAAAAGAGTCTGTTGAAAAACTGGCCAGATACTGGAAAAAGCTTGAGAGACAGACATCTATCAAGGAGCAACATCTGAAGCACTTAGAGGCTCAGAAGTAGGAAACACAATTGCCTTATCTAACACATGTAAGTAGGGCTTGAGCAAATTGATGAAGTCCGGAATGACTTCTCCGCCATACTTCATGGCCTTCTCAAAATCATCCTTATTCTGCATGAAATTTTCCATAGTAGGGGTAAACTCTTTTAACTACTGAAATTAATCTTTAAAATCTTGAGTAACTGGAGGGAGTCTCAAATTTTCATCCAGCACATTAAAATGATTATTCAACTCATGATTTGTGTAAATCTTAGAGGAATAGTGATCTACTTTCTCCTTAATCTCTTTTTGAGCTTTTGTAGCATCAGTTGAATATAGTTGTACCATCTTATGAACATGATCACTGTGTTATTTTATATTTTTCAGAGAATATAAATCCAAATTTTTCCCAAAAGCTTCCAACTCTTCTCTAAACACATCCTTTAAAGCATCTAATTCACGACCAGTAATCTTGGTCACCTTGGCATTGCTAGCCTGAGAAAAAACTTGAGTGATCTAAGATTTTAACTTCCTCAAATATTCTTTCTTCAAATGTTCTATCAGATTTCTTAAAACTTCCATCATACCGGATATGGTTGTTCTGAACTCACCTGACAGAGAAACAAGATTGCTGCCTAAATATTTGTGTGTTTGATTCAAAGAGGTAATGTGATTTCCAATCGACTCACTATAATTGCACAAGTCTGGTTTGATAATGTTTACCACTCTTTGAGACAAATCATCCATAGCAGCATCAGATAAAGTCACTGGAGAATGAGCAAGAATATGAGATAACTCATCATTCATAGTTTCCCTAATATCTTGAATCAATTCAACCTTGAATCTGTCAAAATCTGACTGAGAAATTGTAGGATCAGGTCTAGCTTGAGACACTGAAGGATCGGGTCTGACATATTCTCTTTGCACAACCTCTGCAACAAATTTTTCCTTCACTGAAACATTTACCCTTGTAAGATCCACTTATACAACTTCTTCTTCTTCTGAATAATCTAATCTCAGAACAGCAAGACCAGGATGTTCTTCCCATGTAGCTTTGCATGAAGGATACATCGGTTTAACAAATTGATCTCGTCCAGAATTTTCAAAAGGTACTCCTTCATCATTATCACTCACCAACTGTTCTATCCACTTAGCCTCAGGAACATGCTCTTTCTCATTTGGTTGGGTTTGAGGATCATTATGGATTACATTTTGACCTTCAAAAGGTTGAGCATCAGCATCATCATCATCACCACCATCACTATCACTATTACTACTATCACCATCACTATCATCAGTACTTTCATCACCATCATTGTATTCATTCATAGATTTCTCACTTAAACTATTTGTACTTCCAGATTCATACTCCTCAGAAGTTGATTCACCAGACTCACTTTCTTATTCATCATCTAAAAGAGGTTCAATCTCTGTTAATTTGAGGGGAGGGCTTTCCAAACCAAATTCCATCCTTCTTTCATTCGGGCTAACAGTATCAAGATCACTTCTCTCATCAAGAGATGATACAACCTCCTCTTCAGCATTCAGATTATCACCAGCTTCTTCTCCTTCTGTTGCCTTCTTACTAGATTCAACAGTTTCCTTAGGAACCACAGCTTCCTCTTCATCATCTGAATAAACCACTTCCTCACCAGGTTTTAGGCTAGGATCTCTTATCTCCTTTGGTCTCCTTGGATGATCAATTGGATTGAAAGACTCATATAACTTTTCTTCATCATCAACCAAAGCTTTCTTCCATGGTTTCCAGCTGATTTTAATCCTCTTACAGATAACTTTGCTGAAACAGAAGCTAGATGATGAGATACACTCCTCTCCATCATCCACACAATCCAAAAACTTTAGCTCAGCAGAAATTTTCTTAGGATAAAACAGAGTGTAGCTTGCTTTGAAGGTTTTATCATTTCAACAATATGCTCAGCAAAATCTCTACACAGATTAATCTTTTCACTACTCAACACGAGAAAAAGCTGAAACACATCTTGATACTTTACCGAAGAAAAGTCACCTTTTCTCGAACATATTTTATGTTGAATAAACTTGAATAGAATTATATTCTCACCATTCAGCTCAGCAGAAGTTGTCCTTCGCGATTCAGACTTCCCAGTCAATAATTCCAGAGCAACCTCATAAAAAAAGTAACCAGTTGTAGGAGGAATATTACCAGAATAGTCCTCGTATCTTCCATGGTGAGTTACTCCTGGACATTCATCCCACTACTTTGATGAAAACGTAATCTTTCTCCCTTTTACTATCGAGGATAATCTTGCAGCCTCTACTCCATCCAATACTACATCCAGGTTCAAATAAAAATCGTGCACAAGCTTTGGATAAAGGACACTATCATTATTAAAGAACTACTCCTTCCAACCTTGTGTTTCCAACACATTCAAGAGAACGAACTTCCTAGATAAAACCCATTCTGAACATATTTCCTTTTTAGCTAAAACTTCTTGTTTTTCTAGCTCCGAGTTCACAGACCTCTGTATTTTACTACTCGACTCACCTCGATCACACTTGACAGGTGAATTTCCTTCATATTCCTTGCTCTATCTCTTTTGCATGGCCATTCTAAGGTTTGAGACAACTGCAAGGTTTGGAAAGATTCCAAAGGTTCGGGTTACAAAAGAGAGAAGAGAAGAGAGAGTTCAGTGGGAATTGGAAGTTCAACAGTCTTTAGAAAAAGAAATAGTCACATGTCATTATTTGTATGATTTAGGGTTATAGATAATAAAATATCGATTAAGTAAAACAAGATCATTTTAAACAAACAAAACTCGATAGCACCAATCAGTTTGACAGATCGGTTTGACAGATCGGTTTCACAGATCAGTTTCACAGATCGGTTTGACAGATTGGTTTGACAGATTGGTTTCACAGATCGGTCTGACCGATCGGTTTCACAGATCGGTGTGACAAATCGGTTTGACAGATCAGTTTATCAGATCGGTTTGACAGATCAGTTTCACAGATCGGTTAGACAGATTGGTTTAACAGACCAGTTTCACAGATCGGTTGGACAGATCGGTTTCACATATCGGTTTGATAGATCAGTTTGATAGATCTGTTTCACAGATCAGTTTGACAAATCAGTTTGACATATAGGTTTGACAGATCGGTTTGACAGATCGGTTTCATAGATCTCTCATACCTAACTCTTGTTTAATAAAGACTAACCTTTTAGAACTTAAGGGCTTGGTGAAATTTTCTTTGAATTGATGTTCAGTACCTATAAACTCAAGATTAATATCACCTTTTTGATAATGATCCCTCAAAAAGTGATGTCTGACATCAAGGTGTTTGGTACTAGAGTGAGACACAGGATTATTTGAAATGTTAATCAAACTAGTGTTATCACAATTGATTGACACATGCTTAAAAACATATCCATAATCCAAAAGAGTGTCTTTCATCCACAGAATTTGTGCACAACAACTACCAGCAGCAATGTATTCTACTTTAGTAGTAAATAATGCAACAGAGTTCTGTTTATTACTACACCAAGATACTAGGTACTTTCCCAAGAGATGAAAAGTTCCAGATGTTCTCTTCCTATCTAACTTGCAACCAGCAAAGTCAGTATCTGTATAACTGATTAAATCAAATGATTTCCTTTTTGGATAAAATAAACCTAAATTTGCAGTATGTTTAAGATATTTGAAAATCCTTTTAACAACAAGCAAATGAGATTCTTTAGGATTAGCTTGAAATCTTGCACACATACACACACTAAACATAATATCTGTTCGACTAGTAGTAAGGTAAAGTAAAATTCCAATCACACCTCTGTAATTTGTTTGATTCACTGGTTTCCCAGTTTCATCTGCATCCAATTTACAGACAGTACTCATATCTGTATCACTTTCCTTAATACTATCCAAGACAAAACGTTTTAAATGATCTTTTTTATATTTAATTTTATTCAAAATAATACCATTTTCATTTTGAAAAACTTGAAATCCAAGAAAATATTTGAGTTCTCCCATTAAACTCATTTCAAAATCATTTTGCATACTCTTTGAAAAATCAGTACATAAAGAATATTTAGAAGATCCAAAAATAATATCATCAACATAGATTTGTACTACCAAAACATATTTAGAAATCCTTTTAATAAAAAGAGTTGGATCAGCAATCCCTTTAGTATAACTTTTTGAAATAATAAAACTACTGAGTCTATCATGAAAAGCTATTGGAGCTTGTTTTAAACCATATAAAGCTTTAGAAAGTTTAAAAACTCGATTTGGAAAATGGGGTTTAGTAAATCCATGTGGTTGTTCAATGAAAACATCTTCAATGGTAAAACCATTTAGAAAATCACTTTTGACATCTATTTGATATAACTTGAAATCCAGATGAGCAACATAGTCAAGTAGAATCCTAATAGCTTCTAATCTTGCTACAGGGGCAAAGGTTTCCTCATAGTCTATACCTTCCTCTTGACTATATCCTTGTGCAACTAGCCTAGCTTTGTTTCTAACTATGTTTCCAGACTCATCAACTTTGTTTCTAAAAACCCATTTAGTGCCTATGGTCAAGGTGTCCTTAGGTCTGTCAACTAATTCCAATACTTTGTTTCATTCAAATTCATTTAGTTCTTCTTGCATAGACATTACCAAAAATTCATCATTTATTGCATCATTGATATTTTTAGGTTCTGACTGGAAAAGAAAGGCTTTATTTTCAACCTGGTTTCTTAGAGAAGCTCTAGTTTGTGTCCCTCTATCATGATTACCAATAACAGCCTCTAAAGGATGATTATTTAGAATTCTAGTTAATCTAGTAAAGATAGGACATGAAATTTCAGGTTCTTCTCTAGATTCAGGTTCTACAAAAACATGTTTTGAAAAGTTTCCAGAACTGGATGTCTTTACAATAGTTTCATTGATCTTATCATTAAGGTTCATAACAGACAAATCTTCTTCAAGATTTTCAAGAGAGGTTATAGGGTCATGTGGATCAGTTTCATCAAATTTGACGTGAACAGATTCTTCCACACACTTGGTTCTCTTATTAAAGACTCTATAGGATTTTCTAGAGATAGAATATCCTAAAAATATTCCTTCATCACTCTTGGATGAAAATTTTTCAAGATTATCCTTAGTATTGAGAGTATAGACTTTTCAACCAAAGACATTAAAGTAGATAACTTTAGGATTCCTATTGTTCCATAATTCATAAGGGGTATTCATAAGAATAGGTCTAATCAAGACTCTATTGATAACATAACAAGCTATATATACAACTTCATCCCAAAAATAAATAGGCAGGTCATATTCATTAAGCATTGTTCTTGAAATTTCTTGCAGGGTTCTATTTCTTCTTTCTACTACACCATTCTACTGGGGTGTCCTAGGGAAAGAAAATTTGTGACTATAGACATTGTGTGAGCAATAAGATTCAAACTCTTTATTTTCAAACTCATGGCCATGATCACTTCTCAGGGTTTTAATCTTAAGTCCACTAAGGCTTTCTACATACTTGGAGTATTTAACAAAGTAGGAACAAGCTTCACTTTTGTGAGCTAAGAAGTATAACCAAGTATATCTATAAAAGTCATATAGTAAGACATAGACATAGTGCTTCCCATTTAAACTAGAAACTATATAAGGTCGAAACAAATACATGTGAACCAACTCGAGAGGTTGAGAAGTTGAAACTTCTTTCTTTGATTTAAAAGAAACTTTATGTTGTTTTCCCTTTTGACAGGGATTACAAACTTTGTCATTTGGGAATTCATGTTTGGGTAGGTCTCTAACCAAGTTCTTCCTAGTCAATTTTCTAAGTGAATTTAAGTTGCAATGTCCTAATCCTCTGTGCCATATCCACGATTCTTTATGAAAATAATTTAAGAAAGTAACATTTTTCTTAGATAAAGAATTCAAATCAACAGCATAAACATTTTCATTTCTCAAGGTAGAAATCACGAAAACATTTTTAGACTTAAAAACATTACAAGAATAATTTTCAAATTTAACATTAAAGCCATCATCACATAATTGAGAAATACATAACAAGTTATATTTTAATCCATCAACAAATAAAACTTTGGAAATAACAAATGAATCAGTGTTACCAATCTGTCCTAGGCCAATGATTTTTCCTTTAGAATTATCACCAAAGGTGACATGACCTCCATCAACTTTTATTAACCTCTTGAATCATGAGTAATCTAAAAACATGTCTCTTGAACACCCACTATCCAAGTACCATATATTTTTATGAGATCTCTTCAAGCATGTTTCCTACAAAACAGATTTAGATGGAAAATGATTTTGGTACCCAGATCTTCTTGGGTCCAGATAGGTTATAAATCAAAGCTTTAGGTATCCAAATTTATCTTATTGGTCTCATATAATTCACAGAATCAATAGAATTTGAAAATGAAACTCTATTTGATCTATAAATGTGTGGATAACTAGTTGAAGCATAAGAATTTTCAGAGCTTGAGCTCGTAGAATTTTGTCCAGATTTAGGAATAAATTTACTCTTAATAATTTTTCTTCGTCCAGGCTGATAGCCTAAAACAGTAGTATACTTTGGTGAAACTTGTTTTCCTAGCATCTGAGACAATGTATTCTTTCCATTTTTAAATTTTTCTAAGTCCTTCTTTAATTTCTCATTAGACAATTTTAGTTCAGTATTTTCCTTTAATAATTGAGAATTATTTTCCTTTTCTACATCAAGGGAATATTTAACATTTTTAGTGAGAGAATAATGTTTCTTTAATGATTTTTATTTATCCTTAAGTTTATTGCATGTCTCTTCTAGCATATTACAGTATTCAAATAACTCTTCACTAGTCATATTATCAGATTCAGAGTCAGTTCCAGAACAATAATCATTAAGCATAGGGGAAACATGTTCCTCATAGGTATTGGTCATGAAGCACATGTTGGAAAGCTTCTTTTCAAAGTCAAAAACTTTGGATTCACTTGTGCTGTCTTCTGAAGCACTCTAAGTAGCTTTCATAGCTTTCTTGTACTTCTTGTCCTTATAATCATATTTATTCGTGAACTTCAATTTTGGACAGTTATCTTTAATGTGACCTTTTCTTTTGCATTCATAGCAAACAACTTCATCATTTTTGTCTGGATTCCTCCAATCCTTCTTCCAATGACCTTTGATGTCATACTTTATTTTGTAATTTGAATTTCTGAAGAATTTCTTCTTCCTATATAACTTCTTGAATCTCCTGGATATTTGATCCATTTCAGCATTACTATCAGAGTATGAATCTTCATTGGTTGAGATTTTAGTTGTTATTGAAACTTTCTCTTTGTCCTTTTTCTTTAAAGTAGTAGATTTGAATGCTACAGAATTACTTTTTGGTTCATCATCTTCTTCCTTGTTCACTTTGAGTTCTTCATACATCATAAGCTTACCAATAATCTCCTTGACTGGTAGCTTGCTTATATCACATGATTCTCTAATTGAAACAGAATTTCCTCTCTATCGATCTGCTAGACATCTCAATATTTGCATGATTTGTTCCTTAGTAGTGACATCTCTTCCAAGAGAGATCATTTTGTTGAAAATCTCATTGAACCAGTGATACATGTCAGAGATAGGTTCATCAGTCTTCATTATAATGTTATCATATTTAAGAGTATTTGTGTTTAATACCATTTCTTTAACATTAGTTTTTCCTTCATGAGAAACACACAGAGTATCCCAAATTTCATAAGCAGTTTTACAGGAAAATATTCTATTGAACTCTTCATCTCCTAAATCACAATACAGGGCATTCATAGCTTTACAATTATTGTTGTAAGCTGTCTTTGTAGCTTCATCCCAAGTAGTTCTAACAGTTGCTAGAATTTTATATTCAGTTTCTATAGCAGTAGAGATATCAAATCCCATACTTTCTAAGTGTATTTTCATTTTAGGCTGCCATTGGGCATGGTTTGTACCATTAAAGAAAGGTGGAAGGTTGGTAGCATCACCTTCTAGTCTATTGTCCATTACTAGAGTTTAGAAAATAAATTTAAAGAGATAAAATTTAGAACTAACAGAAATTTAAGATCTTTAAAAATGCAACTACAATAACACTTGAAAAACATAGTGTTTGAAAACTTTAATAAAAAATAAAAATCCTTTGATACCAAATGTTGGTCGGAGTGGATACTCAAGAGGGGGGTGAATTGAGTACCAATTAGAATTTCTGTTAAAAATATTTCTCTTAAAATCCCCCAAAATAAAAACAAAGTTAAATTGTAGTGAATCTATATAGATTTTGAATGTTCAATTAGTTTCTCAAATATTGATTAGGTCTTAGTTAATTTAATCATAAGATTAAATTAACTTTTTAAACTAACTTACTAGTTTATAATAAGCATAAACACATGCTAATTTAACTATCAAAGTGACTTTAAAATAATATAGTATTTCAAAGTAATAAGCAGCGGAATATAAATATATATATTAGACATTAAACTTAAACTAGAAATCACAGCAGATATAACCAAGATGTTCAGTCTCAAGCCAAGACATAGTTCTCTCAAACAATTTATATATAAATTGGATCCACACCCTGGATTGGGGTAAACAACAATACAAGACTATCCGGGACACAAACGGACCACTACCACAGTTTTTCATGGGAATCTAAACAAAAACCAGGTCACACAAGGACCTCTTCCACAGTTGTCATGGGTAAGAAAGAGTAAAGAAATTTGGTTTGAGGATTTTGATATCCTCCAGTTCAGCACAGGAGTCTGTGTGTGTGTGTGTGTAAGATATAAATAGTACACACACTGCTCGAGAGTGTAAGTAAAATAATCACTAAGAGTGAATGTATTAGAATTTAGAAAGCACTAGTGATTAGCAGTGCAGCTCTTGACTCGTTGGATTCAGTAGAAATGCTTCTGAGTCTTTCTCTGGTTTTTCTCTTGAGAAACAGAGTGTTGTAGTCCTCTTTCTTCACTTCCAGTGTAGGTGTTCAGCTCAAGTATGTCTGGTCCTTATAGCTCTTGAACTTCTTCCTTGAACTTGTGTTCTTGGTGTGTATCAATGTTCTTCAAGTTCTTTTGTTCATCTGTGTGTATGGAATAATTCTTTTTCTTTTTGTATATCCACACACTCACTATGTATCTTTTTGTATCTTTTTGTCTCTGTATATCACTATCTTTACTACAGCTCAATCTTCCTTTTATTCCATGAGCTCCGGCAGTAGGAATGATTACCTTTTCAGAGAGTACGAGGTACGGTCCCCTAAAATGCCAAAAATCAACATTAAATAACATTAATTTCATTAAAATAATCAAATATTACTGTTAGAATTAAATAAGAATTTTGAGATATTCAAAAAGTTTTCATGACAATTAGTGAGTCATGTGATCGGTGAGACATTTTGAATCTGCATCAGTGTCTCAATATCGGTGTCTTGAAATCAGTGTCTCATCATCGGTGTCTTATCATCAGTGTCTGATCATCGGTGTCTTAGCATCAGTGTCTCATCATCGGTGTCTTAGCAACGGTGTCTTAGCATCGGTGTCTAATCATCGGTGTCTTAGCATCGGTGTCTCATCATCGGTGTCTTATCATCGATGTCTTATCATCGGTTTCTTAGCATCGGTGTCTCATCATCGTTGTCTTATCATCAGTGTCTTAGCATCGGTATCTTAGCATTGGTATCGGTGACTCATGATCAGTAGCTATTTAGATCATAGGTAGCCATTGGTGCGACTGTTGCCATCGGTGCGACCGTTCATCACTGGTACGACCGTTCATCATCGGTGCAACCATTCATCATTTGTACGAGAATTTGTCATCGTTGTGATCGTTCCTCATCAGTGCGACTGTTCCTCATCGGTGTGACCGTTCATCATCGGTGCGACTGTTCATCATCGGTGCGACCGTTCGTCATCGGTGCGACCGTTCGTCATCATTGCGACCATTCTTCATCGGTGCGACCGTTCCTCATCGGTGCGACCATTCATCATCGGTGCGACCATTCTTCGTCGGTGCGACCGTTCATCATCGGTGCGACCGTTCATCATCGGTGCGACCGTTCGTCATCGGTGCGACCAGAACATAACTAACGGTGAGTCAGGACATGGAATTCTCACAAAGTGTCTGTTCAATCCAGAATACTTCCAGGTCAATCGTAGACAAAAATTAATATAGATAGACATATTTAAACATGGGTTAAACATATATAAACACATTCAGAACATTTTTAACAAAATATTAAATTTAAATAAATCAAACTAAGATTTTTTATTATTAAAATAACCATTTCTCATAGAGTTCAACAATATTTATCACTAATTGCAAGTGTATATCGATTTTACAACTGTATATAATGGATTTATCCAAACAACCCTATTTTTAATAGGGTTATGATATATCTATATTATCATAATTTATCACTATATTATTATTATTTACTTTAAATATATTATTTATATATTCCCCACATTTATATTCCTATCTTAACTCATCATTAATTGATGAGTGTATACATTTTTAAAAGGTTCTCCTCTCAATTTCTCTCGATAAGAAAACCCGATTAAAGGGAATATCTATGTTTATTACGCCCATGAAAAGTACGAATCCTTAATATGATTTAAAGGACCAATGATTTAGAAAATTTATCCTTTTATCATTTAAAAAAATTTATTCTATTTCTTTTTTATGGAAATTTTTACCATCATTGAAAACTGATTACCCTTTTCCCTATGGAACTTATCAAGATGAACATTTCTAAAGGGATTTCTCAACTATTTTTCAATTACTCATTTCACTTGGACATAATTTTTCTATGAAATATTCTTATGTATATCTATTAATTTATATATATAAATATATATTATTTCATGAAAAAATTTAGGATATTCCACCCTGTTATGCTTTATGACATTGTAATGAAGCCCTTTTCTTTCTACGGGCAATCCTTATATTGCACCTTATGTTTGATTTCTTTATATGGAACATAGATTCATATACATGTTATGTTGGTTGCACCAAGATAGTTCACTAATTAAATAGGTGATGTTTCTGTCTCCTGAGATGTTATGTGTGGGATTACAGATTAAGGATTATATATGATATGAATATTTACACCATGTTATCTTGGTAGTTATCCTTTAATTATTCTGATGTCATGATTTATATTGTTTTCACATTCTTATGCTTCCTTGATATTATGATTTCATGTTATTTATGTTGTTCCTCTATATTATTATTCACTATTAATTCCATTTATGATATCATGTTATTCCTTCTGACTCTTATATAATGCTTCATTACCATACCTACTCCATTACTGGGAGTTAAAACTCACCCCTTTATTATATCCATTCCACATGTCATTCTCTATAGTTTAATAAGATAAAAGTGATTTATAATATCAATCTATAGTAATAAATAAAACATTGTTGTTTTAGTTTCTTTTTTATATATTATGAACCAATTATTCTAAATACATTTGGCTTCATGATCATTGTGTTATGTTTATTGGATGTTTATGTAAAATGAATTTAATAGTCTATGTAAATACTTGAGAATATATTGTTGGTATCATAAAAAGGTATTCTTATTTTCAATAATAGTACTAGATTGTTTTAGTGAGAAACATATATATAAGTCTATGTTTTGGATGACATCATTAAATTTTGATGATGTGTCGAGTGAGTTGATTCTGGGGAAATACATCCCTCTATAGATACTAACAGTGTATATGATAATAGGAAATGTTTACCTTGGTGTAATAATTTTGTAAAAGGAATATAGGGTATTGAATCAATCATCAACTAATTTTAGATAAAGGAACCTTACTGCACAAATATTTTGATACTCCTAGGGGATATGCATCAAATAGTTTAAAAAATCTCCATGAATCATTATAAAGAACTTGAATATATTCTTTAGTTAAAAAATAAAATTGAAAACATTAATATGGGTACTCATAAGTTAAGATATACTTTTTCATGTATAAGTTAATACTTCAATTCTCATATTTTCCCTTCTTACATAATTTCTATTTTGTGTATTCTCATCCCTTTTATAATTTCTATTAATGGAGAGAAATAATAGGATCCATCCCAACAACCAATGTAATAGGAAATGTGATGATCACTTTAATGGTATTATTATCTATAAGGTTGTGATATCTTGGATCTTTATTGATGTAATAGACTATATAAATTGTGATCTGAATAAAAACTTCAATTCTGTGGATCACCCTCCTTATCCAACATAAGATAATGTTTTTGTTGATTCCTTTATGGGACACATTCTTCCCCCCTTTAGTAGATCTTATAACCCCATAAATGTAGAAAAAATGGATTAACTCCATTATGAAGATATTCATTTTCCTCTAATTTTCAGGACAAGTGATATTCATGTTTTTTGTATTTCATATAGAAGTGTAATTCGATCAATGGTGGACACTAATCAAGAACATAAATTCTAAATATGTTATTGATTCCATGGAATGGTAATGATTCAAGGAAATCATTTTCAAAAAATATTTTCCTTGGACTCTCTATATTAAAATTTTAGGGGAGTTCCTTAGGCTATAGAAATATTAAGATGGGTCTATTGGTTTTAATGATGAGACATTAAAAAATGATTTCACAATATGCATCCATCATTTTCCTCAACAACGAAAGTAATGTGTTCCTATTCTTTAGTGGGTTAAATCTATGTCTATAAAAATGACTTGGTGATTCGAGAATTTTATAGCTATGAATTAATTATTAATTGTGTCCATAAGATTGATATAGCTATCGGTTACACTTAGTGGTCTTGTAAGGATGGAGATAAAAATCATAAAATTTATTTTAATTCAATAGGATCTATAGATAAATATCATGGAGGAAAGAAAACCCAACACACCATATATCAAAAATATTGGAAGTATCATTAAGTAACATTTCAAAACAGAAAAATGATATGATTTAGATGCGGAATAGAGGGGAATCGAACCAATAAATACCGTGGAGAAATAATGAAAACAACTAATACGATAAATGAAAATAAGATTCAGATAAACAGTCAGCATAAAATACAGTGTTTCAACTATAAGGAACAGATACGTTATGTGAACCAATTCACTAAGATAGGGGTTTTTGAATAAAATCACTGAAAATATCCTCTATTTCCTAGAGAGTTAGATTGGGAATATGTTATCACTACAACTATGGTGGATCCTAAATACAATGTTGTGAAAGGTATAATAGTTATTCATTCAGGAATAGTGAATGTAATTATTTTATAATTATACAAATTCTTTAATATCTTTCATGTTTAGTGTAACTATTCAAACAAAACCTCAATAAAATTGTAGTTGAGCTATCCAAGGGAAAAGAAAATTGATAATTATTCCAATTAATGTATATAACTCTAACTCGGTTGATTTTTGTGGACTAAACCTCCTTAAAAATATTTTAAACCATCATTTAGTGGATTATGATGAAATATTTAGAATAAATTTTGTGTCCATATATAAATACAACATCAAATTTTTGGAGAGGAAGATCACAATTCATATCTTGTCTTATCCTCCAATTCAATACAGTTGTAAGGTGGAGGATTAATCTCTTTTGGTATATTCTTCTCTAGTGTGGATATTATTTAATTACAAGAAAACATATTTTGCATAAATTATTGGTAGTAAGAAGAAAATAATTTTTGAAGAAACTCCCATTGTGATGGACTAAATGGATTCATTACTTGAAGAGTATCATTTTCATCCTTCAGACCGATACAATGAGTTCTTAGGAAAACTTATACCTTGTTCTATACCCATATACATGAATCCTAATAGAATGGAAAAGATTGAGTTTGATGGACAAATGAATAAATTAAAATTTAATATGGAAAAGGGTTTTATATGGTTAAGTGCTTCACCATGGGGTTTGTTGATCTTCTTGTTCAATAATAAGTATGGTTCAATGCACCTCAACATTGAATACTATGATCTCCGCAAAAGACTACTAGAAAATCCCCACACATATTAACCCATGGTTTTGAGAAACTTTGGGTATTGTGTTCTTGAAAAAATCTATAGACACGTTTTTAAATTAATTTGACATATATATAGGGATATAATAGTGGTTTTAAAAAAAGGTATTTATCCATCACATATCAGGATCCCCTCCCATCCAGATCATAAACCATTATCTCCCCTCCCCTTGTACGAGACTCGGCCTCCCCCCTCCACTCCTTAGGTGATGCTTCTCCCACTGACCAGTTCTTCTACCTCAATTTCAATATAATTTTTTTGTTGTCTTTGATAATTAATTTTTCCTTACATCCTCTTCTTTCTTCTCCCCTCACTCGAGTGATAATTGGATTTCTTCTATAGTTTTTTCCCTTAATTTAAGGAGTTTCTTATTCCAATATTCATTAACATCAGATTAATGAGTTTTAAATCCTTCTTCTATTTATCTAGATATTATTTTCATTTTTATCAATGCATGTGATTATAAAAATGAATTTTAGCATCACTTATATCACCATGTTTTTAAATTTAAAGTCTATATAGATAAAATATTGTATATTAAATTCTAATAAGTACAATTTTAATTATAATCTATTCATTTTGAAAACTATTCTATAGTATTTTATGGATTTAAACAAAAATTGAGATTATTTTAGTCAAATAGTTTAAGAAATTAGATATTTTAAATATTGAAATTACTATTTTAGTTAACTATAGTTGTTAATTTTAGTTTTTATTATCATTGAGTTATGTGATTTATTATTGAAAATTATTTTTTATATCATTATCCATGGTTATAAAATTTATTTTATTGTTTTAACCCAAAAAAAATTAAGATGATGTATACAATTATACAATTATAAGTAAATCTTAAATACTTTTTTATCTTTGATGCTTGGTTCTTTATGAATTCACAAATGTATTTATAGTACTTCTTGGGAATTTTTCTAAGAATTCATTATTATTATTTTCCCATTAATGAATGATAAAATATTATTTGAAATAAATAAATATTCCTATTTTAATTGTTTACGAATTTTAAAACCTTAATTATGTAAAAATATTTATATAAACCTTTGGTGAATTTCATGAAATAATTATATATGTTATAATAGAAGATTTTTGGATCATATCCATTTTATAAAACATGGTTTCCAATGATAAAATTTTAAATAAGAATTTCTATATTTATGAAATCAATATTGGTATAAACCTTAGATTCAATATTTTTATTAACTATTGAGTGTCACTTAGTTCTTTGTGAAGAATGGTTACTTAGTTCAATTATAATGTATTGAGTAGTTATAAATTTATTTCCACTATATGTTGAATGAATTAAAAACCATAAAAACTCAATTGACCACAATTAAGAGGTTCCATTATTGGTGAAGTAATGGATTGGTTTCATAATGTGGGACTAAATAGATTAATTATTTAGTCTTTTTGGATCTTCCCCAGATTAAATACTTTTTAAATAGAAATATAACATATGGTAATATTAATTTTCCTTTTGTTTAAATTATATAATTAATTTTATCATTAAATAAAATTATTTCCTAAATAAATGTCATCCTCAATTATATTTTAAAATACAAGAACTCTCTGGATAATAAAAATGAATTTTTATGCTAGTATCCCTTAGTTTTTATTCATTCGAATACATTCACCTTGTTTCGATTTGAATGAGTATACCTATTTTTTCTTATGCCATGCATTTTTCATTTTTATGGATAGTAATATGCTAAAATGGTCAAATTTTCCTGAATTATAATCAATTTGGAAGACTATTAGTGTCCTTTAATTTCCTCTACACTATACTTTTAATTTATATTTGAATTTGGATTTCATTATAGTACTATATTCTGTGTCATATAAATATTCATGTTTATTTATCTTTTATTTGGAATGTAAAATGGAATGTATTATGTGATAGATACCCGAATATTATATCGTATCCACTAATGAATTGGTTTTGAAATAAGGGATTGATATTTGGATACCCTGACTCCATATGTGAAAGGATCGTGGTGCTATGACTCTTCCCAATTTCACCTTTCCCAATATGATGTGATTAAAGGTGCGCCAAATTCATATACACATTTTCATTTTATATATCATACAAATTCCCCTTAATTACATTTTTGATATATTTTTGTTATTTTAAAAATCATACTTTCTATTATAATAGGAAAGGATGATTATTTATATTTATACCAATTACGGTAGAATTTACATGATATTATTATACAATTTTTTTTGTACTTTTGATCTTGGGTGACACATTGTTGTTATTCTGGAGAAAATTTTTTCAATCCTAAAGACAAGTTTAGTTAATTGGATTAATGTCATTTTCAAAAAATGTATGTTTTAAAAACAATTTTTTCATAAGGAAATATGTATTTAATTATATTCTGTAATAGTTTTTTCTAATTCCATGTCTCATACTTCTCTTATTACATTATTTATTATCATTACTTATAGGGCATGTTGTTTCTCTTATTCTTTGTTTAACTATCCAATAAAATTAATTGATGAATTTAATATTAAAATTGTTGTAATGATTTTTTTAATTATGGTATTCATTATTTATCTAAATATAACATTTCCCTATAATAAAATGAATAGATTCTAGACTTATCATACCGGTCAAATTTCAACCATGTTTGAAAATAATTTGGATATTTTTTAGATTTTTCATTTAATAAAGCTTCATATAGAGGTTTTATATAATGTCCATGTTGTAATTGTTCTGGAAGACCATGGTTAAGTAAGGAATAAGTTAGATACCAAATAAAAAAAGTTAAATTTGGAACAAACTATTAAGTTATAGATCAAAATGGAGGGACGAGAGATTATTCTATTATCCATGAACAAAAATAAAGGAGGGTTATGGATAATTTGATATTTGATCGATTTCCATTTGTATATCATCAAGAGATAGATAATATATTAGTGTAATAATAAAATTATATCAATACACATGAAGAAAATAATTATGATTATGATCTTGAGAGAGTTAAAAAATTAATGGATGATTCCAAAACACCTATATGTCAAGAATATACTAAAATGATAAAGAAAGAATTTTCAATAAGGTTATATCATCGAAATAACTTGTATGTAATTTCAAATACCACCATTATTTTATTCTTATATTTTTTTAAATACCTTCTTCCTGATAGTGAAGATATTCTCTCAAATCATTATAATGCAGGTAAGTTAATTAAGTAACTCTGATTTTATACTAAAAAAATTCAATCTTGTACAATATATTTCAATTTATTATTGGAGGACATAAAAGGCCTTAATAACTATAATGGATATGGTATATCTTTAAAGAAGGAAAATACATATGGAACAATATCTCATTTTCCACATAATTACATGTTCCATTTTCAATTGAGTCACATGATTCACAATCTATCAAAGTCTACTGAAATCTGATCCAATATGAAATGGAATGATTCTAAGAGAATTAAAGGTGATAACGTTTTGTTTCTTATTATAGATGGATTTTATGGTAGTAATTTTATTCACAAAATCCGAATATTTAAGAAGAGTTGTGTAATTTTGGGATAAATGTATTCTATAATGGTTTTAGTTCATTTGGTATGATGCTTACTTCTCATAATACATGGCCAGTTTTTCTTCACATTTATAATCTCCATTCGTGGATAAGTATGGAAAAATCATCCACTTTCATGAGTATACTAATATCTATTCTTTCTATTCTTGGAAATGATAGAGACTTCAACTCACAACCATTAATAAAATAGTTGAATAATCTATTGGGTATGGGTGTGCATGCATCAGATGCTTCTTGAAAACATATATTTCATTTGTGTGCTTCCCTTCTATGGACTATAAATTATTTCCCTACTTATGAAATGATGAATGGTTAGAGTAAAAAGGTACTACTATCATTTCATATTTATATGAAGAACACATGATTTAGAGGACTAAAATATCATCATAGTTTATGTTTTACATGGAATTGTCAATTATTTTAAATGGATCACCAATACAAGAAGACTATAAAAGGGTTTGACAATGTTTTTTACAATGAAAAATACATCAACATATTTTTTAAACTAATTTCCTAAATTAATTGAAGTATTTTAGGTTTCCATTAGTGAAAGGTCGGATGAAATCTAAAAAGTGGAAGAATAATGACACTAAAGCGACTTACAGTTGGAAAGTTTTTTTTTTGAATTTATATATTGGTCTACTAATTTTTTATTCTATTATTTAGATGTAACCCACATTGAAAAAAAATATTTTAAATATTTCTTTAAATTTTTTTAAATATGAAGGGGAATGTTAAATATGACTTTTGATATCACCACGACTTGTTGGATGAGGTTATTCGACCAAAAATGCATCTGTGTGTATTAGTGAAAACTAATGGTATGTTCCTTGTACTTATTATGTAATGTAACCCTTAGAAAGAAAATTCATTAATTAATGGTGAATATCAGGGTTCTTTTTCACTATTCCAATAACATATCTAAATGTGTCAACATAGGGGAGTTGAATCTAAAATCCCTAAAAACATATGATTGTCACACCCCTCTTCTTTAATTGATTCCAATAGGAATACAATATTTAATATCCAATAATGTAATAGTGAAGGTTAATTTATTATTCCATTTATTTAAATAACATTTTTCTAAAAAAAAAATCAAGGTCTTTCATGAAAATAATGAAGTAAGAGGCACCATTAATTTTGTGTGAGTTGGAAAACAATTTCCTCCGTTTTCACTTGCATTTTGCATTTAAAAGGTCATATTCTATGTTAAAAACTTCTTTGGAGACACAATTACTTTTGGTCAATGTATCCTACTGAAATAAATATGTTCAAAATGAAATCTCATGTCCAAAAAAGTATTTAACATGATGGTTCTATTGTGTGAGGATAGGTGGATCAAGAATGTATGGATGTTTCTTTAATTTATTTTTTTGATGTAAGCATGAGACATAACTAGACAATGAGAAATCAAAATTATTATTATGGGAAAATTGATCCCTCATTTTCATAACTTCACCAAACATGATGAATTCCATAGTTGTATACATTTGATACATTGAGCCTTTATGTACCGGATATAGAGAATTACATAGTCTAGTTTAACTTTGGTTTGTTTGATGAATATATTAAGTAAGTAATTTGAATATTTTTATGTATCACATACATAGTCATTTCATATATAACTTTAAATGTTTTTATAATTTTATCTAGGGACATAGAAAAATTATAATTATAGTTTATTAATCTTTTAAAAAGATAAGGGGAGAGGATTTTTATAGCCAAGAGTTTTTTGCTTTGTTAAAAACAAATTTATAATCATTAATTAATTTAAATTAAAGTATATCTATTCACTTAATTGTATTATTCAGATATAATCAAGTTATTGATTGTACTTGAAGACTCTATCTTGAAAAAAATAAGAGAGTTGGATTTTGGTCTCAATTATTTGGTTTGTAAATGTAAATATGTGATCATTAATGTTTATAATTTGTTTACAACTAATCGAAATGTAAAAATGATAATAGGCTATGATGGAGTTATGTTAACTACAAACATTGACTATTATTCTAGTGTGTAAGATAGTAGGCCTTGATATGAATATTTGTTTTATTGTAGACTTCTGTAGAAAATCATGTTATTTGATTACTACTCTCATGGCCGAGTCACTATAATGAAATTTAAATCAGTTGACTCAATGATGTGGCATGGTACATTAATTTAAGACTATGGATTCATAGTTATTTAACTAACTCAATTCCAATATATTAAAGAACCATATGTTTTTTCATCAATGAAAAAAGTGTTTTATATGAAAGATCCTCAGATACCTGATTATAGAGAAAGTGTTATTTAATCTTAAGATAAATGTTTCATGATGATGGGGAAAAATTAACACCATTGATTCCCCTATTGGTGCTGACCAAATTTTTTTTTGATTACTCAAATTGACTCTTTATGAGATTTGACGTCAAACCTAATGTTACAGTGGAAAATTCATATAATTAACCATATATGTACACAGTTCATTCTATTTACCTTGATGTTAGATTGTCAGTTTGGAACAAATATAATTACATTAAGTTATTTTCAATTCAGAATGATATATTTGTTTTAGTATTATTTTTTCACATTTCAATTAATTAGATTTATTGTAATTAAAAAAACAGGTTTCAATTGGTTTTTAAAATATTTATAACTTGGTATTAAAATTATATTTTCTAAAAAATGTTATGATATTGTGTTTGAATTATTTGAATTATATGTTGTATACATGATTTTTAAAAAAATGTATTAAAAAAAATTAACCTTTAATTCTTTTAAAGATTGTGAAAGATATTAATTTATTTTGAAGGAAGAAATCATATGATAGTGATCAATGGATGCTTGAGCGAGGGTTTCCACATCTAGTTCCCTTAGTGACTATAATAATTTTAATATTTTTCTTTGGAATTACATTTAATTTCATGTTATTATCCTTTATATATTTTCTAGTGACATACATTTGAAGATGAAATTACTTATACTCATCCTTTTAGAATGGGTCCAAGTGGGGGTTCTCCTGGAGCTACATAGAGTACTCATCATACCTGTTCACACCCTCACCTATTAGAAGCCACCCCATCTACCACAACTTTTAATCCACCACTTGAGAATCGAGCGATGTTACCACCCGTGCCTCCAACATCATCATCTTATTTATCCTCTTATACTCATACCATGCCTATATATCTTCCAGGGACATTCCCACCATTACCATGACCATATCCTATGATGCACCCCCATAACATCTATTATTATGCTTCTATTTCTACATTGCCTCTATTAAAAAATATATATCCAAGGTTGTTTTGATTCTGTTCATTTATCTTGCACTCCAATTCATGAAAATCACTTTATTCATGCATTGGAATAGGAAAAACCTTCAATGGCTACCAAATCAAGAAAGCCCGTATATTCATTATAGCTTAATGAGAAACCTAAATTGGGTTTTTTATTATAAGTGAGTCCTATTATATCATATCAATTTTCCTATCAAATTATGACTTAATTTTTTTATCCTTTCATCTTATTCATTGGTATCCAATGATAGGAGTAGAGGGAGAACATCTAGGCATGAAGGTTGGAATCTTAGAACCCAAATAATAGTGGATTAAAATGAAAACAATCAGATGATAGGTAAATATTCTAGGTGGTGTATAGTTTTTTTTGGAAACTTTATCCAAGTAAAAAAAATCATTATGCTCCAACCTTTCTGATGGAGTAAAATCAATAATGAAATAAAAGAAAATGATGGGTAGGGATATGGGTAAGAAAATTTATTAAATTAATATCTATATAATTGTTGTATTTATATAGATTAACATGTTCATTGTAGTGTTGGTTAAGCTTTCCCGATGGGGGAACTACTATGGTCACACAGTTGATTGATCTTGGGGTGTTTTGGAGATCATATAAGAACAATGTATATGTTGGTTTGAAGTGTAGAGTTAGTTATAATCTAGTGGGTACACTAATACTATCCTACTATCTAATAACACATTATTAAGAAATCAAATCATATTAGAAGAATAATGAGGTTAAGATATTCCTAATTTTTAATTGTTTTCATTGAAAATTTAATCTTTATATATTGTATTAAATTTTAGTTTTTAGGATGTGTTGGAAAAAAAACTAAACCAATATGTCATATTGTATTTTCTCAATTTTTTTCACAATAATTTCTGACTATGAGAGGATATATTTACTTAAATATCAATAAAAATAATATCATTATTTATATTCTTAATTAATTATATTGTATTTTTTATGAAGTTTAAATTTTTGGGGATATATCCATCATATATGATTAAAAAGGAAAATTGGGAAAATGACCAATTGGAAAAATATCCAAAATGGCTAAATGTCCAATATTTCCAAACGACCAAAATACCAAAAAATGGAAAAAATGAAAAATTGAAAAAATTGCCAAATGGCCAAATAGACAAGTGGAAAAATTCCTAATTGGACACTTGGACAAATAGAAAAATAACCCAATGGGCCAAATAATTTTTCAAATTGGGAAATTATCCAATTTTAAAAATTTCCAATTTCCCAAAGGGCTTGAAATAAGGCTGACCAACTTACTAATCAACCTTACCAAAAAATGATCTTAATGACCAAATGATCAAAATTAACAGGTGACTAAATAACCAAATAACATTAAATAGATATAATTTTATTGAAATAAACATACAATAGGAATCCATATCATACCCATGATTAACATGCTAATTAGTATGTATTGATTATATTTTTCCACTAATTTTAAATTTCTAATAAAATTTATATTTAGATGATTATTCATTTCATGGATTTCATTAACAGTTAAAATTTTAATTCTTGCATGGTTTATCAATTTTATAATATTTAATAATTTACTATTATAGTAATCAATGGCATTTTAATCAAGTGGCATTGGGAATTGAAGGCCATGTGCCTCGAGAAAAATTATATTTCTCCAGTAAGAAGAAAAAGGATGGATGTGTTGTAAATGAACATATACAAGAAAATATTGTAATTTTTTTATTGATATTTCAAATTTTTATATGCAATTTTCAATTAAATATTTTGTTTATATTTTCAACATTGTGCACTAGAGGCCCTCAATGGGAAAGAAGATAAAAAAGTGGGTCTAAATGATCATTTGGGATAGGTATTAGGTGATGAGCACCAAGAGAGAATATAATATAAACCCAGGAAAAACATTATCCCCACTAGGTATGCGCACTCAATTAGATCCTCGCAAACCTATCACACCACTAAGCTTCAAAAATTCCCAGGAAGAAGTAATTGAGGCCCAAAAATAGCTATACAGGAGCGTGAAAGTTTTAAACTAGTCACCGAACACTTCTTAAAATCTATGTCTGTTATTTTCAAATCACTTGCATCATAGGATGGTACTATTTTTTATTTATGTATGGAATCAATTCACTATTTATATGATACCCCAAGTGATTTAAATGGGGCTCTTAGTAGAGGTCGTGTTGATGATTTTTGTGGTGGTGATGGTGGTGGGGTTGGTGGTGGGGTAGAAGAAGATGATGAAAATGTTGATGATGATGATAATGATGATTATAATGATGTTGGTGATCTAGTAACTGATCCTATTGAGGATTATTATGGTAATATGTGGTGATTTGTGGGATATTTATCCCCTCCATTTTCGTTTTTAGGTAAAGAGACATGTTTGGAAGACTTAAAGTTATCAATGATGTGAATTATATATATGTTATAATATTTTAAATGGGTTTATAACTATTTATAAATTCATGGTGGAAAAAAATATATAAAAAGTTTATTCATTAAATGTGTACCATGGTTTGTAATTTATTTGTAGTTTTTTTGAGATGTGCAACATGGTGTTTCTACTGTCAAATTGGGGTATGAATCTATAACCATAATTCAAAAAAATGTGTGTATACATAAATTCTAGATAGACTCCCATGGTTTCTAAAATCGTGTGTATTGACATATTCCTATGGATTCCGGTGAACCATGGGTATTAAGATACCCCTCTAGGATATACCCACTATTTCAATAGAAACATAGGGTATAACCCTATAATAAAGGCTTAATCAATAATGGTTCTTTTAACTGTGGGTATTTTCTATACCAATGGTTTCCCAGGTTATAATCAAGGTTTAGAACCATAGTTATAGGGTAAGATTCTTGCAGTGAAATCAAGATAATGTAAAAAAATTCCCTACCAAAAAATGACGACTTGTTCAGTAAACTAAGTGGGTATCAATACTTCTTTAAGGAATACATTTGGTAAGGATATTTCCAATTAACGGTGAAGAAGGAATATATTCCCATGATTTCTTTTCAACAAAGGTATGAACACTACAGTTTTATAGAGACGTCATTTGGACTAAGTGATGCTCCTACAAATATTTATGGACCTAATGAATAAAGTATTTTGAGATTACAATAATGATTTTTTTTATTATTTATTGATGATATTATAAAATACTCTAATAGAAAGGGGGATCATGAGGAGTATTTGAATAATATGTTAATGGAATTGATATAAGATAATCTATGTTGAATGAAAAATAAATGTTAGTTTTGGATGGAGTTAGTATCATTCTTAGTGCTTGATATTACCAGTATATAAATATTTCTAGAGCTTTATGAGACAACGGAAAGTAAGGAGTGGCCTAGAATTGGATATGTTACAAATATCTGTAACTTATTTACACTGTCATAGTATTATAAATGATTTGTGAGAAACATATTATGATTTTTAAAACCACTAACCAAGGAGACTCGGGATAAGGTGTATCTTTTCAAGGAATATGAATGTGATTAGAGCTTTAATGAATTGAAAAATAGATTTATCACTGCACCAATCATCACAATTCCCTCAAGTGAGGAAGTTTTTTTTGGTATATAGTGATGATTCATTGAAGTGATTTTCCTACGTACTAATGTAGAATGAAAATAGATATCCTACATCTCAAGGTATATAAAAGTTCATGAGAAGAACTATTCGATGCATGTTCTATGGTTCACTACAATAATGTTCACATTGAAAATATGGATGTATTATCTCTATGGAGAGAAGGGTGATATATACACATATCAAAATAACCTGAAATATATATCCATATAGAAGGAGAATACTATATTCCATTGAATTTGATTTTCAATGATCGAGGGATATGACTATTCAATCCACACCATCTAAGGATACCAAATAAAGTGGATGATGCTATAAGTACAAAGTATCTAAAAACCTTATTGTTGGTCGGAGTAGATTACTCTAGAGGGGAGGGGTGAATTGAGTAACTATAAAAATTTCTATAAAAAGTGTTCTTTAAAGGAATTTCCCCTTCAAATTAAATACATTCTAGTTAATCATGGTTTTACTGTTATAAAAGTTTGACTGTTTAAATAACTCTTAGAAGATTGATTAATTCTCAGTAATCTTAATGTCAGTTATTAAAGGTACTTTTGAAGAAACTATACTAAGGAAAAATAGTCATAACTTCTTTCCAAAACTAACTATCAAAGTGAATTTAGTGATTTTTGATTTATATAGAAAAGCATTAAAATAATGAAGACTAAATTAAAAAGCATAGAGGATATGAAACAAGTTGATCAGTCCCAAGCCAAGACCTAATCCACTCCACTTGGTGATCACCTACCACCAAGAAGTTTTAATAAATAAACGTGATTGACACCCTAGATCAAGGATAACAGTAGTACGCAGGGCTGTCTAGGCAACACAAGGACCTCTTCCACAATTCTTTGTGGGTACAAATGACCAAGCCACACAAGGACCTCTTCCACAGTTCTAAGTGGGTACATATGAGAGTAAAAGTATTTTTTAGTAATGATATCTTGTATCCTTCAGTTTAATGCAGGAAACATAGTGTGTTATTATACAGAAATACACACAGCTTGAAAGTTAATAAAATGATACACAACAAAGAAGAAGGATTGATATTGGTTAATGAAATGCTCTGAGTGCTAGTTTTTGCAGCTTTGGGATTCTGGGATGAAGCAGATGTAGAACTCAAGTCTTTGTTTGGAAAACAGAGTGTCACAAGATAGAAAGATTGGTGTGTGTTCTTTGTGATGTTTGACAGTGTGAAGATTTTATCTGGATTCCAGTATGCTTCGTGTGTTCTTCAGCAGAATCATGTTGTATGAAATAATAATTTCTTCAAAAAATGATCTAAGTGTGTTCTTTATTGTCGTGCTCACACACTATTCTCACGTATGTCTTCTTCTTCTTTTTTTGTTTCTGGGATGTATTACTATTTTATCATGGAGTGCATGTGTAGGGGCTAATAGGTTGCAAGTATTCTGCACCTCGTACCACGTACTGCCTGATGATATGTCTACAAAGAAACATTAATTATGTCAGTTTATTAAAATCTTCAAATATGACTGTTAGATAATTAATTAAAGGATGAAAAAATATATTAGGAAACAGTTTCAAAGTATGTCAAGGAAATGGTGTCTCCTTCACACGGTGTTTGGATTGGTAACAGTTTCTGAATGTCATGGCGTCTTGCAGTCACAGTGTCTCATGGTCATGGTGTCTTGTTCACGGTGTCTACTTCATGGTGTCTGGATGTCATGGTGTTTGCTTCACGGTGTCTGCTTGTTCACGGTGTCTTGGACTTAGGAAAATATATATCTTCAGACTTAAGTATTCATACCTATGGGATGAATTAAACTTTATCATTTTTCAGATAAACCATTATAAAAGTAAATCAAGGGAAGTATAATGTAATTAAACTGAATGTATAGCACTTAAGATCATGAATGGATCTTCTGAAGGCCTGTGAATTCTTAAAAAATAATACACATGATTTGATATAATTTATAGGATTTAACCAGGTTGAATAAGATTCGTGATAATTAAAACATGATTAATACATGAGGATTCCAACAATCTCCCAATTTTTTATGATCACAAATCATAAAGATTTAAGGTATATAAACAAACTAACAACATTGTTCAAAAGTGCATGTATCATATATTAAGTCAAGGAGTTCTCCAAGGTGTATATAACATATCATAGAGTTATCATACATTTATCCCCCTTTTGGGATTATCAAAAATATTGAATAATAAATTTCATGAAAAGTGCACATTTCATTAATAGGAAATAAGTTTGAGTACAAACAAGAATGAGAAAAAAAAAGCAACAACATTACTATCAAAAAGGAGTAATCATTGTTCCTCTTTACTGAATGGACTTCTCTTTACCTTTATCAGTAGTAGAAGAGGAATCGATTTGAGTGGATGTGGAGGTAGAAGAAGGGAGTGAGCTGGTCGAGAGAGAAGGAAAAGGAAGGCCTTCAAAAACAGAGGGAGTCAGAGTAGGTTCAGTAGAACACTGAGGCGATTGTTGATTAATAATTACAATCCTAATATGACTCGGTGTCTAACTAACAGACATGGAAGTGGAGGCTAGGGAAGAGGTAAAAGTAGGAAAACTATATCTCAGAGGTGCAGTTGTAGGAGCAAAAATGGTTGTACTCTGTACATGAAGATAGGGCCTCAAGAGGTTGATAAAATTGACAGTGATCTCTCTATTATAGTGTATGGCTATCTCAAAATCATCCTTGTTCTCCATAAACTTCTCCAGCAACTGAGTAAACTCTTTGAACTTTTAGACTTGGGTCCTGAATGCTTGAGTGACATGTGGAATCCTCATATTTATAAAAGATACTTGATATGATTTGTCTTATCAGTCTTTTAGTATAATCTGTTGAAATAGAAGTCCACTTTCTAGGAAATATCTTATTGAGAATCATTAGCAATTTTAGAATAGATTTGGACCAGATCAAGAACTTTGTCACTTTTCTTAATAACTTCATGTAGAGAGCCTTTGTTGAAGCCACTAAGCACATTCTGAAGTTCTTCTTTGACCACTGTTATGAGTAGTTCATTGTCTAAAGAGGGTTGAGAGGATTGACCAGAGTCTTTAGAATCATTGACAGTGGTGGTGAGAGATTTTAGTTGATTCATCACTTTCTGAAGTCACCCTGTATATTCATCAGTGAGTTTGTTTAGATTCACCGCAAGATCTCGCATTTCCTTCACAATTTATTTGTTCCTTTCTACGACCTTTTCAGATAAGGAAGCTAGGTGAGGTTTAGTCTGAGACACAACATCCTGTGGGATTTGAATAACAATAGCTTCTATAGGATGACAAGAAAGATCTGGTCTCGAATGCATCTTTTTCATCATTTCTACAATCATACCTCTCAAAGTATTCAATTCATCAGTAATCCGTATGTTTTCAACTCGGACTTTTTGAATCTCATGAAACATTTTGGGTTGTATTTTCCTAAAAACTTTCTCTATCAATAATGAGTCATATTTCTCACTTAGATTCTTCACAGGATTTGGTAGGTTATTCATGAGTTTGTCAACTCCAGAAAAAATGGTAGCACCAAATTCCTTAAGATCATCTTTACTCAAAAAAGATGGTTGGTCTGATAATGGTTCAGAAATAGGTATTGAAACGGTTTTAGGTTCCTTCTCAAGAGCAATATTTGAGACATATTTCAATTGGAACATAGTATAAAGGTCAAGTAATTTTACTAAAACGTTCTGAGAGTCATCCACATCATAGAAACTGGGGAACTCATACTGAGTATCTACAGGACTTGAAACAATCGGTATTGGTTCTTTGGAAGATTTTAGATTTGGGGGTTTTTCCCCCTCAATATTTGCATCCTTCTCAATACTGAGAGTTTCCAAGAATTGATCTATTTCCACAAAGACAGCTCTTGGTTCCTCTCCCATTTTCTATCTAGCCACCTAAAAAGGTTGCTCCATCATTTCTTCACCCTAAGGGATGATCTCAGGAACAGATTGTTCCACTAGGAGTTCCTCATGGTTATCCTCTTGCATAAAAGGTATCTCTTCCACTATGGCATTATTCTCAGTTTCTCTGGAAATATGTTCTATTTCAACCTATGGTTGATCTTCAAGATTAAAAACTTCTGTAGGAGTAGGGGCCTCTTCTTCAAGAACTTCACGAGGAACATGAGTACTATCTTCTTCAATAGAAACCATTTCTAGGGGGAATAGTAGCATCTTCTTCCTCTTCTTCAAAAGAATATTCACCAACTTCATCTAGTTCCAAACAAGGATCAGAAAAGTCTCTTGTTCTTGTGGTGTGTTTCACAAGATTGAATTGTTCATAAATTCTATCATTTTCTTCCACCCATTCCGTTTTCCAAGGGTTCCAATTTATTTTCATCCTCTTGATAGTGACTTTTGAAAAGCAGTACTCACAAACCTTTACAACTTTCTGATTAGGTCCAACCATACATTTGGCAAGAAGCATGGCTGAAATAAGATGAGAGTAAAACTGGGTGGTTGACTTGGATGTGGCTTTGATTAGTTCACACATTTGGTGTATGATATACATGCAATGGTTGATCTTATACCCATTTTTCATAAGGTGGATCAGAAACACATCCTGATATTTCAAAACAGCAAATTCACCTTTTCTAGGGATAACCAGATTCCGAATAAACATGAAGAAAATTCTTGATTCTACATGTAGTTCAGCAGCAAATGTCTCTCCTCTTGGTTCCATTTCCTATTAAGGCTTTCAAAGCATCTTCCAGATCGAATAACTCGGTTGAAGGTGGTGGTCCTATCTGATAATCCTCACAGATGCCATCATGAGGTTTCCTAAGTCATTCATCCCATAACCTCGGAGAGAATGCACATATTTGGACATTTATCTAGCTTTTCACAATATAACCATCTTCAGAATCAAAAGAGAATTGTACATACTTATAAAACTGAGCCACTAACTTCAGATAGATATGTCTATCTTCCTTCAAAAAACACTCTATCCAGCCTTGCTCTTTCATAACATTTAGAACCAAAGACTTACTTGACAGAATCCATTTGGGGAAAACCTCTTTCTCAAGTACTACAACTCAGTTTACCAGATTTGGGATTAAAGGACCTTCAGGTGATAGCTTGGGTGCAATTTTCTTCTTCTTTGCACTATGTTTCTCAGGAGTTGACGATTAAGTGTATTTCATCCTAGGAATCCACTAAAGGTTTGAGAGAGAGAAGGGTTGTAGGTTTGAAGAGAGGTTACAAATGAGTGAATATAATAAAGCTCACATGAAGGACAAATGATACTTCCTTTATTTTATCATTTAGAAATACCAAACGTCGAAAAAGTAAAATTGTGGGAAAACAAAAAAATGGAAAGGATAATAAACACGATTCGATTTTTTATTCAAATATAAAAATCAAAGAGAATATTTATGGTGAGATCAAATCAGGTCTTTACGGTGAGACAGAGAATGAATGTTATGGTGAAACAGTAATACGGTGAGACAGTTACTAAGCGTTATGGTAAGACAGTAAACATGAACTTTACGATACAAAATAGTAAGACATTTACATAATATTTATCATTCCTAGTTCATATATGATGTAGTCTATTCATTCAGAATTTAATGGTTTAGTGAATATATCAGCAAGTTGATATTCAGTACCAATGAATTCCAAAGTGATATCACATTTTTGATAATGATCTCTCAAAAAGTGATGTCTTACATCAATATGATTTGTCCTAAAATGTTAAACAGGATTTTTCGAGATGTTAATAGTAGGTGTGTTGTCACGGTTTATAGGTACATGCTTGAATTGATATCCATAATCTAGTAATGTATGTTTCATCCAAAAAATATGTGCACAACAACTGGCAGAAGCTATATATTCAGCTTCTGCAGTAGATAATGAAACAAAATTTTGTTTCTTACTACACCATTATACTATTAACTTACCTAAAAAGTGACATGTTCCAGAGGTGCTTTATCTATCTAACTTATAGCCACTGAAATTAGCATCAGAAAAACTAACTAATTCAAATGATTTTCTTCTATGATAGAACAGTCCTAGAATGGGTTGAGGTATTTGAAAATTCTATTTACAACATTTAAATTAGATTCCTTATGATTTTCTTAAAAACGAGCACACATACACACACTAAACATAATGTCAGGTTGACTAGAAATTAAGTAGAGTAAACTTCCAATCATTCAACTATATGTCATCTGATCAACAGATTTTCCATCTTCATCAAGATCCAACTTACAAGTGGTACTCTGGGAGTGTTACTACGTTTAGTGCTATCCAAGACAAAAAAAAATTTGAAGATCTCTAGTATATTTATTTTGAGTTAAAATAATTCCATAATTATTTTGAATTATTTGAAATCTAAGGAAGAATTTTAGTTGACCCATTAAACTCATTTAAATTCATTTTTCATCATTTTAGAAAAATCAATACATAAATAATTTTTTAAAGATCCAAAAATAATGTCATCTACATAGATTTTAACATTTAAAACATCATTAGAAATTCATTTTATAAAAAGGGTAGGATCGTCTACACCATTAGTAAAACCTTTGGAAATAAATAAAAGTACTCATCCTATCATACCATGCTCTTGGAGCTTGTTTTAAACCATAAAAAGACTTTGATAATTTAAAAATATGATTTGGAAAATGAGGGTTTGTAAATACAGGTGTTTGTTCAACAAAAACATCATTAGCAGTATACCCATTTAAGAGTTCACTTTTAACATCCATTTGATATAGTTTGAAATTCAGATGTGAAACATAAGCAAGAAGGATTCTGATGGCTTCAATTATAGCTACTGGGGAAAAAGTATCCTCATAGTCAATTCCTTATTCTTGACTATAGCCTTTTTTAAATAATCAATCCTTGTGTCTAACTATGTTACCAGCTTCATCTACCTTATTTCTAAAAACTCATTTAGTTCCTATGGTGAATGTGTCCTTGGGTCTTTCAACAAGTTTCCAAACTTTGTTCCTTTCTAATTGATTAAGTTCTTCTTGCATATCCATCACCCAAAATTCATCATTGATATAATCATTAATGTTTTTAGGTTCAAGTTGTGACAAGAAGACTAGATGTTCAACCTAATTTCTAAAAGAAGCTCTAGTTTGTGTTCCATTGTCAAGGTCTCCTACAACAGTGTCCAAAGGATGGTTCTTAAGAATTCTAACATGTCTAGAAATGGAGAAACTAGTGATTTTAGGTTCATCGACAGGTTCAGGTTCATTGTGACTTGATTCTAAGGAATTTCCGGAACTGTAAGTTTTCACAGATTCTTTCACAGAAGTGTTTGAGGATTTTGAATTGATATTCAGATTTCATACATCTTCCTTCAGGTTTTCTAGATATGTTTTAGGCTCATGTGGTTCTATTTATCAAATTTGACATGGACAGATTCTTCCACACATTAATTTCAGTTATTGAACACTCTATAGGCTTTACAAGACATGAAATATATTAAAAATATACCTTCATCACCCTTGGATGCAAATATGTCAATATTTTCCTTAGTATTATGAATATAGACTTTAAATCCAAAAACATTGATGTAGTTAACTTTGGGTTTTATATTGTTCCATTACTCAAAAGGAGTCATCTTAATAAATGGTTTAATCAACACCCTATTGATTATGTAGCATTTTGTTTTGACAGCTTCAGCCCAAAAATAAATAGGTAGGTCATATTCACTAAGCATTATTCTAGTAATATCTTTTAGGGTTCTATTTATTCTTTCTACAACTCCATTTTGTTGAGGTGTTCTCCTATGCCAAAGCCAACACTCTTTATGAAATAGATTTAAACATGAAGCATTTTGAGAAGCTAAGGAATCTAAGTTAACAGAGTAAACATTTTCATTTCTTAAAGAAAAAAACGCTAATTCATCTTTAGAATTAAAGAAATTGCAAGCATCATTTTCAAATCTAACATGAAATCCATCATCACATAATTGTTATATACTATGCAAATTTTATTTTAATCCATCAAAATACAGTACTTTAGAGATTAAAACTGAGATAGAATTACCAATTTGGATGAGGCCAATTATCTTTCCTTTGGAATTGTCCCCAAATGTGACATTTCCTCTATCTATTTTTCTTAGATTATTGAATCCTGAGTAGTCTCCTATCATGTTTCTTGAACATCCACTATCCAAGTACCATTCACTTCTATAGGAACTATTTAAGAATCTGTCCTACAAAAATATTAATCAAAAATAGATTTTGGTACCCATACTTGTTTGGGTCCAGTAATATTAGTAATAAGTTCTTTGGGAACCCATATTTGCCTCATAGGTTTCCTATAACCATTATGTAAAGTCTTTGAAAAATAAAATCTATTCGGTCCACAAAAACTTGAAACAGTAGAATATGTATCATGAATTTAATTATTTGATTTATGTCCATAAGTGGGAGTAAAACTATATGTCATAGATCTCGAAACAAAATTTTTTCTACCTAGATTTCTTTTATGAGGTTGATAACCAATTCTAGTGTTGTATTTAGGGGAAATTTTTTTCCTAGCATTTGAGTAAGGTTATTCATCTCATTGGTAAACCATTCATGGTCATTGTTTAATTGCTCATTAGAAATTTTTATTTCATCGTTTTCTTTGACCGGTTGATCATTTTTCTCCTCTTCAACTGTGAGTTCAGATTTAATAGTCACGGTGAGAGCATGTTGTTTCTTTAATGATTTATATTTTTCTATTAGTTCATTGAATGTTTCATCAATCATCTTATAGTATTCCAAAATCTCTTCATTAGTAATGTTTTTAGAGTCACCCTCATTTTCAGAATAGTATGAGTGATGTATAGAGGAGTCCAGTGTTACCTCAGATGTGTTTGTCAAAAAACACATATTGGATTTTCCTTCCTATTCATCATGTAATGTTTCTGAGTAACTTGAACTGTCCTCATAAGCACTCCAGGTTCCTTTCATGGCCTTTTTATTCTTCCTTTCCTTTTCCTCATATTTCTTTTTGTACTTGATCTTTGGACAGTCAGCCTTGATATGTCCTTTTCAATTACATTCATAGGAGACAATTTCATCAGTCTTGTCTCTTCTTTTCCTATCCTTCTTACAATTTCCTTTTTGGTCATATTTTCCCTTGAAGCTAGGTTTTCTAAAAAATTTCTTCATCTTTTAAAATCTTTTAAATAATTGGGTTAATTGAGCCCTAGTTTTATTACTATCAGGTGAAGATTGTTCACTGGTGGAGCATTCTACAGAAGCTTTCAGTTTCCCTTTGTCTTTGTGTTTAGAGGTGGTGGTCTTGAATGCAACAGATTTCCTCTTTGGTTCATCCTCCTCTTCCTTATTGACTTTCAGTTATTCTTCATACATAATTAGTTTCCCAATGAGTTATTTTATAGGTATCATGTTGATATTGCATGATTTTATAATAGAGACATAGGTTCCCCTCCATCTGTCAGGTAGGCATCTAAGAATTCTCATGATTTTTTCATTGGCAGTGAATTCTCTTCCAAGCAATATCATTTTGTTTACAATATCATTGAACCTATGATACATGTCAGAAATAGGTTCACTAGGTTTCATTTTAAAAGTATCACATTTTATAGTATACGTATTATGTCTCATTTATTTTACACTAGATGTTCCTTCATGTGAGACACACAGGGTATCCCAAATTCCATGGGTAGTTTTACAAGAAGAAATTCTATTTAATTCCTCATCTCATAATGAGAAATATAAATCATTCATAGCTTTGAAATTGTTATTGTAGGTAGTTTGGGTTGGTTCATACCTTGTTATTCTATCAGTATCAGGAATCTTATATTCTTCAATAATGGAGGACCAAATTTCAAAACTCATACTCTCTAAATGCATTTTCATTTTAATTTTCCATTGAGCATAGTTGGTTCCATTAAAGAATGTTGGTATATTGGTTGCATCACCTTCCAATCTATTATCCATAACCAAGTATTACATTAAAAAATCTATAAATTTAGAATTAACAGAAATTTACAGATCTTCAAATTACAACTACAATCACAATTGAATAGAGTCTAAATAAACACTCCTTTGATACCAAATGCTGGTTAGAGTAGATTACTCAACAGGGGAGGGGTGAATTGAGTAACTATAAAAATTCATGTGAAAAGTGTTATTTAAAGGAATGTTGTAACACACTTTTATGAGAAATTTTTTTGTTTTTATGTTATATAAATCATCAAAGGAATCTTTCACTATACACAACACTAGCTTGGCTTGCTTTACACGCAACTATGGCCTTCCTCGATAGCTTGTGTCGTACGCAATACCGAGTTTCACTAATCAACGATATATTTTAATATTAGTATTTATGAATAATATTAACTGAATTTTTAATTTTATAACATTTTAATTCATCTTATACATTTTTTAGAATGAGGTATGAAAATAAAATCTGTTTTTTGGATAAAAGAAGTTTTTTTAAAAAAAATACAATTTTACCGCCTTTTGATGGCGCACCCACATTAAATCTAGTTTTTGACAAGTTTATAAGTTCAATTTGACAAAATAAAATTCTTCTTTAGAATAAGGATATAAAAATTTACTTTGGATAAATTTTTCATATTATTCTGATAACTTTCATATTTTAATGAATAGTAAAAACATGCTATATTTTAATTAAAAACAACTTTTTTCATCGCAATAATTTATATGGTTAAATTATAATATTAATTGTTTTTAAAGTATAAATAAAATATATTTTTACCATTTAATATATTTATTTCATTAGCATTAATTTTACAATGAATTCATAGGTAAAAACATTTCAATATTTTGCAATGTTTTAACTTTTAAAACCCTTTGCTTAACAACTGGATTAATTTTAAATTAATTATTGCAACTTCTGTGTTTTGAATTTTGAAAAATGGATTCCATATTTGGAATCAGTGGGTCCAAATTATGTTAATAGGTTACTTTTATTTTTTTGATATAATGAATAGTAACTATGGTTTTTTTATTTACTACGGTTAAAGGTAAATAGGGTAATTCAAGGTTAAAAGAATATTATAATAATTTAAAATTACCTTGAAACTTGTCCTATCATTATTGGATGAGTATTGGCTGACCATGGGCATCCTTGGGTCGATTTTGGGACCCCATTGAGCTACTTGGTAGTGACAATGAAAATTTGGATTAATTAATTTAATGTAAAGACAAAATTGACAATAACAAAAATCTTTTAGTAATTAATTTTTATAAGGAGTTATATAAATTATATTTTCGAATATAAATATTCATTAAAAATCTAAAATGATTTCATATATAATGATATTTGTTTTATAATTTTTAGACACCAGATAAATTAAATTATATATGACACAATAATGATGAAGTATTTACCTCATTAATAAATGATTTAAATAAATAAGATTAAAATGATTAAAATATTCTCCAAAACATGTCTAATTCTGATTGGATGATTTTATTTAGACCATGAGCCATCTTATCTTCATCTTTAATTATTTTTGGAACTTTTGAAACCAAACATAAGTTTATAATAAAATAATATTTCCACACTTTCCAAAGGTGCCCCTCTCCTCCCTTATAAAAGGGCACCTCCTCCCTATCTTCCTCGAACCAATTTGAGCCTTCAAGATTGGACAACCCCTAACCATTCACTTCCCCACTTCCTTAGAAACCTACTATAGGTACTGGTCTTATCAAAAGACCAACTCTAGTGCCTTAAGAGAAAGTTTAAAGGAGGCACTTCGAGAAAGAGGTAATACCATCTACCGTTTTCTTCAAGTTACATTCTTCTTCTACTCCCTCTTCTTTAGTTGTTTCATTATGAGGTAATAACATCAGTATCCCTGATATACTTATGTGTTATTATAAATATTAAACAACCCTATTTCACCTCTTATCCATCCTATGGAAAATGAAATCACCGCGCGTACGTACGTACGGAATACCGTCTCCACGCCGTGGTGTAATCTGTTTTCCACCACCCCCTTACTTGGATGGGTATAATTGTGTAAAGAATAACTATATATAATTATTGTAAAGTGATATTATTTCTGAAATAGTATACATACACTTCAATACAATTCCACGATCATGGGAACGATATCATCGCTCGTGTGTACGTACGGCCTCCCGTCTCCACGTTGTGATGCGACTCATTCTATATGATCTTCATTGAATAATGATTATATAAATTAATTTAATGAATTAATATGATATATATTACCCTAATACAATTCTGTAAATGATGTACCTATATCCTATAAAGAGGAATAAGAATTCATTCGACAAAACACGCATAAGAACAAAAAGTAATAAACACCTGAATAACAAGTAGTAATGAAATATTACTAATAAGAAGCTAAGAATGTGACGATATATGATATCATAACAAGGAATATGATTCTGTAATAATTCAATGACATTATTTAAATCATTATACAGGAGGTTCGGACACGTACAAAGCATATCGGACCTAAGGTAAGGGAAAATATCACAATCTCATTTTTATCCGAGATTGTTTATACTTTGGTATTTACTGGGGTGTATTTTATCATCCACATCCATGTTTCCTCAATATGTAATATTATTTCCATCCACCTACAATTTTTTAAATCCAATTTTACCCTTCGGTGTGTTTTTAGTAAAATATATGAAGGGAATCTTTTGTCGTTTTTCGTACGATGTGCTTTTTGACTTTTCCGACAAAAGTACGAGAAGAAAGTTTTTTTTTACTTATACGGCATGAATGGATTTTTAAAACATTATTTCCAAGAATATTCTTTACAAGTTTTCAAGTTTATTTTTAATCAACTTCTTTTAGATTAAAATTTTATGACATGTTAAGAAAGGAAAAAAATTTGAAGTAGAAAGGATATTTTCCTCAAGAATGGAGTTCAAGTGTTTTATCAAAATTATTTTCCATATATAAAAATATAGGGTTCTGTTTATATCCCTATTATTACATTGATATGATTATGTTGTGATGGAAATATTTTTATGAATTACTTTATCTTATACGAATTGTTTTATGATGTTATGATGTTTAAGATTCCCATTTTTATTACATGGGTTATGCTATGATGTATGGTCTATGATTTTGTGGCACACATAAGAATGGTATCATTATGAGATGGGTGGGACCTATATCTCCCTCCAATTCATTGGGTAAAGATTTTATATCTCATGAGATAGACATGGCTGGAACGGCAGGTTAAACTGGTTTAGTGAAACAGGACTGAAATGAGGAGTGAACTTGGTTCAGAAATGGACTTTGTCCACTAAGATAGTCTTGTAAATGAGTCTTGACTAATAAGAAATGATTCTCTATGATTATGTGTTTATTCCACAAAGTTTCATGTTTTATGTTATGATTATTGGGATTACATTTCACTACCATGATTTATCCCATGTTATGAAATTATGATCTCTTTTGCAGGTTAAGATTTCAAAAATGTTATGTTCTTATGAATATGATGTGATTGATATTTCTTTTGTTTACCCTTACTGATCATTTCTTCTCGCCCTTTTGTATGTTTTCTTTCCCCAGGACAGGATGAAGGTTATTAAGTATGATATGCCAAAAAGCGACTATAGATGTGATGAAATAAATGGGAGACAGTGTAGATGCTTTATGAACCAGTTGTTTATGTTTCCCAGTTTCTAAAGACACTATACCTATACTGTCCTTTCATGGTTTTGTTATATTTTGTAATAAGTATGCTTCAATTTTGAAGTATTAACCATGTATGTAAAGTATGGGTCGTTATAGTTGGTATCAGAGGAAAGGTATAGTCATCCTTTGGAAACTAGGATGTGAAAGCCTTAGTAAGAAACCTAAGGATATGTCTTAGCATAGAACACAATCTTAGTGTTTTAGAAATTTCCATGAACAACCTATGATAAGACCTTAGGTGTAAATTTTTGTTCTTGATTATGTGGTTTTCTTTTTACAATTAGTGTTGCTCACACTATTCTTCTTGGTTTTGGTCAATGGGTGGAACCTGAAGGAACTGTGTTAATGAGGAATTCGATGGGTAGTGCAATGATTGTCCCCCTGAGCAACCAAACGATATGGGAGCTGGAATACAAAATCTTGTAGCCATGCTCACAAAACTTTCTCAATCTATGAATCATACAGGACTTCCAAATGAGCAAAGGAAGGAGCAAAATTCTGTTGAATCCATCATGAGGCAGTGTCCACCTTCATTCAGCAGGTCTTCTGATCCATTAGTGGCTGAACAATGGATCAGTACCACTGAAAAGATATTTTCAGGTCTTCAATGTTATGAACATGATAAATTCATCTTAGCAGTGTATCGTTTGGAAGGTGATGCTGATAAATGGTGGAATCTTATCAAGAATACGTGGCAAAGAGATGAAATTGATTCCATGTAATGGGACGAGTTCAAGAACTTATTTTTCAATAAGTACTTCCCTTGTATTCTTCGAACAAAGATGGAGAAGGAGTTTCTTGAACTAAAGCAAAAGGATGATGAATCTGTTGGTACCTATGAAGAAAATTTTACAAGAATTGCAAGGTATGCTTCTGGTATTATTATCCAACCTGAGGGTAAGATCGATCGATTCTTTAGTGGCTTAAAACCAAGTATTTGAAGGGCATTATCCATAAGGGAATTCAATAGCTATGAGGAAATCGTTCTATGTGCTCTCAAAGTTGAGATGGAGATTGGAGTAACCCATCAGTCATATGGGTTTGATAAGAAGCGGAAAATGGAATTCAAAGGAAAATCTAAAGACCACACTAAAAAGAAGATGAGTTTTCCCTTATGCTCAAAGTGCAGAATGAAACGTGGAAGAAATTGTCTTAAAGGGACAAGAAAATGTTATAAGTGTGGAAAAGAAGGTCATCGGGCAATTGAATGTCAAAATAATGGGAAGAAGATGTCTAATGATGCAAACAATGGAAGGGATACACAAAATGAACCTACTACACTTCAATGTTTTAAGTGCAAGGAGATGGGGAATTATGCCAATCAATGCCCAAATCCAAGGGTTGATGATGATGATCAGCATCAATATACTCTTAAGTCCAAAGACAAAGGAAAGTCGCATGAAATTACTATCGGCGATGTGGAGTACGACAACGAAGTGGTGAGAGGTACACATACCATCCACTCTAAAGTAGCAAATGTTTTATTTGATTATGGATCCACCCAATCTTTAATTTCTGAAGAATTCTCTAAGGGTATCGCCGTATTACCTCAACAATTAGATGTTGAGTTGGCTGTGACAACTCCTAATGGCACAACAGTTGCATCAAAAGTTTACAATTCTTCTCCGATTGAAGTTTGTGGGAAAGTTCTTCCTGCAAATCTTGTGATCCTTCCTATAGTGGAATTTGATGTGATTCTTGGCATGGATTGGCTTTCTTTATATGGAGCTCATATCAATTTCCATATAAGGTAAGTCACATTTCATATTCCAGATCAATTTATGATCATCTATCGATGCAAGGATGAACATAACCTTACAGTAGAAATTTATTCTATCTTATGGGTCTTGATTCCACTAAATGAAGGTTATTTATCTCAAATGGTTGGAGAGAAACTCATGATTAAGAATATGCCCATTGTATGGGAGTTTAACGATGTCTTTCCGGAGGAATTACCGGGTCTTCCACAAAATCGTGAAGATGAGTTTTCAATAGAACTCATACCGGGTGCTTTGCCTATTTCAAAGACACCTTATAGAATGGACCCAATTGAGTTGTAGGAATTGAAGAAACAACTCCAAGAGAATCTTGATAAAGGATTCATACGCCCTAGTGCGTCACCATGGGGAGCACCTGTTTTGTTTGTTAAGAATAAAGATGGATCAATGAGACTCTACATTGATTATCGAGAACTTAACAAGATCACTGTCAAGAACAAATATCCTCTCCCACGCATTGATGACCTATTTGACCAACTACGTGGAGATCAATACTTTTCCAAGATTGAACTTCATTTAGGGTATCATCAATTAAGGGTCAAAAGGGATTATATACCAAAGACGGATTTCCGTACAAGGTATGGACACTATGAATTTATAGTGATTCCATTTGGTCTTACTAATGCCCCTTCTATCTTCATGGATCTGATTAATAGAGTCTTTAGAGACTATCTTGATAAGTTTGTGGTAGTCTTTATAGATGATATTATTGTCTATTCAAAGAGAAAGGAAGAACATGAAGATCACTTAAGAATTTTATTAAAGACCCTAATAAAGGATAATCTTTATGCCAAATTTACCAAGTGTGAATTTTCGCTTCAAGAAGTTGCATTTTTGGGTAACATAATCTCAAAAGAGGGGATATCTGTGGATCCAGCAAAAACAGAGGTTATCAAAAGATGGTCGAGACCAATGACAGTAACCGAGATCCGAATTTTTCTTGGTTTGGATGGATATTATCGACTTTTTAGGAAATATTTTCCACGATTATCTAACCCACTCGCCAAGCTGACTTAGAAATGAGTTAAGTTTGTTTGGACAGAGGAATGTGAAGAGAATTTCAAGGAGTTGAAAAGAGGGTTATCCAGTGCACCTATGCTCACACTACCTTGTAGTGGAGAAAGGTTTGTGATCTATAGTGATGCATCCAAAAAGGAATTGGGGTGTGTTCTTATGAAAAATGATATGGTGATAGCTTATTCCTCACGACAATTGAAAATACATGAGAAAAATTACCCAACTCATGATTTGGAGTTAGCTTCGGTAATCTTTGCATTAAAGATTTGGAGGCATTATCTTTATGGAGAAAGGTGTGACATTTATACTGATCATAAAATTTTAAAGTATATTTTCACACAAAAGGAGCTGAATATGCGCCAAAGAATACGGTTGGAGCTGATTAAGGATTAAGACTACTCAATTCATTACCACCCTGGGAAATCAAACAAGGTGGAATATGAATTAAGTCGACAAGACCATGCTAGCTTATCCATGATGAGGATCACAAAAGATCCTATATTTATGGATTTACAAAGGATGGATCTTGGAATTATAATGAAAAGGGAAAATCGTATCTTTCTCAAATGAATGTTCAACCATATATACATGTGAAGATTATAGAGGCGCAGAAAGAAGATGCTGAGTTACAAAAAAAGGTGACAAATGTTCCTGAATTCAACCTTGATTGTGATTGGATAATAAAGTTCAAGAATCGGGTTTGGGTTCCTCCCATCCCCGAATTAAATAAGGGGCTGCTGGATGAGGCTCATAGTTCTTCATTATCTATTCATCCTAGAAGCACGAAGATGTATAGGGAAATGAAAGAGTACTTCTGGTAGGATGACATGAAAAAAGATGTTGCTGAATATGTCTCTCGATGCTGGGTTTGTCCGCAAGTTAAAGCTGAGAGATAGAAGTCTAAGGGAATGTTACAACCATTACCCATACCCAAATGGAAATGGGAAAACATCACTATGGACTTTGTCACCGGACTTCCTAAAACATCCAAAGGAAATAATGTTATCTGGGTTATAGTTGATCGTCTTTCGAAGTCAGCATACTTCATTGCTATTAGAGAAGATTTTTCTCTTGATCAGCTTGCCAGGATATATGTAAAAAAAGTGGGAAGATTTCATGGAGTACCACTTTCCATTATATCTGATCGGGATCCGAGGTTTACCTCAAAGTTCTCGCAAATTCTACAGCATACTCTGGATACAGAGTTGAGTTTCAGCACTGCTTATCATCCTCAGACAGACGGTCAGTCTGAGAGGACAATTCAAACTCTAGAAGATATGTTGAGAGCTTGCTATATGGATTTCAAAGTTGGTTGGGATCAACACCTACCTTTGGTGGAATTTTCTTATAATAATAGCTTTCACTCCAGTATTTAGATGACTCTTTACAATGCTCTCTATGGAAATAAATATAGGACTCCAACTTACTAGGATGAAGTTGGGGAAAGAAAGCTATTAAGACCTGATCTTGTTGATGAGATGGCAGAAAAGGTCATATATATTCAACAACCCATAAGAGCAGCTCAGAGTCAACAAAAAAGTTATGCCGACAACTGAAGAAAAGAGTTAGAGTTTGAAGTGGGTGATAAAGTGATCTTACGAATATCTCCCTAGAAGAGGGTCATGAGATTTGGAAAGAAGGGAAAGTTGAGCCCTAGATATATCGGTCCTTTCAAAATACTGGATCGTGTTGGGAAGGTAGCTTACCGATTGGAGCTTCTACCGAATCTCTCTTAAGTTCACAATGTGTTCCATGTATCTCTCTTGAGAAAGTACATACCTGATCCTTCACATGTACTCAGCTCAGAAGTTGTACCACTGGAACAAGATCTTTCTTATGAAGAATAGCTGATAGAGATTCTGGATCATAGCAAAAAAGTCATATGGAACAAGACCACTCGCTTGGTGAAAGTTTTATGGAGGAACCACCAAATAGAAGAAGCTACATGGGAACATGGGGATATGATAAGGGAGAGGTATCCTCATCTGTTTGTTACAAAGTGACGAATTTCGAGGGACAAATTCATTTTAAGGGGGTAGAATGTACACCTGAGACTTTTATGAGAAATATTTTGTTTTTATGTTATATAAATCATCAAAGGAATCTTTCACTACACACAACACTAGCTTGGATTGCTTTACACGCAACCACGACATTCCTCAATAGCTTGCGTCGTACAAAATACCGAGTTTCACTAAACAACGATATATTATAATATTATACATTATGAATAGTATTAACTGAATTTTGAATTTTATAACATTTTAATTCATCTTATACATTTTCTATAATGTGGTATGAAAACAAACTCAGTTTTTTTATAAAAGAAGTATTTTTCAAAAAATGAAGTTTTACCGCCTTTTGATGGCGCACCCACATTAAATCTAGTTTTTGAAAAGTTTATAAGTTCAATTTGGAAAAATAAAATTCTTCTTTAGAATCAGGATATAAAAATTTACTTTGGATAAATTTTTCATATTATTCTGATAACTTTCATATTTTAATGAATAGTAAAAACACACTATATTTTAATTAAAAACAACTTTTTTCATCACAATACTTCATATGGTTAAATTATAATATTGAATGTTTTTAAAGTATAAATAGAATATATTTTTACCATTTAATATAATTTATGTCATTAGAATTTATTTTACATTGAATTCATAGGTAAAAACATTTCAATCTTTGGAAATGTTTTAACTTTTAAAATCTATTTGCCTAACAACAGGATTAATTTTAAATTTATTACTGCAACTTCTGTGTTTTGAATTTTGAAAAATGGATTCCATATTTGGAACTTGTGGGTCCAAATTATGTTAATAGGTTACTTTTATTTTTTTTGATATTATGAATAGTAACTACGGTTTTTTTATTTACTACGGTTAAAGGTAAATAGGGTAATTCAAGGTTAAAAGAATATTATAATAATTCAAAATTACCTTGACACTTGTCCTAACCTTATTGGATGAGTATTGGCCGACCATGGGCATCCTTGGGTCGATTTTGGGACCCCATTGAGCCACTTGGTAGTGACAATGACAATTTGGATTAATTAATTTAATGTAAATACAAAATTGACATTAACAAATATCTTTTAGTAATTAATTTTTATAAGGGGTTATATAAATTATATTTTCGACTATAAATATACATTAGAAATCTAAAACTATTTCCTTCATAATGATATTTGTTTTATAATTTTTAGACAATAAATAAATTAAATTATTTATGACACAATAATGATGAAGTATTTACCTCATTTATAAATGATTTAAATAAATAAGATTATAATGATAAAAATATTTTCCAAAACATTTCCAATTCTGGTTGGATGAATTTATTTCGACCATGAGTCATCTTATATTCATCTTTAATGATTTTTGGACCTTTTGAAACTGAAGATAAGTTTATAATAAAATAATATTTCCACACTTTCTAAAGGTGCCCCTCTCCTCCCTTATAAAAGGGCACCTCCTCCCTCTCTTCCTCACACCAATTTGAGCCCTCAAGCTTGGCCAAACCCTGCCCATTTTACTTCCACACTACCTTATAAACCTACTAGAGGTAATGGTCTTACCAAAAGATAAACTCTAGTGCCTTAAGAGATAGTTTAAAGGAGGCACTTCGAGAAAGAGGTAATACCTTCTACTGTTTTCTTCAATTTCCATTCTTCTTCTACTGCCTCTTCTTTAGTTGTTTCATTATGAGGTAATAACATCAGTATCCCTCATATACTGATATGTTATTATAAATATTCAACACCCCTATTTCACCTCTTATCCATCCTATGGAAAACGAAATCACCGCGCGTACGTACGTACGGAATACCGTCTCCACGCCGTGGTGTAATCTGTTTTCCACCACCACCTTAATTGGATGAGTATAATGGTGTAAATAATAACTATATATGATTATTGTACAGTTATATTGATTCTAAAATAGTATACATACACTTCAATACAATTCCACAATCATGGGAATGATATCATCGCTCGTGCGTACGTACGGCCTACCGTCTCCACGATGTGATGCGACTCATTCTATTTGATCTTCATTGAATAATGATTATATAAATGAATTGAATGAATTAATATGATATATATTACACTAATACCATTCTGTAAATGACGTATATATATCCTATAAAGAGGAATAAGAATTTATTCGACAAAACACGCATAAGAACAAAAAGTAATAAACACCCAAATAACAAGTAGTAATGAAATATTACTAATAAGAAGCTACGAATATGACCATATATGATATCATAACAATGAATATGATTCTTTAATTAGTCAATGACATTATTTAAGTCATTATACAAGAGGTTCGGACACGTACAAAGCATATCAGACATAAGGTAATGAAAAATATCAAAATCTCATTTTTATCCGAGATTGTTTATATTTTGGTATTTACTGGGTTGTATTTTATCATCCACATCCATGTTTCCTCAATATGTAATAATATTTCCATCCACCTACAATTTTTTAAATCCAATTTTACCCTTCGGTGAGTTTTTAGTAAAAGATATGAAAGGAATCTTTTGTCGTTTTTCGTACGAGGCACTTTTTGACTTTTCGGACAAAAGTACGAGAAGAATTTTTTTTAACTTATACGGAATGAATGGATTTTTAAAACATTATTTCCAAGAATCTTACTTTACAAGTTTTCAAGTTTATTTTTAATCAAAATCTTTTAGATTAAAATTTTATGACATGTTATGAAAGGAAAAATGTTTTTGAAGTAGAAAAGATATTTTCCTCAAGAATGGAGTTCAAGTGTTTTATCAAAATTATTTTCCATCTAAGATAATATAGGGTTCTGTTTATATCCCTATTATTACATTGATATGATTATGTTGTGATGGAAATATTTTTATGAATTCCTTTATCTTATATGAATTGTTTTATGATGTCATGATGTTTAAGATTCCCATTTTTATTACATGGGTTATGCTATGATGTATGGTCTATGATTTTGTGGAACACATAAGAATGGTATCATTATGAGATGGGTGGGACCTATATCTCCCTCCAATTAATTGGGTAAAGATTTTATATCTCATGAGATAGACATGGCTGGAACGGCAGGTAAAACCGATTCAGTGAAACATGACTGAAACGAGGAGTGAACTCGGTTCAAAAATGGACTTTGTCTACTTAGATAGTCTTGGAAATGAGTCTTGAATAATAAGAGATGATTCTCTATGATTATGTGTGTATTCCAAAAAGTTTCATGTTTTATGTTATGATTATTGGGATTACATTTCACTGCCATGATTTATCCCATGTTAAAAAATTATGATCTCTTTTGCAGGTTAAGATTTCAAAAATGTTATGTTCTTATGAATATGATGTGATTGATATTTCTTTTGTTTACCCTTACTAAGAATTTGAGCTCACCCTTTTGTATGTTTTCTTTCCCCAGGTCAGGAAGAAGGTTATTAAGTAAGATATGCCAAATAGGGACTATAGATATGATGAAATAAATGGGAGATAGTGTAGATGATTTATGAACCAGTTGTTTATGTTTCCCAGTTTCTAAAGAAACTATATCTATACGGTCCTTTCATGGTTTTGTTATATGTTGTAATAAGTATGCTTAAATTTTGAATTATTAACCATGTATGTAAAGTATCGGTCGTTATAAATTTCCCCTTCAAATTAAATACATCCCAGTTAATAAAAGGTTATTCTATTATAAAAGTTTGACTATATAAATAACTTCTTAAAAGATTTATTAATTCTCAATAATCTTGATTTAAGTTATTAAAGTTACTTTTGAAGCTACTATACTAAGGCAAGACAATTATAAGTTCTTTACAAAACTAACTATCAAAGTGAATTTAGTGATTTATGATTTATAAAGAAAATTAGTAAAACAGAGAAGACTAAATTAAGCATCATAGAAGATATGAAACTGGTGGTTCATTCTCTATATGAGACCTAATCCACTCCACTTGGTGATCACTTACCACCAAGGAGTTTATATAAATAAACTTCATCCACACCCTGGATCGGGGAAAACAATAGTATGCAGGACTGTACATGACAGACAAGGACCTCTTCCATAGTTCTCCATGGGTACAAATGACCAGTCCACACAGGGACCTCTTCCAGAGTTCTTCATGTGTATAGATGAGAGTTAAAGAATGTTTGATTAAGGATATCTTGTATCCTTCAGTTTAATGCAGGAGACAGAGTGTGTTATTATACAAAAACACACACTTCTCTAAATTTAATAAAAATATACAAAACAGAGCAGATGGATTGAAATAGGATTACAAATTCTCGGAGTGTTAGTCTTTGCAGCTCTGGACTTCTAGGATGAAGCAGATGCAGAACTCGAGTCCTCGTTTTGAAAATAGAGTGTCATAGGATAGCAAGATTGGCATGTGTTCTTCTTGATGTTTTAAAGTTTGAAGATGTTCTCAGGATTACAGTATTCTTCGTGTGTTCTTCAAGAGAATCGAGTTGTATGCAATAATCCTTTCTTCAAAAATTATTCTAGGTGTGTTCTTCGTTGTCGTGCTCACACACTATTCTCGCATATGTCATATTTTTTTTTTCTGGACCGCATTACTCTTTTATATTGGAGTGCATGTGTTGGTGACGATAGGTTTCATGTATTCTACACCTCATACCTCATACAATCCGATGATATTTCTACAAAAAAACATTAATTATGTCAGTGAATTAAAATTTTCAAATATGGCCATGAGAGATTAAATTGAAAGATGAAAATATATATTAGGAAACGGTATCACAATATGTTAAGGAAACAATGTCTCCTTCAAACGGTGTCTGGATTGGTCACAGTGTCTGAATCTCATGGTGTCTCACGGGCATGGTGTCTCAAGGTCACGGTGTTTTGTTCGCGGTGACTGCTTCACGGTGTCTAGATGTCACAGTGTGTGCACCACGGTGTCTGGATGTCACGATGTCTGCTTTATGATGTCTTCTTGTTCACAGTGTCTCATACTTAGGAAAATATTTTAAACCAGACTTCTGCATTGATACTAATAGAATTAATTAAACTTAATCATTTGTCAGAGAAACCATTATAAAAGTAAATCAAGGATAGTATAAAGTAATTAAACTGAATGTATATCACTTAAGAGCTTGATTGGATCTTTTTAAGTCTTGAGAATACTTAAACAATAATACACATGATTTGATATAATTTAAATCATTCAACGAGGTTTAATAAGATTTGTGAAAATTAAAACATTATTAAAACATGATGATTCCAACACTTAACAATTATGATAATTGAGAAGGATCCAATATTATTAAACATGAAAATAATGGAAATGGGGATTATAAAGGAAAGAAAACCATCATTACTCTCTCAAATGATTCCTTTACCATCCCATTTGGAGAAGAAAAAGGGGTTCCTAAAGAGATGATGTGTAAATACTGAAGAAGGTGGATTATATAATAAAGGAAAATCCTTAGAGTTTAAAACCGAGGAATGTGTTTTTGGATTTGAGCATTGAGTATGTGTACCATAAAATCCTATGATAAAGAAGTAGCTATTGAATGGTCAGAATGGTTCGACCATCTCAATCCCCCTAATGATCATGAAAATGTTTCTAGATCTCTGAGTGAAATATTTTTTGGAAAATATGAAGAAGGTGATTATATAACATACAACAAAATTATTTGTATATTAGTATGTGATGAATGAAAGAAAATATTCCTAGGGGATGATGAAAATATTACCCATTCCTAACAATAAGATTTTTCACTGGTCATCTAAATTCATCAAGAGGAAAAATGATATCTTGGTTGTGGTTGACATTCATAGTAAGACTATATATTTAATTCTTATTCAAGAAGACATGTCACACGATAAACATGAAATGATATTAATCAAAAAAGTGATGAGTCTATATAGAACACCATTATTGATTGTATCTAATAGAGATCCAATATTTACCTCCATGACTTGAAAGCGTCTCCAACATGATCCAAACAGTATTTAAACATAATTATTTCTTATCACCCCAAACAAATATCCAATCTATGTTAACTATCCAAACACTTTATAACACAAAGCGATTATGCTTGAATGAATTCAATGGTGTATGGGGTCAATATATTACTCTATCAAAGTTCTTGTACAATAATATTTTCCAATAAAACATCAAAATTGATCCATATAAAATCATTTATGTGAATAGATATCGAACACCTCTTATTGGGTTGATGTTGGAAAACACAAGCTGTTAGGTCCTAAAATGGTCAAGTAAATGGTGGAAAGGATAAAGACCATTACACAACACAATTGGGATGCTAGAAGTTTATAGAAGGGCTATTATAAAAAAAATTAATGAGACTTATAGTTTGAGGTTGGAGATAAATTGTTCCACCATATATATTCATGGGATAGATTCATGAAATTTTGGAAGAAGGGAATGCTAAGTGAAAGTTACAATGACAACTTTGAAATTATTGATCTCATTGAATCCATGTATTATTAACAATAAATCACAACAACCCTATCTCAATCACATGAAAAATTAAACAAATCCATCATGAGGAAGTAAACACCATATCCCTCAGATGCGCTTAATTAAAAGAAGGTATAGTTGGAAAATGATCTCCCTTCTGAGGGGAATTCAGTGAATTTCTTAAACTTTAGAGATAAATTATTATTCCAAAAGATAAATCACCAATTCAATGTATTATGGTAAATTCATAAGTATGATGAGGAAACATGGGGACCATGGGAATCAATAAATTAGAAGTACCATCACCTATTTTCAACCTAGTATGTAAAATGAAATTTCAAGGGAGAAATATCTTAATTAGGGGAGGATAGTAATGACCTAGTGTTTTGTCAATGGAATTTTCCTTATGAATATATAATTGTTTCATGTATTGTAATATAGTATTATATAATGCACAAAAACCACTTGATGAAACCAAAAATATTTTATTATTTTAATTTAAACATTAAATTTATAAAATAAATATTTCCACAATAATTAAAAGTATTAAAATGGGTTTTTTAAATAAGATAATTATAAAAGGAAAATTTGGATCTGCTCAATCCCCCAAAAAAAATTTCTCTTTAACAATAATGGAGAAATGAAATAGAAATATATGTAATGAAATATATAACTTTAAAATGAAAATATATAATATCAACAGAAAATAAATGAATGAATAATTAATGAATTTTTCTATATTTATATATTACAGGGATCCCATATGATCATTAAATTTTGTTCCCTTAGAATAGTAATATGATTATATAAATAGAAACTTGACCATTAAAAATTGTAACCATACCGTAATAATAGTAATATCTAATTTAGAAGTGTAAAATAATATTTATGTATCTTATAAAGTGAGAATTTAAAATATTTATATCATAATAGAAGTAAAAAAATGTATTTACAATTATGAAATAAGAATTGATATTTCCATAAATAGTATATATTTTATTTTAATTATTAAAAAAAATGTAATGATCTATAAGAAAATTTATTTTCATAAAATGGGTTTAAAAATTAATATTATATTGTTTAATATTGATAATATTTTTTGAGGAATTATAGTAATGTTTCAAAGGGTGATAAAATTGTTCGTAATTTTAAAAATTTTATTTTTCAAAAAAATTATATTTTAATATAAAAATTAAATTTATAATATTTTGAAAATTATTTTCAAATGCTCATATTACCTCCCCTTATAAATAACACCCATCACAATCCATTCACCTCACATCCACTAACAATATTTGATTGATAATTTTCATATCAATTCTCTTCTAAATTATCTCCCCCATGTCATAGTTATTATTGTCCCACCAAAATATCAATTCCAAGTGCCTTAAAATGTTTTACAAGGAGACGACATTGAAGAGGTAATTTTCTCAAATTTATCCATCAAAATTTGTTTCTTCTTCTACATTATCTGCACCTCCAACATAAAATATGGAAAAATAACACTAGTATCATATTTATACAGGTATATTATATGGATAATAGAATATCTATATTTCATCGACTTCTCTTACCCTCTAATTATAAAAAATGAAACCATTTTCCACTTTATATCGATTCACCACTTCCTTGGATGATGATTTTCTATTTTCTATTACAGCCTTCTAGGATATTTACAAAAAATATTATTATGGTTAGATTATATAATGAGAGGTATATTATGAGTTATTTTTTGTTTTTAAATTAATTTGTAGATATTATATTTAATAAAATTAAACTAGTTCATGTTAACAGGTAAAACTGACTAATTAAATTAACTAGATAACGTTCACCTTTTTAGTAAGATAATAATTCTTATTTATGAATAAAAAATGATATTTGGGACCATTAAAACTTCTATAATTAATTTAATATATTTTCATTTTAGTTATGGAGTTGTATTTATATTTTAAAATAATATCACTAATGATACACCAGTTATCCAAATATGGAGCCATGAAACAAATGTTCTCGAGAAAGAAAAATTAAAATTTATTTCTTCTTGAAATAGTTGTATATTAACATAATAATTATAATAAATAAAATATAGACGAAAATGTTTTCAATCAAGAAATTAATTAATTTTATTTGATTATTTAGGATATTAAGTGAATGTGTATTATGATTCCAAAACATAAGGTAAAGGATATCTCTGAAACACCTTAGTTTCTTTGGGGTAACACATTATCACTATTTCATACATTTATCACTCTATCATTATTATTTAATTCTTAAATATTTGTTATATATTCCTCTAAAATATATACCTATATTAATGTAAGTTTCCATGAATGGGATATATTTGTTTTAAAAGGATTTAATATCAATTTCACAAGATAAGTTATCTGGATTAAAGGGAACTTCTATGTTTCTTACCTCATTACATTTAACAATTCATAATATTTTTAAACCACCGATTTTTAAATAATTGAAAATTTTATCATGGAATCCCACTTGAGTTAATATAAGGATTTTTGGAAATTATTATTCCCTTCCCTCTTTAGATACGCATAATATATTTTCCTAAACCATGTTTAAGAGGTACATTTTGAAAGGAATTTATTCACCCTTCTAAAGTACTAACATCTATTGGAAATTCTTTTCTCGTGAAATATGGTAATGGATATACAATAATTAATAAATAAATTATCTCAAGTTATCTCTTATGATACTATATCATGTTATGTATTTTGACATTGTTATGAAACACATTTATTTCCATGGGTAATTCTATTGTTTATGCCTTATATTTGATTCCCTTATATGGAACACCTATTTATGTACATGTTATGATGGGTATACCTAAACAACGCTCCACTTTATTGAGTAATGTTTGTTATCTCATGAGAAGTTATTAATGGGATTATGGAGTAAATTGAATCCTTGATACGACTATATCCACCATTTCATCCTAGAATTTATCATTGACTTATGTATATGTCATGTTTTAGGTTATTGGAACAATCTTATATTGGAATGATATTATCATTATATGTTATTTATGTTAAGACTCCATATGTTTACTCATGAGCCTTGTATTTTATGATATCATGACAAGCATTCTAACTCATATGATATGATTCATTGACATTTTTACTATATAACATGGGTTTATAGCTCAACCATTTATTTTATTTTTTTACCTTGGTTATCATATATAGTTTTTGAAGATTAATGGGATTTATGATTTCATTATTGAGAATAAAATAAATATTTTATATTTTATAAATGGTTTTGATGTATTATCTATAACACCCAAATATTTTTGATCTGTAAATAAATTTGATTTCACCGACTATTTTATTTACATGCAAAACCATTAATTATACCACATTATGTTATTGACATGTCATTATTCAATGTGATAGTTATCACCAAGACATTGAATTATCCATTATGAACAACATTAATCAAATTTTGAAATATATATAAATTATATAGTCAATAAAATGGTATCAATTAATTTAGATGAAATAAGAACATGATATTGAGTAGTCATTTTATCATTAAAAATGTATTTTTCATCAAAAATTATTTTTATTACTTTTTGGGAATGAATATTTTAGATAATTTCTGAAAATTCTTGAATAATTTTTTTATAAAAATTATATACTATTTTTAATCAGTATGTAAAAATATATTAAGGTTAATTTTTAGATATTTTATAAAAGAATGATTTTCTATAGAATAGTGGAAAATAATTATTTTTCTTGAAAATTGTATTTAAATTTCAAAAATTTTAAAAATTACTTTTTTAAAAATTTATTTAAAACTAAAATCATTTATATTATATTATAAATAATCAAATTAAGTTTATTGAAATCAATTTTTATGGTAGAATTTGGTATAAAAACATGTTTGTACATAAAAATACATTTGTTTGAAATGTTTTTTTTTCATTCTGTTTTTCATTTTTTACAATAAAATAATTTTTTCAACTTATTGATTTCGAATCTTAAATAATGATTTCTATATTTAGAATTATAAGGTAGAAATTTGCAAAATTTCCGGCTTTTCTTTTTTCTCAATATGAATAGTAACCATAGTAATTTATTATTACTGCGGTAAAGGAAAAACAGGTTAATAATGGTTAAGACAGATGTTATGAGGCATAAAATTCATTAAAAATACATAATATATTTCATTTTATTATTATATTTCTTCCATAATCGTAAAAATTCAAAAAATGTAGATTTTTATCATTAGAATTCATTTTCACCTTTATAATTCCTATGTAAAGGATAAAGTCAAAAATGACACATTATTGCTTTTAATATCAATAAAATTTTGTGAAAAGGATAAAAAAATATTATGTTTAGTTGTATATTTTTATCTTTAAAATTAAGGAATTTTTAATTTGTAATTTGTTTAAATTTTTAGTGGTGATTTTTTAAAACGCTTATGAAATGCCGACAATGTGCTTTTGCAAGTAGTTCAAAAATAATGTATTTGTTTTTTACAAATAGTAAATTTATTTTTTGAGTGATTTATAGTGTCTCTTAGATTTTATTTATACCAATAAATATTAGGTATGTTTTAAATGTTTATCTCCTAGTTATTTTTTTCGTATTGATTTAAATGTAAATTTAAATGAATTGTTCTAAAAATGACATTCTTGATATTTTATAATAAATATTAATTAATTAAATGATTTTAAAATCATAATAATCCAATATTTTTATAAATTAATAATATATGATATAATATATCCTAAATTTTCTAATTATAAGTCACTTTCCTTTTTATGGTAACATTAACAATCCTAAATTAACAGAAAAGTTTAATATTTTTGTAATTTTCAAAAGGATTTGTGAGGATATAAACTAATAGATAAGGGTAAAAACATGACCATAACCTATTAATATTTTATTAGATAAGATTAGTTAGATTCACACAATATAATTCTGAAATTATATCTACTTTTTTATTTTTCATTGAATTTTAATTTATATTGATTTAATATTTTATGTAGTTCTCATAGTGCTCCTCCCCACACTTATAAAAGGGAACATAATATCCATTACAATAAAAAAAATTTGAGAATTATAAATCAGTAAAAAACTAACCTAATATCTTCTAATATTCCCTATATGAATCTAATTTCTTTTTTATTTCTATGAAACTATCCTTTCATGGCATAAGATGTAAGCTAAAGTAGGTTTCTTAACGAAGTGATATAACATTTAACTGAGTGTTTCTAATATTATTTATTATTATACCACATAAAAATATATAATGTTATTCATATAATAATTCATTAAATATCTTAAATATAATTAATTTTTAGTATGATGTTTTTAACAACCATTATCCACCTTATTCCCATCACTTGGAAAATGATAACATCGCCCGTATGTACGTGTGGACTTCCACCTCCACTTAGCGATGTGATTTTTTTTTCAAATTAATTTTACATGGATGGTAATAAGTATAAATATAATGATTATATATGATATATACATTATAATAATGATTCTGTAAAGGTTAATTATTATTTAAATTTCTTTTGTTGCATCTTTCTTGAAGCCAAAACAACATTCATGGGTACATATGACCTATCGTCTCTATGTAAAATGTAATTAATTTTTCTATATACATGTTTTTGGATAAATATATATGTGTGTATAATGAATTTACATGATATTTTTATAATTATTGTCATTTTATAGGTTATGTAACCATGATCAATGTATAATGGTAAAAACTGCCAATCCAAAATAAGTATGAAAAAAAGTTGTTATCACCCAAAATTGTGATTTTAATAACAAATTATTTTTAAGAGGGTGATAATGTGTTATAATTAAATCAAAAATGGGATGATATATGTGATTATATTTTTCTAATTCATGAATAATAAATCTATAATTATTATATATGAGGTTCTCATGCATATGAATAAAGATGAGACTTGAAATAAGGTAATCATGATTCAATCCCATCTTCATCAGGTTTTCTATGCTTGAATTTACATTGAGGAAATTATATAGAACTTATATGATAAATACCCAATAAATATATTATATTCTTTTTTATTTTTATAATTTTCATTTAATGTTATAATTTTCCTCTCACTGATAATTAAAATTACCAGGAAAACATTTTTGAGAAAGAAAAACATTATTTCCACTTTGGAGATGAATCTTTTTCTTCCATATCCTTATTTATTTAAAATATTTTGATTAATTATTTAATATAATCATATAATTATTTTAATTTCATTTTATTAACCATTTTTTAATTTTTTAATAAAAAAAATAAAAGGAATCTTCTTTTTGTTTTTTAAACGATGTAACTTTACTTTTTACCAAAAATGTGAAAGGAATTTTTTTTTAATGCAAAGGACTTGAACATAATTTCCAACCATTATGACCTAGTATCATTCCTGGAAAAGTGTTATTTTTAAAAATCCAAATTATATTATGCTAACATGTATAGTTCAAGTAAGGGTTATATCAACAGGGAGAGGGAGTTATTTTTATTTTTTTCATCTAGTTTGTAATTGATTTAGTGAAGTTTACTGAAATTTATGGTAGGTTATTTAATGTTCTAATAAAAAGTTTATTGGATTTCAATTTCAGAAAAAACTTAATTGAAAGATAAATAAAAACGCAACTATTTGGTTTATATGAGTATTTGGAGAGAAATACATTAGGGTTCTATATTTTAAAGGTTGTTATTAAATAAATTTTCTTATGAAGTTTTGTTTTTCATGATAATTCACTTCTCTGGGTTAGAAATGTAATAGACCCCCCTTGGTCTGGTGATTTCTGTTTAAATCAATAGAAACGCATTCCGTGTTCTGGAAATTGATTTCTCTTAATTTTATTAATTGTGGTCCTTTTGAGATGTTTAAATCACCCCTTGGTCATGGATGTTTTTAATTGTAATTCCTTAAAAAATCCATTACAATCCCATTCTTGGCCAGATAGAACATTTCTTGTAATATTTATAAAGAGATAACAACGAATTATGATAAATAAGAACAACTAACACAATTTCAATATCATAATTGAAAAATTACAACAAATTATTTTACACAACCCCAACACATAGGGAATTTAGATACTCCTGGAATAGCTAGTAACTAAACAACACACCATACCTAAATTCAGCCTCTTGAAAGCATCAGAGTGAAGGTCATCAGGATCGTAGCACAGAATCACCTTCTATTCTCTATTATCTCATCTTCTTTCTATCTCTTCTCCTCTTATTGGTAATATCTAGAGTTCTACCCTTTGTAATATCTCAGAATGAATGAATCTAAATGACTCCCGAACTAGGATGGATTTCCACCTATTTATAGGTTTTAGTAGTACATAGTATGTACCCGAAAGTTCACGATATGTACCCTTGTCACACTTTTTTTGGAAATCTTTTCTCTACTATTTGGTGATCTAACATATCATATTTGACGTTGAAGATGGTGCCTCCTCGTAAGTGGAAGTACACTGCATGTAGCGCAGCTATACATGGCATGTAAAACCATTCATTTTCCACTAACCTCTTCTAGAAGGACCAAACAGAGTGTATATTAGATGTACATGGAATTTATTCTTTGGATGGAAACATGGGCATGTATTCAGTCTTCCTAATCCGTGTTGTGACAATAATACAAAGTGTGTATGCAGAAGTACATGATGTGTAGTTTTCAATTTTTTTATTCTCTTTCCCAATTTGTGATATTGAATGGAAAACACCTGATAATCAGCCTAATCACCAATAAAACGAATTTGAACAACAAAATGATTGATCTTTGGTGAAAAAACAAGTTTTTATGCTCATTAATATATATGAAAATGTATACACAAATTGGGTATATCAAATTCCCCCACACATAGTCATTTTCTTTTTCTTGAGAATGTTCTCAACATCAAATCAATAGAATACATACTTTTAAAAGGGAATAATTTATCTAATTATAACTGTAAATAACATAGCCATAGAAAAAGATTTTTAAAAGACAAAAAACATATTTCAATTCCAATGATATTCTAACCATTCCTCATATATAAGTTAATTGAAAATTTTCATCCTCTTTCATTCACATTATTTAATAGTTCATAAATAAACATGTCACATAATGATTTACCTCACCAAAAAATACCGAACACATCACTCAAGATTATTTAATGAGACTTATGCTCAATACTAAGTGTATGTACTCTATCCATAGGCTTGAAAGTGATATAATTTTCTACTTCAGAAATAATATCCCCAAAATCCCCAGGACATTCAATAAAGTTTAAATGTTTCGTTGGCTAAGGGTTGGCAGATAATGATAAAAAAATAATCCTAGAGGCTTGAAAGGGAGGCTGAATTCTTAAACAGTAATACATGAGTTTCAAGATAAATATTAAATAAAATGATCCTCTAATAAATATATCTCAAAGGTATTAGCACCATGATATTCCCTTTTTAATATGAGCCCATAAACGTTAAATAATATGTAATAAAGAATCTGGTCCCTCTTTTTCATATTTCATCATTTTTTTAATATTATGGGATCATCATGAATACATTTTATAGTAGTATTTGGTTGCCTTTTTCCCAAATGAACAAGTGACAAACTCCCCCACACTTAATTTCATGGTTTCTCACCAAAATGTACCATGAAAAACGAAAGTCCCTCTATAAATCTCATGAGAATAATCCTGAAAAACTATAAAATAATTAGGTTAACAAATAAAAATGGGCTTGTAATGTGGCTTCCTATCAAGGAATTTTATGGTTTCTAAGGGTTTACGAATATCAAATGTAGGGTAGGTAACAAGGTAAAAGGGGTCAAGAAAATCAAATGCCTCATTCTTATTAATGTGATTAAAAAATCGTCATGTTTTGAAGAGAAAAACAAGCATGTTTTGGTAGTTATTCATATCCCAATAATCTCTCAAGAAAGAGTATATAATAAATAATATTTCAAAACGTTTTGTTGTTGGAACCACTTTGTGTATAGGTTTGTATTTGTTGTCAATAGTTGTAAATGGAATATCAAAATGAAAGAGATCAAGAAGTACTCCAATAAAATGGAGGACTGGAAGCTCACAATGAAGGAGATCATGAAGTACTCTGATGAAGTAGAGGAGTAGTGACTTAGACGATTGTTGTACTGATCGTAAGTTCATAGAACAAGTGTCAAAGGTGATACATTGTTTACAAAGATGAAGAATGTGGGGTGCGATCCATCTGAGACTGATTAAAGAAGAATGAGGTGCGACCCATGCAAGAGACTTCCTAACGAATTGAATCGGTTTGCATGAAGTATATCATGATGGTTGATGAAGAATATAATGTGCAATGATTGGAATTCTGAGATAGTCATGCACATCACATTTTCATAGAATATGATGATGCTAATGCTATTCCTTCAAAGAATACATATCACAATAGAGGAGTTTGTGATACAAGCAGAAGAGCTGTCGAAGGATACAGGTCACCAAGAAGAAGTGTTGTTGAGGTGATCGTGCTTGTTGACAAAACAGACAGACAACATTCCAATTCGTTGACAAAGGAGATTCCATGGCGGATCATCGAGTTCGAGGACTGTGGATATTGATCCATATTTTATTCCTGGAACATCGGAATAGATGATCTGGAGGCGGACTAAAAGAGCAGTTACAAGGTGGCGCCGTTTCCCAGTGTTTGCCAAATTTTGGGGGTCCAAAATCTGGATGTTGCTGAGCATCGCAAAAAGTGGATTTCCAGGAAGATCATCATTTAATATGGCAAAGGCATGAATTTCTCGAAGATAGGATGCATGGTTTGGAAATCGCGAAGACTAGAAGAATGGAGGCGGTGGTGCTTCGCGATTACGTCAAGCTTCGCGAACGGTAGAGGCTGAAGTGCATCGCGGAGGTGAAGGGCTTTGCGAGGGAGCTTCGGGGCGAAGGCGTGAAGGAATGTTGGGATTGGCAAGGGAGCTTCGTGGCGAAGGCACGAAGGAATTTTGGGCTTCGCGAGGGAGCTTCGCGGCGAAACCGCAAAGGTAAGTTGAAGGTGATTCTTCGCGACTACGTCAAGCTCCATGAACGGAAAATTGCCGTGGAGCTTCACGATTTGGAGAGAATTCCGGCGGAAACTTTGGAGCTTCGCGATTTGAGATGACGTGGTGTTGACTTAGCGTGGAAAGGACGAGGGTCGGTGGAATCGCCTATAAATAGAGGCCGACCCCTTCGAGTGAAGCAGAGGGAATTTAAGAGAAAATCCTTGCTCTCGGTTTGCACAGGTTTCTCGCGAAGACAGTGTGCTTCGCGAAAGACGAGCTTCGCGGCGGCTTTCCTAGCTCCGCGAAAAGGTTGCACCCCGCATTGGCTCATTGAGCTTCGCAAAGAGGCAGGAGCTCTGCGATATCCAAGCATTGCGAAGGCTAGAGCATCGCGAGTTTGCTTCGTGAAAGTTGAGCTTCGCGGCGACTATCCTAGCTCCGCGAAAAGGTTGCGCCCCGCATTGGCTCATTGAGCTTCGCGAAGAGGCAGGAGCTTCGCGATTGCCAAGCATTGCGAAGGCTTGAGCATCGTGAGAGTGCTTCGTGATTGAGTTTCGCGAAAAGGCAGGGGCTCTGCTCAGAATTGCTTGAGCTTTCCAAAATTGGGAGCCGTGTGAAGTAGGGGACTTTGTGAAGACCCTTTCCTATGGTGTTTCACCCAGTGGACAGGGGTAAGAGGAGTATTCGTCAGTGGATGAATTCTGGACTTTGACAGAGCATCAATTATTGAGCAATCACACAAGTGATTGTGATTCAGGAAAACAAGAACAGGGGATCTAGTGAATTCAGTCATTGCACTAAAGGAGGATTGAACAGAAAAGTGCATCAACTCTGAACTCTGATGCAAGAAAAGTATCATGCTGAACAGGAGACACAGAACTTCATATCTATCAATTTAAGAGACTTTCACGTCTATAAACTGTTTGAGACTTCACCCAATGGCAGTGATCCAGGGGGAGACAATGGGAGTGACCCGAGGGAAGAAGTGAGCTATCCCGGAACCTTTGTAAAGGTAGTGAGCCTAGGCCAGAGTGACTGTGCCCGAACAGTTGTATCCGCAGCTAGTGAAGCATAATGGATTTAGGTACGACCGGCAACCTGTCAGCGTATGCTCCTTGGACGTATCCCTTTGTGGTGAACCAAGTAAAAATAGTTGTGTCATCTGTCTCTTCATGTGAATGTTTAATTGCTGATCATATCCATCATACAGGTTTGAGTAGTTCCTACCAACGTGGGAACAAGATCTACAAATTTAGGAAGAAAAAGTTGACACCCTGATTCACCCCTCCCCTCTCAGGGTGTCCCGGGGTCCTACATTTGTAATACCTCTCGGGAATTGAAAAAATACCGAGGTTAATGAGGTCATGGCATGATCAGTCTAATAAATGTAAATTTCAAAGGCTTAAAATTCAGAGTCAAAATATATTAGCAATCATTTCAAAATTCTATGTAAATTGAATTAATCATTAAACTTATTAAAATTCCCTTTTATTCCATAGTTATTTATAATTATAATTATTTAAAAAGTATCCACAATTTAAAATATTTAAACTATTAATGATGTCTCATAAATAAGGTTAAGGAAAAGACTAGTTTAATAGATAACCTCCCCCACACTTAATATAGTACATGGTCCCCCAAGTGAAATACTAAGGAATGGGAGGGAATATAGGGATACAATGGCCATAATATGAGGGGAAGCAATAGGAGATGTAAATCTAAAAAGTAAAGGGAAAAAATCACTCAAAAATACTCCCCTCATGGTGAATCGACAAAATGGGGAAGTAATCAAAATAGGGATGCCCAAGTTAAGTCAGTGTACCTATGATGATTGGGGGAAGGGAAAAACAAATCTACAGATACATACATTATCACATCACAAGATGAGAACAAAAAGATATATATATATATATATATATAATGGAAATAATTGTGCCCAAAAACCAGTCATGGGGTCTCTTTAGAAGAAGCATAATCTTCTATAGGGGGATCTTTCAGTGAAGGCTTAGCAGCATCAGTAGAGGCCGGAGGCATGAGATCCGTGCTATGAAAAGTAGTTGCTGCAGCCAGAGCCTTAGAAGCAGGACCCAGAGTGGGAGGCTCTATAGTGACGCCCGGGCTAGCAGTGGGAGTGGGAGCATCTGCACCAGTGGTGGAGCAGAGAACTAAATTTGTGGCCAAAGCTTCCAGTGGAGGCTGAGGAGCAGAGGTCTATACTGGAGAAGAAAAAGTGGAATGGGGTGGGTCACGTGACATGGGATCATGCCGGGTAGGGCACGACCTTTATAGCCACAATACCCGGCGTGTACCAGGACCGACACGCCGTATATCACTATGTTTTTTGTAATAAAAACAATTATAATTTAATTATTATAGTAAAATATATAATAATTAAAATTAATAATTTAAAATGAATGATAAATAGATATATATTATTATTTACTAAAAATAAACACATACACGTTATGTATTGGGAAATACATGTAGTGTGTTGTAAAATTGGAAAAAGGGAAGTATAACCTTCAGTGTGGTTCTTGGGGGAGGTTCGAGCCAGCAATCGGCTGATCAAAATCCATGTCCTCAAACAAATGAGTGAAGTTTATAATAATTCTCATTTTTATTAATTATATATATTTAACGTTTAATGGAAAGGGAAAATTCTACATAGGATAATGAAATTGAATAGAGTATGGTTTGTAATTTAAATAAAAGGGATGAAGTTGGTAGATTAGCCGAGTTCGAAACTGAGACTTTTGGATATAGGGCTGAGACTCTGTCATTCAACCAACTACACACATATGTAAATCCTTATTTCAAAAAAAAATTAAATTATCAAGAGAAAACATGGCACATAAGATGTATTTCGAAATGCACACTGTGTGGTTTTATAAATATGAAATATGATGCAAATGGGCCCGTTTTTTTTATTTGAACCTGGGTCTTTTGGAAACATGTTTATAACCCTAGCCAGTCAGTCCATCCCCATCACGGTTTTTCATTTATTTAGAAAAAATTATTTACTATTTTAAATAATACCACACATGTCATGTAATTAAACATGGGTATAAAAAGGATGAACCTTGTGTTGAAGGTCTGTATGGAGGGTTTCAAACAAGTGGCGGCTCAAATAAACTCCAGTAACATTACCATCAGCACTGAAATAATCCTTGTTTATTAACTTATTTAATCTATTTGTTAGTTATATTATTAATATAAACTAATAATATAAGTACACACCATGTGTATTGGGGGTACACGGAGTGTAACCTCTGGGTCTCCTCCTAGGAAGCGCCTTTGTTTTATGTCGTTGGCTTGACCTACCATCATCCCCTTACCAAAAATGAATGGTGGATATTGTAACCTTCATATCCTCTATGAGATGGTAATGATTTAGTCATTGTATATTCACCTTGAAACGTTGTCAGTCTTCACTAGAAATTTCCACCACACTATGGTGGAAAACATTGACCACTTGGAGTGGTCCCAACCATCGGGACATCAAATTACCTAGTACCAATCTCAAATGAGAGTTGAAGAGAAATAACTGGTCACCGGGTTGGAAGGGTTTGCTAGAAATCATCCATTCATGGATCTCCCATGTATTTTCTTTGTATAGTCTAGAATTCTCATGCTCCTATCATCGGATCTCATCAAGATCTATCAGCTAGAACTTGTGCTTCTCTTCAAAAGCCATTAAATTGAAATTAAAGGACTTAATGGCCTAGTATGCTTTATGCTCCAGCACTATTGGTTCGTGTCATGGATTCCTATAGACAAGGCGGAACTGAGAAATCCCCAGAGGTGTCCTGAAGGTGGTCTGGTAAGCCCATAAGGCATCATCAAGCACTTTCTACCAGTCCGTACATGAAGCTCCCACCACTATCTCTAGGATCTATTTTAGCTCATGATTTGATAAATCCACTTGTCTACTAGATTGGGTATGGTAGGGTGTTCCCATGGAATGTTTCCCCCTATACATAATTAAAACATTCTTCATTAAGGAAATGCCAAAATGTGTTCCACTATCACTGATCAACACTCAAGGAGTTCCAAGTCTGCTGAAGATGTTTTTCTTCAAAACATACACAACTACCTAGGTTGTTTCATGTGATGTAGTAGAAGCTTCCACCCACTTGGAGACATATTCCACACAAACGAGTATGTATGAGTTCCTATATGATATGGGGAATGGACCCATGAAGTCAATTCCCTAGATGTCGAATATTTCGATGTCTAGGATGGGATTTTGAGTCATCTATGCTCGTAATTTCATATTAACTATCCTCTGACATCAATCACACCTGGTAACAATGTAACGAGAACCCATTTTCATAGTAATCTAAAAAAATACGGACTGTAGGATCTTCACTATTGTATAGTCTGGGTCATGATATCCTCCAAATGGGGAGGAGTGTAAGAACTCCATAAATCATTGAACTTAATACTCTTGGATGCAACAGTGAATCATCCCACCAACACATGATCAAAAGAGAAGAGGGCCTTTCCAGATGTAGAACTTGACATCATATAAACACTGCTTCTTCTGTTAGTAAGTGATATCACGGTGAACTACTCTTATAACCAAAATAATTTCAATATCTGTATACCATGGTCAAGGTGTTCCTTTAATTGAGAAAATTATATAATCTGGAAAGTCATCCCTAATGTCTTTGTAATATTCTTTCTCCAAATGAGGTAGGTCAAGGCAGGATAGGTGGTCAGAAATAATGTTCTCACTGCCCTTCTTGTCACAGGTCTCTAAGTCAAACTCTTAGAGAAGAATCACCAAACAGATGAGTTGTGGATTCAAATCCTTCTTATTAAGTAAATACATGAGTTATGAATGGTCAATATATATAATAACTTTGAAAAAAACCAAATATAAACAAAATATGTCAAATAAAAACACCACTATAAGCATTTCTTTATTCATAGTAGTGAATTTCACTTGTGATTTGTTCATAGTTCTGCTAGAAAATTAAATTCTCTACAAGATGTGATCCATCTGTTTCTACAGTACTATGCCCACCACATTGTCTCTAGCATCACACATGACTTCAAATTATGCCTCCCTATTTTGAGCAATCATCACCGGGGATTCCACCAATCGTTGCTTGAGATGCTATAAAGCAATGGCATGTGTCTCATCAAACTCTAATATGGAATCCTTGGAGATAAGATTGTTGAGTGGAAGGAAAATCTTCGAATATTCCCTGAAAAACAATCTATAGGAACCGGAATTCCCTAGAAATATTCAGACATCTCTGATAGAATTTGGAATGGGTATTTTTGAAATGACTTCTATCTTCATAGGATCATCTTCTATCCCTTTCATAGAGATCTAGTGGCCTAAGAAGATATAACTATTCACCATAAAATGAAATTTATCCTAGTTTAAAACTTGGTTAGTGAGCTCACACCTTTCCAAAACCATCTCTAGATTCCTCAAACAAGTGTTGAAGGATATTCCATAGACGGAAAAAGATTCTATAAAGACCTCTATGATTTGTTCTTCCATGTCATGTTATATTGCCAACATACATTGTTTGAAGGTGGTAGGATCAATTGGCATACAAAAAGACAATATTTTCTAACAAAACGTACTGTAGGGGAATGTGAATGTTCTCTTTTATTGATCTTACAAGGAAATGGAGATTTGGATATATCCAAAATAACCTTCAAGGATGAAGTAAAACTCAAGCCTCTCCAGTTGTTCTATAATCCGAGCCATGAAGGGCAGCGTGAAGTGATCTTTTCTATGTTTCATCGTTCATCTTCTAGTAGTCTACTTAGAATATCCAACCTGTGAGTTTCTGTGTAATGGTGAGTTCATTTTTATCATTGGAGACCACAGTGATACCCCCTTTCTGGGTACCACTTGAAGAGGACTCACCCATTGGCTATTTGAAATGGGTTATGTGATTCATGCATCTACCAATTTGATTACCTCATTATTCACAACTTCCTTCATTGGAGGGTTCATCCGTCATTGTTGTTTACAATAAGGATTTTCTCCTTCATCTAATAGAACCTTATAGGTTCCAATGGTGGGATTGATCCCTATCATATCTATGACTATTCATCCAATGTCTTGCTTTCTTGGCTTCAGAACCTACAGAAGTGCATCTTCGTTCTCTTGATAAAGAGATGCATTAAGTATAACTGTAAGTGTTTGTGGGTCACCCAAATTTCCATATTTTAGAGATGAATGGAGATGATTTAGCATAAGTTTAGGTGCCTTCAAGATCAACAACACAATTGGTTTCACCTCCGCTCTCTGCAAAATTTCGGGAACAAATGTGTGTTTCCAATAATTACCACCATGGCCTTTGAGAAATTGCAACTCCTCAGGTGCATCTTGGATATCTATAAGAAGTTGGTCATTATAAATAAAAAAACATATCGAAGCATATTGCATGCTTATTATGTGCTCGTCCATTGATGTTACTATATAACAGTCCTCATGTTCCCAGAGTGATGATTTCTTGACAACCTTGAGGACGTTGTAGGAGACTCTTTCATCGCCTACTATGAAGATCAATTCTCATTGGTGGACATCAATCGTTACCTTACTATTGGACATGAAAGGACTTCCAAGAACCAAATGTGAATCCTAGTCTTACTCCATGTCAATAATGATGATGTTGGAAGGCATAATTATCCTTCCTACCATCACCAGCACATCCTTGAGTAGCCTCTTTGGATATTTGATTTAGCGATCTCCTAGTTAGAGGGTCACCTGGGTGGGTTTGAGATCATTGAGCCCTATCATCTTAAAGAATTTGAAGGGAATCAAGTTTACGATGGCTCCCAAATCACAGAGATATTTCCCAAATTAATTGGATCTAATGGTACCTGGGATTGTGAAACTACCCTGATCTTGGATTTTTAGAGGTAGCGAGTGATATACCACTACCTAACATTCCTTATTCAGTGAAATTGTTCTAGATCCCCCATATTTTTTTTTGTTTGAGACAATATCATTCATAAACTTTGTGTACGTCTCCATATGAGTTAAATCTTCTATGAAACAAATGTTTGTGTGAATATTTCAGAATACCTCCATGAATTTTCCAAACTAGTGATCCATCTTCCTTTTCTTCATCCACTCTAAAAATTGTATGGAGGGCTCAAAAGGATTGACCACCTCTTTTCCCTCAACATGTGAGGACTCTTTATATTTGTATGGTTCTTTTGATGATATGGGATCCATAATTATGGTTTCTTTAGTTGGAGATGGTAAAGTATGAGCTAGATTTATAGCCTCACCGTGATTTTTAGTTGGAGTCTATGGTAGATCCTTCCCACTTCCTAATGTGACTGCATGGGCCTCTTCTCATGGGTTCTTCTCAGAGTTACCTGGTAGGGTAACGAGTTTCCTTGAGGTGAGATGGTTTTCTAGTTGCCCAATTTTATTTTCTAGGATTCGAATGGAATATTTTCAGTTTGGAAATCATGTTTTAGTAGTGGTAATAAGTTTTTTCATCATTTCTTCATGTTTTGATGGGGGTTCTTGCTTAGTTTGTTGCAAAGCTAGTGGAGGTGGTGGCTGCCTTGGTGGTTGTGGGATAGGGTTTTGTTACCCTTGTTTCTGGTAAGTACCCTGATGTTGTTGTATTCGATATGGGTTATGGTACTTTTGTTGACCATATCCAGGTGGTCTCTAGGGTTTAGGATTTTTCTGTTGGTGCTAGAAACCCATGTTCGTATGTTCTAGCCACACATGGTTATGGTACTGAGGGTACATATTTGGCCCTCAGTTCTGAGAAATGTAGCACACATCTCTTGTTGAGTGGCCAGTAGTTGACCCAGGGCATTCACCAATGATGTGGTTGTCACCACATTTTCGGGATGCAGGATGGTTTGCTACTTGAACATGGGATGTGTTCTTTAATTTTAACACAAAAATCTACTTGGACACCACCTCCAATTTTGTAGGGAGTATCGTGGTTGCATTAATGTTGTGAAAACCTTCATTTTCAGTTTCCTACTCCAAGTTCCACTAGAAGATGTTGGCTGAAATGTCCTCTAGGATGTCATAGAGTTCCTCATGATATTTCCACATTATTGTTCCTCCAACATCAACATCCACCATGGATTAAGTGTTTGTTGTTAGGTCTCCATGGAAGTTTTGTACTTACATCCAAAAAAAATGTTTGTGGTGAGGAAAATTACGTAAAATATCCTTAAAGTGCTCCTAGGACTCGAATAAGGGTTTTGAGCCATGATGATCGAACTTGTGGATCTTGTTATGCAATGTCACCATCTTCGACAATGGAATGTACAAAGTCAAGAATTCTTGGGATAAGCCTCCTAGGTGGGGATAGACCAATGAGGCAGTCCTTTGATCCAGTCTTTTAGCCATATCACTTAATGAGAAGGGGAAAAGACTAAGATAGATGGAATATTCTCACATTCCATGGTAACAGAAGGTGTCACTGATCTCAAGGAAGTTAGAGGGATGAACATTTGGGTCTTTACATAGTAAACCACCGAATTGCATTATGTTCTGGATCAGCTTCATAATGGATGGTTTGATTTCAAAGTCCTAGGAATGCACTATAGGTTTGATAATCCCAGTGTCTTCCCCTTGGATAGAGGGGAGTCTATAATCGATAAGGGTACAGTGCGGGGGAAGTTTTTCTTGAGGGGGAATATACTATTTCTCAGGAGAATAGTATGGCCCCAAGCCTGTTGTAGTTTCTGGTTCCTCAGCATCAATTTTATGATGTTGGTTGGTTGGTTTGGGTCCTCCGTATTAGCGAGTAGTGGCTTTGGATTATCTTCTAGAAGAATTTTTTTCCCAACCCCTTAGAGAGAAACCAAGTCTGCCTCTTCGATATTCTCCATGGGGGCATTTTATTTGCGATCGTCCATAAGTCCATGTCATTTCCTCATGAGTGTTCATTCGATCTCTAGATCGACTAGAAAAAGTTATGATGACTCAAAACTCCTGGAACAAGTGATGTGGCCACTCATACACCTATTAACCTCCATAACATTGAACACAACAATCATAAAAGAGGAAGACAAAAAGTTTTAAAAATATAAATTAGCATAAGAATAGAATATTTATATTTTTTCAATAAAATTGATACAAATTTGATGAAAACAAAAAAAAAATTCCTCCCTAGAAATGACCAAATTGTTTGTATCATTCCTGCCTATTTATTTTTTTCACAATCCAAATTATATTACCCAAAAAAGTATAGTTCCATTAATTGTTCAATGGACAGGGAGAGGGAATTATTATTATTTTTATCTAGATTTTAATTGATTTAGTAAAGTTTTATAAAATTTAGATTTGAGTATTTAATGTTTTTCATAAAAAGGTTATTGGGTTTCAATTTCATGCCAAATTACTTGAAAGATAAATAAAAACATAGATATTTGTTTTAGAGGAAATCGTGGAGAGAAATGAAAAGGGGTTGTGGATTTTAAAGTTTGTTATTAAATAAAATTTTTTATGAGGTTGTGTTGTTGATGATAATTCACATCTCTAGGTTAAGAATTCAACATTACCCCCTAGGTTTAGTTAGTTCTATTTAAATCAATAAAAACCATTTCATTGGTATGGAAATTGATTTATATTAATTTTATTAATTGAATCCATTTTGAGATAATTAAATTACCCAATGTTCATGGATGTTTTTAATCATAATTCCTTAAAAGATACCTAGAAATCCCGTTTTTGTTCAGACACAAAATTTATAGTGATATTTTGAAAGAGTTACTAAGGAATCATGAGAAATAAGAATAAATAATGCAATTACAATATCACAATTTAAAACTTACAACACATAATTGTCCACATACCAAACACATAGGGAATTTAGCTACTCATTAAATTGATAATAACTAAACAACTCGCAATACGATAATTCATTATCTTGAAAGCATTAGAGAGAAGTTTGTTGGGAAGGTAGCACAAAATAACTTTCTCTTCTCTATTATCTCCTCTTATTTCTCTCTCTTATTCTCTCCTTTACCATCTCTTGAGTGATCCCCCTTGGAATACCTTGAAATTAATTAATTTTAATGACTCCCGAACATGGAGGGCATGTTTCCTATTTATAGGTTTTAGTAGTACAATACATGTACTAGAAAGTAGATGGAGTGTAACCTCATCAATGTGTTTTGGGAATCTTTTCTCCATGGGTAGGTGAGCTAACACACAGTCTTTTACTTTGAACATGACACCACCTGGTAGGTGGAAGTACATGGCAAGTATCCCCAACATACATGGTGTGTAATACCATTCATCAGCCACCAATAGCTTCCAGAAGGAGGACACAGTGTTTATATTGGACGTACATGGTGTGTATGCTTTGGATGGAAACATGGGACTGTATGTAGTTTTCCCAATCCGTGTTGTAGAAATAGTACAAGGTGTGTACGCAGAATTACCCAGTGTGTAGTTTTAAAGTTTGGTTTTGTCCTTTCCCAATTTGTGACATTGAATAGAAATCACTTTAATCAACATAATCACCACTAAAATGAAATTTACCCACAAAATGATTGATATTTGTTGGGAAAAAAGTTTTTATGATCGTTAATATATATGAAAAAGTATACACAAATTGGGCATATCATGACCACTCAATGTTTTGAAGCTTAGTTTACAATTTTCCATGATTAATTTAAAATAAAAAGGATTCCATAAAATTTGTTTTTTTATTTTAATGATTTTATTTATAATAAAAAAATTATTTTTTCAAGAAATATTTTTCTAATATTTTAAAGAAATTTTAAATAACTGTAACATCATTTGTTGTGAATTATGCTTTAATAGAGATGTGATCAAATAATTGCATCTTTATTCTTTCTTTGGAAGGTTTATGATTATGTGGATAAGATTTTCATGAAACCTATTTGTTTTCCATGGTTTATTACATTATGAAATTATGAAATTATTGTGAAACCCATTTTATTTCCACAAGTTATGTTATAATGATACGAGGAATGATTTAGAATCTTATGAAACACATATATATGGTTTTAATTATGTAATGATTTAGAATGGAATTATATATCCCTCAAATTTATTGGGTAAAGTTTTATATCTCATGAGAGAATTATGGGATAATAATCGATGTGCTTGGTCCACTATGTGAAATAGGTAAGGATTAATGATCCAAAATGGGAAAATAGTGATGATTCATAATTCGTTTTGATATTGGAAATGGGTTTTGATGAATGATACACTATTATTTGATGGTGTCAGTAGTTAACCTTGACATATAAAATGGTTTGTATACTAATAATGGTTCCACACAAAAATTATATGTTTTTATAGAAATGATCTGAATATTTGTTTCATGATTTTTTCATGTTGTTTCCTCACACTTGTGATTCTAGGTTTTTCAAATTATTTTTTCTGAATTAATGAATCTCGTTTTTTTACCCATGACAGATTGGGTATAAGCATTGTAATTTATGGTCGAGATCTCATGATATTATTCTTATATTATTGTTTTATATGATCAATGATTTATATTTAACAATTTACCTTTACTAATAATATATTCTCACCCTTCTTTTTCATTTACCCAAGCTATGAAGAAATGTTTTGTGTAGGGTATATTAATAAGGGTATTTAGTGAAAATAATTTGATGAGAGACATTAAAGAATATACCTAAATAAGATGTTCATGTATCCACTCTATATAAAAACTATACCATTAGTGTCATTACATGGATAGTAATATTATGTGTTAAATATTCATCTAAAATTATGTAATATTTTTGTACTAAAATATTGGGTCACTATATTTTTTTTTGTAGTGGGGTTAATTGATGTTTGGGAATTAGGATTAGAAAACTTTGGTTAAAAAAATGTACAAATAATTCCATATATAAGTTATAATTATAATGTTTCGATAAAGTCCATGGATAACATAGGTTAAACATAAGGTTACATAGATTGAGAGTGAGGTTTCATGATTTAGACATCTTATTAATAATATTCCGGGATTATATGATAGCTCACTCTAATTATTATTAAATGATTCTTATTCTTTGGTTTTATTTAGTAAATGGATGGAACCAGAATACATTTTGATAATAATGAATGTAATGGATAATGCAATTATTTTCTCCCAGATAAATGGAATGCTACAATAGTTGGAATGAAAAATCAGGTTTTTAATATCACAGAAAATTATAAGGCCATGAATCATTCTACCTTTCCAAAACATTAAAGGGTGGAATGACATGAATTTTTTGTTTTTTATAATGCAACATCCAACATATTTTTGGGATGTTCTGATCCACTAGTGGTTGAGTGATGGATATACACCATTAAAAAATGTTTTATATTTTTTAGTGATTGAAAAATGAAAACATTATCCTAGCTATTAATCATTTAGAAGGCGAAGGAGGTCAATGGTATAATATTATTAAGAATATAGGGAGATAGGATGTAATAGACTCCATGGAATAGGATGGGTTTAAGAGGATATTTTTTAGTATATAATTTACCCGTATTCTATGTACGTAAATGAAAAATTAATTCCATTAACATATGTTTATGGTTGATGAATCCATTGATACATATGATTCAAATTTTAAAATAATTTGACTGTATGATTCTTGCATAATCGTCCTCCTTGAAAGAAACAATTGACCATTTCTTTGGTGTCTTAAAACAAAGTCTTTGAAAGGTGTTAGCTATAATATACTTTATTAGTTATGAGTAAACCATTCAATGTTATCTTATTATAGAAATAGATATTGGATATTTATGTCATTCCAATGGGTCTTGTATGAAGATGACGATGGAGAATCATTAAAATTAAAATAAATCACATAGATAAAATAAATTTTTGTCATATAAATTCCTTAAATTTCGGATGAAAAATCAAGGAAATTTCTAGAATAGAACTAGGAGGGGCATTAAATGTGTATGGTCTAGTCATAAATATCTTGAATGACATAAATTGATGAATAGGATGGTTAATGCGGTAGTGTAGAAAATGATGATGACTAATTCACCACCAACACTCCTATGATTCAAAGATAAAGAGTATATGCATTACCCAAACCATTTCATGAATCCCAAATTCTATGATGATGATCAGCATCAACAACCTCTTAAGCCTAATGATAAAGGGAAATCTCACTCAATCATGAGTACCAAAGTTGGTTATGATAATTACATGTGAAAGTTACACATATCATCCACTCTATAATAGATATCTTATTATTTTATATTGGATATAACTACTCTTTCATATATATGTAATTCCCAAAGGGAATTCAAATAACACCTAAATGATAAGATGTTAGTCATATGTGAAAAATACTACTTGTATGATGTTTTATTCTCAAGTCTATAGTTCTTCCCGGATTAGATTTGTGGGAATATTTTTCATATAGATACTTTTATTCTCCCTTTAGTGTAATTTGAAGTGATTCTAGGCATGGATGATAATTTTTTATATGGAGCCTATATCAATTGTTGTGGAAGGGAATTAACATTTTATATTCTAAACGAATCTATGATCAGTTATCAGTTAGGGGATGAATATAAACTTACAAAGGAAATTAATTATATATAATAAATATTTATTCTATTCCATTATGGGTATTATCTTATATTTATGGGTAAAAACTCAAAAATGATGATGAAAATGTTGCACGAGAGTTTTCTATATTTCCAAAATGGTTTCCTAGACTACCTCCAAATCATGAAGTTCAGTTTTCAACAAAATTAATGCTTGATGCTACACCTATTTCAAAAACCCCATATAGAATGAAACTAATTAAGTTTCACGAATTGTATAAGAAACTATAAGGGGATATTGATATGGAATTCATACACACTAGTGAGTCACTATGATGTGAAATTGTTCTTTTTTTTATGAATAAAGATGGTGGAATACATATTTCCAGAGATTAACAGGAACATTACAAGATCAATATTAAGAAGAAATATCCCCTAATCTATATCAATGATTTGTTTGATCAACTACTAGTACTTCAATACTCTTACAAGACTGAAATTCATTCTTGATATCCCCAATTTAAGGTTAAAAAGAAGAATATACCACAAAATGATTAATTTACAAAGTATGGGAATTATTAATTTATAGTAATTATATTATGACTTAAAATTTCCCTAATATTTTACAAAGTTTCATTAATACAGTATTAAGGACTATATGTATCGGTTTTTTGTATTCTTTATGTATTATATTTCATGATATTTATTGAGGAAGGAAGAGCATGAATATCATTTGATAATTTTACTAAAGACCCTAAGGAAGGATAAGTTTAATAAAAAAAATTCATTTGAGATTTTTTGATTCAAAAAATTCATTCCTATGTCATATAATAAAAAGTATGGGTGTATCAATAGATATTTCAAAGTTTCAAGTTACTAAGAAATGGCTTCGAAAAACCATAGTAATGAAAAATATGTTGTTTTCCTAGGTTAGTTGGATACTATTGATGTTTTGTGAGAGATTTGCTATGATTGTCTAATCAACTCTTCATTTTATCTCAGAAAGGGGTTATGTTCATGTGGATAGATGAATGTGGATAGAATTTTACGAAACTAATGAGAAGGTTTATTAGTAAACTTGTGCTCTACCCTATAGTAAAAAATGGTTTTTGGTTTATTGTAATGCATCAAATAAACTATGGATAAGTGTACTCATGTAGAATGATATGTTGATCGAATATACCTCATTCCAATTGAAAATAAATTTTTAAAGTAACCTAACTCATGATTTGGACATGTAAATAGTACTTTTTTACATTGAATGTATGCATACATTATCTTTAGGGTGATAGGTGTGGAATATATACATATCGTAATGGTTTAAAGTATGTCGTCAAATAGAAATATTTGAATATATGCTTATAAATTGGTTGTAATAGATTAATGATTATGACTGCTCAATACATTACAACCTTGGGAAGGCGAACAAGGTGGATGATGCTTTGAGTCAGAAGGACCAACCTAGTTTATCCATGATACTGATTTAATGTCATCCAATACATATGTATTTCATAATAAGAAATTTTATATCTTGGGGAATGTGAAAATATCCTATATTTCACTAAAAAAAATTCATCCATACATCCACGTAAAGATTAGATAGGCAAAAAGGAAATATTTTTAACCAGTAAAAAGGTTTAAAAATATCCATGAGTTAACCAAAGTAGTTACTGAATGATAAGGTTTGGGAATAGAGTATGTGACCCATCAATACAAAGAATTTTATAGGGAACACTTAGATGAATCTCATAGTTCATCATTCACTATAAATCCTAGAAATATAAAGATGTATAAATATATAAAATATTATTTCTAGTGGTACAACATGAAAATTGATATTTCAAAGTATGTATCTCAATGACATGTATGTTAGTACGTTAAGGCTGATTTACATTAGTCTGATGTTATTTTACAGCCATTACACAAACCTTAATGGAAATAGGAAACAATTACCATGTAACTCTCAAAAGACTCCTAAAAATCATAAGGGAAAAATTATATTTTTTTGTAGTCAACCACTGTTTAAATTTCACACACTACATTTACATAATAGAAAATTACTATCTCGATCTTCTTTCCATGTCACAGATTATGTAAGTGCCAATTTTTCATGAAATAAAAATATCAATTGTATCTCATTAGGGTATGAGGTTTACCTCAATGTTCTGGAGAACTGCTCAGTGGGATCTAAATATAATTTTGTGGTTATGTATATAGTGACCCAAGCCTTTTACATACAAAACTAAATGATTTTAAGAATAATTAATCATTAGAGTACAAGACAGGGATCGTTAAGTCAAGTGTCTTCAAAGACAAAATACATAAAACATAAAATAAGTGGCTAAAAATAGATTTATTTCATCTCTATAAAGTGCTCCTAACTTCTTTTGAGCGCTTATTTCTACATAAGGTACCCTAGGGAACACATGAACAAAGGGATGAGCTAAAAATCACACTAAAGGAATGAACATAAGGATACATCTTAAGCACAAAAGTTAGGAGGCATGAAATAATGATATCCAAAGGACAGAACATATGAAATCATATCGTATAAGAATTGGATAATATAAACATGGAATCATATAAATGTGGAAGAATCATTTCTTAAGTATGGGACAAGGCTAATCCCCAATCTTGTTTCCCATTTTATTACGGGTCAATGGCTAGCCGCCAATCTCATTTCACATCGCATCTCATGTGACTTAATATTATCCAATGCATTGGAGCACTATCTAGGAACACCCATATCAACATTTTCATGAGTATTATTCCCACATAAATAATCTTTCCACAAAGATAACCATACATAATCAACCATTCATAAACATAAGGATACCCATGGAAGGAATTGTGTACCACAGTCATGATATAAAGCATGACCAATGAGCGTATCATAAAAGTGCCCATGAAATAAAGGGATTAGAACATAAATGGACGTTCATAAGGTAAAATAGGCATATAAAATGATATGTTGTGTCAAATAGAAGTGACAAAATATAAGAAATGTATGTGAGAAACATTAGCATTAAAACATTTTAGTGCAGTCTTAAAGAAAATACTATAGAGATTTTAAAAATAGAAAAGAGGGAAATTTTTTATATAAGAACTCTAATTGAACCAAGAAGGATATAATAATAAAAATTATTATTTTATAAAGACAATGGTGTCTTAAAACATAGGATATAGTACACTTTAAATTGGGTAAAAATTCGGGAAGTTCCCTTAAACCAGGTTTGCTTATCAGAAAAGTTCAAAGGAGGGAGTCTTTTAAAAAAACAAGTATATACGCAAAAGAGAAAGTTGAAATTGTCTTCATAAATGCATTTTTTAAAACTAGAAAGAATTTATAATATTTACATAAACTGATAAGATAACTCCACTTTGATATAAATAAAGACAAGGAAACCCAAATGAACAAAAGGGGATCGAATAGAATTCGTTACGGTTAATTGGCATAGTGTCGGGTGTACCAGAGAGGTCTTGATTCTAGATAAAAGGGGTTTCTCATCACTTATACATCATTAGTACAGTACGGGGGAGGTTCTAAAACATTCCCCGTCATTTGGGATTATGCGTAAAAGGCATAACATAAGAACAATCTTGATTAAGATAAAAATAGAGTAGATCTCGTACCTTAAATCTGTTGGTGTTCTCCACTTGTTATTAAAGACCTGAATAAACATATTAGGTATATTAATTAATAAATTCATAACCTCTTATATATGTAATTAGTTTATTATAATCATTTTATGTTCATTTGTAACCATTTTGAATGGTTATGAGGTTCAATTTCATTGTTCGGGCTCATTTGTTTACATGGTTTTAATTAATGGTTCACTTATATTCTTATTTGGATTACATATAAGATGAAAGTGGATGTCTATAATTGAATAAATATTATTTTAGTGAACATAAAATAGAATACATGGTTTTAAATTTAATTTTGTTACGTAGATTGATGTCAAATTATTATATAAAACAATAGTGACAACAGTTTTTTGTTAATCGGTGGTTTTGATTACAAAGAACATGTTTTTGATTTATAAATTAATACCATTTTAACAAAAGGATTACAAAACTGTAATACGTTATATTACCTATACAATAATCTGGTTCAACAATAAAATAATGGTTTCCTAACCAGAATTAATAATAATAATAGAAATTAATAAACTGTTGTCCTTGGATGTGCTAAATTAGAAATTCTCAAATAGTGGTTTCATTAAATAAAAGGTGGGGAAAAGAGATAAGATTGTCAAATATCCCATTAGCATGAAAACATTATAGTAAATGTGTGTTACTGGAGTTATCATACTATTTGGGATAAGGTAGGTGAGGGAAGAAACAAAAAGAAAAGAACTTAAAATAAAAGATGGAATTGGAAAGAGGAATTTGCCTCTTGAGAATTCCTCATTTAAGAACTGCTTAAGGGTAGAAGATTTGGTATTTTGAAGAGGATAAGGGATTTTGGACGTGGGGGAGGATCTTAGGGAGAGATTTAGGTAGAATATTGTCAAGGCACAAGGCTTAAGAGTAATGAAGAGAAGAGGGAGTAGTTGGGGGGGTTATAGAGGAGGAGGGGAGGTTTTTCACAATTTTTTAATCATTAGTTTTTTATTTCATCACATGTTAAGGAATAGTAAGTATCCCAGGACCAAAAAAACTAATAAATGCATGTAAATTCCAACCAAATGGGCTTACATCAATAGATCATCACCAATGACTCAATAAATACATTATTTCACATTTATCGTAAATTAGCGCATTTTAATATTCATAAAAATTCAAGTATTTCAAAAAAAATTCAAAAATTCTCTTTGACCATTTTTCGACGTGTAAAATCCAAAAATAAAACCAATGTTTAAAAAATAATTTTCTGAATAGAATTATTTTAATATTTAATTAAAATTATAATTTATTATAAAAAACATTCATTTATTTATTCTAAAAAATAAGAATATCATACATTCAACTTGAATATTATTTATGTATAATCATAGCTAAGGTTACTATTCAAAGGGTATATCAGTATTCATAAGGGTTTGTTACTATTCATTAGGGTAGGTTACTATTCACTAAAAATTATGTTTTCCTTATCGAACTCTAAATAATAACTCATTGCAACCGTGTATGTCATTTTTTTGTAATTCCAAACACAGAAGTGAAAAACTTATGTTTAAAAGAACTTAGCTCTTAGTAGTTCATTAGGTTGTGTTTTAATTTGATTTTATGATATATTTATAAGAAGGGAATAATCAATGAAAAACATTGGTTTGTTACATTCTTCCCCCCTTAAAAAAATTCACCCTCGAAATTGCATTTTACATTCTAGGAAAAAAATTGAAGGGGTAATTTTCCATCATTTCTTCCTCCAATTCCCATATAGCCTCTACGTACTTATGGTTTCGCCGTAGTACAATGACCAGATGAGTAGTCTTGTGGCGTAGAAATTTTTATCTACGATCCAAGATCTTCATTGGATTCTCCTCATAGGAAAGATCATCCTCCAACTATACCACCTCTGAAGAGAGTACATGTGAAGGGTCTGGTATGTACTTCCTTAAGAGGGATACAAGAAATACATCATGTAATTTCGACATGGTAGGTGGAAGTGCCAATCGATAGGCCACTGCTCTGACTCGATCAAGGATCTCAAAGGGGCCGATGTACTTGGGACATAACATCCCTTTCATCCCAAACCTCATGACCCTCTTACACAGAGATATGCATCGATATATCATGACTACAACATTGAACTCAAGGTCTCATATACGATTATCTTCGTAACTCTTTTGTCAACATTGGGCTTCCTTGATATGATACTGAATGGTTTTCATCTTCTCCACCATTTCTTTGACCATATTAGGTCCTAGCAGCTTACACTCACTGACTTCATCCCAACACATCGGTGTTCTGCACCTTTTCTCATAAAGGGATTCATGTGGTGTCATTCAGATGCTCAAGTGGAAACTTCTATTGTAGTAGAAAGAAAACAGTGGAGGATGTTGGTCTCATCCTCCGTTGAATTTAAAAGAACATGATCTCAACATGTCTTCCTCTGTCTAAATAGTTCTCCTACATTGGCCATCATTTTGAGGATGGTAGGTCATAATGAAGTTCAGTTCAGTGCTTAGAGCATGTTGGAGACTCCTCCATAACTGCGATGTGAATTTTGGATCACGATCGGATACAATAGATAGTGTTACTCCATGTATCCTTAAAACTTCTTTGATATTAATCAGTGCATTTTGATCCAATTAGAAGTCCCCTCGAACTATGATAAATTGAGTTGTCTTTGTAAGATGATCCACAACGACCTATAAAGAATTGTTTCCTCTGGATGTCCTTGGAAGTTGAGTGACAAAGTCCATGGTAATGTTCTCTTACTTCCATGTTGGTATGTGTAGTGGGTGAATCATCCCCTTATACTTTTGTCTCTCATCCTTCACTTGCTGAAATACCAGGAACTTTGATGTATATTAAAAAATATCTCCATTTTATATTGTCACACCAAAAGTTTTCTCAATGATCTTAATACATGTTGGTGCTTCCTGGGTGGATAGAGATGGTTGATTTATGTGAGTCACTAAAAAGCTCATTTTTTATCACTAGATCATATGGTACACATAATTGTGTCTGAAATCATACATCTTATTTATCATTAATTTTTTAATCAGAGGATTTCCCATTTCAGATATCTTCCACACTTTTCTGAATTCCCACATCTTTTCTGTGATCATCATTTGTTTTCTCTAAGAGGGATGGTTGAGCATCAATTTGAGAAAGTATTTATGATGTTCCTATCTAAATGATTCCCAAGACCATACTTTTCATATCTAAGAAGATCAGATCCTTATCACTTCTCATCATTGATAAAGATTCAGGATCCTTTCTAATTGGAGAATCTTCCACCTTGTTTCCCTTATTTGGATGGTAGTGGATTGAGTAGTCATAATCTTTGATGAGCTCTACCCATATTTGCTAGCGCATATTAATCTCTATCTGTGTGAATATATATTTGAGACTCTTTTGGTCAGTATATATCTCACACTTCTCCACATAAAGATAATGCCACCAAATTTTCAACGCAATGATCACCATCGCCAATTCCAGATAATGAGTGGGAGATTTTTTTGTCATGTATTTTTAGCTGTCGAAAGGCATAGTCTATCACTTTATCATTTTGCATTAGTACACAACAAAATCCTTTCATAGAAGCATCACTACACACCACAAATAGTTCTACACTTGTAGGGAGTGTGAGTATTGGCGTAGTGATAAACCTCTTTTTCAACTCCTTGAAACAATCTTCACATTCTTGTGTCCATACAAACATTACCCCCTTCTATGTCAGCTTGGTCATTGGGTTTGAAAATCATTAAAAGTTCTTCACAAATTGTCGATAATACCAAGATAAGCCAAAAATCTGCGGAACTCCATTATAGAAGTTGTCCTGGGCCACTCTTTAATTGCCTTTGACATAGAGGGGTCCAAAAATATCTATTTTATGGTGATAACATGCCCCAAGAATGATACTTCCTCCATCTATAACTGACATTTACAATACTTTGCATACATTTTCTCCCTTCGCAAAGTCTTTAACACAATATTTAAATGTTCCTCGTGTTCCTCTCTCTTGGAGTATATAATATTATCAGCAATAAAGATTATAGAAAATTTTTCAAGGTAATCTATAAAGACTCTATTCATTAAATCCATGTAAATTTATGGAGAATTAGTGAGTTAAAATGGACTCACTATGAGCTCATAGTGTCCATACGTTATTCAAAAGGAAATCTTGGGAATAAATTTTTTCCTCACCATTAACTGGTAATATCCCGACTGAAGGTCCACCTTAGAGAAATAAATGGCCCCACAAAGCTGATCAAACAAGTCATCTATCTTTGGACGGGGATACTTGTTCTTTATCGTGATTTTATTATGCTCACGATAATCAATGTAGAGGCACATTGATTAGTACTTATTTTTGATGAAGAGGACTGGAGCACCCCATGGTGAAACACTCGGGCATATAAAACCCTTCTCTATATTCTCTAGGAACTGCTTCATCTGCTGTTCCAGCTCTACGGTGGCCATTATGTAAGGTTTCTTTGTGATAGAAAGAGATCCAGGGAGAAGTTCAATTGATAACTCATCCTCTCGGTTAGGAGGAAGACCGGTATACTTTTTAGGGAATACATCAGTGTATTTCCACACAATGGGCATGTCTTCAAGCTTTATTCTATCCTTTGTCCCAATAATTTGATCAAGATATTATTTCTCATAAGGAAGCGGTTTCCAAACATGAGATAAAGGTTCTAAAGAAGACTCATCTTCTTCCTTACACTTTTAAAGAATCATAGGATGCTTCAGTATGTGAAAAGTGATCCCCCTTTCCCGACAATTGAAGTTGGATTTGTATAAATATAATCAATCCATGACCAAGATAGCATCGAACTCCACTAAAGGAAGTATGATGTGATTTTCATGGAGGTTCAGTCGATAAACCTTAATCTGCGAGGATTAATAAACCATGGATACAACAATTTCCCCATTTGTTTTTCTCACAGATAAATTTTCCTCTAAATTTTGAGGTTGTGTTTGAATAGTTGTACCAAACGTTCAAGATATGAAAGAATGCGTAGAAACAGAATCAAATAGTACATTCTCTATTCTTGAATGAGTAACTAGCATACCTATCAACACATCATTTACCGGCTCCACCACAGTAGTAGTGATAGAATAATCTCATCATTTTTTCCTTGGAGGTTTTTGGTGATTGCCTTCGACAACACTCAGCTTAGGGAAATTGTTTTCATAATGCCCATGCTTTTTTCAGCTATAACACTACACTGTAGGCAGAGTGTTGATCTAAACTTTCCATTATTCTTCCACATTAATGTGATTTTTCATATCCCTTTGGCAGTTCTTGGCCAAATGACCAAACATTCCACATTTAAATCAATTCTTGGTTCCCTTCAGGCAGTTACCAGGCTGCTTCTTGCCGCATTTTTTACAAATGGAAAAGTCGATCTTCTTTCCATATTGGGATTTGTTTGATGAACCACCGTTTTCGTTCTCCATTTTTCACTTATTGTCGCTATTCCCACGAGACCATTGAGTGTCTCCAATCTCCATTTCAACCTTGAGGACACAACAGAAAATATTTACATAACTATCTAAGTCTCTAATTTCTAATGCCTTTTGTAGACATGGCTTTAGTCCGCTAAATAAGTGATCCACCTTTCTTTCAGTGTGCGTGAAAAACCATATGTGTACCTTGAAATCCTTGTAAAGTTTTCTTCATATGCCCGATGGACTAATCTTCCTTCTGCCTGAGTCTAAGGAACTCTCTTTCCATCTTGAGATGGATGGTTCGAGAAAAATATTTGTTGAAAAACATCCTCTTAAATTCCTCCCAATCCATGGAATCAATTTCCTCTTGGGACTCTGTATTCTTGATTAGTGTCCACCACTAATCAGCTTCCCCATCAAAACGATAGACACCTAGTACAAACTTCTCGTCTTCTATGCGCTGGAGGAAAGATAATATCTTTTCAATGGAGTTAATCAACTATTCCTCAAGGAGGGTATCAGAAGATCCGCTAAACATGGGTGGCCTTTGTCGCATGAAGGATTCTATGGAAACTTTCGATTTCCTTGGTGGAGTCCATTTTGCATGATTCAAGTTATTATTCATAACACAATCTAGTTGGGAAGGTACTTCCATGATGTTTTGAGCACCCGCTCCCTTCATATTAGGCATATCATTTGGTCAATCTTCACATTGCCTATCTCATTGGTTGTTGAAACCTGTTCTTCTATTTCCCACCATTAACTAAGAAAAATAAAATATAAATAGAGGTTTTGAATACATAACTATTAAGAATAATAAAGAAACATTGAACATAAAAGGGGAAAATTATAAATAAGAACTATATCATAACTTGTGATTACTTAGGTTTATATCTAGGTTATGCTCAATCTATTTCTTAACGTATATTCCTATGGTATTTTTTTTTATTATTTGTCCCTTAATAAGGATTTGTAACAAGCTCATAAATCTAAAAAATCATATCCTCAGGGAGTGTCGTAATCAAGAGTGCATCAAGGCCTTTTGTCATGTACCAAGATACCCCAGTTCAATCCTGAAACTCCTTGTCAGAGTTTTCACTCCTAGGTATATCTATACCAGATCCACCTATACCTTCTCATATTTAGACATGGATTTATTTTATTGATAAATCATTTACTCAATACTAACCCAAATTTATGAATGTTTTCTTATAATTAGTCTCATCCTTAAGGTTTTCACAAAGGTTCTCTATTCATAATATCCAAAAATAACTAGACCATCCGATGAAACCAACTATAGAGAACCAAGCCTTTTAAATAAAACAATACATGATTTTAATCATAATTAATCATCAGATTATAAGACAAGGATCGTTAAGTCAAGTGTCTTCAAAGACTAGGTACATAAAATATAAAACAAGGAGATAAAAACACTTCTTCATTTAATCTCCATCAAGAGCTCCTAACTTCCTTTAATCCCTTATATCTGCATTGGGTACCTTGGGGAACACATGAACAAAGGGATGAGCAAAAAATCCCAGTAAAGGAATGAATATAAAGAAACATCTTAAGAACAATAGTTAGGAGGCATGACATAATGATATCCAAAGCATGGAACATAGGAAATCATATCGTATAATCATGGGATAATATAAACATGGCATAATATAAACGTGGATGAATAATTTCTTTATTATGGTTCAAGGCTAACTTCTAATCCCATTTCTCATTTTAGTATGTGTTAAGGCTAACCGCCAATCCTGTTTCACATCGCATCTCATCAGACATAAACATACCCAATGCCTTGGAGTGCTATCTGGGAACACCCATCTCAAAATTTTCTTCAGTATTATTTCCTCATAAATAATATTTCAACAAAAATAATCATACATAATCAACCATTCATAAACCTAAGGATTCCCTTGGAAAGAATTGGGTACCACAATCATGACATAAAGCATAACCAATGAGTGTATCATGAAATTTTCCATGATAGAAAGGGATTAGAACATACATGGACATTCATAAGGTAAAATAGGCATATAACATGGTAGATGGTGTCAAATATTAGTGTCACCATATAATAAATGTATTTGAGAAACATTATCATTAAAACATTTTTGTGCGGTTTTATTGAAAATATTATAGAGATTTAAAAAATAGAAAAGAGGGAAATAATTTATATAAAAACCAGAATTGAACCAAGAATGATTTAGTAATAAGATTTATGGTTTTATAAATACAATGGTTACTTAAAAAATAGGGTAGAGTGCACTTGAAACTGGGTTAAAATTTAAGAAATTCCCTTAAAACATGTTTGCTTATTGGAAAGTTCTAAGCAAAGAATATTTTTAAAAAACATGTATATTACCAAAAGAGAATGGTGAAAGGGTATTCATAAATAAAATCTATAAACCTAAACATAATTTTGACTATTTACATAAATATATAAGACAACTCCACATTTATATAAAGAAATATATGACAACCCTAATGAACAAATGCGGTTCTGGTAGAATTCAATACGGTTTATTGGCATGGTGTCATGTGTACCAGAGAGGTATTGATGAGAGAGAAAAGGGGTTTCTAATTACTTATAAATCATTAGTAAAGTATGTGGGAGGGGTGAAAACAAACCACGTCATTTGGGATTATGCATAAAATGTATATCATTGAGGAAAATCCTAGTTAAGAGGGAAATGGAGAGGATCTCTTAACTTAAATATATTGGTGTTCTCCACTTGTTATTAAATACCTGAATAAAAAAATTAGGCTTATTAATTAATAATTAAATAACTTCTTCTACAATTAATTGGTTTAGTATAATCATTTTCTATTAATTTATAACCATTTTGAATGGTTATGAGGTTCAATTTCATTGTTCGGGCTCGTTTGTTTACTTTGTTTTAATGACTTGTTGACTTATATTCATGGTTGAATTACATGTAAGACGAAATTGGTTGTCCAGAATTGACGTAATATTATATTATTGAACATCCATGAGATTTCATGGTTTTAAATTTATTTTTTTTACTTAGAGTGAGGCCGAGTTATTATATAAAACCATAGTGCCAACTGTTTTTGTTAATCGGTGGGTTTGATTAAAAAGAACATGTTTTTGCTTTATAAATTAATACCATTTGTAAAAAAGGATTAAATAACTCATATAGGATATATTGACTATATAATAATCTAGTTCAACCGAAACAAAAATGGTTTCATGACCAGAATTAAAGATAATAATAGAAATTGATAAACTGTTGTCTTTGAATGAGCTAAATTATCCCATCTCAAATAGTGATTTCAATAAATAAAAGGTGCGGAAAGAAGAAAAGATAATGAAATATCCCATTAGCATGGAAACATTCTAGTGCATGTATGTTACTGGAGTTATCATACTATTTGGGTGAAGGGAGTTGAGGGAAGAAACAAAAGGAAAATAACTTAAAAGAAAAGAAGGAATTGGAAAGAGGAATTAACATCTTGAGACTTCCTCATTTGAGAACTACTTAAGGGGATAATTTTTGGTATTTTGAAGAGGCTAAGGGATTTTGGAAGTGGGGGAAGAGCACGGGGAGAGATTTGGGTAGATTATTGGCAATGAATAAGGATTTAGAGTAGTGAATAGAAGATGGAGTGAGGGGGTTTTATAGTGGAGGAGAGGAGGGTTTTCATAATTTTTTAATCAGTAGTTTATTATTTCTTCACAAGATAAGGAATATTAAGTATTCCATGACTAATAACTGTAATAAATTAATGTGACTTAGAACCAATTAGGCCTATATCCCTAGTTCATTATCAATGACTCAATAAATCCCTTATTTAGCATTTATCGTAATTTTTTCGCATTTTACTATTTATAAAAAATTAAAGTATTTCAGGAAAATTTCAAAAATTCACTGTAACCATTTTTTGATGGGTAGAATCCATAAAAAAGTCCATTTTTCAAAACTAATTTTCTAAATATGATTATATTTATATTTAATTAAAATCATAATTTATTTTCAAAAACCATTCATTTACATATTCTAAAATATAGGTATATCATACTTTCAACTTTAATATTATTTATATGTTATCATAAGTAAGGTTACCATTCATTTAATTATTCCAAATGACTTACTGATTGTAACCGCATATGTCATATCTTCCAAATTCCAAACAAAGAAGTGACAAACTTATTTTAAAAGGTCACTTAACACATAGTAGTTCATTACGTTGTGTTTTCATGTGATTTTATGACATATTTATAAGAATGGAATTCCAAATGAAAAACATTGGGTCATTATAATGTAATATAAAACATCCTGAGATAGATTTTCATTCAAAAAGGAAAATTAAATCCCCAAAAGAAATGAGGAGATCGTGATCTATGCATTTTCAAGGTGGTTGGGATCAATACCTTTCTATGTTCAAATATTTTTACAACAATAGATTTCACTCATGCATCTAGATGACTCCTTTTGAAGCCCTCTATGATAGGAAGAAAAGTAAGAGAAATAAATCTATTGTGTAATGATCTTACTAATGATATTTCATAGAAGGCTAGATCCATCCAATTGTATATAACTGCATATTAGAGTCGATAGAAAAGTTATATTGATAATAATTGGTGAAATAAAGAGTTCCAAGTTGGGGAAAATGTTTTGTTATAGATAATCATCTTAAATAATGTTATTATATATGGAAAGAAAAGATATTTGATCCTTAAACTTATCATTCTCTTTGAAATTATTAATCATATTGGGATTGTAGTGTATTATTCGGAACGTCTATTAAATCTCTCTCAAGTTCGTGATTTTCTATTTTTTATCTCCAGAGGATGTACATACTTGATCTATAACACAAATTGAACTCATATGTTATAATAATGGTGAAGGATCACTATAATGTGGGAAATAATGAGAGACTATGGATCATATAGATAATTTTTTAGGATATAAAACCATTTATCTGGTCAACATTTCATGGTGATACCATAAATTAGAGGAAGCTACTTGGGAACAAGAGTATGTGATGATATAGAGATATCCTCAATTTCTTATATCAGAGTGGGAGAATTTTAAGGATGAAACTCATTTCATGTGGGTTATAATGTAACAACCTGAGATTTTATGATTTATTTTTTATAAATTTTTTTTATTTCTTTGATATCATGGATTGCACAAAATAATGAGTTAAAATAAACCACATTACAATATTGAAATATTATTATCTAATGTGATGGTTATCACCTAGAAATTGAATTGGTGGGTAGTAATATGATTAAACACATTATGATATATATATAGATTTCCTAATAATTAATTTTTTTAATTATTTATTTCGAAAAATCACACAATTTTTAGAAAAGAAAATTTATTCTTCAAAAATATTTTTTGGTAAAAAAAATTATTGTATTTTATGAGTGAATATTATAATTAAATTTTTGAAATATTATAATTTTATTATTATAAATAGGATATAATTTTTTAGATAATTATATCCTAATTATCTCTATGTGAAATTTTTTATTTTTTTCCAAAAATAATGATTTTCTAGTGAACAATAGAAGAAGTGATTTTTAATTAAAATTTTACTTGTGTTTTATCAATTTAAAAAGGAATTGTTTTTAAAATTATTTAAATGTAATAATATATTTTTTATATAATGTATAATATAATTTTAATAATTATGTATAAATTTGGTAAATATTTCCCTTTTGTTTCTTGTCAATAGGAATATTGACCATAGTAAATTTTTGTTATAATGGTCAAGCTAAATTGAGTTACTTAGGGTTAAAACTAAACCGATAAGGCTTAAAATTAATTAAAATACTATAATTTATTTCTTCTTATAATCTTATTTAATATATAATCACCAAAATATCAATAATATGAATTTTTTTCAGAAAATGTTTATTTTGACATTTATAATATTTAATTAAACGATCAAGTCAAAACTATAACTTTATTCCTTTAAATATCTATAATATTTTTTGATAAGGATATAAATAAATAATCATAGATTATAATTGTATATATTAAAAATTAATTAATTAATTTATCATTGAAATTTTCTTTTATAATAAATATTCATGAAATAATTACCTTAAATATTTATGTGAAATCGACACAGTGCATGTGAAGGCAATAAAAAACCCACAAAAATAAATTTAAAAACTCTAAAATTCATTTTTGTGAGTGATTTATAGTATATCATGAACTTTATAAATAAATAAAATATATTAGTTCAATTTTAAAAAAATTATATGAATATATTATTTCTCAATTTATTTTAAAATTTAAATTAAATGAATAGTTCCAAAAATTACATTTATAATATTTAATAATAAATAATTATTTATTAAATGATTTGGAATTCATAAAAATACTACATTTTTTCAATTTATGGTATGTGGTTCCAAATATCAACCATGGTCTCTTAATTTTCCACTTTCCATTTTATAGTAACATTTTTATCCCTTAATGAGTATAATACTATGATATCTCGGTAATTGTCAATGTAACATCCCGACTTTTAAGAAAGAAACAATACGTTCAGTATGGTACATGATATGCTACATTGAGCTTAAAATAATAGATAAATATTTTTATTTAAATTTTATTATTATAACCTATATGTTGGAATGGAGGGAATGAATAATATCAATTGAATGATAAAAATATGGTTTACACATGTTTAAATAATGACTCATTGGTTACCAAATTTATTAGAAATGGAAATAAAAACCAATTCAATATAAAGGATGTGTTCTAATGATAAGCTATTTAAAAGAAAATAATTGTATTTATAAATTTATATCACTCTTTATGTATTTTTATATATTATATAGTCAATTTAATGTTTAAAATTCATCTTAATGTTTTATAGGTATGATATATGAACATATCCAACTGTTTCTGATAAAAGAATAATTTTTCAAAATAAGAATTAGTTTTACTGCCTTTTGATGGATAATAATTTTCAAATAAAGATTTGGTGACTTTTATACATTATATTTGTAAAAATAAACTTTTTCTTTAGAAGTGAGACATGAAATTTTACTTTTGTTTAATTTATTTGTATTTTAATGTTAAAATTCATATTTTTATGAATATTGAAAAATACTCCATTTAAATTAAAAACACCATTTTCATCTAATTTATTTATATAGTTATAATACCATTTTAATTGGTTTTAAAGTGTAACTGGATTTATTTTTTATAATTTAATTAAATTATAGTCATTTGAAGTAATTTCACATTGAAATTTGATATAAACACGTGACAATATTTCGATGGTTTTTACTTTTAAAAAACCTCTTTTATCATTTTGACAACGAGAATTAATTTTACACTAATAACTACAACTTCGATGTTTTGGATTCCATATATGGAATCAAAATATCAAAATTATGTATATAGGTCCCTTTTATTTTTAGAAATTATGAATTGCAACTTCAGTAATTATTTTTATTTACCATGGTTAAAGGGTAAATCAAGTATATAAGGGTAACAAATAATATTATAATAATATAAAACTACCCTAATATATGTCCTAATCATATTGGATGAGATATTGATAACTATGAGAAATCTTGCGTCAATTTTAAGACCCATGGAGCCACATGGATGTGATAATGACATGTTATAATAATTAATTTAGCATAAAGAGAAATATAATATAAACATGTATCTTTTACTATAACATTTTTAATCTAGGGTTATATTACTGATCTCTTTGACTATAAATTGTCATTATAAATCTAGAAATATTTCATACATCACAGTATTTTATTTTTAAATTTTATAAATTAAATAGTGGTGAGCCCATGATGTTTTCCAAGAAAGAAAATGGTAGTCCATAGATCTATATAGACTACAGGAAGCTGAATCAGGTAATAGTGAAGAAAAAGTACCCCTTACTTAGGATTAATGATCTATTTTATTATTTACGGTGAGCTTGATCATTTTCCAATAATAATATTTGTTAAGATACCATCAGTTGAGGTTTAGATATGAGTATAGTTCTAAAACATCATTTAGGTTTAAATATTAATTGTATGAGTATCTTATCATGCCTTTTTTTTATAAATTCTCCAATGGTTTTAATGGATATCAGGAATAAGATTTTCCATCCACACCTTTACCACTTCATCAGTGTATTAATGGATGATATCCTGATAGATTCAAGGACTTCGTATATGAATTATAGACACCTTGAGATTGTATTGAGTACACTTATAAAACATCAAATTTATAAAAACCAATTGATGTGTCACTTTTGGATTAAATAGGTTTATTTCCTCTTGAATATAATTTTTGTGGTGGGAATATTAGTTGGAATAGATAAGGTTGAGTATTTGTTGTATTGGTAATATACCAAGGATTTGTTTGTGATCAACAGTTCCCTTAGGCTTTTAGTGTACAACAAAAATTTCATATAGGAATTCTCCCATTTGGCATCACAGATGAAAGAGCACGAAAAAAAGGTGATGAAGTTTGTGTGGTTTTATTAGACTGAATATTCCTTCCTTGGGATAAAGAGGAGATCGATGGAATCTCCATTTTTTTATTATTCTAGATATTGGGATTTCATACACAGTGTATTGTAATACCTCATGTGTTCTTTTGGGATTTTTTTTGATGTAGATGGATCAGGTAGTCACTTATGGGACACAACAACTATGATCCCATGAAAATAAAAACCCAATTCATTAGTTATAGTTATTAGTTATCATAAATTCTTGGAATTTTTAGTGATACTATCTCTTCTATGATAGTTTCATCATCCATGTAGACCATAAGAGATTATAATACATCTTATCTCATCAGGATCTGAATCTAATGTAGAGGTTTATTTGTGATGTATCAAGGGGAATATGAATTAAAAAATGGAATATATAGCAGAAAAGGTTAAATCATTATAGATTCTATCAGTATGAAAATGTCAGAGACTAAGGTGCTTGGAGAGAAGCATTTACACAATGACTATTTTCTTATTAGTTTGATGGTCGACTAGACAGTGGATTTATCTAAGGATCATAGATTTATTACATGTGTGCCTTTTTTTTATCATGTATTCTTTGACGGACCAAGTAAAGTCCATTCAAGATTTTAATCCCAATTACCTATTATTTTAGGAATTCTTATAGGGGGTGATTGAGTCCAAAGATGGTCCTTAGATGATGAAGATGTGATTTAAATTTAGGGGAGGTAAGTAGTTCCAGTTTCCTTCAGTTCGGAGAAGATGAGAGACTCTAATACTTAAAAGTGTGATGTGCAGTTGGGGATAATGAAGATGTTCCATGATTTTTTATGTAATTTTTGATTTCTATGTATGAATAGGGACATATTTTTGTTTCATAGTTCTTTACCTATCAGATGTTAAATTTGAAGAATCAACATCCTATTGGTTTTATTTATCCTCTTCTGGTTTTTATGTGAATGTTGTACAATTTGATTATGGACTTCGTGACGAATATTCTCTAGTCCATAAAGAGTCGTGATAATATTTTTGTAATTGTTTATAGACTCAAGAAAGTGGATTATTTATACCAATTTGAGAGAACCTGTTAGTGGATGAGTTTTGGAAGTTGTATGTAAATAATATTATACACCATCATTGCTTTTTTTAAGAATCATATGAAATACATACATGAACATCACATCCATGATTTCTTATGGCTTATGGAAGGCTTTGTGGACCCATTTGAAATAGTGTAGAGTGTATCATCTGTAGAAAGGTGGATAGTTAGAGAGGAAAATCTATATTTTTTAGTATATGATATGGGCATATGTTATCGGTTTTAATGGATATTCTGATGATCACCCATCCTTGGATGATTTTTTATATAACAAAAAATTATAGAATTCAATTAATATGAAACTTTTTCAGGTTCTTTCTAATCAAACATATCACCCACCACTATGTTAGCAAGAGGCTAGTGATGAAACTATTTTGGGGTTGAGTATGGTATGGGAGCACTTTGAGAGAGTATATTATGTACAAAATCAATTAGTCTCCAAACTTAAAAGGAATTGATAATATTCAGATAAAAGGAAGTGTCCCTTAGAGTTCACTATATGTGACTAAATTTTTTAATGGGTGACTCCAACACTAGGGCATCGATAGTTATATAAGTAAGGGAAGCTAGTGTTAAGATTGTTTAGACCATTTGAGGTGACGAATGGAGTTTGAATAGTGGACCACCATTTGGATCATAACCTATGGAATTGAGTTATACAATATTTATTTTGTGTCTCAAAACAATGGAGGTACATTCTCGATCCTACACATGTGGTCGTCTATAAGGATGTTGAGATTCATCCTGACACATCATTTGGGGAGTGCCCGATGTGGATCATAAAATAGAGTGATAAAATTTCATGAGGAAATATAGTTCTACTTTTAATAGTCTTATTCTCATATATACATATCCAAGAATATACTTGGGACTAGGAAGCGTATGTATGATCTCAATAACCCGAGTTATATAAGAAGAATATCTAGAGACCCTAATCAATCATGAGAAGTCCTTATAAGGGAATATTGTAATGGATTAGAGGATTTTTGGTGTGTTAATATTTTATTTTAACCATTATATAATCTTTTCTGAGTTATTTATTTATTTTATGATGTTTAGATTAGCTTTTGGTTAGTTTTAGAGGTTTTTAGATGCCAAAAAGGGGATTCATGAATGGAGAATGGATAAGGGAAATTACAAGGCTATACATAGAAAATATTATATCTTATTTGGATAAGGATAATGGGAAAAGATTTTTTGTGAAAATTTAGGGAAAACCATGTGAAATTTCCTAGAAAAAAATGTAACTTAGGACAGAGGTTAAAGAACGGATAGTGAATTATTTAGGAAACATTGTGACCAAACTATGTAAGATATTTTAATTAATCAGAAAATTTCATTTTATACTCAAAACCACTTTGAAAATTCACATTCACCCTCCCACATCTAGGAATCTAAAACCTAGGCGCTTTATTAGTGATTCTTGGGGGGTTATTCTCCCTTTGTACATCATGTATGAAGGAATTAGAGTGTTTAATCATATGGATTCAATGTAATAGGTTGTTTCTTCTTTATTACTCTATATTTATTATAGATATCCTTTCTATTTTTATATAAATCATATATATAAGGTATGTTGGATAGATATATGAATTATATCATAATATAAAGGTTAACTCTTAGATCATGGAAGGATTAGAGCTAGAACATCCACCATCTTGAGTGGATTTAGATCTTCCATTGACTGAATCACATTTTTTAAGTTGATGTGCATTTTATCTCGGTGCATTATTCATTTGATGAATTACAATGCTATAGGTTATATATTTGTGGATTGGATATTTTTATAGAGAAATGTGGAGTAGGGATATGATTATAGTTTCATTTCATATTGTATCTTGATATTTCTCACTAATGCATTAAAGGTAGGAAGACCTTACCATCTTAAGAATATATATGTAGATTTTTTTAATGGTATGTGCTTCTGTTTCTAGAGACCAATGATTTATTTTGATCACATGTGTGAGTTTGTGTAGCCCCTAATACCCATGTTTGATATTTATCACATGTATATCTATTTAAATGGATAATTCAACTCATGATTTGTATGAAATGTTACTCTCATGCCCTAATATGTGTCATTATGTAGCCTTTGAAGGATTTTCTTCTGCCAGAAAATGATAGGTGGGATGTCGTATCACGATTAGACATTATATGGAAAGTATGTGTTGCATGGTTTGATAAAGATGATAGACTGAGACATTGGGATGTGGTATGATGGCCTTTTGGTATAAACTGAGGTATTATAGTGGTAAAAAGTCTTTACAGCATGACCCAATGTGGTGCATTGTTGCGATGGCCTTCTGGACAGACCTGAGCTAAAGGAAATTGGTACAATGAAATTTTGGCCTAGCCTATGAAAAATATTATGCTTTACAGCTTTATGGACAGACCCAAGAATCATTTTTCTATATCTTCTCAGTTATATGTTAGGTGACCTTATGGTCAACATAACTTCAAAAATTATATTATGATTGTTCTTCTAGTTTGTATCCAAATATGGTATGTTTATGGATCATAGAAAATTCATTAGCACATGAAATATCAACACATGATTGATTTTTTCTTAATTGTGAATTTAATTATTATAATAGAATAAACCTATTATTTATGTGAACTTATATTAAATATCTATCAGTGGTGACCTATTGGGTTTATACTCACACCATGCCTGGGAATCTTGGTGCGTGTGCAGACTTCATGCTTATGAATCTAATGATGGTAATAGACCATGATAAATATTATAGAGGATCTTGGATTTATTTTATGGACAAGATACCATGATAGAAATTGGATATTTTTCCATAATAACCTTCACTAATTTGTTTTGTTTGAATAGTTTATACATGTTGATATGCCACATTGGGGGTCTATTTGGTTTTATATTGTTTATCCTCAAATAACTTATTTTATAACATTATTTCAGGTTATATTACATTGTGTTTTTTTATTTTTGTTTAATTTATGAATTTAATTTCTTATTATTTATATGATTACTAGGGGTATGGTCCCTCTACATCACTTTAGACCCTCATTTCTAGTATTCATCCTCTTGTGTATGGGGAGGCATTAATGAGGTTCTGTGGTAATTTGGCTTAGACTTTATGATTCGAAAATGGTGTTACATTAACCATTATATAATTATCATACATATTCATTATATATACTCTTATAAACCTTCATATAACTTGGTGATGAATAAATTAATACATCACTTCATCGAGATGGTTGTCCATACATACAAATGAGTAATATTTTCATTACCCTTTGAATAAAATGTGATATATGTAAATAATAAAATACCATTCCAAAATCCTAATAATATCATAAATATAATATAAACATATATATTTATATATATTAAATATATCTATATAACCATCCATGAATTGAATACATGAAAAATTAATCAAATCACTTCGAGGAGGGGGTAGTCCATATGTATGTACAAACGAAATCAGCATTTCTCATAGGATGGAATAAAGGAAAAAATGGTTGTAACTTCAAGAAAAAAAATTGATTATATTTATTCTACTTATTTCATCATATTAATATTTTTATAAAATATTTGGAGGATGTAAAATATTGAATGAACTTAAAAGGATTCAGTGAAGATGATTTCCTCAACTTTGAGAAACATCCTTTGTATGGCTTCTTAGGTACCCTTGGGTTGGTCTTTTAAGAAGACCAGAACCACTAGAACAAGGATAGGGAAATTTATAAGTTATTTAGGTTGATTTTCAGTTAGGATATGTAACTTAATAATATGTTAAGAATATTGGAGAGGTGGTTCCCTTTTATAATTAAGTGGTGTGGCATAGTTGTAATTATACTAAACTATAAAATAATATAAGGTCACTTTCTATAAAGTTTAATCCAAATTTTATAAGTATTGAATATTGGATGAGATAATTTTATAATCAATTGGACCAAGACTATTTAGAAAAGTTTTTGGGTTGTTTTAAGCATAATATATTTAGTTTAGCCTCTTATTAACCCATTAAACGTTTACCATGGTAATAAATTTTTAACTTTGTTGCAATTAATTATTCACAAAAATGAAATCAGAATACTTAAATAATTGTGAAATTGTTATTTAAAATATAGAAAAAATTTTAAAAAATTTAATTTCAATAATTTTGAAAAAACTCATTTTATAAATAAACTCACAAAAAGCAATGAAAACTGTTTTAATATGACGTATTTTTAAGCATAACACTGAATTAATTTTTATACATTTACTAATAAAAACCATTATATGAATGATTAAATATTTGATCAAATATATTATTAATAAATTTTATACAAATAATTTATTATTGGTGATTAATTTAATTTTTGAAGAAAGAAAAACTCATTAAGCATATGAAACGAGTTTTTTATAAAAACATCAATTTTTACCTTCAAAAGATTTTATTTTCATTGATAACCAATTGATAACCATTGAATTTATTTATAAATAATTAAAAAACATTTTTAATGATTTTAATACATTAAATTAATTTATTAATAAAACATATATATATAAAATTATTATAAACAGAATGTTTAAAACCTCTTCTTTAAGATCAATAGAATTTCCTAAGTGAATTAAAGACATCAAAATTTGTAATTCATTAAAATTACATATAATGTCCTTAATTTTATAATTTATTATAATTATTAATATAATTTTATGAATTGATTAAGCACAAGCTATTGAACGTATCTGTTAATTAAAAAAAATATAATAAAATATCAGGATGTTACAACGAAACATTGGAACGTATGGTTGATGTCAGACCAAAACGAGTTTGGGCTAATCACGCATTAGAAATAAGTATTTTCTTAGAAAAATAATTGATTAAATTAGATTTTTTTTAATACAAAACCACTTTATTTTTTGTTTTGGTAATTGGAAAAATGAATGTTTGGGAGATTTCAAAGGAATTCATATTATGAAACTTAAGATAACCAACTTAAAGCATAAATTTTTTAAGGTGAGGTTAACTGTTTTAAATTATTTATTTTATATTATATAGTTTTTTTAACATTTTTATTATCTACCATTAAATTTAATTATATATATATTATTCTTTATTATTCCTTAATTTGTAGGTTATGTCTTCTATAGTTTCTCTTTCTATTTATTTCATTGATTTTTATTCAGGGTTTCCAATTTCTTGGCCTATTTCATTATAGACTTTAGGTGTGAGATATATCAATATCATTACTATTATGGTGGATTTAGATAATATATCAAACCTAGTAAAGTTAGGAAGAGTAAAAAAAATTTATGGTAATAATCTAGTACTAGAACCATGAAAGTGATATGGTTATTTAAAGTGTGTGTGTATGTGTTTCTATGCTCCTTTAGGAAATATATTTTTCTTCATGAAGATGGAGTTAGGTTTGAGGTTTAATATTATTTAAAATATGGGAAAATTCACTATCATATATATAATTAGGATTTCAATTATGTTATAATGTGATCTATTATATGGATAAATAAAATTTTATAATTTTATAATATTTTATTTAATATTATATTTTATGTTACTACACAAAGAGTGAGGGAGAGACTTGTTTGGGTTTATATTTTACTTACCAACGGATATATTTAATCGTTTAAAATAAATATACCACTTACCATCAAACTAGGACGATTTATTATTATCCTTGAAAAATTCTTAAACTATGTATGGTCATTTACCATGTATATCCCCTACTAGTTTTTAATTTGAAATAGTTTGACACACCATCATTTTATTTTCATTTTTTCCATATTTATATTACGTCTTTATATATAACCATGTATGTTGGTTTTGATCATTGAATTATTATTGTTGGTTATACCGATGATAGTATTAACAAACCTTAATATGGGAATTATATTTTCTTTTATTATAATAACTGGATTGTGTTAGATCATTGATCAAGGGATTATGATTATTTCCTAAGTCTGTGATTGCATATTTTTATATTTTTTCATAATTTTGGGTAGATGGGTGCATTTTATCCTTTTATGAGGGAATATCAATATATACATAGGTAAATGTGGTACATGAGTAATTTTCCCTCTTAAGAGATAAATTGTATTTTTATGTATGTATATATATATATATTCCCATATAAATTATTTTTATGTGTGATTATTTTCCTCTTGTATTTGAATTCACAATGTTTAGTTTGTTTTGATGTCATTCTGTACATAATCATTAAATAGTTATAGATATTCTATGAAGTGCATGTATTATTTCTCAATATTACTGCTCATAGAAATGAGTGTGTTGTTTTTTTTATAATATATAATTAATATATTAGGTCTTAACTTGTATGTAATACATTGTTAATTATTTTATAGGTTAAATTATTATTTAATTAAATTTTCATGGACATAAGAACATGCATTCAACTAGAAATTTATACTCTAGTAGTTGATATCTCTTTTTAGTCTCTATATATGATTTATACACTAATCTTATATGTTCACCATAGTGTGCATCCTGGTTCATATTTAAAATATAAATAAAATGTTTATTTAAAGGTTGTAGCTGACATAATATATAGGCTAGAATCAAGTATGGGTTGTGGAGTTGGATTGCACTAGATAATGGAGAAAGGCTAGATTTATTTAAGTGAATATTTACATAGTTTTTTAATGATTTTTTTGGTAGTTTATTTTTTATATTTATTTTTTAATTAATTTTGATATTATATATTTTTTACTTTATAGAGATAATTTCTTTGACTGTATATACAAGATTGTGGTATTCTACTTCTTGCTCTGAAATTGTTTTCAACAAGTTTCTCTCATTTCTTATACAAGTTACTAGTTTTTGGTTGCCTAAAATAACAATGATTCATCTCAAATTTTCATTAGAATATAGAAATAAAATAGATTTATTCCAAAAGAGTTAAATTATTCCATTATTATTTTGATAGACCATAGGTACTACTCATCTACCCTAAATGATCATAGAATGTACCTAAATAATGTAGAAGCTTCCTATATTACAATATAAGATCAAGTCCATCTTCTTAAAAGCATAGTGGTGGGAAGAACATATACAGTTCCCATATTATGAAAGTAATTTATTTTTAATCTATTGGAAATCTCATTAGGTTAATATCATTACACAGTATTTATTTCAAAAAAGAATAAAATATTAGTTATTGTATGCTAATTATTTTTCAAAATTATTCAATATAACTATTAATAAAATGGATGATTCTGGATCTTAATTTTTTTCAATATATGTTAGGAGGTTTGAATTATTTCGGATGATTGTTTATGAGAAAAAACATATCTATTCTAGCTTGTGTGATTTGCTAGAAAAGATATATCTTGTATAGAGATACTTGGAGTTGGCTTGATCATGTTAGGTAAACAAAAGCATCATCAAAGGAATTTTACGATACACTATATCATATTTGAAAATTCTTTACTAAGTATGAAATAGAATATAGGGTTTTTTAGAGTTCATCGTGAAAGAAGTAAATCCCAATCTTAAATGGATTGATGAGAATAAATCATGGGATAAAGTATTTTGGAAGATTATAAAGGGATATAAAATTAATTTCATGGTAGTTTAAACTTATTTTTAGGTTTTTCAAATAAAATTATGAATATGGATCTAAAATAAGCATGAAACTAGGTGTTTTGCGATAAAAAAAAATAGTAATAAATCTGATTAAAAAAAAGGTGTTAGTAATGAAATTTTTTTCTAGATACTAAATATCAATATAGGGATTCATAAATAGACTATGTTAAAGACCTTGGGGTTTTTTATTACTGATATTTAGATAAGTAAAGTGAAATAAAGATCTATAGTGAGACCACATTTTGGAGGATTCCATTTTAATTATCACGTATCATTGAGTTAAAGTTGAAATGGAAGGTGATAATGAAAAAATATACTTCATGGGGTGTTTTTATGAATTCCCACTCACAATGGTTATGTTTATTCTATATCTTGCTTTAATAATACCCAGATATTCAAATAGTTTGAAATAACCAAATGTCATGAAAATTTTGTGTATATATTATATAGATATCACCTAATATGGACTCCAAAATGTGAAATATGACTGATAATATGACATGGTGAGTCCAAAATATGTGTTTTAAATATTATAGATTCCATGGTTTTTTCTATTCTAAAACATAATAAATTCAATTATTTTTATAATCCAATTGATCTTTCTCGAATTTCATCATGGAGATAAAATTTAGTATGAAATTTTGGAGACAAAAAAACTTCTAGGGAACCTAGAGTGATCATTAAGATTGTTGAAATGTGACTTGATCATTTTTATTAGATAAAGAGTGTGAGGTTTTGAGAAATTAATTTTGTGTAAAATAGATAAAATGATTTATAAATACATAGAATTAATGAATTTTAAGTAATAGATAAACCTAAAAGATATTTTTTTGAGGTGATTAAATTGATTAGATATATGAAATCCATTTATACTTGAGATTCTATTGATTATCATTATTCAAGATGATTTTTTGTTGTTTAATTATTGAGATTTAGTGATTATATGAACAATTTTTTTAATATTGTAAAGTTTTCAATGGAATTCCATTTCTCGTAGTTGTTATTGAAAATAATAGAGAAGTCATGTGTGTATATGACAACAATAACTACGTGCAAAGGATATATTCACCCTAATTTGTGATAAACCTCATCAAAACTCCTATTCAGATTCTTTAATTTCTAAACCATATGATTTTAAGTGTCAAATTATTAATCATAGAAATAAAAAAATCCAGAGAAGAAACTTTTTCATAAATTATACCCCTCCCCTTGATAGTTTTGATCATTCACTCAAGTTATCTTAATAATTAGTATAAATAGTGATGTTCACTTGTTAAGATTTATAATCAAATATTTTTATAGATTATAAAAATTGTGTTAGAAATAAATAGATCCCTACCTTTTATAAAAAAATAATTTATATATCGAAGTAAATTATGGTACTCCACATAATCACTCTAAGAATTTGGGTTTTTGAGTTACCAATTCTTGTTTTTAAAATTCCTAGACTAACTTCTATAAGGGGCTTATTTAGAAAAAAATAATTTTTAAATTGATAATAATGAAAGGAATATAACTTTTTCATAGTAATATGTGAACTTTTAAAAAATATATGGTATCAAAACCATCCAAGGAGATCCATAAAAAACCTCATTGAATAGTTATTAGAGATAAAAATCAGAAGTAAGTAAAATACAAATTATATAGATATTGATTGGAATATGTAATAATATAATAATATGAATATATTAAAGAGTTATTTAACATAGTTTACATAATAATTAGTGACATTTGATTATATATATAAACACTTTAATAATTTATAATGGTAAAAAAGTTCATCATTTTTTTTCCATGAAAGTTTGATATCAAGATTCTAACTCCAAAAAATAAAGACACTGATGAATTCACAATTGAAAATTTTAAAATATAATTTATATTAAATGAGATAAGATAAATATTTTCAAAAAAATAAAAATCTATGAAAGAGAATATTGTTATATTTTTACTATTCAAAAATTTAAGGATTGGATATAAGAATGTAAATACTTATAATGGTGAAAAAATGGAAGGTTTTAATGGGAACCTCTGCTTTTGATTAAGGAAATTAAAAATAGGAAAAGTTATGTAGAAGTTAAACTACTATTTAAATGTTTTAACTCTAGTAAAATTGGTAACTTTTTTGCTAAGTGTCCATTTAATTTATCAACTAAATTCATTATAAGAATTTTTTATAACTCTAGAAGAGTATGTTTCTAAATAGAGGAAAATAACAGTGTTGATGAGCGTTCTAAAGGAACTTACCGGTACAGTTTTATTGCTAAATAATATAAACAATATTCAACTTCAAAGAATGATAATCAAACAAATTACTATTTCTTCTAAAGAATTTGATAATGAAAAATAATACATTTTTTTAATTTATATGAAAATATTTTTAAGGGATGTTTGAATTCTAATATTTTCGAATTCAAATATCAAGGTGAAACTTAATGGTAGTAAAAGAATCTTGATTGATAATAGAGATCATGTAAATGAAGTGGAGAATTCAAATCTCTATAATGGAGATATAAGAAATATTATTGAATACATGATATCTACAATCATCTTTAAAGATGAATAGGTTGAAATTATGAATATGAAATTTTTTAAAGCTAGAAGGAACGTGATCAAATTCAAATTCAATTATATTAAATATGTCACAGAATCTGGTGATTGTTTTAAACAATATGGGATGAAAATAAAGACTAAAAACCATTGAATGTGATATTAAATCAAAAAATACCAAGAAATCTTACTATAAAAGGGAATTGGGTTAAAGAAGGAGAGTCTTCTAACAAAACAACTCAAAAGAATATTTTATATGATGGTTAGTCAAGTAAAAAATTATTACCTCTAAAAAAAGTTTTAATAAAACATAAAATATACTCACATTTGGAGGGTAAAAAATTCATAGAAACAATTTATGTCAATCTTGACTACTCAAGTAACACTGTAGTAAAATTTTATAATGAAATCATAAAATAAATGGATTTAAAATGATATTTGGTGGAAAAACATATAAGACAATATTTTTTTTGTAAAATAATAAGATTTTATTTTTATTATTGGTTTTATAGAATCTTTGTCCACAAGTCTTAGAGTTTTTAATATAATATTTCTCTACCTTGAGAAAATAGAAAGCAAACACCCAAGTAAATACCATGAAATAAAAGTCAAACAAAATAGGTTAAGAAAAATATCATTAATTTTGGTATAAAAATTAATTTAAAGAACCAAAATATGATTGTGTAATATGTGGTAAAAAAGGATTCATACTGGATGAGTGTGTACAAATTATACCAGATTAATTGAATCTAAATTTCGAAAAAAAGAATATATAAATGAAGAACGAATCAAAATAGAAAGAACATGTTATTAATGTTTACCGTAAGGAATAAAAAAAGATTTCACAGATTTGGGACATAATTTTACTATCACATAGGATAGGTTATTTTAATATCCAAATAATGTTTAAATTTTTTACGGGTGGATATTTCATCTGTCAAAATGATAATCATCGAAAATCATATGTGTTAGAACATAAATTATTGGCCAAAAGAATCTTATTTCCACTAAAGTATTATCATTTTTTAGGGTTGAAACCAAACATGGATATCATTTCAGTACTTTTTTTATGATGGCTATTATAACACTCTAGGATTCAAAAAATGAATTTATGTTCAATAATGTGTACGACAGGAAACACTAATCTTAAATGAACTAGATATATTATTATTTAAATAAAAATTTTATAAGATAACCATTAATTTTATGGTATGAAAAGGTTTAAATACTTTTTTAAATATACATATATATATCCTAAACAATTTAAAGGTATTTATTAATTATTCATAATTAAAATCATTATTTTTAGAGAAACTATTTATACTTTAAAAATATGTATTCTTAAAAAATTATATTTATTTAATTTTATAAAAATATATTATAATTAATTTATATAAATTTTAGATATATTATTTTATAAAATTAACAATATTTTTTAAATCATCAAATCAAAATTATCTGGTGGTGAAATTTTATGGTTTTTTTGAAAAGATTTATTTTTCAATGAATAGTGATAAATACTGATTTCTATTAAAAATTTATTTTCTTTTGAAGAATTTATAATGGAAAATTATTCATTTTTTATTAATTTTAAATTTTAATTATTTTATTTTTATTAAAAAATCTATTTATAATCTTTGTAATAAATTTTATACTTGAATTTAGTACTTTAAAAAGGGAATTTTATGAAAAATTATTTTTCATCAATTTTTTTCGATTTACTTTTAACTCAAGATATGTCACATCTGTGTATTGAATTTTGAAAAATGGATTCCATATTTTAAAGTAATGTATATTATTTATTTAATAGGTTTCTTTTAGTTTTTGGACATTATGAATAGTAACATTGGCAATTTTTATTACTTCAGTAAAGCACAAATTAGGTAATTAAGTTTAAAAATGATAATGACTAAAAATAACCCCAAAACATGAATTGAATTTTTAAGAGTATATATCATCTATAAACATTGAAATATTAAATATATGACCTTTTTTTTTATCATTTTTAAAGATTTTGACCTTTATAATATTTAAGGGAATATAAAGTCATAAAAAGTCACACTCAAGATTTTAATAGCTGTAATATTTATAAAATAGATACAAATAAAGGATATGTATGGTTAAAAATACAAATTTTAATTATAAATCATTTCATTCATAAATTTAATTTATTAATAATTTTTATGAATGAAATAATTTCGTTAAAAGGTCACACAACATTGACGTAGTAATTATAAAATTAATAGAAAAAAATAAATGGTATTTAAAATATTATAACTAACATAATAGGAATGAATTATTATGATATAAGAATTTTGTAGATAAATATAAAAATTTACAGAAGTTTAAAGTGATTATTTTGAATTCATATTTTTCCATCAAGTTAATAGAGTCAATGTAAATAAAGAGTTAAAAAATTGACATTAATTATATTTTATAATAAATAATATTTTATTAAATAATTTTAAATTATTAAAAAATTCTATATTTTTCCATGTTTCTGTTATAATTATGAAATAAAAATCATATTCCATTTAAAGTACAATGTTTCTTTTATAGTAATAATATTTACCCCTATAATAGTTAAAAGGGTTAATCGGGAATTAAAAAAACGATAAGGGTAAAAATATGATCTAAACATGTCCAAATTTTATTTCATAGTTTTATTTATAATTAAAATAATATTTTATTTTAATATCATCATTTTCAATCCATTTTAACATGAAAATAAATTTATACTAATTGAATATTTTATTATATCTCAAGAGTGTTCCTCATCTCTCTTATAAAAAGAAACGCATTCTTCAAATTTCCTCACAAATTAGAATCCTTTTGTATCAAAAAATTTAACAAAATACCATTCATGGTTCCATATATATGTTATATATTCCTTTTTTATTCCATAATTCCAACTGTAGGGGTCGTAAGGTGTAATTCAAAAAAGGTTGTTTGAAGAAGAGGTATAGTTCATAACTAACTGTTTTTGTTTAATTTACTCTTAAACGAAAATAAAATATTTCAAAACCATAATTATATAAATAAATAATTGTATAACATATATTTATATGTTATTAATTTAATGGAATAACCTATATCTACCTCCAACCTCCTTCAAATAAGAAAGGAATCCATTGTCAGGGTGTGTGGTGGACTACTCCCTCACACACTGATACAATTTGTTTTCCATCACCACCTATCATATCATTTTATGTTGATGTAATTAATTTATATATATCATATTCATGAAATATTTATCATTCTAGAGATAAACGACATCATATACTCTCTTACATTTCCATTCGCTGAAAATTTATAGTGTCATTCATGCGAAAATGTGGACAATCACCTCCATTAACTATTGTGATTCATTTTTTATCACTAATTCACATGGATGATACATATAATTATATTTAAGTAAAACAATTTTTATATACGATATAATAATAATTCTTAAAAGATAAAATAATACTACACTTGTTTCATAATGATCGTTGAAGAATGGAAATGTTACGCATGCGTATGTACAACCTTTTATCTCCATGATTGTAACATGGTTCATTTTCAATAAAAATATTACATAATAATTTTTTAAAGTATTATTTATATGTAAAAATGATAATTATTTAATAATTAATATTCTATATATGATGTAATAAGGACCACTTTGACCATATTCAACCTACTGAAGTCATTTTGGTCATATCAACCAAATATAAACCAAACTTATGACATGAACTCAAATGATTAAGTAATTATATATGAAATGGTAATGAGTGAAATAAAATAAATAATACAGTTTAAAACTTATCTCGATAAATTTAATATTTTACATGTTTTTATTATTCATGAAGATAAGGAATACACATGATGAATCAGACTCAAGATAATGGGATATCTTTCAAATAGTCACCTTTTAAAATTTTCATCCCGTCACTTTTCCTTCCATTTCCATATTTTTATGATTATTTTATAGATGTTTTTATATGGAAATAAAATAATTATTACGGATATTATATGTATCTTAAAATTTTTTTAAAGGACTTCAAAATAAGTATTATTTTAGAATGTTTTTACTCTCCTTACAAAATATTAATGGAATGTTCTTTTTCAAAATATATAATGACAATGAATCTTAACACCGCCATAACAATTATTTGATGTTTTGATTAATTTATAATATTTTAAATTTTATTTAAATAAAAATCATATTTCCCTTTGTTTTATTTTTTTATTGATAATTGTTTTTTGAAAATAAAGGGCATTTCAATATTCGAAGATGTTTTTTATATGGGTAATAAAGGTTTTTCCATGGGTTTTTGATGAAGAGGTGTATGATTAAAATGTATCATTAATAACATGGTAATTGGAAATACTTTTTGATAATGATTGATCCAAATATATATTATACAATGGTTGTTCCTAGAATGTGCTTTAATTTATTTGGTATTATTTCAAGTCAATCATGTGGTTATTCCGAATTATAAGCGTTTGGTAAGGGTGATATAATGGTTCTTTCTAGATGATGTATCACGGAAAAGACATGACTTTTCTATGATTTCATATGATTTTTCATTAAATTACATTTATTTAAATATATAAGATAAATATATTTTGGTTTCAATCAATAATTATTCCATTTTTGGTTAAAAGGGTATGTTTTTTAGATAATTTTTTTCAAGGGTTCTCTGCTTTTCCAAGAAACACTCATGATTATTATTTTTCATTAGTTTTGTTATAAAGTTTTTTATTAAAATAATTTGGTAATATATATGATTTTTTGAGTATGTAAATGATTATTTGAGATCAATGTTTATTTCTTTTAAATGTAAAAAAACTTTTTATGATCTCATGGTTTTAAAATAGACTAATGTGTTTCTTATTTTTTTTATATCCCTTAATGATGTTTTGGTGATAACATCATGATTTAAAATATTTTTCATATGGTATAAGGATAGGTAAGATCAAATAATTAGTCTAGTAGAAACTCATTATTATTATTTTAGGAAAAAAATCATGTTTTAATTTAAAAGTTTTATATTGTGAGGAAATTATATATCGAGTAGAAGTGTCCACTTTAAAATATTACATTGTTTTGTAAGAGTTATCATATAATTCTCTAAAAATATAAGCATAAAATATCTCATGGAATGAAAAAAAATTATTTCTTGACTATGTCAAAAGAATATTTTATATATAAGGTCATATCCTTATTGTTATTATCAGAGTAGGGATTCAATAACTATAGATGTTAGGAAGTTATTTGTATATATGTTAAAACTCATCTATAACCACAATAGTTTGTATCTTAGGGAGAATTATGGTTATGTCAGATAAATCGAAGGAATTGAATAGAAAATGGTACAATTAAGGATTTATTATTATTAATCATCCTCGCAAAATGGTTTATTAAGGTGATACAATTTCCCAAACTATTTCTTGTTTTAAAAAATTGTCGATACTAGAAAGAACGAAATAAAAATGGACCTGAAGAATAATGTGGTCATTTTTCAAAAATAAAAAATATGTGCAATGGGAGTTTTAGTGATTTTATTATGGTTATTCTTAACTACCTAGCACAGTTTATTATTGGAATCACGAATTTTGATAAGTTTTTTAACACATCAAATAAGATAAAAATGGAGTTACATGGATGTTATGGATTTAAGGATCATAAAATTAAAAAATTAAAAATCATGTGTGTCAATAACTTCGACAAGAATCAACTCAAGGAATGTCTTGAAAAAATTTGAAGATATTTTTACGTGTTAAAGGAGTCCCTAAAGAAACAATCTTTCTATGAAAAAGGAAGGGTTTACTTAACCCAATTATGATGAATAATTCTCTTACTAAATAATCATGTGAAATTTTAAATATGGGGAGTTGGGAATGATACAAATAGATTTCCAAGGGGAAATATCAAGAATGGGATTATAGATACCATGTAGATAAATGTTTATAAATTCCTAATTCCTTTATTATTGAAGAAGAGGAATCTTAAAATGACATATAAAAGTTATGGGTTATATCATGGATTATCTTTGGATATTGTAGAATATTAGGGAATGATTCATGTTTTTTAGGAATGAATTATTGAGAAATAAGAAGGAAAATCAAGGACAATAGATTATAAAGAACATTTAATGATCATGGTGTATACATAAGGGATTCAATTTCTTTGATCTAGTAGTATATCTAATGATGATCATAATACTAAAATCATTAATACTCATTTGATTCTTTATCTGATTAGTGTAATTTTAACACATTTATTGGGTTCTGGTAAATTTTTGAGGTATATATATGTAGAGACCCAAATCTTGACATACATGGATATTATATTAATTTAGCGGAATACTTAATATATAACAATAACAGACACACAAGGATCGTAATAGTTTAGTGTCTTTGGAAACTTGGAACGTAATCTTCTAATCGTGGTGAAAGATCTTCAACATCTCCCATAAATATCTTCTCCTTTTTTTTCTTACCTAAAACCTTTCATTATATCCAGGGGAAAAGAAAACATAAAAAGGGTGAGATCAAATGTTCATTAATGGTAAGCATGGATAATATAAAACATACCATATACATTTGAACTTAAAAACATGAACATAATGTTTAAACATCAAAATCTTGAGCAATGACATAAAACATGGAAGTACGTAAGGCATAGATCATAAAGAAACATTAAGAATGATAAAATAGCATGGAAATAAATCATGTAATTATGGAAATCATTAATCACATGATACGATTTCCATAGTATCCAAGGCATTGCTGCCAAGACCATCTTAGTGGACAAAGTACCTTTCTGAATCGAGTTCACTCCTCGTTCCAGTACTGTATTACTGAACCGGTTTAAATTTCTGTTCCATCCATGTCTATCTCATGAGTTATAAATCTTTACACAATGCATTGTAGGGAGATATATGTCCCTCCCATCTCATAATGAAATCATTCTTACTTGTGCCACAAAATAAACTTAAAACATTCATCATAACCCAAAGAATAAAATGGGTTTCATAAACATCATCCCATCATTTAGTAATCAAAATAAAACAAATGGACATTTCATCATAAGAAAAGTGAACCATTTAAATTATAGAGACATTAAACTTAAAACATACACATATGAAATAATTTCATCTTCGATGGAAAATGGTTTTGATTAAAAAATTTGAAATGAATTCTTGAGAAAAATATCCTTTCTTCGTCAAAATCATTTTCTTTTAAAAAAAATGCCATGAAATTTTAAAATAAAATTATTTTGTTGAAAATATTCATAAAATAATATAGAGTAATCTTAATGAAAATTAGGCATTATTAAACCATAAAAATCCGTTCACGCCGTATAAGTTAAAAAACATTCTTCTCGTACTTTTGCCGGAAAAGTCAAAAAAGTACCACGTAATGTAAACAAAAGAAATATTCCTTACATACCATGTAGTAAAAGTCAAAAATAGGTAAAAATGAATTTAAAATTACATGAAAACACATTCATGAAACATGGACATGGATGATAGAAATACCCCTAGTAAATACTTACGAATAAGCAATCTCAGATAAAAATGAGATTTGCAAAATTATCCCTTACCTTAGGTCTGATATGCTTTGTACGTATCTAAACCTACTGTATAATGTTTTAAATAATTTCATTGACTTATTCCAGAATCATATTCATTGTTATGATATCATATATGTTTCACTTATGAATTTATATTACCCGTTCTTTTGTAAATTCAATGTTAAAGCAGTGTTTTGGGTAAAATCATTTCATTTATCGTATGTGTTTCGACTTGTCATTTCTTGATATTATTACTTATATACTTATTTACATAATTTCAGAATGTAAAAAATGATTTACATATATTCATAATATACATATATATATTATAGGTCGATAAAAGGAATGAAATACACCGTTCATGGAGACGGTAGGTTGTACGTACGCATGAACCCTATTTTCGTTTCCTTATTGAATTGAATGAAACTAAATAGAAGACTTACATATATATATATATATATATACATAAATCCAGTAGCACTATTATTTCATATATCTAATTATTATTCATTAAATAAAATTTATGATCATTCATTTATGATTAACATGGAGAATGAATCTCATCGCGTCGTGGAGACGGTAGTCCATACGTACGCACGAGCGATGATATCATTTACATAATCATTGAATTGGAGTGGAGTGGACGATACATTATATAAGAATCAGTATGATGTTATAATAACTATTTATAGTTATTATTTACACCATTATACCCATCCAAGTAAGGTGGTGTTGGAAAAACAGATTACACCACGGCATGGAGACGGTATTCAGTACGTACGCACGCGCGGTGATTTCATTTTCTGTAGGATGGATAGATGGTGAAATAGGGTTGTTTCATACATATAATTAAATATCATTATATGAGTGATACTGATGTTATTACTTCATAATTAAACAACTAAAGAATAAGAAGTGGAATAAGAAATAAAGTTGAATGAATCGGTAACGGACATTACCTTTTCTTTGAAGCGCCTCTTTGAGACCTCCTTTTAGGGCACTGAAATTGGTCTTTGAAGAATACCAGGACCCTTAGGATGTTTATAGGGAAGTGGAGAAGAGAATTTGGCAGGGTTTGGCCGAGCTTGAAGGCTCAAAGTGGTGCGAGGAAGAGAGGGAGGAGGTTCCCTTTTATAAGGGAGGAGAGGGGCACCTTTTGAATAACTAAAAATATTATTTTATTATAAAGCCAAATTCGGTTTTAAATAGCTCCAAATTGATTTATTTCTAAGCTAAGGTGGGTATGGGTCGAAATAATCTCATATATTATAATTTAGATAAGTTTAGGTTCTTATTTTAACATTATCATTTAGATTTAACATTAGGTTAAATAATTTTACTTTTACCGTGTCTTCTTGTGTTCTTATACTATAAGGATAATAAACTTACTATAACAAGATAAAAGAACCCCAAGTTGTTTATTATTAATATATATAACCTTATCTATGTCATTTGGCCGAACCTTAGATTTTTAGGAATAAAATAACAATTAATAATATAATATTTGTTTTAAAAACTATTTTATGTCAATTTTGACACAATTTAGTAATTGATTTTTGTAAAATTTATAACAGAATTATTAGTTCAAAAAAAGTTAATTTAATCAATAATAAAATGTCATAGTAACCTAGAAAATTAGTGTAATTCATAAAAAGTCTCAAATTACATTTATTTGGGTATTTGTAACATCAATTATGTCAATATTTCATTAATAAGATAATTACTGCATCATCTTTGTGTCATAAATAAATTAAATTATTTAATGTTTAAAAATTACACATAAAGTACCATTATGTAGGAAATCTTTGTATATTTATAATAAATATTTATAGTTTAATTTATCTTATATATAACCCTATATTAAAAATGATATACTTATTAAACTTTGATTTTAACTATTTTAACCCTTACTTAAATAAATTAATAATAAATGTCCTAATCTAATCCAAGTAAGCTTAAATAGTCATATTTTATTCCTAAGGTTGTTTTTGGTCGAATTACACTTATCCAATAGAATTAGGACATGTGTTAGGGTAATAATAATATCATTTTTACCCTTAATTACCCTATTTACTTTTAACCGTGGTAAAAAAAGTAAAAAGTCACTATTCACCAAAAATTATTTTCATCTCGTTGAACCACATTTTACTTACTGACATCAACCGTGTCTCTTGGATTTTTGAAATTCCACTCACAGAAGCGGTAAAATTATGTTTTATGAAAAATTCATTTTTTTAACTACCACTTAGTGGTTTCACTATTCATCAAAAAATGAAAGTTTCCAGAAAAAAACCAAAAATTAGGCCTAAGCTATCTTTGATATTATGAACTAAAAAATGATGTCTATTTTACCAAATTCAAAACATATCAGTTTCCTTACTTAATTTAAAAATTAATTCTCATCGTCAAAACAAATAGCGTGTTCTTAAGAGATAATAACTATCAAAAGATTGATATTTGTTTATGTTTGGTTTTAATGTGAAATTACATCCAATGACCAACATTGTATTAAATTGTAGAAATATATTCTAAATATACTTTAAAACCACTCAAATTAATAATTTATCACTACTAATTATTTCGATTAAAAAGGTTGTTTTTAATTAAAATTTAGTAATTTTCACTATTCATCATAAAATGAAAGTTGTCCGAAAAGTAACAAAATTTCACCCTAAGGTAATTTCGATATTCCAAATCCAAAAATGAAGTCCATTTTGAAAAATAAAATTTACAAAATTTCAAAAAGTGGTTATTACTATTCATAACGGCTAGTTTTAATAATATTTTAATAGCATATCATTGTTTAGCGAAACTCGGTATTGCGTACAACACATGCTATCACGGAAGGTCGCGCTTGCGTGTAATGCAAGACATGTCAGGGTTGTGTGTTGTGCAAGAATCCTTCGTTGTTTCGTATAACATAATCCAACAATATTTCTTTTATACATTGAATATATATATATACTCAATGTTTCCTAGAATAACTATTATCAAAATTGTGTGTAACACGATCCAAGAATAGTGTTGCGTATACTGCAAGCTAATACGGTGTTGCGTATAGTGCAAGGTAATCTTGGTGTAGTATACAACAAAAGATATTAATGAAATTAAAAGAATATTTTTAATAAAATCTCAGGGTGTTACATTCTACCCCCCTTAAAATGAATTTCGCCCTCGAAATTCGTCAGGGTTATAAATGGTTTACTACTCGAAAGTTTGTTTAATAGAAACCCACATCGTAAAATAGGAATACCCAAACTTGGATTTAAAAACAAAAGTATGAAATGTAACGGTTACCCAAATTAACTCATCATTGGGTTTCCACGTAGGAGAACATAGGTGAAAATATGGATATAGAAGAAAAATCTAACCATTAAGTTCTGATGGAGAGTGGTAGAGAACATGGCTATGAAATAGCCAACAATCACAAAGTCATAGATTTGCGATGATCTAAGGTACCATCTGATTCATCAGATATAAGGGCACTAGGACAACATTTTTGGTTTTCAAGATCATTTCCCTAAAGTTGGTGAATTAAAAGAAATACTGACATGATTTTGGTACAATTTCACTGTTGTTCGTGAATTAATCAATTTCCCCTTCATCCCTTAAAGAAATGAAGTTGAATTTGTTATTCGTGATGTGTTATCAGATCATTTGATAGAATGATGGTTCATTCCATCTGTTTCAAAAAAAGGTTAGCAAAAGTTATAAGTCCATCTTATGGTTAGATTAATCGTATATGGTTCCAAAAATGAACTTATACTTCATATATCATACCACTTAATAAAATAAAACCAGTTTCTACTGACTAGGGACTTCCTGTAGGCTAGTGGTAGGTGATAAAGGCTAGTCGCACTTCGGTTGTGGGTTCAATTCCCACAGCCTTGTCCGACACGATGGGATGTCACCCGTCCTGCAGGTTGCCCTTTTTTCTAAAACTACATTACTATAACATCCCATCAATAATATCGAAAAAACTTCTATCCTTAAACAATACTAACTTATGTCCAACATAATCCATTCCAATATTTAGGCTTATCCACAATACTGCAGTCCACTCTCATAAGATAGTGAAAACGATTACCAGAGATTTCATATAACAAGCATGTTAATACCATCATTGATCCCCATATATCATAAGATATGTCTTGTTGGTCACATTCCAAAGATTCTATGTCCTTAATCATGTATTCTCTTGAAAAATGAATACCCATTGAATCTTAGTAAAAACATGAGTGCTGTTAAAATTTAACTCATTCTACATACCAAAAACCCAAAATTCTATATACTCAAACCATGATATAACTATTTCCTTATATCAGTCATGATCTCATGAATACTATCGAACATTTAATTTTCTTCTTATCCCTTCATTATGCGCATATCGTCTACATTCCAAAAATATATGAATAACCTTTCATGGATACTGGTACCATTAATCATACACTTTCAGAACTCAAGGAAAGATAACAGTGTAACAATCTTTAGATGTCTCTTTATTTCATAGTTCCATGAGATTACTTATACAACATTACACATGATAAACATGTAATCATTCCACGACATTTTTAAACCATTGACCGAGCTTCAACAATTCTTTCGTCTCACATATCATTTGTAGTCTCTTTATCATCATCAACATAAATACTACCCATACAACCATACTGATTCTCTTCATGAGACTTTCCCTTAGGTCATTGGTTTGCATAATGCCCGTACATTCCAAATTTAAAAAACTTAACCATTGTTTATGTCGTAGAAATACCATTATCCTCATCCTTGGTGTTAACTGAACCTTTTCTTTCGCACTTACTGGCTTTGGGTCCTTCTTTTCCACACCCAAAGCATCTTCCAGTTCCTTTGAAACATTCTCCTTGATGCCTCTTTCCACATGATTTGCATAGGGGAAATTGAACTTTCTTTCCTCTATGATCATCATGAAACTCCATCTTTGTCTTATTATCCGAGTCAGGAAACATACCAAATTTTACTTTATTGATCATATTATGAGATTGCTGATTCGACATAATAATGATGTTTGGACTTCCAAATCCCATTTCATTTGGTTTCTCATGAAGAATATCATTCCATTTTCCATCTTATCCTCCATTATCGTGAATCATCATGTTTCCAGCCATTTTCTAAAACCCAAAAATAATAGTTTGAGAGGAAAAAATCATAATAAAGGGGGAGTAACATCAATATCTAACATATTTAGTTTAATATAATATCGTTACCATAGTTCTAGGACTATATCCTATACGTATACTTGTCCTTAGGGACATCCCAAGACATACCTTAGAAATATCTCTAGGGATCTCACTAACGTTTTCGCATCCTAGTTTCCAAAGGTTGACTAAACTTTTCCTCTGATACAAACTGTAGCAACCCATACTTTACATACATTGTTATTTCTTCAGAATTGAAGCACACTTATTACAACATATAACAAAACCAGGAAAGGACCGTATAGGTATAGTGTCTTTAGAAACTGGGAAACATAAAGAACTGGTTCATAAAGTGTCTACACTGTCTCCCATTTATTTCATCATATCTATAGTCCCTTTTAACATATCTTACTTAATAACCTTCTTCCTAACCTGGGGAAAGAAAACATGCAAAGGGTAAGCTCAAATGCTCAGTAAGGGTAATCATGGATAAAATAAAACATACCATATACATTTGAACTTAAAAACATGAACATAATATTTAACCATCAAAATCTTGAGCAATGACATAAAACATGGAAGTATGTAAGGCATAGATCATAAAGAAACATTAAGAATGATAAAATAGCATGGAAATAAAACATGTAATTGTGGCAACCATTAAGCACATGATATTATTTCCATAGTAGCCAAGGAATTGCTGCCAAGACCATCTTAGTGGACAAAGTCCCTTTCTGAATCGAGTTCACTCCTCGTTCAAGTCCTGTATTACTGAACTGGTTTAACTTGCTGTTCAATCCATTTCTATCTCATGAGATATAAATATTTACCCAATGCATTGGAGGTAGATATAGGTCTCACCCTTCTCATAATGAAATCATTCTTACTTGTGCCACAAAATAAACTTAAAACATTCATCATAACCCAAAGAATAAAATAGGTTTCATAAACATCATCCCATCATTTCATAATCCATATAAAACAAATGGAGATTTCATCATAATAAAAGTGAACCATGTAAATCATAGATACATTAAACATAAAACATACACATATGAAATAATTTCATCTTAGATGGAAAATGGTTTTGATAAAACATTTGAAATGAATTCTTGAGGAAAATATCCTTTCTTCGTCAAAATCATTTTATTTTAAAAAAATTCCATGAACATTTAAAATAAAAGTATTTTGTTGAAAATAGTCATAAAATCATGTAGAGTAAGCTTCATGAAAATTAAGCGTTATTAAACCGTAAAAATCCGTTCACGCCGTATAAGTTAAAACAAACATTTTCCTCGTACTTTTGCCGGAAAAGTCAAAAAAGTACCTCGTAATGTAAACAAAAGAAATATTCCTTACATAACATGTAGTAAAAGTCAAAAATAGGTAAAAATTAATTTAAACATACATTAAAACACATTTATAAAACATGGACATGGATGATAGAAATACCCCCAGTAAATAGTTATGAATAAGCAATCTCGGATAAAAATGAGATTTGTAAAATTATCCCTTACCTTAGGTCCGATATGATTCATACGTATCTGAACCTCCTATATAATGATTTAAATAATGTCATTGACTTATTAGACAATCATATTCATTGTTATTATAGCATATATGTTTCACTTATGACTTTATATTACCCGTTCTTTTGTAAATTCTATGTTAAAGCAGCGTTTTGGGAAAAATCATTTCATTTATCATATGTGTTTCGACTTTTTGTTCTTGATATTATTAATTATATCATGATTTACATAATTTCATAATTTAAAACATGATTTACATATATTCATCATATACATATATATATTATAGGTCGATAAAAGGAATGAAATATACCGTTCATGGAGACGGTAGGTCGTACGTAAGCATGACCGCTGTTTTCGATTCCTTATTGAATTGAATGAAACTAAATAGACGACATACATATATATATATACATAAATCCAGTAGAATTATTATTTCATATATTTCATTATTATTCATTAAATAAACTTTATCATCATTCATGTATGGTTAACATGGAGAATGAATCTCATCATGTCGTGGAGACGGTAGTCCGTACGTATGCACGCGCGATGATATCATTTCCATAATAATTTAATTGAATTGGAGTGGATGATACAACATATCAGATTTAGTTTGATGTTATAATAACTATTTATAGTTATTATTTACACCATTATACCCATCCAAGTAAGGTGGGGTTGGAAAAATAGATTACACCACGGGGTGGAGATGGTATTCCGTACGTACGCACGCGCGGTGATTTCATTTTCCGTAGGATTGATAGATGGTGAAATAGGGTTGTTTCATACAATATAATTACATATTAGTATATCAGTGATACTGATGTTATTACTTCATAATGAAACAACTAAAGAAGATGAAGTGGAAGAAGAAATAATGTTGAAAGAATCGGTAACGGACATTACCTCTTCTTTGAAGCGCCTCTTTGAGACCTCCTTTTAGGGCACTGAAATTGGTCTTTGAAGAAGACCAGGACCCCTAGGATGTTTCTATGGAAGTGGAGAAGATAATATTTTAGGGGTTGGCTGAGCTGGAAGGATCAAAGTGGTGTGAGGAAGAGAGGGAGGAGGTGCCCTTTTATAAGGGAGGAAAGGGGCACCTTTGGAATAATTAAACATATTATTTTATTATAAAGCCAAATTCGGTTTTAAATAGCTCTAAATTGATTTATTTAGAAGATAAGGTGGGAATGGGTCGAAATAATCTCATCCAATAGAATTTATACAAGTTTACGTTCCTATTTTAACATTATCATCTAGATTTAACATTAAGTTAAATAATTTTACTTTTACCGTGTCTTCTTGTGTTCTTTTACTATAAGGTTAATAAACTTACTATAACAAGCCAAAAGAACCCAAATTTGTTTATTATTAATATATATATCCTTACCTAAGTCATTTTTCCTATCTTTAGATTTTTAGGAATAAAATAACAATTAATAATATAATATTTGTTTTAAAAACTATTTTATGTCAATTTTGACACTATTTAGTAATTGATTTTTGTAAAAATCATAACAGAATTATTAGTTCTAAAAAAGTTCATTAAATCAATAATAACATGTCATATTAACCTAGAAAAGTATTTTAATTCATAAAAAGTCTCAAATTACATTTATTTGGGTATTTATAACATCAATTATGTCAATATTTCATTAATAAGATAATTACTGCATCATCTTTGTGTCATAAATAAATTATATTATTTAATGTCTAAAAATTAAAATTGAAATACCATTATGTAGGAAATAGTTTTATATTTATAATGAATATTTATAGTTGAATTCATCTTATGTATAATCCTATATTAAAAATGATATACTTATTAAACTTTGATTTTAACTATTTTAACCCTTCTTTAAATAAATTAATAATAAATGTCCTAATCTAATCCATGTGGGCCTAAATGGTCATATTTTATTCCTAAGGTTGTTTTTGGTCGAATTACACTTATCCAATATAATTATAACATGTGTTAGGGTAATAATAATATTATTTTTACCCTTAATTACCCTATTTACTTTTAACCGTGGTAAAAAAAAGTAAAAAGTTACTATTCACCAAAAATTATTTTCATCTCATTGAACCACATTTTACTTAATGACATCAACCGTGTCTCTCGGAGTTTTGAAATTCCACTCACAGAAGCGGTAAAATTAAGTTTTATGAAAAATTCATTTTTTTTAACTACCACTTAGTGGTTTCACTATTCATCAAAAAATGAAAGTTTTCCAGAAAAATACCAAAAATTAGGCCTAAGGTATATTTGATATTATGAACTGAAAAATGATGTCTATTTTACCAAATTCAAGACATATCAGTTGCATTAATTAATTTAAAAATGAATTCCCGTCGTCAAAACAAATAGCGTGTTCTTAAGAGATAATAACTATCAAAAGATTGACATTTGTTTATGTCTGGTTTAAAGATGAAATTACACCCAATGACCAACATTGTATTAAATTGTAATATTATATTCTAAATATACTTTAAAACCACTCAAATTAATAATTTATCACTATAAATTATTTCGATTAAAAATGTTTTTTTAATTAAAATTTAGTAATTTTCACTATTCATCCGAAAATGAAAGTTATTCGAAAAGTACCAAAATTTCACCCTAATCTAATTTCGATACTCCAAATCCAAAAATGAAGTCCATTTTGAAAAATAAAATTTACAAAATTTCAAAAAGTGGTTATTACTATTCATAACGGCTAGTTTTAATAAAATTTTAATAGCATATCATTGTTTAGCGAAACTCGGTATTGCGTACAACACACGCTATAAAGGAAGGTCGCGCTTGCGTGTAATGCAAGCCAAGTCAGGGTTGAGTGTTGTTCACGAATCCTTCATTGTTTCTTATAACATAATCCAACCATATTTCATTTTTACATTGAATATATATATATATATATACTCAATGTTTCGTAGAATAACTATTATCAAAATTTTGTGTAACACGGTCCCAGAAAAGTGTTGCATATACTGCAAGCTAATACGGTGTTGCGTATATCGCAAGGTAATCTTGGTGTAGCATACAACACAAGACATTAATGAAATTAAAATAATATTTTTCATAAAATCTCGGGGTGTTACAATATAACCATTAAGTTTAATAATTGAAATAGTTTTTTGGGTAATAATGATCATTTAATTCTGAGGACAATAGTTTAAAAGTATTAATAACCTTTAGGATGCATGATGATTAGGGCTATTTTATATAAATTTCTTCATATTTCTTGAGTAGTTATAATTTTATTCTTATGGATTTAGAAAATGGAAAACCCACATATCGTGTGATAACCCATCGCATCCAGCAAGGTCGCGGTTCATGAACCCACAACTAATGTGCGACTAGGGTGCACTGCCTCCCATTGGCCTATTTGATGTATTGGTTTTATGACATTTTTTGTTTATTTTGGGAATATATCTCTTATCATAGGGATAACCATGGGATATATAATTTATTTGGTGATTATTTGATTTATTTTATATCAAAATAAGTTCAATATTTTGATAATTTTTATGATTAATGTAAATATAACATTGTGGGATTTTATTTGAGGAATGCGGGTTAAATTATCTTTTCTAAGCATATTTGATTTTAATTTGGCTTTATAGTAATTCTAGTTATTCATTGAAATGAATATAATATCATTCAGATTATATTATTAATGAACATACATTTTTTGGTATATGAATTTTTTGAGTGAAAATTATTTTTAGAGATAAATTTTAAATTAATCTCGAACATATATGTGATCAAATACTTCTTATGTTTATGTTTTGAATTTATTTGATAAAATATTAATGATTTTTAGGTATAGATATTTATCAAATTCACTAATTTTATATGTTGGTTATATTATTGAGGTTTTTCATATTACTGTTCTATTTCATCATATGAAGTTCTATTCATTTTTGGAATTATCTTTCTATGTGATAAGTAATTTTCTTTTGGTTAATCTTTAAAGATAGGAGAAAATTATTTTTATCCTTTCTTAAAACTATATTATCTAATGGGATTTAATTTTAAATCTTTGAGTATAAAAAATTCATCTTGAATACTTATCGTTTAAAGAAAAATATGGGATAGAGGTTGAAATTGATTAAATGATGAAATTATACTTTTCAAGTATGTATATTTCCACATTCTCTTAGTATATATGGTAATATAATTCTTCATAATTAATAAATGTATCTTGAATCAAAGGAAAATTATCTTATTTATTCATTTACAATGAGTCGGTAGTATTTTTTAAACCTCTTTGGTTTATTGGTTTTCGGTCATAGACTTTCTCTTGATCATTCAATTTCATTTGATCAATAATCTATCTCACTCTCCATCATTATTTATACATAATATTTTTCCTCCATGACCATATTTTCACTTCAAACTAATGTTTTCCTATTTTTAACCTAGTTATGTGTTATTTTATATGGCTATCATATTTCATATTCCCACTTTTCAAGATGAAGTTCTTTTAACACTTTTTACAATTTAAGATTTCAAAAAAGGTATTTTAAGATGCAAAACAATTGATTACAGTGATAAATTTTAAATTGAGTGGATAAATTTTTTAAATGGGTAGAATGTAACGACACAAGACTTAAAAAAGGACATCACATTTGATAATGTGTATAATAATCAACATTGTTCCTAAAAACCACAAAATATTATTATTTAAAAATGACTGTTATAACATAGTCATTAATTTTTAGGGTATGAAAAGGGTTAAATACATTATAATATATATGTGTGTGTGTGTGGGTGTTTCCTAATCAATTCAATGTATTGATTATTATTTCATAAATAATCACTCAATTTTTAGAAAGGTCACTTTATACTTTAAAAATATGGTTTCATAAAAAATGTTTTGTATTCATTTTTACGAGAAAATATTTTAATCAATATCTAAATTTTTTTAAAATTTTATTAAATAAAATTACCATAATATTTCAAATCATAATATATAAATTATATTTTGACGAAATTTTTATATTTTTCTGAAAATCTTGATTTTTCTAATGAATAGTGAAAATATTGATTTTTATTGAAAATATTGATTTTTATTTAAAATAATGTTTTACTATAAAAAAATATATAAACTAAATTTATATTTTTTTATCAGTTCTAAAATTTAATTATTCCTTTTTTATTAATCAAAATTAAATTATTTTTTGGGAATGAATATTATACTTTAATATAGTACTTTAAAATGGTATTTTTATGCAAAACTATTTGTCATCTCATTTTTACCAATTTAGTTTTAAATTTAATTCTTACTCTCATGTTTTCTAAATTTTAGAAAACTTAATATATATTTTATATTATTTGTTAAATATTTATTAAATATATACCTTTTAATTTTTTACATTATGGATAGTAACAATTGTAATTTTTTATTGTAAAAGTAAAGGGTAAATCTGGTATTTAAGTTGAAAAAGAAAATACAATGGACTAAACAATAAACCTAAAACATGTCATAATGTTATTGGATTACATTATGTCTTTCATAAACATAACCATATTGAATATATTCCCATTTTTTCATTTTTTTTATTATTTTTACTTCTAAAATATCAATGTGAATATAAAGCATAAAATGTCACATTTTTTCTTTTAGTAAAAATAATATTTTTATTATAGAGATAAAAATAAGATATTCTAGAATAAAAATATGAATTTTAAATTTAAATAATGTTTTCATTGTGGTAATTTATTTACAACTTTTTGGGAAAAAATATTTACCATAACATCTTACGCAACGTTGATGCATAAATTATTAAATTAATAAAAAAATAAAATAAAATATATTAAAAAATTTCAAATCCATATAATATGAAATAATTATTGAAATATAAGAATATTATGAATAAATATAACATTTTAGGGACAATATAAATAATTATATTCTAATTATTATTTTTCATAATCTTATTAACTTCAAGTAAATGAATAGTTTTAAAATGACATTAATGAAATTTTATAATAAATAAAGTTTTATTAAATAATTAAAAATTTCTAAAAACTCTATTCGGAAAAAAAATATGGATTTGTTTTAAAATATGAACAATTTTCCACTTAGTTTATAATTTTCTATTTATGTTAATAATATTGACACCCAAATGTTAAAAAAAGTATTAATATCATTGTCAAAAGTGTTAACGGAGGGCTAAAAAAAGACAAGGTAAAAAGTTAACAAAAATTGTCAAAATTTTATATTTTGAACTTATTTAGACTCATAATCATATTATCTTTGAATAATATAAATTTTAATCCATTTAAATCAGAAAATTATTTTATATTAATTTAATATTTTAAGAAATTTGGAGGGTCCCCTCTCTTATCTTATAAAAAGGTTCATTCACTTATCATTTATTCATACTTAAATGCCTTTTTATAGGAAAATATCTTTAAAAATACCTTCATTACATCTATTTACACGTCCTAGAGGCCTTATTTGGGAAAAATACAAACCATTGATTTTTTAAGGTGTAAAGAAAAAGAGGTTGTCTGAAGAAAAATTATTGTTCTTAACCGGGAAATTTTGTTTTTTTTAATTAAACCTTCTTTAAATCTACCTTAACCATGATTATTTAACAACATCTGCGTCTAAAATATATTGATATTTTATTATGTCAATTTCATTCACAATATATGTCTTTAACCCCTATCAAATTGTAAAGGAATCCATCATTCGTGAAGACAGTAAACTAACCCCTAATGAACCAATGTAATTCATTTTCGATAAACACCTCCAAATGATGGTTATGATGATGGATGTAATGTATATATATGTTATTTATGATATATTTATCATTAAGGAACCATTTTATATCATATACTTTATTAATAATCCATTCACTACAAAATTATAATGTCTTTTATGTGTATGTGTGGACTGCCACCACGACAAACTGATGGGATTCATTTCTCACCACCACATCTCATGTATGATACATATATGTATATTTAAAGAAATTATATGGTATTTATTATATAATTATAATTATGTAAAGACAAAATAATAATAATCTTCATTCCAAAATGACTTTTAAAAAATGGAAATGTTACACAAGCGTGCATACGACCTACAGTCTCCCTGATTGTCGCATAGTTCATTCCTCATAACTATCATTCTTGGTTAGTTTTAAACGAATAATTAATATACAAAAATATAATTATGATATGATTATTATTATCTATATGATATAATTATGACCACTTTGACCATAGTCAACCAACCAAAGTCATTTTGGACATATGATCTGGATATCATCAAAACTTCTAAAATGAACTTAAATGATTAAGTAATTATATATGACATGGAAATAAGTGAAATAAAAGGAATAATAAATATAAAAAACTTCTCAATATATTAATTAGTTGACATAATTTTTCTTATTTAGGAATATAAGGAATGCATGTGATGAGTTAGGCTCGTGGTAAGAGGCTTTCTTTTAAAAATATTCTTGTAAGGTTTTCATTCCTATTATTTTTCTTCATTATAAATATTTTAAAATTATTTTACGGTTTTTTATATGGAAATAAAAAAAATTAAATAATATTTTATGAAATATTTTACTATCTTTGAAATTTTCTCAAAATGAATCATTTTACATAATTTTTTACATTATTTACAAATGATAAAAAGGAATGTTTTATTATAATGTATACAGAGAAAAAATAATTTCTCACTTAAATAAACTTTATTTAATGTCTGAATATATATATGAGATTTAATGTTTTATTTAAATAAAAATTATATATTTCCCTTTGTTCTATGTATTTTTTTATTTATAATGGGTTCGGAAAAGAAATTGTATTTAATTACATGAAAGTGTTTTTCTTGTGGGTTCAAAAGAGTTTTTGAATTATTTTATGATTAAATTGTGAATTATTAAAAAAATATTAAATATATGATTCTTGGGATTTATTTTTAATAATTTTAGAGCTTGATATATCTTATATAGTGGTTGTTCTAAGATAGTTCTCTAATTCAGTGGGTATTATTGCAAGTTCACTGTATGGTATTTCCAATTTTTAAGGGTTATTTAAAGATGATGTCTAAAGGAAAATACATGTAATTTCTATGATTTATTATATGTTTTCATGGAATTAATTTTATTTTAAAAGTTAATATAAATATATTTTGGTTTAAATAAATGATTATTTACACTTTGTATAAAGAAGTTTGTTTTTACGAAAAAGTTTTTCTTGGGATCTCATGTTTTCAAAGAAACCCTCATGATTATGATTTTCCTTTTATGTCTTCTTATAAACTCCATTATGAAAGTATTTGGGAATTAAATCTTATTCATTCAGATTTTAAATGATTATTTCATATTTATATTAAACTATTTTAAAGGTGAATAATTTTTATGATCTCCTTGTTTTAAAATAAACTAACATGTTTTCTTCTTTAATTATGTGTCTTACTAAGATTTATATAATCATACCACATATTTAAATATTTTTTATAGGTATTAAGGATCGGTAAGGGAAAATAAAATTTCATCCTTAAAGTCATTAAAATTTTTCATGAAAATAAAATATGTTTCACTTTAAAAGTTTAATATTTTAGGGAAAATAGATAATCGTTAGAAGTGTCAAATTTGTAAAATATAGGATTTTTATATAAGTGTTATGATGTAATTATATAAAACTCCAACCTTAAAAGATATTTGGTAATGAATGAAAATTAATTCCATTATAATTCAATAGAATATATAACTTATAAGTCCAATTATTTACATAAATAAAGTGATATTCAAAAAATAATGTTTACATCATGAAAAAGATTATATATAGAATAGTTTTTTAAGATAGATGAGAAAATATAGTAACTTATTTTTTTATGGATAAGTTGAAATGGATGTCTACAAGATATTATAATCTAAAATTAACATGTGTCTCAATAAAATTCTATCGTGGACAAAAGAAGCATGTAAATGTTGGTTAAAGTGAATGGAGAATCACATATTAATGGTATAGACTCTACTTATTCTAGGGATGTTTTTGAGAGTTTAAAGATAACTAAAGAAAATTATAGAATAACAAAACATCTCCATGCTAGAAATATTATTAGAAAACAAAATGAATGTGTTTGAACATGATAAAAAATCTCAATATCTGGACATAAGAAAATTATTTAAAAGGTTAAAACTGGAACTATTGAACTGGTTTTATTTCACATAGAATGGATTGATTATTTTAATGGAGAACTCAATCATATTTAAAATAGTTAGGAATTAGAGCCTAACCTTAGATATTAAGTGAAGAACATCATTGGTAAAAAATGTTTCTCCAAGAAAATGATGAATCTTTTATTGTAATAAATAAATCTATATTTATATTCATGGTCTGTTATAAAATTTAAGGAATGGGAAATGATTAAACACTTCACCATTATCCAAACAAGAGACTATCATAATATTTCATAAAATTGTAGTAAATTGAAACTATAAAATCTATCAAATCGATTATAATTAGTATTATTGAACAGTGACATAAATAATGTGGTATAATAAAGACATGTTATAGCATAATTCATGATGAAGACGGAAGTTAGTTATCAAAAAATGGATATTAATCAATTTAAAAAAAGATTAAAGAGCTTGGTATTTCATTCTTGATGAGTATTTAAAGGAATCAGATTTAGATAAGGGAAAGAAAAAAGTTATATGGTAGAAATACTAGTACAACATCACTCATCGTGACTCTATATATTCTTTATATCTTTTTTATTGATAAAGAAACATTGTTTAATGTTTTTTCCACAAAAAAATGAAGAATATATTTGAGATTTCATTAAATGGTGAGATGGATTTATTTTTAATTTTAAAAATTACCAATGCTTCTATCTATAAGTTTTTACCTTTTAATAAAAATTTTACATTGATATTTTGAAAATATATAGAATATAACTGTTAAGATGTATGCCTACACCAATTTTCCTTGGTATAAAATTTGTTAAGGTTTATTAAGGATAAGCAGTGTATGAGAAATATTTTTAAAATTTTAGTGGTAGTCTCTTATATTTAACTACCACAGGCTATACATTTTTTTTGGTTAAACTTTTTGGACTACATAAATCTAATCCTAAAGACTCAAAATTGATAAATAAAATATAATTCTGATGTTTTTCATGAATAGATATTAGTATTTCATGTTATAGTATAAGAAAATATGTATGGAATATCAATGATTTATAGATTTCCACAGGAAGGTTGTATTAATGATTGTAAGTTTATATTATGAGAAGAACTTTTCATTAGTAGAAGAAGTCTGTATTGGCATTATAACAATTAATACTCTATTTCCCAAATTACAAAGAAATCTATGTATGTTTCTATATCATAGGTAGTAAAAAAATAACTATATGAAGATTCAATTTATATATGTTCAAATCTCTGTTCAGTATCTATTAGTTCTTACTTTTGAAAATCAAAGTATGATAATTTTTTGGAAGAATATTGAATACGAGAAGGTTAAAATAAAATATAATTGATATAAAATATAATTTCTTATAGGAGAAGGTTATTTGAGGCACATATAAGTTTTAAATTGTTCTATATAATGATAATGTACGTAATATTCTTATAAAACCTCCCCAACTAATACATTTGAGTGACAAAGACATCTTTAATTCCTATATTAATCTCTCATATTCTCTAAATTGAGTTCTCTCACATAGAAATAGGGTTTAATGATTCATGAATAATTTATTTGAGATTGGTGATACCAACCCTATTTTAATAACCTTTTTCATTATTATCAACATGTTGGAGAAGGAAACATACATTTTTTAGAAGAAATAAATAATAATAGGATGATCTTATTCAAGGGGAGAAAATCTAAGAAAAAATATAAAAATAAATGTTATAGGGTATTGTTAAAAATATAAGGGCGTATTTTTAATTTCATAGATCATAAAAGAGTTTAAATTGTTTTTAATACAATTCATGATGTTTTAATTATTTGGGAGGATTGATAATGTGAAACAACATGTCTATTCTATCATGATTGGGTGGTTATAGATGATTGAGCATGTTGAGACCAAAAGATGTTTGGAGGAGATTTTTGAACCCCTTAAAAGGTAGTTAATATCTAAAAATGTTTCTTTGTTAGGGTGGTTGTTAAAATCTAGGAATGGTTTCATTAAGATATGTAACTGAAAATGGTTCCTCTAGCATGTGGGGTTTCTTTAGTTAATATTGTTTTAATAAGTGTAAAGGTGGATGCATTTATTATGTTGGATTTTGTTAATAATATATAAATATTATTTAAACTCACATATAAAAATGTTTATTAGGTCAGGTGAAGGCTATTTGGATGTTACGATGTTTTTTAAGTAGGTATTGAGTAGTTTGGATCTATTCAAAAAAATTATAAATTTTTTTGTAGTTGATCCAATTTAGAAAGAATGATTCCTATGTAAAAAAATTCATAAGATTTATTTTTCTCAAATATAATATTCATTCTACTAAATCATAGGAAACTAGTTAAGTCATTCATGATACCCAATATTATTAATTGTAACTCTGAATAATAGATCAAAAAATTTAGTAAATCATAGAATTATTAAAAGGAATATCTTAAAAAAGGAATTATGAAAGAGTAACCTTTAGAAAAGACTAGAGAAATCAACTAAGTCCCTAAATGTATGAGTCATTTTTATATAATTATATGTTGTAAAAGACACGGGTAAGAGTCATTATAGATTTAAAACAGGTCATTTATATGATAGAGTAAATCCATAAGATTTATTTTTAATATGTATAATACTTATCCATATGTAGTGTAAGTGTTTATTTAGAATATTGATAGGGTTATAGACTAATACTAAATCAATGTATTTAAATTAATAGATATTGTTTTAGAAGAATTATTTTTAGAAATAAAGGATTACTCTAAATGTTTAAAAATATTTCCATGATAAATCATTATTTTATCGGTTAGATTTCATAAATTTAATTCATGATAAAATATGTGTAGCAAGATGTTTCATATCATGGTGATGTTTTTGTTGCATGATCATGAAGACTTAGTGAAATAAAGAGGTCATACACACCATGATGAGAAACTATGAGTTTTTTGGTTTAGTCTATTCTATGGGAGAAATGTGGATCACATCATTGAGTAATTTGTTTCACTATAAAGAAAGTTTCATCTTAGGAAAAGTTGTTGTCCAAAGCCCAATGAATATGATTGTGACATGGTTTATCCCTATATTCGCTGAGGAATATCCTATAGCTATATAAGAAGTGGGGAGAAGAATAGAAATTGAAGAACAAATTAAAGAAAGAAATTTTCATGAATTTCAATTTTATATTAAAATTTTAACATGAAATAATGATACTAATGTATAAGAGAAAATGGACATGGTCTTGTATAAAAGGGTCCTAGGGAGAAGATATATTTTTTGTATTGAATAGATTTTTGAAAATGTTGAATATTTTTATTTAGGTAGGAATAATAAATTATATTACGTAGGATAAAAAATGGAAACCATATGTAGTGTAGTGAACAAATAAATAATAAACGATATAGTGCAATTAGTAGACTAATAAGGGGATAATAACATTATTTAGAGTGTAAATATCATAGTTATATTGTGGCATCTGAAACCTAGATGCCACTTAAAAGGTGCACTAAGCCTGGTGGACCAAAAGGCCTCAGGAGTATCTCCCCAAACTTGAGAGGATACTGACTAGTACTTAGGGCCAATGGTGTGTCAATGGGGAGACTATGCCCTCATTTCTAGAGTGTAGCATAGCAGATAAATAATAATAGAGGTAAACAGAGGAAGCAATATGAGTAAAAAAGTGGAAGGAGACAAAATTAATAGATATATAAGGATAATAATAATTGAAAAGACTATAACAACTGATGATGATATTTCATGCCACTAGAAACTAGAAAGATATGATACAATAAAGTAGGCATAATATATTCCATAAAAGTATAAAGGAGATCACAACACTATCTCAATTATCCTGAGCTCCTGCTCGGTGATCTGTTATCAAGATCTATCCTAAACAGTAATCAATCAAGTGTTCAATGTTATATTCTTTTATTTATCAGCACATGTATTCATATAATCTGCCCCAGGTATGAAACGATGCCAACAAAGGTTGTGAGAGAAATCTCAGTGCACTGCCACCAATGATGAGTATAACATCTAGACCGTGTAATAGAAATGTAATAGTGTGTGAGAATTCATATATAATGTAAAGAAACATGGTGTAAGTAAATACCCAATTACCTACTTCAACCCTCGATTGGTGTCTGATCATGTAACCAATTCATTATTTGATTATAACCTGTTTATTAATAATCTACATGTTAGCATTAGAGAAGGTTCCAATATGTAAAAAAGGAAACTTGTAATGATATTGAATAATGAAGTTCCAAATTGACAACAAAATCAACGTAGACCTCATGGGTCTTGAAATCAGTAATGTATATAGATTGTCTATGGTTAAGAGTGTAATAAAAGGATAATAGTATAAGTAATTCCATAATAAGACACATATCGTGTCCAATGAGTTCATCCAAGGTAAAATGGGGTTATGCGATGACTGGGCCTAAGGTCCTTTAACCATAGAAGCTACATATCAATTCAACAAACAATGAGTGAATCTAATTAATCTTATAACACAACATGAGGGATCCTAAAGTGTAATATTTGGCATCCAAAGTGATACAAAGACTGGGTCTTAGGTTGGTCTCAAACTAAGGATGTATTACCCTTGAATTTAGAGTGGGTTCTTTGAGTACTCAAGTTATTCCCTTAGGAATCAAAGATGATCTAGAGTTAGTGAACTTATATTTTTTATAATGAAATCATATATAATTCATAAGGTTCAATTCATTACCTTTCATTAGTGTGACAGGGCTAATTGGTTAAGAAACCATTTAATCACGTCATCGTTAATCAATAAGTCTGTTTCGTTCAATCATTGCCTTTAATTAGTGTGACAAGTCCAAGTAGCAACCAACCATTCATTTAATCCATTTAATACATTTTCATAAATCATGTTTCACTCAAATACCTTCCATTAACATGACAAGGGGTGCTTCAAACATCGAAACTATTATTAAATTACATTTAAAAAGGCTATGTCATATACTTATTATACTTTCTAATTTCCATTTCACATTTAATTATAAAACTGAAGCACTTAACTTATATAGTTCAAATAGTGATCATACATGGTACTTTCCACTATGAAATTCACAATTTAAATAAAGACATTTAATATAGAATGGCATGCCCTTAGAAAGGTCGAGCTAAGGGACTCCTGAGGGGAAGCTCTAATGTGTTAAAACACTAAAATAAAAATTATGGAAAAACATACTCTGTGGGATGGATGGAGTTGTGGGGATAATGACTAACAACGAATCATATATTTGGAAATATCATAACCATACATCTCTAATTATTATAATCATGGAATATAAGTTCAATAAAATAAACTCGATGATATTAACAGGCCCCACACAGAATTTTCAAAATCATAGAAATTTATGGTTGAGTTATAGATGACCCACCTTAGGTTTGTATGAATCTACCCATCCAGTAGTAGCCTCTAATTTATCGTGGAATGGATTAGATCTAGGAAAAAGGTAAATAACACTCACACCTTAATAGTTGGGTTGAGGGAAAGACATAAGATGAACGACTCAAACAAACTTGAGTACTTACTGTTTCCCATCCAAGTAGATAAATTGAAACTGAAATGGATCCCAGTTGAAGGGTATATCTTGATCCCTAGGTTATGCCTTAAAATCCTCCAAAATGAAATAAAATGGAGGTTTATTCCACTAGGATTTGGAATAGGTAATATGGAAGGTTTAATTAGATCATTAAGTGTAAAAATGTAAAATTACACAAAATTTATCTTATGCACATCCTGCCAAACTATGTGAAAACCCTACACAGGTACCTAGAGAAATGGGAATAACACATGGTTAGGTGGAAATGTTTTTGAAACCATGTTCCAACCATGTTTTAAGGCTCTGTCTAAAAAATAATTCCACCTGTATAGTTCTCTCTCACCATGTGGAATCCTCACATAGTTTACTAAAAACTATATTTCATGCCTAGTTATCCTAAAAGGATGGGTACCGGGCTCTGAAAAAGCCTTAAACACCCTTGATACCCTTTCTATGTCATTAGGCATCCATATTAGATACAAAATAAAGAATTATTTTTAAATTTAAAGGATCCATACATAAGTGAAAAACTAGGTTCTTACTTGTATTATGTGGGGAAGAATAAAATGGTACACTTATTATTAATAATGAATAAGTGTAAGAGAACAATAATATTCTTGGGATACAATCATCATATTAAGAAGGATAATCCATAATTAAACAATATAATAATTCTATTTTTTCAGTTATTTTTCAAGAGATATTGCTATTATTGTCTTGTAACATGAGTAAATAAAATACCCAACTCATTTATTTCCATGATGGTGATTCTAGCAGATTTTATGTTCTTGGGTGAGTGGAAATCCTATCAAGTATTATCTACTCATTTGGACTAATAAACCTTGTACATTGAATTACATTTTTTATTTAAATCATTAGTGTGGGTGTGTGTGAGCAAAGTAATGAAATTTATCACTCTTACAAGTGACAAAGGTTGATTTCATAATAAATCAAAAATGTAAAAATAAACTATTGATCACATATTCACCCCCCCCCAAGGAACCTCACTATACTGGGGCCACAAAAATTGGTATCCAAGCTAAGTTCCCCTCAATGATCAATTATTTTAATGTTTTTTACTTTGAATGTTTTTTAATTTACTTGGTGTTTAGTTTCTTTTAAGAAGGTCTCCCTATTTGTTTTAATATTCTTCTTTTTAGTTTTAGTTATTAACATGGATAAATTAAATTCAATGGACAATATGGGGATTAAAAAATGTTATGGGTTGAAATATTATATATGGAAATGATGTTTTCTTCCCTATCTTTTCCCTATAACTCGTCATGTATTCGAGTCTCCCACTGATAGGTTTATTCTTCATCTAAATGGTAATGTTATGAAAATAAAGGTTCAGAACATGTTAGATAATGGTGGTATGTCATGGAATACCATTTTTTTCATCTCTTTCAAATATGAAATTACATAACATTACGGGGATCAAAATAGAAAAGGAATTTAGAATTAATTATAAAATAAATTTTAAAATAAATGTATAAGTGAACAAAATAAAGATATAAATATATATATTAAAGTGTGAAATCTCAAAATAATATATAATAAAATATTTGATAACATATTTACTCGAATTAAAGACTTTTTGAGAATTGTCAGAGGTTTGGGGTAGAATTTAGAGAATTCTATGGTTTCTGAGAAGATACTATGTATCTTGTTGGACATGTTTTATAGAAACATTTCAACACTATAATATCGATATGTATGTATAAATACATTGGATTATTTGTACAACATTATAATTTCTTATGAAATGAATAAGGGAAGTGTTTTAAAGAAGTAATCCAATATTGATAGGTAAAGATCCATAAATTATTTGAAAAAATATAATATCAATAAATAAGTTGATATTGATGAGGAATATTTATATTTTAATGAATATATTTATGTGAAATTCACAATACTCAAGTCACTCTCCTCACTAATTTCATAAAAAGGTACAATATAAATCTCATTGCATGATAAATTTGACGTGTTCTAATTATTGGGTATTGGAATTTTCATAGAAAATTTCCCAATAATGTAATAAGATGAAATTATAGATTATTATAATTATAGGCAAGGAATTTCATTGAAAAATACATCAAAGTATTATTATAATGGGAAAGGTAAGAATTTATCTAAATTTAAGAAGAAAATATACATATCTATGTCTAAATATATTAATTTTAGTTAGAAAGGTGAATAGGTGGTATCATGTTGTAAAAATGGTGAAAGTAATTTAATTCTGAAGGTGAAAAACTAATAATTCAAAAGTGATGAAAGTAACACTGATGAAATTGATGAATAAATTGGGATAGAGTTCATACTAACTTGGGAACTTGAAAATTTTATCTTTATGATTTATTATCTAGAAATGGAGAATAATAGTTTTTAATTATATATCAATAATGATAATACTTATAGAGACTCAATGTTGATAAAATAAATTGACAAGTTAAATAAGTTTATTTATGAAGAGAATCTTAAAGTTGATATAGAATAGAAAGTATCAAAAAAGGAAAAGGATCTTGATATTTTCTTATATGAATTTATTTATTTAAAAAATGAATTGAATAAGGTAAAATATAATTTTTAGATTACTAATCATGATTCTAGATAAATATCAAAGAGTTAGTTTTTAAAATAAATTTAAGTTTATAGTGACTCATAATTTTCAGAAAAAAAAGATACATTTTCTTAGAGAAATATTTATTACATATTAATATAATGCATGCTATAACCAAAAAGGATTAGTGTTAATGGAAACATGGGAACATAAAACACTTGTACATATATAATCAATATCATTTCCCATTAATTGTTTCACAAATTTTACATTTTTGAGAAAAATCTTAATTAAAACATTTTTCCATAACCTTGGAAAGGGAAACATAAGAATGTCTGATATCAGATGCTCAGTAAGGGTAAACATAAGATATATCAATTAATGATAATTGGTGAGAATAATATAAGATTAATGGTATGAGAAGATTATATTAACATTAAAAAATCACACCCATCAATTCATAGATCATAATAATGAAACATGAAATAATGTTTTATCAGTTAAAATATATAAGACGTAAGATTACAGAATCATTGATAATCAATAATTACCCAAGAGAACATATATTAAGCATAATATAAATGTTTTTGGAATACACATAAACAAAGAAAATCATTTCTTTATCCAAGGCCATCATAGTGGATTTGGTTAACTCATCATTCCATATTTTCTTTTATTGATGGTCAATCATAAGACTATCTTATTAAAAAACTCCATTACTGAACTGAGTTCACTCCCCATTCTAATCCTACATTTCTTATGAGATATCCATCTTTACCCAATTCATTTGAGAGATATAATTTTTATTCCACCCATCAAATAATTAAAATCATACATATGTGTTCCAAAAGATCATAAAATATTCATCATATCATAAGAACCTAACACATGGAAAGGATACAGGTTTTATAAAAATCCATCATCATAAACACAGACGATATAGAGAAATAATTAATATATTAACATTGTATCATATCCCATAAATGAATTATTTTTATACTAAAATATCATTTAAAAGTAAAATTGACCATTCCTTGATGATAATAACCTCTTTTCATTTGAAATCACTTATTTAGAATCTAAAAATTTACATAAATGTTAAGGAAAAAATTTCATTGAAAATAAAAAGGTAAACTTGTGAAGAAATATTTAAATAAAATATTATTCATGATGGTCGATAAATAAATTCATTTGGTGTATATAACAACCCCAACTTCATTAGCTTAGAGGTAATTTTGATTAAATTATAATAGTGTGTAGATCATGATACCTAAAATCCAAAGATTAGAACCCTCAAGAAACTAGATACATAAATGAGTTTTATATTACATTGAAACTAAAATTCCATCTTTAAAATAAATGAAAAAAAATTTTGGCATGAAAAAATGAACTAAGTTATTCTATAACAAGTGAAACCAAGAGCATAAATTATAGGTACTCGGACTTAAATTATCTATAAAATTTATTCATTAGAAAATAATTCATTTCCTTTCACACCAAGATATCTACAATGTTTAGAGATTTTTTAAATTTGGTAATCACCCTTACATAACAAAGTATTACATCACAAAGTGGACACTGCTACCCAATATCCATTTTGTTAACAACATATAAATAAAAAATAAACTTTTCTTTACCATAAAAATATTAAAAAAAATTATTAACCTCATCCCTAACCTTACTCATTCATAAAACCCAATTAAATACAATTTAAAATAAGGTATGAGAAAAAAAATTATGTATAAATAAAATGTAATAAATAGACTCGTTAGTCCGTTAATACTCATAAAGATTTACATTTTTTGAAATAAAACTTGAGATCAAAATAAATATCCTCCAATATAATAAATCAACTTCCCTACCAAAATATTTTGATAAAAAATTTTACAAGAACTATTAAAGTTGAATTAAAATGTATAAAAGTTTCTTTTCAATCATAAAATAATCATAAAAATGTTTCTACAAATTCACCCATTTCACCTATACAAAGTTGCGTAAAATTATGTATAAACTCAATCGAATTATATTACCTTATGAAATAATAATATTTCAATAAAACACATTGAAATAATATATAAATCACGTAGGTAACTTAGGGAATAATTTTTATATCACTTTTAAAGTAACTCCTACAATTGGAATAAACAATCTTGAAAATTAAAATAATATCTTCAGAGAAACATAATTGGTTACATTCTTCCCTTTACATGATGTATTGCAGATAAATATTAGGCTCACCCATTCTTGGTTTATAATGGGACCCCCATATTTGGTTTATAAAAGAATCATCCATCATCATAAATAATTACTAAGAACCTTAAAATAGTTATAAAACATGAATGTTTGCATTTTTCATCAATAAATTCATAAAAAATATTTTTTCACCCATTTGAAAACACTTCAAGATATTGAAATTATTTTTACATTTAATTTTTTTAAAAATACCCATAATAATGAGAAGGATGGTTTTTCATTAAATAAAACATAAAACATTATAAAGGAATTCAAACATCAAATAATGTTTATGGCTATGGGAAAAACTATTGACTTTGTATATGTTAAAATTGAACATTCCTTTTTCTTTTTTCTAAAAACATTCGAAATAAAATAAGTAAAAATATTCTTTATAAAAACCTATTAAAAATGTTATATAAAAATAAATTTTTAATTACTTTATTTTCATATAAATACATATAATTGTTTTTAAAAAAATATGTACATGTAAGAAGAAAATAAATATTTAAAACATTAAAAATAGGGTTTTTTAAAATGGAGTGTCCTTTAACTCGAGTCTCACTCGTCACATTAATTCTTTATCACCCTGAGTAACAAAATTATGTTAATTATTAACTTTATTTTCAACATTTTATAATTTTATTATTCCATTTATTTTATTTACTATCATGTTATATACAATTTTATAATTATTTAACTTCATATCAGATGTTTTGGCGACATTCGGCTCAAATGTATAAAATAACATTGGTAAGTAAAATATGGTCATATAGGTCATTATTCTATCATATCGATAATAATAATCATGAAATAATAATAATTTTTATAAGTTAATTATATTTTTAACCCAAACCATGATATATGGTTATGAAAAAAGAATTAAGTTACAATCATAAAGATGGTAGGTCATACACATGAATCAGTAGCATTTTCATTTTTAAAAGATCACGAGGAATAGAAGGTAAATATCATTTTATATTTCCAAAATTATGAATATATAAAAATATAAGATTATTAATTTAAATACACTAATATATATTATCCTTGTGATGTGGTCATGAAAAACAAATTTCATCACTTCATGGAGGTGGTAATCCACACTAACACACAAATGAATTTGTTATTCTTCATTGGATAGAAAGGTAAAAAAGAAGATTATATATTGAACTTATAGAATGGAAAATATTTCAAAAATACCATATATATATATATAATAAATCGTTATAAATATCCATGATAGATAGTGATGGGAAATGAATTACATCTATTCACATGACTGTAGTCTACAATACATGCACACAATTGTTTCTTTTCTCCTTTGTAGGAATAAAGAGAAGGGTAAAGGTTATTATCTTAATATATAAATGTATATGTATATAAAATATAATAATGTTATTATATCTACATGTTTGAATAATATTTGAAGGAGGTATTAGAAGAAATAAAATTAAAACACTTGGTTAAGAACTATACCTCCTCTTCAGACAAACTCTTTAGGTTTATACATAATGATATACAAGGTGGGTTTTCTATTCTAACCAGGGAATCAAAAAAAATCCGGAGGTTTTAAATTCAGGGAATTGGAAAGTTATTGGTTGAGATATAGAGCTCAAATAGTGTGAGGAAGAGAGGATAAGAAGTTTCCTTTTATAAGTAACGGGACTGTCACACTTGGAATTTCGTAAAGTATTAAATTAATATAAATTATTTTTATTCTAAAAAGCATCTAAATTGATATAATTTTCATATAGTATTAGTCTAGGTCTCAACACTCTAATCTAATAAAATATTTAATAGTTTATATTTTTTCCCTTTTAACTTTGATTTAACCCCCCTTAACCCTTTGGGCAATTACGACAATATGATTTTTTTAATCATTATGGGTCCTCAAAGTTACACTAAAAAGAAAAATAACTAATAAATAGATCGGGATTGATATGTTCAACCATATCCCATTATATTGATAGAAGATAATATTTTTAGGAATGTTTAATCATTTAATAAAATATTGTTTATCCAAAAATATCCTTAGTGCCCTTTTTGGAACTATTGATTTAATTTAACATTGAAAACATAATGAAAATAATGGAATTTAAATATAAACCTTATAAAAAACCCAAATATTTTATATTTATCAATAGAATTAATATGATTATATAAATATCACAAAAAGAATTACTTTTAGAGTTTTCAAAATCATTTCTATGATTTTTCAACTGCCCGTACAAATATTGCGTTGGGAATACTTGTTCTTTTAAGGTAATTATTATTTCAATAAAAATATATAAAAATATATGGTAAAAAATTATATTTAAAGTAACCTTTTACAACTCCACATAAGTTTTTTATCCCTTTCACACAAATATTCTAGATATTAAAAAGTAAGAGAGACACATTTTTTACTTTATAGTTTCTCAAAGTAATATATAAGTAATTTTTTATGAAAATTAGAATAAAATTATTATAAAATCGAATATGGGATGAAGATGGGAAAAACCCAAAATTAAAATATATTAAATTCAACTGTTATGGTTATTTTTAGACATTATAATGTTCCTTTTAGCCCTTAATTACCTTAATTACCACTATAGGGGTGAGAAATATTTACTATGGGTTCTATTCATAGTAACTAAAATTTAAACGAAATATTTACAAAATTTAGAATCTGGATTCTAGTTTTGGAATCCAAATTTCATGATTCAATTTCTATAAGTGGATGAAATTAATTTTAATATTAAATAACAAAATTCATGGTAAAATAGTTTTTCATAAAAATGAATATTTATGTTTAAAAAATAACATATAAAAAAATTCGGTATAATGATGATTACTGTGTAATTAATTTGTTTATCTATAATTAAATGAAATTTATATTACTTATAGATAAAATGGTAATTTATAATTAATTTATTCTATGAAATGAAATGACTATTTTACAAAAATTATTATTTTTTAATATTCGCTGAAAATTCAATCTTTTTTGAAAAATATCAAAATTTCCCTCTAGAATAATTTTGATATTCTAAATTAAAAAATTAAATTGATTTTTATAATAAAATTATATAATTTGGAAATAAATCCTATAAATAAAATCAAATAATATATGTAAATAGATTTATTGTGAATAAAACTATTTTCTTTTTGACTAGAAAATTACCTTTTATCCAAATAGTTAATGTAACTCTATAAAATATAATTAATAAATATTAGTAAAATAATAAATATAGTTTATAATAACATTACCTGGGTTTTTTAATTCTACTCTCCTTTTGTAAATTGTATCCTTCCAATTTTATTTTTTACTTAAACAAGTGGAGATTTTTTTCCTCCATGTAATTTTTTGATTCGCACGTTTCTTTCCCAATCATATGGTTTTTACACAAAATATTAACATAGTGAATAACCAAATTCTATAAAACCTTTTCTCTATATTCAAGAATATAAATAGGATTTTTCTCACATAAAAGGTTTTATTCTAACTGAACATCTCCATGACTCAAAAAATGGGACACATATAGCATATATTTTTTTCAATATAAAAAGAAAATATTTAATGTATCTAAGATATAATCAAATGAATTTCCACCTTATAGAAAAATTGATCCAAATTTCTCTATAATTTTATATTGTCTAATAAACTATGGAATTGAATTTCCCTTTTTATAAAAACTGATATCACTTTGTCTTTCTGATACTTTAAGAAAAACATAATCACCTCCCTAGAAAGAAATATTGTTATTTGGTTATCTGTATAACTTTTTTGACTCCACTGGGCCATCCTCATATGTTGTTGAATCATCTATACCTTCTTATCTATTTATTATACCAATTCAGACCCAAATAACTTTCTTTCCTAAAATTCAACCCAACATGATGTTGTTTGACCCCGCTTTCTATATAATTCCTAAAAAGGTTCAATCTATATACAATAATGAGAACTTTACTTATAAAAAATCTCAACCAAATTCAAATATTCATAACAGCATCCTTGATGATCTATTGAACAGGATCAAATAATATTCTCCAAATTCTGAATTGTTCACTATGACTGCCCATCATATTATGGATGAAAAGTTGTTTTGAAATTTTATTCACTACCCAATGACTTATGTATACTTTTCCAAATATTAGAGGTAAAACTATGATCATGATTAGATAAAAAAAAGAGTTAGAATCCATGTAATGTAAATATTTATTTAATATATAGTTGTGAAATTTTATCCAAATACATATTATCTCAAATGTGAATAAAATTCATAGATTTTCTTAACTGATCAATAACAACACATTTTACATTATAACCTCGAGATGTATTTTTTAATACAACCATGAAATTTATGGATATAATCTCCTATTTTAATTCTATAACTGAAAAATGTTTAATTATTCCATTCAATAATTTTAATTCAACCTTATATTGTTAAAAAGTATAATATTTCATAATAAAATCATCAATATCATTATTTATTCCTTCTAACCAGAAATGTTCTGTAATGTCTTGAGAAAAAATTTTCTTCTAGGATAAATAAAAAATGTTGAGTTATATGCCCCACTCTATTGTTATTTCTTTAAATGAGGTCCATATGAAACACATAACCTTTAATTGAATCTCAAAATACCTTCATTTTCAATATTTATTTTAGAAAAGTTACATTTTATGATCAATTATACCTCTTATTGTAAACAGTTATCTTCCTTCACAGTTTTTTAAATCCAGTCTATCAAAGATGATTGGACGAAAACCAGAAACAAAAAAAAAGTGAGTTCATTCGTGAAAAATTTCTAATCCAAAATTCATCAAATCATTAACCAATGGATTATTTTCCCGACATAGCATGGTAAATTTAGCATTATACTTCTAACTCAAAGCATCACCTAATCAGTTTTATTTACCATGATGGTAATGATTTTGGAATTTTTAATACTTTAGTAATTCCATTCATCCACTCGGTTACATTTTATACATTTTCTAATTGAATATATAATTCAAGATTTTATTATTAGTATATATTTTAAACTTTACTTCATATAAATAATTTCACTAAATTTTTAAAACAAAACACAACAACCACTAGTTCAAGGTATTGTGTAGGATAATTTTAAAAATGAAGTTTTAACTGTTATGAGATATAAGTAATTGACATATCATAATTATTTAAAACACATCCCATTCCCATAAATTAATAATCTTTATAGATTCAAAAGTCACCAATTGTGGAAGTCATGGCCAAAAATGGAGCAGTCACTAATCTTCTTTCAATTTTTGGAAATATTCATCATATTCCTTTTTCCAAATCAACCTTACTATTTTTTCTATTAACATTTTAAATTTTCTAGATAAAAATGATTTTTTTTAAAAAAAATACATAAATATGCTTCAAATCAATGAAAACTATGTATATCAGTCTTGTCTATAGTTTGTTTATATTCATCACGAACTTTATTTTTTGCAAGATCATCAGTTATAACATTTTTATTTGTGATGTTTCTAAGGAATGAAATCAAATATGACAAAAACGCTTATACAAAAACTTTTATGTAACTTATTTTTTTAATAGATTTCATAATAATCCTTAGATGTTTCTCATGATCCTTATAACATTTATAATAAAACAAAATATCATCAATAAACATAACCACAAAATTATCCAAATATTCATGGAAAACACTATTAATAAGACCCATAAATAAAGATGTATATTTGGTCAAGCTGTAGGGTATAACCATAAAATCATATGTTTATACCTATTATGAAATCTTGTCTTTAGGATTCTATCCTCCTTGACATTCATCAGATTTTATTCGGACCTGATGTCGACCTTCAAAAAATACTAATCTCCCTAGAGATGATCTAAAGAATCATTAATATGAGACATAAAAAATTTATTCTTGAAAATAATGTTTTCCAATGCTCAAAAATCGATTCCAATCCTCAAGAAACTGTATTTCTTTTTAATAATTAAAATATGATCACCCCATGGTGAATTGATAGAATAAATGAATAAATTATCGAGAAAATCCGATAACTTATTTTTCAATTCAAGAAGTTCTACTTGATCCATTTTATAAGGTGGTCATAAAATAGGATTTCATCATACACTAATTCAATAGTAAACTCAAAATCGTAATCAGGTATGATACCAAGTAACTCATCAAGATAAAAATCCAAATACTTGTTTATGGATGGAAAATCTTAAATCTAAATTGTTCCCTTATTTTAAAAAACATGATAATGGTAACATTAATTTCGATCTCTTAATAAATTATCAACTCTTAATATTCTATCAAATGAATGAATTTATTAATATATAAAAAATGAAACTTATTTCAGAAAATAACATCTTTGGATCTATAATTTATTTAAGTATGATAAACTGAAATACAATCCATCCCTAAAACAAGATAAAAATATATAATGGAAAAGAAAACAATTTATTTTGGGAAAAATCTTCCACACATCATAACAGGACGATATTTGTAAATTCGTGTTTCTTTAATTCGACCCCAAGGTATTTTTACCAAAACTTATGATTTCATTTCTAGAGGTGAAATTTCTATTTTACCATAAAATTTCTCAGAAATGAATGAATTTGGAAACCTCAAACCAAATAATAAATTATCATAATCTAAATAAAGAAGTAATATACCTATTGACACTTTGTTTGACGGCCCAATGTCTACTAATTCGGTTTCTAAGGATTTTACCATATCATTCTACTTATAGTCTTATTTCTTCTCATCATTATTTCTCTTCTTCGGAAAAGAATCTTTATATAGGCCCATCTCATAACATTTAAAACACCTTACATACAACTTATTAGAATTGTTTTGATGACTAAAAATATATTTTTATTTACGATAATGATTTATACTCCCAAATATACTACATTAGAATAACTTTATATATTTCATAGAACATTCCCCAATGTGATTTTTACCACACTACCACAAACTAGAAACCTGATTTTATTTATGATTTATTTGTTTTATTCTTACCATTTCTATTCCACCATGTTATATTTTTTCCGTTTTTCATGGAATACATGATCAATAGAGAAATCCATTTATAACTTCTCAGAACAACGAACTAGATTCACATAAATTTTGAATTCATGAGATTTTAGTGCTCTTAGATATCTTGACATCTATTTGGGATAAAACTGACTATCTTTTCTATCAAGATCCTTTGGTGAATACCTTTCTAATAGGCTGAAGTTTTATTCAAACATGGACAATAAATATTACTCTTTTTGACCCAATTTTAGGAATTTTTTTCATTGTAAGTTGAAGAGTCCTAGGAAAATATTTCTCAAAGAAAATATTCTTCAATTCATCTTATTTCAATGCATAAATCTCTTCTCTTTTACTGATATTCATAAACATTGAACAACACTAGTTGGGTTTAACTTAAAAATTATAAATATTAAGAGTAACCTTTTGATTATTAGAACAGCTCATTACATCGATTATCTTTTCTAGGGATTTAATTAGTCCCTAATCTACTATTGGGTGAGAAGATCCACCGAATATTAGAGGGTGTTGTCTCAAAAAAATCTCCACTACAGACATGTTCACCTATGGTATATCAAGATTAAATCTAGAATAGATACCACCACAATTTATAGTCTGTATCAACTAACCCACCACAACAAAAAAACATCTCATTTCCAATTCCAATCACATTATTTTTCTGATTAGGAAGGATAATGTACTCTTGGGGCCTTTTCTCTCTAGTTTCCATGTTTCATATATTGAAAACCTTTCTGAATAGACTTTTTTTATATTATGAAACGTGGTAATCCTAAAATAATTTATCTTGTCAACCATAAATTAAAATCTATAAAGGTTATTAACTTTGATTGTCCTAACCTCTAAAATTATCTAGACCTTTCCTTAGATATTGATTATAAGTACCCAACCATAAAAATCCATAAAATAGATTTTTTAGAAAAGTATTCATTTCTTTTCATTCCTGGATATCTTTTTAGATTATAGATTAATAGAATTAATACATATCTATTAAATTACCAAATAGTGCATCATAAATTAGACACTTCAACTTAGTATCTATTTTTTAAAAATATTTATCTTTTTAGAAACACAAGTTTTCTTTCAATGAAAAATATTCAAAATTTTCATCATGACCTAATCCTTATCCCAGAAAAATCATAAACCTCCATGAAAACATTTTACATTGTGGGATGAGAACAAATATTTAAATAAGTGTAATTTGAAAAGGAATAAAGAAAATTGTTAGTCTATGAATACTCATAAAACATTACATTTTGAATTACAATTTTAGCTAAAAATAAGAATTTTCTTAACCAACAAATCATATTATAATCCCAAATACTTTCACAAAAAAATTAATAAGAAATCCTAAATGATAAAAACCATATATTTTTTTATTTATGACCATTAAAAACTCATGAATTTTTTTTACAAAGTTATATATTTCATACTCAAGAAACAATATATCCTTTTCTGTAAAAATAATAGTAGTATATTAAATTTTGAAATAATAATATTTCTATAAAAACACATATAAGTTATAGATAAATAATTTAGGTAACTTGTGACATAATTTATATGTCACTCTTATAGTCACTCTTACAAGTTGAATAAACAACCCAAAAAATTCTAATAATCTCTTAACAGAAACTTAAATTGTTAACATCATACCTTTACTTGATACATTAGAGATATAAATCAAGGTCACCCATTATCATTTTTTAGTTGAAAAATCTTAATTAGTTTATAATATAACCACCCGTTATCATAAACAATTCCCCAAAACCATTACATAATCATAAATTATGATAGCTTACATTATTCGTTATTACATTCATAAAAATAATCTTTCCACTCACAAGAAAAAATTTCTAGGTATTAAAATATCCATTCCATTTAAATTTCTTTTAGTAAATAAAAAACAAAGGTAAGGTGGTTTTTCTCTTATGAAAACATGGAATATTGTAAAGGAATCACTACATCAAATAATTATCATGATAGTTTGAAAAAATACTGACATCATATTTATAATATAGAACATTCCACTTTCCTTTTGGTTGAAACATTCCGTATAAAATACCAAAAAGAATTCATTTTGAATTTTTTTTAGGAAAGTGGCATAAAATTTAATTTTTATTTCATTTATATCTATATATATATATATATTAATTTTAGTAATATGTAAATTTAATAATAAAATAAATATTTAAAACATGTAAAATTATGTTTTTAAATTTCAGTGTCTTATACCACAAGTCCGACTCATCCTAAATCTTTACTTTCCTCCAAAAAAAATAAAATTATGTTAATTATTAAATTTATTAAGAAAGGTTTTCTATTCTATAATTCCTTTTATTTTGTTTCCTGCAGGTTATATAGTATTATAAAATAAATTAAGTTCACATTGTATGTTTTGATGATATTCATCCCATATATCCAAAATCAGTTTGGTAGGTTGACTATGGACAAGTGTTCACTATTCCATCATCTCAGAAATAATAATCATGAAATATTTTTCAATTTTTATAAATTAGTGATACTATTAGAACCAATAATAAAATATGGTTATGGAAAATTAATAATGTTAAAATTATTATCATGGTAGGTTGTACGTACGTATGATTAGAGTTTTCACATTTCAAGGAGTATAAGGGAAAAAAGGTAAATATAATTTTATCTTTCAAAAAATATTATTATATATTAAGTATAATATTATTTCATTAAATATACTTATCTTTAGTATTCATGTGAAGTGTTCTTACAAACAAATAACACTGTTTCATAGAGATGATAATCCACACTTACACATGAATAAAGTTGTCATTTTTGAGTGGATGGAAATGCAAGAAACATGATTATTTATTGTATTTATAGAATTATAAATATTTAATAAACATAATATATATATATATATATATTAAATCTATTTTTATAACTATTCATGATTTTGTGTGATGGAAAAAAATTACATCAGTTCGTGAGGCGGTTTTTTGATGTACACACGAATGATGGTTTCATTTCCAATTTGATAGAAGAGGGATAATTATATTGTCAATTCCATTATAATAAAAATATAATATTTTTTAATATATTGCTGTTGTTATTTCATCATGTTTATAGAGTATTAGATGGTGGAAAAAGATGAATGGAAATGAAATCATTTGGTTAAAAACTATACCTCTTCTTCGGAAAACTTCTTAAGGTATATAATTGAAGCATCCTAGGTTGGTTTTCTAACCATCCTAAGGCCTCTAAGGCACGGGGAAGGATATTTAAAAGGTATTTGGATAGGTATTGGTAGATATAAAATTCTTAAAAGGTGTGATAAAGAGATAATAGGAGGAGCTCTTTTATAAGTAAGGGGGGATGCTCTTGAAATTTCTTACAGTATTAAATTAATATAAATTAATTTTCTGGGAAGATTTACCATGATTGATATAATTATAATAAAGGAATATTATGTGTATAAATACTCTAATACTATAAATTTTTAATAATTTTAGCTTCTTTTTTACCCTTTCCACTTTGTTTTAGCTATACATTAACACTTTTGACAACTAGGAAGATATTAAAGTTTTTTAATATTTCAGGATAAAAAAGTTAGATTAAAATAAAAATTTCCCTATAAATGGACCATGTTCGATATTTTCAACCATATACCATTCCCATTTTAGGATATCTGTTTTTTAGAATTTTAAATTATTTAATAAAATATTGTGTATTATAAAATATCCTTAATTACATTTTTGAAACTACTCATTTAATTTCACATAGAAAACAACATGAAAGAAAATGAATTCAAATATAAACTTTTATCACATCCCTAATAGGTTAAACATATCAATTAAATTCATGGGACACAATAAATTTCCCAAAAAATACTTTTAATGTTTTTAAAATCATTTACTCAATTCTTTTAATGCCCACACAAACACTCTATCAATGTTGTTTAAACATTTAATTTAATTACTACTTCACTAAAATATAAAAAATAAAATATCCTGATAAAAAAATAATTTTTATTTAATGTAATCATTTATTACCAAAAATAAGTTACTTTTATTCTTATTATAAAATATAATAAATATTAAAATCAAGAGAGTGACATTTTTATCTTATATTTACATGCAGTAATATATAAGTAGTTTTTAAAGAAAAATGGAAAACAATTGTCATAAATTAGAATATTGTATTAGTATGGATTAAAAACACTCACCAAATAGATTAAAGGTAAGTTTTATGGTTACTTTCAGTCATCATCATATTATACTTAACCCCTAATTAGCATATTTACCCTTATTGAGGTGTCAAATATTTACAATTGTTAATATTAATAATGACCAAAAATAAAATAGATATATTTACCAAATTTTTAACTCTTGATTCAAAATATAGAATCTTTTTTTCAATATTATATTTATATATGTTTCATAAATTAATTTAAACATAAAACACAAATCATGATTAAAAATAGTTTTTTATAAAAATAGATTTTTAATCCCAATAAATAACTTATACCAAAACCAGATATAATGATGATTCATATTTTATTAATCAGAATATTTTTAGTTAAATAATAATAATTTTTATTTAATGTCTAAATTTACTTTTGAACTAATTTTTTTAATGAAAATAAATGATAGTTTACCAAAAATAATTATTTTCACAATTCACAAAAAAGTCAATATTTTTATAAAAATAAAAAAAACTCCTAAATATAATTTTAATATGATTTTCAAAAAAAAGAAAATTTATTTTTTCAAATAAAATTTCTATATTTTTTATATAAATCTTTTAAATAAAAAATATTAAATATATAAACAAATTTAAATTGAATAAATATATTTTCATTTTTACAGGAAAATACTTAATATTAATACATCAAATATATATCTATAAAATATAATTAATTGATATTAATATGAAATGAAACTTATTTATTCTAACCTTATGTTTTTTATTATATAAATAAATCTTTACACAACATAAAAATGAAAAAAAAATATGGATAATAATAACTGATCATATAGTTATGGGAATTCATAATGTTAGATATCTAAAATATTCCATTTAGGTCTTCTATAAAGACATAATACAAAAAAAGATCATGATTCTCTCATTACCATGTTTTAGTTGTTCTAGAGACCTATAAGTTCACTAATGGGGTATATAATTCCAAACCCCACCCATCACATAACAGTCCAATTCATTACATAAAAAAATAAAATATTACATGGAATAATTTTCGTGGAATGAACATTATAAATACTTAACATAATTTACCGTTAAGGAATATCTTACAGGATTTTCTCATTTAAAATAAATAAATATATAGTAACAAAAACTCACCAATCAAACAATGAATAAATATATCAATGTAAAATCCCTTAAACAATAACTATCGATTTCATAATGGACACATAAATATCCTTAACAAGTGAAGGATATATGATTGTAGTCATTGCTTATTCATAAGGACTAAGGTTTCAAGGTATCTAGGAATCAAAAAATTATAATTTTAAAAGTTTCTAAACCAATACGATGTTATAAAAATCCTTCATAATGGTTTATAAAATCTATGATGATCATCTAAGAATATCCCCCATGAGCTACAAAATAGGTGTGCAATAAAGTCCCATTAACTGTGGAAGAAAATAAAGAACATTATAGTGACTATACTTTTCAAACATAGATATTACATATTTCTAGATGAATATTAATTACATAACATAATGATCTATACTAAAATTATGTAGTTCTAGTTCATTTGTAAACATGGAAACATAAACAACTTATTCATATAAGGTCTACATAATCTCCCATTATGTTCTTTATATCATTCACCCTTATTAGAAAAATCATTCATAAAAAACTTCTTCATAACCTGGGGAAATTAAACATATGAAAGGGTGATACTGGATGCTCAGTATGGGTAAAAAAGGGAGATATTGAATATCTCTTAATCATAACATGAGAATAAGGGTATAAAAACTTGATATTTTCATTTTTAAACCATACCATATATATCATAGATCATAATATTGATTCCAAAAATAAATCATGTAAATTTATACCACATAAATTATAAATTAATTAATGCACATGATCCATGTGATCATAAAATTGGCATAAGACTTAAGTTTTGGCATATATATATATATCTGTATGTGTGTGTGTGTAGAAAATCATTTCCAAAGTATTAAAGGATCACTAACAATATCGTCATACTAAATTTGGTTCAAACCCTAATCCCTCATAGGATCCATAGTTAACTCTTAAGACTATCATTGTGGATATATTCCCTTACTAAACAAGGTTCACTCCCCATTCCACCCCTATTTATCTCATGAGATATTAATTTTTACTAAATGCATTATAGGGATATATAATTATGTTCCCACCCTTACATAATAAAAATAATATATATATATTTTAGGGGATCATAAAATATTCATCATATCATAACCAATGAAAATGAATCAGGTTTTACAAACATTTCAAACATGTAGAACCAGTGGAAAAAATGGATTTTGTAAATATTTCATTATTTCATTATAGAAATACCCTTGGAAAAGAAATATGATTCCTAAAAATATTTTCATAATAATAATATACCATAAAAAGTAATAATAAGGATGATTTAATTAGATCATAACCCCATTATAAATTCAAATAACATTAATGGTTGTAATTGTGGATGAAAAGGTATTTAAAATTTCACTTGAAGCATGTCCTGTTTAAAATACACTTTTCACTTTCAAATCACTTGTTTAGAATATAATTATTTAAAAATAATAAATAAAACATTTTTAAAAAAATAGACCTTGAAATTTTAAAGTTATCTTTAATGGATTGATTATTCATGATGATGAGAAATTTTTCCATGCTGTATAATATAAAAAAACATTTCACGCACACATTTAAAAAAAATTAAAAATTTTCCTAATTCATAAAATGATAAGAAGATTAATTTTTAAATAATTTTGAAAAAATTAAATCATTTTTGAAATTTTATTTAAATAATAATACCATAATATTAATAAAACCCTTGAAAACCTATTTAGAAAACATGGATATAGAAGAAAAGGGTTTTTCAGCCAATGAAAAATATTATTTTTCCTTAAAAACGTTCTTCTATTTTCTTTATTACATAATATGAGGAAAATTAAATTAAATTATAAGATCTTAAGAAATAACTAGTGGATAAAAAAATTCCTTAGTTTATTGATATTTATATCATAAAATTTTATCATAAGAAACATAATCATAAATAATCATGATAAACATTGATATTGTAAGATAAAACCCTTACCGCTTTGTAAACTTTTGAATCGTTAACCATGTGAAGAATAAGATAAAATGGAACATAAAATATCATAAACATAATTGTATTAATGATATTACATGTCCAAAATGGATTTATATATACCCCATAAAATAATATAGGTGCATAACCAAACATCTTCCCCAAAGAAGACAATTTAAGACCATAATCTCTAACTTTAAGTCTCATTTTTGTTTATACACATATGAAGTTCCTTTATAATAAAAATAGATTAATTATATAAGTATTAATAACCCTAATAATAACTATAATATAATTTATGATTTAGTTATTACATTTTATCACTAGTTTATTATTAATTTTAATTTAAAATCACTGTTTAGGGTGATGAATGCTTAGTTTTTCTTACATGATTCGGTTTGGTAGCCCAATTCCATTTACTAAAATCATGGTTTCATCATATCCATAATGTTAATTATTATATAAATATCATATATATTAATTATATGTGTATTTATATTCATCCATAAAAGGTATGTATAGAATAATGAATTACATTGTTCATTGAGATGGTAGGTTGTACGTATATATGAATGTTGTTTTCACTTTTCAAAGAATGGAATAAAATAAATGAAAATAATGATTCTCATATAAATAATAATTATTATATCATATAAATCAAATATATTCATCAAACACATATTTATTACAATCCATTTAAATCATAAATGAGAAATAAAATATATATTGATTTGTGGAGATGGTAGTTCACATATATGCACTACCAATGTTATCATTTTCCAATGGATTTGATAGTAAGAAGGTAGATATTATATTATCATTATATAATAATAATTATTTCATAAATTTAATATATAAAAATCAAACCCATCATAATACCCATCCCTAAATTATGGTGATGAAAAATGAATTGTATTTCTATTTGGGTATGGTAAGTATTACATACGCACTAGTCGTACTTCCACATCCCATATGATGGGGAAGACATTAGATAATTGTGGTTTCATAATCATAAAAATATTTCTATTTATATAGATAGTAATTTTATAATTTTATGATAAATAATAAATATTTAGATGTTGTAAAATAATAAGTAGAAAAGAAAGTGATTTGTTATCACGATTACCTCTTCTTTGAATGAACTCTTTTTGATATCCTCTTAAGGATACTAGGGTTGGGCTTTCTAGATAAAAATGAAAATTTTTCAAAAAAATACATAAATATGATTTAAATCAATGAAAACTATGTATATTAGTCTTGTCTATATTTTCTTTATATTTATCAAGAACTTTATTTTTAGAAGTATCATCAGTTATAAAATTTTTATTTGTGATATTTCTACGGAATGAAATCAAATATGACAAAAAAACTTATAATAAAACTTTTATGTAACTCATTTATTTAATATATTTTATAATAGTCCTTATATGTTTCTTATTATCCTTATAACATGTATAATAAAACAAAATATCATCAATAAACACAACCAAAAAATAATCCAAATATTCTTGGAAAACTCTATTAATAAGATCCATAAATAAAGATGTAGATTTCAAAAAACTATATAGTATAACCATAAAATCATATTTCTATACCAATAATGAAATATTTTCTTTGGGATTCTATCCTCTATTACATTTATCAGATGGTTTTTGGACCTGATATCGACCTTCGAAAAATACTAATCGCCCTAAATATGATCTAAATAATCATTAATATGAGGCATTAAATAATTATTCTTTAAGTTAATGTTGTCCAATGATATATAATCTTTTCCAATCCTAAAGAAACTGTCTTTATTTCTAATAACTAAAATATGATCACCCCATCGTTAATTGATAGAATAAATTAATAAATTATCGATAAAATCCTGTAACTTATTTTTCAATTCAGGAAGTTCTACATAATCCATTTGATAAGGTGGTCATGAAATTGGATTTCCTCATACACGTATTCAATATTAAACTCAAAATCATAATCAGGTATGATACCAAGTAACTCATCAAGATAAAAATCCAAATATTTGTTTATGACTAGAAGATTGTTAATCTGAATTGTTCCCTTATTTTCAACAACATGATAATGGTAACATTAATTTCAATCTCTTAACAAATTATCAGCTCTTAATATTCTATAAAATGTATGAATTTATTCATATATACAATCTGAAAATTATTTTATAAAATAACATCTTTGGATATATAATTGATTTAAGTATGATAAACTGAAATACAATCCATGCCCAAAATAAGATAAAAATATATAATGGAAAATACAAAAATGATTTTTGGTAAAACTCTTCCACATATCATAACAGGAAGATATTTTTAAATTTGTGTTTCTCTAATACTACCCTAAGGTATTTTTACTAAAACTTATGATTTAATTTCTTGAGGTGAAATCTCTATTTTACAATAAAATTTCTCAGAAATGAATGAATTTGGAATCCTCAAAACAAATAATAAATTATCATAATCTAAATAAAGAATTAATATACATATTAACACTTTTTCCGATGGACCAATGTCTACCAATTCAGTTTCAAAGGATTTTACCATATCATTCTACTTATAGTCTTGTTTCCTCCCATCATTAGTTCTCTTCTTTGGAAAACAATCTTTATATAGACCCATCTTATTACATTTAAAATACCTTATATACAAATTATTAGAATTGGTTTGACCACTAAAAATATATTTTTATTTACAATAATGATCTATACTCCCAAACATACCACATTAGAATAACTTCACATATTTCATAGAACATTCCCCAATGTGATTTTTACCACACCTACCACCAACTAGAAACCGAATTTTCTTTCAAATTTATTTGTTCGATTCTTACCATTTTCATTCCACCATGTTCTATTTTTTCCTTTTTTATGGAATACATGATCAATAGTGAAATCAAATAATAAATTCTCAGAACAACGATCAAAATTCACATAAATTTTGAATTCATGAGATTTTAGTGCTCTTCTATATCTTTATGTCTATCTAGGAAAAAACTGATCAGCTTTACTATCAATATCCTTTAGTGAATACCTTTCTAATAGGGTGGAGTTTTCCTCAAACATGGACACTAAATATTCCTCTTTTGACCAAATTTTATGAATTTATTTCATTATAATTTGAAGAGTCCTATGAAAATATTTCTCAAAGAAAATATTCTTAAATTCATTTTATTCCAAGGCATCAATCTCTTCTCTTTTTTTGATATTCGTAAATATTAAATAGCACTGGTTGGGTTCAACTTCAAAATTATAAATAGAAATAGTAAAATTTTTATTATTAGAACAACTCATTACATAAATTATCTTTTCTAGGGATTTATTTAATCCCTAATCTATTATAGGGTGAGAAGATCCACTGAATACTGGAGGGTGTTGTCCCAAAAAATTCTCTACTATAGACATGTTCCCCTATGGTAGATCAAGATTATTTCTAGAATAGATACCACCACTTTTAATATTTTGTATCAACTGATCCATCACAACAAAAACACAGCTCATTTCCAATTACAATCAATTTATTTTTCTAATATGGAAGGATAATTTATTCTTGGGGCCTTTGTTCTCCAGTTTCCATGTTTCATGTAATGAAAACCTTTCTGAATAGACATGTTTTATATTATGAAACATGGGAATAATAAAATACTATATTGTGATAATCATAAATTAAAATCTTTAAAGGTTAATAACATACATTTTCTTAACCTATAAAATTATCTAGACCTTTCCATTGATATTGATTATAAGGACCACACCTTAAAAACCCATAAAATTGATTCTTTAGAAAAGTATTAATTTATTTTCATTCCTGGAGATGTTTTGAGATTATAGATTTATATAATTAATACATGTCTATTAAATTAATAAATAGTTCATCCTAAAGTAAAAACATCAACTTAGTATCTATTTTTTAAAAAATATAAAACTTTTTAGAAATTCATGTTTTCTTTTCATGAAAAATATTCAAAATTTTCATTTTGACCTTATCTTTATCCCAAAAAAATCATAAACCCCCATGAAAACATTTTACAATGTGGGATGAGAACACTATTTTAAATAAATGTAATATTAAAAGGAATAAAGAAACTTTTTAGTCTATGAATACTCATAAAACATTACCTTTTTGAATTAAACATTTAGCTAAAAATAAGCACTTTCTTAACCAACAAATCATATTATAATCCCGAATAATTTCACAAAAAATTTAATAAGAAATCCTAAATGAAAAAAACCAAATATTATTTTCATTCTAACCATTAAAAACTCAAGAAATGTTTTTTACAAAGTTATATATTTCACACTTAAGATATAATATATCCTTTTCTTAAAAAATAATAGTAGTATCTTAAATTTTGAAATCATAATATTTCTATAAAAACACATATAAATTATAGATAAATAATTTTGGAAAATTGTGACATTATTTATATGTCACTCTTATAGCCACTCTTACAAGTTGAATAAACTACCCAGAAAATTCAAATAATCTCTTAAGAGAAACCTAAATTGTTAACTTCATCCCTTTACTTGATGCATTAGAGATATAAATCAAGGTCACCCATTATTGTTTTTTAGTTGGAAAAATCTTAATTAGTTTATAATATAACCACCCATTATCATAAAAAATTCTCCAAAACAATTACATAATCATAAATTATGATAGATTACATTTTTCATTATTAACTTAATAAAAAAAAATTCCACCCACAATAAAAAATTTCTATGTATTAAAATATCCATTCAATTTAAATCTCTTTTTGTAAATAAAAGACAAAGGTAAGGTGGTTTTTCTCTTAAGAAAACATGAAATCTTGTAAAGTAATAACGACATAAAATAATGATCATGATAGTTTGAAAAAATGATGACATCATGTAAATAAAATAGAACATTCCATTTTTCTTTTGGTTGAAACATTCCGTATAAAATACAAAAAAACAATAGTTTTAAAAAAAATTAAAGGAAAGTGACATAAAATTTTATTTTTATTTCATTCATATCAATATATATATATACATTAATTTTATTAATATGGATATGGAATAATAAAATAAATCTTTAAAACTTTTCAAATTAGGTTTTTAAAGTTTAGTGTCCTATAGCACAAGTCTGACTCATCATAAAGGTTTATTGTCGTCCGAAAAAATAAAAATTATGTTAATTATTTAATTTCTTAAGAAATTTTTTCTATTCTATAATTCATCTTATTTTTTCATGCATGTTTTATAGTATTATATAATAAATTAAGTTCACATTGTATGTTTTGGTGATATTCATCCCATATATCCAAAATCAGTTTGGTAGGTTGACTATGGATAAGTGTCCACTTTCCATCATCTTAGAAATAATAATCATGAAATATTTTTCAATTTTTATAAATTAGTGATACTATTAAAACCAATAATAAAATATGTTTATGTAAAATGAATTATGTTAAAATTATGGACATGGTAGGTTGTATGTACGTATGACTAGCATTTTCACTTTTCAAGGAACATAAGGGAAAAGAGGTAAATATAATTTTATCTTTCGAAAATTATTATTATATATTAAATATTATATTATTTATTAAAATATAATTATATTTAGTATTCATGTGAAGTGTTCCTGAAAACAAATCACATCGTTTCATGGAGATGATAATCCACACTTACACATGAACAAAGTTGTCATTTTTATGTGGATGGAAATGTAAGAAACATGATTATATATTTTCTTTCTAGAATTATAAATATTTCATAAATATAATATTTATGTATTAAATCTATTGTTATAACTATTCATGATTTTGGGTGATGGAAAACGAATTACATCAGTTCGTGAGGCGGTTTTTCATTGTACACACGAATGATGGTTTCCTTTCCAATTTGATGGAAGAGGGAGAATTATATAGGCCATTCCATTATCATAAAAATATAATTATTTTTAATATATTTGTAACACCCAAAGATTCCACGGTATGTTTCCCTTTGAATAATGCAATAGCGTGCATTATACGCAACTTCGAGATTCTAACACACCACAACCAATCAAACTAGCCGTTATGAATAGTAATACCTACTTTTGGAAATTTTATAGATTCTATCTTTCTAAATGGAATTCTTTTTTGGATTCGTAATATCGAAATTATCTTAGGGTGAAATTTTGGTACTTTTTGGATAACTTTCATATTTTGATGAATAGTGAAAATTACTAAATTTTAATTAAAAACAACTTTTTTAATAGAAATAATTAATAGTGATAAATTATTAATTTGAGTGGTTTTAAAGTATATTTAGAATATTTTTTTACCATTTGATAAAATGTTGGTCATTGGATGTAATTTCACATTTAAACCAGACATAAACAAGTGTCAATCTTTTGATAATTATTATCTCTTAAAAGCACGCTATTTGTTTTAACGACGGGAATTAATTTTTAAATTAATTAATGAAAATGATATGTTTTGAATTTTATAAAAAAGACATCATTTTTGAATTCATAATATCAAATATATCTTAGGCCTAATTTTTGGTATTTTTCTGGAAACTTTCATTTTTTGATGAATAGTGAAACCACTAAGTGGTAGTTAAAAAACTGAATTTTTCATATAAAACTTAATTTTACCGCTTCTGTAAGTGGAATTTCAAAAATCTGAGACACACGGTTAATATCAAGGAGTAAAATGTGGTTCAATGAGATGAAAATAATTTTTGGTGAATAGTAACTTTTTACTTTTATTTACCACGGTTAAAAGTAAATAGGGTAATTAAGGATAAAAATGATATTAATATTACCCTAACACATGTCCTAATTCTATTGGACAAATGTATCTTGACCAAAAACAACCTTAGGAGTAAAATATTATCATTTAGGTCCACATGTATTAGATTAGGACATTTGTTATTATTTAATTCAAAGAAGAGTTAAAAGAGTTAAAATCAAAGTTTATTTACTAAAATATTTTTAATATAGGGTTATGCTTAAGATATATTCGACTGTAAAAATTCATTAGAAATATAAAAATATTTCCTAGATAATGGTAGTTTATTTATAATTTTTAGACATTAAATAATTTAATTTATTTATGACACAATGGTGATGCAGTAATTACCTAATTATTGAAATATTAAAATAATTGATATTATACATATCAAAATAAATGTAATTTGAGACATTTTATGAATTCCACTAATTTTATAGGTTAATATGACATATTAGGATTGATTATATAAATTGTTTTAGAAGTAATAATGTTGTTATGAAGTTATGAAAAACAAAATACCCAATAGTGTCAAAATTGACATAAAAGAGTTTTTAAAACAAATATTATATTATTAATTTATATTCAATTCCTAAAAATATAAGGTTCAGCCAATAGACTTATATCATGATAGGTGTATCATTAAAGGACAACTTTAGGGTCTCTTGGATATATATAGTAAGTTTATTAAACATATAATATAAAAATACAAAGAGACATTGTAAAAGTGAAACTAATTAACTAAGAGTTAATACTTAAATATAAGGTTAATATAATGACCAAACCTGTCTAAATTATATTGTTTGAGTGTTTTTAGACCCATACTTACCTTAACCTTTAAATAATCCACTTTGGAGCCATTAGAAACCGAATATTAATTTATTATAAAATAATATTTTTAGCTTTTCCAAAGGTGCCCCACACCCCTCTTATAAAAGGGCACTCCCCCTTCTCACTAATTCACACATTCAAAGCCTTTTGGCTCTGCCAAATCCTGCCCAAATACTCTCTCAACTTCCCCCACTAAAACCTAGAGGCCTTAGTTTTATCAGAAAGCCACCCTAAAGAGCCCTTTTGATCAAATCAAAAGGAAGAACCCGAAGAAGAGGTAATGTTTTCACCACCCTCTTTCAAGTTCCTTTCTTCTTCAACTTCTTCTTTCTTTTTTATTTATATTCTAAAATAATAACTCCAGTTTATTCTATATACTGTGATGTTATTATAAATATGGTAAAACCATATTCAGTATTCTATCCATCCTTTGAATGGCATGTCACAATACGTGCGTACGTACGGCTTACCGTCCCTACGTCGTGGTGTAATTGTCATTCAATAAATTATTATTTGGATGGGTATAATAATGATGTGTAATTCATGTAAATAATAAATATAACAAGATAATTATTCTGTCTATATGATATACCATCCAATTATATATTATTTTAACATCAAAAGAATTATATTTTCGCTCGTGCGTATGTACGGACTACCGTCTCCACGAACGCGATGAGATTCATTCTCCATCGTATCCATTCAAGTATAATTCTCATATGATGATTAAAAATAATGTTTAAGGACTTGATATAATTCTATATATGAATAATATACAACCTATCCATAACAAACACGGCTTACGTAACAAAGAATATAAAGGAAAACGAGTAAGTTAACACCCGAAATGACGATAATACTAAGATATTATTAACAAATCAATGTTCAAAGATCATATATGATATCATATTAATGTAAATGATTCTTGTATAATTAATTAAAAATTATTTCACCATTATACGAGAGGTTAACCTACCGTCGACCAAGGAAAAAGTACAAAGTAAAGGGTTTTTTATCTCACTTTTAATTCTGTGAGAATTCTATTGTTCACCACTTATTTATTACATGTGGTGTGTGTACTGACCATGTTTGTATTCATTGTGTAATATACTTTAATTCATGTATTTTTACATCATCATTTCATGATCCTTCTTTCATGGGTATATGTTTTGTATGTTACCAAATCAATAAGGGAATTTGAAATTTCAATTTCCACTCATTCGGCTTTACGCATACTTCATTGATTATTTTACTCCAAGATTATGTGTAGAATCACTATTAATTTGATTTTGTCATAAATTACACTCCGCTTTATGTGGATATACTTTTGATACACATAATCACGCCATTGATAAATTATCAGGTCATCGGTATGAACTTGATAAGAGTAATTTTTACTCAATGTCGCTTTGTTGAGTTAAACATCCAATTCATTGGTGTTGTTTTTACAAGAATATGTCTGAATGTCCTTTGATTGTTTTACACTGAATATCCAATAATATTGAGTTTATTTATATTTTTCACTCATAATTATGTCATTGATTTATCCTTAACCTAAGTATATGGCCTTTATGAGAGATTTCATCTCAATTTACATTCCATTGAGACTTCTTTGTTGTTATACACCAAATCACTTTTATGTGGTTTATATAATGTACTTTGACATATAATATCATGAAACCCTTTATTCTCATGATATTATAAAGTTTTGATTACCTCTATTATTTGTATTCAATTGTCTCTCTTTTGGTTAGAAACTCTAACTAAAATACCATTTATAAATGTTTTAAAGACTTATTCTTCTAAATATTTCTCATTAATGTCCATGTTTTAAAAATGGTTTTAAGGATTTATTTAAACGGAAATTAAAGTTTTAAAATTAAAACTCCTTTTAAAAGTTTCAATGTGGTATGGGACACTTTGATTCTAAATTCTATTTTAAATGGATTTTTGAAAAATAGTGTAACTTTTAAATAATTTCAAGAAAAAGGGGGATATTACACTCTAATTGTTTTGATGATTATTTTCATCTAATTCAATATCATTCATCATTCTCGATTGAGGTTAATATGATACAATAAAATATTCCATATTGTATCGAATGAGTTATGATTGACTGTGGATGTGCTAGTTTTATACCATTCATGGTTTGTGGAAAAACTATTGACATTTCATATGCTAGTTTTAATATGAATGTTTACGTTATGTTTAAAACTTTTCATATGAGGAATGAATTGGACTTAGTAAGTGACGGGTGGATCCCGCTATAGCTCCTCAATGCATTGGTAGGTCTCCTGTGACAAACTAGTGTCTTGGCATGAGGCCTTGATGAAATCTTATTTGTAGTCTTGGCACGAGGCCTTGGCTACGTGGTTATGATAGTCTGGCATTATGCATTTCATCATTATGAAAGTGGTTATTAATATTTTCATGTGATTGTTCGACTAGTAGAATATACATGTGAATAAGTAAATAGAATTATTTAATTTTATCCTTGCCATATTATGCTAAATTTCAAGTTTAAAAGACTTTTGTTTTAGTTATACATTGCCTTAAATTTTTATGTTTATTTATAAAAGTTTACGCTGTATTATTATCCTTATTGAGCATCTAAGATCACCCCTTTCAATGTTTTATATTTCCTAGAATGTGAAGAAGTATGTTATGAATTACTTACAGGGATAGTATGAGGGGATATGAAGACAATATGTTGTTGTAGTTTTTCACTTATTGATGTAATGTAAACTTTATGAATATTTCAAGTGTTTCCAAGGCTACTGAACTAATCGGTCTTTCAAGACTTGATCTTTATTTTGGTTATGCCAATGTTATGTAATAATGCACCGACTCTGGGTATCTAGGTTCAGGGTATTACAGTTGGTATCAGAGGAAGTTTAGTACAAACCTTGGAAGCTAGATTTAGATAAACTCTGATTAGAGAACGTAGACCTAAGAAGAACTTTGAGGATTAGAATAGAAGAACTTCCTAGAATTTTGGTATTGTAGAGATTTTGTGAGTTTTCCTTGAAATAAATCCCTGTCTGGATACGAGCAGGTAGAGGCGGCTCTAGCACAGGTGTACCTTGGGGTAAAACCGGAAAACACTACTTTGAGCTAGACTCTAATGGGAACTGGTGCACGACAATGGGTCTTGTTGCACTCTTGGTTACGACACTCCTGGGGGAAATTCTTAGGATAATTTACATTTTCTTTACAAATTTATTTGAATTATTATATATATAAGTTGAGAGTAAATGATCTTGGTTAATACAAATGTGTTTCAAATTTAGAATATGGTGATGTGTTAATCTCTAAATGATTTTATGAATACTGTTACTCACACAATGCTTTCTGGTTTTAGTCAACGGCTGGATTCCAAGGAAGTCTAGTGACTTTGAGAATGATGTACAAGGTGGGAATGGTGGTGGCAATGAGCAACAAAATGTAATGTTGATAGGCGTAAAAGATATCGTCGTTATGCCAAATCAATTTTCCAAAAATATGATCAAAAATATATATATTAACCAATTTCCGGATTTAGCAAAGAAGAGAAAGGTGATGAAGGATAAGAGCTCCATCAGTGGAGACCATGGAGAAAGGAATCCTCAATTTCCATCCTGCAGGAAATGTGGAAGGAGAAACCCAGGAAAGTGTCTCAATGGGATAAAGAAATGCTTTACGTGCGGGAAGGAAGGATATAAAGTGAAGAATTTCTGAAGAAAAACGAAGAGTACTATGGAAGAAGATAAAAATGGTCCTAATAATCCATTTACAGTCATTTGATGTAAATGTAGGGGACCTGGACATTACCCAAGTGAATACCCTATTCTATAGGACATTTTATTGGTCAAAGAAGAAGCTATGTAGAAATAAATGGTTGGAGAAATGTTTAAAATGTATTAGGGCTCCTTGTTGATGGGTTTACTTTGGAATAATTTTCTCTTGTATTTTTAACCCTACAATTTTCCATGTGAGAATGATATTTGAGGAAGAATTATCATTCCTCTTGTGGATATATATTTAAATAACCATTTGGTTTTATATGATTGTTGGGTTTGTGGCAATTATAATTTTATATAATTTGGGATGAAAATGTAAGGTATGAGATAAGATTTGTGGTTAAATTATGTTACGGTTATTTTGAGGAATTTATCTCATTTTGGTAATGTTATAAAATATAGTTTTTGAAAAAGCACAACACGCAGACCATGTGACAACCCATCGTGTCGGACAAAGATGTGGGAATCAAACCCACAACCAAAGTGCGATTGGGATTTATCACCTACCACTGGACTATGTGAAGTCCCTGGTTAGTGTGAATATTATTTTTAGTTAAATGATTTTATTGATCAATAATAATTTCATTTGAGATCTTATGTATTATCAAATGAATACCCTTAGTATAGGAAAATGATTTAGTAATTAAGTGATAAATGTTATTTTGGAAGTTGTTCGCTTTGTTGTGAACACTATATGCCTAAGGAAGATAGAATAGTATGGGATTTCATTTGAGGAGTAATGGTGGATTTTTATCTATGTTTTTATTGTGGATTTATTGTGATTTGGGTTGTTTATGTAAATGTTTAGGTTAATTACTTTTAAGTATGGGACTTTAAGATTAATTAATGTCATTTGGAGATACAATTTAATGTGGAAGAATACATTCTAATATGTTTTGGGTTTCAATATTAGTTTGGATTATATTGAAGGATTTTAAGGACATTTGTTTATTGAATGGTATTTATTTAACTTTGGGGTATTGATGGTTTAATTTTAGAAATTAAGATTATTGTTTTTTTTCTCTAATGGAATATCCATTTGGGGGATCATCAGATATTATAATAACCATTTTGGTTTTGATTAATCTCTAAAGACAAGGTAAATATATAGTTTACCCTACGTGGATCACGTATATCTATAGAAGTTTATTCTAGCTCTTCCATTGTGACCAAGTCTTCTTGAAGACTCATTGTTCAAAAAAATGAGTTAGTGGTAAAATTTTATTAAAGAATGAAACTCTACTTGATTCTCTCTCAAATTTACCCAAGAGAAGAAGGTAGGACTGTCCTTGTAGTTTAGCTTGGGTTGTCGAATCCTTAGAGACCTAAGAAGTAACCTATAGACACGTACATTCTATGGAATGTTTTTGTAAATTAAGTGGCCAACTTGGGTTGATTTATGTGGGTTTAAATTATAAATAATAGATTTAAGTGAATTCAGTTTAAAATAATGAGTTGATCCTAGGTTATCGCTCAGGGTGGATTGGACGTATTTCCTTTTTAATGATTTTAATTTCTTATATATGAGATGGGTTCATTTAAGGAGATAAAACAACATCATCACTTACTGGTTTAATTCCTACACCCTTTAATACTAATCACCTAAACACTTGAAGGATCAAAGTTTTGAGCACATCAAGGTAAAGGTTCGTATTAGCACATGAAGCATGTGACCTTAAATTCAACAAAGATGATGGAGTTTAAAAATCATCAAATAAAAATCTCAATTAAAGAAGTGATTATACATTAATGGGGTGATAAATAACATCCAATACAGCCCCTTGATACTTCCTTGGATCAACTCATAAGTGGGTTAGCCCTCCATTGATCCCACGGTTTCAATGGAAGCGGAAAGTAGACTCATGAGAGAGGAAATGGAGAAGTAAAGAAAGCAACAAAAATAAAATGATCACTCCACCTTTGTGTGAATAATTTCAGAAGATTTGGTGTGAATAAATTCACACTTTGAAAAAATGGTATCAAATTGAGATGTAGAAAAATATAATAAGAGTAGAAGAAGAACTTCTATTAAGAAACTAAAGTGAATTGAACAACTTACAAGTGAAAGACAAACTTGAGACAACAAAATCACAGCATGACATTACAATTGAACAAAGCATCCAAGATTCTCCAATACTCCAACACCAGTGCCTTAAATCAGAATTTTTGATCCCTTGGGTTGAGCCTCCAATAGTCTAAGTCTCCTCAATTAATTTTGGTAGGCCATAGGTTGGTGGAAAGTAAGGGAGAGTTTATTTTTCCACCCTTGACCCGAGGTGGCAGCCATCTTTCCTTCACCGAACAGATATGCTTGGAAGACCTTCTAGATGGCCGAATCAGAGTACACCATAGAATAAGAAAATGGAGATCCTGATTGCTTCTAACTTCCTGTACAATTTGGGCCCATTTAGAGTTGTGGATGCCTAGATATTATCATATTAGTTTGGCTGTTTTTCTGGACTGCAGAATCTGGCCCAGAATTTTATCTCTAACTTGGTCCACCTAGATGACCACAATGTAGGATGAATTAGAATTGGATCCTGAAGAGTTATTTGTTCCTATACATATCTTATATCATTCCACAAAATGGTGGATTCATTGGGCCTTTATGTTGAGTCACACAGTCTCATCAGTGGGCTGGTGCCCAATCAGACTTCTCCAGAATTGCTTCCTTTCGTCACAAAATATCCCCATCTTCTTCCATGAATTATCCATTGATCCCTAAATGAAACATGATCATATTTAAGTGTAAATAAATTTACCAAAATATCAAATTGAAATATGGATAATTAAATTCCTTAAAATTATAAGAATCATTGGGTACTTTAAATGATTTCCAAAAATGTACCACATAATAGTGCATTTTAAGAAGGTATTGCAATCATATTGTGAAATGATGTTCAAAGTGTAAAATGCACTAAAATGGTGTTTATGAATAAAAAAGAACATGAATATTATGTATATTAACAATGAATATTAGCCTCATTTAGTGGATAATCACTACTTAAAAAGAAAGTATATCTCGTTATGTTCTTAGTCAATATCATAAATGAATTCCTCATACTTATGTAATGTAACTTAAAACAAAAAATGGTGTTCGTTTACTTTTCATACAGGGAGACTAATGACTGTTTGTCCCAACACAAGTTTGTGATTTTCTTATTGTTAACTTTATCCTGATCATGTTTTCTATCCCTCACCATCAAAACTTAACACTTAGTTTATCATCCATATCCATGTTTTCCTACATGGAATCATAGTATGGGTTATCTTGGGTGACCATTATACCTCTCTTCTTTTCTTTTAAAGTGATAGTTTTATTGACTCTTTTTCTGATGTGGGACTTTCCATTATATTCTCAAGCCGAATTTTAAAAAATTATGAGGAAGAAATTTATTGTAGGAGGGGAGAATGTAACATCACAAGCTTCCATGGTACGTTTCCCTTTGAATAATGAAATGGCGTGCATTGTACGCAACTTCCAGATTCTAACACACCACAACCAATCAAACTAGCCGTTATGAATAGTAATACCTAATTTTTGAAATGTTATAAATTTTATCATTCAAAATTCACTTCATTTTTGGATTCGTAATATCAAAATTAGCTTAGGGTGAAATTTTGGTACTTTTTGGATAACTTTCATATTTTGATGAATAGTGAAAATTGCTAAATTTTAATTAAAAACAACTTTTTTAATCGAAATAATTAATAGTGATACGTTATTAATTTGAGTGGTTTTAAAGTATATTTAGAATATATTTTTACCATGTAATACAATTATGGTCATTGGATGTAATTTCACATTTAAACCAGACATAAACAAGTGTCAATCTTTTAATAGTTATTATCTCTTAAAACACGCTATTTGTTTTGACGACCGGAATTAATTTTTAAATTAATTAATGCAACTAATATGTTTTGAATTTGGTAGAATAGACATCATTTTTGAAATCATAATATCAAATATAGCTTAGGCCTAATTTTTGGTATTTTTCTGGAAACTTTCATTTTTTGATGAATAGTGAAACCACTAAGTGGTAGTTAAAAAACTGATTTTTTCATAAAACTTAATTTTACTGCTTTTGTGAATAGTAACTTTTTACTTTTATTTACCACGTATAAAAGTAAATAGGGTAATTAAGGGTAAAAATAAAATTAATATTACCCTAACACATGTCTCAATTCTATTTGATAAGTGTATCTCGACCAAAAAACAACCTTAGGAGTAAAATATTATCATTTAGGCCCACTTGTATTAGATTTGGACGTTTATTATTATTTAATTCAAAGAAGAGTTAAAAGAGTTAAAATCAAAGTTTGTTTACTAAAACATTTTTAATATAGGGTTATACATAAGATAAATTTGATTTTAAATATTCATTAGAAAGATAAAACGATTTCCTAGATAATGGTATTTTATTTATAATTTTTATACATAAAATAATTTAATTTATTTATGACACAACGGTGATGCAGTAATTAACTAATTAATGTAATATTAAAATAATTGATATTATAAATATAAAAATAAATTTAATTTGAGACTTTTTATGGATTCCATTGATTTTATAGGTTAATATGACATATTAGTATTGATTATATTAATTCTTTTCGAAGTAATAATGCTGTTATGAATTTATCAAAAACAAAATACCCAATAGTGTCAAAATTGACATAAAAGAGTTTTTAAAACAAATATTATATTATCAATTTATATTCAATTCCAAAAAATCTAAGGTTCAGCCAAGAAACTTTTATCATGATAGGTGAATCATTAATGGACCACTTGGGGGTCTCTTGGATGTATATAGTAAGTTTATTAACCATATAATATAAAAATACAAAGAGATATTGTAAAGGTGAAACTAATTAACTAAGAGTTAATACTTAAAGATAAGGTTAATATAATGATCCAAACCTGTCTAAAGTCTATTGGTTGAGCGGTTTTTGACCCATACCCACCTTAACCTCTAAATAATCCACTTTGGATCCATTATATACAGAATATGAATTTAATATAAAATAATATTTTTAGATTTTCCAAAGGTGCCCCACACCCTTCTTATAAAAGGGCACTCCCCCTTCTCACTAATTCACACATCCAAAGCCTTTTGGATCGGAAAAACTCTGCCCAAATACTCTCTCAACTTCCCTCACTACAACCTAGAGGCCTTAGTTTGGTCGGAAAGCCGTCCTAAGGAGCCCTTTTGATCAAATCAAAAGGAAGAACCCTAAGAAGAGGTAATGTTTTCACCACCCTCTTTCGAGTTCCTTTCTTCTTAAACTTATTATTTCTTTGTTATTTATATTCTAAAATAATAACTCCAGAATCTTCTATATATTGTGATGTTATTATAAATATCGTACAACCATATTCAGTATTCTATCCATCCTTTGAATGGCATGTCACCATGCGTGCATACGAACAGCTTACTGTCTCCACGTCGTGGTGTAATTGTCATTCAATAAATTTTTATTTGGATGGGTATAATAATGATGTGTAATTCATATAAATAAAAAATATAACATGATAATTATTCTGTATATATTATATATCATCCAATTATATATTATTTTAACATCAAAAGAATGATATTGTCGCTCGTGCGTATGTACGGACTACCGTCTCCATGAACGCGATGAGATTCATTCTCCATCATATCCATTCAAGTATAATTATCATTTGATGATTAAAAATAATGTTTAAGGACTTGATATAATTCTGGATATGAATAAGATACAACCTATCCATAACAAACACAACTTACGTAACAAAGAATATAAAATAAAACGAGTAAGTTAACACCCAAAATGACTATAATACTAATATATTATTAACAAATCAACGTTAAAATATCATATATGATATCATATTAATGTAAATGATTCTTGTATAATTCGATAACAATTATTTCACCATTATACAGGAGGTTAACCAATCGTTGACCAAGGAAAAAGTACAAAGTAAGGGGTTTCTTATCTCACTTTTAATTCCGTGAGAATTCCATTGTTCACCACTTATTTATTACATGTGGTGTGTGTACTGCCCATATTTGTATTCATTGTGTAATATAATTTAACTCATGTATATTTACATCATCATTGTATTATCCTTATTTCATGGGTGTATGTTTTGTATGTTACCAAATCAATAAGGGAATTTGAAATTTCAATTTCCACTCATTCGGCTTTACACATACTTCATTGATTATTTTACTCCAAGATTATGTGTAGAATCAATATTAATTTGATTATGTCATAAATTCCACTCCCCATTCTATGGATATACTTTTTATACACATAATAACTCCTTTGATAAATTATTAGGTCATCAGTATGAACTTGATAAGAGTAATTTTTACTCAATCTCGATTTTTTGACTTAAACATCCAATTCATTGGTGTTGTTTTTACAAGAATATGTGTGAATGTACTTTGATTTTTTGACACTGAATATCCAATCATATTGAGTGTATTTATATTTTTCACTCAGATTCTTTATCCTTAACCAAAGGATATGGACTTTATGGGAGATTTCATCTCAATTTATATTCCATTGAGACTTCTTTGTTGTTATACACCAAATCAGTTTTATGTGGTGTATGTAATGTACTTTTACATTGTATATCATGAATCCCTTTATTCTCATGATATTACAAAGTTTTAATTACCTCATTTATTTGTATTCAAGTGTCTCTCTTTTGGTTAGAAACTCTCACTAAAATACCATTTTTATATGTTTTAAAGACTTATTCTTCTAAATCTTTCTCATTAATGTCCATGTTTTAAAAATGGTTTTAAGGATTTATTTATATGGACATTAAAGTTTTAATATTAAAACTCCTTTTAAAAGTTTCAAAGTGGTATGGGACACTTTGATTCTAAAATCTAATTTAAATGGATTCTTGAAAAATATTGTGACTTTTAAATGATTTCAAGAAAAAGGGGGATATTTCACTCTAATTGTTTTGATGATTATTTTCATCTATGTCAATATCCTTCATCATTATCGATTGAGGTTAATATGACACAATACAATCTTACATATTGTATCGAATGAGTTATGTTTGACTGTGGATGTGCTATTTTTATACCATTCATGGTTTGTGGATAAAGTATTGACATTTCGTATGCTAGTTTTAATATGAATGTTTATGTTATGTTTAAAACTTTTCATATGAGGAATGCATTGGACTTAGTAAGTGACGGGTGGAGCCCGCTATAGATTCTTGATGCATACGTAGGTCTCATGAGACAAACTAGTGTCTTGGCACGAGGCCTTGACAAAATCGTTTTTTTAGTCTTGGCATGAGGCCTTGGCTACGTGGTTATGATATTCGGGCATTAAGCATTCCATCATTATAAAAGTGGTTATTAATATTTTCATGTGATTATTCAACTATTAGAATATCCATGTGAATAATAAAATGGAATAATTTCATTTTATCCATACCATATTATTCTAAAGTTCAAGTTTAAAAGGATTTTATTTTATTTATACATTGCCTTAAATTTTTATGTTTATTTATGAAAGTTTCCAATATATTGTTATCCATACTGAGCATCTGAGCTCACCCCTTTCAATGTTTTATTTTTTCCAGGATGTGAAGAACTATTTTATGAATGGCCTGCCGGGATAGTATGAGGGGATATGAAGACAATATGTTGTTTTAGTTTTTCACTTATTGATGTAATGTAAACTTTATGAATATATCTAGTGTTTCCAACGCTACTAAACTAATCGGTCTTTCGAGACTTGATCTTTCTTGTGATCATGCCAATGTTGTGTAATAATGCATTGACTCTAGGTATCTAGGTTCAGGGTGTTACAATATTGGTGTTATTATTTTATCACATTTGTAGAGTATTATATGGTGGAAAAAGATGAAAGGAAACAAAAGCATTTGGTTAAGAACTATACCTCTTTTTCAGAAAACTTCTTTATATATATAATTGAAGCATCCTAGGTTGGTTTTCTAACCATCCTAAGGCCTATAAGTCACGGGGAAGGATATTTCAAAGGTATTTGGATTGGTATTGGTAAATATAAAATTCTTAAAAGGGTGTTATGAAGAGATAATAGGAGGTTCCCTTTTATAAGTGAGGGTAGGGATGCTCTTGAAATTTCTTATAGTATTAAATTAATATAAATTAATTTTCTTAGAAAATGTACCAAAAGTGATATAATTATAATAAACGAAGATTATGTGTATAAATAATCTGATACTATAGATTTTGAATAATTTTAGCTTCTTTTTTACCCTAGCCACTTTGTTTTGACAATATATTAACACTTTTGACAATTATGAAGATATCAATGTTTTTTAATATTTCAGGATAAAAAAGTTATATTAAAAGGAAAATTGACCTACAAATGGAACATGTTTGATATTTTAATCTATATTCCATTACCTTTATAGGATATAAGTTTTTATTAATTTTAAATTATTTATTAAAATATTTTGTATTATAAAATATCATTAATTACATTTTTGAAACTACTCATTTAATTTGACATAGAAAACAAAATGAAAGCAAATAAATTAAAATATAAACTGTTATCACATCCCTAATAGGTTATAAATATCAATTAAATTTATGGGACACTATAAATTTCCAAAAAAAATACTTTTAATGTTTTTAAAATCTTTTACTCAATTTTTTACTGCCTGCACAAACACTCTATCAATGTTGTGTAAACATTTAATATAATTACTACTTCACAAAAATGTAAAAAATAAAATATCATAATAAAAATATAATTTTTATTTAAAATAACAATTTATAACCTTAAAAAAGTAAATTTTATCCTTATTATAAAATATAATAAATATTAAAAGTAATAGAGTGGAATTTTGATCTTTTATTTACTTATAGTTATATATAAGTCATTTTTAAAGAAAAATGGAAAAAAATTGTCATAAATTTAAATATTGTATTAGTATAGATTAAAAACACTCAACAATTATATTAAAGTTAAGTTTTATGGTTACTTTCAGACATCTTCATATTATACTTATCCTCTAATTACCAGATTTACCCTTACTGAGGTGCCAATTATTTAAAATTGTTAATATTCATAATGACCAAAAATAAAACAAAGATATTTACCAAATTTTTAACTCCTGATTCAAAATATAGAATCTATTTTTCAATATTATATTTATATATGTTTCATAAATTAATTTAAATATAAAACACAAATCATGATGGAAAATAGTTTTTTAGAAAAATAAATTTTTAAACCCAACAAATAACTTATACCAAAACCATATATAATGATGATTCATATTTAATTAATTAGAATATTTTTAATTAAATATTAATTATTTTAATTTAGTGTCTAATGGTAATTTTTAACTACTTTATTTAATGAAAAAAAATGATTGTTGAACAAAAATCATTATTTTCAAAATTCACTAAAAAGTTAATCTTTTTATAAAAATAAATAAATCACCCAAAGATAATTTTAATACGATTTTTTAGATAATGAAATTGATTTTTTCAAATAAAATGTCTATATTTTTTATATAAATCTTTTAAATAAAAAATAGAATATATATAAACAAATTTGAAGAGAATAAAACTATTTTATTTTTGTTAGGAAAATTACTTAATATTAATACAAGAAATATATATCTATAAAATATAATTAATTGATATTAACATGAAATGAAAATTATTTATTCTAACCTTAAGTTTTTTATTATAGAAATAAATCTTTGGCCAACATAAAAATGAAAAAAATTATGGATAACAATAACTGATAATATAGTAATGGGAATTCATAATGTCAGACATCTAAAATATATCATCTAGGCCTTCTATAAAGACATATTAAAAAAAGATAATGATGCCCTCATTACCCTATTTTAGTTGTCTCTAGAGACCTATAAGTTCACTAATGGGATATATAATTCCAAACCCCACCCATCACATAATAGTCTAATTCATTACATCACATAATAAAATATTACATGGAATAATTTTCCTGGAATGAAAATTATAAATACTTAACATAATTTATCATTCAGGAATGTCTTACCAGATTGTCTCATTTAAAATAAATAATTATATTGTAAAAAAAATCACCAATCAAACAATGAATAAATATTTCATTGTGAAATCCCTTAAACAATAACTATAGATTTGATAATGTATACATAAATACCCTTAACAGGTGAAGGATATCTGATTGTAGTCATTTTTTGTTCATAAGGACTAAGGTTTCAAGGTATCTAGGAATCAAAAAACAATAATTTTAAAAATTTCTAAACTAGTATGATGATATAAAAATATTTCATAATTGTTTATAAAAGCTATAAAGATGATCTAAGAATATCCCCCATGAGCTACAAATTAGGTGTACAATAAAGTCCCATTCACCATGGAATAAAATAATAGACATTATAGTGACCATACTTTTCAAACATAGATATTACATATTACTAGATGAATATTAATTACATAACATAATGATCCATAATAAAATCATGTAGTTCTGGTTCCTTTGGAAACATGGGAACATAGACAAATTATTCATATAAGGTCTACATAATCTCCAAATATGTTCTTCATATTAGTCACCCTTATTAGAAAAATCATTCATAAAAAATTTCTTCATAACTTGGGGAAATTAAACTTATAAAAGGGTGATATTGGATGCTCAGTATGGGTAAACAAGGGATATATTGAATATCACTTAATCATAGCATGAGAATAAAGGTATAAAACCTGATATTAGCATTTTAAAACCATACACTATATATCATAGATCATAATATTGATTCCCAAAATAAATCATAGAAATTTATATGACATAAATTATAAATGAATTAAGAAACATGATTCATGAGATCATAAAATTGGCCTAAGACTTAAGTTTTGGCATATATATATATCTGTGTGTGTGTGTGTAGAAAATCATTTCCTTAGAATTAAAGGATCACTAACAATATTTTCATACAAAATTTGGTACAAACCCCATTCCATCATAGTATTCATAGTTCACTCCCAATAAAATCATTGTATATATATTCCCTTACTAAACATGGTTAACTCCCAATTCCACCCCTATTTATCTCATGAGATATCCATCCTTACTAAATGAATTAGAGGGATATATAATTATGTTCCCACCCTTAACATAATAGAAATAATATATATGTGTTTTAGAGGATCAAAAAATATTCATCATATCATGAACAATGAAAATGAATCAGGTTTTACACACATTTCATATAAGCAGAACCAGTGGAAAAAATGGATTTCGTAAATATTTCATCATTTAATTATAGAAATACCCTAGGAAAAGAAATAGTTTGCCTAAATATATTTTCATAATAATAATATACCATAAAAAGAAATAATAAGGATGATTTTATTTGATTATTACCCCATTTTAAATTCAACTAACATTAATGTTTGTCATGGTGGATGAAAAGGTATTAAAAATTTCACTTGAAGCATGTCTTGTTTAAAATACCCTTTTCACTTTAAAATCCCCTGTTTAGAATATAAATTATTTAAAATTATTAAATAAAACCTTTTTCAAAAAATTTTCCTTAAAAATTGTAAAGTAAGCTTCAATGGATTTAGTATTCATGATGATGATAAATTTTTTCATGCGGTATAATTCAAAAAAACATTTAATGCACACATTTACAAAAAATTAAAAAATTACTTAATTCATAAAATGATAAAAAGATTAATTTTTAAATCAATTTGTAAAAATTAAATAATGTTTGAAATTTTACTTAAATAACCATACCATAATATTAATAAAACCCTTGAAAACCTATTTAGAAAACATGGATATTGCAAAAAAGGTTTTTTCGGCCAATATGAAACCAATTCCATTAACATTTTCAGTAAAAATTTGAATGTACCGCATTTGAAATATGACAAGAAGTTTACTTTCAAATATTTTTATATAAGTTCAAACATGTTTAAAAATGAATTTAATAAATATTTTAATGACAGTAAAAATAATTACAAAAACATTTTAAATAAAATATAGACAACAAAGGAAATCATTATCGACTAAAGAGATAAATAATACTAGTTTTACTTAAAAACATTATTTCGGTTTCTTGAGAACATAATAATTGTAAAATGAATGGAATGTATGTAATCTCCATAAATAAAAATAAGATAAAAAAGGACTAATATTTGGGATATATATATATATTACATAATTTATTCATCATAAATTTAAGCATTAACAATCCTAGTGAAAAATAGATTGTAACATAAAACCCATACCACTTGGGTAACATTTGATTCATAACGCCATGAAATAAATATATTAAAATGGAACATTATAAACCATAAAAATAAGTATATTAATGATATAATAAATCAAATTCTTATTATATACACCCTATAAAATAATTTTTGTGTATGAAATAAAATATGTCTCAACAAAACAAAATTGAGACGAAGAACCCTTACCTCAAGTATGTATTTCTTAATAAGTACTCTATGCTCCGGTATAATAAATTTAAATTTATTATAATTCTATACTATAACAATATTCATAACTATAATACCCTAAATGTTTTACTTTTATCACCTTATTAGTCATTTATAAACAATCCTTCATTATCACCATCATCTTTAGGAGAAAACTCCTTCATTTTTCATGTATGTTTTTGTTCAACAGTTATAGTCCATGCACTTTGATCATAGTTTCTTAATCTATATATTGTTAATAATAATATAAAAGTAAAATTTATTCATTATATACATAATTTTCACCATTCATATAAATTATTGAAGAAAAATTAGTTACATCACTATGTGATTGTAGTTGTCCATACATATGCACGAGTGATGTTTCTGTTTTCCGATAGATGGAAAAAGGTAGATAATACATAACCTTTATTGAAAAATTAGTTTATTATAAATATCATATATATATATATATATATTAATTCTTACATAATAACCAACGAACAAAAATGGGGATGAAAAATTAATTATTTCACTCCGTAGAGGTTGTAGTCCACATGTACTCATGAGTAATACTTTCATCTCCCATTTGATAGAGAAGATGAGATAAAGAATTTTCCATAATAATAATAATATTTAATTATATTTATGATACTATATCCATCATTTTTTATGGATACAACAAGTTTAGATTAAGTATAAGAGTAAATAAAATTGAAATAGCTTGGTTAAGCTTTATACCTATTTATTGAGAGATCGCCTTTCACTTACTTCATAAGCCTTGAAGGATTGATCTTAGGAGAATACCATAATCTCGAGGATAAAACTAAATAATATACGAAGGTTTTGAAGAATTTTTTTAATATAGAAGGCTTGAATTGTGTGAATAAGGTTGTAAAATAGGTTCCCATTTATGAGTGAGGGGTCCAACACACATGGAATTCCTTTAAATATTTTCATGATATAAGGTCACATTAATTGGAAGTGTCTCAAAATATAAAATTATTTTAATTTATTATAATATATTTTCTAAATACCTTCCAAAAAAATAATTTTATAGTTTTGAGTCTCAAGCCTACCATTATTTCTTGGTTTAACCACCCAAGTAAACTTGTTGTAACATTAATCATGGTATAATAATTACAATTTCTACTAATCAAAAGGAAAAAAATAAGTTAAAACTATTAAATTATATTAATTATCTATATTTAAAATATTGAATCCATCTTATGAGATTCTATTTCTATAAGTGTAAGTATTAAATTTTAACTATGTGTAGAAACTATAGTAAAAACTCGTTTTAGTAGAAAAAATAAGCATAAAACTTAATTTTATTCCATGACTTATAAAAACCATAAATGAATGATAAATTACTATATTTAATAAATACTCATATAATTCATTAAAAATAAAAATAAATAGATATTAATATAATTTATTAATATAAAAACACATTCTGTGCCTAAAAAAATTTTAAAAAAAAATGTGTACTTAAGCTCAAAAATGAAATTATACCAAAATCAAGTATGATAATGATTAAAATTTAATTAGTTATATATTTATAATTAAATTAGACTTAGGTTAATTTATGAGAAAATTAAATATATAAAGGTAATTTTACTTAAAAGGAAATGATGTTTTTTTTATAAAAATCGGTATTTTCACTACTCGCTAAAAAATAAATCTTTTTTGAAAAATCCTAAAAAATCACTATAAGATAATATAGAAAAGCTGACTCCAAAAATTATATTCATTTAATTAAATAATATTTTTAAAAATGGTATAATGTTTTTATCATTTTTGTGAAAAAATGAAATAAAACATATTTTTTGAGGAAAATATATTTTAAAATAATAAATGACTTTATTGAAAATTCATTACTTATTTATTAGGACTAAATATATAAATTTGAAATAATTAAACATTTTAAAAAAAATTAATAAATTGTTTGTTAATATTTATACCTTAAAATTTAATATCGACATTACAACATTTTCAAGCTCCTTTTTTAATTTTTTTAAGGAAAATGGTCTTCCAAACATTTTCAAGATCTCTTTATATGTTTTCAAAGAAAAAGGTTCTATCTAAGATGGCATCTGTTGATATTACTCAAGCCCTTTTAGGAAATGATCCAAATTTTCTATCCATATTATATATTGAATAGTTTTTTTATACAATTATTCTTATGACACTTTTTTCTATTCTGTTAGTTATATTCTTTTGAAACCCTCTTCTTTTCACATGTTATACTTTGATGAACTGATTATTAAAATTATCTCTTTTCTGAAGTATATAATGTTTTTAAATTCTAATGATACCCATTTCATTTCACATGATATGATTTGATGTTTATAAAAAAATATAGATTTTAGTGGGTCATGATATGATTAATGATTTATTTTCTTGTGGAATATGTATGAATGATTTTATTATGAGATGTTAAGGACCTATATCTTCCTTCTATTCATTGGGTAATGATGGATGACTCATGAGTATAAATGTCATGCGTGAACGTGATTAAATTTTCACCATGTTATTCATTGACCTGGTTTCATGTCCACAAGTTTTTGTGAACCTGATTAAATGTTTACAATGATAAGAGTGAGCCTTATATTGTGTTTACAAAGTTATGCATAGACCTGACTACATGTTCATATGTTTATGTTTGAATCTGATTACAAGTTCACAACTTTATCCGTGAACCTGATTACATGTTCAAAATCTTATTCATGGACCGTGTTTCATGTCTATAATTTTATGCATGAACATGATTAAATATTCATACTGTTATGCATGGACTTAGTTACATTTCCATAACTTTATAAATGTGCCTCATTTCATTTCCATAATATAATGAGTGAACCTATTTCAACGTATACATGTTTACAACGTTATAAACCAATGTTCCTGCCACAAATCCATTGCCTTATTCCTATGTTATGCATTGATGAATTATTCTCTAAATACTTTTATGATCATTACCTTATGAACTTCCAATCTTTACTATGATCTCGAATATTCAAGGTATGATCTTAAAATGTTATACTCAGTTTTCATACTCATTTGTTCATGTTATATCTATTAATTTCCTTTATTTACCCTTATTGAGTATCTACGTTCACCCCTTTCTTATTTTTCCTTTCCCTAGGTTATGAATAAAGGTTTGAGGTAGAAGTACTAATGGTGGACATATTTATGTGAGATGTTGAAGATCCTTTACCACGATAGTAGATTTTGTTTCCACATTTCAAAATACACTTAAATATTATGGTCCTTGGGCATGTTTTTTTTAATGTACTGAATATTCATATAAAATAATGTAATATCCTTTTATGTTCATCTTCATATGTTATAAAATATATATATAATAGCTTGGTGTTCAAAATTCTTGAACAGTTATGATATTTAATTAGACAACCAAAAATCATATTCAAATAGAGAAATATATCAGGGTTTTGTTGATGAAAATACTGATTCAAAGTCACAGGTGAAAGAGTCCAAATTTATGAAAAAACAAAATGGTTGTTAAAAATCTAGGTATTTTGAAAGCACTAATTTTAATCTGAAAAAATTTAAAAATTGTGATTTAAAATGGACTAAAAATATTGATAGTTTTAATAGGGACTTTTATGTGGATAAAAAAATCTATAACAAATATCCAAAATCGATATTCATTAGAAATAAGAAAATAATGTGTTAAAATATGAATAATAAACTATTTTTAGAGTTAAGTATTACATCAATGGATATTATCGGTACTATAGAGGATTTTGAAACATGAAAATAATATGTTTTTTAAATTACCAAAATTAACATAAGTCTCAATTTTTGTAGAGAAAAACATTATATAGATTTAGTCCACTCAAAAGAGATAAGTTTTGATACAATCTAAAAAATCAATACTAACAATTTTGAACAATTTTCATCCATTATAAAAGTCTTAGAGAAGATGTAATCATTAAAATTAGGTTATTGGAGATTGTATCACCACTTTACCTACCACATTGAGTATGAAATATAGTAATTTAAAGACTCGTAATAATAAATTAAAAGGAAGATAGAAGGATTTGATTTTTAATGTTTTATTATGGGGTTTCGTTTATGTTACACCAATAAATATTTCTCCATTTAAAAATGTTTCATAGTGGTGGATATGGGGGTTTTTCACCAGTAGGTTTCAGACTAAGCTATCAAAATGTCACTTTTTAATTTGTTTTAGTTAAATGAAAATACTAAAATTTGGAAAATATATGAGTTAAATTAGGTTAAATGATAAGAAAATAGATTAAAATTAGAAAACTTCTTTATTGATTATAAATTATAATCAAAATTTAACTAAAAATAATAAAATAATGAAGGTAGCGTTGGAAAAATTCTTTCTTAAGAAACTCTATTTTCATTAAATAAAATAATTATCAAGTTATATTTATCAATGGTCTCTCAAATTTCTCAAGTGAACACCTAAATTTCATTGAAACCATTTTTAAACCCCAAATATGGTGTTGATGGACATATAAAAGTTATGTGATTACCATATGATGTCTAAGAAACCAAAACAAGTTAAACTCATTAGGATCAATGAGGAGCCCATGACTAAAGAAATTTAAATAATTAGAATAATTTCATTACTTTAAAATGTTGAACAACATTCAAGAAAAAAAATATAAGAAAATAAATTAAATAATTTAAAGTGATCTCCTTCAATCATGAATTCGTTTTTCAGAAAAATATAATATGAATAGAATAAAATGCCAAACTATAAAGGGAAGAATATTTGGATCCCTTCTGCTACCACCATATGATGTTTAACCCCTCATGGATCAGTTAATTTTTACTAGACTCCACTTATCCATCCATTCTTCTCTTTTACAACCGACTCCCTCAATCTCATTATCTGTAGGAATGAATTATATATTATAATAAATAGTGGAAGGGGTGATAAATGTTCCATATAGTTTCTGGACCCCATATGTTGGCTCTGTTTTGGGCCACCACCCAAACAATCATGAAATGGATTATTATATAAATTTGTCCAAAGTAGAATTCATTATCAACCCCAAATATTTTATATTCTCTGGACATGTGTTGAAAAGTTATGGCTACTTTATTTATGTGTACTTTTTCTAGCCTAAGTGTCTCTTTAACAGCCTCCAATTTCACTCACCACTTGACTGTATTAATGATTTTGATTCATCCTTATATTTAACATAGGGATATACCTATCAGTCTAATATATTTTACCAATTTAATCACTCCATTTTCACACATTTATCCCGATTTATAGCTCTTTTAATGGGGTGGTTTCAATTATATCAACCAAGAATATGTTACACAATGACTGATTAATTTGGGCCCCAATAAATTCGAATTAACAGTTAGTCCACTTGAAAATGTTTAATCCCACAAGTAAAGGGTACATAAAAAATAATTTTTAATATTGGATCATTATTGAAAGTTTTATGGCCAAAACACCCAAGTTATAAAAAATATTAATATTATAGAATTATATAATTTTCATAATTTAGCACAAAACTCATAAAAATTTCTAAAATAGTGCACTCCCACATAAAATGATATATTTTTGTGTATTATATTGTTTAAATACACATGAAAAGTAATGTAAATATTATCCCTATAAATTCCCCCACACATAGCACTTAGAATACTCGAAAAGTGAGGACTAATATCAAATTAGGGAAAATTAAAAACACATACACTTAGAATAATTATTTCCTCATATCATACAAACAACACACGGTCCTTATATTAATTATCTCTCAACACTCAAATAATGGTTTTAAACAAGGATTTTCTCATTCAAAATCATGTAAGAGTCACTATGGGATTGATAACATTAATCATCTTCCCCAAATGTGATCCAAGAACATGTGATTACCATGAGATATTATTATTTTTTTATGTGGCTTTAGGTTGGTTGTTTTTATATGTCAAAACCACTCATTTAGAATAAAACGGTTTGGACTCTTGTTGAAGAAAAAAATCATGAATCGAATTTTTACCCATTTATGGACCCTCTAAACTCCCTTAGATGAAAATAAACTCTAATAATATATAAAAGCCTCTTTTACATCCCCTGGAATCTATATTTTTATATAAAAAATGGCATTTCTAATCTTCTTTTCTTCAAATATCTAGTGAGGAACACATTTCGTTATTTGGGAAATCAGAATGGCTAAACACCTTTTTCCTGAAAAACTCTAGTGGGGCATAACTTTGAGGAATATATTTTTCTAGATGTAAAAACATATCTTCAGAATTTTAATTTCTCCACAAATCAATACCAAATGATTTGTCTCTCCAAAATTCATCTCTCCCCCCCCCCCACACATACTTATCTTCCAATAGATCATGAATTGTCACTATTATAGCACTATAGAAAGGGAACATTTTCTTATGAGGAGGCAAGATGATTAGAATTGCATATATTCTATGGTATTATAAAGATAAAATGTACAAAGAAGTCCAAATTTAAATTGATTCTCCAGAAAATTCTGATTTAAATAAAAATAATTACCTTAATAATTAAAAACCTAAATGCCTCACCCCTCACGTTTTGACAGAAATAAATCATGTTCTAGTTAAAATAGGCATTGATTGGTTCTCCCAAAAATGATGTAAATTCCAAGAATATGTCCAAAGGTGGTTAAAAGAATCACAAGAATAATATTTCAATGATAAATGCATTAAGGTGTGTAATTAGATTTATAAATTATATTTATTTTCATGAAATTTCCAACTCTTTTAACATGACACAATGTCATTTTCAGTATTTATTTATATTTAGTATCAAGGGATAAATTTACTCACTCATTGATATGAATTAAAAAATTAAAATGGAAATCATTTAATCTCATAATCATTTTTAGCATAAAATTTGGAAATAAAATATACAAAATTATAGAAGAAAACCCACAAAATTTGAAATAAAAATTGAAGAAAAAACACACACAGAATCCTAATAAACAAATAATCCCCCCCCCCCCCGTACATACACACTTATTTTGTTCAATGTCATTATTTTATAGAAATTAAAATTGTAAAATTAAAATCATGAAGATAAGATATGACCAAAAGAAAATAGACAGAAAAGATAAAACTGGTTTTTATTAGGTATAAACACCCTTGATATATCCTCCAAAAAGATACAACTTGTAAACAGATAAGGAAAAAAAATAAAAACATCAAATATTTTATTGATATAAATAATATAAAAATTAAAAATTAAATATAATATAAAATATCCTTTGTATGAACTCCAATGTTTGTGTTAGGATTTCACTTCACTTAGTCAGGAAGTTCTAGTTGGTCATCCCCAATACGAATATGGGTATAGTTTCTTTCTAATGAACCACCAAAAAGAAGTTTATCCAATCTTTCTAGAATGTAAAAACATGTATAATCTTCAAAAAATATATTTCTTCAACTCCCCCGCCATGAATTTTTGGTTCCAATGATGTATTGGAATATTTAATGAAATATAGGAATAATTTCCAAAGGCTTTACCCTCATAAATTACCTCTTGTGGTAGCTTATTTTGTATCCCAGGTTTTGTTTTATCTTCAATTTCATCTTTAATAATTATTTACTCCTTGAAAATCAACAAATCATCACCATCCACATGTGTTCCAGTGTACTCTTAAATTTGGAAAACTATTTATTCTTTAATTTCAGATACAGCTTCTTTTTCATATGAAAATCAAGTCCACTCAGAAGAAATGGGAACAAAATCTACAATAGAATAAGATGTTAAAAATTTGTTATCAAAATTATCTTCAAACTATGGATAAAAATTTAATAATTCTATGTGTAGATTTTAAGGTTCTAGCATTGTTTGGGAGTGGATGACAGCTGTATTGAAAGTGTGAAATAGTTCAAGTTCCTCAAAATTTGAATAAAATTCAATGGCTCAAGGGTTTATTCCTCTTTGTATTGTGTTTTAGACTAGGGTTTGGAATTTTAAATTTCAAAAAATGGGGCTTAACTTGAAATTTTCTTCTCAAAAAAGTCTCCAGAGTATTCTTCCAATGACATTTGATTCATTAAGGACACATAAATTGGGGAATTTGAGATAAATTCATCCTTTAAATTTTAGAAAAAAAAATATTCCAATCTATATTTGAATTCACCCAAAAAAAGGATCTTCAATATTACATATTTTCAGGAAAATATTTTCCATTTCTTAAGAATATTTTTAATTTTTTAGTTATTAAAATTATTTTAAAGCAGTGGAATGAATTTCCATTTTAATACTTACTACTTGAGTATTTTTTTCAGTCGCCTAAATTCTTTTTTGGATCATCAAATTAGTTTCTTAGATAAAGATAGTATTTTAATGGAATTGAGATATTAAAAATTACTTATTTTATGACTCCAAAAATTTTTGATCATCATAACTGGTATAGGAGTATTCACAATGAAAATATATTTTAATATATTTTTTTAAAGACTGTCAATTAGTGGTTAAAATCATTAAAATTCAAAAACAAAAAACAAAATTAATAGGTAACCTCCAAAGAAATGGTTACAAATTGATTATGGAATTTTAGCCATGTTACCCAATCAGTATATTCCACTTTAAATATGTATAATAGTGATGAACACAGTGTTTTCTCACAACAAGGTTGTGGAGTAAGCTGTCAAACATTCACATTATTAATTTCATTATATTAAATGTAAAAAAAAAATTGGGGATTAAAATAAGTTAAACTAAGTAAAATTATAATAAATCAGATTACAACTAGAAATATATCTTAGTTATTAAAAATAATAATCAAACCAAACTAAAAAGTACTAACTAAATAAGTTAATGGTTGGAAAACATCACTCTTCGGGCACTTCCTTCATCATTCTCTAAATGAACAATCAAATTATATTTATAAATTCACACTAAAAGACCTTCAAGTGAACACCTAAATCTACTAGACACAATATAGGGACCTAAAATATGGGTTTATATCATTTAATCAAAGTGATACAGTCATCTCAATACCTCCAAGAAACCAAAATAGAATAATCTTTTTGAGCTCAACGGGTAGACCATGAACAAAGACATTTAAACAATGTGAATAACCACATTAATTTAATGGGTTAAACGAAATTATAAATCAAAATAGAATAAAATAATTTCAATAATTAAAATATACCTCCTTTAATCATGAAAACGGTTTCTAGAAAATATAATAAGAATATAATGAAGTACCAAACTCAAATGTAAAGAATCATCAGATATTCGCTGCCACCACCACATAGAGATTAAACCTTCATGGCTTTGTTACTTATTAGAATAATCTTACTATAAATAAATTATTTTCTATAACATCCCACTCCCTAAGTCTCACTATCTTTTATGATTAAGTGGATATGAGAATAAATAGAGGATAGGGGGTACCAAATGTTCTTTTCAATTTCTGTCCTAGGACTTTGGCCTCTATTTTAGGCCTCTTCTTAGCCGAATCAAGACTGGATATATTCTATAAATTTGTTAAAAATTAAATTATATGTAAACAATAAAAACTTAATATTATTTTGACACATTTAATAAAATTTAAAATCACTTTATTGAAGTTAATGTTTTCTAACTAAAGTGCCTCTTCAACTTTCCCCACTTGAATGTGCCACTATACCATATTAATGAATGAGTGTAAACAATATATTTTATGGAAGAATGATTATTTTAATCTAGAATAATTCAATTTGGAAACCATTATCTAGATTTATACACCATTTAATGAGATTTTTTGTCATATTTATATTAAAAAAATGAAATACTAATCTCAGTGGGGATTGAAATACATTACATCGATCGTGAACAAACAAGGGAATCATATTATTCAAATGTGGATGTTTTAATATATTTATTAAATTATATAGTAGTAAGAGTATTAATTTCATTATGACATACATAATGTTCATACTAATTCCTAAAATTTTAATTAATTAATTTTAAATAATCACCCTTATTTTAAGTAAAGTCATTTTTTTTCTTCAAAAATATATTTTCTAAAAAAATGGTGTTTGTTGAATTTTATGAGTGAATAATATAGATAATTTTTTAAAATTTTAGAAAATAAATTTAAATAATTTAATTTAATTTTTGAAATAATAATATCAAGTTTTCTATAGGGTGAAAGTTTTGCTTTTTTCAAAACATTATAGGTATTCAGTGAATAGTGAAAGACACCAATTTTTGAAAAAATGTCTTTTAATTTTACTAAGTTAAATGATTTAAAAATACCATTATGTTTTAAATTTGATTTAAAGTAACATTATTATTATTTATTAATATTTCACCCAATTTAATTCTTTTCAATATGAATTATATTTTATTTTGAAATAAGATTGCTTTTGGGTTTAAAAATAGGAATTCTCTAAAAAATGTTTTAAAGTACATAATGTTTCTACTTTTTAATTTATTAAAAAAATACCTATTGGGGAATGTTTTAAATGAAATTTAAAGATTATATATAATTAAATATTAATTTATGTTCACACATTGATTATTATTATTCATATAGTTAATATAAAATCATCTTTTTCTTGAAAAAAACATTTCTTAAAAACCTTCATTTTCATCGCATCTATGGGTTTTATTTTAAATTTAATTTTTATAATTATATGAATTAAATTTAGAAAAATATATTCCATATTTGGATTCATAAGTTAAAAATTATTTTTTAGGTTATTGTTCATTTTGAGCCATAAGAAAATTACCGTGGTAAAAAATGATATAACACAGTATAGGTAAGATAATGAATGGGGTACAATTTAAAAGTTAAAAGATTAAAATGCCTAAAAAAGACCAATTCTAACATCTTAGTGCACATGGTCGCAACAAAAGACCAATTCCAAGGTCCTTGAGGGGTTTGTCAAGGAGGTGATATTCAAGAGGTAATTTTCTCAAACCATCTCTCATAATTTCTTTTCTTCTTCTATTTTATCCCCACCTAATTCATCCATAAAGGCATAATAACTCCAGTATAATTTATATAAAATAATTATATTTTTATAATTTAATATCTAATATCCATTCCTTTTCTCATCTCCTCTTCTTTAATGAAATGAAACCATTTTCCAAATTGTAGTGGTAAACCATCTCTTTGGACAATGATTTCTCTTTTTCCATTACCACCATCAATGCTGGTTATAAAACTATTATTCTAGTTAAATAATATTTTAATATATATTTTATAACTTTCTTCATGTTTCATAACTAATATGAAAACATAATAGTAATTAAAATGAAACAGGTTCATGATGTTCATAAAAACCACAAAAATAAACTAAACATTTATCATCAAGGTTTTATCAAACTAATTATCCTAATGAATGAAATAAAAATGATATATGGGACTTTTTAAACTTATGGATGTTCAAAAGTATTATTAATTAATGCGTCATAAGATTTTATAAAATCATTAAATAAAGTATTATAAATATGAATATATTTTATTAATGATTTAATAACATTCTTTAAACCGTTATAAATGATATTAAAGTACACAAAAACTAAAGAGAAGTGTTAAGTAAGGGTTTCTCATCTCACTTTTACTTATTTGTGATATATTCTTTATTTACTACTTATTTATTTTGTGTGTTGTATATACTACCCTTTGATATATAATATCTTGGATATAACTTTTTTATTGTTATAATTGTTTAATAATATAATTATTACTCTTATGGTTCATCCCATTTGACTATTTTTGATGTTTAAGGGAATTCTTAATGTAATTTTCATTCTTTGGGTTAAAATTCAACTTCATTGATAATGTCTCACTAATGTTATTTTTAAGGTACTTCCCTTTTAAAAAACATATTTTTATGTTTCTTTTTACAGAATTTATAAATGATTTTTTAAATATATGGAATGAATAGAATTTTCAGATTTCATATATCTTTAATATTTTTAATTTTACTTTACAAGTTCAGATGGTTATTTTCAAATAAAATTTTTTCCTCTGTATATGCATAACTTCTCTAAAAATATCTAATTTTGAAATGAAAGGGATATTTTAAAAAATATATATAATGAAAATATTCATATTTTATGATTATGATATGGTTCTTGGAAATTATTTATGGTGATGGGTGGTTATGTTATAATCCAACGATAAGTGGTTCTATGATACACCAAGGACATGTGGTTACATTATTAACCAATGACAGGTAGTTCTGTGATAAAACAAGGAGAGGTTCTTACGTTATAACCATCAATGCATTGAGAAATAATGATTTGGAGGTTCACCATACCGGTTAATCCAATTATAATAGTGATATAGAAATAATTTACCATGTTACCTACTTGTATTTTATATTATTTATAATTATTTTCAAGGGAAATGTATTGATTTTCAAAAGGTAATATAATGATATTTTTGGGAAATGTTGTTTATTTTTCTGGATGAAAGGGTTGGTTTTTATGAAAATGTATTTATGGTTATTTATTAGACTAATGGTTTCTTTCATTATAACCCATAAAAACTATTTTTTCAAAAATCTAGTTTTAGAATGTTTTTAACGTAGTTTACTGAGTATTTGGTATAAGGATGAGATCAAGTGGAAAATTGAGAAAAATTTCACAAATAGAAACCATGTTTTATTTTTAAATACATTTGATTTTTGAAAAAATTGATACTTCTTATAGGTATCCACTTGTAATATATATATTTACTATTTAAGGGTTTTTCCTAATTCTATAAAACTATAATCCTAAAATTTCTTTGGTAATGAAAGAAATATAATTCTAGTTTAACATCACTAGAATATGTAACTTTTAAGGATAGTTACTTACATTTGGTATTAGATAATGGTTTATGAATCATTGAAGTTTATAATGTTTCTTTGTGACGTTTTATTAATAATTAAAAATATCATCTTGGGTAAATAATTTTAGGTATGATTATAAGTTCAATGTCTTAGATAGATATTTTTTTGTTTAAAGTGATGTTTTTCTAGGAGATAAATGATATTTTTGGGTGATTTTATTTATAAACTTAATATATTTTTTAGGAATTATTTGAAGGTTAAATTATTATAGAGTCTTAATGGGTATCATATTTAAAAGGACCATTTTCATTTAAACATGTAATAATTAATTTCATTTTATAAGGATGTTATTCTCTATAGATTAAGTATCTATTATACAAATGGAATTAAGAAAACATTCAAAATATTATTATACCTTTATAATTACTTCATTATCACAATTGTTAAAAAATAGTGTTCAAATCGTTTTAACAGCTTTCAAAGTATTCAAAGAACATGAAAAACACTTTTTAAACTATATAACACCTTTTTTATACAAAAATTTTATGGGTCATGGTTTATTATCATTTTATTTATAAATAAAAACTTTACCAACTCTCTCAAAAAGGTAAATTGGAAAAAGGAAATGCCCATTTACTATTTGGAAGGTATGCATCATGCCAGAAGATAATGGGGATATCAAAGAAATACTAAAGTATGGATTTATGGTATAAATTATTTTCTAATATTATAGGAATGAAAAAATTTTGGTTTCATATTAATGAATAATAAATATATAATTCACATCTTTTATTATAGGGGTGAAGTATTAAGGAATAAGATGATGAAGAATGGTTAACAATTTAATAAGGAAGTTGAATAAAGTATTTGTTTATGTATTGGGTTTCCAAATTTATGATATCTTGTTATTCTCTAAATATCATAGTAATCATGAAATACCTAAGTATTTTTCTATGGTAGGTTTTGTTTCAAATACTTTGTAAACAAATTTTAGGTGGAATTGATAACTTTGACAATTGGTACAGTGAAAATGTGATACTTTTGGGCCTCATTTATTGATTTTTGATAAATTTTTAAGTTACATATAGAAAATAATTATATGATATGAAAAGGGTTATTGGAGGAACAATGCAATTACTTTTGGTGGACATATTTTTAAAGGTATTGGAATTCGTTTTTGTTTTGATACAATTATAGGTTTTTAATTTTTGGGATTAAAAACGAAAGGTATGGGTTAAAATTTGTGTTTAAATATATTAAGGTTTTTTTAGGATGTATCTAATATTTCAATAATTTTTTATGTATTATGATAATATTGTTTTAGAAAATGGCACCTCTTAGACCATTTGAAACCCTTTAATGTTTGGAAAGGTCATGGGGATCGAACCCACAAACGAAGGGAAACAAGGGTGAATCACCTACCACAGGAAAACACAAAGTCTGAGTTAGTATGTTATTTCTATTTTTAGTTTAATAATTTAATCTATGAAAACATAGTCTATTTGGGAATATTTTTTATATCCTATAGATAACCATTGTATTTGGAAAATAATTAGGTGTTTAAGTGATTAATGATATTTCAAAAGACGTTCACTATTTTGGGAACCTTATACGGTCTAGATAAATAGAATACTTTTAGATTTTATTTGAGAAATAAAGGATGAATTATCTTTTGATAAAATTTCTAATTTATATTTATTCTTTTTATTTATGGAAATGATTATGTGACTAGTGAATTTACATTTTGTTATGAGACTTTAGGATAGATTGATATTATTTGAAGATAATTATTAAATTTATCAAGGAATTTTATGTGATCAAATACTTTGGATTAATGGATTTAAAATTTTTGTTTATAATATTTTGAGGAATATTATAGATAGTTATTTGTTGAATGAAAAATATTGAATTATGGAGATCATAGTAATTTTTCATCAAATACAGGTTTATTATTATTATAGAATTACATTTTCTTGTGTTAAACATTTTGGTTTTGGTTAATTACTAAGGACAGGAGGAATATAATTTTACAATTTGGTGTACATTATGAAAAATAAAATTTTATTTTGATGCATTAGGTATAAAAAAATCATGTTGAAAAATCATCATTTAAAACACTATGAGATTATGGTGGAAATTGATTAAAGGATTAAATTTTACTTGTAAAATAAGTATTTTTCATTATTATGTTTCTCTAGGAATTATAATAATTCCTCAAATATAGGAACAGGACTTTTGAACAAATGTGTTATTCATTTACTTTTCTTATCGATAAATTAATAACCTTTTAACCCATCACAAATTAATGGTATAATGGAGGCAAACAATCTAATGACCATGTTCTCTATCACTCTATTTTATCCAAGGCGTGTTATCTATTATCTTCCATGTCCATATTTTTCTACATGGAAACCTAGTATGTGTTATCTTAAGAGACCTTTGTATTTTCCTTTCTCACTTTTTAAAATAAATCATTTTTGATGTTTTTTATGATTTTCGGAAACAACAAACGTATTTTTAAACTTGAAACCCTAGGTTTTTTAGTAGAGTTCAAATTGGTAGGAAAAAATTATTAAATGGAGAGAATTTAATATCCCAGGATTAAAAAAAATACTATTTTTGATAGGGTACAAGATACATAACACCGATCACAAACAAAAAAAACAATATCATATTTTTTATATGTGAGGATTATAATCGAGCCATTAAATTAGAGGGTATGAAAATTATTAAAGATTTTATTAAATATATAATTATCATACTCATTTATAAATTATTAATTTATTATTCATAATTAATTACTCAAAATTTTAGTAATTTTATTTTATTCTTTGAAAAAATATTTTCTTCAAAAAATGATTTTCTTGCATTTTTTGATTGAATATTTTAATTAATTTTTGAGAATTGAAGAAATATTATTTCAAAAAATTAAATTAATTTTTGAAATTAGAATATTAATTTTAAAATGGGGTTAAATATTTTGATTTTTTGGAAAATATTGGTCTTTCGGTGAATAGTGAATGATACTGATTTTTTTAAAAATGTCATTTTATTTCTTTTAATTAATCAATTTAAAATTCCCATTATTATTCGAATTTGATTTAAAGACACATATTTACTATTTAGTTTCATTTTATCTAATTAAATTATTTTTAATCAACACAATATTTCATATTGGAATAAGTTTATTGATTTGTTTAAAAATGTGATTATTCTAAAAAGTGTTTTAAAGTACATTATGTTTTTCCTTTTTAATTAATTAAAATAAAGCCTAATTGATAATTTATTAAATTAAATTTATCTATTATATATCATTAAATATTAATTTTGTTTCATAAAATTATAATTATTATTCATAGAGTTGATGTAAATTCAGTTTTTTCTGGAAAAATACACTTCTTGAAAACTCACTTTTCGTCGCTTTTGTGGGTTTTGTTTGAAATTTAATTTTTATACTTATATGAATTTAATAAGTTAAAATATATTAAATATTTTTAATCATAAGTTCAAAATAAGATATTGAGGTAATTTTCATTTTTAAGAATAATAAAATTAGCTTGGTAAAAAATGATTTAGCGTAATATATGTAAAATAATGAAACGGGTTAATGTAAAAAGGTAAAAGCTTAAAATTCCTAAAAACTAAAACATTAAATGGGTGATTTATGTGTTTATATACCATAAAAATCCTTTAAAACTTTATTTATAATGCACTTTATTTTTAATTATTTTCACCCAAAAGTGGTTTTCTTTAAATATAAAATAATCATTATTTATTCTCTTCAAACCATCCCTCCACATGTAAAAAACCACTCCTCACCACCCACTTTTCTCTTAAAATTTCATTGATCACCTAAAATATCCACCAAGCCCTTTCCACTCCACTGTACCCACATATTAGTGCTAATTTTCTTAACAAAATACCAATTCCAAGGTCCACAAGGTCTACTTCTAGGAGGTGATATTCAAGAGGTAATTTTCTCAAACCGCATCTCTTAATTTCATTTATTATTCTAATTTATACTGACATAATTCATCAAAAAAATTCATAACAATAGAAATATGATATAAATAATGTAATTTTATGTTTCTAATGTTATATTTCATATCCATTCCTTTTCTTATCTCCTCTTATTCAATGAAACTAAACAATTTTCTAAATTATTGTTGTTAACCATCTCCATGGATAATGATTTTTATTTTTTTATTACCTTTCAAAAGGATGTTCATAAAAGTATTATTATGGTTTAATAATATTTTAATTGGTATATTATAACCAATTTAATTTTCTGTAACTAATATATAGTTTTAATAATAAATAAAATGAAACTTTTTTAAGATGTTTGGAAAAACTACAAAAAATAAACTTAATATTTATCATTAACATGTTATCAAACAAATCATCCTCATGTAAGAAATAAAAATGAAATATTGAAACATTTAAACTTATTTAATTTAATTAGTTCAATTTAATATTAATTATTAAATTTTGTTTTCCTTTTATAAGAACATCCATAATTATACACAATTAAACCAATCACGAAACACAGAAATGAATTCTCCCAAAATAATGAAAATATTTAAATATTATTAATTAATGGGTTATAAGATGTCCTAAAATCATCATATAATTTATTATAAATATGAATACAGTTTTATAATTAGTTAATAACATTCATTAAACCATTATATTGAAGTTTAAATCATTAAAAACTAAATGTAAGTGTGAGTAATGAGTTTCTCATCTCACTTTTACTTCTGTGAGACACATGTCTTATTAACCACTTATTAATTTTTATGGTGTATATACTACCTTTTGATATATAATAGAATGAATCCTATTTTATTCATCATATTAAATTTTACATTTTATAATTATTAATTTTATTGTGAAAATTATTCGATAGATTGTAAAGTGTAAGATAATGTTAAACCCAGTTTCCATTATTTGGGATAATCATCAACTTCATAGATAATGTATTTCTAAGGTTATTTGTGAATTGAATTTTTATTTAATTATTTTTTATTTCCACTTTTTTATATATATTTATAGTGTATATACATAACTTATTCATTTTTTAATGCTCACATCAATCATATGATATAAGTAAGGGACTTTCCATTTAAAAAATAATTTTAATGTTTCTTTAGAAAAAATCAAATGGAATTTTTATACATATTTGGAATTAATGTAATTTCCTACTTTCATGTCACATTAATATTTTTAAACATTCTTTAAATGCGTATTTTTTCAAATAATTATTTTCCTTTATAAGCTCACATCATTCCTAAAAATTTTTGATTTCCAAATGGAAGGGATAATATTCTTAAGAATATTTTTATAGTGAAAGTATTTTTATATTATGATTATGACATGGTTCATGGGAATTTTTTATATTTATAGGTGGTTATGTTATAAACTAATGTTCGGTGGTTCCATGGTAAACCAATTATGGGTGGTTATGTTATTTAACAATGACAGGTGGTTCCACGATAATCTAATGATGGGTGGTTATGTTATAACCTATAATGAATTGGGTACTCCAGAGTTAGACGTTGATCATATTGGTTACTCCATTAGTAATTATAATATATAAAATGATTTCCCAAGTTACCAAATTTTATTTTATATTATTTATAATTATTGTTTATAGAAATTTATATATTTACATATAGTAAGATAATGATCTTTTTTGAAAAGAGGATTTATTTTTTAGGGTGAAAAGGTTTGTTTTCATGAAAATGTTGTTATAGTTTTCTAGGAGATTAATGGTTTCTTTTATCAATGTTCATTATTTTGGATTTTTTCTCATCCAGAGTTTTAAAAAACATAATAAGTTTTAAGTATGATTAGGGACATGTATGAGATCATGGGGAAAATTATTATGACTTTTCACAAAGATAAAGCATGTTTTATTTTTAATGAGTTTTGTAATATGGAGAAAACATGTATTTTGTATAAGTGTACACTTATAATGTATGGGTTTAATATGTAAGGGTTTGTCCTAATTCTATAAAACATAAACATAAAAGATCCTTGGGAATGAAATATGTAAGAACTTGGATCTTCTTTTCAGGTACATCTTTCCTTTTTCTGGAGTTTTTGAGAAAAATGGAGTTTCTAGAAATTTTTTAAGTACACACCGTGTAATTTCTGAGTACACGCCGTGTACTCTCTTCCCGCTCGAAGCCGTGTGTTGGCCATGTTCGAGCCACACACACAGTGTGTAAGGGTCAGGTGGAGGCCGGTTAAAGCGGAGTACGGAAAACTAGAGTACACGTCGTGTACTCAAGAAGTACACACCGTGTACTTTATTTTTTTTCACTAACCGCACCGGGGTCACGCCTGACGGATAGAACTTACTTCTTCTTCAGGATCTTCATCCAAGAGCGACCTGTATGACTGAAAATCTTCCCCGATCCCCTGTGCCTTATTCCAATCTCCATTCCAGCCACCATAGATTGCGTTGGGATCGCCTCGATAAGATCTCTCTTCTACTTTAGACTTGTTCCATGATTCCTCCTCATTTTCAAGTTATCGTGGGTTAAAAGTTTTGTGATTTTTCTTAGATCTACACCATTCTGAGGAGAATCAGGCATCGTGTTTCAAGTATATTGATCCCCTAGCATCAAGCTAGGTGGTTTGGGCTTTTCTGTAGGATGTATTTGAGTATTTTGGGAAAATTCAACCAATACCCATGAACGGTTTATTGCGTGTTTCCTGTTTTTCCCCTATTATTTCTTTCTTTTCTTGATTTCTTGAGTAGAGGTAAATGATTGTAAATTTGGATAATTTATACTGTGTTCATGTGCTTTTCCTTTCATGTTTTTCTTATTAGGTGTTTTTTCAGTTGCCATGCCTAGTTGTAGGATAGTAGAACTATTGTATTGTTATGTTGTTCCACCTTAGATTGATAGCCAAGTAGTTATTGAAGTTTACATGGATGATACACGCTTACTATGCATGTTTATTTATACACAGGGTTGTGAGAACCTAGTGTAGTGGACCATAGGGAGAATAGAAGGAAAGGCTTCTCCATAGCATCTTTAATTACGATGTGAGACCACATGGGGAATTGAAGTTTAGTTCTTCCCCAGAGAGCCTTTAGTACAATATGAGACTATAGAGGGAATTTACGAGGAGTGATTCCCCAAAGAGTCTAGTCTTTAGCTGAACCAGAGGGGTGAGACTGTGTGTGCCTCCCAGGAGGTTTCTAGTACTTATAGGTTGAACCATAATGGTTAGGCTGTGAGAACTACCCAGGGGTTTACCTTTGTTTTACTTTTTGATTGTTTTATACTTGTGTAGTTTATGTGATAGACTATAAATTGTAGTTATTGTGTATTTTCCTATTTACTGTTCTTGTACTTTACATGCCGTGTATTCATTGACTGTTAGGAAGAGATCTTTGGGTGATTGCCTACTGGGACTTTGTCTCACACCCTATTTGGGCCATGTTTTTGGGCCCAAGCAGACTATGTTGTTTTATGTATAGATAAGGGAAAGAGCCTTTCCACTTCAGGTTCTTGATTGCACTGGAGTTGGAGAGAAGGGGACCGATCTGAGGCTTGCAATACTGAGGAGTTGCTCATCTGTTTTTCTTTTGCTGTTGCTTTAGTACATGTATTCAATTGTATTTCAGCACGTTGTTGTGTTTTCTGCTTTCCTTAGATACTTGTACCTGATGTATCATTTTTCATCATTCCTATATATTTATTCTACCATTGTTAGTTACAGTTATGTATGTTTTTACTGCTTCCTCTATTGAGTATTTTTTTCCTTACCTTTTATACCTTACCAAATGAGGGCATAGTTTCCCCAATAACTTACCAAGGCCCCCGCTGCTAGTCGGTAGCCTCTGGCGTTTGGGGAAATGGGCTTGAGGTCATGTGGTGAACCAGGTACGGGGCACGAGTGGGGGGGCTCCAAATTCGGGTCGTTACAAAGTTGTATCAAAGGAGTTCTTTTCTCTTGCTTTACTATTTGGAGACTTTATCCAGGGATAGGACGGATTCAGTACTTGGTGTTAAGATTTTCTTTGGAGTAGCTAACCCATGTACAAGGAAAAGCCATACCACCTCGTTAATTTCATTTTCTAGTTTTGAGATTTTATGGTTGATATGATTTCACCTAGAGTGATTCAAATCCTTTGTGTTGTTATTTTCTTGACGATTGCATTTCTATTTCTATCACAACCCGATGAGATGAGGGTATTACACATCATGCATCATATAGGAACTTGTATAAATCACATGCCATGCATTCTTTCCATGCCATCTAGGGTGCATTAGCGATTGCATGCTGTTGGGATAGAATTTTTGTAGATTATGCATGATGTTGTGATAGATTCTTGATAGAATATCTGCTTCCTTGTTAGAGGACTGTTTTTATTCTACTTTACCAAAATGAACGCCATGTTTTGATTCGCGGTGAGTATGGGCCCTAACGAATCGGAATTTGGAACCTCCTTGCCTTGTTTTCTGTGATTTCAAGGCTTCTGTGTAGTTTCTGAGATACTGCCCAGAAAAACCCAGAATACACGGCATGTACTTTATGAATACACGCCGTGTAGTTTTAGACCGGGTCACTGATCATGTGAGAAGGGACACGCTGTTGTAGAAATTCCATCAGGAACACGCCGTGCATGGTAGGTACACGGCGTGTAGGTCTGAGCCGTGTACCCGATCGTGTCACTAACAACACGGGTCGGGGAAGCTCGAGTAGAACACGTCGAGTTATAAAGGAACATGTCGTGTAATCCTGTACAGGTACTCGTCCATGTCACGAACAACACGGGTCGGCGTTACCTTTTCCTATACACGTCGTGTTGATTTCAGAACACGTCGTGTAATCGTGTTCAGGTACCCGGTCGTGTCACGAACAACACGGGACGGTGTCACCTTAACCTATACATGTCGTGTTTGTTCATAGCACATCGTGTAAGGTTCATCCGTGTAGACAGGCATGTATTTAACAACACGGGTTTCCGAAGCCTTGTCTAGTACACGCCGCGTTTGTTTAGAGCACGTCGTGTAGTCTCGGGATAAGCCAGATCGTGTGGGTTAGCCGTGTAAAGAGACTCGGGTAGGGGAATAGTTTTCAAGTACACGCCGTGTGTGGGGTCAACACACCGTGTAGTTTTAGGTGTTACATGACCTGTAGGGCAGGGGTAAACATCTATGTCAGTGGCTTAAGAAGACACGTCGTGTAGTTTTTATACACATCATGTAGTCATGTTTTGTGAATGTGTGTGTTTTCCTTTCCCTATTCCCGTTTTTTACTCTTGTGTTTTGTTCTGTCCTTGTTAATCCTGATCTAAGGTGTGCTTTTGATCTTTCAGATCTATGCCTCCGAGACATCCTTTGGTTGTTCGTCAGTTGTCAAACAGTGATCAGACACTAGATATGGCTGATCAGGGACCTCCTAGAGATCCTCCTACTCTGCCAACCTTGGCCCTAGTAGTTAAACCTGTTACAGGCACAGATGTGCAGTTTCAGGAAGGCTTTATGAGGATGATTCAGACCCTTCAAGGAGTACTGCCTCCTGCCATAACTATGTCAGACTTGACGCGGGTTTTCCAACAACAGCATCCTCTTACTTTCTCGAGGGAAGGAGGACCACAGGCACTAGAGTCATGGCTGGAAGCCATGGTGACTATCTTCGAGCATCTGAAGATGCCTCCAGAGAGGTGCGTCAATCTCGCCACCTATATGCTCCGAGACTCTGCCAAAAGGTGGTGGGACGTGATCTCACAGGGGGGTCATTAGCAGGTTATGGCTTGGGAGGAGTTCCAGCGCATGTTCAACGACTACTTCTACCCGGAGACCCTGAGGGCCGATCGAGCCCAGGGGTTCATGAGTCTAGAGTATGTTACTCTTTCTTTCATGGATTATTCCTCTCGTTTCATTAAGATGCGGCATTTCACACCCCTCTGGGATAGAAGTGGGGTGTTCTTGGAAAGGAAGTTTGAGGATGGTCCCAGGCGGGAGATCCGCTCGTAGGTGAATATCTTCTAGTTGACATCCATCACTTCCATTGTCAACCAGGAACTGATTGTGGAGCGCAATCTAAGAGACTCTGGAGCTGCGAACCTGGGCGGTTCTGCTACCAGAGCTAGTGTTCTTCCAGTTGACAGTAGGAAGCGCCATATGGAGCCAACATGCGGTGATCCTAGGAGTCGAGATACATCTTATGGCAGCCAGGTTGTATGCTACCAATGTGGTAGGAGTGGGAATACGAGGCTGCAGTGCTAGAGGGACCTAGTGGAGTGTCGATCCTATGGCAAGATGGGTCACCTTCAGCGTTTCTACTAGGTTTTCTCAACAGTTTCTGGTGACGGGGGTTCTTCCATGACTCCTCGTTCAGGAGTAGCACCACCAGTTTAACACCACTCGGGGAACTGGAGTTCCTCCGGCCATTCGGGCCAAGGTAGAGGTCAAGGTCGTGGCAGTCAGTCACTAGTTCTTCAGCACCAACAGGGAAATTCAGGTCAGAGTGGTCATTCAGGGTCACAGGGCCACGGGGCAGGCTAGAATTTTTCGGTAGAGCAGACATATCAGGAGCAGGATCCCGGACCTTCTACAGTTCGAGGTATGATTTTAGTAGCCTCAATTTTATCTTCATCTCTTTTCGATAGTGGTGCTATGTATAGCTTAATCTTTGTTTCTGTTTTGGAGAGCCTTGTCCTCTGTATCTTTTCTTCTGCCAACTCGTTGACACTAGACACACCTATGGGGATGAGAACATCTAGTGTACGCCAGTGTAGAGAGTTCCCTCTCGAGGTTGTAGGGTATCGTTTCTTATGGGATCTCTATGTCCTAGATTTGATAGGCTATGATTTCATTCTTGGGATGGAATGGTTAGTTCCCTTCCAGGCAGTCGTTGACAATTATCACTCCAGAGTGAGTTTCGTTTCACCAGAGGGTGAGTCTTTTCTTCATAGAGGCAAATGGGATGTTCAGGCGAGTCGAGCGGGACTCGAGCGTCATGGGCTAGGAAGGGGGACAGCCTCGATTTCTATTCTTTATCTGGACGATTAGGGGACTTCGCAGTTGGACTTTCCTATAGTGGTGGATCATTTTAGGGATGTCTTTCCGGAGGACTTTTCAGTTTTTCCTATGGAGCGGGAGGTAGAATTTTTTATTGATCTTGTTCCAGGAGCAGCACCAGTGTCTATTCCTCCTTATTGGATGGCTAAACCTATGTTGCGGGAGCTCAAGAAGTAGTTGGAGGAGTTGCAGGCAAAGGGTTTCATCCAACCCAGTACTTCCCCTTAGGGTTCGCCTGTCCTATTTGCGAAGAAGGAAGACGGTACCCTTCGACTTTGTGTTGATTATCGAAAGATGAACTAGTTGATGGTCAAGAACCGATATCCCTTTTTGAGGATCGATAACCTCTTTGATCATCTTCGAGAAGCCCAAGTGTTCTTGAAGATCGACTTGAGGTCCGGTTATCATCAGTTGCGCGTTAGACCCTCAGATATACCTCTAACAGCCTTCAGGAGCAGGTATGGTCTATACGAGTATACAGTCATGTCGTTCGGTCTCATGAAAACGCCTACAGTTTTCATTGCTCTAATGAATCTAGTGTTCCATCCTTACTTGGACTCCTTCATTGTGGTCTTATTGGATGATATCTTGGTGTACCATCACACTCCACACGACCATGCCACACATCTTGAGATCACTCTGAGTACACTGAGAGAGCATCGGCTTTATGCTAAACTCTCAAAGTGCCACCTTTCGATGGAACATATTCACTTCTTGGGTCACATCGTCTCAAGGGAAGGAGTATCTGTGGACCCAGAGAAAGTGAGAGATGTAGTCTCCTAAGAGCAGCCAGAGAACATTTTTGAGGTACAGAGTTTCCTAGGGCTGGCTGGATAATACAGATGCTTCATCCACGAATTTTCATGCCTAGAAGCACCATTGACAGGTCTGACCAAGAAGGAGGGAAAGTTCTTATGGTCGTATTCTTTTGAGTAAGCATCTCAGGATCTGAAGGGAAGGTTGACATCAGCACTGATACTAGTCTTTCTAGATCCAAGTAAGAGCTACACCGCTTATTGTGAAGCTTCAGGTATTGGGTTGGGATTTGTGCTTATGCAGGAAGAGGGAGTAGTTACGTACGGGTCTCGGCAGTTGAGATCACATGAGAGGAACTACCATACGCACGATCTGGAGTTGGCAGTTGTTGTTAATTCCTTATGTTGTTGGAGACACTATCTTCTGGGAGAGCACTTTGTGGTCTTCTCCGAACACAAGAGTCTCAAGTATATCTTCACTCAATGTGATCTGAATCTAAGGCAGCGCGGGTGGGTTGAGTATCTTCAGCCTTTTGATTTCTAGCTTGCCTATACACCAGGAAAGGGCAACGCAGTGGAAAATGCGTTGAGCATGATAACTCAGATTCAAGCAGTTCAAGAGGCCAGTAGTGAGTGGTACCTTATGGCTCTGTTCTCTGAGATGAATCTAGAGGTGCACGACAGACAGGGACAGACCTTCCTATCTTCTGTAGTTGTTGCCTCTACACTACTTGATCGAGTATGGATGAGGCAACTATCAAACTCAGAAGACTTAGTCATGTGGGAGAGTGTGTCAGGAGAGGACCCTCTTCCTGGATGGATATTGGGCGAGGATGAGATCTTGTGTTTCCAAGCACGCGTATGGGTGCCAGTAGACATATGCGAGGAGGTGATGTTGTATTTTCATTCCTCAGTTTGGGCAGTTCATCCTGGCGTCACCAATATGTATCAGGATCTTCATCGCCAGTACTAGTGGCCAGGTATGAAGAAGGATGTTGCTGGTTTTTTCATGAGATTCTCTACTTGTCAGCAGGTGAAGGCGTAGCATCAGCAACCATCAGGCCTTTTATAGCAGTTACCCATTCTGAAGTGGAAGTGGAATGATGTTGCGATGGACTTCATGACCAGGTTGCCGAGGTCACCTTGGGGGAACGATGCTGTTTGGGTTGTATTCGATAGGCTCATGAAGGTTGCTCACTTCTTGGTGATCAAGGAGACCTTCAGTGTCGATGATCTGGGATGACTTTAAATCTAGGAGATTGTGAGTCTGCATGGAGTTCCACACTCCATTTTTTCAGACAGGGATGTGTGCTTTACTTCTCAGTTCTGGCAGGGACTTCATAAGGCTTTGGGTACCCAGGTACTTCTGAGTATGGCATACCATCCCCAGACAGATGGCCAGTCTGAGTGCACAATCCAGGTGCTTGAGGATATGCTCTGATCTTGCATCCTAGACATTAGCGGTTCTTGGAAGAAGCATATACCTCTTGTGGAGTTCACCTACAACAACAGTTTCCAGGGGACCATTCAAAAGGCACTATAAGAGTATTTTTATGGTAGGCCATATCGATCACCCTTATGCATGCTGGAGGAAGGAGAGGCTACTTTGTTGGGACCTCATCTTATTCAGGAGACTTTAGAGAAGATAGAGCTAATTCGGAAGAGGATGGCTACAGCACAGTCTTGGAAGAAGTCTTATGCTGATCAGCGGAGACAACCTCTAGAGTTCAAGGTCGGGGATCAAGTTTTCCTGTGTGTCGCACCGGGGTTGGGACCCAAGAGGATTCGGAGTTAGGGTAAGCTTTCACCGTGGTACGTTGGTATATTTGAGGTTTTGGAGAGAGTTGGGTTGGTCGCCTATCGGTCGTAGATACCACCGAGGAACCGGGCCATGCACGACGTCTTCCATGTCTCTCATCTTTGACGTTACTTTTCAGACCTGTCTCATGTATTTCATCCTGAGGAAGTTGAGCTTGAAGCGGATGCATCGTTTGAGGAGCATCCCATCCTAATTTCCGATCGCAGTACGAAGGTTCTCCATGGGCATTCTATTTCCCTGGTACAGGTGTTATGGAAGCACGGGAGAGTACAGGATGAGACCTTGGAGAGGGAGGCCGATGTACGATCGCAGTGTCCTGAGTTATTCGAGGTTTCTTCTTCTATGCCTTGCTAGGTAAATTCGGGGACAAATTTCTTTATGGGGGGAAGTTTGTAAGAACCCTGATCTTCTTTTCAGGTACTTCTTTCCTTTTTCTGGAGTTTTTGAGAAAAATGGAGTTTCTGGAAATTTTTGAAGTACACGCCATGTACTTTATGAGTACATGCCATGTACTCTCTTCCCTCTCGAATCTGTGTGATGGCTATGTCTGGGCCACACACACAGTGTGTAAGGGTGAGGTGGAGGCCGGTTAAAGCGGAGTACGGAAAACCGGAGTACACACCGTGTACTCAAGAAGTACTCGCCATGTACTTTCTTTTTTTCACTAAATGCACTGGGGTTGCGCCTGACGGACAGATTTTCCTTCTTCATCAGAATCTTCGTCCTAGAGCAACCCGTATGGCCGAAAATCTTCCCTGAGCCCTCGTGCCTCCGTCCGATCTCCGTTCCAGCCATCATCGATTGCATTGGGATTGCCTTGGTAAGATCTCTCTTCTTCTTGACCTTGTTCCATGATTCCTCCTTGTTTTCAATTTGTTGTGGGTTGAGCTTTTTGTGTGTTTTCTTGGATCTACGTCGTTCTAAGGAGAATCAGGCATCGTGGTTCAAGCATATTGATCCCCTAGCATCAAGGTAGGTGGTTTGGGCCTTTCTGTTGGAAGTCTTTGAGTATTTTGTTAAAATTCCACCAATACCCTTGAACGGGGTATTGTGTGTTTCCTATTTTTCCCCTGTTTTTGCCCTGTTATTTCCTGCTTTGCTTGATTTTTTTTAATATCCTCCTCTTCAACCAGCTGTTGATGGTATCCTAAATGAAGATCAATCTTGGAAAACCATTAGTTTTTCCATATCTAATCAAATGGCCATTAATCTTGGTTAATAGGTACCGATTATTCACATTTCAAAAAATTAAAATTTTGTTAGTCCACACAGATACATAGAAAATCTTTTATCTTCTTAACATACAATACAGGATCACCACAATGAGATGTGCTCAGTCTGATAAATCCCTTCACCTCCAAATCCCCTAACTGCAACTTCAAATATCTTAACTCAATTGGAGTTGTATGATAAAAAGTAATTGATATCATTTGTGCCCTCGTATAAGATCAATCTCAAATGCAATTTCTCTATTTGGAAGAAGACCTTTGAATTAATTTAGGAAGAAATCAAATAAAAGACCCCTAGTAGAGGAAAGATAGAGGGAGTTACTACTGATTCCACTAAAAGAGACATCCCAAATACATGAACTTTGATTATTACAATATGTCTTAGTTATGGTCCCATCCTTCCTTGTCCAACATCCCTCTTAATAATTAACAAGAACCTCCCTCCTCTATGTGTGGTGAAAGATACACATCTTTGAAAGTAGTGAATATGAGATCAACAACAAGTCAACCAGTCCATTTTAAATATCATATAAAAAATAGTCATATCTATGATCATGAATCCCCAAAGATCTCCACAACCATAAACAATTATATGTAACTCAATACATCACTGAAGACATTCAACTTTCTTTCCCAATATCATATTAAGAGAGAATAAATAAGAAGATTAATTAACTGGTAAATATATTTAATAAAAAAATTGATAAGATATGAAATAATGGGTATCTCATATATCAAAAAATTTGTAGATAGAATACTGTTAATCAATATTATAAAAATAACTATAAAATTTCCCTCCCAACTGATAGCTAGAACCTCATCCATCACATACACTTTTCCTACCCAAGATCCTTCGGCCTACCTCAGTGACACATAACTCACCTAGAGCAATAAAGTTTATGGACTTATAGTCTACTGCTAAATACCTTGTCAAGATCACAAGGTCAAAACCCATATCTAATCTACACCATTGTGAGAGCATGTCCATACTTACCTTAAAAAGAACTATTGAATGTGTAAAAAATTTTCATATCCATGACACTTAATATAAGGTTTTGGAAAAAAAATCTATAATACCCACTATTTCCACAACTAAAACACCAATGACATGCACCACACATAGAGGTGGATGAATAAAATATACTCAGATCTAATCACATGTCACCACCATACTAAGACTCATCCACATTCCTCTTCTTCTTATTAAATTGGAACCCACCATAAAAATGGAAAGTCCACCAGTCGATCCAATAAAATCTAAAAGAAGACATACAGCATAGACATCTTCCAAACCTTTCACAAAGTTCAATACCTTCAAAGGTACCTCAGTAAACATCATAAGGTGAAACCCCCTAACTTCATGTCTAAGCTTTAGAAAAAGTCCAATTTCAAACTTCTTAGACTTCGGTGCATCATTTCTATACAAAATAAGAGAAAATAACAGAAAATACATAAAGTGACTGGATTAAGAAAAAATAGAAATCATCCCCTACTAAATATTCATACACTCCTATGCTTAGTTTAGCTTTAGCATGTTGGGAAAGAACTCCTTGAAGAATATCCATTTGAAGACTGCCCAAGTAAGACCACAATGCTTTCTAGCCTGACCCATAATGCCTCAATACCTCCTTGAAGATCTCCAAATCATAAATTCAGCTAGCTTCACCCTTTTATCCTCAGGAGTCTCTACCACATTAATGATTCCCTCAATAATCTCAATCCAGTCCTCAGTATCCAGAAAACCAATAGTTCCTTAAAATGTTGGTGGATTCTAGAGGTTAAAGTCTCAATCATAGTAAACCATCTTCTTATACACCCCTCCACTCTGATAATACAGAATTTTTAATCCTCTATGATGGTAAAAATTTACCAACTAGACCATTGAAGGAAGTGTTTTAGAATACTCAGTTTTATCCTCCTGCATAACATGTGATGGAACTGGTGCACCATCCCTAGTAGGAGCATTCTAGTGGTTCCATGGTGTAATTTTATAAAATTCAAAATGATCACTTAGAAGGCCTATAACAACTTACTTAAAAGTATAACTTAAGCAATTGTAATAAAAACTAAAGGTGTTTTTTATAAAAATACCTATCCTTGGAGACACCCACACATAAGGTATAACCCTCTTAGTTCTACACAAGGATAAAGCTTAGTCCTCCTTGCCTATAGATTAATCATAATAATGTATATAAATAATAAAATCATGCACAAATTCCACTAACTAATGGTATCATTGATATGTCACAAAAATATAGAATATAAATATATCATTGAACAAATAACATAAAATAAGCATTAAATTAAAGAACTATTATACTGGAAACAATATCTATATAAATAAAATATGATCTTGTGTGCCTATTTATGGTATATGAATGAATATAAATCCCTTAAATTTTAATATAAATACCATCACCCGTAACTCAGAGGTTCATTACACGTGATCTATCCAGCTTCATGGAAACTCCACTACCTTAGCCACACACATCCTATCTCCTTTCTACCATAACATCAAGATAAATGAAATTACATTCATGTCTTTGATACTATTTTGAATCATCCATTCCTGAATCACTGGGTATAAGACAAAGTTACACAAAATCTCATGTGTGCCTCCCCATATAGAAGAGGTTTCCAGCTAGCGGTGAGGGTCCAAAGTGATGTGAAGAGATTATACACTCAGTAATCCCTAATGTGGTAGGTCAGTAAGTATAAACAAAACAACTAGAAAAAATTAATAAAATATGTTGCATCAACTTTCTTGAGCCCATACATGTTTTGTAACCATACCCAAACTCCAAGATCATATGTATCCTACAATATTTCCTTTTAGATTCATTGGATACCTCATTAATAAGTGTAAAAATACACCAAGATACCCATGTGATATATGAGTATAACCAAGTAAGACATAACCAATTAATCATTAACATAAGTTCACATGCATAAGAGGTGTATTCCATGATAATAATGAAATACTTATTGTTTACGATACATAATGAATAAGGTTTAGTTTATACATATAACATGTTTTTTATGGATATGTCTACATAATTGTATAGTAGTAATATATGATAAGATTTCTGTGATGGATTAACTAAATAGATGATTTGTGAGAGGAATACCAAATAAGACTCTTTACTTAGTGAAATACTGATCTAATAACACTAATTTATATGATGTAATTTAAAATAGGTTCATTATTTTAGGGGTAGTAAATTTAAAAAAGGTCCTTACTAAATAAAAGTAAAACATGACACTAATCTAATAAAAGCATATATTATAGACTAAAAATTCACCATCATCATAAAAATGGACTTCAAGATAATTATAGGAAATAGAAAAGCATAATTGAAATAATTTTATAGATAGGTATAGAATGTTAAAATTTATTCTTATGAAATATGAAATATTTTATATGTTATAGAAGACTCTTAATGAGAAAACAACTAGTGAAACCATTTGAAAATGGATATATATATATATATATATTCTTATAATATTAATTTTAAGGATTTGGTTGATATATCCACTCTCATTAATGTATCTATATAGTATTAGTAACAAAATAAACAGCAGAACATATATGTGATTAAGAAGATAAATATCCCCAAAAATCCCTATCAAGAATTGGAAAGGAATTAAATTTATGATGTTTAAACAGAATTGTTTAAATGAGAGATAAATATATGAAATTCTATATTTACTCATGAAATCAATATATTTGGGTATGAATATAACTTAGAGAGACTATGGTCACTATGAAAGGCTTGATCTGGATGTAGAATTAATTCTCCAATTTCATTCATAAATGTTTTGATAATTCATTGTAAATTATAACATGAATGATTTTAATGAATTTTAACTTGATTTTTAATATATTAAGGATAGTTGAGCAGGAAAAGGGAGTTCCATGGTCAAATATTGTATTGATACTATAAACGGTTAAGGTTTTAGTCCAAAAAAAAGAAAGATAAAGGGTATAATAGTAATCCTTAACTATTTAGGGATAAGGGATGGGTAAGGGAGGAGGTATAATGCTTTAATTATAGAAAAAAGTCACTAGAGGTGTAATTTACTAAAATTCCTAAATGGTTATATAATGTAACATGGTGATTCCACATAAGGTATTAGTGATATATAATTCAAGTCATCTATTTTTTATTGTATATAATAGAAAATTTATATTATAATAATTTAATAAATATGTATAAGAGTTCAAGATTAAATAATGGTCAATGGTTAAATATTAACATGTGTATTCATTTACTAAATTAAGTTCTTTACAATTCTAATAAGTGAATACAGGGGATTTCTTTCAATATCATAGTGGATTAGAATAAAGTATGTGTATTGTAACTCATTATTTATAAATAAAGAATTATAATCAACAAATTAGATGGTTCCTTTGACCCACATGGTTTGTGATTCATAAAATTATATAACATGTTTCGAAAAGCGGTTAAGAATCAAAACAAGTTTTTTCTAGGGTAAAGTAGTTTTATTAAATATATTTTAGAAATATGAGGGAACTATTCACCACCATAATTTAGTGGAAATTTTAAAATAATAAAGTCTTCTTTTTAGATTATTAAACTAAACATATAGGATTCCATATATAATATAGTTGTCAATTGTTTATTTATAAAATATTATTAATATAATTATAAGTCTTATTTTGAAGAACAAAGTAGTTTATGTATCTTATAATGGTATTTTCAAGAAAATATAGTTTCTTAGAGGATAGTGGGAGTATATTTGGACATAGAGAAGTCCAAATTGTAATAGTTAAAGGGTTAAAATGTTATATTCAAAGTAAAATTAATTGTATATACTAAAAGGGTTTTGTATGTGTAGGAAAATAATATACTTAATGTAAAAATTTAAATTTTGTAACCAAGTTATATCAAAGTAAATATTTAACGGAAATTTTCATGATGATGATGATGAAAAAAGATATATTTATAATTATATAATATATTTTATTAAAATGTTAACATTTGATGTTGTCAGGAAATAGTTTGAATACACTGATCAAAAATTGATCATTTGTAATATGATTCATAGTCTTCTCATTATTCATAAAATATATCATTATAGATATTACTCCATATAATAGAGTTTATTAGGACGTTATATTAAAGGTCCATAAAGGAATTTGAGTGGAATTATATAGACATAAAATTAGTTTAACAAAACCCTGAAAGCTTAATAAACATAAGTCCTCTTTAGTGGTCTATCGTGTGGGATATGATTTGACCAACACTTTTGTATGTTTTTTATAGTATTATAAAATTAATTTAAGAGTATAAAATTTATCATGTTATATAGAAAGGGAGTCTCTATTTCATCATTCTTTTAAATTGGTTCTATATATTCATGGTGTGAAATGGTAATTGACCTCCCAAAGTATAAAATTTTGTTTTTAATTAACAATTTATATCAATGATTATTAAAGTTTGTAAAAAAAATATTTTTAAAAAAATAAATATTTGAAATTGAGATGGTAAATATATTAATGAGGCAAAAAAATAGTTTTTTGTTAATAAATAACCCACAAGGTATACCACATCGAGTATGATACACCATGTCTTGGGTGTGATAGGGGTGTATAGTTCATATTTAATCTTCTTACCTGAGGTTGTAAACATATACATTATAAGAAACTTTATACTTTAATTATTATCATATAGCATAATTGAGGTTAATCTAATAAGGGGATGGTTCATTATATTTCTCACCACGTCATTGATTGAGACATAACCAATATAGTATTTTTCTAAATATATAATGAGTATTACATTTAGTCCTTTGATTGAGATAAGATAAGGAAATGTATTAAAAGACCTAGATTGGGTACATGAGGTGTTTTTAGTTATTTAGTTTATAGTCATGTAATGTACCAATCAACTTTGGTAGATGATATGAGATATATTTATCTATATGGATAGTCTATACTTGAATAATATAAAACATGTGAGTTTACTATATATGATTAACATACTTTGTGGCCCATTTTCACTTGATGTATTGTAAAAATGTATTATACAATTATTTATAATTGTATACGAAACAACATCTTGATATAGGTATTGATGTATATGTTTTTGATAAAGATAATTTCATTTCTATTTATAGATTGAGTTGTATTGGAAATTTTCTATTGGCCACTCATTTCTTATAATTACAGACTAAGTAATTTGTAATTTTTTTCAAAGCTATAAATATTGAGACCCAACATTTTATTACATTACTATTACGTCTTTTCTTATATAAAAAACATAATAGTGATAAAATCTAGGATCCAAAGGTTTAGTATCTTTATAAAATTGGTATCATACATCAATTATATATAATAAAAATTAAACATTATATAAATCATTCTTCTTTATGTTCAAAAAAACTATCACTTTCTCGATAGTACATGTAATCTCCTAAGGATATACAACAAAGTGAGGGTTGAGATAAAAGCCCAGTAATTGAAGTAATAAGATACATCAATCAATAGTACATGGGTGAGAAAAATCAACATAATCATACCGTGATCATGTTATATCTTTATAATTTTAAGGGAAAAATTTTATAAAGGTTCGAAATGTGTCATATGAATAGTAATGAAGCATCATAACATATTGGTCAAATACCACACATACTTGTGGATAAACCGAGTATCATTTTTAAGCATAACATATTTGGATAAATCATAAGATCATAATTATAAACAAATAAAATATCATGTTCATGCAAAATACACATAATATAATGATATATTTCATGTTATGTAATGAGTTGGGGGACTATACAATTTCATTCCTGCCTATCACATCATAAATTTCTCACAATCATGCAAGTGAGATAGAAATTAAAAAAAATTTAGTCATAAAATAAACCCTGGAAAATGAATATATTTCATAATGGTTTTGTAAAAAATTATTTCATGAATAAACTTTGGTGTTATAAAATTAATTAGTGGATCATATTTTTAAAAAAAACATCATCATTATTTAGTGGATAAGAACTAACTAAAGGGGAGTCAATGCGATATTTTATAAATTAAAATCTTTTGGAAAAAAGTTTTGTAAATGGATTAGAAAACATTAAAAAACAGTAGAAACATGTGTTTCCCCTAAAAGAAAATGTAAATAAGAATGGAAGAAAATTTTACGATTGTCTATACAAAAAACAACATGAATCATGATATAACATAAAAAGAAGGATTTTAGGTTTAAGAATACCCTTTCTTTAAATCCTACTTTATTTCGTCACTTTTCTACCTCCTAAATAAAAAAAATTGTATTTATTATAAAATGTAACTAGAAGTGAATTATGTTTATTTTTTCACTCTTTATCAATTATAATTATTGGATTATATTCCTTAATTCCCATTGGAATAGGTTGAATTGTTTTATATCTTATTTTTCATTAAAATACTTAGTTTGGTTTTGATTTTGCGATTTTTTTTCTAGGTCATTTATATATAAGTAAAACTAATTCCATAAGATTAGAATAAATTTAAATGTATATTTATATATTATATATAATTTATTATAATCATTCATAAGTGTTGTGATGATAAAAAAATTAGAAACATCCTCATTGGTGGTTAACCGTCCATTAACGAGATATTGTCAAATGGAGAGGTGTGAGATATGTATTATGTGCTTATATTAAAAATAAAAAATTATAAGAAATCAAATTTATCAATATAATGGTAACATACTTTTTAAATTTTTTTAAGAAGGTTTGGATTAGAAAAATAAAATAAGGATATTAAATTAGAAATGGAAAACTAAATAAAAGGATGAAATAAAATCACCTCTTTATTAAATGTTTCCTTTTCTATGACCTGTAACTTCTTAAAGAATTTGAGTTTTATTACTCTTGATGTCTTTAAGTATTATAATGAGATTAATAGAGGTGATTTTTGAAGATTTTTGGATTCGTTATGTGGAAGTGAAGTGGTTTTCCCTAAGAATGTGAGGGGTTTTTTATACTTATGATTAGGGGTATTTTAAGGATTAAATATTGAATAAATTATTTTATCAAAGGTAAACCTTGAAATTGTATAATTATTCACAGTATAAAATATATTTGAATTAAAATAAAAAAATTTAAGCCTTTGAAACGCTTTATAATCTAAATTTATTAGTTTAATCAAAATGAAATGTAAAAAAATGATAATATTTATATATTATTTTAATAGAATACTATAGACTTTAGAATTTAGAAATAATTTCTAAGTTTGGAAAACATATTTATTGAATTTAAATAACTAATTTATCAAATTAAATATGTTTTTGGTTTAACCAAAACTTATATAATTGATTAGGTCATTATTACATCATGAATGATATAATTTGAAAATACACCATTTATGAAAAGCAAATTACTTTCACTCTTCACTTATAAATTGAAGTATTTCATAAAATTAATAAAACATCACCCTTATACAATTTTTAAGTGATGACTCTAAAAATGAAATTAATCTTATCAAAATAGTTTTATAACTAAGGTTCATTAAATGTTTTATATAAAGAATTATGAATTTTATAAAATTCATTAAAATATAATTTGTTAAAAATGTTCTTACATAATAATTAAGTTTTTAATCTTGATATTTATATTATAAAATATTAATATGTAATTTTTATTAAATTAATCATGATAAATATTATATATATTATATTTTAATATTTTTAGGTCAAATTACTATTCAAACAGTTCAGTTACAATTCTCAACAGCCATGTAACTATTCCCATCGATCAGGTTACTATTCAAATGGTCTCATTACTATTCCAAAAATTACATTACTATTATAAATTTTATATTACCTCTTATAAATGGAATTTAATTCTTTCAATCAAAATTCACTTCAATTCCACCCAAGATTATATATTTTTCTTTTCAAAGATGTCGATTGGTTTATAAATATTTTTTTTCTTTATATAGCCGTGTTCTTGGAATGATGCTTCTAGCAGATTGGAATGATCCAAATTTTCTCATTCTACATTATTATTTTATATATTTTGTCCAGTTATAATGTTTATCATTTTCATGGGTGTAGTATTTGACTAATTTAACAAAATTTATCAATTAAAGAAAATTATTTTTGGTTTCTCTATTTGTTTTATATGTATAATAATATATATAATATAATATTACACTTATTTATTCTAGAAATTATTATCACCTATAAAATTTGGGTCATTACAATATTCACCCATTTAAAAATTTCAACCCAAAAAATTTAACTCATTTTCTTAATGTAGAATAGATTAGGGTATTTTTGTTTCATCAATTACATTGAGTCCCATGTCGCTTATTCATATTTATAGTTTTGTCATAGCACTTTTACAAGGTGGGTTTTATTATGGTGTATAACTTTATATCTATGGTCTAGTATCTTTATCAGATTCTCATAATAAGAGATCCCATGCATCATTAGTGCCTCCTCTATTTTTTGTCCTTGTGAGAAATCAGGTATGTGCTTCCTTAAGAGATATATGTGGAACACATCATGAACATGATCCATGATTGGTGTATGATTTAACTGATAGGACACTATTATTATGGAATCTAGGATCATAAAGGGTCCAATTCACCAAGGGATAATATTCCCTTTATTTCCAAACCACATGATTATCTTCTATGGTGATATTCAATAGAAAAATATAACTCCATCATCAAACTCCAAGTCCCTTCAACGATTTTAATCATAGCTCCTCCGATCATTTTTTATATGTTTTTGTATGGACTGAACCTTTTCTTTCATATCTTTCACAAGATTAGGTGCAATTGTCTTTCATTCACTAACTTCATCCCAACAAATAGGAGTTATACATTGATTCCCATATAGAGTTTTGTATGGAGCCATTTGAATACTCTATTGGATGTTATTATTGTATAAAAACTCAAATAATGGAATATATTGATCCCACACATCATTAAATTCCCTTAAGTAATCTCTCATCATATACTTAAGTTTCTAAATGGTCCTTTTCATATTGTCCATCAGTTTGGGGTGATAGGACATTCTAGAATTATATTCTGTATTAAAATCATTTTTTATCCTTCTCAAAATATTTGATGTGAACCTTAGATCATGATCAGAGATGATCAGTAATGGTTCCCCATGAATACTCACCAATTTATTTATATATATCTTAGAAATTTTTTCAAGAAAGAAATATTCCAGAATAAATATGAAGTGTTAAGTCTCAGTGAGTTGATCCACCACAACTCATTTCATATTTCTACCATTGGATGTCTTAGATTGACTGGTTACAAAGTCCATGGTAATGTATCACATTTTCATGATGGTATGGGAAATGCTTTCATTATCCCATTGGACTTTTATCACTATTTTTTAACTTACTTAAACACCAACAACTTTGAGGTGTACTCTATGATCTCGTTATTAATGTTGAACCACCATAAATTCTCTCTGACACGATATATCTTGGTACTTCTAGGATAGATGGAGGAAATGAGCTATGTGCATTGTCCAATAGCTCTTTATTTGTCTCTGGTGACATAGTAACACAAATTACAAAACCAAATTGAATGAACCCATTTTTATCAATGTTTATTTGATGAAGTTACCCCTCATTTACTACTTCCACATCCTTTTAAAGAACTATCTTATCACTTTTTTCCCGCTTGATCATCTCTTGGATTTACGGTTAGATAATCATTTCTGAAAGGGATGATTTATTCCATGCCATTATGATTTCTAGATCCAAAATTTTTCATATCCATAAATATAGCTTCTTTCTCAGTCAACATCATGGATAATGCATCAAGTCCTTTTCTACAAATGGCATTAGCTACCTTATTCTCCTTTCCAAGAGGGTAGTGAATAGAGAAATCACAGTCGTTGGTCATATCTAAAAATATTTTTTGATGAATTTTTATATATTTAAATGTGAATATATACTTTAGACTCTTTTTATCTATATATATGTCACAATTCACACCATAGTGGTAGTGTTGTCAAATATTCAAGGCGAATATCATAATTACTAACTCAAGATCATACATCAAGTATTTCTGCTCACGGGTATTAAACTATGAGGAGTAATAGTTTATTGCTTTATCATTCTTTATGAGCACACAACCCAATAATATCTTTTAAGTTTCATTATATATCATAAAACCTTCTCCACTAATTGGTAATGTGAGTACATGTTTAGTAATTATCCTCTTCTTGAGCTCCTTAATTATTTTTCCACATTCCTCCATGTATTCATACTTTACCAAACATTGTTTTAACTTATTTATAAGGATATAATATTGTGATAACATTCACAAAAAAATATCGGTAGTACCTATATAATCCAATAAAACTAGATACTTCGATGAAAATTGAGGGTTTAGGCCATTCTTCAATTCTGTTTTTCTATGAAAGGTCCACAAAAGCTCCCTCATTTATGAACATGTTCCACAAGAATACACGACTTTTGGTGGCAGGTCTACATAGGCACCCTCCCAATGATGAGCCTTCTTACGTACCGATATATGTCCAATGCCACTTTCTGCCCGTTTTTCCCGAACATCCTAGAGACCCCCTCGCATGCCATTATTCACTGCCTAGGAGCTAAGGAAATCTGGAATAAATGGGACCCGACCCCAGATGCATCACTGGATATGGCTTCTGGCCTCCCCGCTCTCCTGGTGTGATGGTGCTCCTCTCTCTCAGCGGCTAAGTTAGGTTCATTATGTACCCTGAGCTGGATCAGCTAAGTCAAGTGTAACGATGTTGTTTTCCACCACATGCATAAACCTCTGGAATTCTGGACAAAATGGGCCACCTCATGGATAGAGGGATGGAATCACCACAATGGACATAAAATTCCTGATGCTACCCCCTCCCGCCCCCCTCATTGGAACCCCCCAAAGGAAGGTACTCTTAAGATCAACGTGGACGCGTCTCTCCCCAAGGATGGACTTGTCTCCCTCAGTCTCCTGGAACGAAATCATCTGGTGAAAATCATCGCAGCAAAGTATGAATCACATCATGCCTTTTTGGAACCTACTGTTGCTGAGGCTAATTCCATCCTGTCAGGTTTGATGTTGGCTTTGGAATGTCGGTGGGTTGATATTTTCATTGAATCTGACTGCCTCACCATGATCAATGCCATTAACCACAACAACGATGGACTCTAGTCTTTTGGCCTCATCATCAGGAGAATTATCTCACTCTGCCAATTCTTTTCATTCTGCACCTTCTCCTTTTCCAAAAGAGAAGGCAACAATGTGACCCACCAGTTGGCAACATCAGGCCCCTTCGAGGCCAACCAGCTCTAACTGGACAATTTTCCTTCATGGCTTTGCATTTGTATGTCTGCTGATATTCGTCATAATGATATCTATTTTTTCTCAAAAAAAAGTACCACTTAATAAACTTAGCATATATTTTACGCTTTCTTAATATCACTGTCACAATACTTATATTCTCATCAAGTTCCAAGTTTATCTTAGAGTAAATGAGAATATCATCAATAAAGACTAGAACAACTTTATCAAGATAGTCCCTAATGACTTTATTCATCAAATTTTTCAATATTTTTAGATAATTAGTAATTATAAATTCAATCATTATGAACTCATTGTGTCTATACCTCTTATGGAAGGCCATATTCTGAATATCTTCTTTCATTACCATCAGTTATGGATATCAAGAATGAATATAAACATTTGAGAAGTACTGAACTCCTAATAGTTCATCAATCATGTCATCAATCCTTGGAAAGGGATATATTTCCTTTATGGTGATATTGTTGAGCTCTCGGTAATTGATACATAGCCACATTGATACATCCTTTTTATTGAAAAAACAATATTCAGATCCCAAGGTGATGAACTGGGACATATGAACCCTTTTTCAAAATTCTCTAGAAAATAATTCTGTAACTCCTCTGGTTTGAAAAATCATAGCCTATAGTTTAATTTGGAGATTGAATTTTCTCTCGGTATAAGATCTATTGATAACTCTACCTCACTACCATGGGTAAGGTCGACTAACTCTTCATGAAATTCATCAATATATTCCATTACAATAGGTTTTTCTTTATTTTTGATAAATTTTTCAACTAAACCATTAGGGAGAGGTAACCTTATTCACTGGGTATCAATACTCACACAATTTAATGATTTACCAATGAAGATTAATGATCTTCCTTTCATTTTTATAGGATCATGGAATGGGTTGGAATATAGAGAGTGATTTTATTTTCCTGACAATTGATGTGATATTTATATAATCGTATCTAATTAATTTTTATTATAGCATCAAAATTCGACAAAGGGAAGGATTATATGATTTTCTAGAAAAACATTCTCACATATATTAATAGTAAAAGAGTCTAGTGCTTAGGTTTGTTGATTATACTACTAAGTATTTTATGAATATCTCTACTTTAAGCTAATGTGGTTTTTGATTAAATGGTTGTAACAAACTTAAAGGATAGAAAGTAATTAATATAACTATAATCCAACAAAACTTTTTCTATTCTTGAGTGAATAGTAAGTGTACCTTGTACGAATTCATTCTCATGTTCCACCTCAGTGGTAGTGATGGATTAATATTTTCATTGCTTCTTTAGTTTTCGATGTTGCTAACACTTATTACTCTCAAAGACCTATAGTTTAGTTAATTATATTTCATAATTCCCTTGATCCCTATATTTGAACCATTGAACCATGGATAGTGAATTATGAGTTACCTTCCTTTCCTCCATCACATTGATCTTATTATTCATGTCTCATCAACATTTATTAGCTTGGTGGGATTATCTCCCACACTAAAGGTATTTCCTTGTCCCATTTAAGAAATTCCCATGATGGTTATTTCCATATATTTTACATGTGGATGGTTGGATCTTCTTTCATCCTTGGAAACTTAATCAACCAACGAGAAACTATATCATTCATCTATTATCTCTATATCAATGGGGCCATTCTACGAACCCCATATCTACTTTGAGAGAATATCAAACTACTTCTTCATAACTACCAAAGTCTCATATGGAAAGAGTCTTTTTTAGGTGTTCTTTTAAACTAATAAAGAACCTAGGTATTTTTTATCATTGTTGATAATAAAACCCGATGTGCATATTGAAATCCTTGTATAAATTACCTTCTAATTCTAGATAGATTCACCATCCTTTTCTTAATCTCTATATGTTTTTTTTCAAAGCGTTGGAGGGAAATACTAGTTAAGAAATAATTTCTTAATGTCCCCCACTCAAATTCTTCAATTTTCTTCTTAATCTTGATATTCAATACCAATGGCCACCATTGATTACCCTCTCCATAAAAACAATAGATGACCAAGGTGAGTTTAAAATTTTCATAATAGTAGAGAATAGAAGAGATATTATCTATTGATTTAACCCACTGGTCTATGAAAAGTGGAAAAGAAGTCCCACTAAACATCAGTGGTCCTTTCTATATAAAGAACTTGATTTCTAGTTGGTCCCTCTTGGGTGAAGGGAGACATTCTTCATGGTTCAAGTTATTTTTTACATCATAATATAGTTTGGTAAGAATCAATATAAGGTTTTAAACATCACCTCCCATTTAATTGGGAATGTTGTTTGGAAAATAATTATGTTGTCCCATATCTGGGTTGTTGGTCTGGTTTCTCCTAGCCCCACTATTTTCTAAAATAGAAATTCTTTGAATAAACATAAGTCAACAACTCATAAATAAATATTTTATTATTATGTACAAATTATTTCTCAATTCATATATTATGGGTTCCTTGTGTTTATAATTTTTATAAAATTATATTTCTTGAATTATGTAATTTAATCCTTTTATAACATTGAAGGGAATAATTTCTTTTATTATATATCCTTAACAATGGTTTGTATAGAGCTTGTGATTAACAAAATCATATTCTGCAGAGTTTCAAACCAGGTTTGAAATAAGGCTTTATTATCATGCACTAGGTGACGATAGAGTTAATACCAAATAATCCCTTTTATAGTTATTACTCTTATGTACAATTAGGCCAGATACACATCCACTTGTAGCATTTATACAGGGATTTCATAGCTCATAAACCAAATGCTATTACACTTTACCAAAACTGAGGATGTTTCCCCCAAAACTCAAACTCATTCCAAGTTTTTTTACAAAAAAAATATTATTATAATTCCCAAATTGACTAAACCATACCTCTTATTCCTAATATAGTGACTCAACTTTTTCTAACATGACTATTACATAATTTTAAAGATAAAAAACATAATAGTGATACAATATAGGATCCAAAGGTTTGGAATCAATAAAAATTGGGCTCATACATCACTTGTAAATAAGAAAACATAAACCTTATTTAAATCCTACTTATTTATCCATATAAAATATTCACATTCTGCTTAGTTGATGTAATCAACTGAGGATATACATTAATTAAAAAGGTGATCTAAAATCCCTATAAGGAGAGGAATAAAATTAATAGAAGGTGGGTGAGCATAATCAAAATCATCATATCATAATAATATGATAATTATAACAATAATGCGGGAAGATTGATAATGTAATAGAATTTGGGATATATATAATAATAAAACATCATAATATAGTTGTAAAATACCAAACATAGTTTGGAACAATTCCACCATCATGTTCTTTCATAACATATGTTCATAAATAGTAACATCATAATTGTAGGTTAATATAGCATCATGTTCACACATAATACACATATAATCATGAGATATTTCACATTACTTAGTTCATTTGAGGTACATATAATTCTAATCGTACCCATAACATCATAATACTCATAAGCATTCATACCACATAGAACACAAAACAATCACAGTCATGAAATAAACATATGGAAAGGAATGGGTTTCATGAAGGTTTCATAAATAATAAATTAATGAATAAAATTTTGGGTTCCAAAATGAATTAGATAAATAATATTTTTTTATAAAACCACGTTGTTCTTGATTGAAAAAGCAACAACTGAAGAGGATTCAATGTAATGTTTTGGAAAATAATGACTTTTTAAAAAATATTTTTAAATGGATTTAAAACATTTAGAAAGTGTATAAAAATGTATATCCATAAAAATAAAAGTGTAAATAATATTGGAAGGATATTTTAATAACATTCATACAAAAAAAAACTTGGAAGAGAAGATAATACAAAAATAAGGAGTTTGGGTTCGAGAATCCCCTTACTATAAACCCCGCTTTATTCCATCACATTTCCACCACCTGAATAATAAAAAATTGTTTCTTAAAATAGGGAAGAAAAAGTTAGTCATGGTCATTTTTAACTATTTATCAATTATAATCATTTCATTCTATTATTTAATTCCTTTTTTCAGTGGTGAAACATTTTGATATCATATTTTCTTAAAAATATCCTTTTTTGTTTTTATTTTTATATTTTATTCTTGGTCATTTATCGATATGTAAAAATAAATAAAAACGACATAAATTAAAGTAATTACATATTTATATATTATTTATTATTTATTATAATCATCTATATTGATGGAGATAAGAAGTGAATTGTAAATGTCCCTATTTGCGGTTAACCGATGGTAAATGGGACATTGTCCAAATGGGATGTATGAGATATATATTATGTTCTCATATTTAAAATAATATTTTTATAGGATATTCACATTATTAAGATATTTTTAAGATATTTTTTATTATTTTAATAATTTTTTCATCCGAAAATAAAATAATAATATTAAATTAGAAAAGTAAAATAAAATAAAAGAAGGAAATGACATTACCTCTTCCTGGAAGTTGTTCCTTTCCTACGAACTTTAATTTCTTGAAAGCATAGGGTTTGATTACTATAAATTGTCCCTAAATAATATAAGGATATGAATATAGGTTATTTAACTATAGGTTGGGATTTTTTATGTGGAATGGAAGAGGTTTTCCATGGGTGGGGTAGACGGTTATTTATACTTCAGGAGAGGGGTATTGTTAAAGGTAAATTATTGAATAAACTATTATATCAATGGTAAACCTTTAAATGGTGATATTTTTGACATTATGAAATATATTTGAATTAAATAACGTGATTTAATTAATTTCAAACAATTTATAATCCAAATTTATTACTTTAATCAGAAAAAAGGTAGAAATGGAAGAATATTATTACAAGGGAATCCTTTACACTTAAGACTTTGGATAATAATTTTTAGGTTTGGAAAACATTTTTATTGAATTTAGATGAATAATATATCAAATTAAGTATGTTTTTTATTAACCTATCACTTCTATAATTGATTAGTTTATTATTATATAATGAATTATGTAATTTAGAATACAATGGTAACAAAAAATAGTCTTTTAACTATTCATCTAAATATTCTAGTATTTAAGAAAATTACCAAAAAAATAACCCATGGAATTTTTCAAATAAATGATTCTAAAATCAAAATTAATTTTATTAAAATAATTTTCTAACTTAGGTAATTTTAATTTCTAATATACAAAATTGTGATTTTTATGAAATATATTAAAATATAGTTTATTAAAAATGTACTTATATTTTCTTTGAGTTTTAAATCCTGATATATATTTTATGGAATTATAATATTTATATTTTCTAAAATTAATCATGTTAAATATTATTTATATTACTTTTTATTATTTTTAGGTCAAATTACAATTCTAACTATAAGGATTTTATTCCCAATGGTTATGTTAACATTCCCAATGGTCAAGTTACTATTCCAACGATCGCATTACTATTCCAACTGTCATGCTAATATTCTAACATCCATATTACCACCTATAATTACAACATAATTCCTTAATTCATAATTCATTATAATTCCCCCCCCCCCAAGGTTCCATAATTTACTTTTTATTCATGAAACAAATATCAGTTATAAATTCTATGTTATTATAATAAGGGATCATGGGGTTAGAATTTTTGATTGTGTAAACAAAAAAATTCTTTATTAAAATTTTTTTATAAAATTCTCTACGAGATTCCCAAAATAAATTTAAAATATAAATAATTGTAGTTTTGAATAGACTTTCAAAAGATTTTATATATAATGTAATATCTAGTGAAAATAAATAATAGTTTTTTCTGAAAAATTATTTTATAAGATATCTAAACAAAATTTTAGATATGGTTTCACAAGTTCACATGTGAAATGACATAATTTGAAATTTTTAACGGTTATGAGTCTTTAGTGCTATTATGATACTATTGGAAATATTCATAATTTTTTAATCCATGACTTTCCAGTATAAAATATATATTAGATCCAAAATTTTCTAATTTATGAAAAAATTTCATATGAAATTCACACACTGATTAAAATAAAACCATGGTAATGTATTGAATATTGATACTTTTGTGAAATCATATGTTATTTTGATAAATGGATTTAATATTAATATTTAGTGTTTTATCTATTTTTAAAATAATTTAAATCCACCAATTAAAAATTGAATTCTGGGATTTAATTGTTTAAAGGCTACTTTTAATGAATTTTCCTTGTTAATATCTCACTGGTCTAAACTTATAAAAAACATATTTTAAATTTTTGATTTTTATGATTTTATTTTTTTTACCCAAGTTATAAAGGATGTATAATAGAAGATTTTGAATCTATTGAAGCATTGTGTTTAGGTAATTCAAAGCTGAGTAAGGGTACTAGAAACAACACGCATAAGGATATAAGAAAGAAAAGGAGAAATCACTTAAAGTTCAACACAACATATGTAAAGGCCTCAGCTAACACATGGTTAGATGACCTACCATGATTCACTAGCCACATAGAAGGTCCACTTTCCACACACATGTGCATCGAAGGGTCGATCCACTAGTTGCATGGACCTACCACACCAGATAATGTAAGGTCAAATCATTGTACCACTCCATGGCCGATCAAGTAAGCATGGAAGGAAGGGTTGTGGAACCACCAATGTTTCCTAAACTTCCCTTCACATGATATCCCATCCTTTCCTCACACTGAAGGCCTGGACACCCAAGAATCCTAAATCTAGTTCTAGGCCAGCATGCATTCATCCCTAGCCGATTCATCTAAGCAATAGAACCCAATAATGACCCAACTTCTCAAGAACTGCAAACCAGCATGAAATATCTTCTCCCACTAAAACAATTTTCCCATGGATAGGAATAAAACTGTTTCATGATATTAACCATTCGTGATCCAATTCAAAATAATCAAGGGGTGGGGGTGTGATCGTGGGAAATTGAATAGATTGAGGTCATGGAAAATCTATTGAGTAGTTCACTGGCTATTGATTTTTCTTCATTTATAGGATTGAAATTGTTTGTCCTCGACTCTTCCAAGAACTATGGTCATGATTTCATGGAAATATTCATGAATGTTTCAAGAGAAAATTCCCAAACCAACTCGCCGCTCTATCTTTCATTGTAAACTCCATGAATTGTCTTATTATAGCCCATCAGTGTAAAATACATCTCCCTCTACTCAAGATCCTACCATCCGGAAATCAACAATTCACCCAAACTTGGTGCAAAAATAGTTTGTCTAATTTAAATGATCTGTCTTATATATATCCAATTATAGAAGGACCAATCACACACATCGTGACACCAACTCTTTTGAGGTACATCCTAAACTTAAAGAATTTCCTTGAGACATTAACACCTAGTTTATCTTACACACCTAGTCCAAAAAACACCACCAATTATATAATCTCAATTGCAATCATGGTTCTCAATAGATCTTCCCAAGGGTTTCTGTATTTCTAGCCATTGATCTAAGCAGCACATAAAGACACTATGAGAAATATTGCTTTACCAATGCATGACCAACCAACCAACTAAAATGAATTCTAGGCCCAAGTATAAATAAGGGAAAAAATATAAAATTCCATTATTCTTGAAAATCATCACTCCAATCAATGTTTATTGAGATCAAACTATCACTGTAATGTGCATTGTTTTTTATCTTCCGCATTTGAGAATTATATCAGTACTCATCTTCCACTGAAGCTATGTTAAAAGGAAACAAATCATCCTAGATTCTTCTGAAAGGTGTATGGAGATTTATCTTTGGTTGATTACTCCATTTGAGATTGATTTCATTTTCTATGGGTTGCGATGGTTTATATAAGATGATGGGGGTCAAAGTAAAATAGATCTCACATTCTAGGGAGGACTAATGTTAATAATTGTTCTTTCTATAGTTGTAATTTTATTTTAATTATGATAGATTTTCATGTTTTGTGTTCTCTATTATTCTTTCACATTTTTTCATGGTTTTTTATCAATGTGATGTGATCATGATCTCATACTTCACAATAGTGAAGGGTTAAACCATTTTGGGTGTCCCAAAGGGAATTTACAATGATGTTCGTAAGATTTAATGTTTATTTCAATTTTGTTTTCTAAATTTAGTGAGGTTATGAGGGTAAAGAGTGGGGGAGGTGATCATCGCTTGATTTTTATATCTAAATTTCTTCATTGTTCAACTATTTTCTCTTCATTTCCTCACATATATTGATTCACACACCATAAAAGTTGAGATAAGTGTATTGATAGGTTGAAGGGAATGTGATCTCTACTGTGAGGGTTGAGTAGGAACACTCTCTCAATAGATCAGTGTTATTTCCCTTTCACCAAGGAGGATAAGTGAGTTACTTGTATACTTGAGGATCCTTGATTATACTTGTGATTTCACAATTTAGAAATGGAGTGAGGTGAGTGGATGAATGATATTGATTCCACTTATTATTTCAGGTAATTTAGAAAAATTGATAATAATGGATGAATTCAGTGGAATTCACCAAAGATCCATTAACATTTCTTGTTAATTTGCTGGGTGATTTAATTTCCCAAAAGATCACAAAAAACACAAATCACATTTTTCAATATTTGAATCATATAAAAAATAAAACAAGAATATAATAAGTGATTGGGATTAGTAAATAACCAACCAAAAAATCCTTGAGAATAAACCTGGTTAGTCTACAAGAATTCATTCTAGGATATTAAATAATGATTAATAATGGATTGAAGAAACCACAAGATCAAATTAGTGCCATTTATGGGGAGTTAGGTGAAAAACTCATTATTTTTATTTCTATAACTATCTAACTATGTTATTTTTTTCAGAATTAGATTTTAAAAAAATAGATATTTTCTCAACATTAGAAGAAACGGTTACCTACTTTTTCTATCAAATTATAGAGATGTTCATGAATTTTAGAATTAGAGGATTTAATAAACTTATTAAAATCCTTAAAGAAATCTCAGAAAATAATTTTTATGTAAATTTACTAAAAGAATGTAAATTTTTCTCACATTTTGTTCCTTCAGATTTATATAGGATACATTAAGGATAAAAGTGAGATTAAAAGAGAATAAATCACCCCTACAACATTTTATAAAGATTTTCATGAGATTTAATGATAACTGGAATGTAAATTTATAATCCAAGAAAGTTACATCAAAAGGTCGGTGAACTAAAACAATTAACTATACAGTAATATTTATGAGGGATTTGATATTGAACTTGACTCATTTTTTTAAATTTTAGTCATACTAATTAAAAATTGGATCTCCCTTGTACTGTATTAAAAGATTCATCATAATTGATTCATATCTTGGATTGTCATTAGGATAGGATAAAGGAACTCTATTTTGAAGACATACATGACGATTCCTAAAATATAAGTTCTCTGAATGACTTCACATGACCCTTGTATAAGGAGGAGTAGATTAAGACAAATTCAATTAAAGTAAATGAATATATCTTTAGTTCATATCTGGATTTTACACATTCTAAATTATAATCTAACTAACCTTTTTCACTAAAAATAATCTACACCTTATCATAGGCCTTAGAGAATTTGGATAAGGATTCAATGGAAACAGATTTATCTAGAATCAAGTATAATATAATTATCCCCCTCATGAATTATAGTGATACTATATGGAAGGATGTAAGGAAAAAATAAAGGGATGGAAATTAGGTGTTATGTTAAAGGGTTTATCCAAGAAAAAATAATGTTGAAAAGAAATATAAGGAATATGAGATGTTTTTTACAACAAAAAAGTCACATACACTAGTATATTAGTGTTAATATTTATACTTTATAGTTTTTCATAACTTAAATGTATCCCCTCTGGGGTGGTAAAACCCAACTATCTTTCTATATTACTCTTTTTTTCTTTTTAGTTTCTTATTTTTTAATAAAATTTTCATGTTTTTTTGTGTTTTCTTCATATAGGGAAATATATTAGGAATAAATATGAGAAAATTAAATAAAGTTTTTACACACAAAAAATCAATAATTGTCTATTATTTTACACTAGTTTCACCACTATCATTTATGAAAGATGTTGATCACTAATGGGATGTTATGAATAAGTATGGGGGAGGGTCTGAAACCTATTTAAGACATGTTTTAAAATCTTTTAGGATCCATATTTATCATTTATAAATATAATATATTTGATGTTTTTGCTTCTATTTTTATTTTTGATATGTTTTTAGGATAAAAAATTGAATTTATTTGTTATCCTATAGAGTGATGATCACGTGATAGTTACAAAATATTAATTACTTCTAAAATTATTGGACATTTGTTATTGTTTAGTAAACATATCAAATTTTTTCATTGAAACGCAGTTTTAGAACAAGGAAAAATAGTGTGATGGGAATAATCTTTGGGGAATTCAAATAGTAACAAATAAGTGCCTAAGAAAAATACAAATTTACCATTATATATATCCAATAAGTTCTTTACACAATACATGTAAAAGAAAAATTAAAATAAGTTCTTAACTATTAAAAATATATTCTATCATGTGAGGTGAATATTGAACCCAGATGAAAAATAAGATAATTGACTTATATGAATATCATTTTAATTGTATCATGGAAGTGAAAAAATGATCTTATGTAAAAGGAACCTAAGAGAGTTTGATTTTGGATAGTGCTTCTTATTAAAGCTTTAATAACATCCCCTTGGATAATGTAACTGATTCACATATATGGAATGAAATTTTATATATTTTATGGATGTTTTATTTCTTCATTTCTGGTGTGTCTTTAAATATAGGAAGTCCTTTATTTTATATGGATAAATTCAGTTTATTTCCCAATAGTGAAATAGTGTGAGCGTAGTGGAGTGACTAGAGATGAAATTTCCCAATTTTTAACATTTTCAAATTAAAATTTACCCATAAATTTAGATAAAATACGAATGATTTATAGATTTTTGTGACTTGGGTGAAATCTTGGATAATTTTGATTAATGGTTTTAATATTTATTTTTAATTTTTTATTCATTTTTTATTAATTGAACATTATTAATTTATCTTTTAAATTAAGTATTTTATTTTTTGATATATAATTTTTATGTTTTTTCATTATCTATATTTTTCTAGTCTTAGCTTGTAAAAATATTGTTTTTTAATTGTGTTTCTTTTTTTTATTTTAGTTACCCATATAAAAGGTATGGAGTCTGTATAAGAGTAAATGTGGACTCTATAAATTCACTATGTCAAGGTAGTTTAATTTTGTGTATATATACTTGAACCATCATATGTAAGGCTAAAATAAAATCAAGGTGAACTTAGGTAAAGTTAACCATAATCTAAATAAAGTTCTCACCCAACTCATGGAAAAATGGATTTACACACTTCACAGAGGTCACTGAATCTCCACTTACTAGACACATGACCGTCACATGATTTATCCACATACCACATGGACCTTACACACTAGATCATATAAGGTTAACTAGTTGTGTTATTCCTAGGATGATCAAGCTACTATATAAAGATAACCTACGACACCATGAATGTTTCCTAGATTCCCCTTCATCTATTCGACCGCAACTGATTCTTCTATGAAATAGAACCCTACCATGCCCCAAATTCTCGAGAACTATAAATCCAACACCAAATACCTACTCATATGGGATCACTTGACCCATGTCTAAGAACAAAGCTCTTGAATGATCCTAGCCATATGTGATCCACTACCCAATACTAAATCATCCTAATTGTGACTTTTTGAACTAGAATCGATCAAGGTCAAAGAGAAGCTATTGAAGAGTTCCCTAGAAATTTAGTTTTTTTCATTTATAAGATTTAAATGTTTGGGCCTTGAATATTAAATGAAATATAGTTATGATCTATTATAAATAATCATGAAAAGTGCTTGAAAAAATTACTAAGTCAACTCATCACTCCAATCCTAATTAAAAACTCCTTAAAATTTCCATTTCACACCTACGAGTATCAAATCTGCATCCCTAAAATCAATATTATACCACCATATAATGCATGAAGAACCTAGACACAGTTTAAAAATACCTTGTGACACATAAATGAGATAGCTTTTCCATATCCATATATGGAATAACTAGCCACTTGTTGGAACTGGGCATGCAGTGGAAGCCCAAAATAGGTGGATTTTTAAAAACATTCCCACCGAAGTTCGACGTGAACTTTTCAATGTCGATGAAGAGTTACCCAATCAAAGACGAGGACCACGCGTGATAGATTTCAAGCACAAAAATAAACCGTAAAATACCTGGTTTAATTCTGAAGCCGCGCATGATGACTTCTCATTGTTTGAAATAGCTACTCAAAGAATCTGAAGCTGAATTCTTCTAGGACATCCACACTTTCTTCAAGGAATCCACGGGATCACCATTCATCATAATCTGGGTGCTAGTGTGGAATTTCAACTATTCCTTCGATGCTCCAACAATCATTGCATCGCTTTCCAAGCTATGCATGAGAGAGAGCTCCATCCGTGCTCCTCGGATCTAGAGCATCTCTCTCAAGATTATGAGAGAGGGTAGAGGAGAGAGAATCTCCATGAAAAATAGTGATTAGAAATCTCATCTCCTCTAATATTTATAGTGGTTAATTAATTACCCATAAATTCCAAACTAGCACCCAAATAATCAACGCACTATTAACGATGTATTATGACTACTAAACTATGTCATAAATCTTATTGTCATTTACTTGTAATATATTAAAATATATTATGCGATAATAATTGAGTCCTTGACTCGACTCATCATTCCCACTAATATTAATTGATCCTTGAATAATTTAATATTCAAAAATTAATATTTTTCATGTATTTAATAAAACTTGTAAATAAATTTAATAAATAAATTCAATTATCGTTATTCTAAACTCAATTAATATGAATTTATTTATTGTATTGGTGATTTTTTTAGCTTTGTAAAAATTTTGGACCCCTGTGGTGGGGCCCAATATGTCCAAAACTCCTATTCAACCAAATAGGGGAGATTCATGAATATGATATTGTGTGTGACCCTCTAGGCCCTTATTTTGATAGTAGTGAATCGTATTCATAGACCAAGAGCGGGATCTAGCAACCCATCATGGCCACTTAAGAAATATGGATTGACATAGCAACGAAAACCAACCTACGAACACCCACTGTGTAATATAATCTCTTTGTCAGTAATATCTCATAAAGTATGACGCACTTTAGTGTCATCACCCTTTTCTTGCATTATTATTTGTTGATGTAACTAGACATATTTATCCTCGACTGCCATGGACATGGTATTTTAAAGGTACTTCCATCCATATCAACATGACCTAAGGTATATTACTTCCATAACCCAGAATCGACAAATCTTTTCTTGACTATTCAACCAATGTCATGCCACCAATGACGCACCCAACACAAACTACCTCTCCATGACTTCATTTCCATGGTTTTCATCTTGCATCAAAGTATTCTATCAAATAACATGCATTGGTAATGATCTCAATTCAGGATACCATTACACATGATTGTAGATAAGAATGTCCAATGGCACCCAAAACATGTGGAGTTCCTATTGGCGGGTTAGTTCTTATGATCTCACTACTAGAGATCACCAAGTGAGAACTTCATGACAAAAAGTCTCAATGCTTATGATCCCCCAGCACCTGATAGTCAAACATCTACTGTGTCCAATCAGTAAGATGTATCTAGACCATATGACATATATTTAAGATTAATTTCATAGTATCTAGAGGTTCTCATTATAGCATAGGAATTGCTATAATCTTTTGATACCATAATTAACCTTTGGAAATTACCATTTCAATAGTGGATGTAGAAAAGTCTACACTATAACGGTAATATGGCATCCTGCATAACTAACTGTATCCATAATATGGTAATCAAAAGTACAGAATAGTTGGGTCTAGGGAACCCACTATTTCAACATTCCCACTTGCACTAGAGCCAACTTTCTAACCAAATTTGATAGCTACTCGAATGATTAACATCATGTTTCTGCTGAGTAGCGGATTTCGCTATTTGGTCCGCCACCCTTTCACCACGTGGCTATTCTACTAACTGACCTTATCTCCTTGAGTAAAACTTCTAAAGAGATGGGATCTCAAGTATATCTCTTTTTTCCACTATGATAGCTTGACTTAGTGGCTAGTAAGATTATCATAATTTACATTATGATAATACTTTTCTTACCACGAGAAATTCCAAGAACTGGAACAAATCATTTCATTTAACTTCTTCTTAGATATCTTATAAGTTGTAATGTACTCGATCTTTTAGGTATGGCCACCACTAGATGATATGATCTTGACTCACTCATCACCTTTATCCTAACTGCAATAGTAGATCACATCAATCTATGGAAGACTAGTTTGTATCCCCAAAAACTACTATCCTTTCTTCTCTACTTAACAGGTACATATCTTTTTTACTTTCTGAAGTACATTTAGACTGTTCTGACTACACCAGTTGTAGTGCTCCTATATATAACTGATATCTTCCCAATATACCTTATCAATATCAGTTCTTGTACATATCTTATCATTCGTGATAGATCCATCGCTTCGAAGTATGGATTGTAACTCACTACATTTATCTATTCCCATGTCACAGACCGGTCAACATGAAGAGATTATCCCTTGTGACATGGGAAACAATTCATCTCTTGAATTGTTCCAACTTTTATTTTTCAATAAAATGTCACTATATGTACGATTTACTAGGACCATGCAACCTATAGATCTACCTTAGTAGATCTTGTTCCCTAGAACATAGGTTACTACTTTAAGTCAATATCTAAAGAATAAATTTTATATTGGTCTTAACGAACTGTAAGACCAATGTCTGTTTTCATATGTTGTCGAACATATTTTTCTTTGAAAACATTGGTGCTCCCACTAACCTCACGTAGACACATAGAAACACCTTTTTTCAATGTATATTCTATTATTTTGTTGCTTAATTTAATCATAAACTGGATTTAAGTAACATGCAACCTTTATTAGCATTCTGGGAGGATACCATCCCATTCTGGTTGCGTCTTATAGACATCATCCCCAATTGGTGGTCATGACATTCAATTCTAAATAATGTTATCATAGATATCAGCTATGATAAGAAAATTTCTAATTAATTTAGGCCTAAAAACATGGTGAAACCAATGTAGCCTTATTATTACTACACTTGTACCATCCATGTATCAACTCACATTAATACCCACTCTAGTATTCAAAATAATTATCCCCTTTTTCACTTTGATACATGGAATCCCTTAATTTAATTTTAGTTGGTCTTATCAATTTTAGATAATTGTTATATAATGCTTGCTTGTAGGAAATATTATTCACATTGAATAATAGATCACTGACCATGGTGAATATAAAAACCATCACCATGGTTTTATCCTTCATGTGCAATATGTGTCTCTGGAATATAATTTGTTCCACTTGCGCCTATGGAACTAGTTTTTATGCCAACTATTTGTGCATCTTGAGCATTTATTATATACAAGTCAATATAGCACCCACTATCTCAAATAGATATCTGCACCCTCTTATAGAAATACAGTCTATAACCTGACTGTATCTTTTTCTATGATAGGGATTTATGAAACATCCTAAGAAAATGTTGGGATAATTTACAATAAATGCACAATGTGGTTATTTTGATGCAATTTTGTTTCTATCTGAACAACCTATTTGCATCCAAACACATGTCCTTATGACATAATGGATTTACATCATACTATGACTCGTATGATATTCATCAGTCATTATACTTGGTATATGGATATGGGATATCGTCGTTATTCAGAAATCATTTCATAAAATATAATGTAAGTTTCTACTAGTTACAACATTAATACTACTTACATCAAAATTTTGATGTATGACATATGCGTTTAGGAATTTCTCCACGCTACATGTTTGTTGGTAAATTTTGATAGGTAAAACTTTATCATCAATCCTCTTTATTAACATTAATGTTGTGATGTTGATAAGGTAATGTGCATTTAGGAATTGCTCAACGCAACTTTATCATGATTGATGAATGCTTGGTCAATATATCCTTCAGTATCCCAACTCGAAGCAACTCATATCTACTGACCATTCAAATACATCACTTTATTATTCCTTAATTTCTTAAAGGAATCTTATGAAGTATATATACCTCCATATTATACATGGAATAGTTTACACTTAGTTTTTTTACTATTTCAAAAAGCTTTGTGACATACCTTTATTTCTAAAGGCACCTTTGTCCAAACTAAAGACGTTGATAATACCAAAAGTATTTATCTATTCCGGACCAAAATACAATACTTGGTATATTGATGACATTCATTTTTAGTATTACATGACAAAGAATTATCTTTTCACAACTGGGTTTAAGTCTTACATTTATATTCATCATTAATTGCATATGATTCATGTATTACTAAACTAGGGATTGGGTTTTCCAAAAACATCATTCATTCCAGAACCTGAAAGAATGTATCCATGTATCCAAGGACACATGAGAGTAATGTTTGTGGTTATACCCAATAATAGTTCAACACAAATATTTCACATGGAAATTAAAGAAGTCATGTACTTCTCACCATTGGCCTTGGTGTCACCCTTTCATAGCCACTTGAAGAATACACCTGACTTCTAGTAATTTTTCTATATATACTTGGTTATTTTAATTAAATACACATACATAAAATGAATATAGTATTAAATAACCAAGTAGTAAAAGGAAACATTACATTGGTGAATATTCCTGATGTAAAAGTGAAAGCTTTCTTCTTCAAATTAGTTTATTACTTTTAAACGTTCAAACTATTATTTTATAATATGCAATGAAAATAACCTTTGTTAATACTGCATTAACCAAAGGACGCCGTGAATGTGTCATTGGTATTAAATGCCTTTGACCTTTCCACATTTTCTTTAAATTTTATTTTCTATAAGAATTAAAACTAAATTTTATTTTATTCTTATAGACTTGGTGAACCTTACCTAGATAGGAAATGGATTGTATTACTCAATACTTGTTTGTTTTGTAACTTAAAACGAGACTTGAGAAAATTTGTGAAAATGATATGATAAAGGGATTCATTTAAAGATCATGATCAATATTTCAATTTACACATGTCGGTGTAAGATCTCCTAATTCATATCATTTCTTCTCTTTCTCCTTACAAACATCTCGGAGATGAGACTTTATGTTATATCATCCTTGTCCAGGTGTAGCCACCACAACTGACACCAGACATTGATTGAAGAATAATTATATGACTATCATATGCTTTGCACATTAGTCTCCTGTAAGAAATTTCACCCTCACTTCTTGAGGTAGTTTAACAGTGTTGGTGACACTGGCACCTTGAGTTTCCTATATCATAGTACTATGCGCATGCACCTGTACTATTCATAGATACTCGAGTCAATGTGGACATTTACTTTTTCCATTATAATATCGCAGTTTTAATCTTGTGGTATAACATGCTATTTTTTCTACAAAAATGAATGCTAGCAGATTAGTGCCTTTTATCTAAATTACCAGTTTAGAATTTTTTTGCCTAATTACTTAAATCATTTAATGTCTCCAACTATTTTATCGGATTCTAGGAACCCTCTATGCTAGAATCTGAATACTCTGTCATTATATTATTCTACTAGAAAGGACCCCTGAACCATCCCTCATAGTCTACAAGCTATGGTTATGCCACTACTTGGAGGGTTCTATGTGGGCTTTTGGATGGCCGACCACTTTAACTTGCGTCTCCTTGATCTATTGAGTGAATTCACTGCTTCTTAAAATCCGAACGTGATTCACTCAAAACTTTCCTCTAAAATTACAACAAGCTAGCTAAGGCTATTTCTTTGCTACAATTTTAGTTAATTCAACCCATCATTCATATAAGGAATCCCCGGTAGTAAGAGAAACCCTCAGTTATGGCATGACTAGCACCTCAAATAGCCGGTTTTGTCTAAACATGAATGACGGAAGGAAGTTTAGACTTAATATATATTTTGGGAGTTTTATTATTTGTTAGTGTGACAAAAGATATTATTTTATATTATTATAAACACATACTATGTGATCGCACTCACAACTGACCGTGCCAGAAATATAAATTTGATCGCGTCATATGTTCATTTTATCTTTCATTCTTGTTTATTATTATACTATGTGATCATGAAATAAATTACACATGCACAAAAATAATAAACCATGCAAAAATAAAATTAAAACCTTATCATGAGCTGGTACTATTGGTTGATCTGTTGAGTGAATAACGGACCAACCAAAAACCTAGGGGTAAGTACCTTTAGTCGCGTGGCTTTCAATTGAATAGTACTCTTTTCTTATCCAATGAAACCAACTCCTATCTGGTGTGTCCTCCTCACTTGGCGTGAAGTTCTTTATACCTCATCTCATCATTATACAACTGTACTTGCACGCAGGTGAGGGTGTCTTGAGGTATAAAACTCTGAGAATGGACAAGCATACCTTTATACATATAACAACACTTAAGATGACACAAAGATCGTATTTATTTAATTAAACTAATTATTAAAAAACCATTTCAATAAATTAATAATTAAATAAAATAAATAAACACCAGATACACATTAGTCGGTCCACAGATCAGGACAAGTATACACTTTAACTCGCGTATATATAAACTAAATGCAGAATAAAATTAAACTTTCATTAAAATAAACTTGAGGGAATTATTTGTTGAATTAAAATTTCACTCTGATTTTAATTCAACAAATGTCTTCATTCGGTCCTTTTTAATTAATTTAATTTTGCAACTAAAAATTAAATTAATCAATTAATTTAATTATTCTCACAATTAAATTTATTATGCCACATTAAATATCTAATAACCAAAAATTAATATTAAACCAAGTCTAAAGTAGGGTAGACATGCCCGACCATGTTTTTTGGATCAAACCAAGTCTAAAGGCTTGATAGATTCCCTCACAAAGACCCAATATATCGGCCTGGGTGATCTGCTCGCATAGATGCACGTTAGATAGAGTGGGGCGGTTGGTCGGTCTAGCAAGTGGTTGTCCAGAGGGGCGTCGGGAGGGGTACTACAGTACGGAAGCTGGAGTGTCGTCCTGGTCAGAGCGGTGCGACCGGTGCGGCTGTGGGAAGAGGTAGGTCGGGGTGCCGGTATCGGTGGCAGCTACATGAGGCTGGCGATAGAGAAGGTGGTCTTGCATGACAGGGGGGTTGCGGTACTGGCTGGCCGCGGCAGGGATCCTGAGTGCGGGAGGCAGCCTCGGGGAACCAGGGTATGATGACCTTGGTGCGCCTTGCCTCTGTGGTCTTCTAAGATGGATTTCTCCCGTATGGTGTAGAGCCAGGTGCGGAGGAGGGTCGTGATGTAAGGGTACTGCGGCAGTGCGCTTCAGGGAGGTGCCTGGTGTTGCTCCACCGGGTAGGTGGCGAGGTGGTCGGTGCCCAAACCTGTTTTCCAGGGCAGGAGGTGGGAGCAAGGCTCACCAAGGTGATCGGGGAAGCACACATCAAGATGGCAGTAGTGCTTGGTGGCTAGACATGGGAAGGGAGAAGGTGGCCAGAGGGGCGGTTTTCACTGCCCCTGGTGGTTTGTTGTGCGCCGCGGTGCGCAGGTCATACACCCAACCTCCTCTTTTTTATTTTTTTATTTTTTATTATCCAAATAATTGCTTTGCAAGAATTTCCCCTCCCTCCTCTTTTTATTTTTATCTAGTCTAATATATAGGCTTTAACATTATAATAATAAGATAGTATTATTATATAATATTGTAATAATAAAATTATTATAATAAAATTATTATAACAATAACAATTAAAAGTGCTCACTGGAAAATACTATTTTGGTGTGAACTTATTTAGATAAAAATAGTTCATCAATTTTGAACTTTGTTAAACTACCAGTTTTAATCTGAACATAAAACTTCAAATGACCGCAGAATGGTCCTCTGGTATCAGATTAAAACGTTGTATGCGGTATTGGAACTGTATCGACTCCCTATAAATATTTTAATGCAAATTTAATTATTTCATTTGACTTAAAATCATCATGCATCCCTTTGATACTAATTTTGTAACCAGGTGTGCAATGGAAGCCCCAAATAAGTGTATTTTTAAAATTTTTCCCACCTATGTTCTAGGTGAACTTGTCGACATTGGTGAAGAGCTACCCAATCACAGCCAAGGACCACGAAGGATAGATTTTAATCACAAAAATAAACTGTAAAATACCTGGTTTAATTCTGAAGCCACGCACGGCATATGCTCATCATTTGAGATCGTTTCTTGAATAATCTGAAGTTGAATTCCTCTAGATTTTCCACATATGCATCAAGGAATTCGATGGAGAGTCATTCGTCGAAATCTGGGTGCTAGCATGGAATTGCGACGACACCTTCAACGCTCCAACAATCACCACATCGCTTTGATAGTGATGCCCGAGAGAGAGCTCCTTATGAGTTCTTTGGATCCAGATCATCTCTCTCTATATTATGGGAGAGAGGAGAGGAGAGAGAAGCTCCATGGGAAATAGTGTTTAGAAATCTCCTCTCCTCTAATATTTATAGTGGTTAATTAATTACCTAAAAATTACAAGCCATCACCTAAATAATCAACACATTATTAATGACATTTTATGACTACTAAACTATGTCATAAATATTATTATCATTTACCTGTAATATATTAAAATATATTACATGATAATAATTAACACGTTAACTTGGCTAATCATTCCCATAAATATTAATTGAACCTTTAATAATTTAATATTCATCAATTAATATTTTTCATGTATTTACCAAAACTTGTAAATATATTTAATAAATAAATTCAATCATCATTTATCTAAACTCGAATAATATGAATTTATTTATTGAATTGGTGATCCTTTAACTTTGAACAAATCTCGGACCCCTATAGCGGGGCCCAATATTTCCATAACTCATATTCAACTAAATAGGGAAGATTCTCGAATACGCTATTGTGTGTTCCCTCTAGGCCCTTATTTGGACAGTAGTGAATAGTATCCATAGACCAAGAGTGGGATATAGAAACCCATCATGGCCACTGAAGAAATAAAGATAGTCACAGTAGCGACAACCAACCTATGAACACACACTTTGTAATATAATCTCTTTGTCAGTAAAATCTCATAAAACAAGACGCACACTTGTGTCATCGCCCTTTTCTTGCTTTATTTCTTGTTGATGTAACTGGACAGATTTACACTCAACTTCCATGGAGATGGAATTTTAAAGATACTGCAATCCATATCAACATGGCCTTAGGTATATTACTTTCATAACTCGGAAGCGACAAATCCTTTCTTGACCATTCCATCAATGTCATGCCACCAATGACGCACCCAACAGAAACTACATCACCACAACTTCATTGTCATGGTTTTCGTCTTTCATCAAAGTGCACAATCAAATTAAATACATTTATAATGATCTCAAGTCATGAGATCATTAAACATGATCGTAGATAGGAATTTCCAATGACACCCGAAACATGTGGAGTTCCTATTGGTGGGTTAGTTCTCTTGATCTCACTACTAGAGATCACCAAGTGTGAACTTCATGAGAGGAAGTCTCAATGCTTATGAGCCCCCAACACCTGATAGTCAAAAATATACTGTGTCCATTCAGTAAGATGTATCTAAACCATAGAACATATATTTAAGATTAATGTCATAGTATCTGGAGGTTCTCATTATAGCATGGGAACTGTTATAACCTTTCGAGACCACAATTAACCTTTGGAAATTACCATTTCAATAGTGGATGCAGAAAATTAAACACTATAATGGTAAGATGGAATCTTTCATAGCAGACTGTATACATGATATGGAAATCAAAAGCACTAAATAGTTGGGTCTAGGGCACCCACTATTTCAACACCACTGACATGGGAACACCAGCTCCACCGCTTCCAATACCTAGCTTGCAGTACTATTTTAAGACCTTCACGCCCAGTTCATCTCCCAAACTTGGTCCAAACAACATGATTAATTTTTAAATCTCATCTACATGCTTGGTGCTCAATTGGAGTTCCCATGGGAGGTCATATGTTAATCTATTAGTCCATTCAATTCCCAAGGACACTAGAAGAAATATAGTTTATCTAATTAATAACCAAGTGACCAAATGAAGTGACATCGAGGACTAAGTACAAACTAGTACCAAAAATATTCAATCCCAATATTCTTGAATCTCATCACTCTATTATATGATTAGTGGGCCCAAAACATCTTCATAATGTGTATAATTTTCTTGCTTCCCCACACAAATAAGAAAACAAGTAATCATCATCTACAAAATATGTTATGTTGTGAAGAAAATTAACCTCAATTCTTATTGAAGGAAAATGGTAAATGATTGTGGGTTGATTCAACCTATAGGAATGATTCCATTTTATCAAGGATGGGATAATATATATTAGTGGATAAGGGATCTTTAGATAAAATTACACCCTTATCTAAAGGAATGTTGTTATTATTAGTTCTTTACATCTTTATAATTTAATTCTAATTCTATTTTTTGTTCATGTTATTTGATATATTATCTTCTAATCTATTTTAGTTACATTTATTTATTATTATGACCAAATAAGGATATCATACTTCATGTTGGTAAAGTTATAACACTTTATAGGTGGTCCAGAGAGGAGTCATAATGATGTTATGGAGTTTCTTTATTTATTTTAATTCTTTTATCCAAATTTAGTATAGAAGTGTAGGTAGAGAGTTGGGGAGGTGATCAACATGATATTTTTTATATATGTTTCTTAATTATTTCACTATTTTCCAATTTAATTCTTCCCATCTATTGATTCACTCACCATGATAATAGAAGAGAGTGAATTGGGAGGTTTAATGGCACGTGATCGCTACCAGGTTGGTTGGGTAGGTACACTCTCTCAATAAAGAAGTGATATTTCCCATTAACCTAGAAGGATAACTGAGTTCCTTATGATCTCAATGATACTTGAGTATACTTTTTATTTCAAACTAAATAAATAGTGCAAGGTGATTTGAAAAAAGATACAGATTCCACTTATTGAGTATTATAATTAAGAATAAAAGATAATGATAATGGAATGCATTATAATTCACCTAAAGACAATTCAAACTTATTATTAGTTTTTTGTGTGCTTTAATATCTTAAATATAGTGAAAAATAAACACCACATATTCCTTTATTTTAAACGTAAAAAATATAACAAGTGGTTGAGATAGGTGAATAACCACCAAAACTCATTTAGAATAACCTTATTCAATCGACTAAAATATTTAATATGATAATAAATATTGTTTATTTTGTCCTATGATAACTACGCATTAACCATGTAATGGTCTATATAGGGATACACTATTTTTTGGTGAATATCACCGCATCATTATGTAACACATGTTGTTTTACATGTTGTGGGATAACACATTTTAAAACCTCATTATCCTGTAACAATATTTCATGTTTTTCTTGTTATCATATGATTATAATTTAGTAGATTCTAAATAATAAAATAATAAATTTTTAATGAGTAAAATGTTTTATTCTTCATGAAACAGGTAATAAATAGTTTGTATCATTTATTATAAAATTTTTACTAAACATTTGAGGTGTTGAGGAATATACAAGAGTCCTATATAAGGAGGTAAATAACTTGATTTTTATTATGGGATTCTTTTTATAGAATTATACATTTTTATGAATCTATATTACTCTATATCTCTCTAAATCTCTTTAATTTAAAGGTTATATGAATTCTTGAAGAATAGAAGACCCTTCCTAAGATTTTGGAGATTTATAAATCTCTTGGATACCCTAAGACGAAAGAATTTTTGGAATACTTCTCAAGTAACACTATTAACATATTATAATAGAAATGGGATATGTTCAAATTGATAGAGAAAATGTATGTTTTTTATCATTTATTTATTTATTTTAATAATAATTGAAAGATTATATGTCTTTGGAGTTTTTGGTTGATTTTGTTCACTATATTTAGATGTGTATTATCTTCTCCAAATCCCTTTAATATATTAGGTACGAAAATTAAAAAATTGAATCTTTTAAAGTATATTTAACCTTCTAATTGTTTTTGGGTAATCTTAATGTTTATCTTTAAAAGTTATTTTCCTTAAATTTGTGTAATTGTATATACTTTTTCCAATATTTTATTTTCCATAAATCATACTATTTTTTAACTCACTAGATACATTTAGTAATTCCTGATATTTAGTCTGATATTTATAACTATAATAAATTCTATAAATAATTAATTTATCATAAAAATCATTTGGGTCAATTTTCCTTGATTAACAACAATATAAATACATACATATAATTTTAGAGGGTTTCCTTCATGGCATGTTTTAACATTGATGAATTCTTTAACCTTAAACTTATACACTTTTTTATACAATTATTATCCAACCATTTTATATTTATACTCTACCAAATTCATTTAATATTAATCATATTATTATAAATAAAACTAATAATAGAAATGGAATAATGAATGTAATTATTTAAAAACACACACACACATATAAAAATAATTTAAACACACACAAATAGATATATTTACACAAAAACATAATTAAAGTGTAAATATGAAGTATATTTATTCATATAATATATATATTACCCTAAATTAGTATAAATATGTGATATTATATCTATATATAAAGTATATAATTTATAAAATATATATATATATATAGTGTATTGTATAAAGTATAAAAAATTATACATATAAAGTATTATATAAAATATAACATATTAGAACATAATATAAACTATATTATTACAAATGAGGTCCCAGATATTACATAAGAGGGTTGAATTTGGGTGGGAACATTTCACTTTATCTACAGCTGAATCTTTTTCATATGTTGATGAGAATAAAACTAACCTATCTAAATAAATCACACATCCAAACCATAAAAATTTGGAGAATTAAATGTAATTACAAAGTGATTTTATTTGGTTCTCTACAATGAGATACTCCATGGAGAATAAATCAAGGATGTATTGATATACATGAAGAATCACTACTCATTGTTGTGATTATAAAATGTTAATAAATGGTCACTATTAAACCAAGACTAACTACCTCAACTTATATCTATACAAACTAAATTAAAAATAACACAAGTATCTTCAAAAGGTAGGTCACTCTAAATTATTATCAAAAAAATAATAAAACATAATATTATAATAATTGTTTTAATTTTTCTTCAATACCGTTAATCAAAAATGGATCTTCAATGATGTTCGTCCACCAAAACTTCTCTCTAAAATTGTAGTTTAAAAAAATCTCTAAAACTCCCTCATTTTCCTCAAATATAAATTATTGATCTTCCTAGTTTGGCCACAATTGAATGCCAGATACAACCCTCTGATTGGAATTTATATACATCTATCATAAACTAATTAATGAAAACAATAAAATTCATTTATTATCGTATATTTAAGCCATAAAAAATCTAAAACTATCCAAATATTATTCACTAGGTCATGGTCACGCCTTCTTTACAATGTGGTCTTGATCAAAAAAATCATCTTGACTCCACAAACTGTGACTTCTATAAATTCATCCTCTCATGAATTAAAGTCATTTTAAAACTCAAAATTATCCATATCATGAACCATTTTTTTTGTACAGCAAACTATTGTATAATCAATGTCTCCTCATTCCTAAATAAAATATTTAGCTCCATGGCTAGTTCCATGGTATGTTTATCTATTTTCTACTAAAAATAAACTTTCATTATGTTCATTTAACACCTCCCTACAGAATACATGGATTTTGTAAACTATGAGAACATGAAAAATATAAAGGCCATCATAAAATCCTTATTTTCAATCATAATGAAATGTAATAATCATCACTTTGTCATCCACCATGGCCATACATCATTTGTTATTCCTTGTTTTCCATACAACCATAACATCAATTATAGTGTGGTTAATTATCTCATGGCCTCTTGATATTTTCCCAACTAATTTTTCTTTCATTATAGTATTATACTCCATCCTTCAGCATATAAAGACTAACCATGATTTCTTTTATGCCATTACAATATGGATTGTCCTGATTTCATCTAAAATACTTTAAAAAGTTTCTATGAGTCCTATATTTATATCCAATATTCATGCTATATTATATAACATTTCCAAAACTCAAATTTCATTCTTGTATTAATAAAGAACACAACACCTCTTCATGTTATAAATATAGATTCTACCATTCTCCCCCAAAATAATGTAGTGTTCTAATAATCTCCCACATGAATAGCCTTTATTTTAATATTCACCCCCTGTGGGTTTTTTTGGAAATACAAAATGTCTGGAATAAAATTTAACACCCCTAATTATCCATCAAAATATAACAGAAATAGAATGCCTCTACCTATAATAGCCCAATATTTATGATTAAAAATAATATTATTTCTGGTTACATGTAATGCACTCAATGCTAAGCTTAAAATGAACAGTGACGTACTACTAAAATATTATTATTTAAATATGGAACTTATAACCTAGAAGTTGGTTCAGTGAACATGAAAAAAAGTAGTCACACTATGAAATATATTTATAAAATTTTTATTAATAAAAATGTTCTGATGGATTAATATGAAATAAAAACTCAATTTAAAATAAGATCATATAATATTAATAAAGATATTTTTAGACAACTTGTTTATATGCGCAAAGTCTTTTTATAAATATAAATTAAGTTACTATATATATATATTAATGATTTTAATATAATATATATATTTTATACTTATAAAAATAAAATAATATTCATCTAATGGGGGTTTCTTGAGAAATAATGAGTATGGGTTCATTTTATACATTTAAAATTCATTTTCTTCAAAAATGGTTTTTATTACATTTTGTACATGGATATTATGATTAATTTATTACAAATTTAAAATTTTCCTTTGATAAAATGGAAAAAATTGAAAGTAGAAGGTTAAAATAATCAAGATAAATTATTGGTATTTTTGCGAATAGATTATGTTTTGGTTAAATGGGCTAAAATACTTATTTTTAAAAAACAACCATTTTTATTCATTTAATAAAAGTAATTTCAATGTTAAATTTTTTTTGGATTTGATTGAAAGTTACATTAGTCTAATTAAATTAAAAATTATCAAATTCATTACAAGGTGATCAAAATTATTCTTTATTTTGGTATAAAATCATTAAAATCCTATATCCAATCATGTATAAGGTAAATGTTAAAGCTAATAATTCATTATTTGTATATGTTCCACTCAGTATTTTTAAAATTACTTTCTTGAACCATAAATATCGAAATTAGTTTTAAAATCCAAATGATTTATATTTAAAAGAAGGGACACACTTTAACATTGTTTAAACACGTCTATTGTTTGGTTTTCTCTAAAAAATATTCCCAAATACCTCTCTAAACATCCATTCACACATTATCAACCCCTTGGAGTGATCATTAAAGTAATGTCCCCATATCTGAAACTCTATCACATGGCCAAAAAGGGTTGGATACAAAACTTCATGTGCACCTACTCATACGCCAGATTTTTCAAAATAGAAGTGGGGGTGTGAAATGTATAATGGGGAGACTAGACTCCTAGTATAGAGAGTCCTAGTGGTAGAAATAAGGCTCATGAATGAAATTATTTGTAAAATAAACATAGTAAAACCCAACAATAAAATCCAACTGAATAATCCAATAAATAACAATAGGAATAATGAAATGATGTGTTGGAATGTAACTAAATGTACTGCAATAAACAATACAAGTAAAATACTTGTAGTATCAAATAAATACTCAAAAGTCTCTGGTATTGAACCCCATTCCAGTTCATCCTCAACACTCTAGCTCATCCGGCAAGAAACAATCCAAAACAAGTTCCTTCACCCTTTTTTAAACCTACAACCATGAAATCTTATTGGGTTCCAAAGAAAAACACGAATTGGGTGTCAGTAGAACTCAGTAGTTAAACATCATTGTTTCTAAATAAACTAGTCTAGTAAGAAGAGTTTGAAGTAAAGTGATAAAAAGGTGTATTAATTAGTTCAAAAGTTAACAAAATATAATGGCGACCTTCTTCAGGTCCATTCTAGAATATCTCTGAGCATGTATAACAACTATACCAACCATGACCATCTAACCATAGTAAAGTAACCTACTTCAATGTCATGTTGGAATATCTTTGAGCATATATCACAATGATTGAAACCACAACCATATAACCATGGTAATGTATCCTTCTTCAGCATCACGTCGGAATATCATTGATCATGTCTCATAAACATGCTAACCCAAACAATATAACAATGGTAAAATAGTCACAAAAATAAATTCAAATAACAATAAGCATTATAGCATCTTGGTCAAATCCTAACAAGCATTACAGCATGGGACTAGGCTGATCATGCCCAGTATAAGCATTAAAAAATCCATTTCAAATCATTATTAGAATTATTGCATAGGACTGGGTCGAGCCTACTCAATATAGGCATTACAAAATCTAGGTCAAATCACTATAAGTATTACAGCATTCAGGTCAAATCCATGTAAGCATTACAGCATGGGACTATGCTAATCCCATTTAATATAAGCATTACATCATATAATTGTGCAAGTGAAAAGGTCATGCCAGATATATAACAATTTTTTAAAGGATAAAAAGCCATGTCATCACAGTATAGATATCACAACATCACACCATAAGACTCAAAAGTTCTCAATGTTTAATTATGATAATTACCATTTTTTTAATTAACTCTTTCATTTATATTGAAAAAATGATCAACAATCAAATAAATAAGTAGTAATACATAACTTAGGAATTCTATGTCAATATATCACTTAATGTCTAATGCCATGCTAAAATGCTTTAATCCATTAATTAATTCAATTATACTCAAGGTTCGCTCACCCAGTGGATAGAACTAATCTAGATCAGAACTGAATTGGAACCAACATGCTCCAAGTAATAATATCATTCATTATTTAATTACTTCTAGAACATGTTATGTCGGCACAATCACAGTATTTCATATAATTAAAAAATATCAAACCATAGGGTTAATATTTAGACCCCACTACCTTAACCAGCAAAGAATGCAACACTTCTAACAACAAACACCCATGGGGAAGAAGGTGTGAATAATTTCCAAGAAAGATACTAGATTAAAACTAATCAAGATCAAAACCAACAATTCACATGATCAATGGATTACACTGTAATTATTATAGAACCATGGGAGATAAGGTAAAAACACAACCAAATCCACTTACCAAAGATTGGTCGTGTTATTGGAACATCTAGTAGGAATCTTGGCACTCCAAATTCGCCTAGAATATTCCCTAGGGTTGAGATGAGAATACTGTAGTGAGATAAATGAAAAAATAATCCATAAAAAATAGTTTAAAATACCAGGTTGGGTAATTACATTGTGTGTAATGTAGTTACATATCGTGTAATTATTCTTAGTGGGATACACTTAAAATCCCACCACCTCAATAGAATATTAAAAACACCCAAACATTATAGGGTGTTAAATCTATTTACACAATGTTTAAATGTTCTACATAAGGTTTTTTAACATGTTTTCCTTATAAACAACCTAAACCCCCTTTAATGTTTTTCAACATACCAAGAACACAAGATAACACTTGGCCCATTTATACACAAACTCTTTTGATTCAAACAAACATATATCTCTGGACATTAAGAAATTTTCCCAACAAAGTCTCCCTAAATATATCCTATCCAATTTTCTCAATTTTTCCTCACAACACAAGAATACATTTATACAACAACAAGCATCCATGAAAAAACATGTCCACCTAGGTTTAAATACGGGTAAAAACTCACCTGAAAGAACAAATTAATGTAAAAACTCAGAGAGATATGTACCAAGATAGATATTACAACCTTCCCACCATATTATAGCTTGTCCTCAAGATACTCCAAGAATCACAGTGAGGTCTCACCAAAAAAATATGGCCACTGTGTTCGCATATCAAACTCCCTCTCCAAGGTCTCCTCCTAAACTCTCCCATGGTTTCATTTCACTTGAATAAATAGTACAATCATTCCCCAAATATATTTATCACTTTTATCCACAAACCATATCGGACTCTCCTCAAAGGATGCATCATCAATAAGCTCGATATCTACTACATATAGCACATTGGAAGGTTATGGATGATATCTATGATGTTGTGAAATGTTATATGCATCATGAATGACATTGTAGTGTTGTGGAAGGGATAAACAATTTTCAACTGGAGAAACCCTATCCACATTATCAAATTCCCTGACAAACCTAGGAACTAGCCCCGCATATTTCATATTACGATGTTTCCCCAATCTAGAAGACACATAAAGGAAAACATAATAACCAACCTATAATTCAAAAGGTCTTCTTTCATGGTCGATATATGATTTCTAAATGGTCTACATAGTCACTAACCACTATCTGATCAAATAAATGTACTCATAGGTCTCCTACATGATATTATGACCAATTGTTCCAACTCAACTATCTCTATCCAACAAAAAGGTGAACAAAACGACCTTCTATACAAATACTTGAAATTTTTTATTTGGATTGATGCCAGAAAGATATTATTATATGAAGACTCCATGAGTTCAATATGGTGTTCCCATGAACCACCAAAATCCAAAACACATGATCGTACCATGTACTCCAAAATTAGGATAGTCTACTTAAATTGACCATCAATCAGAGTATAATAGGTTCTTCTCAAAATAACCCAGGATCACAGATCCTTCTAAAGACCCTACCAAAAACATGATGTGAAAAGATGATCTCTTTATGAAATGATACTCCTCGTAACACTATGAAATTGAAACACCATGTACACATAAATACTTATCATATCCTAAACTGTGAAGGTCTCTCTGATTAGTAAGAACTAGGCTGCCTTAATCAGTCGATTCATAGTCACCAATACAGCGTAATTCTTATTGGTTGTATTGGGTAATCCTATCACAAAATACATAGTGACATCATCTTATTTTAACTTAGAAATGGGAAAAGGATTCAAAAGCTCATGTGGCATTTGGTTCTCAACTTTCACCTATTGAAAATTAAAGAATCTATCCATGAATCGTGTTAACTTCTTCATTCCTGACCACTAGTACTATCTATGGAGATCACAATACATATTTTTCAAATAAAGATGCACCAGAATTCTAGAGGCATGAAAATACCACATCAGCTCCTCACAAATGCTCACAGGAACCCATACTCAGCCCTGGAAATGAAGAGAATTTCCTCTGCTAAGAGACCATCCAGATGGTGTCTCCCCACCATATAAATTTTCTCTCAGAGCTGAGCCATATGGATCATACAACTGTTGGGTCTTGATCTAGTCCATAATCATGGATATTAAAAATGTTGATGTTAGAGTTACTCAACCCTAGGAATCCTGGACATCTAGATTAATTTATTCAAATTGGTTCATCATCATCCACTCATTGTAAGACTCATGTACTACCTCTGTCTATGTCTTTAAGATCAACATATTAGCAAAAAAATTACCCTTTAATAGTGTATAATCAAACTTGAAGTTGAAATACTATAGATACTTGACCTACCTTCTCTGCTAAAGGTCCAGGTCATGATAATAAAATATATACCTAAGTCTCTTGTGTTCTATCTATACCACAAACCTCTCACCCATGAGGTAATGTATCAAAAATCTCAAGGAATTGACCACTATTGCTAACTCAAGATTATAAGTAAGGAAATTATTCTCATGTGGTCTCAACTACCTAGAGACATAATCAACCACTCAATCCTCGTATATTAGAACTACTCTAAGTATAACTGTGGATGTGTCATAGTACACAGTATATGATTTACCTAGTATAATTGAACTGAGGGTAGGTGCTGAGTTCACCCTACCTTTAATCTCTTGAAAATATCTCTCGTAGACATCAAACCAAATAACCTTCACCACTTTCTAAGTCACCCAAGACATTGGTGATGAAAAATAGGATAAATCATGGATAATTCTAAAATAATAACCTATTAAACCCAAAAATCTATGAATCTTGAAGGAACTCTTGGGATACTCCCAAGAAACCACAACTGCAACTTTCTCTTGGTCCACTAACATTCCTACCTATGATACGAAATGTCCAAAGAAGTGCACTTAATAATACATAAATAGCATTTGGTTTTCGTGGAATAAATCATGTGTTCTCTCAATGAACTCAAGAATACATCAAGATATTGGGAATGATCATCTACTGACTGGGATTGCACTAAGATATCATTAACAAAAACCACCAAAACATTTCCACAAAATGATGAAATATCCATGTAATCAAGGACATGAATACCTATAATGCATTATTCAACAAAAAAAGCATCACCATAAATTCATACAAGCCATACCAGCTCCTACAAGTAGTTTGAGGTATTTATAATGGTCTCACCATTAACTGATGGTAACTTTATCTCAAATCAATCATAAAGAAAATATTACCACCACTCAACTAATAAAAAAGATCATCAGTACATGGAAGAGGATACAAGTTCTTGGTTGTCATCTGGTTCAACCTCTGATAGTCCACACATAAAAATAGAGACTTGTTAGTGTTCTTAGAGAAGATATTTGGAGAACCATAATGAGATATAATGGGCTATATAAAGCATTTATATTCTTAATCTTCTAAGAAAAATTTCAACTCACGAAACTCTTCTAGTTTCATTCTGTAAGGAGGGAGAGAAACCGGCTCTAATCCTGACACAAATTAGATTGTGAACTCGATCTCTCTCTCATTCACTAACCCATATAACTCGTCGGGGAAAACATCTTGAAAATTTTCTACCAGAAGAGTATAATAATCATGCTGCATTTCCAAAATAATCTAGAGCCATAACGACTATCAAAGCAATGAGATAATCTGATTTTCACTAAATTTTCCTTACATGACCAGCATGAAGATCCCACTCACCTTGGTGTAAGTAGCTACCTCTTTATGGAGATAGAAATGTAACCCTCATTTGGTGACATTTGATAATATCTTGGTATAGATCTAACCAATTCATACAAAGAATCAAGTCAAAGCCTATCATTTCCATCATGAAAAGTTCCCAAAATAATCAGTAACCACAAATATCTAGAGAACATGCCTTGAAACATTTGATATTCTCTTATCGCACTCCCAATGGTGCGCCAAAGAACCATCCTAGATTTAAACATCAAATACCACCCCTTTTTAAAAAAATAAAAGATACAAAAATAATTTGATGCTTCTGTATCAAACAAAATGAAAGATAAGGTAGATGATTCGAGATTCATACCTCTGACTATATATAGACCTACATCCATGATATCCGGAGTAGTGTGCATAATGTAAAGTTGAGTTACCCATCTTCCACGGGCTCTAGTATGACTACCTTAGGTTGTTTCCCCTGCCTTGTACTGGTGCTCCCAGACTGGGGTACCACATCCCCTACCTCCTCTTAAAAGTCCTGTGGAACTCCAGTTACCAACCTATTGAGGGATTGTTACTCCCCTTCTTGAATCAAGTGCCTATCCTGACCCCCTTCCAACAGTCTTCTATGGAAATTCACATAGAAATTCTAAAGATAGCCCAGTCTTCTAGAAATGTGACACTAAACTTCAGGGTAAGGACATTCTGATTTCTTGTTACCGAACATGTCACCCTAATAACACTACAATGGAACATAGTCCTAATATGGATGTCAATTGCCTTAACTACTCTTCCCACTATTCCCTTTGTAAAAAAAATTCATAGAAGCGCTTCATGATGCCCTAAGAAGAGATCCGATTTTTCTTTCTAAAACATCCTAGCAGCTACTCAAGGCCTCTTTCAGAGTCCCTTTTACGATGAGTGTCGGGTTTTTCACATCCTCAAAACTACTAAAACAAAAAACACTTACAAATGACCTGATATCATAATTACAACTATCCAAAAAATGTCTAACCCTAGAAATCTCATCAGGTTACAAGGATGTCACAAAGCATTGTAGGTCGGTGAAATGTCCAGAATAGTATAAGACTGACATGTACTCTTACGTCAAATACATAAAATCGTGAGATTTTTCATCCCTAAACATATCATGACAGAATTGTATCAAGAAATTCATCTCAAAATCTATCCAAGATAGGTCATTATACTACCCATATTCCTCCAGAATATCTCACCAATGCTTGGAAGGTCCAAAAAGCATATATGCAGCAAGACTCGCCCTCTAATATGTGGGTGTCTCAATATACCTAAATATCAAGTTGAAAAACTCAATCCAAAATTCAGATATTTATTTTCCTCCTTCTTAAGTAAACGTTGGTGTATTTCGTTGCTAAAACTCTCTTGTTAGCACCGACATTGATATCACAGTATGGATAGTCTCCCTTTCTATGGAATGCATGATGCTCATGAAGCTTCCATGAATATAAACATCAAACTGATCTACTTAGACTATAGGAATCTATCATTTAGCAGCGTTTAGAGTGTGATGATTTCCACTGTCCATATTCTCAATTCAAAAATGATGAGGTGATATTTTATCTTTAATAAAAACACACACCTTAGAACACTAGGTACAAAAATGTTAACCTTAATGGGTGACTACAACAGATAACCACTAACTCTAGTCTCTCTAAACATGGATTACAAGTGTTTTAGTATGATAATTCAATTCATTTCATTTATCCGGTATAATAGATATCTCATGTCATAGTTCAATAGGCAATTATTTATCACATGAAAATAAATATGTACATATCATGAACAATGCATGTCAATATATATGCATATATTCCAATAATGAGGCATGAAAACTCATGTCGCACCATACCGAGCCACAATTAAAAATCGAAAGAATCAAAAAAATCATTAAATAATAACCTCACACAACATATGAATCACCCAAGGTAAAATAACATCAAGCGTAACAATCACATAGTACAAACAAAAATATCATCCCTATGAACTCGAATTCCCCCCCCCCACATACATGGGTTAGATACTCCAATGAACAAGCTCATTACCAAGTCTTAACACATACTAGTCTCATTTCTATCATTCCCAAATAGTGACTAAATATAAAAGGAATGAATACCTCCCTTTGATACCAATTTGTATTGTCCCCTGATCTGGAACTCTCTCATGTGACCAAAAAGGGTTGTTTATGAGTCCTCAAGTGAACCTCACCATATTCCATAGGTATTCAACTAGAAACGATGGTGTGAAATGTATAGTCGGGAGATTATAACCCCTAGTATAAAGTGATATAGTAGTATAAATAATCCACATAAAAGAAATCAATCATAGTATAAACATAGAAGAAACCGACAATAAAATCAAACTTAACAATCCAACAAATAATAATACGAATAATGAAATGATATTCTGGAATGTAACTAAATGTCATGATAGAAACAATAAGAGTAAAAGATTAGTGAACTCAAGTAAAGAATCAAGATTCCCTAATCTTGAACCCCATGTCAGTCTGGCCTCCAAACTTCGGCCATCCGTAAAGAAACAGTCAACAGCAAAGTCCTTTTCCCATGTCCAAACCTGCATCCACATAATCGTCTCAATTACCAAATAGAGGCCCAAATTGGGTTTGATTATAACACAGTAGATTAATACCACTATTTCTAAACAAATCCTTCGGATAAGTAGTGTATGCAACAAAATGAAAAAAATGTATTAATTAATTCAACAATTAATAAAATAAAAAAAACATACTTCAACTCCATGTTGAAATATTTCCCAACATGTCTCACAATCATGCCAACCATAACCATATAACCATGGTAAAGTAACATTTTTTGGTGTCATGTCAGAATATCTCCAACTGTGTACCATAACCATGCCAACCACAACCATTTGACTATGATAAAGTGACCTTCATCATCATCATTATAAAATATCTTTGAGCAAGCCTCACCATAATGTCAACCACAACAATATAGCCTTGGTAAAAAAGTTACAACAATCCGGTACGAATCCCTATTATCAATATAGCATTCAGGTAAAATCTCTTTAAGGCTTACTTCATGGGACTGGGATGAGGACAATCAATATAAGCATTACATAATTCAGTTCGATGAAGTATAAGCATTATAACATCAAATTCAAATCCTAATAAGCATTAAAACTTGACACTTGGCTGATCTTGGTCAATATAATCATTACAGCTTATAATTGTGCAAGTGGCTGGTTCATTCCTAATAAATAATAATTTCTCCAGGGACCACAATACAAGTCATAATATCATGGATATCTCAATATTACATCATAACTCTCAATGGTTAATTATTATAATTACCATTTTCATTTAAATTACCTCTTTCATTTATATAAAAAAATGAACAATAGTCAAATCAATAAGCAGTAATTCATAACATATGGATTCTATATCATGCAATCACATAAGGTCTAATGTCATGCTAAACGCAATTTAAGACACTAACCAATTTGATTATATTCATGGTTTTCTCAACCAATGAGTGTCCCTAAGACAAATCGAATTCCAATTGTAACAAATAGACTATAAGGGAAAATACCATTCATTATTTAATTAATTCAATCCCACATTATGTTGGCAAAATCACAATATTACATATACTTAGAAAATATCAAACCATAGGGTTAATATTTAGACCCCCTTCCATAACCAATGAAGAATGTAATTATTCCAATAGTTAACTCCCACAAGGAAGAATGTGTGGATGATCACCAATAGGAACCTTGATCAAAATTAATTAACATCAAAACCAACAATTCATATGATCAAGGGATTACACCATAATGGTAGGGGAACCAAGGGAGAGAAGGGAAAACCTAACCAAAACCACCTATCAGGGATTGATCACATTATTGGAATTTTGAAAGGTATTTTGGAACTCCAAATTCACCTAGAATATGCCCTATAGTCTAAAGGAGAAGACTATAGTGAGATTGGCAGAAAAATCATATGTACATTGTACTTTAAAATAGCAGTTTAGGGAATTCCATAGCATTTAACCTAGTTAAATGTCATGTAATTATTTTAAGTATGATACGTCAAAAAAACTCATGGTCCTAGCTAAATATAAAAAAACTCGAACATTACATAGTGGGTAATCCATTTACACCGTGTGTAAATATTTTCCAAATGGTTTTTCAGCCCATTTTCCTTTTAAATAATCTGAACCACATTTAAATATTCTCTACATACCAAGAACAGATCATAATACTTGAATCATTTATACCTAAACTCTATTGATTCAAAAAAAACATAAATCTATTTATTTATATCATTTTACAAATAAATCATTTACACATTAATCCTCTATAGTTTTCTCAATTTTTCATTACCACCCAAGACTGCGTTTATTCAACGATAGGTATCCATGAGGAAACAAAACTAACAAGTTTTAAAAATTGGGAAAAACTCACCCAAAAGAATAAATTAATGAAAAATCATAGTGATACATACCTGGAAAAGATAAATTCATACAATAAACCTCCCCTTAAAAGGTCTTAAGTTCAGTCCAATGGAGGATATCATAAGAGGTGGTATAAGCCTTAACTGATTTCTTCAAAGATTATTTCTTCTTCTTACTCATTAAAATCTATTATAGCCATTATTATATAACAACATAATTATCTAAAATATAATTAAATGTCAATATAATAATATTGAAACATCTTTCCATCATCTTTTCCATCCAATTTAAAGTGGACACTTTACTCAGGCATACTTGTGGACTATCACCTCCAAGAAGTGATTTGTTTCATTTTTATTCACCGACTCATTCAATGGTAAAAATGATAGATAAAATGAATATATTTATAAAAAATTACATATTTATAATTATATAAATGTAAAATAATATCCAATTTTTTCCACCTAGTATAAAATTGAAAACGTAGTTCATGTGTACATAGGAACTACCATCTTCCAGAATCGGTGTGCTTAATTTTTCATGATCACCATACGTGGATGGTAAAAAAAGATTATTTAATGTATTAAAATAATAATTATAACATTAATAAGATTCTGTATATGACTTATCAATGATCCCTTTTCCCATGGTCAGTGAATCGATTTTATTTTGAGGTTACATATGAAACAACTTCAACATGTATGGTGTAAACGTAACTCGTTTTGTAATTAAATAATAAATTATAATAGATAAAATAAAAATAATAATGAAAACGTAAGGAACATGGAAACCTTTATTAATAAATTATAAAACTAATATAGTGTAACTATTTAGAAATTTAATAATATAAAAATGAGTTAGGACTCAAGGTAAAGGATTTCTCATTTCAATTTTCTTTCTTTGAGACTTATGTCATTTTCACCACATGTTTTCCTTTATTTGGTGTTTATTCAAATATATGGTTTTTTTATCTATAATTTAATGCGATTAAATTACTTTACAAGTATTTTTGAAGTTCTCCCCATCAATGTTATATTGATTCCAGAAATAAAAAAGACCCGAGGGGTTTTATCTAAAACATGCATTTAAATACTTTAAAATCATTCCTTTCAATATCCATGTTCTTAAAAAAATTAAATAATTTTTTCATTATAATTCACTAATTTTCTTAAATTACATATCCAATACCCTTTAATATTTACAATTCTTTCCATAAGGAATATTTTAATTATTTTATATAAGGGGCACTTTTGACTATATCCACCAAAGTGAAAAATATTTTTTTCTCACATGAATAGAATTTCTTACAATAATGTCTATTATTTATTATCAGTAGAACTATAAAAATTTCCATGATTTTTATAAGAATATAATATTCCCATATTTAAAAAATTTTAGTTTTTATATGTTTTCAAAAGAAATTGATTTTTCTTCTCTTTTTAATGAGATAATTAAAACGGTTTTACAATGGGATAAATTTCTAATTTTTTGTTTCTCATAATGAAAATTTCAAATTATTAAATGTATTGATTTTAAGCCATATTAATTGGTAATTTTTTATGGATGTGTGAATGGGGAATGATGTTCAACCCTTGTGGAACTATGTTCATTATGTGATGTGTTGGAGCATTAATGCCCTATAATACATTAGGTAAAGTGACATAGTTAACTATTGTTAGTCACTCCAAGGAGATTGAAAAAATAGTAAATTAATACTTTTAAGAGAACTAGTTAATTGATGTAAATTAATCTTAAGAGAATTTTGATGGGGTTAACATTTAATAATTAACTCATACTAAGAAACAAAGTTAACTAATATGAGTTATTCATAAGATAATTTAGGGATTATCATGTAAGTTGATTCCCAGATAAAAGTATGATGTCCCAAGTTTCTTACATGATTTCATTATACTAAAAATGTTTTTTATTTATTTCAAAAGTTAAACATTAAGAATATAATTTAAAATAAATTTTGTGATCTTATAAAGGTAAAAGGTTTGTTTCTATGGTAAAAATTTCATGAATTATAATTATTTCTTTATGTTTTATTATAAAAATTTTTATGATACCTTTGGTCTTTAAATATCATTACATGAGTAGGAAAATGATTACTTTGATATCAAATGTAAATTTTGTAAAAAGAAAGACTTCTTTATGGGTTTTCCAAAATTTTAAATGGATTAAATAGTTTCCTTTATTTTTATATTCCTTACGAAGATTTAATTTTCTCATCCCATGTTTTTAAATGTTTTTAATAGGACTTAGGGATGTGCAGGGATTATAAAAGTTAAATGGTGAAACATATTGAATAAATAAAACATGTCATGAATTAAATAGGAGGGTAAAAATAATAACTTGTTTTTATATAAAAAATAGACATTGAGTTGAAGCGTACACTTTATATTGTAAGAATTTTATATTTAAGAGTTTTTTCACATTCTATAAAACTCATTATTATAAAGATTCTTAAAATGTAAGAGAGTTTAACCATTATTATAAATCAAGAAACTATTGTTTAAATAATGACTCCATATATTTGGTATCAAGTGAAAGGTTTAGAAAACTTTAGAGGTCATAATGATTCATATAAAGATATTTTAAAAGTTATAGATACCATAATGGGTTAATAATTCTATGTTTTATCATAATTTTAAAATAATATATAACCGTTTTTATATTTTATGTGATAGTATTTTAGGATTTTTAAGTATATTTTGGGATATATTTACGGAAAGAAAAACCATAGGTTTAGTGTGGTTTATTTTAAATGTTATTTTAGGAAGAATATTTTTTTATTTTATGGATATAAGTTGAAAAATAATGATAACCATTATGGTTGATATGTTACTTAATGTTCAGTTTTTTTTGGTTAATTATGAAAATGGGTTAATAAATTTTGGGAATATATGTTTTACAATATAGATAACCATGGATTGAAAACAGATTTGTAGACTAAGTGACAAAAGTAATTTTTAAAAAAGTTAACTACATTGGGGACATTATATGATTATGGTAAATAGAGAAATTATTGGCTAAGATGATATTTTATTCAATGAATAAAGGTTAATTTAAATTTTAGAATCATATGTGGTTTTATTGTGGCTTTATGATGATTTAGGATATTTATGGAAAATATTAGCATAATTTAATGATTATATGATTAGGGCATTCACGTTTTTGGTTTGTTTATTTAGGAGTGATTAATGTAATTTGGAGATTAATGTTAACTTAATATTTCAAGAATATGTGATCAAACCATTCTAATATTTGGGTATTAATTTTAGCTAGATTTTGTAAGATTTTTTAAGGATAGCTATTTTTAGAATGGTTAAATTTTAATTTTATTTGACATTTTATGAGGGTTTATAGATTAATATAGTATTTATTCATAATGTTTGTTATTTAATTTTTTATAACCTTTTTTATTTTTTGTTAATGTATAGAAAAATGATAAATAACTTTTCATCCTTTTGTGGACCTTATGATCTGTTGAAAGTTCATTTTAGTTCTTTTTTAATGAAAAATTCATCATGTCTATTTATCATTTATAATGTGATATATATCAGAAGTGGAAAACTTCCTGTAACACAACAAAATAAAAAAAAATACTCATGGTATAGAAACAAGTCAAGTAAGTATAATTTCTCTTATTCTCTATTTTGAAGGTAAAACATTCTCCGAACATAGGAAATGTGAAAATAAAACTATCGACTCTTATACATAAAATAATAATCAACAATGAAGGTATGATTTATGAAACTCTTTTTCAATAATGATTCCCATTATGGTAAATTCATGGTTTAATAAATATTTAGGAAATAATAAATTTCCTTGTCTAAATAGATAAATTAAAGTTATTAATTTTTATTAAAAGGTGTTTATTTCCAATTATATATTTATATATATATTCCACCCCAGGGAATTGATTCTGTAAATGTTATAAGCCTTTTTTAATTGGATAAGAGATAAAATTGAGAGTACGTAATTTATTTAAGGGGTATAATGTAACACTCCATGAATTTAGTTTAAAAAATAATAATATGTCTAATTGAGGGTACCACACGCAACACCAAACTTATAATGATAAATTATCAAAATATAATTATTTTAATGTAAATATTATAACCTAGTTATTGGATTAGTGGGTATGAATAAGAGTATCTTTATTATGAAATATATTTAAAAAATAATTATAAATCACAAATAAAGTCCAATAAAATTAAAAATCAATTCTAAATAAGATCATTTAATATTTAAGGATATATTTTTTAGAAAACTAATTTATATGTGTAAATTATTTTTATCAAAACAAATAAACTTAATCTCTATATATGGACCATTTTAATGAAATATATATATAATATATTGAATAAAAAAATTATAATTTATTTAAGAGTCTTTACTAGATAATTATTGAGTATAAATTCATTTTATACATTGAAACACCATTTTCTTCAACAATTGTTTTTAATGCATTCTATGCACAGATATTTTATTTAATTTCTTAAAATTATAGAAATTTTATTTTATAAAATGGAAACAATTTTTGAAATTATCACGTTATAATAATATAAAGAAAAGTTTTTGCGATTTTTCTGAACATATTGATTGTTATATGAATGGTGAAACATTTTGATTTTACAAAAACTATTACTTATTTTCATTTAATAAAAGTAATTTAGTTGATTCTTTCATTAAAAATTTAATTTACAATCACATAAGATTCATATTATTTAACCTAATCTAATTAATTTCATATAAATAAAAATTATACATTATTTTGGTATAAAATCATTTTTATGTTTAAAATGGGGTTTTTAAAAAAAATAGTTTTTTATTGCATTTTAGAAACTTCTATTAAAATTAAATTCTACCAATTATATTAATTTATTCTAAGTAAATGGACTCTATATTTTAGATGATAATTTAATAATTTTTTAATTAGTTCAATTTAAATTTTTGTCAAAATGAATAGTTACAATGAAAAAAGGTTACCATTGTGATAATGGGTAAAATATGTTAATTAAGGTCAAAACTGTGTGGTAAGATCATAAAATCTTATCTCAAAATGGAGGGATGAGGATTTATAGAAAACTCCTAATAAATGGTTAAATTTTATCCATTTTGGATTCACTTGACCTGATTATTGCATCCCTTTTTATATTAATAAAATTATATTTACAAATATGTCAATTTCTTCTATTTAATATATTAAATATGCCTTATTGATAAGGATAAGAGTAAATATAATTTATTAATGAAATTATATGACTATAATTATGGAAAATAAATTATATTAAAGTTTATCATATTTTATTGATTCATTAAAATTGAATAATTTTCTAAAGTTCTTACGATACAGTAACGCGTCGTTTAAAAAACAAAATAAAAATCAATTTATAGATTTTAAAATAATAAAAACAATATTATTTAGATAATTTAATGTATTCCAAAAATTATGAATATAATTATAATTCATAACTTATGGTTTGTATTTTTTAATTTTAATTCCTTTGTTGTCTTGATTTTTTTAATGTCAAATTTTGTGAATAGTCTTGAAAATGATTTTAAATGATATTTAATGTTTCAAAACTATTTTAAGTAATTTTTAAATAATAAAAATATTCAATTTCTCAATTTTGTTTGAAATTTTTAATCCAATAATTCAGTGTTCATATATGTTTCACTTTGCACATTTATAATTACTTTCATGACCCTTAAAGATTGAAATATTTTGAAAATGACATTAATTTTTCCAATAAAAAGGGACGCACTTAAACCATTTAAAAAATCTACTAGTTTTTTGTTTTATCTCAAAAATAAACCAAACTACATCTATAAACTTCCATTTTCATGCCTTTACTCCCTTGTAGTAATCCTAAAACTCTCCTTCAAAGGCCTTAATCTCAATCAAAAGGATAATATCGAAAGAGGAGATATAAGTCCTAACTAATTTATTATAAGTTTATTTATTCTAATAATTCTTTAAAAATATCATAAATATTATTATATAATAACATAATTATCTAAAAAATACTTAATTTTATAATGTTAATGGTAAAATCGTTCTCCATCACCTTTTCCTACCAATAAAAAATGAAAACTTCACTCGTGCATATGTGTGGATGGCTACGTCCATGAAGTGATGTGTTTCATTATTCATCACTGAATCATGTATATAGTAAAAATAATTTATCTAGTCAATATGTTTATAATTATGAAATATTTATGATTTTAAAAAAGAAAAATATTATCTAATTTATATCTTTTTCACCCTGTATAAAACTGAAAACAGCATCCATGGGTATATATGGACAACCATATCTATGAAATGATGTCCTTAATTTTTCATAAACACCTTAAATAGAGGGTTATAAAAGTAAATTTGATGTGTAAACCTGATAATTAAAACGTTTTTAAGATTATATATACAAATTAATAATGAACCATAAGTCCATGGTAAATATACTAATGTTATTTTGACGTTACGAACTAAACAGCCTCAAAACATCTTACGTAAACTTAACTTATTTATTAACAGTATAAGTCATGTTAATAAATGGAATAAGAGGAATAATTATAATGTAATGAAAATTAAAAAGGCTCTGAATTAATTATAATAGTTGTATAATTTTACTATTTTTAATTTAGATAATGTCAAAAACAACGCAGGAGTTGATATAAGGGGTTTCTCTTCTCAATTTATATTCTTTGAGTCTTATGTTGTTTTCATCACATTTTTTCCATTTTGTGTTATATATAATTACATATATATTTATTTTATCATTAATTGAATGGAATTAAATTTTTTTACAAATCTATTTGAATGTTTATGCTTTAATTTTATTTTTATAAAAAAATTACTAAATTCTTAAGTGTTTTTTCATTAAAACATTATTTCAAATGTTTGAAACTCTTTCTATTCCATATTCAAGTTCATAAAAATGTTTCAATAATGTTTTTCATTAAACATAAATTATTTTTTAAATTCTTTTATCTGATATTCTTAATTTTTTTAAAATTTTTCAAAATGTTTTTTTAAACATGTTCTATATTAGTTACTTTTGGCTTTTTCACCAAAGTGAAAAATGGATTTTTAAAATATATGGAATGAATATATTTTCCTATAATTAGTTAATTTATTAAATATCATGATTAATAGAAAATATGACATAGTATTTAAAATAATATACTTTTCCAATTATTCTAGAAATTATTTGTTTTTAAATGTTTTCAAAGCAATAGTACATTCCATCTTATTTTTATGAGATAAATGAAAGTGGTTTTAATTATGGGATGAAATGACAATAGTATAGTTTTTACAATGAAAATTGTGATTTATGACATTTTTAGAATTTAAAATGTGACACTTAGGTATTATTTATGAAAGTAAAAAATGGGTATCGATCTCAATCCCTTATTATACTATGTCCACTATGTGATATGTGGGTCCATTAAAGCCAACTAATGCATTGGGTAAAGATATGGAGTTAATTGTAATAATCTACTCCTAAGATAATGTGATCGGGGTTAACATGTATTAAATTACTCCTATGAAGTGATGAAGTAAACATTTATAAGTTATTCCTTAGAAAATATCATATTATCCTATTTGGTGATTCCATGATAAAAATATGATTCCCCAAGTTTCATTCATGGTTTATATATTCTTGAAAAAGGGTTTTCAAGGAAATATTTTAATTTAAAAAGGAAAATAATGATTTCATGATTTAAAGGAAATTTTATGATCTTTTAAACTTGTATAGTTTGTTTCCAGGGAAAACCTTTCCTAAATTCTTATTTTCCTTATATATTTTATTGTGAAAATTTTTATAAAATCTATGGGATTTGAATTTCATTTAATGAGTATGTAAATGATTTTTTTATCTAAAAATTTAATTATATAAAAATAAAACTTTCCTTATATTTTTCTATGATTTTCAAATGAATTAAAAAGTTTACTCTTTTTTATATACCTTGCTGACCATGGATTTTCTCATAACACTTTTTTAAATGTTTTCTGTGAGGCATTAGGATGTGTAAGGATTATAAAAAATTAAGTGGTGAAACATATTGAATAAATCCAAAGAATCATAAATTAAATATTTTAGTAAATATAAGAAAAAAAATAATAGAAAAAATGAAAATTAAGTGTAATTATCAACTTTTTATTATAATAGTTGGATATGTAAGAGTTTTTCCTGCTTCTATAAAACTCTAAACCGCATTGATCCTTGAATGTTAAGAAAGTGAAACCCCTATTATAAAACATAAAATCATCCTTTTCTTAAGAAAAATTTCATTTTACTTCCAAAACTATAAGTCTATGTAAGAAATGATCTATATAAAAAATAAGAGATCATGTGATAATTTTACACACTAATACATACCTATAATTTTAGATATTATAAACCACTTGTTAATGAATGAGATTTATAGTTGTTTCTATCATCAATAACTCCTATAGGTTACACCTCATAGATCATATCTCAATAAATCTCTTACACCATTAAATCCACATAAAATTATATTCACCACCTTGAAGTGAGAACTTTACTCTTACACCACTTATGGATATCCCTATTAGATAATCATTTATCTATCAAATTGTTTCCAATTTATCACAATTTGACAGAAAATACAAGGAGTAGTTTTCTTCCAGGAATTGAATCGCCAATTAAAATAATAGATTTATATAAATAGATGTAATTTTATAAACCTCCTCAACTTGAGGTATGCTTTTAAACATTGAAATTCAACCAATGATTTTTAAACTCTGATATAGCTGAAACATTTACGAATATACCATCTAGTAGATAATTTTTTAAAAGTTATCCATCTTAATTATTTGTTTCTCAATATTTTATCTGGTAAAATATTTCTAAATTAAAATATTTTTTATACATTTGTGTTAAACTATATTATTCTTTATATTTATAGAACTATTGTTATCATAACTAAACATCAGAGGCCCTTGGATCTTAGCACCAACATAGTATAAAAACTACTTCATCCAAATAAATTTAGAAAATTAATTCATATCTAAAATATATTCTAATTCATTTACTCTTAATGATGTAATATCTTTATTTATAGTAATTAATCCAATGTATTTTCACCCAAATATGAAACCTCTTCCTATTGAATAATTTCCATCCAAAATATATTCAACCCATTTCTAATCTAATAATACCAATAAACTATGATTTTTATATACATTAAAAATTACCCATAATTGATAGTACCGTAGATGTACCTTATGATTTATTTCACAGTATTTAAGTGTTCTTCCTACAGATTACTTAGAAACCTTACACCAAAGTATATAATATAAATAATTTTTGGCCTTATTTCTATTAAACAAAATAATTATCTATTTATTCTATTATATATAGTAGAGTTTATAACCCTTGCATCCATATTAATTCAAATTTTTGTTCCAACTCCAATCGGTGTTGAAACTAGTTTGTTATCAAGTATACTGAATTTCTTCAGTAATATCCTTTCGTATTTTTCTTAAGAAATAAAAGTTTGTTCCTAATTTTCATTTTCCTGAAACTGAAGAAAATAAGTATGTGTTTTTTCTATAGAAATATGGAAGGAGTGTGGTGAATTTTATTTTAAAATTTAAATCCACATAGACAAACATAAATTTAAAATTAAATTGATTTTAATTTGTTAAACTGGTTTATATTTGGAAGTATATTAAGTGACAATTGAAAAATTTTGGTATTAATTAAATATATAATAAATATTTTAAGTATGTGAAGAAATAGTCCAATCAAATTTACATAATTATTTATATTTATAATTAAATGATGAAAAGTTAAAAATAAAAAAGAGAGTAAGAAAAAAAATTATTGGGTTAGGAAATAGAATATGAGGTTCCTATATATCTCCAACCCTTAATTAGAGAGATATGTATTATAAATATCATCCCTTGGTTTTAATGTAAATATTATAACCACATCCTTTTATTTTAATGGAAACTCAGGAATCACATACCCTGGTTTTAATGAAAACCCAAGATCAAAAAATCCTTGTTTTTAACAGAAATCTAACAACTAAATGTGGATGGTGGGATAATAAAAATAATTATAATTGTAAATCCATTACAATTTTAGTCAACTATCTCAATTGAAGGTTGGATAAAATTGAGATAGAAAGGGAGAGAATTTAATAGGTTGGAACCTTTTAGATTGATAAGATAATGTTGTCTCTTTGAGAGATAGTTTGGAGAAATGTAGATCTTAGGAAATGGTTAAATCATTGATTCATTTCACAAGAAAATTATTTTGATCCAATCATCCCTAGATACTCTATTTATAGAATCCATAGGTTTTTGGGGTCTAAGAAGTATATTCAAGGAATTATGACTCAATCCAATAAATTTTTACCAACATTATTGTGCCTTAGAAGATTCGGAAATGGAACCATATACTAATTGCATAATTCCACTGGATGGCAGGTGTGTGCGGTAATAGAACCTACAAATCTGGAAACTCAACCAACTAGTTAGTGAGTATCTTCCAAGAAGATGACGGATTGATACTAGCTAGGGTAGGTTCTTCTAGTTTTACCTACTTTATATAGCACTCATACTCATTAGTTAGTGATCTTATGATGAATTTTACTTGGAAGTGGTCCTTTCTCCCACTTTTAATAATTTTTAATTCTAGTTACCTTTTCACCACTATAACTAAAAATAAACAATGTAAAACCACTTGAAACACATTAAAATAAGTTAGAAATACATTAGAGTTTTTGTGATCATTAAAACAATTATACTATAAGATTCAACAATCTCACCCTTTTTTATGATAAAAAACACTTGATATAAAAACATGATAAGTAAGAGGGAAATGTAAAAAGGAAGAAGTTACTAAAAAAACATGAAACCATGTCTCCCCCTTTATTATACTTGGAAACATAGTTATCCCCTTGATAAAACACTGTTTTAATTCTTTCATCCTTTTCCTCCATCTCAAAAAATTATCCCCATATGTGATTATCAAAATGAAACTTAAAAAGGAAATAAGTTTATAGGATTATAACGATTGATAAGTATAGAAAATTATATCAAAACAATCATTATAATAATATGAATGATAAAATATAACTCCTATTTATGAATAATTATGACATATTAGAGTGAGGGTATTTTCAAACTAACATGATTTATTATATAAAGAGATAAAAATAACTAATATTATAAATCTATATAGATTTTAAAAATCATTCTCACGCACAATATAATATAAGAAAAATATATGAACAAAATCTCCTTCAAAAATTGAATCTTTTGAACCCACTTATTATTTAATCTTGTATAAGATTATTCAAAGAATTATAGTAGGTTTTCAAATAATTAAGAAGTTCATACCGTGAGATAGACATATAAAAAATGATTTTAAAAAAATATTGGAAAGATAAAACATGCTTAGAAAGAGATAAACCAATGAAAACATTCTTATATAAGGGAGAAAATGAGTTCCTTTTGGTACCCTTTATTAGGTCGAAACAATATAAAGATACATAAGTGGGGGTGAATTGTATCCTTTAAAAAATACTGACAGATTCAAATTTTATCCCTCTTTCTATGTTATGAAGATATACAGTGTTATATTATTTAAGAAAATTATATAATGGGAAAATATATAAGAATAACACATCAGTTTTTATAATGTTTTGGGGCATAATGATCCCCTAGTCCACTCCACCAACACTCTCTCAGTGAGAAAAGTGAATTTCAAAAAATAGGTCCTCTTATCAGAAGACCTCAACAACTGAGAGTAGGAAGTTGAAACCTTACATCAAGACATGTTATTTTATAAAAATCATTTCAATCTAAAACTTAGTACAACAAGCCAACACTCCACTATGACTAAGTATGACCATTCGAGACTCTGGATAATAAGGATTGATTGATTTTATGAGAAAGTGATTCATCTCATAGTAGCAGCATCAATTGAAAAATAATTCAACTTATTATTTATAGATAATATTCTATAGGAAGGAACATCTTAAAAGAGATCATTGTTGTAGATGATCTTTAATAAATACAATAACAAATATATAGCATTAGAAGCAACATAACGGTAGTCAAACAGCAATAGATAAAAACATGTATGTCTCTAATGTATATCTCTTCAGAATAGAAAAGATATTGTTATGTATAAATAGTACTACACATTTTCGATCGATATCAGTTATGGTATTTAATATGAAAAAGATAAATTTTCTTCAAGTTAAATATATCCAAAAATATCACCTTATAAATTGTGATTATTTGATTTTTGAAACTTCAAATAAACTCTTAATTTCTCTTAGAAACATGAAAGATTTAATCCATTCGAAACAAGCCTTTGAATAAATATTTAAACATATTTAAGTGAAACATTTAATACAAGTGATATCATTTCATAAATTATAGAAAATATTTTTAGTTTAAACTCTATAGTTTATAAATTCAAACATCGAGTTAACTTCGAAATTATTCTTGACAATATATAGTTGAACTAAAAATTTGGGGTTATTGATCCATAAATTAATTCCTAAAATATAGGGTTGGTTTCAAATGTACATCTTCAAATATATAATTATAAAATAATGTAGGTTCCCAGATTCATACGATCATTCCAAATACAGGGTATAAAAGTATGGTCCCTTTCCAAATGTAAGGTTTGAAAACCAGATATTCCACTTACAAATGTTGGGAGTAAACAGTGTTTGTAGACTTCTAAAAAATATGTCCAGAATAATTTAGAAAAACAATTAAACCTTAAAAGAATTAGAAAAAAAATAAATTTCTCAAGAAATATAATCCTAAAAAAACATAAAGTAGTATCATTAGTAAAATAAACAATGGAATTTATGAGAATCAAAATCAACAATAATTCAAAGAATACTATTGAAACAACGCATTTTCAACAATCTATCTATTTTTGTTGATCCCAAAACCAATATAACAGAACTTATAGAAAATATAGTTAATGTAAACATGAATATAATAGAGTTTTAAATAGATATAATAAAAATTATAATCCTTATTTAGAGTTTCATAAATTATTGATAAACAAAGAATATTATAAAAAACGTATGTTTTCCAATAGAAAGATATAGTTTATTTGAAATATTTCTCCTATTATCCCCTTTTAATATATAATAGACAAAAGAATTTTTTACTTACCCAAATTTCTCCCCCTTTTGTGATATCTAAAGGAAAGTATCAAAAAATTGAATATAACACAATTAATGTTGCACAAAACTTGTAGTGATTTTTTTAGTAATCTATGTCAAGATAATTCATGTACAGTCAATAGCTTTAGAAAAAGAGACAAGAAATAAATATAATATAATATAATGAATAAAATATGTTCATTAAAATTTTAGTCTAATTACAAGAAATACAATTCTGAAAAATTTTATGAAGTATGATTGGGTGAGGTAAAAGGCTTTAATCCAAATGAGGATTAATATGTAAATATATCATGAACATCGTGATAAAAAACCTTGAGGAATCTCATCATCACTTAAATTTTTTTATTTAACTTCCCAAACCACCATTTCATTAAAATCATGGACTTATGTCACATTTTAAAATATTCAATTAAATTAAATTTTACAAACTTGTGCATATTTTATATGGATTGTATAAAATTTTTCATCATCTCACATAACTGTTTTTCATAGATTATAATACCTGAATCATTAGATTTCAATTTCTCAACAATATATTATTGATTCTCTAGAAAATTGTTTATTAGAATAATATATACCTGAAGGTTATAAATTTGATCATTTATTGCATATTAAATTATTGTAATAGATTGAAACCTCCTAAAAAATCAAGAAAAGTTAAGTGACTAGAAGTATAAGACCTTACTTGACTGGAGGTACTTCTTATTGATTCAAATTGAATACCTGTGTATTTCATTAATTCTCAAAAATATGACTTGGAAATTAATTTCACTTGGAGTTTCATAAGCTATTCAGACATTTATCTTTAAAATTCATCATAATCTATTCTAGAAATATAATTTTCTCTCAATTATTATAGCAGAGCTTTAATAAATTCCAACGCTACTTTTTGAATTGTTGAACTTTTCAAATCGTAAAAACATTTCCTAGAAACTTCTATATAAAATTTCAAATTTATATTCATTTATTTCATAGGATTAAATTTTCAAACTAAATATTCTATTTGATAAATAATAAAATTAGCAGATTCTTCTTCAGTGTTTTTTATGGTTTTTCCTGCTTCAACCATAGTAATAGACTTTCCTTAAATATTTTCACTAGATGAGGATGATAAATCTTTAAGAGAGTATTTGTTCTCAACGGATTCACTAACAGCATACTCCAAGGATTTTTTACCAATATAAATTATTTGATCATTAATTGGTTCAGTAGTTTCACCCAAAGATGTATACATATTCTCACCATCTTCAGCATTCTTTTAATTATATTCTTCTTGATGATCCTCTGGTCCATCTTGATTTTCTGTTGATCCCTAGTGTTCTTAAAGAGAATAGTGGAAATATCTTATAGCAGTTGGGTCACTTACATCAATCATGAGTCACATTTTTTTTGCCTCATCAACTTAGTCTATTCTAGATACACTAATTTCTTCAACATGAATCCATATTGACCTATTTGACTTCTGGTTTCCCTTCTCCCACTGAGCATAATGACCAAATAATTGTTGATCATCATCACCAACATGAATCATATTTCCTTTTGTATTTCTATTAAATAAACCAAAAATTATTAAGGTTCCAGTAGAAATAATTTTATTATGAAGACATCTAATAGTTGTCAGAATATTACAGATCTTATTATTTCTATACAAAAATAAAAAATAAGTCTTGTAAATAGATAAAAATAAATTCCATCCTCCTTTTAATGGTAGTGATGTATATAACATATCATATATCTACATAAATTCAACTTAATTTTTCTTAACATCAAAAAAATGATATATATATATATATATAATTTATGAATAAAAATTTTCTCTAACTCAAAAAACTTGGGCATTATCGCATATTGAATGAATTTTACCAGCACCTTTTGTTCATCTTCAAGATATTTTACAAATATATTTCTTACCCAAGTGGATCCAAAATAAAAGACATAATATCCTCATATTTATGCTCTTTATCTCCAATTAATCTAAGATTAAATTGAAAAACCCCTTCAGGGGGACACTGAAAATCGTGGTTATTTCTACTAAAGAGACTAAAAAATACATGTTATTTCTCTTTGAGGAGAAAATTTGCTTGATATCACCAAAGATAAACAATGAATGTTCCTAAAACTATTTTTATTCAGTGTAAAAAACTTTCTCATTCATTTAAACATTGAAAATAAATTTAAACCATAAAAATATATAGATTGATTTAATATTAGGTTCATCTGAAATATCCACTCAAAATCGATGAAATTTCCTTGAAGGAGTCATTTGGGAGATTCTAAATATCATTGGAACCAAGATTCACTCAGTTAACCTTCTTCTATACACTTTTTCTTCACCATTATATAAAATATGAAGGTTTTACATTTGGATTTTACATTTTTAAGATAAATCAAGAGCTCTAAAAGTCCAAAGGGTTTGAGATTGAGGGTGATAAAAATAGCGTAAAATCTAATGGTGATTTTGATGTCATTTTGTATTTCCATGCCAAAATTCTCAGAGTAATCATTTTGGTTTTTAATTTTAAAAAAATATTTTTTAAATTGAGTAATAAATCCATGATTTATTAAAAACTAATAAATAATTCATAGTAGATCACAAAATAAAAAAATTGAATCAATAAAAATAAATAAAACAAAATTTCTAATATACATATAATATTTCAAATACAAAAGATAAATTAAAGATAATAAACATTTTTTTGAAAATAAAATATACCTAAATCACCCTTAATAAATTCAAAACTATAATTAGTAAGTGGTTTATTAAAAATGTAAGAAATTTTATATTTAGTATTAACAAATTACAAAGGTATAATACCTTTTAGAATACAAACTCTTAGAAAATTATGCCTTATATCAATATTTTTATCCTTTTAGTGACTCAGTGTATTTTTTGAAATATTAGTTGCACTTGTATTATCACATAAAATATGAATATTATTGAAATTTAGTCCAAATCTCAGAAGTGTGTCTTTATCCACAACACTTTTGCTCAGAAACTACCAACATAATTGTATTTTATCTTTGGTATTGAAAATAAACCTAATTTTTTGTAACACCCCAGGTAAATAAAGAATATGAAATTTTTATATTTATCCATATTTGTGAATAAAAAATTGATATGACTTTAAATGGGACTCTATGCTCGATGGCGTACCCAACACGCAACAACGAGTTTCTTGGGAATCTTACGTTGCACTCTAATGATAAAATAATATTATTTTAAATGGTAGTTAACATGTAGCCGTTGTAATGGCGGGAATGGATAGAAATAACTAAAATATGATTATATATGTTTTTAAATGTTTTTACATTTATACAATAAAAGATAAAGGCTTAAAATATGGAAAGAATTCAATTTTAGGCGTATATGCCCTCGTTTTCCCTAAAGGTTCACTTGTCGCCTTTTGATGGCGAACCGTCATTAAATATAGTTTTTATCACTCTTATATATTATTTTGGACCAAATAAAACTCTTATTAAGAATCGGGACATCAAATTTTACTTTGTGTAATTTTTTGGTATTTTTCCGATAAAGTTCATTTTTTAATGAATAGTGTAAAATGTTGTGTTTTAATTCAAAACCTCTTTTTAATCTAATTTATTTATATGATTTGATAATATTTTGAATTGGTTTTAAAGTGAAATTAGAAAATATTTTTACCATTAAATCCAATAGTGGTCGTTGGAATTAATTTCACTTTGAAATCGGACTTAAACTAGTGTCAATCTTTTGATACTTATTGTTTCATAAAAACACGCTATTTGTCATGACAGCGGGAATTAATTATTAAATTAATTAATTTGACTTATATGTTTTGAATTTTGTAAAACGGACTTCATTTTTGAATTCAGAATATCAAATATAGCTTAGGGTGAATTTTTGGGATTTTTCTAAAAAACTTCAATTTTTGATGAATAGTGAAACCACTAAGTAGTACTTATAAAAACTGATTTTTTCCGTTTAAATGGAATTTTTCCATATTTGTGTTTTGAATTTCAAAAATCCGACAAACATGGTTGTCATTAAGAAGTAAAATGTCGTTCAATGGGATAAAAATATTTTTTTGGTGAATAGTAAATTATTATGTTTTTAATCGCGATTAATGGTAATTAGTGTAGTTTAAGGAAAAAATGATATTATAAGAATGTGAAAACACCATGAAACTTGTCCTACACCTATTGGGTGAGTCAAGGCCGACCAAGACAAGCCATGGGCCAACTTGGGGACCCCATGGAGCCACTTTAGTTGGAAAATGACAATAATATATTTTTATTTAATGTTAAAATTAAATTGACACAAACATGAGTTGTTTTACTAAAACAGTTTTTAAGTAGGGTTACACAAGTCCAAATTTTGATTATAAATAGTCATTGGAAATATAAAAAGATTTCCTACATAATAGTATTTTTTTTATAATTTTTAGACATTAAATAAATTATATTATTTATGACATAATAATGATGCAGTGATGACATCATTATTTGACGATTTAAATAAAATGGAAAGATAATGTAAAATCTATGAACTACACATGTCCAAAACTTATTGGATGGTTTTATTTCGAACCCTTATCACCTTATCCACGAATTATATCAATGTGGGACCTTTTAAAACCGAAACACATTTTCAAATAAAGTAATATTTCTTACTTTCCAAAAGTGCCCCTCCCCTCCTCCTATAAAAGGCCCCCACCTCTACCTCATTTCACACACTCCTCAAGCCTTTGGCTCGGCCAACCCCTGACCATTTACTCTCTCCACATCTTTCTACTCATCCTAGAGGATTCCCTTTGGGCATAATCCTTTCAAAGAACACCTTTAGGCTCAAATCAAAAGGAGTTACACTTTTAAAGGTAATTCTTTCTCTCATGTTCATTTGTTTTATTTTGCTTCTCCAACCCCCTAAACTCTTTTTATTTATTTCTTTTGTAACAACACCAGTATCTTCAATATACTAGGATGTTGTTATAATATTTATTCGAGCTACACTCCCACACAACTACATCAAATGGTTAAAGAACATACGGTTTCCGTGGATGGCGAAATTCTGCCTCCCGAAACGATGATGGTTCAATACTCATCTAACACCTTCAAAGGTGGCCATTATGATGTCACTATTTTTATATATGATATATAATATGTTTATGTTTTCCTTAAGCTTATGTTTTTTTCATTTTGGGCATACCTTTATGGTTTCCATTATGGGTAAACGCGATATCTTCATTTAAGGAAGTGCGGACTACCGCCCCCTCAAAGTGATTTGATTCGTTAAATACCATATGTGGGACGTATAAAGGATGGAACTATGATATTATATATGATATTATACTGGAATTATAATATACCTTTATATCATTATTATTCCATTCTATAAAATACGAAATAGAAATGAAAGTAGCATTCATGCGTACGTACGGCTTACCGTCTCCATGAACGGTGCATTTCATTTCTTACCTCTAAATGATTATGTAATGTTATAAATGCATGAATGTACTGGATATATATGAAATATATTATATCTAAATCATGAATACAATACTGGATATAATAAACATTTGGCCACATGAACAACATGTAATTGTAAGAAGTCCACTTTCGACTTAAGAACCAAATATCGACAAAACAATCATTATTAACTTAATGATTACATATTGTTTATAACATGGTAATAAGTGATATAAAAGGAATAATGAACTTGAAAAAGGTTCTTAAGGAATTATAAATTAACTCAAGTTTATTATTCAGGAGATTAAAGAACGATCGAGTCAAGTCGGACCCGAGGTAAGGGATCTTACTCCTCTCTTTCTTTTTAAGTACACTCTTTTATGTCATTCCTTTTAAAGCTCATATTTCTTGTTATTGGGATGATATTTTATATTAATCCTACTGTAATTTTTATTTTCATGTGATGAGAGACCCTATTCCCTCTCATCAATCCATTTTGGAAGTTTTGATTGGCGCCGTTAGGCTGCCAAACTTTCGTAAGAGATCTAACTTCTCTCTTTCTTTTTAAGTACTCTCCTTTATGTCACTTCTTTTAAGATCCTATTTGTAATGTTGGGGGATGTTCTTTTATATTACTCTTCATGTACATTATATTGTAATGTGATGAGATACCCTATTTTATCTCATCAATCCATATTCGGAAGTTTTATGTGGCGCCGTTAGGCTGCCAAGTTTTCGTGAGGGATTTTTCATCTCACTTTTATTCCCGTGAGATTTATGCTATATTTGCCACAAATTCCATTTAGTGGTGTATGTACTACCCATTATTCTACTCTTTGTGTAATATAATTTCGTTTATGAGTATTTACATCAATGATCTATTTTCCTTCTTTCATGGGGTGTATGTTTTGAAAGATACCCAAGTCGGTAAGGGAACCTTTCACCCTCCTATTTTTTTAAAAGACTTTTTTTGTTGGGTATTTTAATTTGCATATTTATATGTTGGGATATGTTCTCATATATCCTTATTGATGTAAATTCTATGTCCATGTGATGAGATACACTTTTTATCTCTCATCAACTAATTTGATGTGATGCCGTTAAGCTGTCAAGGGAACTTTTTAACCCAATTTCGATTTCTTTGGGTTCAACATGTAGTCATTGAATATGGAATCTATTGAATATGTGTGAATGACCTTTTATTGTTTTACACTTAATATCCACTTATATTGTGTGTATTTATATTTTTCACACATATTTTTGAGATTGATTTGTTCTTAATTTAAGGATACCTTCTTTATAAGGGATTTCATCACATTTGACATTTCTATTGAGGGTTCATTGTTGTTATGCACCAATTCAATCTTATATGGTGTATATACTGTCCTTTGGAGTATTATATCATGAATACATTTATTCTCATGATATTATAAAGTTCTGACTAAATTTTATTCCTCAATTATTGTATTCAAGTGTCTCTAATTTTGGTAAAACCCCTTTAACCAAAATATCGTTTTAAATGTTTTAATTATTTGTTCTTATTAATATCCATGTTTTCAAAATGGTTTTAAGGATTTATTTATATGGATATTAATGGTTTAAAATTTTAAGCTTCAAGGTGGTATGGGACAATTTTATTCAAAAATCTCTTTATTAAATGTTTTAAATGGTTTTGGAAATGGTTTCTTTTTGAATGGATTCAATATTTCAATATACTAAAATGTTATATTGTGATTGAAATGTGGAAATGTTATGTTTCCTTTATGTATGTTTTATGTGACGCATTTATGTTATGGTTCTTGGGCATTGTTATGAAAACGGGTGGTTCTGTGATAAACTAAGGGCGGGTGAGCCCGTTATAGCTCTCCAATGCATTGGGTAATGCGAAGGAGTGAAACATTGAGGTTTCTCCGAAGAGATTTGGGGAATATACTGTGATGGGTATTCCAAAACGTAACCAAGAGGGTTACTCCCTACGTAAGAATGTTATGAATTCCTCAAGTTACCTTTTATGTCTTATGTTTTCTATGATTTATTCATGATTTGATATGCCTATGTTTTATGGGTAAAGTATGATTTAATTCTTATGTATACATGTACTCATGTTTCCTTTCCATATTTTTATATCCCTTACTGAGCTTTTTATGCTCATCCCAAGTTTTTGAAATGTTTTTCACAGGTCAAGGGAAAGGTACATGATGTGATGATAGTGTCAAGGATGTGTCAAGAAAGAATCCGTGTTATATTTTAAATATGTTTCCATTGATGGGAAGAATGAATACTGTCTTTTATGTAACCACTTTGTTTAAATGTGGAATGTAATGCAAGTTTCATGGTCTAATTCCCTAAAACTCTAAACCTGAAAAGATCCTCAATGTGTAATCTTGTAATAACTCAAGATTAAGTAAGGTTTAAGGCTGGGGCCTTATAGTTGGTATCAAAGGTCGGTTTAGATAACTTTAGAGGTTACGGTATTCTTTAAGCATAAGTGGCATTACCATAATGGTTAGGATTTCAAAAAGAGTCCTAGTTTTAGATAAAGTGAATGAGTAAGTATATCTTAGTGTTTATCTTACTCATTAGTACATGATGGTTTTTTTGATATACTCACACTGACCTTTTTGGTTTTAGTAAATGGCTGGATCTAGCAGGCACCAAAGTAACAGTGGATGTGAAGGAAACTGTGACAGTTTTTTGAGCAAGTAACTGAATGATATGGGAGCTGCAATGAGAACTCTTGTAATTATCCTCAACCAACTATCTGGAGTCATTATTGACCACCTAAACCTTGGAGATTTCTCTAAGACGTCATATATGCAAGAAACAAATCCCTACGGAAGTACAGGTAATAATCATAAAGGTAAGTGTGTTCAAAAACCTATGTGTCGAAGATGTGGAAAGAAACACCTAGGAAAATGTTTCAAAGGGATAGAAATATGCTATAGATGTGGAAATGAATGTAATAAAGCAAGAACCTGTCATGGAAAAAGGAAGCATTCAGTTGACTCGAGGAAAGGGAAAGAAGTTCTTTCTGAGGGATCAATTGAATGTTTTAAATGTGGTGTGCATGGTCATTATGCAAACACATGTCTTAGGAAGAAGTTTCGTGAATGGGGTCACCAAGAGCGTACCAATATTCGTTTACCAATACCTAATGCCATTCCGATTGAGGATGAAGAAACTGACAATGACCAATCAAAGGTATGTACTATTTCATGACTATTGTTTTCCTATTTTGGAATCTTAGGATATGATTCATGATTTTGTTTGTAGGAAAGAGGTATTTCGGAATAAGTTGGAAAGGAATGGATAATGGATCATGAAGAATGTTGAATGAGTAAGATGTCAACATATAAGGGCTTCAAGTGTTATGGTGAAATTCTTAAGAGTATTAAGTCTCTTTTGATGATGGGGTTACATTAGAAGACTTTTTATATTATGTGTAACCCTGATGTTTAATATAGGCAAATTTTATTCAATTAATAGTTATCTTTTCTTTTGTGGACATTGTTATAAAGAACCATTTGGGTTTATATGATCCTTACTTTTGAGGTAATTATGGGTTATTATATGATATGCTGGAAAATGAAAAGCATGAGATAAACTTGAGGTTAAAATATGTTATGATCATTTTTGATGATTTTATCTCTTTTGGGGAATGTTTTAAGAATTATATAGTTTTGGAAAAAGGAGAACACGTAGACCATGTGACATCCCGTCACGTCGGAAAAAGCTGCGGGAATCGAACCCACAACCAAAGTGCGACTGATATTTATCGCCTACCACTGGACTACGTGAAGTCCCTGGTTAGTTTGAATGATTCTTTTTAGTTATATGATTTTATGAATTAAGAGTAAGTTGATTTTGGGTTATTTATGAAAATTATTAACCTATCATAGAGGATATGTGATTAGGTTAATTACTTTTCAATACGAGACTTTAGGAGAAACTGATGTTGTTTGGAGATAAATGTTACGATTTAACTTGGAAGACTATGTGACTAAATCCTTCAAATATTTGGGTTTCAATCTTAGTTTGGTTTACTTTGAAGAATTTTATGGACAAATTGATTATAGAATGGTCCTCGTTGAACTTTGGGTTTTGTTGGACAAATTTTGGAGGTTAAGAATAGATTTTCTTTTTATAAAGGGTTATCCTTTTCTGGATTATTTGATCTTGTACTAACCTTTTGGTTTGGTTTTGGTTAAAGCCTAAAGAAATGGGAAGTATATAGTTCTCTTTTGTGGATTAGGTGATTCTCTAGAAGTTGATTATAGTACTCTTAATGCGAACAAGTCTCCCTAAATACTCGTCTTTTGGAAAAAATATGAGTTTGATTAAGGAATCTAGTAAAAGTGGAAAGTCAACATGATAAGTGATTAGGTTTCCTTATGAATAAATTCCTCAATAAAAAGTAACTTAAAACAAAAATGTTGTCTATTAAATTTTCCTACTGGTGAACCCAACACCGTTTAACCCATCACAAGTTTGTGATTTTCTCATTGTTAACTTTCTCCTAAACATGTTTTCTATCACTCTCCATCAGAACATGACCCTATGTTTTCTCCTCCATGTCCATGTTTTCCTACATGGAGTCCTAGTATGGGTTAACTCGGGTGACCTTTGTACTTATCTTCCTTTATTTTAAAGTGGTTGTTTTACCGACTCTTGTTCCGATGTGGGACTTTCAAGGATGTTTCCAAGCGCAATTTTAGAATTGCGAGGACGCAATTCCCAAAAGGGGGGAAGGATGTAACACCCCAGGTAAATAAAGAATATGACATTTTTATATTTATCCATATTTTTTAATAAAAAATTGATATGACTTTAAAGGGGACTCTATGCTCGATGGCGTACCCAACACGCAACAACGAGTTTCTTGGGAATCTTACGTTGCACTCTAATGATAAAATAATATTATTTTAAATGGTAGTTAACATGTAGCCGTTGTAATGGCGGGAATGGAAAGAAATAACTAAAATATGATTATATATGTTTTTAAATGTTTTTACATTTATACAATAAAAGATAAAGGCTTAAAATACGGAAAGAATTCAATTTTAGGTGTATATGCCCTCGTTTTCCCTAAAGGTTCACTTGTCACCTTTTGATGGTGAACCGTCATTAAATATAGTTTTGATCACTCTTATACATTATTTTGGACCAAATAAAACTATTATTAAGAATCGGGACATCAAATTTTACTTTGTGTAATTTTTTGGTATTTTTCCGATAAAGTTCATTTTTTAATGAATAGTGTAAAATGTTGTGTTTTAATTCAAAAACTCTTTTTAATCTAATTTATTTATATGATTAGATAATATTTTGAATTGGTTTTAAAGTGAAATTAGAAAATATTTTTACCATTAAATCCAATAGTGGTCGTTGGAATTAATTTCACTTTGAAATCGGACTTAAACTAGTGTCAATCTTTTGATACTTATTGTTTCATAAAAACACGCTATTTGTCATGACAGCGGGAATTAATTATTAAATTAATTAATGTGACTTATATTTTTTGAATTTTGTAAAACGGACTTCATTTTTGAATTCAGAATATCAAATATAGCTTAGGGTGAATTTTTGGGATTTTTCTAAAAAACTTCAATTTTTGATGAATAGTGAAACCACTAAGTGGTACTTATAAAAACTGATTTTTTCCGTTTAAATGGAATTTTGCCATCTTTTTGTTTTGAATTTCAAAAATCCGACATACATAGTTGTCATTAAGAAGTAAAATGTGGTTCAATGGGATAAAAATAATTTTTTGGTGAATAGTAACTTATTATGTTTTTAATCGCGATTAGTGGTAATTATTGTAGTTTAAGGTAAAAATGATATTATAAGAATGTGAAAACACCATGAAACTTGTCCTACACCTATTGGGTGAGTCATGGAAGACCAAGACAAGACATGGGCCAACTTGGGGACCCCATGGAGCCACTTTAGCTGGAAAATGACAATAATATATTTTTATTTAATGTTAAAATTAAATTGACACAAACATGAGTTGTCTTACTAAAACAGTTTTTAAGTAGGGTTACACAAGTCCAAATTTTGATTATAAATAGTCATTGGAAAGATAACAAGATTTCATAAATAATAGTATTTTTTTTATAATTTTTAGACATTAAATAAAGTAAATTATTTATGACATAATAATGATGCAGTGATGACATCATTATTTGACGATTTAAATAAAATGGAAAGATAATGTAACATCTATGAACTACACATGTCCAAAACTTATTGGATGGGTGGATTTCGAACCCTTATCACCTTAGCCACGATTTATATCAATGTGGTACCTTTTAAAACCGAAACACATTTTCAAATAAAGTAATATTTCTTACTTTCCAAAAGTGCCCCTCCCCTCCTCTTATAAAAGGCCCCCACCTCTACCTCATTTCACACACTCCTCAAGCCTTTGGCTCGGCCAACCCCTGCCCATTTACTCTCTCCACATCCCTCTACTCATCCTAGAGGATTCCCTTTGGGCATAATCCTTTCAAAGAAAGCCTTTAGGCTAAAATCAAAAGGAGTTACACTTTTAAAGGTAATTCTTTCTCTCATGTTCATTTGTTTTATTTTGCTTCTACAACCCCCTAAACTCTTTTTATTTATTTCTTTTGTAACAACACCAGTATATTCAATATACTAGGATGTTGTTATAATATTTATTCGAGCTACACTCTCACACAAATACATCAAATGGTTAAAGAACATACGATTTCCGTGGATGGCGAAATTCTGCCTCCCGAAACGATGATTGTTCAATACTCATCTAACACCTTCAAAGGTGGCCATTATGATGTCACTATTTTTATATATGATATATAATATTTTTATGTTTTCCTTAAGCTTCTGTTTTTTTCATTTTGGTCATACCTTTATGGTTTCCATTATGGGTAAATGCGATATCTTCATTTAAGGAAGTGCGGACTACCGCCCCCTCAAAGTGATTTGATTCGTTAAATACCATATGTGGGACGTATAAAGGATGGAACTATGATATTATATATGATATTATACTGGAATTATAATATACCTTTATATCATTATTATTCCATTCTATAAAATATGAAATAGAAATGAAAGTAGCGTTCATGCGTACGTACGGCTTACCGTCTCCATGAACGGTGCATTTCATTTCTTACCTCTAAATGATTATGTAATGTTATAAATTCATGAATGTACTGGATATATATGAAATATATTATATATAAATCATGAATACAATACTGGATTTAATAAAAATTTGGCCACATGAACAACATGTAATTGTAAGAAGTCCACTTTCGACTTAAGAACCAAATATCGACAAAACAATCATTATTAACTTAATGATTACATATTGTTTATAACATGGTAATAAGTGATATAAAAGGAATAATGAACTTGAAAAAGGTTCTTAAGGAAGTAGAAATTAACTCAAGTTTATTATTCAGTAGATTAAAGAACGATCGAGTCAAGTCGGACCCGAGGTAAGGGATCTTACTCCTCTCTTTCTTTTTAAGTACACTCTTTTATGTCATTCCTTTTAAAGCTCATCTTTCTTGTTATTGGTATGATCTTTTATATTAATCCTACTGTAATTTTTATGTTCATGTGATGAGAGACCCTATTCTCTCTCATCAATCCATTTTGGAAGTTTTGATTGGCGCCGTTAGGCTGCCGAACTTTCGTAAGAGATCTAACTTCTCTCTTTCTTTTTAAGTACTCTCCTTTATGTCACTTCTTTTAAGCTCCTATTTGTAATGTTGGGGGATGTTCTTTTATATTCCTCTTTCTGTACATTATATTGTAATGTTATGAGATACCCTATTTGATCTCATCAATCCATATTCGGAAGTTTTATGTGGCGCCGTTAGGCTGCCGAGTTTTCGTGAGGGATTTTTCATCTCACTTTTATTCCCGTGAGATTTATGCTACATTTGCCACAAATTCCATTGAGTGGTGTATGTACTACCCATTATTCTACTCTTTGTGTAATATAATTTCGTTTATGAGTATTTACATCAATGATCTATTGTCCTTCTTTCATGGGGTGTATCTTTTGAAAGATACCCAAGTCGGTAAGGGAACCTTTCACCCTCCTCTTTTTTTAAAAGACTTTTTTTGTTGGGTCTTTTAATTTGCATATTTTTATGTTGGGATATGTTCTCATATATCCTTATTTATGTAAATTCTATGTCCAAGTGATTAGATACACTTTTTATCTCTCATCAACTAATTTGATGTGATGTCGTTAGGCTGTCAAGGGAACTTTTTAACCCAATTTCGATTTCTTTGGGTTCAACATGTAGTCATTGAATATGTCATCCATTGAATATGTGTGAATGACCTTTTATTGTTTTACACTTAATATCCACTTATATTGTGTGTATTTATATTTTTCACACATATTTTTGAGATTGATTTGTCCTTAATTTAAGGATACCTTCTTTATAAGGGATTTCATCACATTTGACATTTCTATTGAGGGTTCATTGTTGTTATGCACCAATTCACTCTTATATGGTGTATATACTGTCCTTTGGAGTATTATATCTTGAATCCATTTATTCTCATGATATTATAAAGTTCTGACTAAATGTTATTCCTCAATTATTGTATTCAAGTGTCTCTAATTTTGGTAAAACCCCTTTAACCAAAATATCGTTTTAAATGTTTTAATTATTTGTTATTATTAATATCCATGTTTTCAAAATGGTTTTAAGGATTTATTTATATGGATATTAATGGTTTAAAATTTTAAGCTTCAAGGTGGTATGGGACACTTTGATTCAAAAATCTCTTTATTAAATGTTTTAAATGGTTTTGGAAATGGTTTCTTTTTGAATGGATTCAATATTTCAATATACTAAAATGTTATATTGTGATTGAAATGTGGAAATGTTATGTTTCCATTATGCATGTTTTATGTGACACATTTATGTTATGGTTCTTGGGCATTGTTATGAAAATGGGTGGTTCCGTGATAAACTAAGGGCGGGTGAGCCCGTTATAGCTCTCCAATGCATTGGGTAACGCGAAGGAGTGAAACATTGAGGTTTCTTCGAAGAGATTTAGGGAATATACTATGATGGGTATTCCAAAACGTAACCAAGAGGGTTACTCCCTACGTAAGAATGTTATGAATGCCTCAAGTTACCTTTTATTTCTTAAGTTTTCTATGATTTATTCATGATTTGATATGCCTATGTTTTATGGGTAAAGTATGATTTCATTCTTATGTATACATGTACTCATGTTTCCTTTCCATATTTTTATATCCCTTACTGAGCTTTTTATGCTCATCCCAAGTTTTTGAAATGTTTTTCACAGGTCAAGGGAAAGGTACATGATGTGATGATAGTGTCAAGGATGTGTCAAGAAAGAATCTGTGTTATATTTTAAATATGTTTCCATTGATGGGAATAATGAATACTGTCTTTTATGTAACCACTTTGTTTAAATGTGGAATGTAATGCAAGTTTCATGGTCTAATTCCCTAAAACTCTAAACCTGAAAAGATCCTCAATGTGTAATCTTGTAATAACTCAAGATTAAGTAAGTTTTAAGGCTAGGGCCTTATATTTTTATTCTTACTTGACAATAAAACTAACGATTTTCCGAAAAAATTGAAAGGTTCTATAGGTACTCATTCAATATAACCCAAAACACCCAAAATCAACATCTGAATGTGAAATTAAATTAAATTAAGATGTTTTTCGGTAAGGATTGAAAAATAGTAATTTCATATATCTAAATTCTATTAACAGTATTAAGATGGGATTTTTTTGGTTTTGATTGGAATCAAGAATAGATACATGAAAAAATAATAATTTATATTACAATAGTTTGGGGAGGGGTATACAAAAAAAGAAAGAAAATATATGATGCATGCAAGAACTAGGGAAGACTCAAACCTGAAACTTCCTATGAGACCCCTCAAAGACATAACCAATAGGCTATACCCCTGGGGTCAAAAAAACATAATTTATAGTCTAGAAGTAGAAATATATATCAAACTGCCAATCATACCTCTATATATCATGTTGTCAACTGGTTTTCCATCTTCATCCAAGTAAAGTGTTATATTGGTACACATGGTAGTTGTACAATTATTACTATTTTCAAGTCCAAACTTTTTTAATAAATCAATAATATTTTTAATTTTATTTAAAAAATTCCCATAATATTTTTGATATACTTGAAAAACAATAAATAAATTTAATTCTCCCATAAAACTCATTTCAAATTTATTTTTAATAACTTTTTAAAAATCATTACAAATTGTTTTATTAATTCATCCAAAGATAACATTATCTACATAAATTTTACTAACAAAATATCATAAAGATAGTTTTCTTAAAGAGATTAGGATCCTAAAATCCTACAGAAAATCCATGTTTTAGTAGAGAATAACTTAATCATTCATATCTTACATTTGGTACTTATTTAAATCCATAAATAGCTTTAGTAAATTTTAAAATAGAATCTTGTAGATAGGTATTTTCAAAACCTATTGGTTCTTCAACGTATAATTCCTCCACTAAATATAAATTGAGAAAAGCTAATTTTAATTATATCTAATATAATTTATAACTCATATATAATGCATAATCTAAAAGGATTCTAATGGATTCTAATCTTGCAAGATGAGAAAAATTTTCATCATAAAGTGTCATTTTTTACTAATTATATACTTTAGGTAATAAAATTTCTTTATTTCTTATAATTATAACTTAGTAATATTATATATTTCTAAAACCAATTTGGTTCCCATTACTCGATTATTTAATGGAATTTCAACCAATTCTCCGAAATTATTTCTTATAAACTGATTAAGTTTTTCATTCATAACTGTTAGACAACTTTAATCATCTAATGCATCTTACACGATTTTAGGTTTTAATAAAGATAAGAATTTAGATAATTCATCTTGGTTTCCAATACTCCTACTATTCAAAATTCCTATATCTTGCTCACCTAGTACACTTTATAAAGGATGATCCATTAAGTTTTTTGGTTTTTAAGGAAAGAATAATTCAAGTTCATCAGTTTCATGTTCTTTTAGGAAATACTAAATTTATTTGTATTTTAGTTTATTTTAAAAATCATCTTTAGGTGACTCAAGTCTCAATTTGTCTAAATAATTAGTTACTTCAACTGTGTTATTTTTCTTATGATCAAAAGGGTCACATTCATAAAACATCACATAAACAGATTCTTCAACTATCCTTTACTTTTTATTTACACTCTATAAGTTTTATAAGTATCAAAATATCCTTGAAATATTCCTTTATTATCCATTAAATAAAACTTACCATGGTTTTCTTTTGTATTCAAGATATACACCTTGCATCTAAAAACAATAAAGCATACAACTATAGGTTTTCTGTTATTCCTCAATTCATAGGGTGTATTTTTAAAAAATTTCTTATTAAAACTATATTCATGATAAGGAAAGCTATTTTGATATATTCTTACCAAAAATTAAAAGCAATACTATATTCAATTAACATGGCTCCTTCCATTTCTTGAATATTCATATTTCTTCTTTCAATAATCCCATTTTTTTATGTTTTCTTGTATTAGAGAGGGTATTATTTATACACAAGTCTAAGAAAAAATAATTTAATTCTTTATTCTCAAAATATCCTCTATGATCACTTTTCGATGAAATTATTTTAAAATATTTTTCATTTTGAACAATTTTTCATATGTTAAAAAACACCGACAAAACTTCACAAAATATTTAGGAATTAAATCAAAGAAAATATGGAAAACCATCAACTAAAACAAAAACATAAGATCTTAAATCCAAGATTTATCATCTATATGTTCCAAAAAAATACATTTGGATAAGTTCTGGAAGTTTAGATGAGGTTACCTTCTAAATAGATTTTAATGATGACTTGTGCTTCTTACATATTTGGCATGTATTACAAAAAAAATTATCTAATTTAAGACTACGAAAATTAAAAACTAATTTTTTATTAGATAATTTGTAAAAAAAAGTTAAATACATCACAATTTCCAAGTATCCTATTCTAAATATAGTATTCATTTGTCTTAGTAGTTAAAAAATTCAATTTTTGTTCACATAAGGAATTACGATCCAAGGTATAAACATTTTCAGTTCTGGGATCCCAAAAAGTAAGCAGTTTATCTTTAATTAGAAAAATCAACATAAAAGGAATCATCATAGAATTTAGACGTACTTATAAAATGTTTTTTATACCCTTGAACATATACAACTTTGTCGGTGAAAATTTAATTTCCGTCTACAACAATTTTTATTTTTGTATTATCACTGAAGGTAACCAGACCTCTATATAATTTTTCCAATGAATTAAAATTGGAAGAGTCTCCAGTCATGGGTCTTGAGAATCCATTATCTATATATCATACTAATTTTTTTCTTCTATGGTATTTTACCTAAAAACATAAATTAGAATCTTGTTTTGCTACCCAAATTCTCATTGTTCTAGTTATGTCAGCAAGTAAAGATATGGGAAACCAAATTTTCTTAATTTTGCTAAAATTTGTTAGAATAATTTCAAACATATTTCTAGAAATAAAATCATTTTTTAAACCACTGATTTTCGGATTTATGAAGCAATAATTATTAAAAAAGTATATTGTTCCAAAATAAAAAAAATAGTTGACTCTAGATGTGGTGTTATTCTTAGAATTGGGAAAAATAATTATTCATATATGATTTTAACATTTCCCCATTGATCACTGTTACATACTCCACATTATTATGAACGTTTTTATCATGAATATGATTTATAGATTCTTCACCCTTAGTTAATATACTCACAACACTATTCAATAACTCTATTTTAGCTTGAAACTCTTTGATTCTGATTTCATGAACAATATAGTATAAGGTAGATTTGATAATTTTTCCTCTTAATTATAATTGTTGTTTTATAATGCTATATTTTTCATTTTAGACAATATTGGGAATATTCTTTCTTGATTTGTGTTTTTTTACTAAAGATTCATACTTTTATTCAAGAATTGATGTGTATAACATTAATTTACTATTAGAACAACTTTCATAATCATAAATATAAGAATAATAATATTTTACATATTCTTCTTATTTAAATATAAAATAAATATTTTATTTCAGATTGGTTGGATCCATTTCTGAATTAGATTTAGAACTACTACTAGAGTCCTTAGAAACACTCCAAGTGGCCTTCAAATCTTTCTTACCATTGTGATCATAATCATTTCACTTCTAAAACTTCATTTATTTATTTTACATATTTCTTTTTTATTATTTTAGATATTGGAAATAAAGTCTGATATGTACCATTTTCATGCATTCTTGGCATCTTAATTCTTTATGTCCTAATCCATATTTATCGATATTATTTAAATATGTTTTAGAGTCTTTGTTATTCTAACTAAATATTCTAAATATTCTTGCTATATGATCTAGTAAGATTCCAAAATCTAGGTATTCTACATAATTTGCGAATACAGCTTCCACTTTTTATTTCTTTTCATATTTTTTGAGCAGTAACTTTAAGGGTACTATTTTTAATTTTTATCATCAGATTTTATTAATCTTCATATTTCATTTATGCTTTATATATCATTAGAGTTCCCATAAACTTCTTCAATGTAAAATATTTTAAAGGAGTGTATTGTCTAATTGTAGTAGATGTCTCATTCTATTTTGAGGGTAATACACTTATAACTTTTAATGCTTGATCTAGTTGAGTAATTCGATCTTCCATGGTTGAATCACCTTTGACTATTTCAATCAATCTTTAATTTATTTGACTGACTATTTCACCAACATACATTCTAATGGTGTCAAATTTCATTTTTGAAGTGCTATATCTTAATTTCCAAAAAAATTCAGTTCCATCATAAGAAACTAAAATATAATTCCACATTTCATAATAATCAACACTTTGAGATACATAATAATATTTATCCTGACTAAATCCGTATATAATAACATTAAAGGATCTTGAATTGACATCAGACTAAACTTTATTTATATAATCACTCTTTTTGTTCAGTAGATATTACATTATACTTGAAAATATTCATATAACTATGAACCCATGATTCTACAAATAAATAATCATTCTTTAGTTCATACAGTCATAATTTTATCAATCAAAGTATAACGTACATATCTTGTAAATTACTTCTTTTAGTTATGGCATCAACATAGATATTTATATGGACCTTTAAATCAATATTTATAGAGATTATCAAAATTCTTCAAAAATTACTCTTTGGATACCAATTTTTCTGTCAGAAAAATAGTTAGTTACAAAATATGGAGTACAATTGTGTCCTTCTACAAATCTTGATAGACTCAAATTTTATCACTTTACATGTATTATGAATATATGGAGTGTTCTAGTCTTTAAGAAAATTATTCACTGGAAAAATAGAGGAAAATAACACAGTAGATTTTATAGTGGTTCGGTTTGCAAATCTCAACTAGTCCATTCTACATATACACTCTCTCAGCAAGCTTGGTAATTTTCATTAAATAGGTCATCTTATTATAATACATGTATAACTAAGTGTAGTATGTTGACACCTTATAACAAGAAAAGTGTTTTTATAGAAACCCTTTCAATATACACCTTATAGTGAGGATCTAACTCTCCACAAATACTAAGTATGAGAAACTAATACTCTAAGAAATTAGGATTGATTAATTTAATTAGAAATAAATTCCTCTCAGAGTTACAATAAAAACAGACAAATAATATATCTATTCTTATTCATAGACAAGAGTATACAAGAAGAAATGGATTATAAGAGATATTTTTTTAGATATTTAACACCCTATGATTTTAAAATAAAACTATGTTTGATAGCTTACGTTTCATGTAACACCAAACATAAACAAAGCCAAAAATATTTCTATTTAAATATGATCGTTATATCCAATTAATTAAATTTACGAGTCTGAATAATATTAACCAAATTATAAAATATATATAAAAATGAAAAAAAGTAAATATAAATTCATTTATTAATTTTTATGAAAAATTAATTCAATTTTTAGTGAAGTTATTTTATGCTTCAGAAATACATTTTCTTTAAAAATGGGATTTCTTCCTTTTTGTGAGTGAATATTATAATCTATTTATTGATATTATATAAATTTTATTTGATTAAAATATTTTTTTAAAAAATAATAATACCAAAATTATATTAAAGTGGAATTTTTTTCTCTGAAAAGATTGATTTTCCAGTGAATAGTGAAAAATACCGATTTTTTTATTGAAATTATATTTTTGTTTCATCCACTTGAAAAGTTCAATTTTTTTATAAAATAATTTCAAATAAACATTATTCAATTATTTTATTAATAATTCAATTATTTTCATTTTAATAAATTTTATAATTTAATTTGGTATAAAATCATTTTTATACAAAAATAAACATTTTTAAGAAAACAATTATTTTTTTCTAAAACACGATTTTCATCATGTTTTTAGAACTTATTTTAAATTTAATTTTTATCACTTATATTAAATGAATTTCATGAAATTAAATTTATTTTTTGATTCATAAATCATGTTTTTTCCTAGGATGATTTGTTTTTACTTTATTCTGAAGAAGTTAAATCTTTAGTGAATAAAAAACATTACTTTTATGAAATGTGATATTTTTTATGATATCGCCAATACATAAACACAATATAAAAAATTTATAAAACTTATTTAATGACTAATTAGTTATAAAATAATATTAATATCATTTAAAAATGATTTAAGACAATGATATCATAATTTATTCCATAATAAATATGAAAATCATTTTCAATGCTAATATAGAGCCTACCAGCATTGGAAAAGACAAATTTGTATCCTAAAAAAATAATTGGGATGAGATAAATCCTTTAACAACTTGGATATTAAATATTAATATTTATTCATGATTTTCATGGCTATAAATTAATTTTAGAGTTATATAACTAGAGGATTTTCTAAATGATTGTGTAATGCTTGTGAAAGGACAGAAAAGTCAAAATAACATATTAAATATGTTTTCATGATATATGTGAGTTAAAATAAATATTTATTAAACATAAAATTATTATTCTATCATAATTAACTTATATATATGATATAAATTTATTTTTTATTTTAAGAAGTTATATAATCTCCTTATATTCTTGTGCAATGCTAATAGAGTATTAATTTAACTAATAGAATCATCAAATAAATGATATTAAAAATATTAAATAGTTACATAATTTTACATATTTAATTTTAAAATATAATTATATATATGAAATGAAATTTTTATGATATAATAAAAAAAACGCATTTGACTAGTTTTCTTGATGTTTGTAAAGTCAAAGTAGTGAATAGTGTCAAAATTGATATTAATGATATTTTATGGGATTAATATTTTATTAAATTATTTAGAAAGCACAAAAATATTAAAAAGAAAAAAAATGGAATAATATATGGTATAAAATTTCATCCCTTGTTCATTTATAGGCCATTTCTAATCATTTGGATCTTGAATAGTCTAATTATATTTTAATCTTTTGAGAAATTCCAAAATTTTCCCTCACCTCAATTATAAAAGGTAGCCTCCTCCCTCACTTATTCACATCACTTTGATCCTTATAGATCAACCAATTACAACCCATTAATCTTTTAAACATCCTCATACAAATTATATAGTTTTTGTTCCATCCAAAATACCAACCTCATATCCCTTAAGAAGAGATCCAAAGGAAGTCCACCAAAGAAGAGGTAATCATATTTACAAACTATTTAAAGTTTGTTTGTTAATGTACTAACTCTTCATGTATTTTTTACATATAAAATTAATAAATTTACTATCATTAACATACTTATATGTTGCTATGATTATGGTATAACCATATTTCATCTCTTTTTCATTATATGAAAATGGAAAACATCCCTCGAAAGTATGTATATCTTACCATCCCTACATAGAAGTGTGATTCATTTTCAATAACCAATTTACATGGATAGTTTTAAATATGTAAATAATGAATATATAAGATATATATATTTCACAATAATTATTCTATAAAGTCTAATTATTCTGTACTATTCTTTCATTCCATCCATCGAATAATGAAAAGAGCATTCATGCATACATATGACCTACCATCACCATTAACTATAAGGACCCAGCCTTAAAACATTACATAATCTTGAGTTAAGTCAAGAATTATACATTAATTATCTTTTCAGGTTTAGTTTTTTGGATAATTATTCCATGACTAATACATTACATCTCAAATATTACAAATTAGAAACTTCTACTCAATCAATTTTTTCACAAAAATTAAAATCCTTAAATAATAAAAGAATTTTTTTTCTTTCTATAAATATTCTTGAATTCTTCATTTCTCTTACCTTCCATAATACCCTGTGAAAAACATTTCAACAACTTTGGATGAGCATAAAAAGATCGGTTAGGGTTATAAAATAAGGAAAGAAAGTATTAATCCATCAATGCATAAAAATCAATAAAATCATAATTTTCCATCATAAAACATAGTATATTTAATATACATCATGAAATAATAATATTTATGAATAGCACAAAAAAATAATTAATCATAAAGGTAAATTTTGGAATCCATAAAATACTTACATTTCAGCTTTCACAACTATGTAGGGAGTTACATTTTAAATACCCATCACAATATATTCTATAAATCTCTTAGGAGAAACATTAATATTTAACTCTGTCACATCACCCATTGCATTTGAAAGCTATCTTGGGCTCACCTTCCATATGTTTATCATAGAACCACCTGTATACATAATTAATACCAAAGAACCACAACATAATCATAACACATAAAAGAAAGATAACATTTCCACATTACAATCAAAAGATATCAGATCAAGATATTGACATAATTAAACCATTATAAAAACAATTTTCAATACCAAAAAACGTAAAAAAAGGTATATGGTATTTATTTTTCCTATTAAAAACACTACGGCAAGTAGAGGAAGCCAAATATCAAATAATGCTCATGGTGGCGGAAAGGACATTGTCACCACATACGTTAAAAAAACATTCCCATTGTCATTTAGTAAAAATCTATGTAGAAAAAAAATTACTTTGAATTAAATTAAAATTAAAAGGGTTTTATACACCATATAAAATCAATTCGTGTATAAATCAAAATATTCCTCAATGAAAAGAGATTGAGACGATGTCCCTTACCATGAGTCTGACTGATCACGCGTGTTCCTTGTTCTTCCTGAATAATAAACTAAATTTAATTTCTAATTTATTCAGAAAATTTTTCAAGTTTATTATTCCTTTTATATCACTTATTACCACATTATAAACATTATATAATTATTTATGTTAACATTGTTCATTTTGCCAATATTTAGTACCTGAGTCAAAAATGAACTTGTTATAATTACAAATTGTCCACATGGTCCAAATTCCATTATCACCAGAATATTATTTATGATTTAAATATCATATATATAGTATATATGTATTTATAATATTCCATATCATTTGTATATAAGAAATGAAAAGCATCGTTCATGGAGATGGTAAGTTGTGTGTATGCATGAACGCAACTTTCATTTCTTTTTCATATTTAATGGAATGAAAACTAAATTATACATAGGTATATTATAATTATAGTGTAATATCATATTTTATATAAATTACATAAGTTCATTAAGACCATCCTTTATACGTTCCATGTATAGAATTAATGATTCATATCACTTTGAGGGGGTGGTATTCCGCACTTCCTCAAATGAAATTAGAGTATTTACCCATTAAGGAAACCATAAAGGTATTATATAAATGAAAAATATAGAATAATAGAGACAATAAATATATAATATTTATCACATATAAATAAATTTCCATCATAATGGCCACTATGAGCAGTGGTACAGGAAAATCGAACAATCATCGTTTCGTGAAGCAGTAGTTCTCCATACACAGAAATAGTTTGTTCATATCCATTAGATGGAGGTGTGTGAAAGTGTAGTTATAATAATTCTAATAAAAACATAATAGTATATTGAAGATAATTTTTTGTTATAATATAATGGAATAAAGATATTTTAGGTGTTTGGAGAATTAAAATAAATGGAAGAAGCCTAAGAGAAGATATTACCTTAAATCGGGTAACTTCTTTTGATTTAAGCTAAAAGGCCTTATGAAATGAATTTCATACCAAGTTAAGGCTTCTAGGAGGAATATAGGGATGTTGGGATCTTATTTGGGAAAAGGTTAGATGATAAAATGGGGCTTCAGAGGTGTGAGTAAGGGTAAGAGGTGGTGGCCTTTTATAAGAGGGAGGAGGGGATCTTAAGGAATATCTTGAAATGCTATTTTATTATAAATTGATTTTATATTTAAAAAGGTCTCAAAGTCATTTATTTTAGATAAAAAATGTTTTGGGGACTAAAAAAACTCAACTAATAGGTTTTAGACAAGTTTGTGTCTCAATTTTAACCTTATATTTTAGATTTATCCCTTAGTTAACTAATTTGACTCTTATCATCTATTCTTGTATATTCATACTATATGGTTAATATAGTTACTATAAAATTTTAATAGAACCTCAAGTGGTTCATTAATGATATTTTAAAAATTATTTAATTCATTTTTCTGAATCCAATATTTTTATGAATATTATATCATTTAATAAAATATAATTTTTTTTCAAAAAACACATTTATGTCAATTTATATATTATTCATATCATGACTTTTAAAAAATCCATAACAACTTGTTTCTTTCGAACAACCTTCATTAATATAAATATAAAAATTAATTCGTATCCCTAAAATTCATGTACGGCTTAAAAAGTTTGAAAATAAATTTATTTTAATATTTATAATCTTATTTATTTAAATCATTCATTAATAAGGTAATCACTACATCGTCATTGTGTCATAAATATATTTATTTATTTGATGTATAAAAAATATAAATAAAATTCCATGATGTATGAAATTGTTTTATATTTATAATTACTATTTATAATAAAATATATCTCTTATATAACCCCATATAAAAATAGTTTTAGTAAAAGATACATGTTTTGGTTATATTTTCCTTAACTTTAAATTAAAAGTAATTAAATATCATTTTCACTCAAAAGTGGATCCATGGGATCCGAAAATCGACCCAAGGATGACCATGGTTAGAAATATATCATCCAATCGGGTTAGGATAGATGTTATGGTAATTTAATATTATTATAATATTAATTTGTACCCTTATTTACTAGATTTACCTTTCAACCATAGTAATTAAAATAATTATTGAAGTTATTATTCATAATGTATAAAAATAAAAGGTACATATTTATAAAATTTGGACCTCCGGATTCAAAATATGGAATCCATTTTTCCAAATTGAAAACACATAAGTTCTAGGAATTAATTTAAAATTAATTCCTGTTGTCAAAACCAAAAGGCATGTTTTTAGGAAGTAAAAACCACCAAAAGATTAACATGTGTTTATGTCCAATTTAAAGGTAGAGTTAATTACAATGACCAAAATTTTATTAAATGTTAATAATATAATATAATTAAACTTTAAAACTAATTAAAAAGATAATATAACCATATAAAAAATTAGATGAAAAGATAGTTTGACTTAAAATGCAGTATTTTTCCACTATTCAAAAAAATGAACTTTATCAGAAAAAATACCAGAAATTTACCCAAAATTAATTTTTATGTCCTGATTATAAAGAAGAAGATTATTTTTTTAATAATGAAACATTTAAAAGTGAAAAAAAATAGATTTAAAAAGGGTTCTCCATCAAAAGGTGGTAAAACTACCTTTTAAAAATATTAGAGCATTTATGCTTAAAATTGGACTCATTCTCATTTTATAAGCCTCTAAATTTTATTTGATAAATGTAAAAAACATTTAACAAATATTTTTAATCATAATATAGTTATTTTTGTTCATTCCTACCATTAAAATGTCTATACATTAACTAACATTTAAAATAATAATATTGTTTTATTATTATTTTTAGTATAACTCAGCATTGTGTACAAAATATAATTTTGGAGAAACCTATTGTTGCATGTTGGGTACTCCATCAAACATAGTATCTCCTTTAAAGTAAAATTAATATTTAATTCACAAATATTAATAAATATGAAAATTTTAAATTCTTTATTTACCCGGTATGTTACAACCTTCCCTCTTTTCGAAAATTGAATCATCAATATTTTGTTCACTTACCAAATAAGTGGGGGTATTTATCCCTCATAGCATTCTCAGATTCCCATGTTTCCTCTTCAACCATGTGGTTTTTTCCAAAAAACCTTTACCTGATAAATTACCTTGTTCTACAACACTTGATCTCTTCGGTCAAGAATCTAGACTGGTTGTTCCTCATAAGAAAGACTCTCTTCCAACTGAACTACCCCAAGACTCAAAACAGGAGATGGATCTGGCATATACATTCTCTATATTGAATCATGAAAAACATTGTTTACCTATGATAAACTTGGAGTTAAATCCACTTTGTGGGAAACTAATCCAACTTTCTCTTGGATTTCATAGGGTCTAATAAACCTCTGACTCAGCTTTCCATTTCTACCAAAAATGCATCACACTTTTCCATTGAAAAACATTGAGAAATACAAGATCACCAACCTCAAAAGAAATATCATTCCTCTGATTATCTGTATAACGTTTTTGCCTGCTCTGAGATGTTCTCATGTTCTTATGAATCAACCGAACTTTTTCTGTTATCTCTTCAATGAATTCTGGTCCCATCAACTACCTTTCACCAATTATATCCCAAAAATATGGAGTTCCACACCACTTTCTATATAATTTCTCAAATGGGTCCATTTGTATTCTATATTGAAAACTATTATTTTAAGAAAACTCAATCAAAGAAATATGTTGGTCCCAACTTCCTTGGTAGACCATTGAACAATCACTTAGCATATCTTCCAAGGTCTGAATTGTTCATTCTGACAGTCCATATGATTGTAGATGAAAAGTTGTACTAAAATTTAATTCAGTATCCACTGACTTCTAAAGGCCTTTCCAATAGTTTTATGTGAACCTGGGATCACAATCAGATACAATAGAGAGGGTAAATCCATGTAACCTAACTATCTCTTTAACATAAAACTAATAAATTTTATCTACAGAAAAAATATCTCGAATTGGAAGAAAATGAGAGGATTTATTCAATAAATATACAATAACCTATATTGCACTGTTACCTCAAGATATCTTCGGAAATCCCAAAATGAAGTCCATGGATATATTTTTTCATTTCCACTCTAGAACAGGTAAAGGCTGAATCATCCCTTTTAGTAATTGTCACTCTACTTTACCCTATTGACAAGTCCAACACTTCCCAGTAAAGTCCGCAATATCTCTTTTCATTCCAACCCACCAGTAATACTCTCAAAAATATCTGTAAATTTTAGTAATTCTTGGATGAACTGAAAATGGAGAACTATTAGCTTTACATAATAACTCTTTCTTCAACTAGAAATCACAAGGCACACATAATATCTTTTAAAACTTCAAAAAAATTCTTTATCAATGTCAAATTCATGTATCTTACCCTTTTGAACCAAATCAACCTTTTTCTGCAACTTGCTATCTTCTTTTTGTGTTTGCTTTATTCTGTCAGCTAGAGATGATTTCACTGCCACCTTAAACAAAATTGAGAAATTCCCAGCACCAACAACATCCAATCCAAAATTCATCAAATCAAAAACCAAAGGATCTCATTCCAAACGTATCATGGTTAATGTTTCATTACTATTTTGGCTCAAAGCATCAGCCAATTTATTTTCCTTCCCCAAATGGTAATGGATCTCGCAAACATAATCCTTGATTAATTCTAGCCATCTCTTATGTATCATGTTTAATTCCTTCTGAGTGAATAAATACTTCAAACTCTTGTGATCAGTATATATTTCACACTTTACACCATACAAATGATGCTTCCAAATTTTTAATGCAAAAATAACGTAATCTAATTCTAAATCATGTGTAGTGTAATTTAACACAAGTGGTTTCAACTTACATGAAGCATAAGAAATTAACTGATCATTATGAATTAGAACCCAACTAAGTCCTTTCAACAAAGTGTCAATGTAGATATCAAACTAACCATTTCTAGAGGGTAATTCCAATATCGAAGCATCCACCAATATTATTTTCAATTCCAAAAAAACAATCATCACATTATTTTGTACAGATAAATTTAACACCTTCTCCAGTTAACTTAGTCAGTGGGCTAGATAACCGTGAAAAATTTTCAACAAAAATTTAGTAATTACCTAATAAAAAAAGAAAACTACGAGTCTCAGTTACTTTCTTAGGTCTTGGTCATTATTTAAAAACCTTTGTTTTAGAGGGATCAATAGTTATGCCTTCTTTAGAAATAATGTGACCAAGGAATGAAATTTTTTGTAACCAAAACTCACACTTGATGAATTTACCATATAGTTTCTTTTAATTTAAGGTTTTCAAAACATCCCTTAAATTACTTTCATGCTCCTATTTACTTTTAGAATATAACAAAATATCATCAATAAATACAACAACAAACTTATCAAAGATATCACAAAAAAATCTATACATGAGATCCATGAATACAACAGGTTCATTGGTTAACCAAAAAGGCATGAGTAAAATTTTACAATAGCCATATCTAGTACAAAATGTGTCCTTCTTATGTCAGATTCCTTTACTTTCAACTGATGGTACCCCCAACCTCAATTCAATCTTTAAAAAATACTAATCTCCCTAGATCTAATCAAATAAATCATTAATATGAGTAAAAGGATACTTGTTCTTGATAGTGATATTATTCAAGGATCAATAATCAATTTTAAGTCGCATTGAACCATATTTTTTTTTAACAAACAAGAGAGGATCACCCCGTGGTGTTGGGCTAGGTTGATTGAAACCTTTATCAAATAACTCCTACAATTTATTATTTAACACTAAAATTTCAATTTGAGTCATTCGATAAGGGGGTTTTGAAATTGGATTAGTATCAAGAACTAAGTCAACTATAAATTCAACTTCTTGGTCGGGTATTATACCATGAAACTCGTTAGGAAAAACATCAAGATACTCATTTACCACTTTCACATCATTAATCTGAGTGGTTCCTTTGTTTTCAAAAATATGTTAAAGGTAACATTCATTTCCATATTTTACTAGTTTCTTAGATTCTTGATATGTTCTCAAAATTAAAGGTTCAATCTTGTACACAAACTGAAATTCTTTCTAAGAAGAAACCAATTTATCTCTACAGTCAATCTTAGCATGATAAACAGAAAGCCAATCAATACCCCAGATAACATCAAACTCTACTAGAGGAAAATCAATAAGTTTTTCATGTAGATTCTTTCCGCACATAAGGACATGAAGGATCTTATAATTTCTTATTCTCTCAAAATTTTCTCTAGGTGTTTTTACCAAAAGTTCAGGATTCATATATTGATATGGAATTCCCAATTTACTAGAAATTTTATCAAAGATGAAAGAATGTGTAGATCCTAAATCAAACAACACAATAGCATAATCTAAATAAACAAATAATGTATCTGATACTACTTCATTCAATGGCCCAACATCTACTATAGTATTTGAAAAGGATTTCACCACCCCTTTATACATGCAGTCCATCTTCTTTCCTTCATTTGAGTTCTTCGTTAGACACTAATTTATATAATGACCCATTTCATTGCACTTAATAAATTTTACTGACTATAAATTAGATTTTGTCTTACCATTACCTTGATCATTTTCAGTGCAACTAAAGCCTTATGTCCCATTTTACCACATAACTAGCACTTACGAGAATTCAAAAGGCATTCCCCAATGTCCATTTTACCACAATTTTCAGAAACTATAAACTTAAGTTTCTTACCATCAGAATTTTTTCTGTAGAGTTATTTCCTTTCATCTGCCACCTTGACCTCTTGTTTTTTTTTCAAAGAACACATGATTATCAGCAAAATCATTTTTCACCTTCTCCACACATCAAAAAAGTTTTTCATAACTTTTGAACTCATGAGAATTTAATTCCCTTCAATACTTCAGATTTAATCCTAAGTAAAAACTATTGATTTTACTATCAAGATATCCTATGGAATTTAGAGTATACCTTGATAGTCGAGTGAATTTTTCTTCATAAGTATACACTAAGTCATCCATTTTTCTCAATTCCAAGAATTTTTTTCCATCCTAAGTTCAACTGCCTTAGGAAAATATTTCTCATGAAACATACCATTGAATTCATCCCAATCAAGATCATTAATCTGCTCGTTATCCCTAGTATTTTCAACCATAGACCGCCATTGATTGGGTTCACCTTCCAAACGGTAAATAGAAAGACAACCCTTTTGATGTTCTGAATACCCCATGACATCAAAAATATTTTCCAGTTCTTTAATCGACCATTCAACTAGAATAGGGTCAGATGATCCTCTAAATGAAAGGGGGTGTTGCCTCATGAAATGATTCACTACTAACATGTTCCTCTGAGGTTTATTTGGATGATCTCATGCATGGATACCACAACCATTTATATTATAATTCAACTATTCCATCACTACAACAAACTATTCATTTTCAATTCCGACTATCTCAGGTTGATGATTTCGAAGGTTTTTCCCCTTTATTTCATCCCATCAAAGTTGCCATGTTTCCTCTGGAGCAAACCATTCTGAACATAGAAATATCTTAGGCAATGAAACATGGTAATCATAAAATTATACATCATTTCAATCTTAACATAATGTAAAAAAAATTATGGATAATAATTTAACAATATCTTAACTTCTAAAGTTGTCTAAACCGACCTCTGTTACCAACTATAAGGTCCCAACCTTAAAACATTACTTAATCTTGAGTTAAGTGAATAATTCAACATTTAGGATCTTTTCAGGTTTATAGTTTTAGATAATTAGGCCATAAATATTACATTACATCTCAAATATTACAAAGTAGACACTTCTACTCAATCCAATTTGTTTCACAAAAACAAAACTCCTTAAATAATACAAGAATTATTTTCTTGATATAAATCTTCTTGAATTATCCATTTCTATTACCCTTCCTTATACTCTATGTGTAACACCCCAAGATTTCATAGTACGTTATCTCATTAAATTAATTTAATAGCTTCTGTTACACGCAACACCGAGTTCGAGCGCACAATTTACCACACAAGTCATTAAAAAAGAAGGTATGAATAGTATTAACTGAATTTTGTATCTTATATACTCTATATAATTTTAACATCCATATTATGTGTTTATTAAACATAATATAAGAACAAATTCATTTTTTTAGATAAAAGAAGTATTTTGTTAATAAATGCAATTTTATCGCCTTTTAATGGAGAACCCACTTTAAAAGAAATATTTGACACTATTATATATTCAATTTAATGAAATTAAATTCTTATTTAGAAGAGGGACATAAAAAATTCATTTGGATAAATTTTTCTTACTTTTCTGATAACTTTCAAATTTTGACGATTAGTGAAAAATGCTATCTTTTAATTGAAAACAACTTTTTCAATCAAAATAATTTATAGTGTTGAATTATGAATTTGAATGGTTTTGAAGTATAATTATATTATATTTTTATCATTTAATATAATTTATGTCATTATAAGTAATTTCACATTTAAATTTTACATAAACACATGTTAATCTTTTGATAGTTTTTACTTTTTAAAAAACCGCTTTTTAGTTTTGAGAACGGGAATTAATTTTAAATTAATAAATTCCACTTCTATGTTTTGAATTTGGTAAAATATACTTCATTTTTTAATTCATAATATCAAAATTATTTTAGGGTGAATTTTCGGTATTTTTCTGAAAACATTCAATTTTTGATGAATAGTGAAAAATACTGTGTTATTATTTAAATCATAGTATTTATTTAAATAATTATTTATTTTATTTAAATTTATTTTAAGTCAAAATAAATATATAATACATATATAATTTCAATGTAATTCATTGGAGTCATTTTATAATAAAATTAGATGTATAAAATTTTATTGAACTTTTTAACGTTTTTTACCCACCTTCTAGTGGCATTTGCAAATTTTCATAAAACTTAATTTTACCGCTTCTGTGAGTTGAATTTAAAAAATCAGAAAGATACGGTTGAAATTATTAAGTATAATTTGGGTCAATAAGATGAAAATAATTTTGGGGGAATAGTAACTTTTGACTTTTATTTACCACGGTTAAAAGTAAATAGGGTAATTAAGGGTAAAATGGTATTATAATTACCCTAACACATGTCCTAATTCTATTAGATAAAGTTACTTTGACCAAAAACAACCTTATGAATAAAATAGGATCCTCTTTGGTCCACTGATATTAGATTAGGAAATTTTTTATTATTTTATTTAAAGACGAGTTAAAACTGTTAAATTCAACGTTTAATAACTAAACCATTTTTTATATAGAGTTAAAAACAATATAAATTAGACTATAAATATTCATTATAAATATAAAAACATTTCCTACATAATGATATTTTATTTATAATTTTTATAAATTAAATAAGTTAATTTATTTATGACACAATGATGAAGTATTAATTACCTTATTAATGAAGTATTAAAATACTTTGTATTATAAATATCCAAATAAATTTAAATTGAGATTTCTGATGAATTAAACAAATTTTATAGGTTAATATGACAGGTAAGGTTTTATTAGATAATTTTTTTCTAAGTGATAAGGTTGTTATGACTTTCAAAAAAAAAAATACTAAATAGTGTCAAAATACACTTAAATTAATTTTTAAAACAAATACTATAATATTGGTTGATATAATATTCCTAAAAATATAAGGTTTAATCGAAGGGATTAAATAATATTATATATAACATTACTGAACTGCTTTAGGTTCTCTTGGAAGTTTAGAGTAAGTTTATTAACCATATAGCGTAAGAATACTAGAAGACACGGTAAAAGTTAAACTATTTATAAAAGAGTTAAATCTAAAAGATATGGTTAAAATGGTAACCTAAAATTTTCTAAAACCTATTGGCTGATAGAATTTAGACCCATAACCACCTAAGGACCTAAATAAAACATTTTTTAGCCATTATAAACCAAAAATTATTTTATTATAAAATAATATTTCAAGATTTCCCTAAAGTGACTCTCACCTCTCTTATAAAAGGGTATGTCCCCTTATCTTAATTTCACACCTCCAAATCTATTTGGTTCAGTCAAAACCTTACCTAATAGCCTATCAACTATCCTACATATAACCTAAATGACATAATTTTATCATAAATCCAACATAAGGAGCCCTTTTGATCAACTCAAAAGAAAACACCTGAAGAAGAGGTAATAATTTCACTACCCTCTTTCAAGTTCTTTTCTTATTCTAATTCCTATTTATTTTTTGTTTCCATACCAAAATAATAAATCCAGTACCTTCTAGATAATTTTATATTATTATAAATATGGTACAAGAATATTCGTTATTCTATCCATCCTATAAATTACAAAGTCACCATACATGCATAAGTATGGCTTACTGTCTCCACATCGTGGTGTAGTTTGTAATACAAACACTTCATTATTTGGATGGGTATAATAATGAGTATAATTGATGTAAATAATAAATAAAACATGTTAATTATTATGTATATATTATTTAACATCCAATTATATATGATTTCACCATCAATATAATGATATTTTCGCTCGTCCGTACGTACAGATTACCGTCTCCACGACGCGATGAGATTCATTTCCAAATTCACCATTCAACGATGATTAAAAAAATATATACTATTAATAAGTATTTAATATATTACACAATAATTATACTTAATATATATATATATATATATCTTTATTTACTTACATATATCTTAGTCACTTTCTTCCATTCAATACGATATGAAAACAGAAACAGTGTTTATACATACGTACGGCCTACCGTCTCCATAAACGGTGTTTTCCATTTCATATATCTATCTATTATAAATATGTATATTATAGATATATATCATATATAAATCATATTTTATATTCTGTAAGTATTTAAATCATGATATAAATGATATGATCAAGAATAAAAAGTTAAAACACGTACGATAAAGAAAGCGATTACTATCCGAATTGTTAATTTAACAAGGAAATCATTATTAAATGGGTAGTATAAAGTCATAAATGAATCATGTATGATATAATAAATATTAATATGGTTCTGTTATATTTTAATAACATACTATGGTCATTATACAGGAGGATAGACATACCCTCGACCAAAGGAAAGTGCTAGGTAAGGGTTAATTTCACAATCTCTTTATTTTCAGAGGTTGTGTTTACGTTAGTATCTACTGCGACATATTTATTATCCATGTCCATGTTTCATAAAATAGTTTTCAAATGGATTATTTTTAAGGTACTTTTTACTAAAACATCATATTAAATTTTAAAAAGATTTATTCTTCCAAAACTTTTTCATTAATATCTATGTTTTCAAAATTGTTTTAAGGATTTATTTATATGGACATGAATGTTTTAAAATGTTAATTCTTTACAAAATTTTCAAACTGGTATGGGACACTTTGATTCAAAACTATCTTTTAAATGAATTCCTTTATAAATTATGTGACTTTTAAATGATTTCATTAAAAGGGATATTTCTCTCAAAGATTTTTACTGATCATTTTCAACTATGTCAACATCATTTATGAGATATTATTATTGATCGAGGATGATTTATTATGATACAAATTTTCCATATTGTAATAATAGTTTTGTGATATATTTGACTGTTGATGTTTTATTTTTATACCATTAATGGTTTAAGGTTAATATATTGACATTTTGTATGCTAGTTTTAATACGAATGTTTATGTTATGTTTCAACTTTTTTATATGATGAATGTATTGGACTTAGTAAGTGACGGGTGGAGCCTGCTATAGCTCCTCGGTGCATCGTTAGGTCTCATAAGACAATTAGATGTGGAATTTTCTGAGGTCTTTTCCAATTTTATATATTGTTTTGGCCATAGCCTAAATCATTTTTAGACGTCTTGGTCGAGGCCTAGACAAGATGTTTCAGAATATCCGGAATTATACATTCCCTCATTATGAAAATATTATTGATGGTGCATGTGGTTATTTGACTAGTATAATACCCATGAATATGTTTTACTATGGCATTATTTACTTATCTCATATTCCAACCATAAATTTTTCATGTTTATTATTTGTAAAGGAATGTGTTTTAAATTATTCACCTTTCCTAATGTTTATGTTATCTTCTGGTATATTTCTTACCCTTATTGAGCATTGAGCTCAACCCTTATGTTTTATTTTCCAAAGCTTCCAAGAAGTGTATTATGATTGATAAATAGGGTTAATATAGGAGATTAATTGAATTCTAAAAGATCATTTATGTTGTGTTTTATTTTATAAGGTGTAATGCAACGTTCAAATATGTAATCTATTTTCCAAGACTACTAAATTGATCGGTATTTCGATACATGATTCCTTATAATCATTTCAATGTATTAAAATAATGCACCGACTCTGGGTAACTGGTGTCAGGCCATTACAGTTAATATCAGAGGGAGGTTTAGCAATTGTTGGTCGGAGTAGTTCACTCAAGAGGGGAGGGGTGAATTGAGTGACTATAAAAATTTCTGTCTCAAAAAATGTGGTTTTAAAATAAATGATTTTCCTCAAATTCAACTACAACCTAGTTAATCAAGGTTATAATATTATAAGAGTTTGACTATTTAAAAAACTTCTTATAAGATTTATTAATTATCAGTAATCTTAATATGTATTATTAATATTACTTTTGAAGTTATCCTACTAAGACAAATCAGTTATAACTTCTTTCCAAGACTGACTATCAAAGTGAAATTAGAGTTTTCTGGATTATGTAGTAATGTAGTAAAATAGAGAAGACTAAATTAAATAGAAAAGAGGATATAAAACAAGTGGTTCAGCTTCAAGTTGCGACCTAATACACTCCACTTGGTGATCACATGCCACCATGCAGTTTATATAAATAAACTTTGATCCACACCCTAGATCGGGGTTAACAACAGTATACAGACTATCTAGGTCACACAGGGACCTCTTCTACAGTTTTTGTGGGTAGAAAAAAACAATAATCAGACCACAAAGGGACCTCTTCCATAGTTTTTGTGGGTAGAAAAAAGTAGAGAGTTTGCTGTAAGGATTTAGAAATCCTTTGGTTTAGTACGGAAATCAGTCTGTGTGTGTGGAATATACATAGTACACACACTGATCGAAATGAAAGTAAAATAATCACTGAGAGAGATTAGATGTGAGTTTATAATGCTCTAGTGATTTTAAGTGCAACTTTGTACTTCTTTTTTTTGAGCAGAAATGATTCTGGGTCATTCTCTAGTTTTTGTATTGAAAAATAGAGTCTTGTGATTCAGCTTGTGTTCTCCACGAGCTTTGATAATGTAAGGATGTTCTATGGATTACAGTGTACTTCGTGTGTTCTTCAGAAAGGTCGTATTGCATTCATGTGAACGTGATTTCTTTTAAAAACTTGCAAAGTGTTCTTCATGGTCTTGCTTACACACTCTTTCATCGTTCAGTATTGCCACCTTTTGTCATTGGGCACTCTCCATTTTTTATTTTCGAATGCATGGGTTTTGGTCAACAGGTTCCATGTGCTTCGTACCTCATACCTCGTACTACTTATAAAAGGAAACATTAATTATGTCAGTGAATTAAAGGCATCAAATATGACCATTAAACATTAAATTTAAAGACGACAAAATAGTTTAAGAAAAGGTGTCACAGTTAGTTGAGAAAACGATGTCTCTTTCACGATGTTTGAGTGTCACGGTCTGAGTTTCATGGTCTGAGTGTCACAGTGTCTAATCATCACGGTGTCCTCCTCACGGTGTCTAGCTCACGGTGTCTTGTCTTCACGGTGTCTTCTATTCATGGTGTCTTAGTCACGGTGTCTTGGTCAAGGTGTCTTAGCTTCACGGTGTCTTGTCTTCACAGTGTCTTGTCTTCACGATGTCTTGGCTTACGGTGTCTTGGTCACAATGTCTTGGATTCACGGTGTCTTGGATTCACGGTGTATTGTCTTCATGGTGTCTGGTCTTCATGGTGTCTTGGTTTATGGTGTCTTAGTTATGGTGTCTTGGTCACTGTGTCTGGCTCACGGTGTCTAGCTAACTGTGTCTTGCTAACTGTGTATGGATTCACGGTGTTTGGTCTTCACGGTGTCTTATACTTAGGTAAATAACTGTATTCAGACTTAACAATAATATGCATAAAATGGGTTGAGCTTAACCACTGTAAAGCGTAAGAGAACTTGAAACAACAATACACACGATTGGATATAATTTATAGGACTGAACTAGGTTGAATGAGACTTGTGGTCATTAATAAGATATGTGATAATTAAAGATATTTGTGACCATTAAAACATGTGATCATTAAAACATGAGTAATACATGAGGAGTTCACAGTAATAACCATGGAAACTAGATTTAGATAAACTATGATTAAGAATATTTACCCTGAGATAGACTTTGAGGATTAGTATAGAGGAACATCCAGAAATTTTGGTAATGTAGATGTTTTATTGGTTTTCCATGAAATACATCCATGTCTTGATACGAGCAGGTAGAGACAACTCTGGAACAGATGTAACTACGAGTGAAAACTCCGACAAGGAGTTATGGGCTTGACCCAGGGTATCTTGTTACACGACAATGGGTCTTGCTACACTCTTGGTTACGACACTCTCTGTAATGACCCGAAATTTTTTAAATAAATTTTGTTTCCTAATTTTATGTGTTATTGTTATACTCAACAAAAATGTTTCATTTGGTAACATGAGTATAATTAAAATGAGACTGTTGGGTTTTGACTGTTATTTGACCATTGGTCAATATGACCACTGGAAACTAAACATTTTGACTATTGTCTCTAAATACAAGCAATCTTGGTTAATTAATATAGAAAGAAGATTCGATGGCCTCACCCAGTAGTCATGGAACGATCGAAGCCCATCTAACAGAACTTGGGAAGGAGGTAGCACCACTGGGCTTTGCTCTGGACCAAACCCAAGCTGAACTTCATCGTATAAAGCTAGAACGGGATCGCCTTCACGAGAAGTTCAAACTGATAGAAATTACTACTCGTGCGATGTTGGCCGAGCCTCCCTCGGATTCTCTCACCTTAGCACACCTTACACTTAGGTCCTATGCTGGTGTGATAAGGGGCTATGTAAGGAGACCGTAACTGTCTTGTGTAATCCTTTGTTTTAAATAAAATTTTGATTTCTTTTATGAATTTTCAAATGACCGGATAAATATAGTATGCAAATTTTTGATGAATTTTAGAAAACGGATATTTTAAATATGTTTATGTAAACCCTAAATAATTAAAAATTTGTAATGATTTTCAAAAAAAAAACGTCTTCTGCAATTATGTTCAGTACTAAATTTAGAGTCTAATAAGATCAACTTGATTTTTGATGAATAGTAAATTATGAATAGTGAGTTTATGATTAGGATTAATAATGTGTTCAAATGGATTAGTAATCTCACTTAAAGAAAGTATTAAAATAAGCTAGGCACATTGATTAAGTAATGTGATTCAATAAAATGGTTAAATAACGGTTTCATAAATTATTATTCAAGTATTAGTTTTTTCAGATGAATAGTGTTTTTAATTAAAAATTTAATTAAAAATAATTAGCAAATTATTTTTATAAAAATGACTTTATTTTTGAACTCAGAGCATCGATATTATGTTATGGTAATTTTTGGGGATTTTTCTGAAAAAAATGAATTTTCGGTGAATAGTGTATTTATTTAAAAATAAAATTAAAAATATTTAGAAAATTATTTTTATAAAATGGAGTTCATTTTTGAAATCGGAGAATTGATATTTAGTTAAGTTGAAAGTTTGGGATTTTTCTGAGAAAGATAAATTTTTCAGTGAATAGTAAAAATGCAGTTTTAGGGTTTCGATATGTTTAATGACATCATAATTGTGTCATGATGATGTCATGAGATCTTTTAAGGGTTGGCCGGCCAAGGGTGATGAAGTATTGTTTTGGGGGCCCCATGTGGCCTAACTCCATGATAAATTCCAAGGGAGAGCACATGGGTTTGAGAAAAGCACATGTGAGGTGTCCCTTGGCCATTAATGCCTTGTCCCCTCACTTTCCCTATAAATACCAAGCCCTCCTCTCATCCATTCGACTCCACACTCATTCACAACGTATTTCTGGTCTCATTACCTCCCAATGAGTCCTCCCAAGGTTCCCCCAATCCCTCAAGGTCCAAACCATTGAGGTTTAAGAGTCACATTTTAAGGTAAGGGATCCGACCTCTCTCTTTCTTTTCAAGTAATCTCTTTTATGTCATTTCTTTTATACTCAATGTTCTTATATTGGAGGATGTTCTTTTATATTCATCCTAATGCCTATTTCATATTCATATGATGAGAGACCCCCCCCCCCTTGCTCTCATCAATTCGTTTTAAGAATGTTTAAGTGGCGTCGTTAGGCTGCCGAATTTTTAAGGGATTCTTTCACCTTCCTCGTTTTCAAGTTCTATTTTCATTCAAGTCTTTCATGTTCCTTTTTATTATGTTGGGGTATGATCTCTAAATTATCATACTGATCTTTTATGATCATATGATGAGAGACCCCATTTGATCACTTCAATTCAGTATTTTGAAGTTTTAAGTGGCGCTGTTAGGCTGCCGAATTTTTAAGTGGTTCTTCACCCTTCTCATTTTGAAGTTCTACTTTCATCTCAATTATTTCAAGTTCCTTTTTGTTATATTGGGGTATGATCTCTATATATATCATACTGGACTCTTATGTTCATATTATTAGAGACCCCATTTGATCTCTTCAATTCAGTATTTTGAAGTTTTAAGTGGCGACGTTAGGCTGCCGAATTTTTAAGTGGTTCTTCACCCTTCTCGTTTTGAAGTTCTACTTTCATGTCAATTCTTTCAAGTTCCTTTTTTGTTATGTTGGGGAATTATCTCTATATCTATCATAATGAACTCTTATTTTCACATGATGAGAGACCCTATTTGATCTTTTCAAATCATTTTTGTTGATGTTTAAGTAACGTCGTTAGGCTGCCGAACTTTCATAAGAGAAATCTAATTTTTTTTTCTTCCTTCCATGTTTTTCATTTCAAATGGTATGTCCTTGAAGTTTCATTAACATGATCATGTATCCTTCTTATTATGTCCATGTACTATTTTATGGGTCATTTATGAATGTTTGACCCATTTTACCTCTCTTTTAATGTCTTCTAAAACCTCGGAACATTGTCGTTATGCTGCAGAATTTCTGTCTCAAAATGTCTATCTCTTTTTCTAAAGTTCTTTTATTTTATTAAGTGAATACTCAAAGCTCTTTCTTCTAAAGGGGTATTCACATATATACCAAAATGTTCTATTTTAAATTCTGGGATTTACATACATGAGACCCACCTTCCTTTTCTGTGGGTTTTAAAGTGATATAAAGATCATGTCTTTAAAGCAGTTTTTAAAAAGTTATGATTATGAAATGAAACCCATTTAATTTATGCTATATGGGTTATTTATGAAATGTTTGATGAAGATATATGTGGATCACATGATAATAAAGGCAAATTTAAGGGTGCGCCCTGTTAGAGCTCCAATGCATTGGGTAATGATGTAACCACTACAGATTACAATTTTCACGATACCTTGGTGAATATCCTTGGTAATTTTAAAATGACACCTTGGGGATGGACCTTGGTGATATGTTCATGATTGTCTATGTTAAATGATGTAGCCACATCTTCAAGTTATGAAAAAGTTTTTTTTTATTATGATATGCCTCATGATTTCATTTTCATGCCTTTAAGTTCTTTTCATGACTTTATTGATGTATCTCAAGTTCATATGTAAAATGTTTCACTTGTTTCCCTTGCTGGGCCTTCTGCTCACCCTTCCTTTTGATGTATGTCCCCAGGTTATGAGATGCAGTAATGAGCCTAGGGTGAACATGAGGAGAAGCCTTTCAAGTGTTTAAGAAGAATGTTTTTTTTGTTTCATGTTTTATGTTCCTTGTTTCCAAGACACTAAACCTTAAATATCCTCAGTTCCGTGTAATGGAATGAAAGTTATGTTATAAAAAGACGGGATGCTATAGTTGGTATCAAAGGATGGTTTAGTTATTTGTGGAAATTAGGATATGAAAACTCTAGGAAGAACCCTATAGAAAAGTTTAATATAGGAAATCTTCCTGGTATTTTGGTGAGTATTGAGTAAGGGGTTGCCAAGAAAATACATCCCTGTCTAGATACGAACAGGTAGAGGTGGCTCTGGCATAGATTTACATAGGGGTAAAACCCGAAAACACCGCTTTGAGCTAGACTCGAACGGGAACTGGTACACGACAACGGGCCTTGCTACACTCTTGGTTACGACACTCCCGGGGGATATGCTTTGGTAAATTCATAAGCTTGGTATGAACCATTGTTAAAGGAACAAAGATAAAATAAAATAAAGGTTCACATAAGAATATATGAACATTCATAACCTAGATGGGAACCTAGGAGATCACAAGTTAGGGTATACCTTTCATATAAAAGTTATCCTTATATGCTTTTAGTTCTTTTTCATGATTATTAGCTAAGTACTTAAGCCCCTAATTATTCTTTCTCTTCTTAGTTAATGGTGGGAAATGGAAGAACATGTTCCGACAACCAATGTGATAGGAAATGCCACTATTTTCGTATTAATATGACAGGGATGATTAGGGGATTAAAATATGATTATTATGTTGGAATACGTTCATTATTTTGGGAACCATATTTGATCGAGGTAAATAGATTACAACGGTATTTTCATTGAGGAGTAAGGTTGACTTATATTTTGAAGAATCGATGAATTTAAGGTGAACTTATAGTAATTTAGGTTACTTATGGGAATGACTAACCTATCTTGGGTAAAATATGTTTAGGTTAGCTACTTTTTTTATAAGATGTTAGGAGTGGTTGATGTTGTCAAGAGATGAACAATGAAGTTGTTTTGGAAGACTATGTTATCAAATCCTTCTTGTATTTGGGTTTCAATCTTAGTTTGGTTTGTTTTGAGGAATTTTAAGGACCGTTATTTATGGAATGGTCTATGATGAACTTTGGGTAGTACCATGGAACTTTGATGATTTAAAAGTAGTTTCCATTCCTATGGGATTCTTTCTTTTTAAAGAGTTGTTTTACCTTAACCTTTCTGTTTTTGAGATAATGTTTAAAGATAGAAGAAATAGATAGTTAATCCTTTGTAGATTATGTGATTCTATAGAAGATGATTCTTGTGCTTTTATGAGACCAAGTGTTTTTGAATTCTCATCATTTGGAGAAAAGATTAGTGTTGGTAGGGACTTGTTAAAGGATGAAACTCTACTTGAAGGTAGGTATATTTTCTTATGTTTTTGTTCTATGTAGTAAATGAAATCCTCAAAATTATGAAAAGAAATGTAAAACAAAAATGTTGTTGGTTTACGTTTCCTACTAGGTAATCAAAGACCGTTTACACACATCATAAGTTTGGGATTTTATCATGGTTAACTTTCTCCTAATCATGTTCTCTATCACTCTCCCTCAGAACTTGACCCTTTGTTTTCTCCTCCATGTCCATGTTTTCCTACATGGAACCCTAGTGTGGGTTAACTCGGGTGACCTTTGTACTTCCCTTTCTTTATTTTAAAGTAATAGTTTTACTGACTCCTTTTCCGATGTGGGACTTTCAATGAAATTTCAAAACTCAATTTTAAAATTGTGAGGACGCAATTTCTTAAGGGGGGAAGATTGTAACGACCCGAAATTTTTTAAATAAATTTTGTTTCCTAATTTTATGTGTTATTGTTATACTCAACAAAAATGTTTCATTTGGTAACATGAGTATAATTAAAATGAGACTGTTGGGTATTGACTGTTATTTGACCATTGGTCAATATGACCACTGGAAACTAAACATTTTGACTATTGTCTCTAAATACAAGCAATCTTGGTTAATTAATATAGAAAGAAGATTTGATGGCCTCACCCAGTAGTCTTGGACCGATCGAAGCCCATCTAACAGAACTTGGGAAGGAGGTAGCACCACTGGGCTTTGCTCTGGACCAAACCCAAGCTGAACTACATCGTATAAAGATAGAACGGGATCACCTTCACGAGAAGTTCAAACTGATAGAAATTACTACTCATGCGATGTTGGTCGAGCCTCCCTCGGATTCTCTCACCTTAGCACACCTTACACTTAGGTCCTATGCTGGTGTGATAAGGGGCTATGTAAGGAGACCGTAATTGTCTTGTGTAATCCTTTGTTTTAAATAAAATTTCGATTTCTTTTATGAATTTTCAAATGACCGGATAAATATAGTATGCAAATTTTTGATGAATTTTAGAAAAAGGATATTTTAAATATGTTTATGTAAACCCTAAATAATTAAAAATGTGTAATGATTTTCAAAAAAAAGGTCTTCTGCAATTATGTTCAGTACTAAATTTAGAGTCTAATAAGATCAACTTGATTTTTGATGAATAGTAAATTATAAATAGTGATTTTATGATTAGGATTAATAATGTTTCCAAATGGATTAGTAATCTCACTTAAAGAAAGTATTAAAATAAGCTAGGCACATTGATTAAGTAATGTGATTCAATAAAATGGTTAAATAACGGTTTCATAAATTATTATTCAAGTATTAGTTTTTTCGGATAAATAGTGTTTTTTAATTAAAAATTTAATTAAAAATAATTAGAAAATTATTTTTATAAAAATGACTTTATTTTTGAACTCAGAGCATCGATATTATGTTATGGTAATTTTTGGGGATTTTTCTGAAAAAAATGAATTTTCGGTGAATAGTGTATTTATTTAAAAATAAAATTAAAAATATTTAGAAAATTATTTTTATAAAATGGAGTTCATTTTTGAAATCGGAGCATTGATATTTAGTTAAGGTGAAAGTTTGGGATTTTTCTGAGAAAGATGAATTTTTCAGTGAATAGTAAAAATGCAGTTTTAGTGTTTCGGTATGTTTAATGACATCATAATTGTGTCATGATGATTTCATGAGATCTTTTAAGGGTTGGCCGGCCAAGGGTGATGAATTATTGTTTTGGGGGCCCCATGTGGCCTAACTCCATGATAAATGCCAAGGGAGAGCACATGGGTTTGAGAAAAGCACATGTGAGGTGTCCCTTGGCCATTAATGCCTTGTCCCCTCACTTTCCCTATAAATACCAAGCCCTCCTCTCATCCATTCGACTCCCCACTCATTCACAACGAATTTCTGGTCTCATTACCTCCCAAGGAGTCCTCCCAAGGTGCCCCCAAGCCCTCAAGGTCCCAACCTTTGAGGTTTAAGAGTTACATTTTAAGGTAAGGGATCCGACCTCTCTCTTTCTTTTCAAGTGTTCTCTTTTATGTCATTTCTTTTATACTCCATGTTCTTATGTTGGAGGATGTTCTTTTATATTCATCCTACTGCCTATTTCATGTTCATATAATGAGAGACCCCCCCCCCCTTGCTCTCATCAATTCGTTTTAAGAATGTTTAAGTGGCGTCGTTAGGCTGCTGAATTTTTAAGGGATTCTTTCACCTTCCTCGTTTTCAAGTTCTATTTTCATTCAAGTCTTTCATGTTCCTTTTTATTATTTTGGGGTATGATCTCTAAATTATCATACTGATATTTTATGATCATATTATGAGAGACCCCATTTGATCGCTTCAATTCAGTATTTTGAAGTTTTAAGTGGCGTCGTTAGGCTGCCGAATTTTTAAGTGGTTCTTCACCCTTCTCGTTTTGAAGTTCTACTTTCATGTCAATTATTTCAAGTTCCTTTTTGTTATATTGGGGTATGATCTCTATATATATCATATTGGACTCTTATGTTCATATGATTAGAGACCCCATTTGATCTCTTCAATTCAGTATTTTGAAGTTTTAAGTGGCGCCGTTAGGCTGCCGAATTTTTAAGTGGTTCTTCACCCTTCTCGTTTTGAAGTTCTACTTTCATGTCAATTCTTTCAAGTTCCTTTTTGTTATGTTGGGGAATTATCTCTATATCTATCATAATGAAATCTTATTTTCACATGATTATAGACCCTATTTGATCTTTTCAAATCATTTTTGTTGATGTTTAAGTAACGCCGTTAGGCAGCCGAACTTTCATAAGAGAAATCTAATTTTTTTCTTCCTTCCATGTTTTTCATTTCAAATGGTATGTCCTTGAAGTTTCATTACCATGATCATGTATCCTTCTTATTATGTCCATGTACTATTTTATGGGTCATTTATGAATGTTTGACCCATTTTACCTCTCTTTTAATGTCTTCTAAAACCTCGGAACATTGCCGTTATGCTGCAGAATTTCTGTCTCAAAATGTCTATCTATTTTTCTAAAGTTCTTTTATTTTATTAAGTGAATACTCAAAGCTCTTTCTTCTAAAGGGGTATTCACATATATACCAAAATTTTCTATTTTAAATTATGGGATTTACATACATGAGACCCACCTTCCTTTTCTGTGGGTTTTAAAGTGATATAAAGATCATGTCTTTAAAGCAGTTTTTAAAAAGTTATGATTATGAAATGAAACCCATTTACTTTATGCTATATGAGTTATTTATGAAATGTTTGATGAAGATATATGTGGCTCACATGATAATAAAGTCAAATTTAAGGGTGTGCCCTAATAGCGCTCCAATGCATTGGGTAATGATGTAACCACTAGAGATTACAATTTTCACGATACCTTGGTGAATAACCTTGGTAATTTTAAAATGACACCTTGGGGATGGACCTTGGTGATATGTTCATGATTGTCTATGTTAAATTATGTAGCCACATCTTCAAGTTATGAAAAAGTTTTATTTTTATTATGATATGCCTCATGATTTCATTTTCATGCCTTTAAGTTCTTTTCATGACTTTATTGATGTATCTCAAGTTCATATGTAAAATGTTTCACTTGTTTCCCTTGCTGGGCCTTCTGCTCACCCTTCCTTTTGATGTATGTCCCCAGGTTATGAGATATAGTAATGAGCCTAGGGTGAACATGAGGAGAATCCTTTCAAGTGTTTAAGAAGAATGTTTTTTTTGTTTCATGTTTTATGTTCCTTGTTTCCAAGACACTAAACCTTAAAGATCCTCAGTTCCGTGTAATGGAATGAAAGTTATGTTATAAAAAGACGGGATGCTATACTCTCGGGATATATTCTTAAGATAATTCACAATTTATTTACAAAATATTATGAAGAATATATGAGTAAATATACCAGAAAAGAAACTATTTTTATGATTATGAGAGTATATGTGTAAAAATATTAAATTAATGTTGATAATTTTTCTAGTTTTTGGATTATACAGTATGATATGATCTAACCTACTATGTGTCATCATTTAGAAATGGAGCCCAGTAGATGGAATGATAACTCCAGTAATATGCATGATCTAAAGGGTAAGAAGGATCATATCTTTCATAGTCTTAAGCCATCATTTAGAAGGAAAATAATCTCCCATGTATTCTCATCTTATGAATAAATAGTTTCATGTGTTAATAAGATAAGTGAAGAATTATATAATTCTTGTGGCTTTGAAGGGAAGCAAGAGAAGAAAATGATGTTATAGAGAAATATGGATAAAGTGAAGAGGGGAAAGAAGTATTTTCCCATATGTGATAACTATGGTAAAAATCACCTTGGTAAATGCTTGAAGGGAATGGGAGTTTTTTATAAGAGTGGAGAAAAAATACACCAAGTACATGATTTCAAGGGTAAGAAAAACGTTTCAAATGTAAAATTCTTCGTCTGCAAGGAGTTGGGACACTACCCGAAGAAATGTCCAAATCATCAGAGTATACCCCAAATGTTGTTATTTGATAATAATAAAGTTATGATACTACTAAATATGAAGAGGAATTATTAGGTTTCTTATGTTGTTATTAAAGTATTGTGTCATTTGAGTGTTGTATTAATGATGTACATGTTATAAGAATTATATAGTATAAAAGGATTGAACTGCAGTACTATTTCATTAAGGACTTGAGATTGTGTGGAACTAAGAAAACTGACTCAATAGTAGGTTAAATGTTTTAGAAAAGATATGGTTGATAGAAAGATAAACTATAATTTGGTTCTGATACTGAGGTAGTAATTTTGTAATAATATACGATTGATTTGGTTAAATTATATTAGATATTCTATACAACCTTGAAACTAATTAATGATTTGTATATTCCATCTTTGTTGGAGTTTACAACATAATAGGATAGAAGGAGTATATCCAGTATTCTATAAGGAATAAGGGAGTAAGAATGTAATCGATAAGGTTTTATGGTAATTCTTGGTGTTACAATGTTTTAAAATAATACATGATGAATCTATTTATATGTTATTACATGGAAAAAGAGATCTTCATTTCGTTTACCTTCCTTATAAATTTTGGACTATGAGTTTGGACAGAAGTATTTTGGATAAGTCTAAAGGTTGGAATGGATTAAGATTTATATGGGATACTATTAATAAGGTTAAAGCATTTATTAAGATTATTTTTGGATTGTTATAAAAAAGACAACCCATATGTCGGGCGACAACCCGTCGCATCCGGCATAGGAATGAGACTTGAACCCGCAACTGAAGAGCGACAAGGTTGCATCACCAACCACTGACCTATGTGATGTCCTGGTTTGTATAATGTAGTTTTTTAAGTGGTCTGATAGATAAATTATAAATTCATTTTTTTAAACCCTATATGATTAGACTCTGTATGGTTATCTATTGGTTCAAATTCGACGTGCTTTGATTCCATAAAATTTCCGGAACTAGTTGTTTTCACTGGGGGTTCATTGTCTTAATCATTAAGGTCCAGAATTGACATATCTTCCCCATGATATTCAAGAGAGGTTTTGGGTTCCCATGGATCAGTCTCATAAAATTTGACATGAACTCATTTTTCCACACATTTTGTTCTCTTATTGAATACTCTATAGGCTTTATAAGAGATTGATTAACCTATAAAAATTCCTTCATCACTTTTGGAAGAAATTTTTTCAAGATTATCCTTAGTGTTAAATAAAAAGACTTTGCAACCAAAAACTCTAAAGTAATTAACCTTATGTTTTCTATTATTCCATAACTGATAAGGGGTCTTCTTAAGAACAAGTCTAATTAAGACTCTATTGATTATTTAATAATCTATATTATCATCATTATCCCAAAAATAGATAGGCATGTTATAATCTTTAAGCATAGTCTGAGAAATATATTTAAGTGTCCAATTTCTTCTTTATACAACTCTATTTTGTTGAGGTATTCTAGGAGTATAGAAATTGTGATTATAGCCATTATATGAGAAAAAAGATTTAAACTTCTAATTTTCAAACTCATGGCCATGATCACTTCTCAAGGTCTTAATTATAAGTCCACTAAAATTTTCTACAGACTTGAAATATTTAATGAATTAATAACATGATTAACTTTTGTGAGCTAAAAAGTATACCCAAGTGTATTTAGAAAAATCATCTATAAGAAAATAGACATAGTGCTTCCCATTTAAACTTGAAAGTCCTGATGGTCCAAAAAAATCAATGTGGAATAACTCAAGCTGTTGATAAGTTGAAACTTATTTCTTTGATTTGAAAGAAACTTTGGGTTGTTTTCCATTTTGAGAAGGATTACAAACTTATTTAAGTGGGAATTCCAATTTGGGTAAGTCTCTAACTAAACATTTCCTATTCAGTTTCCCAAGTGAGTGCACATTGTAGTGTCCTAATATTCTATTCCACAACCAAGATTCCTTATGAAAATGAATTAAACAAGAAACATTTTTCTTAGCTAAAGAGTTTAAATCAATAGCATATGAATTTTAATTTTTAAGAGATGTGAATATTAAATAATTATTAGAATTAAAAATATTGCATGCATCATTTTCAAACATAACATTAAATCCATCATCACACAACTGAGATACTCTAAGTATATTTCACTTTAACCCTTCAATAAAAAAGTACTTTTTAAACTAATACAGTATTAGAGATACAAATTTAGCATAATATAACGATCTTCCATTTAAAATTATCACCAAATGTAACTTGTCAACCATCAACATTTATTAGGATTTTGAAGGATGAATATTATCATGTCATATGTTTTGAACATCCACTATCCAAATACCATTGGGTTTTATAGGAGTTATTTATTCATTTTTTCTATAAAACAGATTAAGCATAGGGTAACTTTGGTACCCAGATTTTCTTGGGTCTTGAGAGGTTAGCAAGTAAGGAGTTGGGAACCCATATTTTTCTTATAGGCTTCATATAATAAACAGATATGTTTTGACACGTGAACACTTTGTTAGGTCCTTTATGATATTTTTTTTCAAAATACGGTCCCGAACATGAGCAATCAGTGAGCTATCTAGATGTTGGAACTAATTTGTTCTTAATAATCCTTCTCTATCTTGGTTGATATCCTAAACTAGTTGTGTATCTTCATGCAATTTTTTTCCCTAGAAACTGGGTCAAGGTATCTCTACCGTTAGTAAAATTCTCTAGATCACTTTTTAATTGATCATTTGATAATTTTAGTTCTATATTTTCTTTCAATAACTGAGCATGTTTTTCCTTTTCAATATCCAAATTAGACTTCTAATTAGCATTTCAAGCATTTTTTCTTTTCAATAATTTATATTTATCTCTGAGTTCATTAATGGTATCCTCAATAATTCCATAGTATTAAAATAGTTCATCCTTAGTTATATTTTCATCATTATTTGATTCACTCTCATTTCCAAAATAGTAAGAATTTTATATAGAATAATTGAGTGTTACCTAAAATGTTTCTATCATGAATCACAGGTTCACATGGTTGTTCTTTTCAGTATCAAAAGTGTCAAATCCACTAGAGATGTCTTCTGAAGCACTCTAAGTAGCTTTTATAGCCTTTTTATATACATTTCCATTGTCTTCATATTTATTCTTAAAATTATGCTTAGGGAAATCAGCCTTCACATGACCTTTTCATTTAAACTCATAACAGATTATCTCATTTGTGTTGTCATTCCATTTTTTGTCCTTTTTTCAATGTCCTTTACTATCGTACCATCCTTTATAATTTTACTATTTAAAGAACTTCTTATTTCGGTAGAACTTTTTAAACCTTATTCAAAGAAGATACATCTCATCATCACTGTCAGAGTCTGAATCTTCATTGGTGGAACTATCTACAGAAACATGAACTTTTTCTTTGTCTTTTCTCTTTGAGGTAGCAGTATTTAATGCTAATGATTTCTTTATTTCTTCTTCATATACTTTTTGATTCACCTTAATCTCTTGCTCATAAATCATGAGTTTTCAAATTAGTTCTTTCACTTGTAGCTTGCTTATGTCGCATGATTCTCAGATGGAAATATAAGTTCCTCTCTATCAGTCAGGTCAGCATCGAAGAAATATCATAATATGATCCTTGTTGTCTACTAGTTTCCCAAGCAGACTCATGGTATTTACTATTTCATTGAACCTAAGATACATTTTAGAGATAGTTTTATACGGATTCATTTTAAAATTATCGTATCTAATAATATAGGTATTTAATATCATTTCTTTAACATTGGTTGTTCCCTCATGGGAAATAGCCAAAGTATCACAAATGTCATTTGCAGTTTTAGAGACATATATTCTATTTAATTCTTCATCACCTAGAGCACAGTACAATGCATTCAATGCTTTACCTTAATTATTATATATAGCTTTAGTCAACTGAGTCCATGTTTCCCTAGCAGTAGTTGGTAATGTATGTTGTTCTTTAATTGTATCCAAAATTTCAGGACCAATGATCTCTAGATACATTTTCATTTTCATTTTCCATTGAGCATAGTTATAACCATTAAAGAAAGGTGGCTTGTTAGTAGTCGCACCCTCAACTCAGTTCTCCATAGTTAATTAGAATTTAAGGCACTAAAAATTTAGATATTACATAATTTTAAGTTCTTTAGGATACATCTAAAATCATAGTTGAAAAGAATATGAAAAACTTGAAAAATAGTTCGGATGGTAGCAATAAAAACTTCTCTCTAATACCAAATTTTGGTCGAGGTGGAAACTCAAGTGGGGGTGAATTGAGTTCCTACATAAAATTTCTATTTAAAAAATTATGATAAAAATCCCCAAATTGAAACAGCCCACTTAATTAAGGTAGTGGAGATATAAATGTTCAATTGGTCAACAAGTTTCACAAAGATTTATTAGTCCTCAGTTGATTCAGTGAAAAACACTTATCCAAAATTTTAAATAGGTTTACTGAATTAAACACATATACAGACCAACCAAATATAACTATCAGAGTTAATGTAAAATAGTTTTCTATTTTGAAGTTATAAGTAGTGTAAAATAAGAAAACAGAGTATTACAAAAGAAGGTACACAGGATAGTCAAAAAATTGGTTCACTCTCAAGCCGAGACTTAATCCTATCCACTTGGTGATCACCTTCCACCAAGCAGTTTATATTAATAATAAACTTCATACACAGCCTGAATCGAGCATTACAATAGTTTTCAAAAAAATTCCAGAGCTCATGCCCTCTACCATAGTTCTTCATGAAAAAATCATACAACCAATCCAGACACAACCTCTTCCATGGTTACACATGGGAAAAAAATTGTAAGTAATTTGTGGAGAGTGTATTTTCAGTATCCTCTCTTTCAAGCATATGAGAGAGTGTGTATAAAAGGAAAACACACACTTCTAGGAAATATAAGATAATAAACACAATAGAGATAATGTTATAAATATTGACTTTAGAAGAATCTATATGTTTTCAGTTCAACTCTTGACTCCTTGGAGTGAAGAAATTGTAGTTTGAGTCTTTCTCTGGAAGTTTTCTCAAAAATAGAGTGTCGCAACTCTAGGTTCTAGCTTCCAGGTACTGAGGTGTTCAGCTTCTTGGTTTGAAATATATTTGATTAAACACAGAAGACAGTCTTGAATTTTTTCTATCAAATGATCTTCATGAAGTTCTTGGATTCACAGTGTAAATGCTGGTTGGTTTTCTTTGTTCTTCAGGTCAGTCGTGTAGTTTCTATCTCTCTATAATCCATTCATCGATCTTCAATTTTATATTTGAGATCCGAAAATAGCAATAAGAAAACCATGTGTGGTATTCATCATACCTTGTACTATCTATAGATACGGTCTCTAGATATGTTTACATTTAGCATTAATTGATTCCAGAAGCATTAAATTTACCAAATATGACTGTTAGAATAATCTTAAGAAATTGAAAAAGTATGGTGTAGAAGAGTGGGTATCAGTAGACTTGTAGTGGTAGCCTTATCAATGGTATGCCTCATCGGTAGGCTTCAATGATAGCCTTCATTGGTAGGCTTTATCGGTAGGCTTCAATGGTAGGATTCATTGGTAGGCTTCAACTGTAGCCTTCATCGGTAGGCTTATAGCAGTTACCTCTAGCGGTAACTCTACAATAGTAGCCTTTGAGTGGGACTCATAGCGGTGATCTTGCATTGATAACTCAGCGGTGAGGTTCCTCACTGGTAAGCTCTATCAGTAACCTCTATCAGTAACCTTCCAGAAATAACCTTTATCAGTAACCTTCTAGTGGTAACCTTTATATTTAACCTCTATTTGTAACCTTCTAGCGGTAACCTTTATCAGTAACCTCTATCGGTAACCTTTCAGCAGTAACCTTTTACTTAGAGAAATTTTCCACTATAAAAGTAATCGAGAGTAGTGAGATTAAAAATACGTAGTTATTACTTGATAGAAACTATAAATACTAATGAAACATGATTATCATATAAAAGAGACATGATTTGGGATTATCAAAATAGGTGAGTCCAACAATATAGATTTCTTTTATTTTTCTAATTTTAGGTGGATTAATATTTCATTATTTTTTTAGTATTAAGTGGTATGTGTTCCTGATTGAAGCTTGGAGATGCTTTGATAGTGGTATTTGATGGATCTCAAAACTTTAGTCCATGTTTATTAATTTTTATCATTATTACATTATATCATACTATCTAAAATGCAAACACATTTCATGTATGAAATTTTACATTGTTATTTAAAAATAGCTCTTTCATGTTTTAGCTATTAAGTGGATGGAAATCCTGATTATGGATCAGTTTAGTTTTAGTAAAATAATTATCATATAATTTACTATCATAACATGATGTTAAGTGATATCCTTTTTCAATTTTAGGGATCACACCCAAGTTTCATGGTGATTCATCTCAGATTCAGGTTAACTCTAGGTGGTTCTTTATAAATGATATCTTAGATAGTTTTTGTGGTTGAGTGTGTAGAAGGATTGTAGATAAGATAATCATTACTTAAGAAGTATATTACTAAAAATTTATATACAATATATTTATTAATAAACCTCAATTTACCATGGTATATCTAGGTGTGAATGTTGTTAGGTTGTCTTGGAAAGTTTATTCGTTTACATTTATTTTTCTTTCACCATGGTTAGGTGTCTTAAACCAGGATTAGGAAATGATATTAATGTAGTGTATCATGCATCATATAGGCATTTAGGTATTATTTACTTTTGTTTTTATACTTTTGATACATTCAATAATTATTTATTCCATAATTTCTATAAACTATACTTTGTTTTGGATTCTTATAATGGTCTATATTCCTTGACTTTGATTGCTTCTTGGATCTTGTAAAAATGGACGGAACATTGTACAATTTAATAGCAATTAAAAATCCACATAACATATGTGGAATGGATTTTTCAAATAGAAATTTTATTGATTAAGGCTTGAGAGGGCTGATTCCGGATATTCTTAACACTAAGAGGGGGTGAATCAGTATTGGGGTATTTTTAATCAAATTGGGACTTTTTATCCTTATACCTCTTATAGCTATTAGGATCTTGATTCTCTTATTCTCTGTTCCATGTAGTGTGAAATAATATGAAAGTAATAAAGATAGAACATGATATTTTTACACGGTTCACTACTCAATAGAAGTAACTTGTCCTTGGCATGTTAAGAAATAATCCTGACCACAAAACCACTAGAAAAAAAATCATTTTGATGTGGTTACAATGAGTAGGACATACCATTACAATCGTATGGAACTATGAAAATAATTCTATAGAATGTGTTTTATAGAACATGGTTAGATCTTTATTCTGCCTCCCAAGACATTCCTTTTTATAGAACATGACTGGATCTTAATGTTATCTCTCAATAAATTCTTCTCTTTGTTCATGGTTTGTAACACTAATAATGTATTCTACCTTTTGAGTCCATTTGGATGCCACAATACTGCTTTGATCTTCCATTATTCACTTATTACTTGCTTAGAAGCATGAAAGTAACTCTTCTTACCTCTGGCCATCAACAAACAAAAAGATGCACAATCTTATTAATTTATCACTCACAATAATATGAATGTGTTTTGGATTAATGAACACCAAACATTCTTTGACCCAATTTAAATTCAACATTTATCGATTTGGTCGGTCACTTATTATCTTCTTCTCACTTTTTCCTTCATTGCAAAACCAATTGCACTGAGATCTATTCTTTTTACTCTTACTGGAATCACATAATTCCTTTGTGATTATTAAATAAATGAATAAAATCTCATCATATAATAATAAAAATTATTCCTCCCTGAATAATGATCAATATTTGGGAACACACTATTTTTATTTCCCATTAACCATGTGGAGTAGTGCTTTGCAAACAACCATTTATTTTATGGACAATATCCCTTTAAAAAACTACCACAACTTCATCAATAGTTGGTGCTCCAAAAACTGTCAACATCAGAGACTGTCTTGAATACTCCATGTAGGACATTGCACCATATGGTGCAAGTGAATCATGAATGCCTTTTTCTTCCATTTATTATCCCTGCTTCATAGAAAGATAATTCCTCACATACTTCCTATACTCGGTAGAATACCCCTCCTTCACGGACGCGTGATCCATCCACAGACCACCCCTGATCTGTGGACTACTAATTCCTTGATGGACAACTAATTCCTCTACATGCCACCTATACTCTGTGGCCCCTTTTATTTCTCGGCCTATAGTGCTTCGTAGAACACCATTTGTGCACTGACTTTGCGGAATTTCATCTTCTCTTTCATGGAATTACTTTCACAAGAACTCTTCCCTTCTACGAGCTACTTCTTTTCCAGGGAAAACGTTTTGCTTCAATGAATCTTCTTTCGTAAACTTCTTTAGACATCCCAGAACAATGAATCTTCTTTCGTAAACTTCTTTAGACATCCCAGAATTTCTTCCCGCTGCAATGATCTTCTCTATTAAATTTCTCTCTCACTTAATGTTTGGATCGGGGTCCTTTATATAGGAAAATAACTCTAAAAATCTTAATAATCTTATTTTCCACAATTTTAAATGTGGTACAGTCTTCACTACAGAAAATGATCTTCCCATGAACCATTTATCCCTTTACGATCTATGTAGTACTTGTTCCTCTCACAAACCATTTTTCCTTCCACATTGGTGTAGAAACTTTATTTCCTCACAGCATTCGACCTCTTCCACAGAAAAATCACCGCCTCTCATCCGAAAAAGACATGGCTTCTACTTACAGTTTTTTCTTTCATGTACCATAATTCTTCCTTCAAACCAAAAGCCTCCCATGAAATATTTTCCTTACGTGGTCTGTGTACCATGCTTCGCGGTCCACATAGTGCTGCTATGCAGATATTCTTCCTTTTCGTATTTTTCATTGCCACTCCATGAACCTCCTATGTGGTTCATGAACTATCCTTCATGGTCCACAAACTGTGCTTCCCAAACTCTTTTACAAAAACTTTTTCTTATTCCATAAAATAAATTCCTGATTTTGAGGCCCAAAAATTTGGGTAACATTAGGAAAAGGCGCCACCTTAAAAACCTGCTTCTCCAAAACTCCAACCATATTGATTCACGGTCATCTAGATTTTTTAAAAATAATCAAATTTCCTCATGAACATTATTTTTCATGAAATATAATCATTGATTTAGAATCATTAGCATCATTATATTTTTAGTGGAAAGTATTGTAACTTCTCTATCTTACAGCAATATCCCTCTTCCCAATCAAACCTGAAAATGATTGGTAACATATTTTCCCCATTTTTCCTTCATAAGGATTGTATGGCAAGTTCTCAAAACAAATTATGATATTTTTGAAATACAAATCATAAAAGTATCATCTGATTTACTAGGAGAATTATTTAACCATGAAATCCAATGTCAGAAAATGAATCCATAACAATTCTCCAGGAATTACAATGAAACTCAAAGTCATCAAAACATTAACATATTTCTTAGAATAATAATACATAAGGACTTAATCCAAGATCCATTAAATTTATAACTTCTTCATCATATTTACATCATTGAAATCCTCCTATTGCATTGATCATCACTTTCCACCAATGACAATCAGTTTAAAATAAAGACAATTTGTACACAAAGTGAGATCTATAGAGGTTTGCAGTCTATTTTAGGGGTAGTATAGATCTTGAAATGTTGTTTTTTGTTAAGAATTTATTTGTTTTGTGGAAAACAATTTTTCAAAACTCTAGAAAATCAGTTTTTCCTAAAAATAGTAAATGATACTTATCAATTCAAGGTATATTTTATCTTGGCTATCTCATGTGTAAGTTAATTTTTATTTATGGGTTGATTGTGGTGGTTATATTATGGGTGATAAAACTTATTTTTTTAAAAAAATACAAATAATATTTTAATATTTAAAATTTTAAATTGGTTGTTCGAATTTTTTATAAAAATTTATCAAATAACATATACAAAATTTTAAATATATTATTTTTTTAAATAGAATGGATAGGTTTTTTAACATTACTTATAAGATTTAAACGATTTTATTTTTTTCAAAAATAAAATAAATATTTAAAAAGGTTTTCTTCATTTTGGTTTTTGTCTGATTCCAAATGTTTCACTTTTATAATAAATATAATCTGTTTTTTATATAACAATTTTTTTAAATTATAGTATTTTTTGGAAATTATTCATAATTTTCTATTATGATTAAACTATATAAAGAAAACATTTAGACCTAAATAGTTTTTCAATATGTTTAAAGATTACTTTATAATATTATAATGGTACTATTATAAAAAAAATAAAAACGTACTATTTCTTATGTATACATGAATGGGATTTCAAAATATTTTGTTTTCAAAACATATGTTTATATAATCTTTTAGGTTTTGGATGATACAAAATAAATATTTTTGTTTTATGAGTGTTAAAAACATGTGTTACATATTTAATTTGATACGAGTGAGGGGTGTAATGAGTTGGATTATTCTTATGAATAATTTTTTATTTGAAATTGATTTATATATTTTTAAAAGAATGTATCTATGTTTTGGTAAAATCTAAAATTAATACCATGAATCATTTAAAAATTGAAAAAAATTCAAGAATATAAAAAATATAATGCATATAGTTTGGTATTATTATTTTTGAGTTTATTTTTTTTGGTGAATCTAGTTTGATTGATGGGGGTTGTATTTATATAATCTGCAAATCTTCTTAGGTGCATTGATTTGATGTTTTATTTAATTTGATTAGAATTTTTTATTTTAGTTTTATATTTTTTAGATATATAGTTTATTTAAATTTATAATAATGAGATAACATCAATTATCTTATAAAAAAATATTCCATGAATAATATTTGGGGCATGTTTACTTTAAATAAAAATGTTTTTATCTAATATTTTGTTTTTTTCAAAATAAGGGTAAATTTCTGATATTGTGTATTTTAAATCCAAACATGATTTTAAAACCACAGTATCGATTTAAAAAAATTTGTTTTCACAGGATTTTTTTTAAAACGTATTTAATCAAGTTTTTTATGATTTTTTTTTTTGTTGTAAAAGTGTGTATTTTCTAAAATATTGTTGTTTGTGTGGTGGGAACCATGGTTTTTATGGTTCATTATAAGAATATTTTCAATATGTTGATTTGTTTTATTATGAATTATAGTATATATTATTTTGTTGGTTTCCTTATCTTGTAGAGTGGTTAAGTTGTTAAATTTAATTTGATTCAAAGATAAAATTTTAGAATTTTATGTTGCGTAGAAGGATAGTGTTGATTTGGGTATTATGGTTTAAATGGCGTTGCAAATGGTTTTTTTTTTTGAAAAAAATTTATTTTTTATGGTTTCCTTTGATGGAATACAGTATGTGTGTTTGGGTTTGGGTAGTTAAATTGGATTTTAACCCTTTTTTATGGATTTTTAGGGTATAAATGGAAACTGAGATAGGTTATTTTATGAATCTCTATATTTATGTTTATTTAGATTGAATTATTCGAATTTAGTTTCAGAAAAAGTGTATTTAGCCTTTAAAGGATATTTGGGATATTTTTTATGGATATAGGACTTCAATTATGGTTTCAAGTAGTGAGGTTGTTTGGTTTGGATGGTGTTTTGGTGGATATTGGGTTTATTTGATATAAATCCTTTAAATTTCACTTTTTTTAGTTATTATGATTTGAAATCATAATTTTTTTGTTATATATTGTTTTTAGAAGGTTGATATTAAGGTCTTGGAGTTAGTGGGTAGAAATATTTCATAAACCATGTATTTTTAGAAAAATAATTGATATCTGAAAAGATTCAAAGTTACTCCCCACGTTCATAGGGACATTAAAACCTTGAAATTCACCATCTAGTAAAACTTTCATAGTCCAATGCTCATTTATTCTTATCGACTATTTTGTTTTGGAATTTATGATCCAATGAATATTGAACAGTAATAGTGCATAGTGAATTATTCATGGAAATAGTATTTTTCATGATTATTAAAACCCTATAAACTCTCTTAGGAATTTTTTTAATGTATTTAGATATATTAAATGTCTCAATAGAAGTCTAAAATAGTACTTAAACATCGAATGACTACAAATTTTTATTTAGGTGTCTGTTTGAACTCCATGAGCTATCAAATCAAAATTTGTGATAATGTCTATGATTTTTAATATATGAGATACCTTTAAGGTAGAATTTACTTTGTCAAAATAGTTCTATAAATCCTCTAAAACAATGTTTTTTGTTTAATAACTCTAATTTTGAATCTTTTTAAAATGTTTCATCTTAGTTATAGTGGGTCTTAATGTCCTTATTTAATTCAGTCAAGATCTTTTCCTTGGGTTTAATGTATATTATTATAGTGGTATAAAGATTTTTTTACATTGGACTGTATTAAGTTTTAGATCATTATCTAAAATCTTAGGAGATGATGACTATCATAGATTAATTTTTAGATGTTTTTAAAATAGTGAATTTTGGGTTTTAGTAAAGAGTGTGAGTGTGTTTGAATGGAATATCCTTCTATTTTTAGCTTATAACGGAATTAGTTTAGGGGTGTCATTACTTTTCTAGTGTTTTATAATTATTTTAATGAATTATTTCATTCCATAATTTTTCTCTATAATGTTCTATACATGACTATGCCTTCTTTTTCTCATGTTGGGATGTATTGAGAAGAGTTTTTTCTGATTCTATTTTATTTAAAAAGTATTGTTGTGATTTCTTTCCATTTTTATTTATTTTGTTCATAAATTATTTATTCTTTAGACTCCAACATGTATTTTTCTTATACATTCAGTTAGTGATCCTTGAATAGTTACTCATGGGAATGTTAGGGGCACTCCTTATGGTGGGGAGTTCAAGAAAAAAGTTGTCTTAAAGCATTGAGGATGTTTTATTAATTGACATATCTTGATGATAGAGATATCTACCATATGGATTGTTAGAGTTCAAAATTTATGATATAATGTATTTATCATGTTAAGTTACTCCCAAATGATGTTTTCAAAATCAATAGATGTTTCTATAGATATTTTAAATTATTTTCTAGGGGGATTAACCCTATAAGTTGACTTAGATTATGTGTCATTATTTCTTTTAAAATAAATGGATTTTAAAATAGTTTATTAAACATTAAAGTGTTTTTATAAAAAAAAATTAATGATTATATTTTGACCTAATTTCTTTTAACCTATAATTTTTTGTTAAATACCTTTTTTATATGTTTTCCATGTGTTTATGAGGGAGGAAAGTTTGTATGTTAAAGAGACTTATAAAAACTTACTTTTGATAATAATTTAAATAAAGTATTTTATGGATAAATTTGATAATAATGCATAAAGTTTAAAAAAGAACTAAGTTTCACGATCATGTTTTGTGGTCATGGGGACCATGCGTTATGATCATGCATGTTAATATATAATCTAGTAGGTAGTGAATAGTTAGGTGCATGGCCCTAGGGAATTTTAATGCTGATTTTGTGTCCTTTTAAAAACATCCTTAAATTTTAATTCCTATATTTCAAAGCTTTAAATAAAATATTTTTATTATCATTAGAATTTTTTTTTCATTAAAAGGGTTTTTCAATATTTATTTATAATTAGAAACTACTTTAAATAATTAAATTTTCATTTCAAAAACCATTTAAAAGGTGACGTTTATTTCAGATATTTTTCTTTTAAAAATTAGTTGTCTTTTATGTGTGTGTGTGTTTATTTTTTGTATAAAATATAGAAATGTATCTATATTTGTATGCATGTGTTTATCTATGTATATGTATTTACATTATATTAAATGATTATGATGGAGATTATTATTATTATTATTATTATTATTCTGTTTTAAGAAGTGGAAAATCCATTTCTCCTTATTTAGGGTGTCTCATGAAATTCATGAGAGGAGGGGAGTTATCCTCCTCCTTCAACTTTATCTTTATTATTATTCATCTTATATGGAGTGTTAATACCAAATTATATGATTTTTATCTTCCCCTTCTTCCATATTCACTTCTTCTTTCCCTCTTCCATCTCACCCAAGTGTAATAATTCCTTAAATCTAAGGAAACAGTATAGGTGTTTTTCCATGGGATATGGAATCCCTAAATTTAAGAGATGAAATATTTCTTAAAATGGAAGAGTGGTTTGAGGCTAACCCTACACATGATGTTTGAAACCAATTAATTACTAATTTCATTCTCAATGAGTATCTTATTACTCATTCTTTGGTAAAACTTTCTATTTTATTTTATTAAATATTGATATTGGTTTTCTAGGGTTTAATATGTGTTAATGCTTGATCATTTAGTCTCTTATTTTGAGTTTTCACGTGTATTCATCAATATCCCATGTAATGGGGACATATATTACTTCTTTATTTTAAATAAAAAAATTTATTACATGTTTTAAACCATGTATTACTTAAATATAATACATACCTACTATATATTGTAATTTTTTAAATTAATTGTTTTTGTTTCATTTTGGATTAAATAAATATTTTAAAGGAAATATATAAAATTTATTAAGTCTATTTTTTTAAGTTATGCCCACCATGTATTCAAAAAAAATTCAACCATGTATTTACAAATAAATAAATATAGTTACTCTCATGTAATGTTTTTAAATGACATATAATTATTTTTTAATGTTTTTTGGTTTAAAATTTCCTAACGAAGAAGATTGTATGGGGATTAAGAATTTCCAGAATAATTGAAGTTATCATGACTTAACTAAGAATCATACTTGTATATGGCTAAACACACTTTTCATGAACACGCCCTTCATGTATAGCCTTAAAGTGTGTGCCTTCACCTCACTAGCTCCCTGATACCCTCACGAATGGCCGATGCAGAAGCACTTTTCCACCATCAGGGATCATTTTTCTCTATGCTATCATCCTTAAAGAACATCCACCCTCATCAATGGTGTCTTCATGACTTCACTGTTCAATTTCCCTGCTAGGAAACCTAGGGATGTTACAAATAATTACCATACCTACTTGAGCACCTATCCTTCCAGTTTCTCATATATATGTCCAACAACAACCTATTTTTAACTTAAAAGGATGCAAGGAAAACCAAAAGTACTTGAGCCTAAACAGTAAGATCATATACACCTATTCCTTCTTAGACTTCCCTTTGGTTATTGTTGGTTCAAAAATTTTAAGAAAATTAATGTTGCAAGATGGTGTTTATATCCTCCAAATGTTTTTACATTAAAATTTTGGAGTGAACACTTCACCTATTCCCTAAAAATATAAAAAAAGGATCCTCTTAGGGTTCAAATAGGTAGATAAATTACCCTAGTTACCCTAGAAATACTAACTAGGGAACCACTTTTCCATAGCCTCCCAAGGGTTCTATTAACATATCAATTTTCCGAATCTCCTTCTAGATTCCAAAACGTGCATTATTTCTCCCATACCTCTCAGGGGTTCCCCTAAGGCACCAATTTTCATAGGAAAAATAGAGATGACAACTCATAAGAAACTTTGGTAGACACTATACGAGTTTCATTAGTGTCTAATTCACCCATTCTACCCAAATAATCCCAGTAAGAGAACTCATTCACCCTAAAACTCTTACTTAAATTCACACCCAAGGTTATCATTCATGATTTCTAAATCTCTCAAAGAATTAATCATTCCCAACCTTCCACACCACACATGGGAACTTCATCCACTCGACCTACCAACCAAGGTTCCCTCATTTCCTTGGTCACCAAAATATTTATTGTTAATAATTTTTCAATAGACTCTCAAAATACCTCTATAACACACTAATGTCTATGTATTGACCTTAAGAATCCTATTTTATTATGACCTCCTCTAAATCCACCCAATTTATATGATTGAGTCATTATCCACTTTCTAATGGTCACCTTTAGTCATGTATCCCATTGATAATTGGAATTTGGCATCCAATAAGAGGTCTCCCACTCATTTTTTCTATAAAAAGTGGTATCATTAGGATACAATCAATCATGCATTCCCTTAATATTGAGGATTATATATTTATGAGGGATAGTGGAATAATCGTTGGCTCAGCTAACACATATCATAAGACTTGGTTTTAATGAACCACTTCCATATCCACCAGGTGATCCAATTACCTTTTAATCATACTCTCAAGTAAAATAAATGTGACATTGATATAAATGGTCTTAAAACTTTTTTTAATAACCAGACTACATTCTCTTAACCCATCAATCATGTTGAAATAGAAATATCCCTTCATTTTTAAGTTCTGCACCAAATCATTTATAGGTATATTTACCCTACTGATCCATATCACATGACTTTAAAATAATTTGAACTAGTATTAGACACATGAACTTAAAATCAACTTCATATATCCTAATCATATGACCTTATACTAAAATAAATGATGTTATATGATGGATAACCTTAAAATTTATTCCTTTGGTCCTTTATGAACAACCATACAAGGAACTTCATTGGTCATAGTTGTATGTATTTAAAAGGATCCATGAAGATATGTGCCACATAATAATAAAAGTTATGGTGTGCCTCATTAAATAACACCAAACTATATGGTTTTTAATTCACTTTGTAACATCCCAAACTTGGGTGCCACTCAACGGGTGCCCCGAACCCAGTTTTCCACGTGACCTCAAGCGCATTTCCCCAAACGCCAGAGGCTGCCGACTAGTAGCGAGGGCCCAGGTATGATAGTGGGGAAATTATGCCCTTATTTGTCAAAGTGTAGCGTAGTGGAATACAAAATAAATCATACAACGACAGCAGAAGCAATAAACCATGCACATTTAAAGTAAACAAGTGCATTAAAAGATAACCATCCAGATATATATAGATATGATGCAACATGTCTCTATTCTATGAAAACATCCAGAACATGTTATACATTAGTACAGTACAACAAAATACAGAGTACAATTAAACAAAACAAAACAGATGGTGGTGGCATCGCGAGCCTAGGCTCGGTCCCATGCCCTCCTACTCCACAGCAATAGTCAATTACCTGTATAGGGACTCTTTCCCCTATCCACACATGCAGAAACATAATCTGTTTGGGCCAAAAAGCATGACCCAAATAGGGTGTGGCAAATATATCTCAGTAGGCACCCACCAAGGGCTCGTGCCCAACTGTGTGTAAGCATGAAACAACAGTGTGCAGTAGTAAAATGCAATAAATTAAGTAGTACTAAAAAGTGACCAACATAACCAGTTATATTACCATTTTAATATTAATTTAATACATTTAATATAAGAAATCACCACAGTGCATTTCTAAGTAAACAGTCAATGTCCTCAGACAACCAAACCTTACCCTCAGGTAATCAGAATCAAACCCGCACGTATAGACCTCAGGCGTAACAAACATTTCCCTCAGGCGTACGAAGTGTCTCCCTTAGGCACAGAAGTAAAGCCCTCAGGCATGAAAGGTTGCCCTCAGGTGAAATAACTACAGCCCTCGGGCTAAATAGTGCAGTGCCCAGAGGCTAATCACAATAACGCCCTTAGGCTAAATAGGTAACCGGGCCATGCACAACATATAAACAAGCAGTAAACAAGAAATTCCTCTAAATAAAATTCTACAGTTACTACTTTAAAATTATACCATCGGGTATCTCGGCCAAACGGCTAAACAGTGGAACACACCCCCTAGGTGGTTCCGGATCCAAGCAACGATCTCAACCAGCATTTTGTTATCATAGTTAAATCACATTTTCAATTCTTGGTATTTAATATAGAAATGTACCCATCCATACAACACCCCAACATGGGCTCGTGGCACAAAAACACACAAAACACATGATAGTTGGAAAGATTAACACCAAGCCACCTACCTTATACACCAAAGAGCGCTACACACGAACGCTGATTACAAAAACGCCCAATAACGGCATAGATATGATGTAGAAGATAAACCATTCAAACTAAAATAACTCACATTTGAGAAATAATTGGTAAGAGATACTCCAGGAGATGGAACGGCTTACCCGCGCGGTTCCAACGAGATCGTCCGATGCGGATTCAGATTCCAGACGTGCGCTCGGCGGATCTCCCAAGGTCTGGCCTCCCTCTCCCACTCTCCCGTCCAATTCTAAGCCAATCTTGTGAATAGGGCTTGCTACTGCCCATTTAAGTGAAAAAAAACAAAGTGCACAGCGTGTACTTCTGAGTACATGGCGTGTACTTCCTTCATTTAACTGTTCCTCTAGCGGTACTGCCACACTATTTATCCGTCGACCTGAGTACACGGCATGTAGTCCTGAGTACATGGTGTGTACTGTCTCCCAGCTATCGGATGCTCCACCGCCTTACTGTTTTGGCCTACCGACTGACTACACGGCGTGTAAAGGACCACTACATGGCATGTAGTCAGTTCCTACACCCTTCGTCGCCGACATGGCTACATGCTCCATGTACCCATCCCACATGGACAAAAGTACACGGTGTGTGGAAAAGTACACGATGTGTGGTTCCAAAAATTTAGTATTTTTCCCATTTTCCTTATTTTCTCAAAAACACTTAAGGAAATGAGAAAAGAAGAAGCTCGTACCTCAAAACTAAAAACCGGGTTCTTACAAACTTCCCCCTTATATAAATTCATCCCTGAATTGACCTTCCAAGCGTGGAGAAGATATAGCCGTGAACAACTCTGGCCACTGAGCACGTACATCGGTTTCTCACCCCCAGGTTTCGTCCTGCACTCAGCCATGCTGCCAGAGCACCCGCACGAGAGGAACTGACCGGCCTCAGAGAACCTCCGTGCTCCTTTCAACGATACGGATCAGATGCTCCTCAAAGGACACATTTGCTTCTAGCTCAACCTCATCAGGCTGAAAGATGTCAGACGGGTCTGAATGATAGCGGCGCAAATGAGACACATGTAAGACTTCATGCATGGCTCAATACCACTGCGGTAACCGCAACCGATATGCAACTAGTCCAACTCTCTCCAAAATCTCGAATGGCCCCACATACCTCGGTGAAAGCTTACTCTGTCTCTTGATCCGTTTGTGTCCCAGCCTCGGCGAAACCCATAGAAAAACTTGATCCCCAACCACGAACTCTAAAGGTCGTCTGCGGTGATCGACATATGACTTCTGATGAGAATGCACGGGATCCATCCGCTTCTGAATCAACTGGACCTACTCAGAAGTCTCCTACATGAGCTGTGGTCCCAGTAAAGCGGCCTAACCTGCCTCTAACCAGCACAAACATGATCAGAATTGTCTACCATATAAATCCTCATATGGTGCAATCTCGATAGTCGCCTGAAAACTATTATTATAGGCAAAATAGACTAAGGGTATATGCTTCTCCCAAGAGCCACCAAAGTCTAGGACACATGCACGTAACATGTACTCAATCACCTGTATCGTACGCTCTGACTGGCCATTGTCCTGAGGGTGAACTACTGGAAATTATGGCATTTTCGACGGGGCATTTGCGTCGGGATCCCATCGCTAATAGGCTTTTGCGACGGGGGCCTGTCGCAAATAGCCCGTCGCGGAAAACGGTGTCGCAATAACAATTATTTGCAACGGGCCCGTCGCTAAAGTTATTATTTGCGACAGCGATCCTTCCCGTCACAAATATTAGTCCGTATATTTGTGAAAACTTTTTAAAATAGTAATTGCGATGAGCCCATCGCAAATACTAATTGCGACGGGCCCGTCGTAAATACTAATTGCGATGGGAACGTTGCAATTACTATTTTTAAAAAAAAGTTAAAAAATATTAATAAATTATTTAAATGAATATAATAATAATACTATTTGCGATGGGCATAGTATCCCGTCGCAAATACTTTAAAAAATAAAAAATAAATAAATTATTAATAAATTATTTTAATTAATATAAAAATAATCCAATTATAATTCAAAAATAAAAAAAATTAATAAATGATTTTAAATAATATAATAATAGATTTATAATTCACAAATAAAAATAATAAATTATTAATAAATTATTTTAATTAATATAATAATAATAATAGAATTATAATTCAAAAATAAAAAATAATAAAATATTAATAAATGATTTTAATTAATATAATAATAGAATTATAATTCACAAATAAAAATAATAAATTATTAATAAATTACATTAATTAATATAATAATAATAGAATTATAATTCAAAAATAAAAAATAATAGAATATTAATAAATGATTTTAATTAATATAATAATATTAGAATTATAATTCATAAATAAAAAAAATATTAATAAATTATTTTAATTAATATTAAAATAATAGAATTATTTTACATTCAAATATTTAAATAATTCTAATATTACAAAAAAAATATTTAATATATATATATATAATTTAATATTATAAAATATAAATAATATTATTATTCATATTAATATTGTTATTTCAAAATATAATATTATTAATATTTTATAATGAGACAGAAAATACGAATAAAAAAATTCATATTTTGATTTAACAAACTTTATAACATAAAAACAAACTCTAATCTGAAGGAGGGGGGAGGGGGAGGGGGAGGGGGATCTGCAGATGCTGGTGGAGGAAACTTTATCCCTAAAGCATGAGTGAGTTGGCGCATGTACTCCATCTGCTCCTGATGCTGCTGCTTCCACCGACTCATCTACTCCTCATACAGCTGCTGCTGGCGTCGATGCTCCTCCTCATGCTGTTGCTGCTGCTGACGCATCTGCTCCTGCTCCTGTCAGATATTCTCTATCAGTGCAGTCTGAGATCACAACTGATCCTCATACTGTGTAGCAGAAGAAGATGCACGAGCTCCTCTCGAGATGGATGCCGACATTGTAGCACTACCATAATAATCTCCAGGAGTCAGTCGAGAGCTGATACCAACTACCCGACCCTTCTCGAAGGCATACTGGGTGGCCTGCATCCATGCCGCCTCATCAAACTGACGGCCAGTGGTCTGATCTGATGACTCGGCCTGACTCTCAGGTCGGGTCTGTGACGCGGCAGCCTCATATGACTCCTGTAGTTGCAATTTAAAACTAAAATTGTGAATATATTATATGCAGCTAATTTTTAAACTTGAAATAAAATAATACTGACCACGATGTGACGCTGACGATCACCTCTGAGCTCCCCAGTAGCAGGATCACTGTACATCTGCCGATATACGTCGTACTCTGTAATATCGGGGTGCTTGATAGCCTATAAGAATAAAAAATAAACTGTTAATATTTATAGTTATATAAAATATTTATAAATAATGTACCTTCCAGATGCTATCTATGAGTACTGAAAGTACGACTCCTAGTTCGATGAGTCACCTCCTGTCTCCCCCGATTTTGCCTCCCCACCGATGATCTCCTATGAAAGGTCTCACTCAACCAGTGCGCACATAATCCATCTCATACATGGGATGAAATTTACTTTGGTCGGCGTGCTTTACATGACTCGTCAAAATTTGACACTCTTGCTTTCTTCATGGCAGCTTTTCTTAAATTGTGCAAAAACTGACGAAAGCGATCATGCATGACCACCTCTCATGCCTCGTGGATGGCGTTACGCATGGTATCCTCGATCGGATACCATAAACCCTACAAATAAATCAAAATATCAAGTTAGAAATGAAATAATTTTCAAAATAAAAATTATTTATTTACATACGTACCAACCAATGGCCGAACATGGCCTGTTGCACATCAATGGGAATCTGCTCCCATGTGGTGCAAGGATGAGAGAAATAGTTGCGCAAAATAGAACCGCCCTATCCAACTGCTATATGCAGAAAACTGTAAAAATAATAATCATTTATTATGTGAATAGATTAATGAAATATTAGTCAAATACACAGGTTATCATACAGGTTATCACACCTCCGTGTGCGTGGATCAAACACAAGACGTGGACGTCGCTCGGGGACAGGGTCAGGATCATCAATCGTGTAAGACTGCGCCCCCTCCGTGTACTCCCTGGAGCGCCTGCAGGCTGAGGGTCATCTGCCAGCAACTCATCTGCATCGAAAGGCAGGTCAGCATCTGCCAACTCATGAAATGTCTCATCATCCATCTGAAATAGAAAATGTTAATGTTGTTAGCAAATAATTGATAATTACTATTATATATACATATATATTAATTATTATTGTATATAACTACCATGGAATTATATCAGTGTTCATCTTCATCATCATCTTCACATATGTCAATGCCATCTTCATATTCCTCCTCAACATCATCGATATTCATTTGAGTTCCAGTTGCTTCATCTCTTACCATTTCAAATTCATATGTGACATCATTAACATCATCGTCATCACCGACTCTTAAATGTGGGGTGTCGTCATCGATACTCATGTCTCTTTGTAAAAAAGATTGATTTTGAGTACTCTCTTGAAAAACTTCAATTCTTTGCACATCAGTGAAAGTACATTCACTTTGACTAAACTGATTGTCTCGAATTTTGATTTTTATTGTACTCCATCAATCAGTCAAGTCTCTTGATGTAGAAAAGTACTTTGAGTAATAAACTTTATGTGCCTGTTGAGCCAATAAGAATAGTTCATTTACTGCGAGAACAATTTTACATTTAATATCGATGATTCCATGAGTCGGATGAACACGCACACCTCTCTCTGTATCCAACCACCGACATTTGAACATGGTTATGTAATGTTGTCCAAGATAACAAAGTTCAATGATTTAATCAATTATGCCATAAAAGTCAACTTCATTTTCTCGATGATGAGATCCTCTCAAGATAACTCCATTGTTAATTGTTTTTTTGATTCCCCATATGCATGTGTGTGAAATCGAAATCCATTCACCACATATGCATTATAAGTTTTAACAAGTTTGGAAGGTGGGTTACTCAATATACACAGTCGTTTGTCATTTTTATCAGCATGTCGAGACACCTGAAAATTTGTGAAATAATTATCAATATAGTAAACTATACATTGAATGAGTTGCTAAAAGATAAAGAATTTATGTTACCAGTTTTTGAAACCACTGAGAGAAATTTTTCTGTCGGCGTTCTTCGAGAGCAGCTACTATAATTTGTGGAATTTGTTTCTTGATATGATTATCATACAACCTATAAAAAACAAAGTTATTTAATGTAACATAAATGATAGAATAAGTGATATAAACACTTACAGTACAACTGATGTCATCTCTTCACAGTTGACCAGAACATACGTATGAGCTCTGTGATGTTTTTCATCTGAAAGCCAGCGTTCATAAACTCCACCAAAACCAAGCTCTGGATGGTTGAAAATAGATAATTTATTATTGATTTCATCAATATTCCTCTCGTTCCATCCCATTCAGTTGTGTTTTGAAGGATACTCAGATTCAAAATAATGGGAGCAGAAAAAAGATAGTTCCTCTTACAAATAAGCTTCTGCAATAGATCCTTCAACAGATACTTTGTTACGTACTTTTCTTTTAAATTTTTGCTTGCATCTTTCAAATGGGTACATCCACCCAAACTGTACTGTACCTCCACATTTGGCTTCATATGGAAAATGTAACATCAAATGTTCCATTGAGTCAAAGAAAGATGGTGGAAATATTTTTTCTAGTTTACATATAATTACAACAACATCTTCTTCAAGTTTTCATAGAGCATCATAATCTACTATAGCCGCACAAATTTCCCGACAAAAAAACATATCTGTTATGGAATCCCAAATCATAGAATTCAACAGACCTCTTAATCCAATGGGTAGAAGTCTTTCCATTATAACATGACAACCATGACTTTTTAATCCAGTAATATGACCATTCTTTACACATCTACCAAAATTGGAAGCAGAGCTATCTGGAAGTCTCAAATCTGCAATCCACTGACAAAATAATAAACGGTTTTCTTTAGACAGTGTATAAGTTGCTTTTGGTTTCAGTAACCTTTCTGTTCTTGACATTCTCAAACAGTTCCAGTTCTGGATGCCGGTAAATTTGGGCAAGATCTAAACATGCATTTACATTGTCTTTCCTCTTTCCTGGCGTATCCAAAACTGTATGAAACCAATTATCAAAACAGTTCTTCTCAATATTCATGACATCCAACATGTGGCAGACCAACAAATCAGACCAATATGGCAAATCCTAAAATATGCTACGTTTAATCCAATTGTGTTCTTTCCCAAAACCAGAAATTTTCTGTTGGTTTATTGTGGGACCAAAAGTGATGGGAGGTAATGAAAATACAACTGATTTTAACTCCGAACCTGAGAGAATTTTTGGAGGTCCATCCCTTTCAATTGTTCCTTTTCTGAAATGAGATCTATTTCTGCGAAAAGGATGATCAGCTGGAAGAAATCTGCGATGACAGTCAAAATAACAAGGTTTCCTTCCATGAATGAGCAGAAATGATTTGTTCTCTCCCATACAGTAAGGACATGATTTCTGACCATGTGTACTCCAGCCAGATAACATCCCATAATCCAAGAAGTCACTAACTGTCCACATCAATGCTGCTCTCAGTATGAAATTCTGTTTCGTAGCAACATCAAATGTACTGACACCAGTACTCCACAATAAACTTAATTCATCAGTCAATGGTTTCAAATAAACATCAATATTCTTCTTCAGATGTCCTAGAATTAGTAAAGTTAAAAAGATATATGGCTCCTTCATCAACATCCATGGAGGTAAATTGTACGGAGATAAAAAAATAGGTCAACATGAATATTGACTACCATAAGATCTGAACGGACAGAAACCATCAGTGGAAAGGCCCAGTCGAACATTTCTAGCTTCTAAAGCAAAGGATGGATGCACTCTATCAAAATTTTTCCTTGAATCACCATCGGCTGGATGATTCAAGCTTTTATCAGTTGAAATATTCACTTTATGCCATGACATCATTGTCTTTGTATTCTTAGACAAGAATAAACTCTGAAGTATAGATGTAAGCGGAAAATATCTCAACAATTTTACAGGAATCAAACCAGACTTCCCTTGTTTCCCTTATTTATATCTCAGTTACCCACATGTGGGATAACTATCCAACGACTCATTTTCCCCAGAATATAAAATGTAGTCATTTGAACATGCATGAATCTTCTGACTAGTAAGTCCCAAATTTCGAACCAGCCTCTTACTCTCATAGAAATTTGCAGGCAAAACATTTCCTTCGGGTAACAATGTTTTAAGCAAAGCAAATATATGGTCAAAACAGGTGTTTGACATTCCGTTATCTGATTTGATAGCCATAAATTTTGCAACTGCTTCTAATTTGCTCATCTTGCAGCCAGGATATAATGCATCCTCAGCAGACCTCAACAACTCATAAAATTCAGACGGTGCCAACTCAGGATCTGAAGCTACATCAGCTGGAATTTCTGTATGTTGAACAGATGAACCTACAACATCATGTACTAAATCTTGAAACCGGGATGGATCTGGAATCAAGTTGGTATCACCTACTCTGGAACTACGTTCACCGTGTTGATACCAAAAAACATAATCTGGTTGAAAACCAAAACGCAAGAGATGTCCCCCCACTTTGTCAAACGTGTCAAACGTTCTCAATGCACATTTTCTACAAGGGAATTTTATTTTCCCTTCTGAAACAAATTCTGGATTAGATGTCGCAAATGATAAAAAAGTCTCCACACCCTCTATATATACTGGATTTAAACCAGAACCGTTTGGATTTCTACGTTGATTTATCCATATGCGGTCATCTAATAATGACTGTTGACGACCTCGTTGTTCCATATTTTCCTATAAAATATAAAAGCATTACTGGTTTTGAATAATTTGTTAGAAAAAAAACTCAAGCAAGGATAATTATAGTCTACATCAGACACGACTGACGCAAACTTTTTATTGAGATAGACCTAAAAATTGACCCTTTAAGAATTGAATATGTTTAGAATAAAGCAAAACCTGTTACAAATATTGATAATTTTAATATTATATAAATTTTTTATTATTTTAATAATACTAATATTATTTTTTCATAAATATTAATTATATAATAATAACATTATTACATTATTAGTATATTTTATTATTAATATTAAAATAATATAATTTTCTATATTATATACAATTATCCTTTCATCTGTGTGTTTAACATTCTATCTCCACATGTAATATTTGCATTCAATTTCACCTCTCCATTTGTGAGTAGGTTGATAATTTTGAAAAAGAATGCAAATATTACATGTGGAGACAGAAAACACACAGATGAAAGGAGAATTGTATATAATATTGAAAATTATATTATTTTAATATTAATAATAAAATATACAAATAATGTAATAATGTTATTATTCTTAATTATTGGTAATTATTCCTAATTATTGGTAATTATTCCAAATTATTGGTAATTATTCCAAATTATTTGTAATTATTCCTAATTATTGGTAATTATTCCTAATTATTGGTAATTATTCCTAATTATTTTTAATTATTCCTAATTATTCTTAATTATTCCTAATTATTTTTAATTTTTCCTAATTATTCTTAATTATTACTATTTATTGGTAATTATTCCTAATTATTGGTAATTATTCCTAATTATTGGTAATTATTCTTAATTATTGGTTACTATTCCTAATTATTCCTAATTATTAGTAATTATTCCTAATTATTGGTAAATATTCCTAATTATTGGTAAATATTGACAAGTATTGGGAATTATTGGTAAATATTGACACTATTGGCAATTATTGGTAATTATTACTAATTATTACTAATTATTACTAATTATTACTAATTATTCCAAATTATTGGTAATTATTCATAATTATTGGTAAATATTGACAAGTATTGGGAATTATTGGTAAATATTGACACTATTGGCAATTATTGGAAATTATTACTAATTATTACTAATTATTACTAATTATTCCTAATTATTGGTAATTATTCCTAATTATTATGAATTATTACTAATTATTGGTAATTATTACTAATTATTGGTAAATATTACTAATTATTACTAATTATTACTAATTATTACTAATTATTGGTAATTATTGGTAATTATTGGTAATTATTGGTAATTATTGGTAATTATCGATAATTATTACTAATTATCGGTAATTATTGGAAATATTACTATTTATTGGTAATTATTGGAAATTATTACTAATTATTGGTAATTATTACAAATTATTACTAATTATTACTAATTATTACTAATTATTAGTAATTATTAACAATTATTGGTAATTATGGGTAATTATTGGTGATTATTAGTAATTATTACTAGTTATTGGTAATTATTGTTAATTATTACTAATTTTTGGTAATTATTACTAATTATTACAAATTATTACTAATTATTACTAATTATTACTAATTATTAATAATTATTACTAATTATTACTAATTATTGGTAATTATGGGTAATTATTGGAAATTATTGGTAATTATTACTAATTATTGGTAATTATTACTAATTATTACTAATTATTACTAATTATTACTAATATTAATAATTATTGGTAATTACTAGTAATTATTAGTAATTATTAGTAATTATTGATAATTATTACTAAATATTGGTAATTATTACTAATTATGGGTAATTATTGGTAATTATTACAAATTATTAGTAATTATTGGTAATTATTGGTAATTATTACCAATAATTTCTGGTAATTATTAGTAATTATTAGTAATTATTGATAATTATTACTAAATATTGGTAATTATTACTAATTACTGGTAATTATTGGTAATTATTGGTAATTATTGGTAATTATTACTAATTAATGGTAATTATTGGTAATTATTTCTAACTAATGGTAATTATTGATAATTATTTCTAATTAATGGTAATTATTGGTAATTATTACTAATTATTACTAATTATTTCTAATTATTACTAATTATTTGTAATTATTACTAATTATTACTAATTATTACTAATTATTACTAATTATTGGTAATTATTGGTAATTATTACTAATTATTACTAATTATGTTAATTATTACTAATTATTACTAATTATTGGTAATTATTAGTAATTATTACTAATTATTGGTAATTATTGGTAATTATATCTAATTATTACTAATTATTGGTAATTATTACTAATTATTACTAATTATTGGTAATTAGTGATAATTATTACCAATTATTACTAATTATTGGTAATTATTGGTAATTATTACTAATTATGGATAATTATTGGTAATTATTACTAATTATTACTATTTATTACTAATTATTGGTAATTATTACTAATTATTGGTAATTATTACTAATTATTACTAATTATTGGTAATTATTGGTAATTATTACTAATTATTCCTAATTACTGGTATTTATTACTAATTATTAGTATTTATTCTTAATTATTGGTAATTATTACTAATTATTCCTAATTACCATTAACTATGAACAACGAATACTAATAATTTAAATTTATTAAGTAACAAAACAATCTAAACATAATTAAATTAAAACTAATTAAGAATAATTCAAACTAATAAAAAATTTAAAATAAATATTAAATTAAAATGAACATAAATACCTTTAAAATTGATCTGAGGATGATCTCTGATCGTTGTTGCAGACTTCAATATCAACTCCGGAAATAAAAAATAAACTTAAGAAACTCTGAACTCTAAAAATAGATTTTTGAGAGAAGTAGAAAATAGAGTTTGAGAATGAATGGAAAAAACGGATGGGGATATTTATAGGTTATCTTATTTGCGACGGGACCATTTGCGACGGGATACCCGTCGCAAATACCTTAGCCCGCATTTATCACGGTCAACGGTTAAATAGTTATTTGTGACGGGACTCGTCGCAACTAATAACCTGCCGACAATCTATTTGTGACAGGGGTATATTCCCGTCGCAAATGGTTTTTACCACCGCCGGTTATTTGCGACGGGGGGTAATCCCCATCGCAAATAACTTTCCCACGATTTGGCGCGCATTTCGCGCCAGACCTTTTGCAATGGGTTAGCTTTCCACGTCGCAAATAAGTAGTTATTTGCGATGGGCAAAATCCCCCGTCGCAAATAAATTTCTAACGGGACTATTTGCGACGAGATTTATCCCCGTCGGAAATAACCCGTCGCAAATACCCATTTTTTCCGTAGTGGTGGTATGTTGTGCTCAGAAGAAACTGCATACCCAGTGCTCACTGAAAACTCTTCCAGAAATGAGATATAAAGCGGGCGTCCCTATCTGAAACGATAGAACGAGGGACCCCATGAAGACGTACGATCTCTCGGATATACAGTTGTCTGAGATCGTCAACACCGAAGGTCTCCTTGATCGGTAGAAATTGAGCTACCTTCGTGAGTCTTTCCACAACGACCCACATGATGTCATTGCCTCGAGGTGACCTCGGCAATCCCGTCACAAAATCCATCGCGACATCATCCCATTTCCACTCTGGAATGGGCAACTGTTGTAACAGTCCAGATGGTCTCTAATGCTCTGCCTTCACCTGCTGACAGGTGGAACACCTCGTAACAAAACCAGCTATATCACTCTTCATACCCAGCCACCAGTACTGACGTCTCAAGTCACGGTACATATTGGTAACCCCGAGATGAACTGCCCAAGCCGAAACATGAAACTTCCGCATTAGCTCCTCGCATATATCCTCTGGAACCCATACTCATCCATGGAAACGTATAACCTCATCATCGCCCATCGTCCAACCAGGAGGAGGGTCCTCACTTTCCACTGACTCCCGTAGAAATAGGCCTTCTGTATCTAATTGCTGCCTCATCCTCACTCTGTCCAGGAGGGTAGATGTCACAGCTAAAGATGAAAGATAAGTCTGCCCCTGACTGTCATGCACCTCCAGATGCATCTCAGAGAACAAAGTCATGAGCTGCCACTCACCACTGGCCTCCTGCACTGCCTGTATCTGAGTCTGCCTGCTCAGTGCATCAACTACTGAAATACCTTTACCAGGTCTATAGGCAAGCTGAAAATCGAAGGACTGTAGGTACTCAACCCACCTTCTCTGACTCAGATTCAGGTCACGCTGAGTAAAGATATACTTGAGGCTTTTGTGGTCGGTGAAAACCACGAAATGCTCTCCCAATAGATAGTGTCTCCAATAGCGTAACGCATGCACAACTGCAGCCAACCCGAGATCATGTGTCGGGTAATTCCGCTCATGTGGCCTCAACTGCCGAGACCCGTATGCAACAACTCAGTCAACCTGCATCAACACTGCTCCCAACCCAATCCCTAATGCATCACAGTAAACTGTATAGCTCTTCCCCTGCTCTGGGAGTATCAGGATGGGTGCTGATGTCAACCTTCCCTTCAGGTCCTGAAAAGCTGCCTCGCAAGCTTCTGACTAAACGAACTTCACCCCCTTCTTAGTCAGACCCATCAACGGTGCTGCTAAGCTGGAGAAGTCTTGTATGAAGCGTCTGTAGTAACCAGCTAGCCCCAAGAAACTCCGTATCTCAAACACGTTCCTAGGCTGCTCCTAGGAAACTACTTCTCTCACCTTCTCTGGGTCTACAGCAACTCCTGCCTCTGAGATGATATGACCCAGGAAGTGAATCTGGTCCATCTAAAAGTGTCACTTAGAGAGCTTAACATATAGTAGATACTCTCTCAGTGTACTCAATACGATCTCAAGATGGGTGGCATGGTCGTGTAGAGTGCGAGAGTACACCAAGATGTCGTCCACGAATACTACCACAAAAGAATAAAGATACTGATGGAACACATGATTCATCAGATCCATGAAAACTGTTGGTGCGTTCGTGAGTTCGAACGGCATAACCATATACTCATATAGACCATATCCGCTCTGAAAAGCTGTAAGTGGTACATCCGATGGTCTCACGCGCAGCTGATGATATCCTGACCTCAAGTCAATATTCGAGAACACTCGTGCTCCACGAAGTTGATCAAAGAGATTCTCAATCCTCGACAAGGGATATCGGTTCTTAACTGTCAACTGGTTCAGCTTCCGATAATCCACGCAAAGTCTGAGGGTACCGTCCGTCTTTTTCGCAAAAAGGATCAGCAGACCCCAAGGAGAAGTACTGGGTCAGATAAAACCCTTTGTCTATAACTCCTCTAACTACCTCTTGAGCTCCTGTAACTCAGGTGTAGCCATCATATAAGGAGGAATAGACACCGGTTCTACTCCTGGAACAAGCTTGATAGAGAAATCCACCTCTCGCACTAGAGGTAGACCTGAAAAGTTGTCCGGGAAGACATCCCTGAAACAATCAACCACTGGAGGGAAATCCTTCTGACAAGTCCCCGAATCATCCAGATATAGGATTGCAATCTGGGCTGTGACTCCACCTCGCCCATGATTCTTGGTCCAGCTCGACTCGCCCGAACATCCCATTCGCCCTTGTATAGAAACTATCTTCCCTCTGGTGACGTGTAACGCACCCTACGACGATAGCAGTCTACAAAGTCTCAATAGGGAACCAACCAGTCCATCCCGAGAATGACATCATAGCTCGTCATCTCCAAGACAAAGAGGTCCCAAAGGAAGTGACACCCACCGACCTAAAGGGGGAACTCCTTGCACTAACACACACCAGCCGTTCTAGTCCCCAACGGAGTGTCTAACATCATGATATCAGAAGACAAAGAAACACAGAGCCCAAACCTCTCCACAATGGGCACAGATATGAAACTATGTGTAGCACCCATATCGAAAAGTACTAAAGATAAGACAGAAGCTACTATAATTGTACCTCTGACTATAAAAGGTCTAAGATCCTGCTCCTGCTGGGTCTGTTGCACTGCATATGCCTGCCCAATGTCGCGGCCCTGTGACACAGCCTGGCTACCCTGGGCTGTCCCGCCCTACTGCCTCTGAGATCCTGGTGTTTGGCTACCATGACCACGACTACCATCCCGGCCTATATGCTATGATGTATTCCGATTCCCTAACTGGTAACAAGCCACTGGTCCCGCTCCCGCATACAAAGTCTGCACATTACCCCTCTCAATAGTCACTGAAGGAAACGCCCTGCAAAAGCACTGTAGATGACCCATATTGCCACAAGCTCGGCACTTCAATGGGTCTCGTGGACACTGTGGTCTCTTGTGCCCATCTCTACCACACTGGTAGCACTTGACCGGGCCACCTGAAGAAACTGTCTGGCTCATACTGCCACCCTGAGAGAAGTCCATCTGTCTCTTCCTCTTTCCAGTAGAAATAGTACCAGTAACCGGTGCTAAACCACCCTGGACCACACCACTAGATTCCTGCAGGTTCCTCTTTGTAATCAGCGCCTGGTTCAAAATATCATGTACTGAAGGCAACCTGAAAACATTCACCAGCGCTCAGATGTCATAACGAATATACTCAAAACTTCGGGCTCTCGACGTCTCATCACCCACCAGCATGGGTTAAAAACGCGGAAGCTCGGTGAAACGATCATAATAATACATCACCGACATAGCTCCATACTACATATTCATGAACTCTCGAGCTCTATCTTCCCTCAGCATCTATGGGAAAAAGAAGTCATAGAAGACTGCCTGAAAATCTTCCCACGCCATGTCTCTGTGATGCTCTGACTGTGTGGTACCATCCCACCACCTCTTGGTGGAATAACGCAGAATATAAGTCGTGACCTTGACCCTCTGCCCAGGTTGCATCTCAAGATGCTCGAAAATAGTTTGCATCGATCCTAGACAAGACTCCGCAGCTTGTGGTCCGCCATCCCCTGAAAACTTAGGCGGATGGTACTGCTGGAAGATACGTGTCATCCCAGTCATAGATGTGGTAGCCTGCGTTTCCCATTGAGAGGTCTTCATAAACCTCCTGAAGCCTTCACAGAACTGTGCATCCATGCCTCTATCAGGTATAACGGTTGGCGCCGCATCTAGCTCTGCTGGAGGATCAACTGGTAGCCCATGGCCCACCATCTCCGGAGTATAATCGTCGACACTCTCCTAGTGAAAAATGTGCGGACATCGAGGCAACATGACACTACATGGTCAAAATCATGCCTTAGATTCAAGATTTATCAAGACTAAAAGCGAAGGAACCATGAAGGGAATAAGTGGAAGAAGGCATTTCAAAATTTGAAAAACAAGACTATAAGGCGTGTACACTGACTACACTGCGTGTACCTGACTTCTCTTCCCCTGTATGGGTCCTTCAACATTGCTAACCCACATGGCTCCCATTGAACAAAACTACATGGCGTGTATAGAATCTACACGGCATGTATGGTGTAATTTTCCAACTTCCCGTGTCATCTATGACACGACTGACTACTCGGATTGAAACTACACGGTGTGTTACACCCGAACACGGCATGTATGTCGCCCCATTTCCCTAGCCACATGGCTGACACCACATGGTTTGTCCTCAGACAAGACTACACGGCATGTCCCATAGGTACACGGTGTGTTCAAAGAGGGGTGACATCGGCCCGTGTTGTTAGTTACACAGCCGAGTCCCCATGTCAGACTACACGGTGTGTTCATCATTGACACGACATGTTCTGTCAAAGAGTTCACCATCCCGTGTGGTTAGTTACACGGTCGGACTCTGGGTCAACACTACACGGCATGTATATACTCTATACGGCGTGTTTTACCCATCTCTTCACTTCCCCGTGTCACCGCCACACGGTTTGTGACACGGGAAGAGACAACACGACATGTATTCAGGATACACGATGTGTACTCAAAAAGTTCATTCTTCTTCCCGAACAGAAGAACATACACGGCATCTATAAAGTTCTACATGGCATGTATACTGGGTTTCTAGACAGTATGCCTCAGAAACTTCCCTGGAACCCAGAAAACACCAAAAAACAGCACCTAAGTGTCAAATTCCGACCCGTGAGGGCCTATACTCCACACAAATCAAAGTTTGACATCTTATCTGTGTTATAAAAAATAAAAAGTCAATGGTCCACCAGATTCCGTTTGATGGGGGCCCATGCTCCCCAAAAACAAAAGTTTGGCGTCTATTATATCAACCATCTCGAATAAAATTACCCTATCACATAGCAATTATTTATCAAAGCAGCTATCACAACAGCATGTTTTTTTAGCACAACAACTATCACAACAACATGCAATTTCTAATGCACCTACATGGCATGGAAACTATGCATGGAATGTGATCACTAGCATGGGAATATATGATGCATGAGACGGAATACCCTCATCTCATCGGGGTGAAAATAAATAGAACCCATAGATAAAATATAACAGCACAATCCCAAGTGCGTCACCCATCAGTGAAATCAGATCAACTGTAAAATTCGAAAAATCAAAAGAATTTCAATATATGAGGTAGAATGGATTTTCCATGTATATGGGTTAGCTACGCCTGGGCAGAGCTTATTACCAACTACTATTCGTCCTATCCCTGACTACGGCTCCAAATAGTAAGTCAAAGAAAAGAACCCCTCTGATACCACTTTGTAAAGTCCCGGACCCGGGTGCCACTCAAAAGGTGCCCTGAACCCGGTTCACCACGTGACCTCAAGCGCATTTCCCCAAACGCCAGAGGCTACTGACTAGCAGCAAGGGCCCAGGTCTGATAGTGGGGAAACCATGTCCTCATTTGTCAAAGTGTAGCATAGCGGAATACAAAATTAATCATACAACGACAGCGGTAGCAATAAACCATGCACGTTTAAAGTAAACAAGTGCAGTAAAAGATAACCATCCAGATAAATATAGATATGATGCAACATGTCTATATTATATAAAAACATCTAGAACATTTTATACATCAGTACCGTACAACAAAATACAGAGTATAGCGGAACAAAACAAAATAGATGGCGGTGGAATCGCGAGCCTAGGCTCAGTCCCATGCCCTCATACTCCATAGCAACAGTCAAGTACCTGTATAGGGACTCTTGCCCCTATCCACACCTACAGAAACGTAATCTATTTGGGCCAAAACGCATGACCCAAACAGGGTGTGAGAAATATATCTCAGTAGGCACCCACCAAAGGCCCGTGCCTAACTGCGTGTAAGCATGAAACAACAGTGTGCAGTAGTAAAATGAAATAAAGTAAGCAGTACTAACAAGTAACCAACTTAACCAGTTATATTTCCATTTTAATATTCATTTAATCCATTTAATATAAGAAATAACCATAGTGCATTTCGAAGTAAACAGTAAACGTCCTCAGACAACCAAACCTTACCCTTAGGTAATCAGAATCAAACCCGCAGGTATAGCCCTTAGGCATAACAGAAGTTTCCCTCAGGCGTACGAAGTGTATCCCTTAGGCATAGAAGTCAAGCCCTCTGGCACGAAAGGTTTCCCTCAGGTGAAATAACTACAGCCCTCGGGCTAAATAGTGCAGTGCCCACAGGATAATCACAACAACACCCTTAGGATAAACAGGTAATCGGGTCATGCCCAACATATAAACAAGCAGTAAACAAGAAATTACTCTCAAGGAAATTCTAGAATTACTACTTTAAAAGTATACCCTCGGGTATCCCGGCCAAATGGATAAACAGCGGAACACACCCCCAGGGTGGTTCCAGATCAAAGCAACGAACCCAACCAGCATTTTGTTATCATAATTAAATCACCTTTTCAATTCTAGGTATTTAATATAGCAATGGACTCAGCCACATGACACCCCCAACATGGGCTTGTGGCAAAAAAACGAACAAAACACACAACAGTTGGAAAGATTAACACCAAACCACCTACCTTATAGACCAACGAGCGCTATACAACAATGTCGATTCCAGAAACTCCCAGGAACGGTGTAGATCTGACGTAGAAGATAAACCATTCAAACTCAAATAACTCACATTCGAGAAAGAATTGGTAAGGGATACTCCAGGATAAGGAAGGGCTTACCCGCGCGGTTCCAAAGATATCGTATGAGCCGGATTTGGATTCCAGACGTGCGCTCGACGGATCTCCCAAGGTCCGGCCTCCCTCTCCCACTCTCCCTTCCGGTTCTAATCCAATCCTATGAACAGGGTTGTCTACTTCCCATTTAAGCGAAAAAAACAAAGTACACGGCGTGTAATTCTGAGTACACGGCGTGTACTTCTTTCATTTAATTGTTCCTCTGGTGGCACCACCACACTGTTCATCCATCGACATGAGTACATGGAATGTACTCCTAAGTACATGGTGTGTACTATTTCCAAGCTGTCGGTTGCTCCACCGCCTTACTGTTTTGGCCTGCCGACTGACTACATGGCGTGTAAAGGACCACTACACGGCGTGTAGTCAGTTCTTACACCCTTCTTCACTGACATGGCTACACGCCCCGTATACCCATCCCACACGGCCAAAAGTACACGGCGTGTGGAAAAGTACACGGCGTGTAGTTCCAAATTTTAGGATTTTTCCCATTTTCCATTTTTTCTCAAAAACACTGCAGGAAAAGAGAAAAGTAGAATCCCATACCTCAAAACTAAAAAGTGGTTTCTTACACACTTTACAAGGATACATTGGTTTCCCTTCTCCTTAGTGCAATCCCTATTTCACAACACTTACTTACACCTTGGATGGTAATAAATTAAAAAGTTCCCAGCTATATGTATCTAAACTAGATAACAAATAACCAACAAGTGAGAACATGGATATCCTCTTATAAATATATAAGTAGTACCTTTGATAAATATATAAGTTTAAACAGATGCATGGTATCAATCAATTTATTTTATAATGATGGAAACTTGTATTGTCACTGGGAATAATTTAATGAATATGTGTTAAATATATAATAGGTTACTAGTCTAGAAAATAATTCTCTTCATGGGATGAGTTGATCTCATATCCGATTGATTTCAATGTTAAATTTTATGAACTATAAATTCTTTATTATTACTAATCAACGTTAAAAAGAGGGTTTTGTAGAAAAAAAGTTGAAATTAATGCATTGGAAATGAAGAAGTTTTAGAATTTATTTTAATGAGGAAAAAATGTTTTTAAAGTGTAAATTGTTTATTATATGCATTAAATTCCATGGTATTGATGTTATATTTATAATAAATTTTAAAACCATTTTTTTTCAATAAATAATTATTATACATTAATTAAATAGATGTTTGATGTACTTGTATTTAATTTACTTGGACCCCTTACATAGATATATTGACATGAAAACCCTTAGTTATTATATGAGGACATGATTCTCCCTTATAAAGTTTAACTATATGCACATGGTGATCTCTTTAGTACCATATACATGAGGAAACGACACTCTCTAAGATATATACTCATTTGGACATGGTACTCCCTTAAATTCTAAACCTGTTAGACATAAATCCCCTGTGGGAATAGAATCTATAAGACATGGTGTTCAAAAGGAATTCACAAGTTTATATTTCTTTATATAAATTATTTTCATTCTATCTCGAACACAAACTGAAGCAATCCAAGATTAACCATCTATAATTTCAATATAAACAAAAAAATTTGTATCACTTACATACCGAATATTAAAATAAGATTCAAACAAACCACTAAACTATAGGGTATTATAGGATATGCAAGTGAGAGGTTGGCACAAAGAGATAGTGTTGGAGAAAATATTAATTTCATAAAATATACCTTATTTTTTTAATAAAAGAAACCTAAACTAGTTTATTGATATAAGATATGATGATTGATGTTGATTTTAAGAAAATTGAAAATCATGCTCAATAATTGAAAATATAGGTTCATGATTGATTAGGGCATAAAAATAATGATAAATCAATCATAGGTATCAGAACCAAGTTTAGTTTAATCCAATGGTCATGGTAAAGAACCCCAAAATCCCTAATGTTCCCTTTTCACAATTGTCATGTTACTTCAGTTATTCAATGACATGGTAACTCAGAACCATTTTAAACACGTAATATAATCCTCCCAACGGTCATCGTGTGAATCATTCACTATTCAATGCACTAAAAATATCACTCCTTCACCGATCATGAAATGGTCAGGAATAAAAAAGAGAAGAATAGATTTGATAAATTACAGTTACAGAAAAAGACCCAAATGAATTTCATTTAAAAATAAAGTACCTTAAACAATAAATCCCCCTTAATTACAATTTCTTTTCACAAAGTGTACCCCCTCATGCTAATCATTCGGGGGCAGGAAAATATAAACTCTATTCTACTAATAACGATAGAAATAGTCCTTGATCCCAGTGGTGGAGCCTCTTCAAATGAATCTTAGAGTGGAACCCTGACCTCTTCTGTTGGGAAAAAATTCATCAAGGTATCATTAAAGCATTTTTGAAGTGATTGTGTTTGTTGACAAAGTGGACATCTGTGTTGTGATTGTTGAAAGAGAAAACCATGGCATAAAAATTTGTTGACAAATGGGATTTCATGATGGGATGTCGAGTTCAAGGGATGTGGTTAATGATCCATATTTTATTCCAGAACACCAAAAAAGGAATGGTTGATCTGGAGGGGGTAAAAAAAAGAGAAGATACAAGGTGGCACCATTTTCTAGTGTTTGCCAAATTTTTTGGCATGAAAATCGACAAATGAAGAAAAGTGGTTTTGGCAAAGGGACTTGCACGCTGTTGTCTTGAAAGAGAGGAAACTTGCATGCCATATGATTTTCAAGATCAAAACATCAAAATATGGAAAAGGGAAAAGGGGTGCCCAAGTTTTAGGGTTGGTCGCGCAAGTGACTTGCATGGCAGAGTCTTGAGAATCGAGACTTGCGCGCCGAGAGAAGGCTTGTGCGATGTCGCACAGGGTGTCCAAATGCCTTTAAATAGAGGTCAAACCCTCCTCATTCAGGGAGATTTCAGCACTTAGATAAAATCAAAGCTCTCATCGCGCAAGCGTGGTGGTCGTGCAAGTGGTGGTGTGGTCGCGCAAGTAGAAGTTGTGTGCCAGTTGTTTGTTGTGCATCCAGACTGGTTTGGGCGAGGAAGGAAGGGAGTCGCCCAAGTTTTGAGTTGAAGAATGGGGTTTCATGCAAGTGGTTTGGTGATACTTGCGTGCCAGGTTTTGAAGAAGCGCGATAGTTTATGATTGTGTGCCAAAATTGGTTTGGGCGTAAAAGGGTGTGAGTCGCGCATGTTTGGAGTTACAGAAGCTAGTATCGCTCAAGTGGCTGAGGTAAATTTGTGCGCTAGTCTTAACTTGAACACTGAGACTTGAACGTTGTCTTGGAGAGCGGCGCCCGGTATGGTTGAATCATGGAAGTGATTCAGGGATACGTGAAAGCTGGAAGATTTCTTATACCTTCAGTGAAAAATGAGATTCATCTATAGGTGAAAGTTGGGCTTCAACAGAGCATCTACAAACAACAGAGGATGTATTCATTTGTAATAATGAAGAGACCTACAGGTCTATAAACTATGTGTGGATCCTTTCTAGATTAGTGAGCAAAGGAAGAAGAAGAAGGTGATCCTTTCCTCCGACAGTGATCTAGAGAGAGAGAGACAGGGAGTCACCCTTGGGAAAGCAGTGAGTTGACCCTAAACATTGTAAAGGAAGTGATCCTGGAAATAGAAGTGATATATCCCAAACTTTGTAAATAGAAGTGTGGTTTTAGTATATTTTTTACATCGACACATCGTCGGTGTATGCTCCTTGGACGTAGACCAGTGAGGGTGAACCAAGTAAAAATCGTTGTGTCATGTGCATGCTTTAGTTTCTATTTATACTTTGCTGTAGGAAAGAGAGAGAAGAGAGTCTTTCTTAATAGCGAGAAGAGATCAATAGGGGTAGTTGTTTTAATCTGTCATACCCTGATTCACCCCCCCCCCCCCCCTCAGGGTATCTAACCTAGTGAACCTAACAATTGTTATCAAAGGGAAAGTTTAATATCTGTAATTATCTCTCAAATGGAGTTTACTAATCATAAATGGATTTCGATCTCCGACGGGAAAAATTTTCAGCTATGGAAGAATCGGATGAAACACTACTTCTGATCTTTGGGAATGTATGTGTTCACAGAAGCAATGCATGGTATAAGAGCTGACATCAATAGTGGGGCTTTATCAGAAGCTGAGCGAAGAGAATTGGATTCTGACGCCAAGGGAATAAATGCTTTAGGGGGATCCCTATCCAATGCTATCTATACGAAGGTGATGTCATGTAAAACATCACATTCCATGTGGGAAAAGCTTTTGAATATATATTAAGGAGATACAAAGGTCAGAGAGGCAAAGCTACAAGTTCTATGGAATAAGTATGAAGATCTGAAAATGAACCTGAATGAGTCTGTTGATGGATACTTTGACAGGGTAAATGTTGTTGTGGAAGATATACGAGGTCTGGGAGAAGTCATTGAATACATACAAATCATAAAGCGCATCTTGAGGAAACTTTGACCTCAGTTCAATCTGAAGGTTTTAGTACAAGAAGATAAAGATCCAAAGTAGCTACCACTGGACAATTTGCACAGTGACTTGGTTGTATATGAAATGAGGAACGATGATAACGAGGCTGTGGAAAATGGGAAATCCAAAGAGGTGGAATTTAAGGCCATGAAGAAGCTCACCAAAGAGGATTCTCAAGAAGAATAAGAGACTTAGGAGGTCATGTCATTCCTCTCCTCAAATATTCAAAGAGGAAAAGGAAATTTCGAAGGGAAACTTCCACTTGCTTGATTTGGATGTGGAAAAGTTGGTCATCTTACCACAAGGTGCCCCAAAATGTTTCAAGAAGAAAATGATAAAGATGAAGTTGAAATTACCAAGAAGAAATATGCATCCTATGTGAAAGGGAAGAAGCATTTCAAGAGAAATTTCTTCAAGAAGAAGAATCTTATTTCACAAGAAATAGACAGTTCTGATGAGTCTGAGGTTGAAGAGATTGAGGAGATCAAAAATTTCAAAGATCATGGAGAAAATGCTATGGTGGCAGTCATCGGTAGTTCTAAGGAGAAGAACAAAACCGAACGTGATGATGAAGAAGAAGAATTTGAAGGAATAATAGATATGCAAGCTGAGTTAGAGGATTCTCTTAAGTAGATAGATGTTTGGAGATCCAAAACAAACAAATCTAACAAAGTTGTTCGTGATGCCATACTCTATATGCAGTAGCAGGAAGAAGAGAAGTCTTAATTGATGGAAGAAATTGAGAAACTCAAGTTATCAACACTAGAGAACTCAGAATCAGTTAGTGAGTATAAGCTCAAGATTGAAGAACAGAAAAGGGAGATCGAAGTCTAGAATAGAAAAGTGAAATATCAAGTCAAGTGTATCGAAGAACATGAAGAAGAAGTAGTCAGTCTACGACGAAAAATGAAGGATCAAGAAAAACTCTTTAACCCAAGTATGATATCAGAAAAGTAGGTCATTCAGAAGACAAAAAAGACGAAAGATGAGGCTAGTAGTTCTGTAGGAAAGAAGCATCAATTGAGGTTAGATGTTAAGGCTGGTTTAGGGCTTGATCAGAAACAAAAATCTGTGAAAATTGAAGTCAGACCACAAGAACCCATCTTGAGAATGAAGGATGATTTGGGAACAAAGAAAAATCATAATATTCAGAGATCCCAAGGGGAAACTCATAGTGAATAAGTAACATGAAGTAATGCACATTAGATCAGGTGTTATTGTTGTAAAAGATGGGACATTCACAGTATGTGTGTTCCATAGCCAAGTGATATCAAAGGGAACAAGAACAAAGGTGGAAGCCAAATAGAGAATGGTTTTCCAGAACATATTTCTATGGAAACTATTTTTGGTGTGGAGGATTGGGGCACATGGCTAGGTATTGCACTTAAACCATACAGAGGAATGTTCCAAAGCAGAATCAAAACGTTGTCAAGTAGCAGATCAATAAACCAACAGGTGAGTTAAAAATGCATAATAGATTTGCGTCTTTTCAAGATGAAGATGGTCTATCATACTCTAATAAAGAACATAAGTCTCAATCTATTCCGATTTTGAAGGCAAAAATATGGACCAAGAAGAAGAATAATGAGAAGGTTGTGGTGGCAAAAAATGCCCTTAAGTCATCAGATCACTCTGTTGTGTGGATCCTTGATAGTGGTTTCACATATCACATGATAGTTAAGAATGATCTTGTTTCAGGCATAAAATATGACAAATAAGGAGTTGTCAAATTTGGAAATGATGAAGGCATGAATATTGTTGTCTCAGTAAAGGCCATGTTTGGGGGCAAAGATATGAGACGTGCGGGTGTCTTAGTAGTAGAAGGCCTCAGTCACAATCTGCTCAGCGTCAGTCAACTATGAGACTCAGGACATTCCATAAAGTTTACTAAGAAGGTGTGTATTTTCAAAGGAAGAGATGGGACAATGGTTTTACAGGGAAAAATAAACAAAGGGAAATCTCTACCTTGTAAGTGGAGAAGATGATATATGATTTTTTTTCCAGAGATGAAGAAAACAAATTGTGGCATAAACGACTTGGTCATCTATGTCATCTCTAAAAGATTTGGTAAAGTTTGAAGTAGAAAGAGACCTCCCTAAGCTATCACGTGATCGTACAAATACGTGTGATGCCTGTAAACAAGGGAAAATCCTTAGAAATATGTACAAAGAAAAGGAAAAGAAGTCAATAAGAGTGTTTGAAATGGTGCATGCTGATGTCTGTGGACCTATTTCGACAAGAACCATAGACGGGAAGAGGTATTATGTTCTTTTCAGTGATGACTATAGCAGAATGGCATGGGTATTTTTTATTGTCCATAAGTCTGATGTGTTCAACTACCTAAAACAGTACCGAAGAGAATCTTAAAGGATGCTTGGATAGAAAATTCTGAAGTTTCGTACAGACAATGGTATAGAATTCACAAACAATTAGCTGGAAGAATATCTCAAGAAACATGGGATAAGGCATCAAGTTTCTTCAGTAAGAACTCCCCAATATAATGGATTGGTTGAAAGGAGAAATCGGATCATCAAAAACATGGCTAGAACAATGCTTATAGAAAAAAGACCAACCAGATAAGTTTTGGAAGGAAGTAGTATTGACATCAGTCTACATTTCTAATAGGGTTATGTTGTGTCCGAAGGAAGGAAAGACTCTATATGAAATGTGGTACGGAAAGAATCCAAAAGTGAAATACTTTCAAATATTTGGAAGTAAGTGCTTCATTATCAACAAATAAAAGCATCGGAAGTTTGAATCACTTGGAGATAAGGGAATATTTATGGGCTACTGAGGAAAAAGAAAAGCATACAAATGTTTTAACAAGAGGCTGGGAAAAGTAGTTGAGAGAAATGATGTCACTATTGTGGAAAATGAAGAGAATATTCAACAGTAGAGTGAACAGTTTCTTAATGAAAGTGATGAAGAGGATAGTAACACAGGAGGAGAAAAAGTGGCAGATGTTGACTTAGAATAAGACACTGATTATAAACAAGAAAGTTTCAAGTCTGTGTCTATAAGGAGGCCAAAGAGCTGAGCTGAAATTGATAGGCAGAATATCATTGGTGATCTGACAACTCCAGTTCAGACAAGAATAATTAAGTCATTGCAGCAGACATCTTTCCTATCTCAGGTAGAGCCGAAATGCTTTTCTGATGTTGCTGAAGATGAAAACTAGGTTCAGGATATGAATGAAGAGCTTGATCATAATGAGAAGAACCAGACATGGGAGATTGTTTCGAGACCAGCAGATAAGAATGCCATCGGGACTAAATGGGTCTTTCACAACAAGATGAATGAAAATGGCATAGTGGTTCGAAACAAACCACATCTAGTTTGCAAAGGATACTCCCAGATAGAGGGAATATATGTTGATGAGACATTTTCACCTATTTCAAGGCTGTAGACAATAAGATTATTCCTAGAAATTGCAGTGCAACAGAAGTTCAAAGTGTTCTAGATGGATGTCAAATCTGTATTCTTGAATGGATTTATAGAAGAGGAGGTGTATATTGAGCAGCTAGATGGTTTTCTCATTCATGAGGATGAGAAAAAAGTTTTCAGACTGAATAAGGTGTTTTGTGGGCTAAACAAGCACCAAGAGCATGGTACTCAAGGCTTGATCAGTACTTGAAGAAGCTTGGTTTCCAGCATGAGGGAGTTGATTACAATCTCTATTTCAGCAATGACAGTAATCAAAGGATGATGATGTTAGTTTATGTTGATGACATAATTTTTGGCAGATCAGATGAAGCTCAGTGCAGACAGTTTTCTGAATTCATGAAAAGTGGGTTTGAAATGCCCATGATTGGTGAGCTGACATTTTTCCTTGGTTTACTGGTGACACAAGGAAGTAATGGCACTTTCATTTCTCAATCCAAATACTCCAAGGAGGTTCTAAGAAGGTTTGGAATAGAGAATTCCAAGGAGATTAAGACTCTTGTTGCTACCTGGATGAAATTATCAAAGGATGAGGATGGAAAGACAGTTAATATCATAGAATACAGGCAGATTATTGGAAGTTTTTCATACTTGACTGCAACAAGACCTGACATTGTTTTCTCCACATGCCAAGCAGCAAGATATCAGAGTAATCCCAAGGAAATCCACATGCTAGTAGTAAAATGAATATTTCAGTATATCAAGGGCATGGTGGTCTTTGTCTTGACATATAATAACAAATCTTAGATAGAGTTATTGGGATATACTGATGCTGATTGGGCCGGTTCAGCAGATGACAAGAAATCAACATCTGAAAGTTAATTATATCTTGGTGGACTATGTATTGATTGGTTAAGAAAGAAGCAGGATTGTATTTCATTAAGCACCGCAGAAGCTGAGTATATTGCGGCCACTCAAGCTTGCACACAGTTATTATGGATGAAGCAGTAGCTTGAAGATATGGGAGTTGAAGTGAAGTCTCTGATCAGAATCCAGTGTGATAACTTAAGTGCTATCAATCTTAGAAAAAATCCCATCCATAATTCAAGGAAAAAACACATTGATATAAAGTGTCATTTTATCAAGGAGAAGGTTGAGTAGGGAATCGTGAAGTTGGATTATGTGCCTACAAAGCTTCAGGATGCAGACATTTTGACAAAGGCCTTACCCAAGGAAGCTTTTGAGAGACATTTAATGGCTCAGAGATTTCATGTGACTCCCCACACTTGAAAGATTGTGGACGTGGAACTCCCCCTCTCCCCGAGGTATGATGTTTGTTTTTCCCTAATGTGGTGATATGCTTTCTCTACTCTATTACAGACTGCAAAGGAGTGACCTTTGGGTTCTTTGACAAAGGGGGAAAATAGTGATTGTTCAAGGGGAGATAGTGTGTCTATTTGAAAAATCATGAAAAATAGGTGGAGAAGATGACAGGTAGATAAGAAAGATAGGGGGAGTATTAGATATTACAATTCTAGAAATGATCAATCAAAGAACAGATATCACGACAGTTGAGGATTGTGATAAAAGTAGAAGAGTGGTGTTGGAATTCGGTAAGAATATTTCCAAAAATTGGTATCATTTTGGTGTCAATAGAGGGTATCAGAGTTGAAGTGATTCATTGATGAACTTTTCGTTTACTCTTGTTTCTCACGCTGATCATTGCTCATGTGGGCTTAGAGTATGTGCTGAGTAAATCCTTGATTGCTATCAGAATCGCAATAGGTTAATAGTGGTTGAAGAATTAACAATGTATTTTTTTATGGAAGACTTTTCAACAAACCCAAAGGGGGGTATTTTTGGGAATAAACCCCTCAAGGTATCATTGAATCATTTTTGAGGTGATTGTGTTTTTTGACAAAGTGGACATCTGTGTTGTGATTGTTGAAAGAGAAAACCATGACATACAAATTTGTTGACAAAGGGGATTTCATGGTGGGATGTAGAGTTCAAGGGATGTGGTTAACGATCCATCAAAATATGGCAAATAGAAAAGGGGTGCCCAAGTTTTAGGGTTGGCCACGCAAGTCACCTGCGCAGAAGACACTTGCGCATCGAGACGTGCACACCGAGAGGAGACTTGCGTGCCATCGCGTAGGGTGTCCAAATGACTATAAATAGAGGTCTAACCCTCCTCATTCGGGAAGAGTTCAACACTTAGAGAAAATCAGAGCTCCCATCACACAGGTGTGGTGGTCGGGCAAGTGGTGGTGTGGTCGGGCACGTAGAAGTTGTGCGCCAGTTGTTTGTTGCATGTCCAGTGTGGTTTGGACGAGGAAGGAAGGGATTCTCCCAAGTTTTGAGTTGAATAAGGGGGCATTGCGCAAGTGGTTTGTGACACTTTCTCACAAGGTTTTTAAGAAGAACAAAAATTGAGGATTGCATGCCAAAATTGGTTTGGGCATAAAAGGTTGTGAGTCGTGCAAGTTTGGAGTAGCAGAAGATAGTGTCGCGCAAGTGGTTGAGGTGAACTTGCATGCCAGTTTTAACTTGTATGCCGAGACTTGCATGCCATCTTGGAGAAGGGAGCCACGTATGTTTGAAGCACGACAATGATTCAGGGATGCATGAAATCTGGAATATTTCATTATACCTTCGGTACAAAGTGAGATTCATCTACGGGTGAAAGTTGGACTTCAACAGAGAATCTATATACAATAGAGGATGTATTCATTTGTGATAATGAAGAGACCTACAGGTCTATAAACTGTGAGTGGATCCTTTCCAGAGTAGTGAGCAAAGGAAGAGGAAGAAGGTGATCATATCCACCAGTAGTGAGCCAGAGAGAGAGAGATATGGAGTGACCCTTGGGAAAGTAGTGAGCTGACTCTAAACATTGTAAAGGTATTGAGCCTAGGAATAGAATTGATCTATCCCAAACTTTTTAAACAGTAGTGCGCTTTTAGTAGACTTGGTACATCAGCACATCATCAGTGTATTCTCCTTGAACGTAGCACATTGAGGGTGAACCAAGTAAAACATTGATATGTCTTGTGCATGCTTTAGTTTCTATTTACACTTTTCTGCATGAAAGAGAGAGAAGAGAGTCTTTCTTAGTAGCGAGACAAGATCAATAGGGGCAGTTGTTTTAAGCTGTCATACCCTGATTCACCCCCCTCTCGGGGTATCTAACCTAGTGGACCTAACATCTTCTTTACAGACTTTCCTATGGATCAAGTATCATTTAATGGCATTTAGGATGGGTCAAAAGGTGGTAATAAGTGGGTATTTGGACATAAAATAGGTCCAGACATCAAGATATGTGGAATCTGGATGTTTTTGGTCCATCCCAACATTTACACATCATGTAGTGACTGAACCACTTGTAAATGTTGCAAAATTTGTACCAAATTCATTATCTACATCAATTCACAATTTTTAATAATTAAATGACATATAAAGTAAATTTTTTTCTTCTAAATCCTTGTTTCTACTTAGTTCTTTAGTTTTATGCCCTCGAAATGATCTATGATCATCCATATTTGTGGAAAACCTTCTTTTAAGTGTAAATCCTGATTGTTTCAACTCCTTTTTTTCATCTCCCATAACTTATAGAACGTAGAAAAAAAAATAAAGAAAAGATAAAGTGTAAAAGCATGCATTAACAATTAAATCATAAAAATTAATACATTTTATTTTCAAAAATGAATACAATAAATTCACTTATTACCCATGTCGTTCAGTCATTAATCATTTATATAAGGACCCAACATTAAAAATTATATATTCTAGTGAATTTGGACTAGAATTAAATTTATCTCATTTCCAAATATCTTTTATGTATATTGGTTTATAGAGTTAGGAAAAACTCTTACAAACTAAGCTCATTCATTACAAGTGGAGACTTATATACAGTATCCAATTTATCATAAAATAAAATTATTTAAAATAAAAAATGATTTATTTTCATGATAAATTTTCATAATTTTATTCATGGCCTCATCCTTATTCTTAATATCCCTAAAACATTGCCAAAAACTTTTTAAAACGTAGTATAAGAACAAAAATATCAGTAAGAGACATAAAAAAGAAAAAAAGAAAAAAAATCATAAATATTTTTAAAAAATTCCTTCTTCAAAATAAAAAATGGTCTCAAAATAAAAAAAAATTACTACCCAATAAATTAAATTTATACCTAAGGTTATCCATAAAACATCTCATAAGATGACATAAAGGAAAAATAAAAACTCAAAATGTCTTCATTAAATTTTTTTTGAAAGTTATAACATTCAACTATAAAACATAATCTCTTATCTTACATTATGAAATCAAAATTTTCCTAAACAACCCATAGCAAGCACACATAAAAATTAAAGGTAACATACGACACCATTTTCATATCATTATTATATATTCTTTATCTCTCATGACTATACAGGGAGTAACCAATATAGTTACTTTTGGAATAATCATCATACTATATTCCATAATCTCTTTAGAGAAACCACATTGGTTAATTCCATATCTTTATAAAATGTATTGGATATATATAACGGGATCACTCTCCATTTGTTTAAAATGAAACCACCAATCCTCATAAAAAATTCCAATGGACCATAACATAATCATAACACATAATTCTTTCATAAAAAACATTCTTAAGGAAAATAACCTTTCCATTTTTAATACACATTTGTTTTTTAAAAAATTTGTCCACTTAAAAATGAAAACATTTTATTTAAAAGAAACTTTTAAAATTTTAAAGAAATCTTCAAAAAAATTAGGTGTCATGAAATTGGGAAAATTGTCTCATTCCATATAATTTTAAAAACATTAATTTTTACTTTTTAAAAATAATCAGTAAAAAATACTTTTAAAATAAAGTCCATTAAAAATATTATATCATTAAAGTGAGAATTAATAAAATAATCAATTATATTTATCAGATTTAAATCCACATAAAACATTTTTAAATATAATATAATATAATAAAAATTAATTTCACACATAATCTTATCACAACATAATCAATAATGTATAAGTTTAAATCAATGAAGGGAAATTGAGTTAGAAATTCCCTTATATTGTGCTTTCCTTTAGTTTAACATGCATTAACCTTCAGTATAATGGTTTAAATAAAGTTATTAATTCATACCAAAATGATATCCATATTTTTAACATCATATATGATCCTATTATATCATTATATCACTTTTTTTAATAATATTTCATTAATCTCTTATTTCGGTTATTAACTGCTTCATTTACAAATGCATGTTTTTCATGTAAGTCATGGTACTTGTGAATATGATATAGTTCAATCATCTAAAGAATGATATTAATTTCATATATATCATATTTATTCATTATATATATTTTTATAATAATTCTGGAATTTTGGATATGGAAAATGAGTCGCATAATTTCATAGAGATGTCAGGCCTTATGTACGCACGAGTGAAGATATCATTCATATAATTGTTAAAATTATAAGGAAGTGGGTAATGTATTAATTTTCCAGAATTAATATCATTTCATAATTACCATATCTATCCACTATTTCTATTAGTATAACCATCCTAGTAATGTAGTGATGAAAAATGAATTACACCACCGTGTGGAGACGGTAAGTCGTACTTACGCAAGCATGTTGATTCTCTTTTTTATAAGATGGATAAAAGGTGGAATATGGTTATCACATAATCATAATAACATATTAACATTTATATTATAGTAAATTTATTAATTTATCATGAAAAAAAACCATTCAGAGGAAGTATAAGAAGAAATAAACTTGAAAGTGTCGGTAAAGATGATTATCTCTTCTTCAGTGGAATTCCTTTGGATAACATCTTAAGATATATAGGGTTGGTATTTTGGAAGGATTGGAACCTCTAGAACTTGTATGATAATTTTGGGAAGAAAAATTTTAAGGTCATGGTCAAGATAAATGGATCAATGTGGTGTGAATAAGTGAGGGAGGGCGTGCCCTTTTACAAATGAGGTCAAGGGAGCTTTTTGAATTTCTCAAAATATTAAATTATAAGAAATTAATTCATCCAGAAAAATGCCTCTAAAAGGTAATTTATTTGAATATAATATAGTATAGGGTTGTAATATCCTAAACCAATAGTATTCAGACAATTTTATGTGTCATTTTTTAAAATATATTTTTTATTAACCCCATGGTTAATTATTTTTGACCTTAACAGTGGTAACTGTTATTTTAATTATAAAGGGTTAATAATGTCACTATAAATGAAAAAAGACTCAAAAAGGATCATTAATGATTTAATCAACTGTATTTCAATAACATGGATGAATAGAGTTTTTTATGAATTTTTAATAATTTAATTTTTTTAAATTATCATTAATGCTGATTTTTTATGCTATTATTTTAATTTGACTTCAAATAAATCAAGAAAAATAGGGAATTTGAATATAAGGTTTTCAAAAATATCCAATATATCATATATATCTATAATAATTAATTATAAACATTTAATAATCCAAAATATATCAAAATTAATATTTTCTAGAAGTAAATATTTTATTTTTCTATTATAATTAAATAAATATTGTATTAGCATTTCACAAGTATTTAATATAATTATATAATACATAAAAATAAAAAATAAATTTATAAAATAAAAATAATTCCATTGAGATCAATTTAGAATTTTATTTTTGTTCATATATTTATTTTTTCCCCATGTAGACACATAAAAGATATTAAATACAAAGAGAGTGACATTTTGTAACCATCTTTCATTTAAATAATATATAATTTATTTTCAGGGACTCTTTTCCATTAAAAACTAAAATTAAATATTATGGTTTTAATGGTTGAATAATATTTATCCCATAATATTTTTGGACTTTTTTAGGTCATGGTTATACCCTTATCTTTTCGTTTTAAACCTTATTTAACCCCAAAAACTCTTACTGTGACAACATGGATGTTTACAATTTGATGGTTAATATAGTTACTAAAAACTACCAAAAGACTCATTAATATATCATGGGTAGAATTTAAAACAATATCCCAAATAATTTTCTTAATTTAATATTTTAATTCATTTTATATCATTTAATAAAATATTATTTACTATAGAATATTCATAAGGTCAATTTTAAGGACTATTCATTACTTTAACATTAATAATACGAATATAAATTTCTTAATTAAAACAAACTATTCTATTAAATCCATAAAATATAAAGGGTGTATATAGAATTCATGGATCACCTTTAATATATCAAATTATGTTTTTTTAAATATTTTTATTATAATTTATTTGATTTCTCCATTAACGAAATATTTAATGCATCATAATTATATGAGAATTTAAGGTAATTATTTCTTCCCTAAAAATTAAAAATAAATAAAAATTATGAAGATAAATATTTTATACTTTAAAATATTATTTAGGTTTTAACATATATTCTTGATGAACATATATTATAAATGTTTTACTTATTAAAAACAATAGTGTGATAAGTTTGACTTTTCTTAAAATAAAATATTATAAGGGACTTAATGTCAATGATGTGGCTCCAAATGTTCATAAATTTGGACCATTTATGATTTTTCTATAAAATTACTCATAAAATAAAATTTGTACAAGTTTTAGGGCAATTAACTAATCCTTATCATATTATTTTTACCCTTAATTACCTGATTTACCTCTAACCGTGGTAATAAAAATTACTAAGTTTACTATTCAAATTGTCCAACAATAAAAGAGACCTATTTAATAAATTTTTACCTATTTATTAAGAAAATGGAATCCATTTTTAAAAATTAAAAATATATAATTGGAAGAATTTAATTTAAAATTAAATATACAAAATTAAATTAAAACAAGTTTTCCATAAAAATACCATTTTTTATATAAAATGATTTTATACTAAATTTATGTGTAAAATTAATTTAAAAACCAAAATTGGATTAACAAAATTTAAAAGGAACTAATTAAATTTTTAAACTAATCCCAAACACAATTTTATCATGTAAGTAAAAAAACAATTTTCAAAATAAAACTAGTATTCTTCTCTATTCAATGAAAAAATAATATTTTCAAAAAATTCTAAAAAATTCATCCTAAGATAATTTTGACATGATAAAACCATGAATAAAATTAATTTTATAAAATAAAGTTTGTAATACATCCAGAAATTAATTATGATTTTCATTCATGAAAAGAAACAAATCCCATTTTTGAAGAAAATATATTTCTAAATCTTACAATTACATTATTATATTATTATTTTATAATAATTTAAAAATAAATTAATATTTGTTGGTAATTTTATATTTATTTAATAAATAATTTAATCATATTCATACCTGCTAATTTAATTCATAGGTTATAACAGACACAATTAAGTGAAAATATTTAGTAGTTTGTTAATGTTCGACGTGGTGTATCGTGTATGCTATTGAATATAGTATTTCCTTTTAAAACTAAGGATGTTAGATTCCACCACACCCCACCCCCTTAATAAATTGGTTCCTATATATTTTAACTTGAGATTAAAAACTAGGGGTTTCACTTTTCAACATACCTTTGTTGAAATCCCTCATCATAAAAATGACTAATAAAACTTTCATTTGATTATAGAGAAAATTAATTATAAAGGTCGTCTAAGATAACACATACTAGGTTTCCATGTGGAAAAAATGGACATGAAAGATAAAAATAACCCCAAATAACTAATAGAAAATGGCCATGACAAATTTAACCATCACAAAATTATAAATATGTCATAGGATAAAAATACCATTGATTTTTAGGTTAGAAAAGTATACGGATAGCATTTCTTATTTCAAGATTAAATTAATTCCAAGTCTAAGAACATAAGGAAATATAGTTACTTAAAAATAATAAATTCATCATTTAATTAATTTCCACCACAAAATAATCTTTTCCTTCAAATAATGAGTACAATTTTCTTTTTTAAGCCTAAAGCACTAGAATCTACTTCTATGGAAAAAAATTTAAAAAATGAAAACAATGTAGTCCTCCCATATTTATAAATTAACCAAAAAAATGTTTAGTGAAATACAATATATTTCCTTAAAATAATAATCCATTATATGAAAAAAATTAATTTAATATTCAAAATTCCAAAGTATTACCTAAATTTCAACATAGAACATTTGATAAATAATTGTCATTAAAATTCCTCAAAATAGTGAAAACTAATATTGAACCCCAAAATTTAGAAGGATTTGATCACATAGTCTTCCATTAATATCTTAATCACTAAATCATTTTACATTCTCATGGTTATCCCTATGATAAAACAAATGTTCCAAAAATCAACTTATTATTCGTCTATCAAATTATTTAACTAAAAAGATAAAATTCATACTAACTGGGACATCATGTAGGCTAGTGGTAGGTGATGCATCCTTGTAACTCTTTGGTTTTGGGTTCAACACTTGTGTCCTTTCTGTACATGACGGGTTTTCACCCATTCTGCATGTTTTCCTTTTTCTAAAACTAAATTAAAATAATCCTTATAAATTTCCTAAAACATCAACAAAAATAAATTCCCCTAAAATTATCATTAGGTGCCTTAAAATTTCTTAGCTAAAATCCTCAAAAGGGTTACCTAAGACATTATTCAATAGATCAACCTTAAAATTATAAACCCTTGATAATATTCTTAACTCTTAATAATACATCACAAGAAAAATCCTAATTTCTAAAATAGTCTTAACCCTTCTCTAATACCTATTGTAAGGAACTGACCTTAAAAATTTCATATTCTAGTGAGTTTTGAATATAATTCATTTTATTTTCTTCCCAAATTTCATATTGTTTTAAATTTTATTAAAATAAGGACAAACTCTAACAAATTGAACTCATACAATATAGATGGACACTTCTCTACAGTATCAATTTATTTCATAAAAAAAATACTTTAAAATAAAAAATGATTTATTTTCATGGAAAATCATATAAAATTTATTAATGACCTCATCCTTATTCTTACTCTCTCTTTAACTCTCTGAAAAAACATTTTAAAACTTGGAATGAGCACAAAAATCTCAATAATGGAAATAAAAAGAAATAAAGAAACCATTGGTCCATAAATACTAATAAAAATTTTCCTTATTCCAAATAAAAATTAGGATAAAAATAAGAATTTTATTAACTAATAAATAACCTTTTATGCCCAAATTTTTTCATTAAACATTTCATAAGAGAATATAAAAATAAAAATAAAACTCATAAATTTTTTATTAAAACATTCCAAAAAATTATAACTTGAAACCATAAAACATATCTTACCTTATAGAATCGAAATTTTTCTATAAAATCCATATAAATCATGAATAAATAATAAAGGTAACTTTTGGAATCATTTTTATATCATTATTACAAATTCAGTACTTCTCACATATACATAGGGAGTAAACAGCATAGTTACTTTTGGAATAATCATTGCATTATATTCTATAATCTCTTAGGTGAAACCTAATCAATTAAATATGACTCTTTACCCAATGCATTAAAGAGATACAATAGGCTCACCCACCCTCATCTTATAATGGAAAACCCATCCCCATAAACAATTTCAAAGGAATATAAGGTAATCATTACACATAAATCTTGCATAAAAACATTCTTAATGAAAATAACCATTCCATTTTAAAATCACTTCTATTTCCAAAAAAAATAAAACTTAGAAATGAAAACACTTTATTTTAATGTAAAATTTTAAACTTATATAGGTAGATTTAAAAAATTAATTCATCAGGAAGGTTTGAAAATCTTCTCATGTCGTATAAATTAAAAAACATTCCTTTGGACTTTTATAAAAATAAGTATTAAAAGAGTGTTTTTAAAAGATAGTCCTTTATAAATATCATATCGTTGAAGTGAGAATTAATCAAAGAATAAATTGTTGGTATTAGTTTTAAGTCCACATTTAATAAGTGGAAATAAAGTATATGATAATAAAATGTCATTTTACAGATAATCTTATGAGGAAATAATCAATGAAATATAATTTTAACTCAATGAAAGTAAATTGAGTTATGAATTCCTTTAACTTGTGCTTTACTTTAATTGAACATTATTTAAACCCCTATATAACAGTTTAAATCATTTTATTACTTTTTAAACTAAACAAATTCGTATTTATGATATCATATATGATCCTCTTATATCATTTTATTACTCATTTGTTTATAATATTTTGTTACTTTGTTTCGGGTGTTAAATGCTTTATTTTCCTGAGGATGTTTTGTCATGTAATTCCTAGTTGTTATATATAGGAAACATTTATATCATCTCTAGAATTATATTAATTTTATACATATATATATATCATATTTATTTATTATATAAATTATAATAATTATTCTTGAAGGAGACGGTAGGTCGTACATACTCACAAGAAACAGTATCACTCCCTTAATGGTTGAAATGGTATGGAATTGGGTGGTTTATTAAATTTAAATAATTAATATCATGTCATAATTACCATATATATCAACTATTTTCATAATTATTACCATCCTTTTAAAGTGGTGATGAAAAACGAATTACACCACTACGTGGAGATAGTAACCCATATCTACGCACGTGCAATGATTTTATATTTCATAGGATCGATAAAAGGTGGAACATGGTTGTCCCATAATCATAATAACATCTCAGAATATATGATACTAGATATATTAATTTACCATTGAAATAACATATAAATATAAAGAGTCGGAAAAGTCAATTACATCTTTTTCAGCAGCCTCCCTTTGATTATCTTCTTAAAGGATCTAGGGTTTGTCTTTTAGAAAGAACATAACCTACATAACATGGATGAGTATTTTTGGAAGAAAAATTTGTAGGTATTGGATGATATAAAATTCTCAACGTTGTGTTAATATATGAGGGAGGCGGTGCCCTTTTATAATAGAGGCGAGTGGAACTTTTGAAATTTCTCAAAAGATTAAATTATAATAAATTCATTTATCATGAAAAATGCCTCAAATGGAAAGGTATTTGAACATAATATATTATATAGTTGTAATATCATAACCAAAAAAAGAATTATATGAGTTCAGGTGTCATTTTAAACCTTATATTTTTTATTAACTCTTTGGTTAATTATTTTTTACCATAATCGTGGTAAGCATTATTTTAATTATAAAGGGTTGATGATGTTACTATAAATGAAAAAAAACCTCTAAAAAGGAAAATTTATTATGTTTTAAACTATACAACATTAACATGGATGAAGATAATATTTTTATGAATTTTCAATATTTAAATTCTGATAAATTATCATTAATATCTATTTTTGACACTATTCGTTTAATTTGACTTCAAATACATCAAGATAAAGTAAGAATTTGAATATAATTATTTAAAACATCTCAAATTTATCAGTAAAATATATTAAATTCTTTATACATATTAAATCATCCAAAATATTTCAAAATCAATATTTTTTAGAATTTATTATTCTATTTTTCTATTAATTAAATATAAACTATATTAGCATTTCACAAGCATTTAAGGTAATTATATAAAATATAAAAAGTAAAAATAAGTTAATAAAATGAAACTAATTTTATTAATATCAAAATATACATTTATTTTCATACATATCTTGATTTTTTCTCTATGTGGAAACATAAAAGATACTAAATACCAAGAGAGTGACATTTTATAAATATATTTGATATAAATAATATATAATTTATTTCCATGGAAAAGTGTCTATTAAAAAACTCAAATTAAATATTAATGTGATAAGGGTGGAATTATATTTATCCTATATTTTTTTTAACAAGTTTAAGTCATGGTTATACCCTTATCTTTTGGTTTTAACCCTCATTTAACCCCTCTAAATCTTACCATGAAAACATAAATTTTGACTCTTTGAGGGTTAATATAGATACTATAAAATAACAAAAAACCATAAATGGATCATGGATGAAATTTTAAACCCTATCCAAAAAAATAAAAATTTAAGATTTTCATGAATTTTATATCATTTAATAAAATATTATTTACTGTAAAATATTCATAATGTCGATTTTAATGACTATTCATTACTTTGACTATAATAATATAAATATAACATTTATAATTAAAAAATAATATTTAATTACAACCCTAAAATATCAAGTTTATCTATATAATTCATGTATCACCTTGAATATATCAAATTATATTTATTTTAATATTTTTATATAATTTATTTGATTTTTCTATTAACTAAATCTTTGTGTAAGCATTTAAGGTAATTATTTATTCCCAAAAAATTAAATATAAATTACTATACTGATAATAAATATTTTCAATTTAAAATACTATTTATTTTTGAACATGTCTTCTAGGAGACAACATATTAAAAAATTTATACTTATTAAAAAATTCATGTGTTAGGTTTGACTTTTCTTAAAAAAAATATTATAAGGGACTTAATGTCAACCAATTGGCTCCGAAGGGTCATAAATTTGACAAGTTAATTATTTTGGTCATAAAATTTTCATATAATAACATTTTCAGAAGTTTTAGGGTAATTTACAAATCTTAATCGCATTATTTTTTCCCTTACTTACCTAATTTATCCCCAGCCATAGTAATAAAAATCCCTAAGTTTATTATTCATGTTGTCCAAACATAAAAGGAACCTATTTTCTAAATTAGGATCTCGTGAATCCAAATTTAGAATAAATTTCTCAAAATTCAAAACACAGAAGTGTCATAATTTAATTTATGTTTAAATAGGTAAAATGCAGCGAAAACCAGGTTTTTAGAAAAATGTCATTTTTAAAAATAATATGTTTTTATAAAATATTTCAGCATAAAGTCAATTTCAAAAACCATATTTCTATTTTTAAGAATTTTAAAACTAAAAAAAACATAATTTTACCATGTAAATAACGTAAAATTTTCAAATTAAAACCTGTATTTTTTACTATTCATTTAAAATCTAATATTTTTTAAAAATTATAAAAAATTCATCCTAAGATAATTTTGACATTAAAAAACCAAACATGAAATTAATTTTTTCAAAAAAAATTTCAAAAACATCCAGATATAAATTATAATATTCATTCATGAGAAGCAAGAAACCCCGTTTTTGAATAAAATGTAATTATAGAGATTAAAATTACATTATAATATTGTTATTTTCTAACCATTTACCAATATATTAATATTGAGTGGGAACTTTATATTTTTTTCTTAAATAAGTTAATCCTATTCATACCTACCAATTTTTCAGTGTGGTTATAACAATCACAATTAAATATTAATATTTATTTGTTTTTTAAGCTCGATTTGGCGTATCATGTACGGTATCAAACATAGTTTTTCCTGTTTAAAACTCGGGATGTTACATTAAAATAATTTATCAACACTCCTCATCCATTTATAATTCAGTTTTTTCAATTCTTACTCTTAATTGTAAAATATTTTATTTCGTTAGAACTTATTGATTTTAGTTTCAAGTTTCTTTCATAATTTCATCACTTATTATTCAAGAGATTCAATCCTATTTTAAAAATCCTTGACCCAATAATTAATTTTAGATATTACCTTAAATTGTTCTTTAGTTTTCATAATTAAATATATTAATTATTTGAATTTCTCTTATTTAGAACTTTGATCTTCTCAAACCTTCTCCAATACAGTAATTCTTTGTTTTATTTTATCAATATACTCTGATAGTTCTTTCAAAAGACCATGAATCTTTCAATTTTTCTTTCACTATATTTTAATATCCTCAAGATAACATTAATATTCAACTTTGAAATCAATAACCCCTTTGGCTAATTTTTCTACTCTATTTCAGTTTAAATTTTAGAAACATTACCATTATAGTGTCTTTTGAGTCAGATTTAAACTTTATATCAACTTCTAAAAAGAAAGCACATCTTCATCATCTTCCTCATTCACCATACTCTTTCATGAAAACCACTTTCTGAATGTATTTTCTTATTTGAAGTTTCATTTATGGGGAAACATCCTTCAATTTTTTGTGTGAATTTTACCTCATTATTATCTACTTATAGTGTCCTTGTTTACCTTGAATAAATGTTTCTATCCTTTCCATAATAACAGATGGTCGGTCAAAACTTTCCCCCTAGTTTTTGTTTTACCACATTTACATTTTATTAATAAAAGTGATAGGAATTCGTCACTTGAATATTCTTCTCCCTCTTATCCTCCATTGATATAGGACTTTTCAATGGATTTTAGTTTTATCACCTTTAATAAATAGCTTACTGTACCTTACAACATCACAAAAATATCATATAAAACCAATCTGTTATGTTAATCATCAAATAAAAGATCCATAAAATTTCAATCATAAAGAATTTATACCTTGGTATTATATAAAGGTTAAAATTTCCTCATAATTTTATTTTCTATCACCACATCTATTATCTTAGAACCGATTCTATGAGTATAGCAAACAACTTCATTGATTTTGTTGAAGAAACCATCAAAATTTTCACTGGAAAGCATTTTAAATCATTAAACTTGTTCTTAATAACTTGAAACTTTACCTCCTTTAAATTTTTTTCTCCCTTATAGATATTGATATATTTATACCAAATTTAGTTAGTAGAAGTATAAATAAAACATTCATATAGATATTATTATATAATTATCTAGATAATACATTTTATATCATTACATACGCTTTTAGAAATGAATTCTCTATTTCAATTAAGGAAAACGTAGTAGTACCGCTCACTTGAATTTCAATCATGGAAATAAAAAAACATAATGTCGATGAGATAATATATATAATATATTTTCGTTCTTCTATATCTAGTAATTATATCCATTGAACAATATAAGCCCCTTTATATTCCTAGAAGTCCCTATAAGAAATTCTTGTAATACATACTATTCTAAAATATACTTGTGGATCTGAAACCACTTATTGTGACCAAGGCCCCTGCAAGATCTTGGTTTTTCCTATGAGGTACAAAATGCTTTAATTTTAGTTTTAATGCATATTTACTACCTAATGTGAATACCCTTTGAGATCATGGAGGTATCAGGGGTGTATGAGGATTGTTCGGAGCTCGAAACAAAAACTTTTTAGAAAATTTAGGTAGGTTTCATGGTTAGTAGAAATCATATGGGATAAGAAACATGGTCTAACTAACAATACAATTCCTAGGAAGAATTCAATATGAAGACACGTGGTTTGAGGAAACCATGTGGATGGAGGTACATGCCCATGCAGGGAAATTACAGTTTTTAGTATAGCCAAAATGCATAGTTTGTGAAAAGTTAGTAAAACCATTCCTAGTGATTGCGTAGGTGAACCCTTAGCATAACATAGAGGACATGTTCAGTGTATAGTTTGTTCAACCATGCAACCAGACTGTGTATCCCTTTATTTCAGTTAAAAATGAACATTTTTTCCTTAAAACCCATATAACCTAAAATTATCGTTATATTCTCCTTCATTGGAAAGTAGTGCGCCCTAGGAGAACCTCCTTGATTCTATTTCGTAGTTTTTCATCATCTTCTTCCATATGAACTCTGAATCAATATTCAGTAATCTAGTTGGATTCTCACCAGTGAGTAATCCATTCCTTTTGTGTCATTCTTTATTATTTTTTCTATGGAAGGAGTTACTTTGGTGCAAGCTAATATGCCTTATTTTTAGTTTCTTCATACATTCTTCATTTTTCTTATGTTCTAGATCAAATATGAAGAGGATACTAAAGAATCACTCTACTAAGGACCAACATTAGGTTTTATATACTTTTTTGATTGATTTGATGCTTTATAGAGCTAGTTTCCATGGTGCGTCACACCGGACATTCTGGAATCACCCCTAAATTGAAGTGAATTTTTAAATTGAATGTATTGAAACCTATTAGGGATACCAACTAGTTTATTGAGACTTCTTCGAGGTTGTTTCCCCATCCAAGGCCACCCATGGGGTGTGCCTTTGAGATTTCCCTTAGCTTTTTCTATTGTTGAACCACCCATGGGGTGATTGTGTTTGTACTTGCCTAGTCATAGGAAGCCCTTGATAAATTTGATTGAAATAAAATGGTTTATTATGAGATGGTTCTCCTCATTTTCAATGTGATACATGATGTTTAATTGTTTTATTGTTTTAACGTGAAATGTTATATGATTGGGTAAGGATAAAATAACTGAGATGAGGCTCGTGATATTATTTGGAGATAGTGATTTTTTGTCTTTTTTGTATTTTGATACATGTATTATACTAATACTTGTATAACTATTTTGGATGTTTTGTAGACACATGACATGATCTTCATTGAGTATGAGTTTACTTCCATTATTGTTGTTTATATATGTATTTGTATGTTTATCTCATGTATAGTGGTAATAATTTTTCTTCTTTTGACTATTATTATTATTCTGTTATGGTACACTCTAATATGTGGTCATAATCTCCTCATGGACACACCCAAGGCACTCACTACTAGTTATAAGACTCTGGCATTTTTCGAGATGTGCTTGAGGTCATGTGACCAAATGGACTCAGGGAACCATTCAATGGAATCCGTGTTTAGGATGTTAAAAGTGGTATTAATAAAGTTTTTGTTCTAAATTTAATATTTTGAGACCATATATAGGGTTTAGAAAGAAATAAGAATTTGTTAATGATATTTTATTTTGAGTAGCTTACCCATATATGGGAAAAAATCCAAATCACCTTGAATGGAAATTATTTTTTCTAGATTTTAACCATTATAGTTGGTTTGATTCCATATTTGGTGAGGCACTTGAATTGTGATGTGATTAGTGATATGATTGGGGGTTTGATTTTTTTACAACCTAATGAGATGAGGGAATTACATCTCACGTGTCATTTTAGGCACCTGTTAGGATTCAAATTGCATCCATTTACTACTAGAAATTGGTACATTTGTGAGTGGCTGTTTGCAATGGGATCCTGTCGCAAATGCCCTAGTGCAGAAAAGGGTGTCGTAAATAAAGTTGTTTTCAACAACTCTTTGCAAAAGAAACTATTTACAACAGGATGCAGATCTGTCACAAATAGTTTCTTCATGGTTTTTTAAATAACTTATTGCACCAGCTGATCACAAATACTATTTTCAACAGTGTGGTATACCCATCGTAAAAATACTTAATGAGTTTTTGAACCCATATTTTGTGATCAGTCGTCGCAAATACTATATGTGATGGGACCCATCACAAAATGTAAAAAAATCATCAATAAAATAATAATAATAAAATAAATATTAATGAAATAAGAATATTAATATAAGTAAAATAAAATAATATTCATATAATAATAATAAAAACAATATTGATAATATAATGATATTATTTTTATTAATATTAATGAATAATAATTTAATATTAAAAATATAATAAAAAATTATAAAATAAATAAAATCTCAATATTCCTGAAAAATAAATAATAATAATAATAATAAAATAATAAAAAAATTAAGTAATAAAATAATAATAATAATTAAATAAAGTAATAAAATAATAAATAAATAATAATAAAAGTAATATTCTCAATAATATAAAAAACATACTATATATAAATATAGATAGTTAATATTACCAAAAAAAGTTACATTCAAATGTTTTATCATAAAAAATAAATAGATCGCACATGGGATGATCGTCTTGAGGAGTTGGAGGAGATGATGGAGGGAACTTCATCCCTAGACAATGAGTCATATGTTGCATGTACTTCAACTGCTCTTGCTCTTGCTGTTGTTGTCATCAATGCATCTCCTCTTGCATCGCCTGTTGCTACTGCTACTACTGTCATAGGAGATCTTCTTGATGCTGATGATGTCATTGACGCATATGCTCTGGGTCCCTATACATACTTTCTATAAGCTCACTATGAGCTCGCAGCTGCTCTTGATACTGTGCAGTAGATGATTATGACTCTACACGATCTCCTCTCAAGCGGGATTTTGACATTAAAACGGTGCCATAATAATCCATAGGCATCCATCAAAAGTTGATACCAATAACTTGGACTTTCTCGAAGGCATACTAGGTCGCCTGCATCAATGTTATCTCATCAAATCGGTGGGAACTGGTCTGAGTATTAGCGTCAGCCTGACTCTCAATCTCTTTCTGAGATGTCACAGCCTCATTTTACTGCTTCAATTGAAATTTAAAATTAAAATAGTTAAAATATTATTTTCATTTAAATTTTAATCTCAAAAAGAAAATATACGGATCACAATATGATACTGGCGAGCACCTCTAATCTCTCCAATGGTCGGATCACTGTACATACTCCTATAAATGTCAAACTCTGTAATATTAGGTTTTTTGACTTCCTATATTAATATAAAATAAAACATTTAAATTTTATATTATATAAATTATTTATAAAAAAGTACTTACCATATGCTTTCAATGCACACTGAATGTACGACAAATGGCTCGATGTGTAACCTATGGTCTCCCCTGATTTGGTCGACCTATCGATGATCTATTCTTACAATTACCATCCAATAATTATGAAAATAATCCATCCCAAACCTAGTATGAAATTTAATTAGGCCGGTGAGCATGACAAGACTCATCAAACCCTGTAAATACTACTTTCTCTATTGCTTTCCTTCTCAAATTGTACCAAAACTGACTGTATCACTGATGCATAGTCCCTGACCATGCCTTCCAGATAGCGTCACAAATGCTCTCATTGATGGGACACCATAAACCCTACAACTAAATTATAATATCAATTTATTAATTAAATTAATTTTAAAATAAATATTATTTATTTACATATCAGGCAATGATCAAATATGCGGTGTTTTACATCAATGAGAATCTCATCCCATGAGACCCGTACTTTAGAAAAATAATTGAGCAATATAGAACTCCTCTATACAGTATCTAGATGTGTAAATCTATGGGGGGAAACGAACCAATAATCAAACAATTAGTATACAAATAAATTTTTGAAAACAAACTAAAATACATGGGTAAAAATACCGCTTCATGTTTGGATTGAAGCCAAGATGTCGATGTCAATCAAGGATAGAGTTAAGAATCATTAATCTTGCAAGACAACACCCCCTATGAGTCCCCCCATGAACCTTCAATAGTATGAGGGTAAGATGATCCCACATCTTACTCATCCAAAGGAAAATCATCTTCCTGCAACAGATGATATAGATCATAATCCATCTAAAAAATGAAATGACTCTTGTTAAAAAAATGTTTAAAATAACTATTATATATAGATATATATTATATATGATTATAAATTTCATTTAATTGTGTCAATGTTCATATTCATCCACAAATTCATATCTAACGATGCCATTGTCTTCATATTCCTCCTCTACATCATTAATTTCCATATGAGTTTTAGTTTCATCATCTCTTGTCATTTCAAATTCATTTGTAACATCATTAACATCATCATCACCATAGAACCTTAACTATGGGGTGTCATCAGTGATATTCATGTCTCTTTATGAAAATGATGTATTTGGATCAGTATCTTGGTAATTTTCAATTCCTTCCACTTCAATGAAACCACATCCACTTTGAGTAAACTAGCTTTCCCAAGATTTAATATTTATTATGCTCCACCAATCACCCAACTCACTTGAAGTAACACAATATTTTGAATAATAAATTTTTTGTTCCAAATGATTTAATAAAACTGGTTAATTTACTATAAGAAGACTTTTGTATTTAAGATCAATGATTCCATGGGTTGGATGAACACGCAAGCCTCTCTCAATATCTAACTTCTGACATTTAAACATCATTATGTAATGTTGTCCTAGATAACATAGTTCAATAATTTCTTCCAACATTCGTAAAAGTCAACTATAGTTTCTCTATGATGGCATCCTCTCAAGAAAAAACCATTATTCTTTTTTTCTTGATTCCTTATGTTCACGTATATGAAGTCGAAAACCATTCACCACATATGCATTATAATATTTAACTATTTTTTATGGTGGGTTACTCAATACACACTATCGATTATCAATTTTAATATCATGTGGAGACACATCAAAATTTGTAAAACAATTATCAATATAATAGATTATAAAATTATTTTATATGTTGATACAAAAATAATTTATGTTACCAGTTTTTTGAATGAGTTGGAGAAGTTTTTTTTGAAATTTTTCAAGATCAGCTGTTATAATTTTTGGAAGTTGTTTCTTGATATGATTATCATATAACCTACAAATAAATAAGATTAATTTAACATAAACAATTTATATAATAAGTGATAGGAAAACTCACTAAACAAATGGTGTCATTTCTTCATAGTTGAGATGAACGTATGTGTGAGCTCAGTGATGTTCATCATCTGGAATCCATCATTTAAGAACTCCACTGAAGCCAAGTTCATACTAATTGAAAACAGATAATTGATTTTCCATTTCATTGTCAATATTTCCCTCATTATAGACCATACAAGTGTGTTCTAAGGGATATTCATATTGAAATTAATGAGAACAGAAAAAATAAATTTCCTCTTGAAAATAAGCTTCTCCAATTGAACCTTAAATTGATGCGTTGTTACGTACTTTTTTCCTCAATTTTTTCATGCATCTCTCAAATGAGTACATCCATAGAAATTTTTTAGGACCTCCAAATTTTGATTCATGAGTCAAAATTAATATAAAATGTTCCATTTTGGTCAAAAAAATCTAGTGGGAAGATTTTTTCCAATTTACATAAAATTAAAATAACATCTTCTTACAGTCTTCTTAATGCATCATAGTTAATTCTCGTCACACAATTTTCTCAGGAAAAATATGATATGTCTATTAGTGCATCCCAAATCATATAATTCAACAAAACGCTTAATCCAATCGACATAATTCTTTCCATTATAACATTATAGTCATGATTTTTAATCCAATAATATGACCATTTCTGACACATCTTCCCCAATTGGAAGCATAACCCTCTGAAAGTCTCAAATATTCAATCCACTTACAAAATAATAATCTATTCTATTTTTATAGTATATAATATGTTTTTGGATTCATTAAATTTTGTGATCTAACATTTTCAAATAGTTCAAGTTCTGGTCGCCTGTAAATTTGGGCAAGATCTAATCATGCATTTACATTATCTTTAGTTTTACTTAATGTATCCAAAGATATATGAAATAAATTATCCAAATATTTCTTCTTAATATGCATGACATCCAATATGTGATGGACCAACAAACCAGACCAATATAGCATATCCCAAAAATGCATTGTTTTATCCAATTGTGTTCTTTCTTAAAGCCATCAATTTTCTATTGGTTTATTATTTGTCCAAATTTTATGGGAGGTAATGAAGACAAAATTGATTTTAACTCTATACCTGAGATCATTCTTGGAGGTTCATCTATTTAAATTGTGCTTTTTCTAAAATGATATTTTTTCCTCTAAAAATGATGATTAGTTGGAAGGAATATGCGATGACATTTGAAAAAAAAAATGTTTTTTTATATTGATGAGCATAAATACTTTGTTTTCTATCATATAGTAAGGACATGATTTTGGACCATGTGTACTCTAGTCAGATAAAATAGTATATGTTTTTAAGTCACTAATTTTCCACGTCAATGAAGCTTTCACCAAGAGATTTTGTTTCACAACAACATCAAATGTACAAACAACAATACACCATAATGAATTTAACTCATTAATAAATGGTTTCAAATAAAAATAAAAATTATTTTTTGGATTTCCAGGAATTAATAAGTTCAAAAAGATATATGGTTCCGTCATCAAAATAAAAAGAGGTAAACTGTATGGATTTATAAAGACAAACCAACAAGAATACTGATTACTGTAAGAACCAAATGGACAGAAATCATCAGTAGAAAAACTCAATCACGCGTTTCAGGCTTCTAAATCAAAATACGGATGCACTTTGTCAAAATGTTTCCATGAATCTCCATTAGAGGGATGATTTAAGGTTTTACCAGTTGGAATATTGGTTTTGGGTCATGACATCAATGTCGAGGTCTTCTGATACATAAATAAATACTACAATCTAGGTGTAAGTCATAAATATCTCAATTATTTTACAGAAATCAATCCATACTTCCCTTGTTGAACCAATTTAAATATGGATTATCCACATGTGGGACAACTATCTGATGACTCATTTTCAAAATAATATAAGATTTAATCATTTGAATATACATAAATATTCTGATAACCAAAACCCAAATTATGAACTAGCCTATTTCTATCATATTAATTTATTAGAAATACATTTCCTTTAGGTAGTTTTGTTATTAACAAATATAATAACTTCTCAAAATTTCTATTTTTCATTCCATTGTCTAATATTATAGCCATAAATTTAGAAACTACTTCAAATTTTCTTATCTTGCAACCAGGATATAGGGAATCCTCATCAGACCTCAAAAACTTATAAATATGAGATGGTTCAAACTCAATAGTTAAATTGATATCATCCCAAGTTTTAGCTAGTTGAAAAGACAGACCTACCACATCATGTACTAAATTTTGAAATAGTGTTGGATCCAGAACCAAATTATTAGTACCTTCTCTGGAACTACGTTCAGAAAATTGAAACCCAAAAACATAATCTGGTTGAAAACCAAAACTCAATAAATAACCCCCAATTATCAAATATGTCAAACGTCCTCAAAGAAAAATTTTTACAAGGGCACTTAATTTTTCCTTCTAAAAACAATTATGATTTTGATGATGTAAATGATAATAAATCTTCAACAACCTCAATATATACAGGATTTAAACCAAAATCTTTTGGATTCATGCACTGATTTATCCAAGTGAGATCATCTAATAATGATTGTCTTCGACTTCCCTGCTCCATATTTCTCTAAAAAATATAAAATAATTAATTTTTTTGTATAATTTGATATAAGAAAAACACTATCCAAAAAAGTGAAGACAATTAAATTCCCTTTTCTATCAAAATAAAATAATTTCTATTATTACATACTTATTAATAGTATTTTCTAAAACTTTTATACTAATATAAACTAACTTATAATAATTTATAGTAATAGACACTAATTCCTATTAATTACAACAAATTTTTACTAATAATAGATAATTATCGATGACACAATTTCTAGTGGATTGTTTGGTGCTCTTTTACCTAGTGAATCATCTCTGATGTCTCTGACTGAAATCACTCAGAAAAATCTTCTCCAACGTATGGATATCTATTTCTATAAGCATGGGGATTGAGAGCATGGAGTCCTCACAGTTCTTATATCCATTTCAATGCATACGAAAATGGATATCTATACATGATAACATATTTTTCATAGTGATTTTTATAGGGAGAAAATTGTAAAGAGATAAGGCGTTAGGAAAAAGGGATCCACCAATCTGCTGGAAATTATTCCCATTTATGACAATTTCTTGGTAATTATTGCTAATTATTACTACTTAATGCTAATTATTGCTACTTATTGCTAATTTATTAATAATTATTTCTAATTGTTGCAATTTATTAATAATTATCAAAATTTATTAGTAATTATTACAGTTTATTATTAATTATTAGAATTTATTACTAATTATTACTAATTGTTGCAATTTATTAGTAATGTTTGTATACCAATTTAGGATGTTTTTTAGACACATGACATGATCATCATTGGGTATGAGTTTACTTCTATTATTGTTGTATATATATGTATTTGTATGTTTATCTCCTATTTAGTTGTTACAATACTTCTTATTTTGACAGTTATTATTATTCTATTGTGTTACACTCTAACATGTGGTCATAGTCTCCTCATGGATACACCCAAGGATCTCACTACTAGTTAGAAGACTCTCACATTCTACGAGATGCATTTGAGGTCATGCGACCAACTGGACTTAGGGCACCGTTCAATGGAATCTTGGTTCAGGATTTTACAAAGTGGTATTAATATAGTTTCTTTTCTAAATTTTTTATTTGGAGACAATATATAGGGTTTAAAAAGAAATAAGAATTTGGTAATGATATTTTCTTTGGAGTAGCTAACCCATATATGGGAAAAAATTTAAATCACCTCGAATGGAAATTTTTTTTTCCAGATTTTAACAATTACAGATCGTTTGATTCCATGTTGGGAGATGAACTTGAATTGTGATGTGATTATTGATATGATTGAGGGTTTGATTTTGTTACAACCTGATGAGATGAAGGAATTACATATCATGCATCATTTTAGGCACCTGTTAGGATTCAAATTCCATCCATCCACTACTAGAAATTGGTACATTTTCAACGGGGTATTTGTGATGAGATCCCATCACAAATTCCCCAATGCAGAAAAGGGTGTCGTAAATATAGTTATTTGCAACAGCCCATCGCAAAAGAAACTATTTGCGACAGGATGCAAATCTATCACAAATAGTTTCCACGTGATTTTTTAAATAACTTATTGCACCGGACTATTACAAATACTATTTGCAACGGTGTGGAAGACTCATCGCAAAAAGCCTTACCGAGTTTTTGAACCCATATTTTGCGATGGGTCGTCGCAAATACTATTTGTGATGGGACCCATCGTGAAGTGTAAAAAAATCTATAAAATAATAATAATAATAATAATAATAATAAAATAAATATTAATAAAATAAGAATATTAATATTAGTAAAATAAAATAATATTAATATAATAAAAAAATATTGATAATATAATAATATTATTTTTATTAATATTAATGAAATAATAATTTAACATTACAAATATAATAAAAAATTATAAAATAATGAAAATATCTGTATTCATGAAAAATATAAAAAAATAATAAAAAGACAATAAAGAAAATAAGTAATAAAATAATAATAATAATAATTAAATAAAGTAATAAAATAATAAAAAAATAATAAAAACTAATATTCTCCATAATATAAAAAACATACTATATAGAAATGTAGATAGTTAATATTACAAACAAAAGTTACATTCAAATGATTTATCATAAAAATAAATAGATCATTGAGGAGGACAATCGTCTTGAGGAGTTGGAGGAGATGGTGGAGGGAACTTCATCCCTAGACAATGAGTCAAATGTTGAATGTACTTCAACTGGTCGTGCTCCTGCTATTGCTGTCATCGATGCATCTCCTCCTTCATCTCTTACTGCTACTGCTGCTACTGTCGTAGGAGATCTTCTTCATGCTGATGTTGTCATTGACGCATTTGCTCTGAGTCCCTACACATACTTTCTATATGCTCACTATGAGCTCAAAGCTGCACCCGATACTGTGCAGTAGATGATTGTGACTCTCTAAGATCTCTTGTCGAGTGGTATTCCACATTAGAACAGTGCCATAATAATCCATAGGCATCCATCAAATTCCAATACCAAAAACATGTCCTTTCTCGACGGCATATTGGGTCACCTACATCAATTCTATCTCATCAAATGGGTGGGAACTAGTCTGAGTATCAATCTCATCCTAACTCTCAATATCTTTTTGAGATGTCATGGCCTCATTTGACTCATTCAATTGAAATTTAAAATTAAAATAGTTAATATATTATTTTCATTTAAATTTTACACTCAAAAAGAAAATATAAAGATCACAATCTGATACTGGGGAAGTCCTCTAATCTCTACAATGGTCAGATCACTGAACACCCTCATATAAACATCAAACACGGTAATATTAGGTTGTTCTTATGCCTATATTAATATAACATAAACCATTTAAATTTTATGTGATAAAAAATATTTAAAAAAAATTACTTACCAAATGTTTTCTATAAGTACTAAATGTACGACTAATGGATCGATTTGTCACCTCCTATCTCCCTGGATTTTTCAACCTATTGACGATCTATTCTTAAAATGATATTCTAATAAGTATTAACATAATCCATCCCAAACCTATGATGAAATGTAATTAGGTCGATGGGCATGACAAGACTAATCAAACTCTATCACAACTACTTTCTCCATTACTTTCCTTCTCAAATTGTACAAAAACTGACTATAGCGCTGACGCATAGTCCCCGGCCATGCCTTACAGATAGGGTCACACATGCTCTCATCGATGGGATACAATAAACCCTAAAAATAATTTATAATATCACATTATTAATTAAATTAATTTTAGCACAAATATTATTTATTTACGTATCATCCAATGATCGAACATGCAGTGTTGCACATCAATGGGAATCTTATCCCATGATACCCATACTTCAAAAAAATAATTACTCAATATAGCACTCCCCTATTCAGTATCAATATGTGTAAATCTGTGGGGGGAGAACAAATAATCAAACAATTATTATATAAATAAATTATTGAAAACTAACTAAAATACACAGTTAAACATACCTCTCCATGCGTGGATCGAAGCCAAGACATCGACGTCGCTAAGGGATACAGTCAAGAATCATTAATTGTTCAAGATCACACCCCCTCTATGTCCCCCATGAACCTTCATTAGTCTGAGTGTGAGATGATACAATATCCTACTCATCCAAAGGAAGATCATCTTCCTACAACAGATAATATACATTATATTTGATTATAACCAAAATTTAACTGTGTTAATGTTCATATTTATCCTCATCTTCATATCTAACGTTGTCAATGTATTCATATTCCTCCTCAGCATCATTAATTTCCATATTAGTTTCAGTTTCATCATCTCTTGTTATTTTAAATTCATCTGTAACGCTATTAACATCATCATCACCATCAACCCTTAACTATGGGGTGTCATCATCGATATTTGTGTCGCTTCATGAAAAATATGTATTTGGAGAAGTATATTGAAAATTTTCAATTCCTTCTACTTCAGTGAACCCACATCCACTTTGATTAAACTAGTTTTCCCAAGATTTAATATTTATTATGCTACACCAATCACTCAACTCAGTTGAAGTAGCACAATATTTTGAATAATAAATTTTATGTTTCAGACGATCCAAGAAATTGGTTAATTGAAGACTTTTATATTTAATATCAATGATTCCATGGGCTAGATGAACATGAAAGCCTCTCTCAGTATCCAACTACTGACATTTAAACATCATTATATAATGTTGTCCCAGATAACACAATTGAATAATTTCTTCAATTATTCGTAAAAGTCAACTAAAGTTTCTCTGTGATGACATCCTCTCAAGAAAAACAACTATTCTTTTTTTCTTGACTCCCTACATGCACGTATATGAAGTCGAAAACCATTCACCACATATGCATTATAATATTTTACTATTTTTTATAGTGGGTTACTCAATACACACTATCAATTATCAATTTTAATAACATGTTGAGACACCTGAAATTTTTTAAAACAATTATCAATATAATAGAAAATAAAATGATTTTATATATTATGGAAAAAAATAATTTATATTGCCAATTTTTTTAATGAGTTGGAAAAAAAATTCGGATGTTCTTAAAGATCAACTTTTGTAATTTTAGGAAGTTATTTCTTTATATGATTATTATATAACCTAAAAATAAAATAAGATTAATTTAATAAAAATAATTATAGAATAAGTGATTGGAAAACCCACTAAACAAATGGTGTCATTTCTTCATAGTTGAGATGAACATATGTGTGAGCTCTGTGATGTTCATCATCTGAAATCCATCATTTATTAACTCCAATGAAGCCAAGTTTTTGCTGATTGAAAATCGATAATTTATTGCCCATTTCATGGTCAAAATTTCCCTCATTACGGACCATATAGTAGTGTTTTAAGGGACATTCATATTGAAAGTAATGATAATAGAAAAAATAAATTTCCTCTAGAAAATAAGCTTATGTAGTTGAACCTTCAACTGATGCTTTGTTACGTACTTTTTTCTTCAATTTCTGCATGCATCTCTCAAATGGGTACATCCATCGGAACTATATCAGACCTCCATATTTTTATTCATGAGGAAAATGTAATATAAAATGTTATATTTTGGTCAGACAAATCCAGCAGGAAGCTTTTTTCCAATTTACATAAAATTAAAATAACATCTTCTTGCAGTCTTCTTAATGCATCATATAATTCAACAAAAATCTTAATCCAATCAACATAATTCTTTCCATTATAACATGATAGTCATTATTTTTAATCCGATAATATGACCATTTTTGACACATCTTCCCAAATTGGAAGCATAACCCTCTAAAAGTCTCAAATATTCAATCAAATAATAAAATAATAATATATTCTCTTTGTATAGTATATAATATGTTTTTGGATGCATTAAATTATGTGATCTAACATTTTCAAACAGTTCAAGTTCTGGTCTCCTTCAAATTTGGGAAAGATCTAATCATGCATTTACATTATCTTTAGTCTTTCTTAGTGTATCCAAAACTATATGAAATAAATTATCCAAATAGTTCTTCTTAATATTCATAACATCTAATATGTGATGGACCAACAAACCAGACCCATATGGTAGATCCCAAAAAATGCATTGTTTAATCCAATTGTGTTCTTTCTCAAATCCATCAATGTCACTGTGTTCTGAGACATAAATAAACACTACAATCTATGTGTAAGTGGGAAATATCTCAATTAATTTATAGAAATCAATTCATACATCCCTTTTTGAACATATTTATACCTTGATTATACACATGTGGTATAATTATCTGATGACTCGTTTTCATCATAATATAATATTCAATCATTTGAATATACATAAATCTTCTGATAGCTGAAACCCAGATTACGAACCAGCCACTTTCTCTCATATAAATTTATTGGAAATACATTTCTTTTAGGTAGCAGTGTTTTTAAAAAAGATAATATCTTATCAAAATAGCTATTTTTCATTCCATTATCTCATTTTATAGCCATAAATTTATAAACTGGTTCAAATTTTCTTATCTTGCAACCAGGATAAAGGGAATCCTCATCGGACCTCAAAAACATATAAAAATGATATGGTTCCAACTCAGGAGTTAAATTGATATCGTCCCAACTTTTAGATGGTTGAAAAGACAGACCTACCACATCATGTACTAATTTTGAAACTGTGCTGGATCCACAACCAAATTATTAGTACATTCTCTGGAACTACATTCAGTATGTTGATACTAAAAAACATAATCTAGTTGAAAAACAAAACTCAATAAATGACCCCCAATTGTGAAAAATTTCAAACTTCTTCAGAGAACATTTTTTACAAGGGAACTTAATTTTTCCTTTTAAAACAAATAATGATTTTGATGATGGAAATGATAATAAATCTTCAACAACCTCAATATATACAGAATTTAAACAAAAAACTTTTGGATTCTTACATTGATTTATCCAAGTGCGATCATCTAATAATTATTTTCTTCAATTTCCTTGTTCCATATTTCTATAAAAAAATATAAAATAATTAATTTTTTTGTATAATTTGACATAATAAAAACACTATCCAAAAAATTGAAGATAATTAAATTCCCTTTTCTATAAAAATATAATAATTTATATTATTTCATACATAATAATAGTATTTTTTAAAAACATTTATACTAATCTACACTAAATTATAATAATTTGTAATAATGACCACTAATTGTTATTAATTATAGAAAATTTTTACTAATAATAGATAATTACCGATGACACAATTTCCAGCGGATTGACTGCTGGTCTTTTACCTGACGAATCATCTCTACTATATCTAACTGAAATCACTATGAAAAATATGCTCTAATAAATGTATATCCATTTCTTTAAGCATGATGATTGAGAGCATAGAGTCCTCACCGTGCTTCTCTCCAATATTATGAAAAAGAAAATTGATATTTGTAGTTGATGAAAGATTTTTCATAGTGATTTTAGAGGGATAAAATTATAAGGAGATAAGGCATCGGGCAAATGGGATCCACCAATCTACTGGAAAATGTGCCCATTTATTACAATTTCTTTGTAATTATTGATAATTATTGCTACTTAATACTAATTATTGCTAATAAATGCTAATTTATTACTAATTATTACTAATTGTTTCAATTTATTACAAATTATTACAATTTATTAGTAATTATTACAATTTATTACTAATTATTAGAATTTATTACTAATTGTTATAATTTAGTACTAATTACTAAAATTTATTACTAATTATTTCTAATTGTTGTAATTTATTACTAATTATTAGAATTTATTAATAATTATTATAATTTAATACTAATTATTCAAATTTATTACTAATTATTACTAATTATGGTAAATTATTACTAATTATTAGAATTTGTTAATAATTATTACTAATTATTGCAATTTATTACTAATTGTTAAAGTTTATTATTAATTATTATAAGTTATTACTAATTATTTTAATTCATTTCTAATTATTATAATTTATTACTAGTATTAAAAAAATTACTTATTGTGACTAATTTTTTCAATTTATTACTAATTATTACAATATATTACTAATTGTTTCGATTTATCAAAATTTCTTACTAATTATTACAATTTTTCACTAATTATTACAATTTAGCACTAATTATTAAAATTTATTACCAATTATTACAATTTATTACCAACTATTACAATTTAATACTATTTATTACAATTTACTACCAATTATTGCAATTTATTAGTAATTATAACAATTTATTACCAATTATAACAATTTATTACTAATTATTACAATTTATAAATAATTATTACTTATTACTAATTATTACTAATTATTTCAATTTATTACTAATTATTACAATTTATTACTAATTATTACAATTTATTGCTAATTAATAAAATTTATTACTAATTATTAGAATTTATTACAAATTAGTATTAATTATTGCAATTTATTACTAATTATTGAAATTTATTACTTGTTATTGCAATTTATTACTAATTATTACAATTTATTACTAATTATTACTAATTATTAGAATTTATTACTAATTATTACAATTTATTACTAATTATTATAATTTAATATTAATTATTTTAATTTAATACAAATTATTACAATTTAATACAAATTATTACTTATTAATAATAATTATTATAATAACTATAAATTAATACTAATTCATACTAATCACGCGTAATTATTTGTAAAAATAATCATAAACCATGATAAATAAAACTATCTAATTGTAATTTAATTTAACTACTGCTAATTAACAATAATTACAACTAAACTAAAATAAAATGAATTAAGTAAAAAATAAAAGAAATACATAAATACATTAAAACTGAATCTTTCAAAGGATATAAGCTGCGAATAATTTCCCGAATTAAAATTTTAAACTATAAAAAACTTTGAGAGAAAATTTTCGACTTGAGAGAGAGAGGAGTAGAGAATTAAGAAAAATGAGAAAAAAATGGGTGGGTTGTATATAGGTTAGATTAGTTGCGATGGAATTATTTGTGATGGTACTCCTGTCGCAAATGTACACAACCCCTATTAATTAGGGGTGGTGGTTAAAAAGTCTTTCTTGAGGGGCCCCATCGCAAAAGACAACCTGCTGAAATAGTATTTTTGATGGGATATAAGTCCCATCGTAAATACTAATGACATAACTAGGTATTTGTGACGGGCTATTATTGTCCTTCGCAAATACCCTTTCTCGCGGTTTGGCACGCAAGGTATGCCAAACCTTTTACGATGGGAACCATCACCCTGTCGCAAAAACCTTATTATTTGCAAAGGGTTGGCACTCTCGTCGTAAAAAAAAGCCCTTCTGACAGACTATTTTCGACGGCACCTTGACCTTTTGCAAATGACCCCACCTAAATGACCACTTTTTCCAAAGTGATTATACCATTCTATATAGGGTGAATTACTTGACTGTATGACTTGGTGATATGTGCCTTGTGTTTAATACCTATTGTTTTTAAAGATATTCTCTATAGGGAATTGGAAAACATGGTTGGTACTTATATTTCTTATCATAACCTAAGAAGTTTTTTCCTGATTAGGCTACAGTAGACACCCTAAGAAGCCAATTATGGAATGTTGAGTCATGAACCATGGGTCTCATGGAATGAAACATTTTATGGTGTAAATTAGGAGGAAACCATATTTCGGTTCATGGGGAGTTTGGGACCTTATGGATCTGAAGTGGTGAACCATTTGGTTCAATTATTTAAAATGAAATTTGAAATGAATATGAATTCAAATGGGAATTGAATTTTGAAATACAGAACTTGACCTTGACCTGGCTTTTGAGTGGGTTGTAGGTAGTGTCTCTAGTGATTTTTATGAGTGTTTCTTTTGACCCGGTCTCGGATTTAGGAGAAGGTTGTGGGATATGAACAGATTCCAGGAAGGTATTTACCCGTCCTACACTTTTAACTATGAACCTTGTTATCAATATTTTTTGAGGTGTGTGTTTGGAATTGTAGAGACATGCCACCATGATTACCTCCAGCCGTATTCTGGGAGGGTGGAGATGACCATGCTCCGTAGGTGGTGGGATATGGGATACCTGTGGATCCTCCCACAGTTCCAGCTATGGCACCAATAGTTGTTTTGGACACCAGGGCTAAGGCATAGTTCTGTAAGAGTTCTATGCACTTTATGCAGAATTTTCATGGAGCACCGCAGCTTGCATTGTCTATGGATGAGCTGACGCATGTGTTCTAGTACCAGAATCCTCCCAGATTTTTAGGGGATTGTAAGAACCTGATTCTTATTTTAGAGGTACAGGCTTCTTCTTCTTTTCCTTTTCCTTAAGTGTTTTTGAGAAAATATGGAAAATGGGTAAAATCCTAAATTTTGGAACTACGTGTCATGTACTTTTTTCCGTGTTGGGATGAGTACACGGGGCGTGTATCCTTTCCGGCGATGAAGGGTGTAGGAACTGACTACATGTCGTGTAGTGGTACCTTACACACCGTGTAGTCAGTCGGAAGGCTTAAACAGTAAGGTGGTGGAGTCGCCGCCAGTTGGGCGACAATACACGTCGTGTACTTGGGAGTACATGTCGTGTACTCATATTGACAGATGAACAGTGTGGTTGTGCCGCCAAATGAATAGTTAAATGAAAGATGTACACGTCGTGTACTTTGTTTTTTCGGATTAAAACAGGGAGTATCCTCCTCATTTGGCAGAGGAGGCGTTTGAGCCTTTTTTGAGCCAAAGGAGGAGGCCGGCCCTTTGAAGATCCGCTGGGAGTCCGTCTGGAATCCGATTCGGCTTTGGACGATCTCATTTGAACCGCACGGGTAAGCCCTCTCCTCTCCTGGTACTGTTCATACCAATTCTTCTCCTAACGTTTGTTATTTACATTTAAATGGGTTTTGTTCTTCGTTAGATCTACATCGTTCTTGGGCGTTTCTGGAGTCGGCGTTCGGGTATAACGCTCGTTGACGTATAAAGTAGGTGGCTTTGTGTTTATTTTCCAACTGTCGTGTGTTTTTGTGCGTTTTTGTGCCATGAACCCATGTTGGGGTGTCGTGTGGCTGAGGTCATTGCAATATTTAATGCCTTGAATTGATTAGGTAGTTAATTGTGATAATAAAATGCTAGTTGGGATCGTTTCTTAGATCTGAAACCACCCCGGGGGTGTGTTTCACTGTTTAGCCGTTTGTCTAGGATACCCGTGGGTATGCCTTAAATGCAGTAATTTTAGAATTTCCTTGAGAGGAATTTCTTGTTTACTACATTTTGATATGTTGGGCATGGCCCAGTTACCTGTTTAGCCTAAGGGCGTTGTTGTGATTAGCCTGTGGGCACTGCACTGTTTAGCCTGTGGGTTGTAGATATTTTCGGGATAAGGGAAACTTCTTTCGTGCCTAAGGGTGATAGACTCTATGCCTGAGGGAGACACTACCTACGCCTGAGGTCAAAATTCTGTTATTCCTGAGGGAGGATTCTTGTGTTGGATACTCCTTACCTGAGGGTAGGGGTTACTTGTCTGAGGATGTGGATTGTTTACTTGGAAATGCACTGTGGTGATTTCTAATATTTAAATTGATAATAAAATGGAAATATAACTGCTAATTAGTTACTTTTTAGTACTACTTTATTTCATTTTACTACTACACACTGTTATTGCATGCTTACACGCAGTTGGGAATGGGCCTTTGGGGGGTGCCTACTGAGATATATTTCTCACACCCTGTTTGGGTCACGTTTTTCAGCCCAAAGAGATTATGTTGTTGCAGGTGTAGATAGGGGCAAGAGTCCCTATACAAGTACTTGACTATTGCTGATGAGTAGGAGGGCATGGGACCGAGCCTAGGCTCGCGATGCCGATGCCAGCTGTTTTGCTTTTTTTGTTGTACTCCGTATTTTGTTGTACTATATTGATGTATAACATGTTCTGGTTGTTTTCTTCGAACTTCAAACATGTAGCATCATCAGTTATATATTGTTGGTTATACCCACTACTGTAGTTTGTTTCAGTTGTGTATTGTTTATTGCTTCTGCTGTCGTTGTATGTTTATTTTCGTATTCCGCTGCGCTACACTTTGAAAAATGAGGGCATAGTTTCCCCACTATCATACCTGGGCCCTCGCTACTTGTCGGCAGCCTCTGGCGTTTGGGGAAATGTGCTTGAGGTCACGTGGCGAACTGGCCTCGGGGCACCCGTTGCGTGGCACCCAGGTCCAGAACGTTACAAAGTGGTATCAGAGGGGTTCTTTTCTTTGACTTACTATTTGGAGCCGTAGTCAGGGATAGGACGGAACAGTAGTTGGTAATAAGCTGTCCTGGGCATAGCTAACCCATGTACAGGGAAAAGCCAGTCTACCTCGTATTTTTCATTATTTTGATTTTTCTATTTTACGGTTGATATGTTTTCACCGTTGGGTGACGCACTTTGAGATTGTGCTGTTTATATTTTATCAGTGGGTTCTATTTAGTTTCAACCTGATGAGATGAGGGTATTCCATCTCATGCATCATATAGTCACATGCTAGATATCACATGCCATGCATAGTTTCCATGCCATGTAGGTGCATTAGAAATTCACATGTTGTTGTGATAGTTGTTGTGCTAGAAAAGCATGTTGTTGTGATAGCCACTCTGATAAAATATCTGCTATGTGATAGGGTAATTTTATGTGAGCCTATTTACAGAATGAATGCCAAACTTCGGTTTTTGGGGAGTATGGACCCCCATTGACCGGAATTTGGTGGATCATTGACTATTTGTTGGTTATAACACATATAAGTTGTCAAACTTTGATTCGTGGGGAGTATGGGCCCCCACGGGTCGGAATTTGACACTTAGGTGTTGTTTTTCAGTATTTTATGGGTTCTGGGGAAGTTTCTGAGGCATACTGTCCAGAAACCCAGTATACACGTCGTGTAGTACTTTATTCATGTCGTGTATGTTCTTCTGTTCGGGAATAAAAATGAACATTTTGAGTACACGCCATGTACCCCAAGTACACACCATGTAGTCTCTTCCCGTTCCACAAACTGTGTGGGCGGCGGCACGGGGTAGGTAAGGGATTGGGTAAAACACGTCGTGTAGCATTTGTGCACACCGTGTAGTGTGACCCGGAGTCTGGCCGTGTAACTAACAACACAGTTCGGTGAACTCCTTGACAGAACACGCCGTGTCCGTTATAGCCACGCCGTGTAGTGTGATCTGGGGACTCGGCCGTGTAGCTAACAACATGGGCCGGTGTCACCTCTCCCTGGACACACCGTGTACCTGTGGGACATGCCATGTAGTCCTGTCCGAGGACAGACCGTGTGGAGTTAGCCGTGTGGATGGGAAATGGGATGGTGTACACGCTGTGTGCGGGTGTAACACACCGTGTGGTGTAAATCCAAGTAGTCGGCCATGTCATAGATGACACAGGTAGTTGGAAAATAACACCATACACGCTGTGTAGATATTATACACGCTGTGTAGTTTTTTTTAATGGAAACAGTGTGGCTTAGCCGTGTAGAAGGACCCGGGCCGGGGAAAGTAAGTCAAGTACACGTCGTGCAGTCAGTGTACACGCCGTGTAGTCTTATCTTGCAAATTTTGAAATACTTTCTTCCTCTTGTTCCTTTGTCGTTCCTTCTCTTTGAGTCTGAATAATCTTGAATATGAGGCGTGCTTTTGACCATGTAGTGTCATGCTACCTAGACGACCACGAGTTGTTCTCCAGGAGAGTGGAGACGATTATACTCCGTAGATGGTGCGTCATGGGCTACCAGTTTATCCACTAGCAGAGCCAGATGCAGCGCTAGTTGTTATACTGGACACAGGCGCGGAGGCGCAGTTTCGTGAAGGTTTATTGTGGTTCATGCAGACCTTTCAGGGAGCACCACATGCTGCCACATCTATGGCCGAGCTGACGCGTATCTTTTAGTAGTAGCATCTGCCTACGTTTTCAGGGGATGGCGGACCACAGGCTGCAAATTCTTGGCTAGGATCGATGCAGACTATTTTTGAGCACTTGGAGAAGCCTCCAGGGCGGAGGGTCAAGCTCGCGACTTACATGTTGCGTGATTCCGCCAAGAGGTGGTGGGATGTTACCACTCAGACAGAGCATCACAGGGACATGGCGTGGGAAGATTTTCAGGCAGTCTTCTATGACTTCTTCTTTCCCAAGATGCTGAGGGTAGATAGATCTTGAGAGTTCATGAATCTGCAGTAGGGCGCTATGTCGGTGATGGACTATTCTGCTCGTTTTACAGAGCTTCATCGTTTTTCACCTGTGATGGTGGGTGATGAGACGTTGAGAGCTAGATGTTTTGAGGATGGTCTTCGTTATGACATCCGAGCGCTGGTGAATGTTTTCAGGTTTCCTACTATACATGCGATTGTGAACCAGGCGTTGATTACAGAGAGGAACCTGCGAGAATCAAGTGGTGTGGGCCAGGGCGGTTCAGCACCAGTTACTGGTACTATTTCTACTAGTAGGAGGAAGAGACAGATGGACTTCTCTCATGGTGTCAGTACCAGCCAGGCAGCTTCTTTAGGTATCCCGGTCAGGTGCTACCAGTGTGGCAGAGAGGGGCACAAGAGACAGCAGTGTCCACGCGATCCAATAGAGTGCTGAGCTTGTGGCAAGATGGGTCATCTGCAGTGATTTTGAAGGGTGTTTCTACTAGTGGCTAGTGAGAGGGGTTTTGTGCAGACTCCGGGTGCGGGATCAGGACCAGTGGCTTCTTACCAGTCAGTGAACTAGAATACTTCAGGGTGTGCGGGCAGAGATGGTGGTCGTGGCCGTGGTAGCCAGACACCCGGATCGCAGAGGCAGCAGGTCAGGACAGCTCAGGGTAGCCAGGCTGTGTCGTAGGGCCGCGGCACTGGGTAGGCATATGCAGTGCAACAAACCCAGCAGGAGCAGGATCCCGGACCTTCTACAGTCACAGGTACTATTCTAGTAGCTTTTGTCTTGTCTTTAGTACTTTTCGATATGGGTGTTATGCATAGTTTCATATATGTACCCGTTGTGGAGAGCCTTGGGCTCGGTGTTTCTTCTTCTTCTAATATCATGACGCTAGACACTCTATTGGGGACTAGGACGGGTAGTGTGCGTTAGTGCAAGGAGTTCCCCCTTGAAGTTGGAGGGTGTCACTTCCTTTGGGACCTCTATGTTTTAGAGATGACGAGCTATGACATCATTCTCGGGATGGAATGGTTGGTTCCCTTTCGAGCTTCTATAGACTGCTATTGTCATAGGGTGTGTTTCATGTCACTAGAGGGTGGAGAGTTTCTATACAAGGGATAATGGGATGTTCAGGCGAGTCGAGCTGGACCAGAGCATCATGGGCGAGGTGGGGTCACAGCCCATATTGCGAGTTTGTATCTGGATGATCAGGGGACTTGTCAGACAGTTTTCCCTCAAGTTGTTGATCGTTTCAGGGATGTCTTCCCGGATGACTTTCCAGGTCTACCTCCGGTGCGTGAGGTGGATTTCTCTATCGAGCTTGTTCTAGGAGCAGCACCAGTGTCCATTCCACCTTATAGGATGGCCACGCCTGAGTTGCAGGTGCTCAAGAAGCAGTTATAGGAGTTAGAGGAAAAAGGATTTATCTGACCCAGTACTTCTCCTTGGGGTTCTCTGGTACTTTTTGCGAAAAAGGCGGACGATACCCTTAGACTTTGCGTGGATTATCGGAATCTAAACCAGTTGACAGTTAAGAACCGATATCCCTTGCCAAGGATAGATGATCTGTTTGATCAGCTTCGTGGAGCACGGGTGTTCTCGAAGATTGAATTGAGATCAGGATATCATCAGCTATGCATGAGACCATCGGATATACCGCTTACAGCCTTTCAGAGCAGATATGGTCTGTACAAGTACTTGGCTATGCCTTTCGGACTCACGAATGCGCCAGCAGTTTTCATGTCTCTGATGAATCGTGTGTTTTATCCGTATCTTGATTCATATATTGTAGTATTAGTTGATGACATCTTGGTGTACTCTCACACGTGACACGACCATTCCACCCATCTTGAGATCGTATTGAGTACACTAAGAGAGCATTGGCTATATGCTAAGCTCTCAAAGTGCCACTTTTGGATGGACCAGATTCACTTGCTGGGTCACATTATCTCAGAGGCAGGAGTTGCAGTAGACCCAGAGAAGGTGAGAGCAGTAGTTTCCTAGGAGCAGCCTAAGAACGTGTTTGAGATACGGAGTTTCTTAGGGGTGGCGGGCTACTAAAGACGCTTAATACAGGACTTCTCCCTCTTAGCAGCACCATTCATGGGTCTGACTAAGAAGGGTGTGAAGTTAGATTGGTCAGAAGCTTGCGAGATAGATTTTTAGGACCTGAAGGGAATGTTGACATCAGTACCTATCCTGATACTCCCAGAGAAGGGGAAGAGCTATACAGTTTAATGTGATGCATCAGGGATTGGGCTGGGATCCGTTTTGAGGTAGGGTGACCGAGTTATTGCGTACGGCTCTCGGCAGTTGAGGCCACAAGAGAGAAATTACCCGACGCATGATCTCGAGTTGGCTGCAGTTGGTTATGAATTGCGTTGTTGGAGACATTATCTGTTGGGAGAGCATTTTGTGGTTTTCACCAACCAAAAAAGTCTCAAGTATATCTTTACTCAGTGTGACCTGAATCTGAGGTAGAGAAGGTGGGTCGAGTACCTACAGTCCTTCGATTTTGAGCTTGCCTATACACCTGGTAAAGGTAATGTAGTAGCTGATGCACTGAGCAGGAAGACTCAGATACAGGCAGTGCAAGAGGCCAGTGGTGAGTGGCGGATTATGGATTTGTTCTCTGAGATGCATCTGGAGGTGCATGACAGTCAGAGGGCAGACTTATCTTTCCTCGTTAGCTATGACTTCTTCCCTCCTGGACAGAGTGAGGATGAGGCAGCTATCGGATTCAGAAGGCCTATTTCTATGGGAGTCGGTGGAAAGTGAGGACCCTCCTCCTGGTTGGATGATAGGTGATGATGAGGTTTTGTGTTTCCATGGAAGTGTATGGGTTCCAGAGGATATATGTGAGGAGCTGATATGGGAGTTTCATGCTTCATCTTGGGCAGTTCATCCTGGGGTTTCCAAGATGTACCGAGACTTGATATGTCAGTACTGGTGGTCGGGTATGAAGAGAGAGATAGCTAGTTTTTTTACGAGGTGTTCCACCTGTCAGCAGGTGAAGGCAGAGCACCAGAGGCCAGCTAGGCTGTTACAGAAGTTTCCCATTCTAGAGTGGAAATGGGATGATGTCGCGATGGATTTCGTGATAGGGTTGCCGAGGTCACCTCGAGGCAACGACGTCGTGTGGGTTGTTGTGGACATACTCATGAAGGTAGATCACTTCTTGCCGATCAAGGAGACCATCAGTATGGATGAGCTTGGAAGGTTGTATATCCGAGAGATCATACATCTTCATGGGGTTCCTTGTTCTATCATTTTAGATCGGGACGCCCTCTTTACGTCTCGTTTCTGGCAGAGTTTTCAGAGGGTGTTGGGTACACAGGTGCTTCTGAGCGCTGCAGACCACCCTTAGATAGATGGCTAGTCAGAGCGGACGATACAGGTGCTAGAGGACATGCTGCGCACATGTGTCCTAGACTTCGGGGGATCTTGGGTGAAGCATATACCCTTAGTTGAGTTTTCCAATAACAATAGTTTTCAGGAAACAATTGAGATGGTACCATACGAGGATTTATATGGTAGGTCATTCCGATCACCTTTGTGCTAGTTAGAGGCAGGTGAGGAAGCTTTACTGGGGCCACAGCTCGTGCAGGAGACATCTGAGCAGGTCTAGTTGATTCAGAAGAGGATGGATACTGCACAGTCTCATCAGAAGTCTTATGCTGATCGCCGCAGACAACCTTTGGAGTTCGTGGTCAGGGATCATGTTTTCTTGCATGTTTCTCTGAGGCTGGGACAAAAGTGGATTAGGAGACAGGGTAAGCTTTCACCAAAGTATGTGGGGCCATTCAAGATTCTGGAGAGAGTCGGGCTGGTTGCCTATCGGTTGCAGTTACCGCAACGGTACAGAGCCATGCACGACGTCTTCCACGTGTCTCAGTTGCATCTCTACCATTCAGACCCATCTCACACCTTTCATCCAGAGTATGTTGAGCTTCAGCATGATGCGTCCTTTGAAGAGCATCTGATCCGTATCATTGACAGGAGCATTAAGGTTCTCCAAGGCCGGTCGGTTCCTCTCGTACTGGTGCTATGGCAGCATGGTCGAGTGCAGGACGAGACCTGGGAGCGGGAGGCCGACGTATGTGCTCAGTGGCTAGAGATGTTCTGAGCATTATCTTCTCCACCCTTGGAAGGGCAATTCGGGGAAGAATTGCTATAAGGGGGGGAATTTTGTAAGAACCCGGTTCTTATTTTAGAGGTACGGGATTCTTCTTCTTTTCCTTTTCCTTAAGTGTATTTGTGAAAATATGGAAATTGGGGAAAAATACTAAATTTTGGAACTACACGCCGTGTACTTTTCTACACGCCATGTGCTTTTGGCCATGTTGGGATGAGTACACGGGGCGTGTAGCCATGCCGACGACGAAGGGTGTAGGAACTGACTACACGCCGTGTACTGGAACCTTACACGCCGTGTAGTCAGACAGCAGGCTTAAACAATAAGGCGGTGGAGTCGCCGCCAACTGGGCGACAGTACACACCGTGTACTTGGGAGTACATGCCTTGTACTCATGTCGACGGATGAACAGTGTGGTGGTGCCGCCAAATTAATAGTTAAATGAAATAAGTACACACTGTGTACTTAGAAGTACACACCGTGTACTCAGAAGTACACGCCGTGTACTTTGTTTTTTCGGCTTAAAACAGGGAGTAGCCTCCTCATTTGGAAGAGGAGGCATTTGAGCCATTTTGGAGCCAAAGGAGGAGGCCAGCCCTTTGAAGATCCACTAGAAGTTCGTCTGGAATCTGATTCGTCTTAAGACGATCTCGTTGGAACCGCACGGGTAATCCCTCTCCTCTCCTGGTATCATTCTTTACAATTCTTCTCCTAACGTAAGTTATTTACGTTTGAATGGGTTTTTTCTTCGTCAGATCTACGTTGTTCTTGGGCGTTTCTGGAGTCGGCGTTCGGGTATAACGCTCGTTGGCGTATAAAGTTGGTGGCTTTGTGTTTATTTTCCAACTATCGTGTGTTTTTGTGCATTTTTGTGCCACGAACCCATGTTGGGGTGTCGTGTGTCTGAGTTCGTTGATATATTTAATGCCTATAATTGATTCGGTAGTTAATTTTGATAATAAAATGCTGGTTGGGATTGCTTCTTGGATCTGAAACCACCCCGGGGGTGTGTTTCACTGTTTAGCCATTTAGTTAGGATACCCGAGGGTATGCCTTAAAGGTAGTAATTGTAGAATTTCCTTGAGAGTAATTGCTTGTTTACTACATTTTGATATGTTGGACATGGCCTGGTTACCTGTTTAGACTGAGGGCGTTGTTGTGATTATCCTGTGGGCACTGCACTGTTTAGCCTGTGGGCTGTAGATATTTTCGGCCTAAGGGAAACTTCTTTCGTGCCAGAGGGTGACAGACTCTGTGCCTGAGGCAGACACTACCTACACCTGAGGGAAAAATTATGTTATGCCTGAGGGCGGATTATTGTGTTGGATACTCCTTACCTGAGGGTAGGGGTTACTTGTCTGAGGACATGTATTGCTTACTTGGAAATGTACTGTGGTGATTTCTAATATTTAAATGGATTAAATGGATATTAAAATGGAAATATAACTAGTAATTAGTTACTTTTGAGTACTTCTTACTTTATTGCATTTTACTACTGCACACTGTTGTTTCATGCTTACACGCAGTTGGACACGGGCCTTTGGTGGGTGCCTACTGAGATATATTTCTCAAACCCTGTTTGGGTCACATTTTTCGGCCTAAATAGATTAAGTTGTTGCAGGTGTAGATATGGGAAAGAGTCCCTATACAGGTACTTGACTGTTGCTGAGGAGTAGGAGGGCATGGGACCGAGCCTAGGCTCGCGATGCCCTGCCAGCAGTTTTGCTTGTTTTGCTGTACTCTGCATTTTGTCGTACTGTATTGATGTATAACATGTTATGGTTTTTTTCTTCGAACTTTAAACATGTAGCATCATCACTTATATATTGTTGGTTATACCCACTGCTGTAGTTTATTTCAGTTGTGTATGGTTTACTGCTTCCGCTGTTGTTGTATGTTTATTTTGGTATTCCGCTGCGCTACACTTTGACAAATGAGGGCATAGTTTCCCCACTAACAGACCTGGGCCCTCGCTGCTAGTCAGTAGCCTCTGGCGTTTAGGGAAATGCGCTTGAGGTCACATGGTGAACTGGGCTCGGGGAACCCATTGTGTGGCTCCCGGGTCCGGGGCGCTACAGGGATGGTGGTCCATATGCTGCTGAGTTGTGGCATGAGACAATTTTTTTGATCTTTCAGCATCTGTAGACTCCTCCCTGAGAGGATATTGAATATCACAACTTATATTCTTCTAGGAGCATAAAATCATTGGTGGGATGTTTTGAACCACGATTATTGGCTCCAAGATATGATTTCTAGGATTTCCAATCTAGGTTCTAGGACTAATTTTACCCCAAGACTCTGAGATAAGAGTGGTCTAGTGAGTTCATACATCTAGAGCAGGGTTCCCTGATGTTTATGGAGTATTTGGTATGATTTGCTGAGATACAGGGTTTTCAACTAACATACCTTGCTAATGATATATTGGGGGAGATAATCTTCTAGGAAGGTCTATAACATACCGTTCGATCTTAGGTCAAGATGTCCAGGTAGACAATGATTACTAAGAAAGTAAATCAGGTGATAATTATAGATTGGAACCTGAGGGAATATAGGGGAATAGAGTATAGTGGAAAAATCTCTTTACCAATTAGTTTGACTTCTAGCGGAAATAAGTGATGTTTTGAGGCTTCCCCTGAGATGATTACCAGCTACGTCACTAGTGTTGGCAGTGAAACTTTCTGTCATTAGTGTGTAAGATGGGGACACCTGAGGAATTAGTGTGATCATGACCCATTCGAGTGCCGATATTATAGTAGTATAGGGCACATGAAACATTTCTACATGACATTCTCTCCAATAGTGAGTGGTAGGGATAAGCTCTAACACTATGATTGGGAGTGGGTTTCATAGCTCTGCATCAGGTAGGAAGCTGGAGTAGTACTTTTCATTTGGGCTGAAGTGGGGTTGTTCATGGTTGAGGCATCCAGAAACCATTTGTACCATGACAGCAGAGTTGTCCTACTCTAGGTAGTGAGGTTGTGTCATAGGGCCATAGTTCCTGCCTAATATATTCTATGCAGCCTACCCAAGAGGATTAGGTCATTATATCCTCTATAGTGACAGTTATGATCTCAATAGCCTCTACTTTTTTATCTTCAATTTTTGACACATGTTCATTGTATAGTTTCATATTTGTACTAATTGTGGAGAGCCTTGGGATCATAATTAAGTTTTCAAAAGGGGTCATAATGCTTGACACTCCATTGTAGATCATAACAGTGGATGTACTTCAATGTAGGGAGTCACATTGATATTGGTAGCTATAACCTCATCTAAAATATTTTTCCCCTCAATATGAATGGGTTTGATGTCATAATTGGTATGGAATAGGAAGTGGTTTATCAAGACCATGTTGATTATTATCGCTAGAGGGTAAATTTCACATCACCAGAGGGAATAGTTTATACTCCCAAGGGTGAAATAGACCACGACATCATGGGCTAGGATGGATGATAGACCATATTATTAGTTTGTATCTGGATGATCAGAGATCACATCATAAATATTTTCATCCATTGGTAGATCATTTCAAGGATGTTTTCCCAGAATAATTTTCTAGTTTAATTCCTGAGAGAGAGGATTATTTCTCAATTAAGCTAGTGCAAGGAACTACACCAATATCCATTTCACCTTACAGGATAGCTACTATAAAGTTTCAAAATATCAATAGGAAGCTACAGGAACTTGAGGTAAAGTTGCTTATATAACCCATTACATCTCCATGGGGTTCACTATTCTATTTTTCAAAAAATATTAACGGTACCCTTAGGATATGAAAGGATTATCATAAATCTAACCAGTTTATGGTTAAGAATCGGTATCCACTTCCACAGATAGATGGCCTTTTTTATCAACTCTGAGGAGTTCGAGTGTTCTCAAAAATTGATTTGAGGTATGGATATCATCAGGTGAATGTTTTACCAATGAAAATATATCATAAAACTTTTTGTAGCATGTATAATCTATATGAGTATCTGGTTATGCATTTCGGTCTCATGAATACGCAAATTGTTTTCATGGTGCTAATGAACTGATTTTTCCAACCTTTTCTAGATTAATTTGTGGTGGTTTTCATAGATGGTATCTTGGTATATTCTCACACTCGACACGACCTTTCCCAAAATATTGAGATCATTTTGTATACACTAATATCTCATTGGTTATATTTTAAGTTCAATAAGTTCCACTTCTGTATTGACAAGATACACTTCCTGGTTCATGTTATCATAGAGACAGGAGTATTAGCTAACCCAAATATGGTGAGTGTAACACCCCGAGATTTTATGAAAAATATTCTTTTAATTTCATTAATGTCTTGTGCTACACCAATATTACCTTGCGCTATACGCAACACCGTATTAGCTTGCAGTATACGCAACACTATTCTTGGATCGTGTTACACACAATTTGGATAATAGTTATTCTATGCAACATTGCGTATATATATATATATAAAATATGGTTGGATTATGTTAGACGAAACAACTAAGGATTATTTCACAACACGCAACCCTGACTTGGCTTGCATTACACGCAATCGCGACCTTCCTCGATAGCGTGTGTTGTACGCAATACTGGGTTTTAATAAACAACGATATATTATTATTATATTGTCATGAACTAGACGTTATGAATAGTGTTAACTAAATTTTGAATTTTATAACATTATTATTCATCTTACACATTTCTAGAACATGGTATAAGAACAAAATAAATTTTTCAGGTAAAATAAGTATTTTTCAAAAAATGCAGTTTTGCCGCCTTTTGATGGCGCACCCACTTTAAATATATTTTTTGACATGTTTATAAGTTCAATTTGACAAAATAAAATTCTTCTTTTGAATCAGGATATAAAAATTTACATTAGATAAAGTTTTTATATTTTTCTGATAACTTTCATATTTTAATGAAGAGTCAAAACACGCTATATTTTAATTAAAAACAACTTTTTTCATCGTAATATCTTATGTGGTTAAATTATAATATTTAATGGTTTTAAAGTATAAATAGAATATATTTTTACCATTTAATATAATTTATGACATTAGCATTTATTTTACCTTGAATTCGTAGGTTAAATCAATTCAATCTTTTGCAATATTTTAAAGAAAACCCATTTTCTTTCGACAACGGGATTAATTTTAATTTAATTTCTGCAAATTTTGTGTATTGAATTTGTAAAAATGGATTCCATATTTAGAATCAGTGGATCCAAATTATGTTAATAAGATACTTTTAATTTTTGGGAATTATGAATAGTAACTACGGTAAATTTTATTTACCATAGTTAAAGGTAAATTGGGTAATTAAGGGTAAATATAATATTTTAAAATTACCCTAACAAATGTCAAAATCCTATTGGATGACTAAAAGTCGACCCATATCACCTAAGGGTCGGATTAGATTCATTTAATTAAATTTTTTCAATGAAAATAATTTAATTATTATTAAAACCAAAGAATGTGGCAACATGTCACTTTCTTAAATATTATAAGTATAATAATTTTAATCTAGTGATAAGCTTCATGAAACTTTGAAAATGAATAGTCTCCAGAAAGATAATACAATTATATACATCATAATAATTTATTTAGAATTTTTATGGATTAAATAATTATCATTTATTATGACACAAAGATGATGCAGTAATTGTCTTATTAATGAAATATTGACATAATTGATGTTATAAATGCCCAAATAAATGTAATTTGAGACTTTTTATGACTTACACTAATTTTCTAGGTTAATATGACATGTTATTGTTGATTTAAGTAACTTTTTTTGAACTTATCATTCTGTTATGAATTTCATAAAAAACATGTACCAAATAGTGTCAAAATTGACATAAAATAGTTTTTAAAACAAATATTATATTATTAATTGTTATTTTATTCCTAAAAATCTAAGGTTCGGCCAAATGACTTAGATAAGATTATATATATTAATAATAAACAACTTGGGGTTATTTTGGCTTGATATAGTAAATTTATTAACCATATAGTGTAAGAAAACAAAAAGACACGGTAAAAGTTAAATTATTTAACTTAGAATTAAATCTAATTGATAAGATTCATTCTCCACGACGCGATGAGATTCATTCTCCACTTTAAACATTGATGAATGATTGTAAGGTATATATAATAAGTAATCATGAAATATATGACATAATAATGATACTGGATTTATGTGTATATATATGTATTTCATCTACTTAATTCCGTTCAACTCAATAAGGAAACGAAAACAGCGTTCATGCGTACGTACGGCCTACCGTCTCCATGAATGGTGTATTTCATTCCATTTACTGATTTATTATATATATATGTATATTCTGAATATATATTATATATAAATCATGTTTTATATTCTGGAATTAAGTAATCATGATCTATGTAATCATATGAATAATTACAAGTCAAAACACGGACGACAAATGAAACGATTTTACCCAAAATGCTCATTAACATGGAATTTACAAAAGAAAGGGTAAAATAAAGTCATAAGTGAACCATATAGGATATCATAACAATTAGTATGATTCTTTAATAAGTCAATGACATTATTTAAATCATTATACAGGAGTTTTGGACACTTACGAAGAAAATCGGACCTAAGGTAAGGGAAAATATCACAATCTCATTTTTATCCGAGATTGTTTATACTTTGGTATTTATGGGGGTGTATTTTATCATCCACATCCATGTTTCCTCAATATGTAATATTATTTCCATCCACCTACAATTGTTTAAATCCAATTTTACCCTTCAGTGAGTTTTTGGTAAAAGATATGAAAGTAATCTTTTTTCGTTTTTCATACGATGTACTTTTTGACTTTTACGACAAAAGTACGAGAAGAATGTTTTTTTAACTTATACGGCATGAATGGATTTTTAAAACATTATTCCCAAGAAGCTTCCATTACAAGTTTTCAATTTTATTCTTAATCAACTTTAGTTTAGAATTTTATGACATGTTAAGAAAGGAAAAGTGTTTTTTTTAGGTAGAAAGGATATTTTCCTCAAAAATGGAGTTCAAGTGTTTTATCAAAATTATATTCCATATAAGATAATAAAGGGTTCTGTTTCTATCCCTATTATTACATTGATTTTATTATGTTGTGATGGAATTATTTTTATGAATTCCTTTATCTTATATGAATTGTTTTATGGTGTCCCGATGTTTAAGATTACCATTTTTATTACATGTGTTATGCTATGATGTATGGTATATGATTTTGTGGCACACATAATAATGGTATCATTATGAGATGGGTGGGACCTATATCTCCCTCCAATGCATTGGGTAAAGATTTTATATCTCATGAGATAGACATGGCTGGAATGGTAGGTTATACCGGTTCAGTGAAACAGGACTGAAACGAGGGTGACTCGATTCAGAAAGGGACTTTGTCCACTAAGATAGTCTTGGCAATGAGTCTTGACTAACAAGAAATGATTCTCTATGATTAGGTGTGTATGCCACAAAGTTTCATGTTTTAAGTTATGATTATTGGGATTTCATTTCACTACTATGATTTATCCCATGTTATGAAATTATTCTCTCTTTTGCAGGTTAAGATTTCCAAAATTTATGTTCTTATGAATATGATGTGATTGATTTTTCTTTTGTTTACCCTTACTGAGCATTTGAGCTCACCCTTTTATGTTTTCTTTTCCCCAGGATATAAAGAAAGGTTTTAGGTAAAAAAAAGGGAAGATCTTTATGGGAGATATTGAAGATCTTTCACCACGATTAGAAGATTACGTTCCGAGTTTCCAAAGACACTAAACTATTACGATCCTTGTGTGTGTGTTTTTGTTATGTACTAAGTATTCCGCAAATGTAATGTAATGTCAATGTACGTCAAGATTCGGGTCTCTACAGTTGGTATCAGAGGAAAGGTTTAGTCAACCTTTGGAAACTAGGATGCGAAAACGTTAATGAGATCCCTAGAGATATTTCTAAGGTATGTCTAGGGATGTCCCTAAGGTTAAGTATACGTATAGGTTATAGTACTAGAATTACGTTAACGATCATATAATTAAACCTAAGAAGTTAGATATTGAAGGTACTCCCCCTTTATTATGTTGTTTTCCCTAGCATGATTTTTACCTCTCACACTATTCTTTTTGGGTTTTAGACGATGGTCGGAACCCAAAGGAACCGTGTTGATCAATGCAATGGACAATGCAATGATTGTCCTCCTGAACAAAAAAATGTTATGGGAGATGGAGTGCAAAATCTTATTGTTATACTTACACAAGCTATGAATCATTCTAGACTTCCAAATGAGCAGAGAATGGAACAATATTCTATTGAGTCCTTCATGAGGCAACATCCACCTTCTTTCAGTGGGTCTTCCGATCCACTTGTTGCTGAACAATGGATCAGTACTACTGAAAAGATATTTTCATTTCTTCAATGTTCTGAACATGATAAAGTCATCTTAGTAGTATATCGTTTGGAAGGTGAAGCTGATCAATGGTGGAATCTTATCAAGAATATGAGGCCAAGAGATGAAATTGAGTCCATGGAATGGGACGATTTCAAGAACTTGTTTTTCAGTAAGTACATCCCTCGTATTCTTCGAACAAAGATGGAAAATGAGTTTCTTGAGCTGAAGCAGAAGGACGATGAATCTGTTGGTATATACGAAGCAAATTTTACAAGACTTGCAAGGTATGCATCTGGCACTATCATCCAACCTGAAAGTAAAGTTGATCGATTTTTCAGTGGCTTAAAACCAAGTCTTCGAAGGGAATTATCTATAAGAGACTTCAGTAGCTATGAAGAAATTGTGCGTTGTGCTATCAAGGTAGAAATGGAAGTTGGTGTTACATATCCATCTCATGGTTTTGACAAGAAACAAAAGATGGAGTTCAAGGAGAAATCTCAGAATAATGGTGAAAAGAAGATGAATGTTTCCTTATGCACAAAATGTGGAAAGAAGCATGGTGGAGATTGTCTTAAAGGGACTAGAAAATGTTTTAAGTGTGGAAAAGAAGTTCATCGAGCAGCTAAGTGTCAAAGTAATGGAAAAAGTGATTCTAATGATGTGAATAAAGCAATCACTATAGAGAACGCACCACCAACACTTCAATGCATCAAGTGCAAGGAAATGGGGCATTATGCTAATAAATGACCTAATACAAGGGTTAGTGATGATCAACATGAGCAACCACTGAAGGAAAAGGACAAAGGGAAGTCACATGCGATCACTATTGGCGATGTTGAATATGACAACGATGTGGTGGAATGATTAAGTGTTTATGTAATGGGATACCAAAATAATGTGGTATCATAAAGTATTGGAATATTTATGTGTTTGTCTAATGTGGAATTAAAAGTGATTGAGATATTTTTGGAAATAATATGATATGCGAATAATGAAGGGAAAACGAGAAAATGAAATGTTTAACAGTATTCATGAGCTCATGATTGATATAAGGACTAAGTGATATCATGGTTTGAGTATATAGAATTTTGAGGATTTTGGTATGTGGAAGGTGTTAACTTTTAAATGAATTCATGTTTTCACTAAGGTTCAATGGGTATTCAAGAGAATACATGATTAAGGCCTTTGAATGTTTGGAATGTGACCAACAAGATATATCTTATGATATATGGGGATCAACGATGGTATTAAATCTCTGAGAGTGGACTGCAGTATTATGGATAAGCCTAAAGATTGGAATGGATTATGTTGGACATAAGTTAGTATTGTTTGTTTTTCTATGGGATGTTATAGTAATATAGTTTTAGAAAAAGGACAACCTGCAGGACGGGCGACAGCCCATCGCGTCGGACAAGGCTGTGGGAATCGAACCCACAACTGAAGTGCGGCTGGCCTTTATCGCCTACCACTGGCCTACAGGAAGTCCCTGTTTAGTAGAAACTAGTTTTATTATATTAATAAGTATGATATATGAAATATAAATACATTTTAGGAACCATATATGATTAATCTCACTATAGAATGACTTATGTATATTTAATAACTTTTGTTAACCTTTTGTTTGAGACAGATGGAATGACCCGTCATTCTATCACATGATCTGCTAACACTTCACGAAATAACAAATTCAACTTCATTTATTTAAGACATGAAGTGGAAATTGTTCAAGGCACGAACAACAGTGAGATTGTACCAAAATAAAGTAAGTATTTATTCTAATTCAAATTCTTCAACTTTAGGAAAATGATCTTGAAAACCAAAAACGTTGTCCTAGTGCTCTTATATCTGATTAATCAGATGGTACCTTAGATCATCACAAATTTATGGATTTGTGATTGTTGGATTTTCCATAGCCATGTTCTCTACCACTCTCCATCAGAACTTGATGGTTAGAATTTTCTTCCATATCCATATTTTCACCTATGTTCTCCTACGTGAAAACCCCGTGATGAGTTAATTTGGGTAACCTTTACATTTCATACTTTAGTTTTTAAAAGCCATGTTTTGGTATTCCTTTTTACGATGTGGGTTTCTATTAAACAAACTTTCGAGTAGTAAACCATTTATAACCCCGACGAATTTCGAGGGCGAAATTCATTTTAAGGGGGGTAGAATGTAACACCCCGAGATTTTATGAAAAATATTCTTTTAATTTCATTAATGTCTTGTGCTACACCAAGATTACCTTGCGCTATACGCAACACCGTATTAGCTTGCAGTACACGCAACACTATTCTTGGATCGTGTTACACACAATTTTGATAATAGTTATTATACGCAACATTGCATATATATATATAAAATATGGTTGGATTATGTTATACGAAACAACTAAGGATTATTTCACAACACGCAACCCTGACTTGGCTTGCATTACACGCAATCGCGACCTTCCTTGATAGCGTGTGTTGTACGCAATACTGGGTTTTAATAAACAACGATGTATTATAATTATATTGTCATGAACTAGCCGTTATGAATAGTGTTAACTAAATTTTGAATTTTATAACATTATTATTCATCTTAAACATTTCTAGAACATGGTATAAGAACAAAATAAATTTTTCGGGTAAAATAAGTATTTTTCAAAAAATGCAGTTTTGCCGCCTTTTGATGGCGCACCCACTTTAAATCTAGTTTTTGACATGTTTATAAGTTCAATTTGAAAAAATAAAATTCTTCTTTTGAATAAGAATATAGAAATTTACATTAGATAAAGTTTTGATATTTTTCCGATAACTTTCATATTTTAATGAATAGTAAAAACACGCTATATTTTAATTAAAAACAACTTTTTTCATCGTAATATCTTATGTGGTTAAATTATAATATTGAATTGTTTTAAAGTTCAAATAGAATATATTTTTACCATTTAATATAATTTATGACATTAGCATTGATTTTACCTTGAATTCGTAGGTTAAATCAATTCAATCTTTTGCAATGTTTTAAAGAAAACTCGTTTTCTTTCGACAACGGGATTAATTTTAATTTAATTTCTGCAACTTTTGTGTATTAAATTTGGAAAAATGGATTCCATATTTAGAATCAGTGGATCCAAATTATGTTAATAAGATACTTTTTATTTTTGTGAATTATGAATAGTAACTATGGTAAATTTTATTTACCATAGTTAAAGGTAAATCGGGTAATTAAGGGTAAATATAATATTTTAAAATTACCCTAACAAATTTCAAAATCCTATTGGATGACTAAAAGTCAACCCATATCACCTAAGGGTCGTATTATATTCATTTAATTAAATTTTTTCAATGAAAATAATTTAATTATTATTAAAACCAAAGAATGTGACAACATGTCACTTTCTTAAATATTATAAGTATAATAATTATAATCTAGTGATAAACTTCATGAAACTTCGAACATGAATAGTCTCCAGAAAACTAATACAATTATCTACATCATAAGAATTTATTTAGAATTTTTAGGGATTAAATAGTTATCATTTATTATGACACAAAGATGATGCAGTAATTGTCTTATTAATGACATATTGACATAATTGATGTTATAAATGCCCAAATAAATGTAATTTGAGACTTTTTATGACTTACACTAGTGTTTTAGGTTAATATGACATGGTATTGTTGATTTAATTAACTTTTTTAGAACTTATCATTCTGTTATGAATTTCATAAAAATCATGTACCCAATAGTGTCAAAATTGACATAAAATAGTTTTTAAAACAAATATTATATTATTAATTGTTATTTTATTCCTAAAAATCTAAGGTTCGGACAAATGACTTAGATAAGATTATATATATTAATAATAAACAACTTGAGGTTCTTTTGTCTTGATATAGTAAATTTATTAACTATATAGTGTAAGAAAACAAAAAGACACGGTAAAAGTTAAATTATTTAACTTAGAATTAAATCTAATTGATAAGGTTAAAATAATAACCTAAACTTGTCTAAATAATATTGGATGAGATTATTTCGACCCATCCCCACCTTAGACTCGAAATAAATCAATTTGGAGCTATTTAAAACCGAACTTGACTTTATAATAAAATAATATTTTTTGTTATTCCAAAGGTGCCCCTCTCCTCCCTTATAAAAGGGCACCTCCTCCCTCTCTTCCTCACACAACTTTGAGCCTTCAAGCTTGGAAAACCCCTGACAAATTCTCTTCTCCACTTCCCTAGAAACATACTAGAGGTTCTTGTCTTCCTCAAAGACCAATTTTAGTGCCCTAATCGGAGGTCTTAAAGAGGCACTTCAAAGAAGAGGTAATTTCTGTTACCGATTCTTTCACCTTTATTTCTTCTTCCACTTCTTCTTCTTAGGTTGTTTCATTATTAAGTAATAACATCAGTATCACTAATATACGGATATGTTATTATAAGTATGAAACAATCCTATTTCACCATCTATCCATCCTACGGAAAACGAAATCACCGCGCGTGCGTACGTATGGAATATCGTCTCCACGCCGTGGTGAAATCTATTTTCCACCACCACCTTACATGGATGGGTATAATGGTGTAAATAATAACTATATATTATTATTTTAAAGTGATATTTATTCTGAAATAGTTTACATACACTCCAATTCAGTCCCACGATCATGAGAATGATATCGTCGCTCGTGCGTACGTACGGACTACCGTCTCCACGACGCGATGAGATTCATTCTCCACTTTAACCATTAATGAATGATTGTAAGGTATATATAATAAGTAATCATTAAATATATGACATAATAATGATACTGGATTTATGTGTATATATATGTATTTCATCTACTTAATTCCGTTCAACTCAATAAGGAAACGAAAATAGTGTTCATGCGTACGTACGGCCTACTGTCTCCATGAACGGTGTATTTCTTTCCAATTACTGATTTATTATATATATGTATATTCTGAATATATATTATATATAAATCATGTTTTATATTCTGGAATTAAGTAATCATAATCTACGTAATCATATGAATAATTACAAGTCAAAACACGGACGACAAATGAAACGATGTTACCCAAAATGCTCTTTAACATGGAATTTACAAAAGAATGGGTAAAATAAAGTCATAAGTAAACCATATATGATATCATAACAATTTGTATGATTCTTTAATAAGTCAAAGACATTATTTAAATCATTATACAGGAGTTTCGGACACTTACGAAGAAAATCGGACCTAAGGTAAGGGAAAATATCACAATCTCATTTTTATCCGAGATTGTTTATACTTTGGTATTTACTGGGGTGTATTTTATCATCCACATCCATGTTTCCTCAATATGTAATATTATTTCCATCCACCTACAATTTTTTAAATCCAATTTTACCCTTCAGTGAGTTTTTGGTAAAAGATATGAAAGTAATCTTTTGTCATTTTTCATACGATGTACTTTTTGACTTTTCCAACAAAAGTACGAGAAGAATGTTTTTTTAACTTATACGGTATGAATGGATTTTTAAAACATTATTCCCAAGAATCTTCCTTTACAAGTTTTCAAGTTTATTCTTAATCAACTTTAGTTTAGAATTTTATGACATGTTAGAAAGGAAAAGTGTTTTTTTTTTGAAGTAGAAAGGATATTTTCCTCAAAAATGGAGTTCAAGTGTTTTATCAAAATTATGTTCCATATAAGATAATAAAGGGTTATGTTTCTATACCTATTATTACATTGATTTGATTATGTTGTGATGGAATTATTTTTATGAATTCCTTTATCTTATATGAATTGTTTTATGGTGTCCCGATGTTTAAGATTCCCATTTTTATTACATGGGTTATGCTATGATGTATGGTTTATGATTTTGTGGCACACAAAAGAATGGTATCATTATGAGATGGGTGGGACCTATATCTACCTCCAATGCATTGGGTAAAGATTTTATATCTCATGAGATAGACATGGTTGGAATGGTAGGTTATACCGGTTCAGTGAAACAGGACTGAAACGAGGGTGACTCGATTCAGAAAGGGACTTTGTCCACTAAGATAGTCTTGGAAATGAGTCTTGACTAAAAAGAAATGATTCTCTATGATTAGGTGTGTATGAGACAAAGTTTCATGTTTTAAGTTATGATTATTGGGATTTCATTTCACTACTATGATTTATCCCATGTTATGAAATTATGCTCTCTTTTGCTGGTTAAGATTTATAAAAGTTATGTTCTTATGAATATGATGTGATTGATTTTTCTTTTGTTTACCCTTACTGAGCATTTGAGCTCACCCTTTTATGTTTTCTTTTCCCCAGGATATAAAGAAAGGTTTTAGGTAAAAAAAAGGGAAGATCTTTATGGGAGATATTGAAGATCTTTCACCACGATTAGAAGATTACGTTCCGAGTTTCCAAAGACACTAAACTATTACGATCCTTGTGTGTGTGTTTTTGTTATGTACTAAGTATTCCGCAAATGTAATGTAATGTCAATGTAAGTCAAGCTTCGGGTCTCTACAGTGAGAGTTTTAGTTTCCTGGGATCATCCAAAGAACGTCTTTGACATTTGGAGTTTCTTGGGGCTAGCTAGATATTACAAGCATTTCATGCTAGACTTCTCATGTTTAGTAGAGAAGATGATGGGATTGACTAAGATGGGTGTGAATCTTGAATAGACAAATACTTGTGAGACAATCTTTTAGGAGTTGAAAGGGAGATTGACTTCAAAATTGGACATAATTCAACCAGAGAAGGTCAGAAGCTACATGGTATATTGGGATACACCAAGTATCAGTATTGGATTAGTTGTGATGTGGGGGGATAGATTTATGGTGTATAGTTCTCGGTATCTGAGGCCACATGAGATGAATTATGCTACACATGATCTTTATTTAGTCACAGTTGTTTATGATTTTCACTGTTATAGACATTACTTACATGGAGAGAATTTTATGGTGTACACAGATCACAAAAATGATAACTATATATTTACACAGTGTGATCTAAATCTAAGGAAGTGAATGAGGGTTGATTGACTATAGTATTTCAGATTTGATCTTGCCTATATGCCTATAAAAGGCAATGCAGAGGTTGATGCACTGAGCAGGATGACTCGAGTAGAGGCAGTTAAACAAGCCAGTATAAAGTGGCAGCTTATGAATTTATTATCTGAGATGCACTTGGAGGTTCAGAATAGTTAGTGATTGAATTTTATTTCATAATTATATGTAACCTATACCCTTATGGATAGAGTGAGGATGAGGTAGCTATCAGATTCATAGGGCCTAGTCTTATGGGAAAGTGTGGAAAGTGGGGACCCACCTCTAGGTTGGACCATTGGCAAGGATGAGGTCCTATATATCCATGGTTTCATTTGGGTTCTAGTGGATATACGAACGTAGCTAATAAAAAGTTTTCATTACTTAGTTTGGACAGAACATCCCACTGTTACCAAGATTTATCATGATTTATGTCACAAGTACTGGTGTTCGGGGATGAAACATGACCTAGCTGGTACTATTATGAGGTTTTCCACTTGTTAGTAGGTGAAGGTGGAACATCAGTGACCATCTATAATCTTACATTAGTTGCCTATACCCAAGTATAAATGGAATGACATCATAACATATTTTTTGATAGGTTTTCTGAGGTCGCATCGAGGTAGTGATGATTTATGGGTTGTTTTTTACAAGCTCGTGAAGGTTTAAAAAAAATTTCGATTGAGGATACCATGAGTGTGAATGACCTTGAAAGGTTATATATTTGTGAGATATTATGACTTCATGGGGTCCCTCTTACTATCATTTTAGATATATATTCCCATTTTACATCTCATTTCTATAATATTTGGCAGAGGGTGATGAGTACACAGGATATTTTGAGCACAACATACCATGCTCAAACTAATGGAAAATCAAATAGTACAATATTGGTGATTGAGGAGATTCTTTGGGAATGAATCTTGGGTTTTGGGAAAAATTGATAGAGGCATATTAACCTAGTTGAGTCTTTCAACAACAATAACTATTAGGTGATGATACAGATGGGACCTTATGTGTATTTGTACAATATGCCATTTCGATCACTACTACGTTGTTTAAAGGTTGGTGAGGAATCTTTACTAGGACTGCATATCATGAAGAAGACTTCTAAGAAAGTCCAATTGATTAGAAAGAAAATGGATACTATATATTCACAATATAAATCTTAATTTGATCACTTGAGACAACCTCTAGAGTTTAAGATTTGGGATCGAGTCTTTTTTGTATATCTCGCCGAGGCTAGGATAGAGAATAATTAAAATATTGGGTAAGTTTTCACCATGATATGTTAGTCCATTTTAGATACTAGAGAGATTATGACTGGAAGCCTATTCATTACAGAAATCTTAGAGGTACACGGTCATTCATGACATCTTCCATGTATCTTAGTTGTACTATTATCACTAAGATCCATATCAGAGTTTACATCTCGATGAGTTAGATTAATAGGTATATGTATCCTTTGAGGAGCATCAAATTATTATTGTTGATAGGGGCATGAAGGTTAAATTAGGTCAATACGTTCCTCTAGTACATGTGTTATTTAAGCACAACCATTTATAGGACATGTCTTGGGATTGGAAGGATGACGTACGTTCTCAGTGGTTGGAGTTATTCTCTAATGATTCTTGACCACCCTTGAGAGAAAAATTCAAGGAAGAATCACTTTAAGGGGAGAAAATTGTAAGATAATAGGTTTTCTTACAAGGTATATATCCCTTTAATTTCAATTTTAAATCTTTTTTACATCCTAATGCGAATACCCTTTGAGGTCATGGGGGTATCGGGGGTGTCTGGGGCTTGTTTGGAGCCCAAAACCAAACTTATTTCAAAAAATCAGATAGGTCTCGTGAATAGTAGAAATGGTGTGGGACAGGCTACACAGTCTAAAAAACCATGTGAGAGCTAAAATGAATGGTTTGTGCATGTTTAGTCAAACCATACATATTAATAGTATGGGTTCCCACTTAGCATAGTAAAGGGTGAATAGTTAGTGCATGGTTTGGCCAAACATGCGGCCAAACTGTGCAACCCAGTATTCTAAGAGAAAATGACAGTTTTTTCCTTAAAAAACATATAACCAAAACCTATGTTTTCTATTATTATTCATTAGATAGCAGTGATATGTGGGATCTCATCCTTAAATATATTTCTTAGTTTCTAGTCTTATTCTTCTATCCAAACTTAGAATCGATCACTGGTCATCTTGTTGGATTCACGTCAGTGAGTACTCCATTAATTTTTTTTGTTATTAGTTCTTCTTGGTATCAACCGAGTTATTTAGGTGCAAGATAATATATATTTTTAGGTTCTTTGTCCCTTCTTAATTGTTCTTAATATATGGATGAAATCAAAAGAACACCGGATATGTGGTTTGATTCTTTATAGAGCTATTTTTTTATTATGACACACAGGACATTCCATCATCACCTTTAAAATGAATTGAATGTTTAAATTGAATGTATTGGAACCTATTATGGCTTAACACAAGTTCCTTGAGACTTTTTGGAGGTTTTTTCCCCAACCAAGTTCACCCATAGTGTATGTATTTTATATTTCCCTTTCCTTTTCCTATTTTTAAACCACCAAAGGGGTGAGTGTTTGTGCTTTCCTAATTAGAGGAACCCCTTAATAAATACAATTGAATTAAAATTGTTGATTAGGAGATGGTTTTCCTCCCTTTACATGTGATACATGATGTTAAATTTTTTAACATATTTTAATTTGAAATGATATAATAGTGGGGCAATTCATGGAAATGAAATTGATTAGAATTGTTATATGATTTGGAAAAACTCATTAAATGTGATGGTATGAAGTATAAATGAATTGAATGATGTATGTTTATATAGCACATAATGGGTGTGATACACCATGGTTCATGGTAGTAGTATTAGATTCCTTGGATGATATTTCTCCTTGGGTCTTGATTCTATGGGATGCCTTGTTTGTTGCTACCCCTTGGATTTGGCTTGTTTGGGATCATAGTAGACATGGTCTGTTGAAATGATCCTTGGACCCCAATTCTATTTTAACCGAGTTTCTATTTATATTATCCTAAGACTCGATGAGAATTCCTTAGTCCACTCTACCATGGATCTAACCTTGTGGGGTCTGAAAATTTTGATTATATAGCTTGACCCTGGTAAATGTGACATGATTTTTTATACATTGTGGTCATGGTTGATATGGAATTGCAAGTTATACGACATGGTCTTGGATGATATGTTATATTTTGTATACAACATGATCATGGTGTTTACTTAATTTTTCTTTATTACTTCCATGTTATAAGAGCTTGCTGGTTTTTTACAGGGAGCCTTGTATGACTATAGAATATCAATTGTTGGTTACTTTTTCCTTGGGAACTTTACTTTCATTACCATCATACCTAGTATATTATGCACTCAGCTTTAGCTTGTATTGTACAACCAGGATTATTTATAGACACCATGGGTGGTGACCTACTGGGATTATATCTCACATCCTATTCAAGACAATGTTGGGTACCTAGAAAGACTATTTGGATATAGGTAGGGATTAGGGAAAGAGACCATAATATGATGCTTGGATTTGTGCCATGCTTAAGAGCAGGGGAGAACATTACCGAGCTTAGGCTCATTATGTTATTCAGAGATAATGATTTTTTGTATTTTTCGTATTTTGATACATGTATTGTACTAATGCATGTATACCTATTTTGGATGTTTTGAAGACACATGACATGATAATAATTGTATATGAATTTGCTTATGTAATTGTTGTATATATCTTTCTTTGGGTATTTACCACCTATTTAGTTGTTATAATGCTTCCACTTTTGATAGTTATTATTATTCATCTATATTAAACTCTAACAAGAGGGTATATTCTCCCCATGGACACACCCTAGGCCCTTACTATTTGTTGGAAGCCTTTGTCATTCAGGGAGACGCGATTGAGGCCATGTGACCAACTAGGCTCAGGGTACCATTTAGTGGAATCTTGGTCCAGGATATTACATCCCTAAATACACTGTAAGAATGGGGTAAATTAGGGTGTTAACATTTTTCTAACTATAATAGGATTTCATTCCCATTTTGGAATGAACATAATGTGCTTGTATAAATCATGTGCCCATTTAAACCATCAAAAGTATGAAAATTAAATTAATGGAGTGATTTTTCTTAATTCACCACAATGGGATACACTAATGAGAATACACTAATGACGTTTTATTTTTATAAATAAATCAAAACTCACTATTATGATTAAATAATTTTTTAGAATGGATCACTACTAATCTAGGGTTCACTCCCTCAATTTATCTCTCTATGAACGAATTCAATATAAGGAACATAATTATCATCAATACATATAACATTATCAATGAATATGGAAATAAAAATCAATCATTAAATTAGAAAGGGTGTTTTCTTGAACGTAATATCCTTGATCAAAACAATACCTTTAATTTTGTTCTTCCACCACAAATTTTCACCAAAATCCCAGATTAGGTAAAGGTTTTTAATCTTTAAACATATGTATTTTAAAATATAAATCATTTTACTCTAATAAAAATAAATATATCTTAAAAAAAATTACTTCTTTAAATACCAAATATAAGCCTCTGATTGGTCCTTAAATTCATCCATCATAAAAAAATCGCACAAATAAAAGGCATATCTCCTATGATATTCAAATCAACCTTAAATTTTTATTTTTCCAAATTTTCATTCACCATAGTGTCGTCACAAATTTTCCATGATTTTAAATTTGTCAAAGTAGAATATCAATTATATAAACCATGACATCCTTATCTTCACCCTCTTAATAATTACAACCATTTTCATATTAATAATTTTACAAATATTGAAACACTATGGTTTGGTGTACTAAAAACCATGACATAATCTATGTTTTCTCTACTTTAGATAGAATATTTAGCTCTATATCTAGATCAATGAAATTTATTCCCATTTTACACTAAAAATGACCTACCCCATTCAAATTTTAGACCTCCCCATGTAATATAGGCATTTTTCAAATAACCATGACATACATTATGGTATAGTCACAAACAACTCCCCATGTTTAATATCAAGAAAGTATCATGATAATATATAATTCAACCACTATGATCACACACTATAAAATATTCCCCATTTCTATCCTACCATGATCTCCATTATGATGTAGTTCTCTATATCATAGACACTAAACATTTTCCTAATGAAAACAACTTTCACCATGGTCACAAATTTCAGACTTCGTCATGCTCAGCTAAACCAGAACACTGACTACTAAATTACAATGTGGACTACACATAATTCAAATAAAACACCATTAAAACTTTATGTAAGTCATATATTAATCTCCAATATTCATTCGATAACAAATAAAATTCATTAAAATAAAAATAAAATATTAGATTAATAATTATCACAACATCTTTCCAACTTATAAAAATTGATTCCAACATTCTTGTCTCAAAATAATTAGCATTCCAAAAATTTCAAACAAGAATAACCTTGACTCTAAAATATATATATAAAGCATGCATTATAAATTTTTAAAATTATAAAAAAAATTGTATAAACATATTTTATACATGAATATTTATATTAATATTACAAAATGCACACACACACACACACAAAAACACACACACAGATATATATATATATGTGTGTGTGTGTGTATTGGGAATATATATATATGTTAATCAAATATGATTATTACAATATCATAATTTACATGGTTGTTAACTCCCATGGGATATATTCCTTGTATCAAAATTACTATTCCCATTAATTTTCAATCTCTATCTCATGTATTCAATTCTATTCATTAAATCATTGTTGAGGAATAGGGTTCAACCTAGACCATTGATTGAATTTTCATGTTGTATATATGTTACAATGAAAATGATGAATTTTAGTCTATATTATTATTTTATAATTTTTGTCTCTATATTATTTTTGGAATTATCATTCTTTTGTGTTTTTATTCATACATTATCATTTTTATATTTTATCTACGATCAATGTAATGTACTCAATTAATAAATTCAAAATGTCTTCAATAAATTTTTTGATCTAGTTATTCAACCAAATATTAGTATGAAAATATTCTCCTCGTTAAAATTCATGGTGGAGTTATCTCTATCACTATTGAGTTATTTATCATTTCTATTTATTTTTCAGTAATGAATCTTGGTATGTCACTTCCAAAATAATGTTTTTCTTCTATGATTTGAATTAAGGATCACAATTTTTATATTATAATTTTTCTTGTTACGAGCAGTCATATTTTTTCGGAATTTTGTATAACGATTTTATACTTATAATGTATTGAATAAATATTTTATAACGAGTATTAAATATCAATATTAATCAAAACATAATGATCCATCATAGTTTTCAATAGGGTAACAACGCGGTGGACAATCTGGTGTCTAAATGAAAAGATTTCATTCCTCTCATCATTTTATCTACATCAAGATCCTTTCCATGGGATTATAATTAGGTATTGACTAAGGATTCTCATGTACTTCACCACTATATATATTCTTGAGTTCATTTTTTCTTTTATTTTTATTTAATAAAAATTTATTTTTCAATTAATGTTATTAAAATATAAATAAATAAATCAAACATCCAGGAAGGATTTCAAAAATATAATAATTTTACTCCAATGGTATAGAAAAAAAATAATTCAATTTTTTTAAGATCATATGTTAAGGTGGATTTAAATATTAAACTATATACTCATTTATTGTTCAGGAAGAAACTATAAAATTCAATCTAATTATTTTTTTATATCACAGGGATTCGATGTAAATATTTATTAAAATAATTTTATTTTATTCCCTTGAGTGAATATAAATATATACAATTTTTTAAAACATTATCAAAGTGAATATAGTACTTTTTTAAAATATTATATCAATAAAGGGAGATAAAAAATATATTTTTTGACATTATGTAAAATCTATTTTTATTTTTTTATTATTTTTATTTTTTCAATATAAATATCAAAAATATATTTTTATTATTATTATTATTATTATTATTTAATAATATAATCTCATGTAAATCACTCAATATCATCCCCAAAGTTAGGTGTTATTGTTCTTAAAGTTTAAATACTAGATGGTGGACTCCAAAAACTTATATAATTAAATATATTTTATGAAATTAATTGTTTTACTTGAAGTAGTTTTTTTATAGTAAGTCACTCCCACTGTGAGAGGGGTTATATACATATACCAAAATATTTTTTTTGTATTTTTTGAATAAAATAACTTTTACAGTTAAGTGAGAACCGAATAAGAGAACAACATCGTGCCCAAGGGGATTCACCATTATAGGTACAATCCAGAACAAACCCCAACACCAAAAAAAGAGGCCTAAGAACAAAATCTGCCTCATGCTGAGAGAATATACTACACAACACACCCATCAAGATATCTCACACATCACACCTCACCAGTACCCATCCATCCTGTCGCCACCTTCCACAGCCTAATTCACCCATCCCATCACTATCGGAACTAGACACACTGTCATTGCCACACCAGAAGCCAGAAAACCCAACTCCTTGAGATGGGAATGAGGGAGGGTTAGAGAAAGCACCACTAGAGCACCCATAAACATAGATGGGGGATGACTGATCCAGTGGGATTCATTAACATCTCCAGAACAAAGAACACCACCATCATGCCAAAAGACCACAGAAAAACTACCATCACTGAGGACACCAAAATAGTCCAAAACACCATGGGATTTGTCAAACCTGACCAAAGTGGGGTTCTGTGCGATAGTACATAATGAAATGGTAGAAAAATCCATGGAGAAGTTGAACAATTTGATGCTAGGAAAGTGAAAAGGTAAATCTATAAAGGTCCAGACCACACCCCTAAATGCAAGGTCATTTTTTCATCATCTAGTTTGTTTCAATAATAGGATGTGAAGAACTACCTCCTACCCACTTTCTTGGGGAATAATTGTGCCATCCTCTTTCTTTTCACCAACATAATTATTCTCCCATAAACATCATGTATTTCCCTTAGCACTCCACCACCAATAAAATCCACCTCACCTGGACAAGTTCCATACATCGAATCTTTCCCATCACTAGGTCCCTATGAAAGGTGTCCATCATGACACCCTCCCCCTTTATGTTGAACAAAGATAAGGGACACTACATGAAAATACACCCTCCCTATATGATCTGTTCATCAACCTCACACATGAATCTCACAATGACTCACCCAAATAGCCCTGATGATCACCTTGATCGGTATTCCATGTGGTCTCCCACCACCTAAAAAATATTATTCCAATATTCATATAAAAATTATATAAAAATACACTCATTTTTAACCATTTAAATGATAAATAAAGGAATTTAATCCCATGTTACTCTAAATTTTATGTCTTGGGGTATCACAAATCCTAAACTGATCTCAACCTACATTTAATTATTACATGGAGTTGTTAAATAATTATTATAATTAAAAATAAAATCAATTTTTATTTTAGAAGATAATAATTATTGATAAACAATAAAAAATTATTTAGGAATCATGAAATAAAATGAATGTTTTCTCAAATTCATTCAATGATATAAATTTAATTTTAATGGTTTTATTTACTTTATCAATGTAAATGAAATTATTCATGGTATATTTTATAAAATTTGGGTTACACATCTTAAATATCTAATAAATCAAAAAAATCAGCAGATTTTCTCCTCATTCCTTAAAGTAAATGTGAATAAAAATATCAACTTTTGAATTATAACGATGGGAATATTGGGGAATATGTTGTGAATTAGGAATATTCTTCCACGTCACATCCCATAGTCATATGAACCTGTATTAAAATATGTAGTGGATTCTCTCCCATATAGTCATATTTTAAAATCATTTTAACTATAAGCTCCAAAAAAACATACCTATTAGGTAAGATACTTAACTCATTGGGATTATATTGTAAATATATATAGTGTAATATTCTTAAGATAATATATTTCACTATCTTAAAGCATAAATTTTATAAAATATTATTTTTGTTATTAAATACTATGAAATATGTCATTTTTTATTTATAATTAATTAACACTCTTGAAGATACAGTATTTTTTTATCAAATTGTTAGGGAAAAATTAATTAATGGTTCTATTAGATAAAATATATGACTATATGGTGGTATATAGACGTAAAAAACAATACACAATTTTCTCCAATGTTTTGATAAAATCTATTAAGATTTTTAGAGATTAATGAAAATGAATATCATATTAAGACAATGTATGAAGTAAGTACTAAATAAATTTATATATATAAAGAATTAAAAATAAATAAAAAAATTATTTGATAAAAAAATTAGGGTTTTCTTTTTATTTATACTATGTAAATGTATTTATTATTCAATAAAAATTTTATACATTCAATATGATAAAAATTTATTATATGAAATTTCATATTATTATTCATGGTTATTTAAATCATATTTTATATTTTAATTTGACAAAAATACAAATTATATATTGGTTTAGTTTAATGAAAATCACACCCCAAGGTGTACATCCAACCCTTGTCACTTTTTGGTATCCTCTACCGATTGGAGGAAATGAGCCAATGGTTAATGGTGATATATATCAAATTATAATTAAATATAGGGTGGTTTGTTACAACTTTATTACTTATAATCATAATATTTATGTTAAATGTTAGATAAATATAAATAATATCCATAAAAACATCATCATTGGGGTAAATAATATGTTCTTATTCTATTGTGTTTACATCTAGGTTTATATCCTTTCTTGTAATATTCATCATTTTCATAATAAATCATCATGTGGGATAATTATATAAAATCTATTCACTTAATTATGGGGAATAAATTACCACTTTATCTCTCTGTGTTTTCAACCTTCAAATAGCTCCTTGGTTTTAGGTAAGCCATAAATATTATGGTGGTATCTCCAACCTTTTTGTTACCTTACTCATTAGCAACCATTATCCTAGAATTTTATGATTTGTATCTATAAAAATTTCTTAAATTACTCATATTGTTTGGTATTTAATCATTAAATACTTTCTCAAAAATTACTATCCCTCTATTAGCCCTTTATTTCAATTATTCTTTTGAAAAAAAATTTGAACTACTATTATTTCTTAAAACCACCTACTTTGATTTAGTTTCAAGTTTATATCTCAATTTCATCATCTCTTATTCAAGTGATCCAATATTATCTTCTCACTCAATGATACAATAATTAAGGTAAATATTAACTTATCTTGTTCTTCAATTTTCATTTTGAAACCCAGCAATTATTTTAATGTTTCTTAAAAAAATTGATCTTCCAAAACCTTCTCTAACATAGTAATTTCATCATTTTTTTCTAATATACTCTAATGGTTATTTCAAAAGTCATTGAATCTTTATTTTGTATTCCAATGTATATTAATATCTTCAATAAAACCTTAATATTCAACTTTAAGATCAATAAATACCTTTGGTTGATTTTTCTACTAAATTACCATTTTAAATTTCATGAAAATTTCCATCATATCAACTTTTGTGTCAGATTAAAACTCCATTTAAACTTATAAAAAACCCCTATATTCAACCAATTCCTCATTCTCCATGTTCTTTTATATAACCTAATTTAAGATTTATTTTATTATTTAAATTTTTATTTAGGGGAAATAACATTCAATGTTTTTATGTGAATTTATCCTTAATCTTATCTGCTTATCGAATCATTGGTCACCTTGAAATAATATTTCCAACCTTTTTCAAAAGGATAGTGAGATAGTGGAAACCTTCCCTTTAATATTGATTTACATCATTTTAATTTTCTTAATAAAAGTTATAGGAATTCATCACATATATCTTTTTTACCATCTTCTTCTCCATTAATATCAAGTTTCTCCATGGACTTCAATTTGATTTCCTTTAATAAATAGATTGATATACCTTTAAACTTCCAAATATTCTCATATGAAACCAAGATACTATGTAATTAATTAATTGAAATCTCTACAATATTTCAATCCCCAAAAATTTATACCTTCATATTTTACCATGGGGAAAATTTCATCCTTATTTTGTTCCCTATCTCTATATCTATTATCTCAGCACCAATTACATGAATAGATCAAGAAAATTCAAGGATTTGGTTGAATGAAAACTCAAAGATTTTACTATAAATCATCTTTAAATCATTAAAATTTTTCTCAGGAAATTTCAACTTTACCTCCTTTAATTTTTTGTCTCCAATATATATATTTTCCAATGTATACTAAATTTACCAAGTATAAGTACAATGAAAATATTACATATATATCTAATTTGTCAAGTATCTTGATAAGAAATTTTTTGTCATTGTATTGGATTTTAGAAATGAATTTTCCTTTTCATTGAAGGAAAACTCTATATTATCACTCAATTATATTCTATGAATGTAAATAAAAAATACATCATATCCATTAAAATATATATGTAATATATTTCAGTTATTATAGATTTAGTAATTGCGGCAGTTTAACAATGGAAACACATTCCTTTTCATGGAAGTCTCCAAATCAAAACTTCTTTTAATATAGAAATTTCAAAAATATCCTTGTTGATTTAACACCACTTGTTGTAAATAAGACCCTAAAGACACTATAAGAGAGGGGTGAATTAGGGTGTGAACATTTTTGTTTAACCATAATTAGATATTCTTCCTGTGTTTTCATGAATATAATGAGCTTATCTAAATCAATCACATATCCAAACCATAAAAAGTATACAAAATAAATTCAAGGATGTTTTTCGTTGATTACCTATTAATGGATACTATAGGGAGCATACACTAATGATGTGATGTTATTATAAATAAATCGAAGCTAAAAATTATGATAAAAAGGTTAAGGAAATAATCACTACCAATCTATGGGTCACTCACCCACCTTATCTCTCCACACACTATTTTAAGATAAGGAACACATGTATCCTCAAACAATATGATGTTATTAATAAATATTAAAAGGATAATCAATTATAAAATCAAAAGGGTGTTTGGAGGTGTATAGATATCATTGATCAAAACCAAATCTTCAATTTTGTACTTCCATAACAAATTTTCTCTCAAATTTTAAATTCATTAATTCCATTAAATCTCTAAACATTCATATCTTTAAATATCTCTCAACGTCCTCTAAAACCAAAAAATTAATCTTTTACACCATATAAAATATTCATCTATATTTATAGAATAATTATAAGGCCCTAGCCTTAAAAATTACTTAATCTTGAGTAATTTCAAGAATACACGTTGAGGATCTTTTTAGGTTTAGAGTTTTAGATAATTAGATCATAAATCATGCATTACATTCCACATTTAAACAAACTGGTTACATAAAATATAGTATTCATTTTTTTCCCATCAACGGAAACATATTAAAAAAAACATGGATTCTTTAATGACACTTCTTTGACACTATCATCACATCATGTACCTTTCCCTTGTCCTGTGAAAAACATTTCAAAAACTTGGGATGAGCATAAAAATCTCAGTAAGGGATATAAAAATACGGAAAGAAACATTAGTACATGTATACGTAAGAATCAATGAAATCATACTTTACTCATAAAACACAAGCATGTTAACATACCTTATGAAATCATAAGATTTATGAATAACTCATAGAAATCATAATACATAAAGGTAACTTGAGGCATTCATAACATTCTTACGTAGGGAGTAACCCTCATGGTAACATTTGAATACCCATCACAGTATATTCCCTAAATCTCTTCGGAGAAACCTTAACGTTTAACCCCTTCATGTTACCCAATGAATTGGAGAGCTATATCGGGCTCACCTGCTCTTAGTTTATCACAAAACCACCCGTCTTCATAACCATTCCCAAGAACCATAACATAATCGTATCACATAAAACATGCATAAAGGAAACATAACATCTCCACATTTCAATCACAAGATATCAATACAAAAAATTGGTATAATAAAAACATTATGAAAACCATTTTCAATACCAAAATAAAAGAAAATTAAAACATTTTATTTATTTTTCATTTAAAAAAAGTTATGGCTTGTAGAGGAAGTCGAAACTCAATAATGGAAACGGCGGAGGAGAAGTCATTATTGCCACATACGTAAGAAAAAAACATTCCCTTTTTTTGTTTAGTAAAATGTTTCGTATAAAAAAGATTCCTTTTGAATAAATGTAAAATTAAAATAGGCTTATACACTGTATAAAAGAAGGCTGTGTATAAAACAAAATGTTCCTCAATGAAAGGAGATTGAGACGAAGTCTCATACCTCGGGTCCGACTTTACTTGATCGTTCTTTAGCCTCCTAAATAATAAACTTGAGGTAATTTCTACTTTCTTAAGAACCTTTTTCAAGTTAATTATTCATTTTATATCACTTATTACCATGTTATGAACACTATGTAATTATTTAAGTTAATAATGGTCGTTTTGTCGATCACTGGTACTTGAGTCAAAAATAAACTCTTTATAATTACAACTTGTTCATGTGGTAAAATATCCATTATATCCATAATTATATTCATTATTTAGATATAATATATATCATATATATCCAGTATATACATGCATTTATAATATCACATAACATTTAGAGGTACAAAATGAAATGCACCGTTCATGGAGACGGTAAGCCGTACGTACGCATGAATGCTAGTTTCAATTCTATTTCCTATTTAATGGAATTGAATCATAATGATATAAAGGTATATTATAATTCCATAAAAATATAATTTATAATATCATTAACTAAATCCTTTATATGTCCCACATATGGAATTAATGAATCAAATCACTTTGAGGGGGCGGTAGTCTGCACTTCCAAAAATGAAGATATCGCGTTTACCCATAATGGAAACCATAAAGGCATGACATAAATGAAAAATACAGAAGCTTAAGGAAAACATAAAAATATTATATATCATATATAAATATAGTGACATCTTAATATCCATCTTTGTAGGTGTTAGAAGAATATTGAACAAAAATTGTTTCATGAGGCAGAAATTCACCATCAACGGAAACAGTATGCTCTTTAACCATTAGATGTAGGTGTATATAAGTGTAGATCAAATACTTCACATAAAAACATCCTAGTATATTTAAGATAATGTTTTTGTTACAAAATAAATGAATAAAAAACGTTTAGGGGGTTGGAGAAGAAAAATAAAACAAAATAACATTAGAGAAGTCTTTACCTTTAAATCAGGTAACTCCTCTTGGTTTGAACCAAAAGGGTTTCTTAAAGAGATTTCTGCCCAAGGTAAGGCTTCTAGGATTAATATAGGGATGTGGAGAGATAAAATTAGTAGATCTTGGCCGATCCAATGGCTTGAGAAGTGTGGGTAAGGAGGTAGAGGTGAGGGCCTTTTATAAGTGGAGAGGAGGGGCACTCTTGGAAAGTTATAAAATATTACTTTATATTAAAATGATTTTCGGATTTTAAAGGTCCCACATTGATAAATTTCGAGGATAAGGTGATAAGGGTTCGAAATATACTCATACAATAGGTCTTTGACAAGTGTAAGTCTTATATTTTACATTATCTTTTCATTTTATTTAAATCGTTCATTAATGAGGTAATTTCTGCATCATCAAGATGTCATAAATAAATTAATTTATTTAATGTCTAAAAATTATAAAAAAATACTTTTATTTAGGAAATATTTTTATATTTCCAATGAATATTTATAGTCTAAGATATCATTTAAACAGACAAAACTAAAAAAAATTTACTTGGGTGACACATTCTTTAGTGATATTCTCCTTTTCTTTAAAAATAAAATGATAAAGTGTCACTTTCACCCAAAAGTGATTCCTTGGGGTCCCTAAGTTTGGCACAAGGCATACCATGTTCTTAAATGGCACAACCAGTAGCATTAGGACACATTTTGGGGTCATTTTTTTTATTATGATATTATTTTATTGTCCTTAACTACCTGATTACTAATTAATCAAGATAATTAAAGATAATTACCGTTGTTACTATTCATAATGTCCAAAAACAAAAGAGTATTAATTACATGATTTGGATCTTCTGATTAAAAATATGGAATCCATTTTACCAACTTCCAAATATAGAAATTTCAATAATTAATTTAAAAATAATTCTTGTTGTCAAAACAAATAGCGGTTTTTTTTGAAATAATATCTATGAAAAGTTTAGCACTTGTTTATGCCCAATTAGAAAGTGAAATTAATTAAAATGAACACCATTGGATTAAATGGTAAAAATATATTCTAATTAAACTTTAAAACCAATTAAAAAGATAATCTAACCATATAATTAATTTAGATGAAAAATTAGTTTTGATGTAAAATGCAGTATTTTTCAATATTCATTAAAAAAATGAATATTGTCAGAAAAATACCAAAATATTATCCAAAGTAAATTTCAATGTCCCAATAATAAATAATAAGTTTATTTGGACAAATAGAGCTTATAAAGTTTTCAAAAGTTTGATTTAAAAATGGTTTTCCATCAAAAGGCTGTAAAATAATCCTTTAAAAATATTAGAGTATTCCATGATTAAGAACGGATTTATTCTCATTTTAAACCTATTAAAACACTATATAATTCATAAATAGACATAGATAAGAATATCTATTATTCATTACTTACTTGGGATATTACATCCTTCCCCCTTTAGAAAATTGCGTCCCCATAATTTATTTACTTATCGAATAAGTGGGGGTATTTATCCCTCATTGCATTTTCAGATTCCCATGTTGCCTCTTCACTCCTATGGTTTTTACACAAAACCTTTACTTGATGAATCACCTTATTCCACAACACTTGCTCCTTGTAGTAAAGAATCTGAACTGTTTTTTCCTCATAAGATAGATTCTCTTCCAGCTGAACTACCTCTGGACTCAAAACATGAGATGGATCCAGCATGTACTTAACAGTGAAACATGAAAAACATTGTGTACTTGAGATAAAATCGGAGGTAAAGCCACTCGGTATGCAACTGATCCAACTCCCTCTAGAATTTCATATTGTCCAAAGAAACTTGGACTCAGCTATCCTTTCTTACCAGATCGCATCACACTTTTCCATGGTGATACTTTGAGAAAAACATGATCACCTACCTCAAAAGAGAGATCCTTCCTCTTGTTGTCCACATAACTTTTCTGCCTGCTCTGAGCTGTTCTCATGTGTTTCTGTATTAGATGAACTTTTTCTGCCAACTCTTCTACCAATTCTGGTCCCATAAACTTCCATTCACCCACTTCATCCCAAAAAGGTGGAGTTCGACACCGCTTCCCATATAATGCCTCAAATGGTGTCATCTGTATACTGGAATGAAAACTATTATTATAAGAAAACTCAACCAAAGAAAGATGTTGGTACCAACTTCCTTGATAATCCATCGAACAAGCACGTAGCATATCCCCCAAAGTCTGAATAGTTCAACCTGACTTCCCATCTAATTGAGGATAAAAAGTTGTACTAAAATTTAATTCAGTACCCAATGACTTCTGAAGGCCTTTCCAAAAGTTAGAATTAAACCTGGGATCATGATCAGATACAATGGAGAGAGGAACTCCATGTAACCTTACTATCTCTTTAAGATACAAACGGGAAAGTTGATATAGGGAAAAATTATCTCATGTAGTAATGAAATGAGCAGATTTAGTCAAGCGATCAACAATAACCCAGATTGCATTATTACCTCGAGGTGTCTTTGGCAATCCCACAACGAAGTCCATGGATATATTCTCCCATCTCCACTCTGGAACTGGTAAAGGCTCAAGAATCCCTTTCGGTAACTTCCGCTCTGCTTTAACTTGTTGACAAGTCAAACACTTCACAGTAAAATCAGCAATATCTCTTTTCATTCCGTCCCACCAGTAATACTCCTGAAGATCTCTCTACATCTTAGTACTTCCTGGATGAATTGAAAACGGAGAACTATGAGCTTCACATAACAACTCTCTCTTCAACTTTGAATCACAAGGCACACACAATATCTTCTCAAATCTCAAAACACAATCATTATCAGTGTTGAATTCAGGCAAATTACCCTTCTAAACCAGCTCTACCTTTTTCTGCAACTCACTGTCTTGCTTCTGTGCTTTCTTAATTCTGTCTGATATAGAAGATTTCACTGATACCAGAAACAAAACAAAAGTACATCCTTCACCAACAACTTCTATGTCGAATTTCATCAAATCCTAAACCAAAGGATCACGTTCCAAACACAACATTGTTAATGAAGCATTACTTTTTCGACTCAAAGCATCATCCACTTTATTTGATTTTTTCGGATGGTAATGAATTGTAAAATCATAATCCTTGATTAATTCAAGTCATCTCTTCTGTCTCATGTTCAATTCTTTCTGAGTGAATATATACTTTAAACTTTTGTGATCAGTATATATTTCACACTTTACACCATACAAATGATGCCTCCAAATTTTTAAAGTGAAAACAACAATACCTAATTCCAAATCATGTGTAGGGTAATTTACCTCATGAGTTTTCAACTGACATGAAGCATAAGAAATTACCTGATCATTCTACATTAGGATTCAAACAAGTCCTTTCAAGGAAGCATCACTGTAGATAACAAACTCCCCATTCTTGGAAGGTAGTGCCAAAACTAGAGCATTCACCAATCTTCTTTTCAGTTCCTGAAAACAATCATCACATTATTTTGTCCAGATAAACTTAACACCCTTCCGAGTTAGCTCAGTCCTTGGACTAGATAACCAGGAAAGTTTTCCAACAAACCTTCGGTAATAGCCTGCCAAACCAAGGAAGCTACGAATATCTGTTACATCTTTGGGTCTTGTCCATTCTTCCACAACCTTTGTTTTTGTAGGATCAAAAGTTATCCCATCTTTAGAAACAATATGACCAAGGAAAGAAAATTGTTGCAACTAGAACTCACACTTGCTGAATTTCCCATACAATTTATTTTCTTTTAAGGTTAGTAAAATAACACTTAAATGACTTTCATGCTCCTCTTTAATTTTAGAAAACACAAAAATATCATCAATGAAAACAACCACAAACTTATCCAAGAACTCATGGAAAATTCTATTCATAAGGTCCATGAATATAGCAGGTACATTGGTTATCCCAAAAGGCATAACTAAAAATTCATAATGGCCATATATTGTATGAAATGCGGTCTTCAGAATATCTACTTCCTTTACCTTTAGTTGATGGTACCCCGATCTCAGGTCAATCTTTGAAAAAAACTGAGCTCCCTGGAGCTAATCAAACAAATCATCGATATGAGGAAAATGATATTTGTTCTTAACAGTGATGTTATTCAAGGCTCTATAATCAATGAAAATTCTCATTAAACCATCTTTATTTTTTACAAATAAAATAAGAGCACCCCATGGTGATGTTCTAGGTCAAATGAAACATTTCTCTAATAAATATTGCAATTTCTCCATCAAATCTAAAAGTTCAATTTGAGACATTCGATAAGGGGGTTTTGAAATTGGATTAGCATCAGGAAATAATTCAATAGTAAATTCAACTTTTCGATCTGGTATTATTACAGGCAACTCATCAGGAAAAACATCGGGATACTCATTTACCACTGGCATGTCATTAATCTGAACAGTTCCTTTGTTTTTAACAATATGTGCAAGGAAACATTCATTTCCATCTTTTATAAGTTTCTCAGCCTCTTGATATGTTATCAACAGTAAGGGTTCATTCTTGTACACAAACTGAAAGTCTTTCTGAAAAGAAACTTCTTTAGCTCGACAATCAATCTTATCCTGGTAAACAGAGAGTCAATCCATACCCAGGATAACATCAAACTCTACTAGAGGTAAAACAATAAGGTTTGCAAGTAGGTTCTTTCCACGGATAAGGATAGGAAGATTCTTATAAATTCTTTTTGCCTCAACATTTCCCCTGGTGTTTTTACCACAAGTTCTGGAGTCATTTCTTGAGATGGTATTCTCATTTTACTAGAAAAGTTTTCAGAGATGAAATATGTGTAGACCCTAAATCAAACAACACACTGGAATAATATAAAAAAACAAGAAAAGTACCTGATACCACTTCATTTGATGGACCAACATCTGCTGAAGTAGTTGCAAAGGATTTCACCACCCCTTTCTTCTTGTAGTCTAACTGCCTCCCATCACTCGAGCTCTTTGTTGGACACTCGTTTGCATAATGACCCATCTCATTACACTTGAAACATTTCACTAACTATAAAAAAATTGGTCTTACCATCACCCTGATATTTTTCAGTACAATCATAAGCCTTATGTCCCATATTACCACATTGGTAGCACTTTACATAATTCATAAGACATTACCCAGCATGCCTTTTATCACATTTATCACAAACTAGAAACTTATTTTTCTTACCATCAGACCTTTTTGAATAATTCTTCCCTTTATCCTGCCACCTCGGTATCTTATTCTATTGGTTGTTATAGAACACTTGATCATCAGAAAACTCCATTTCCACCTTATCATCACATCGAACAAGCTTTTTATAACTTTTGAACTCACGAGAATCCAAAGCTCTTTGATATTTTGCCTTTAATCCTGAGTAAAAATGATTGATTTTACTATCTAGGTCTCGGATAAAATTTGGAGCATACCTTGCCAATCGAGTGAACCTCTCTTCATAAGCAGCCACCGAGTCATCCTCTTGCCTCAATTCCAAGAATTGTTTTTCCATCCTAAGTTGAACAGCCTTAGGAAAATACTTCTCAATAAACATACCTTTGAATTCATTTCAGTCGATAGCATCAATCTCATCAGCGTCCCTGATATTTTTAACCATCAACCACCACTGATCTGCTTCACCCTCCAAACAGTAAATAGCAAGACTAACATTTTGATTGTTTGAACACCCCATGACATCGAAAATATTCTCCAGTGTTTTAATCCACCCTTCAGCTAGCATAGGGTCATATTATCCTCTGAATTATGGGGGATGTTGCCTCATGAAATGTTCCACCACTGACATGTTCCTCTGCGGTTGATCTGACTGATCTCGTACATGGATACCACCACCATTTATCGCTTGAGTCAACTGCGCCATTACAGCAAAAAACTATTCAGTTCCAATTCCGACCATCTCAGGATGCTGATTTGGAAGTTCATTTCCTTCTGTATGCCTTCCTAGCACTGCTTCCCTATTTCCTCTACGGAAAACCATTCTGAACAAACATTTCTTATATAAAGAAACATGGTAATCTTCAAATTCTATATCATTTCAAAAAAATACTTTAAATAATCATTTAATAGAATTATAACTCCTAAAGTTATCCAAACTGACCTATGATACCAACTATAAGGCCCCAGCCTTAAACATTACATAATCTTGAGTTATTTCAAGAATACACATTGAGGATCTTTTCAGGTTTAGAGTTTTAGAGAATTAGATCATAAATCATGCATTACATTCCACATTTAAACAAAGTGGTTACATAAAAGATAGTATTCATTTTTTTCCCATCAACGGAAACATATTTAAAACAAAACATGGATTCTTTCATGACACTTCCTTGACACTATCATCACATCATGTACCTTTCCCTTGACCTGTGAAAAACATTTCAAAAACTTGGGATGAGCATAAAAAGCTCAGTAAGGGATATAAAAATACGGAAAGGAAACATTAGTACATGTATACGTAAGAATCAATGAAATCATACTTTACTCATAAAACATAAGCATGTTAACATACCTCATGAAATCATAAGATTTATGAATAACTCATAGAAATCATGACATAAAGGTAACTTGAGGCATTCATAACATTCATACGTAGGGAGTAACCCCCATTGTTACGTTTGGAATACCCATCACAGTATATTCCCTAAATCTCTTTGGAGAAACCTTAACTTTTAATCCCTTCATGTTACCCAATGCATTGGAGAGCTATATCGGGCTCACCCGCCCTTAGTTTATCACGGAACCACCCATCTTCATAACAATTCCCAAGAACCATGACATAATCGTATCATATAAAACATGCATAAAGGAAACATAACATTTCCACATTTCAATCACAAGATATAATAACAACACATTGATATAATAAAAACATTATGAAAACCATTTTCAATACCAAAATAAAATAAAACTAAAACATGGTATTTATTTTTCATTTAAAAAAATTTTTGTCTTGTAGAGGAAGCCGAAACTCAATAATGGAAATGGCGGTGGAGAAGTCGTTGCCGCCACATACGTATGACAAAAACATTCCCTTTTGTCATTTAGTAAAACGCTTTATATAAAAAATATTCCTTTTGAATAAATGTAAAAGTCAAAGGGGCTTATACACCATATAAAAGAATGTTTTGTATAAAACAAAATATGCCTCAATGAAATGAGATTGAGACGAAGTCTCATACCTCGGGTCCGACTTGACTTGATAGTTATTTAACCTTCTGAATAATAAACTTGAGTTAATTTATACTTTCTTAAGAACCTTTTTCAATTTCATTATTCCTTTTATATCACTTATTACTATGTTATGAACACTATGTAATTATTTAAGTTAATAATGGTCATTTTGTCGATCATTGGTACTTGAGTCAAAAATAAACTCTTTATAATTACAAGTTGTTCATGTGGTAAATATACATTATATCCAGAATTATATTCATTATTTAGATATCATATATATCATATATATCCAGCATATACATGCATTTATAATATTACATAACATTTATAGGTAATAAATGAAATGCACCGTTCATGGAGACGGTAAGTCGTACGTACGCATGAACGCTACTTTCATTTCTATTTAATATTTAATGGAATTGAATAATAATGATATAAAGGTATATTATAATTACAGTATAATATCATATATAATATCATTAACTCCATCCTTTATATGTCCCACGTATGGCATTAACGAATCAAATCACTTTGAGGGGGCGGTAGTCCGCACTTCCAAAAATGAAGATATCGCGTTTACCCATAATGGAAACCATAAAGGTATGCCATAAATGAAAAATACAGAATATTAAGGAAAACATAAACATATTATATATCATATATAAATATAGTGACATCTTAATGGCCACCTTTTAAGGTGTTATAAGAATATTGAACAATCATCATTTCGTGAGGCATAAATTCACCATCCACCGAAACAGTATTCTCTTTAACCATTAGATGTAGGTGTGTGTATGTGTATCTTGAATACTTCTTATAACAACATCCTAGTGTATTTAAGATACTGGTTTTGTTACAAAAGAAATGAATAAAAATAGTTTAATGGGTTGGAGAAGAAAAATAAAACAAAAGAACATTAGAGAAGTCTTTACCTTTAAATCGGGTAACTCCTCTTGGTTTGAACCAAAAGGGTTTCTTGAAGAGCTTTTTGTCTAAGGTAAGGCTTATAAGATGAATAGAGAGATTTTGAGAGATAAAATGGGCAGATATTGGCCGATAAAATGGCTTCAGAAGTGTGGGTAAGGAGGTATAGGTGGGGGCCTTTTATAAGAGGAGAGGAGGGGAACTCTTGGAAAGTTATAAAATGTTACTTTATATTAAAATGAGTTTCAGATTTTAAAGGTCCCAAATTGATATATTTCGAGTATAAGGTGATAAGGGTTCGAAATATACTCATAAAATAGGTCTTTGACAAGTGTAAGTCTTATATTTTACATTATCTTTTCATTTTATTTAAATCGTTCATTAATGAGGTAATCGATGCATCATCATGATGTCATAAATAAATTAATTAATTTAATGTCTAAAAATTATAAAAAAATATTATGATTTAGGAAATATTTTTAGCTTTCCAATTAATATTTATATTCTAAGATATCATTTACATATACAAAACTAAAAATGTTTTACTCGGGTGATACATTCTTTAGTGATATTCTCCTTTCTTTAAAAATAAAATGATAAAGTATCACTTTCACCCAAAAGTGATTACATGGGGTCCCTAAGTTTGGAACAAGGAATCACATGGTTGGCCATGACACAACCAGTGGAATTAGGACACATTTTGGGGTCATTTGTTATTATTATGATATTATTTTATTATCCTTAACTACCCGATTACTAATTAATCAAGATAATTAAAGATAATTATCGTCTTTACTACTCATAATTTCCAAAAACAAAAGAGTATTAATTACATAATTTGGACCTTATGATTCCAAATATGGAATCCATTTTACCAAATTACAAACATATAAATTGAAATAATTAATTTAAAAATAATTCCCGTTGTCAAAACAAAAAACAGGTTTTTTTGAAATAAAATCTATGAAAAGTTTGGCACTTGTTTATGCCCAATTACAAAGTGAAATTAATTACAATGAACACAATTGGATTAAATGGTAAAAATATATTATAATTAAAATTTAAAACTAATTAAAAAGATAATTTAACCATATAATTAAATTAGATGAAAAATCAGTTTTGATGTAAAATGAAGTATTTTTCAATATTCATTAAAAAAATGAACATTGTCAGAAAAATACCAGAAATTTATCCAAAGTAAATTTCAATGTCCAAATCATAAATAATAAGTTTATTTTAACAAATAGAGATTATAAAATTGTCAAAAGTTTGATTTAAAAATGGTTTTCCATCAAAAGGCAGTAAAATAATCGTTTAAAAATATTAGAGTATTTCGTGCTCAAGATCAGATTTATTCTCATTTTAAACCTCTTAAAACACTATCTAATATATAAATAGACATATATAAGAATATATATTATTCATTACTTACTTGGGATGTTACAATAATTATATGCCTTCCAAATTTCTAAAAAAATGATTTACACTATTTCAACTTTTGACCTACCAATGGAATATAGGGATTTTCCAAAAAAAACAAAAAATAAAATATAGAAGAGTCACCATAAACTCCCTATTTTTATTCTAAAATAAGTAAAATTATTAATAATTTTTCAGCCACAATGATCAAAAACTATAAAAAACTTATATATTTTTCTTCCAATCATGATCATCATTATGATATAGTTTTCTATATTAGTGCCTCTAAATATTTTCTAAATGAAAAAAACATTTTACTTTGTTTCAGACTTCAGTATTTATCATGTTCAGTCTAACCACAACATATAATATTTCATTATAGTGTGGGATACCCATATTTTAAATAAAAAAACTTTAAACCTATTTTATATCCCTCAATTAAGATCCAATTTTCATTCCATAAAAAATTAAAACTTATACTCTTTAATTGAAAATGAGCACAATATCTTTCCAACATATATTCAAACATTTTACTATCAAAATAATTTGAATTCAAACAATATCTAACCTAAATAATCTTGATTTTAACATATACATATAATTTATATATTGTGAAGTACATAAGTTATATAAAAATGTATAAACATATTTCATACAAGAATATATATATGAATATTAAATTATACATATAAAAATATATATTTGTGTGTGTAATGGGAATATATATGAATATATATATATATAAATACTATAATTATTATTGATGTTGTAATTTCTATAGTTTTTGACACCCATGGGCTCTATTACTAGAACTAAAATTCCTATAGACATTAATTCCCAAGCTCTATCTAAAGTATTAAATTTTACTCATTGAATCATTCATGAAGAATAGGGTTCAACCAAGACCATTGACTAAATTATAGTTTAGTGTATATATATATATATATATTTTTGTGTGTGTGTGATAATTGAAATGATGGATTTTATCTTATATTATTATTTTACACTTATTATATCTATTTTCCTTTTAGGAGTATAATAATCCTTTTATACATATCCATAATAATGTACATATTTCATCTATGATTGATGTATCATTTTCGATTTATAAATTAAAAATATATTCCATTAATGAATCGATATATTTTTTCATGAAATTATCAACAGAACTATATTCACTATAATTAAATACATGGTGGTGTTATCTCCATAACTGTTTATGACTTCATCATTTCTATTTATTTTCTAGAAATGAATCATGATATGTCTCTTTATAAAATAATGTTTTCTTTTTCTATGACTAGAATAAAGGTGAACCAATATTATATTATTCTTTTTCTTATTCTTAGCATAGTAATATTTTTTTATAAAAGTTTCTAAATATTTTAGCAATATAATTTCTTGAAAAATGTTTTATAATGAGTATTAAATATCAAGAGTAATTAAAAAAAAGTGATTAATCACACCTGGAGAGAGGATAGCAAGGCGTTGGATAATACTGATGCTAAAATAAATGAATTATTTCCTCTAGCAATTTTATCTACTTTGGTATCCTAGCTATGAGATTGTAATTTAGTGGTGGTCAAGGATGATCTTAGCCTTCAACACTACAGACTGTCTTGACTTCCTTTGTACTTTTCTCTCCATTTATTAAAAATTTATTTTTTAGTTTGTATAATTAAAATATATAAAATAAATCAAACATACATGAAGGATTTCATAAATATAATAATATTACTCTAGTGTTATTGATAAAAAAATAATTTAAAAAATGGTCAATATCATATATTGAAGTGGATATAAATATTAAAATGTATATTATTATTATTGGTCATGAAGAAACTATAAGATTTTATCAAATATTTTTTTTGTATCACCACAATTTAATGAGAATATTTATTAAAATAATTGTATTTCATTCCCTTCAGTTAATGTAAATATATATACTTTTTTAAAAGATGATTGGGTTAAATAATATATTTTTTGAAAATATTATATCATTAAAGGGAGATATGAAAATAATATGTTTCGACATTATGTTAAATAATTTTTGAGTTTTTTTTATTTTTGGAAATAGAAATTTCAAAAATAAGAAATTATTATTTTTTATGACTTATTAATATAATCTCATGTAATTGACTCAATATCATAAACATAAGTTGATATTTTTTCTCAAGATTTCATAGTATACATAGTGGAATCTTATAACATATATGATCATATATATTTTTTGAAATTAATTTTATTATTTGAAGTAGTTTTTTACCATCGATATCTCCCATTAAGAGAGGTGTTATATATATATATATATAGGTTCCAGGAGCAGTGGTTTTTCCATGATCAATGATTTTTCTGGGATCAATATGACAATGAACTCTAGTCTCTAAGGAATAAATTCAAATATTTAGATAAATAAGGAAGAGGATCGAAACCTTTAGAGAGGATATTTCACATCATTTTTATAATTAATTTTATTAATTTCAAAAAGAAAAGAATACTAAGATCTTAGGTATTTTATTTTTTGAGGATGTTGATCATAAAGAATGACCCCTCTGGATTATCTTGTTGCACATGCGAGGAACCAAACTTGAATCCCTCTAGTGGTAATCCACATGTGATTCGATGGACTTTGATCGACACCACTTGTTATTCAGGTGCTAGCATAGTGAAGTGAGTGTCTTGTATCAGTCGTTCTTGATTGTTTGTTCTTTGTCCTTAAAGAACGTCTCTCGTTCCTGAGAAGGGCGAGAAGAAGATTCGAGAGAGAAATTTCTTAGCTCAACAATTCTCAATTCACCAAGCGTGTAGTGTGTTCGCTATGGCACAGTAGATGTAATTATCTATTTATATGAATTTAACTTATGTTAAAATATTTAATTGTATAATAGTAATTAAATACATTCACGCACTTAGAGAAAATCGATGCTCATATTAATAATACCATGTCATTATTTATAGTTCGCCAACTTGTGCAAAATGGAATAATAAATAAAATTTCGCATCACAAAATAATATTTGTGTCATTATTATTTTAAATTGTGCCAAATAATAATTATTTACCCTCTTTAAAATAATTATTTTACTCCAGGACCAGCCTTGGTCCACTCGAACTCCACTTCCATTTATTGAACACCCGAATAAATAAATAAGTAATTTATTCTCTTAAATAAATATTTTATTTAAAAACTAGTAAATATTTATTTATTAAATGTTCCATAAAATAAATAAATTTATTTTATTTTATTTATCCGATAATCTTAACTTGAATAAAATTATTCCACTGTATAGAGAATAATATTTATTTCATTAATTAAATTCAAATATAATTTAACTGAGACCACTAAAAACACATAGTGTGTGACCCTCTAGGATTTTTTCTCATTGAAATTAGGTGGGCTTGCCTAAAATCCAAGAGTATTATCTTGCAACATGTCAAGGCACCCAAGAGAAAGAACGTAAAGTCGCAACAATGACATCCACATATGAACGCTCATAGTGTAATATAATCTCATTGTCTCAATATCTCATCAAGAAGGTTTCATGATAGTGTCATCAACCTTTATACTTGATACTTTGTTCTTTGACTACCTGAAATAAACTCGTTGTTACACCATGGCCATGGAATTTCACATGACAGTTCTATTTCAATCAAAGGTTTGAGATATAAACTTCCATAAATGGAAGGGATATATCTTTCCTCAACTTATCTATTAACATCAATTCACTCGTGATGCACCCAACGTACCCTACTTCCTGCCAACTGTCTGCGTGATGGTTTTCACCAGTAAATCAAAGTGCGTGATTCGTGACACATATTAATAATAATATTAAATTCTAAGGATAATTACATATGCTCGCATATATAAATATATGATAACACCAAAACATGCAGAATTCCTACAGGTGGGTCTGTTCTCATAATCTTCTATCTTAGATATTACCAAGTGAGAACTCCATGAGAGAAAGTCTCATGTACTTACAAGTGCTCTCACCTAATGGTTTGCATGATCTGTGTCCATTCATAGTATGTCATCCAACCGTATAACTATATTTAAGAATATTGTTATATCATTTCAAGGTTCTCATCATAGCAAGGAACTGCCATGACCTTATCAATGCAAAAAATACTCTAGGACATTATCACATCATAGTCATTCATAACAATGAAAATATGTAATAATATGTTCAATATTTTAATACATTAAATATACATGTAATCAAATTACAACCAGTTGGTTTGAGGACACCAACTCTTACAAACTCTCACTTGGACTAGAGTCAACTTCCTATGACTTTTAGTCCTTTAGACCTCACATGGTGACCATGTTTCTGCTAAGTCAAGGCTTAATTCAAAGGGTACGTCGTGTTTTATTCCACGGAAATACTGCTCACTACAACATCACCTCTCTGATAAAAATACCTCAATATATGATACATCTGAAGTATGTGCTTCGTCCTCTAATGTAACCTTTTCTCTTTTGCGAGATCAATCATTGCAGCATTATCACAGTATAGTGTGATGGGATCTTTATTGCTAAGTATAACATCCAGCTCCTAGTTGAAGCTTGGCATCCCCACTGATTCTTTAATTGTATTAGAAGCTGAAATATACTCAGACTCTGCTGTAGAATCTGCGACAACGCTCTTCTTTGATCTCTTCTAGCTCACTGTGCCTCTATTAAAAGTGAATATGTATCCCATTTGCTACTTCATGTCATCTTGATTCGTCTAGAAATTTGAATATGTATATTCTCTGATAACTAGTTCCCCATCTCATCCATAAACTGTGAATGTATCCTTAGTATGCCTCAGATACATTAGGATAGTCTTGACTTCCATCCAATGGCAGTCACCTGGGTCATCTTGGTATCAACCTACTACACTTAATGCATAGGCGATATCCATCCTAGTACATAGCATGTAATACATGACTAACTCAATGGCTGATGCGTATGGAGTCCTTTCCATTTTCATTCTTTCCTCATGTGTCTGAGGACACATTTTCTTGGAAACATAAATGCCATGTGACACTAGAAACAATCCCCTCTTGGATTGTTCCATACTGAATCTCTTTAGTATCTTATGAATATATGTACATTGACTCAGGCCCAACAATCTCTTGGATCTATCAAGATGAATCTTGATCCAAAAAATATATGATTTCTCGCCCAAGTCGTTTAGGCAGAAGCATTGATTCAACTATGCCTTAACAGACTGTAAGACTGGTATCTCATTTCTAATAAGTAATATTTCATCAACATATACTATTATAAAAATGATTTCACTCCCACTAAAGCTTTTTTAGATGAAGGGATCATATTCATTATTGATAAAAAAATCTATTATGGCTTCATCAAAATGAATTTTCCATGACATGGATTATTTCTTTAATCCATAAATGGATTTCTGCAACTTTCATACCTTATTGGCATCCTTTTGAGTCACAAACCCTTTGGGTTATGTCATGTATACATCTTCCTAAATGTTCCCATTATGGAAGGTTGTTTTGATATCCATTTACCAAATCTTATAGTCATGGTAATCCACAATTCCAAGTATAATTCTGATGGATTTCTGCATTGCAACTGGTGAAAAGGTTTCATCGTAGTCAATTACTTAACGTTGTTTAAACCCTTTTGCAACTAGTCATGCCTTATACGTACTGACTTGTCCTTCCATGTCTAATTTATTCTTGAATACCCATTTTCAACCAATAGGATTTACATAAACTCGATGATCTACCAAAATCCAGACTTCGTTTTGATACGTAGAATCCATTTCAGAATTTAGGGCTTCTTGCCACCTGGAAACGTCTATTCCACTTACTCCTTCCATGTAGGTTAGAGGATCATTATTATTACTTATAATGAGTCACCATACTCGGTAACTAGAAAACCGTACCATTCTAGTTCTCAAACCTCTCTTGTACTCTTATTCGGTATTTGTGTCTCTGGAAGAGATTATTCTTCCTTGGGAATTTGTGGAATTAGTTCTTGTACCAACTCTTGTGTACCTCGAGCCTCAACTTCATCGAATTCTATCTCACTTCCACTATCTATTTTGGAGATTTTGTCCCTCTCAAGGAATATGGAATGTCTTTCCACTATAACCTTTTTTTCTAAGGGGTTGTATAGGTAATATCCCATTGTTTCCTTGGGGTATCCTATGAAGGTACACTTTTTGCCTCAGGGTGCAAGTCTGTTACCTGAAGAGGCCTTAACAAACGCTTCACTACCCTAGACATCTAAATTCGATAATATGGTTTTGTTCTACTCCAGAACTCGTATGGAATACCATCTATCGATTTAGTTGTTAGTTGGTTTAGTATATGTGTCGCTGTTTGAAACGCATATCCATAAAAGGATAATGGAAGACTCTCATGAATCATCATTGAAATCACAATGTCTAACAGGGTATGGTTCCTCCTTTCACTCAAACCATTCCACTAGGGCGTGTATGGAGGAGTGAGTTGGGATAGGATCCCAAACTCCCAAAAGTACTCAATTAATTCTTGATTAAGATATTATCCACCTCGGCCTATGTGGAGTTTCTTAATCTTCTTACCAAGCTGGTTCTCAACTTCATTCTTGTATTCTTTGAACTTATCAAAAGAATCTGACTTATACCTCATTAAGTAGATATATCCATATCTACTAAAATCATCAGTAAAAGTTATGAAGTATGAGTACCCTCCCCTTTATTCAACTAAAAATGGTCCACACACATCGGTATGAACCAATTCAAGAAGTTCTTTATCTCTTTCACCTTTCCCACTAAATGGGGCTTTGGTCATTTTTCCTTGTAAACATGCATGACATATGCCAACTGGTTTTAGTTCGAAAGAATCTAAATATCCATCTTGATGTAAATTTGTAGGCATTCCTCGTTTACATGACCTAGCCGGTTATGCCAAATTTGGGTGTGGTATGAGTCAGGTGAAGTATCTTTGCTATCAATTTCCATTTTTTGGGTTGTGTAATCCAACACATAAAGACCGTTGTATAAATGTTCCCTACCAAAAAAATGTTAACATTGTAAAAGAAGCAACATTATTTTAAAAAAAATAAAAAAAATACATATGTATCTCATATGGATATAGAAATAATGTTTTTAGTAACATAAGGAACATAATAACAACCCTTTAACACCAAGATCATCCCAGTTGGCAACATAAGGTGGTAGTCCTTGATAGCTTCAACAGAAAGTCTGGCTCTGTTGGATGCTCGTAGATCTACCTCCCCTCGGTCAATCTTCTTGAATCTACTTGGTTCCTTTATTTGAATACATATGTGATCACCATAATCTATATCTAATTCCCAATTTGTATAAATAAATAGATTTCATTCGATAACAAATTCACCTGAAGCTTCCCCTTGCTTCTTAGTATGGGTGTAGTTCTTCTCCCAGTGGCCCTTCTTTCCACATAAAAAACAAGAATCCTCACGTTCCTTTTCCTACCCTTTGATCTTTATTTTCTTCGAAGGTCAGGAAAAAGCTTTGGTATTAAAGCTCTTATCCTTCCCTTTCCTCTTATTCACCATATGGACAGAAGGATTTTCACGCTTCATATCATTGTCCACTTGGTGAATGAGGATAAGAAGATCATATAGAAACTTCTCAGTGTTGTTCATATTGAAATCGATAACAAAATTAGAGAATCTATGAGGGATTGATGCGAGAATGAGATCAGTGCCCAGTTCTTTGGGGAGTTTAAACCCTAGAACCTCAAGATTCTCAATGTAGACAATGATCTTGACTACATGAGGCCCGGCTGGGGCACCTTCTCCACACTTACTCTGAAAGAGTTCCTTAGAGATCTCAAACATTTCCTATGTTTCTCTCTTTTAGTAAAGTCCATGGAGGTGCTCGAGCATGCTATAATCATCCATGTTTTCATGAGAATTCATGAGCTCACTAGACATTGATTGTAGCATCAAACATTGACCGCATCATTCATATGTTTCTCATAGACCAGAAAATCCTCATCACTCGCCTCTTTGGAAAGTAGACCAGTTAATGCTCACACCAGCACTAAAGACTTCCATTCACAGAGTAAGATAACCTGGAGGCATCTAAACCATTCCTATAAGTTACTGGAAGTGAGGATGTTGTCTTTATCTGGGATTGATCATAGGGATAGTGTGGTTGACGAGATTGTCATTTTTATTCATAAATTAAAAGAGCATAACATTAGTACTTTATTGATTACATTTTATAAGAAATAATAAATTTTTATTAAGCCTCCAACTATTTTATCAACTTCCCATGGCCCTCAGCATTGAACTCGGAATGTCTAGTTTCCATGACATTCTAGTGGCAAGGATCCATATTCCCCTTCGCATAACCCCAACAAGGGTTGGCCAAGATATTAGAAGGTATTTAGGTAGGTAGGTCTTTGCCAACTACGGGATTTCATCTCCTTGATTTGTTGAGTGCAATCACCAATCCTGAAATCATGACTTTTAGATTTCCTCAACTCTTTCATACAATATTACACCAATTATAGAAAGGGATACTCCTCTTAATATAATATGGTTAAGTCAACCCAAAACCTTTCATAAGGGCTTCCTATATAAAAGTAATTGTCCCATCAAGGGTTGGTGAAACACATAGTTTTATTGAGTTATTTCCTTAATCAAGTAAGGGAAGGCTTCATCTGACTAAATATTTTATTTGAGGTATTTTTATCTATTATGAGTGAATTTATTATTATCATTATTCTATGCTTGTTAATATTTAGTGGAAATTACTTAAGTGATTAACCATGTCTTGATAATATTTATGCCTAATTTTGGTTTATTTTAGTTCCATCTGGCTTACTTTTTTAATTCATTAATTATGTGGTCATGACAACACATCCATAATGATAAACCATGAAACTGATAGAAATAAAATAAATTGCATGATCATGACATTTTCTAATGGTTATTTTATCTAGTAGTAGATAAACTAACCCTAACCTAGGGTAGAAACATCTTGAACCATTTGGGTTCGTGTTTACAATTTTCCACCTACCCACCTTTGTATCTCCTGGGATTAGTTTGGTCTCGGATCCATCTTGAACTGCATCCACTAGCATGGGAGTCCCATCCATTACATATGCCTTTTTTTAAACTCACATAAAGTTGAGGGGTAAAAAAGGGGTTTTACAAAAAATAAATGTTGGGCATGTAGGCCCTACATATTAATGAGGAGAAGGCTCACAGACTAAAAAATTTAATTTAAATAAATTAATTAAAAGAAACCATCTATATACAAAGGTCTTAGTCTATATCATGATCATCCATACATGCAATGATATTTATGCCTAAATAAAACTAGGATTAAATTATTTAATTGTTCTTGTTTATGATAAATAATGATCAAATCAATTAATTATCATATTTAATTAATCAATCCTTTTATCTTAAACCCTTTTTTGAATTTCCTTGAGATTATCATCCATCATAATTTTAAACAAATAAATTCATTTAAAATTATCTTTATACATAACTTGTACCTTGTAGGCAACCTGGTGAATTTCTATTCATAAATAACCAATGATTAGAAATGAACATTATGTAGATGTTAAATTAAACACATGTATATAAAATACATATCATGTGTTGTACCTCAGATTAACGCTCGGATTATTGTACTTGTCTAAAAGGTTTGTATAATATAATAATAAATTTTGAGAAATATATGTAATTTGGATGAGTACACGGCGTGTAGTTCTAACTACATGGTGTGTACTATCATTCATCGTCCATCCTAAGTACATGCCCAGGGACTTTGCATATAGATGTAATTCGAAAATCATCAGAGTACATGGCATGTTCAATGGGACACACTCCATGTAGTATCCTCCTTACACGGTTTCTAGCTAGGCAAGTCGTGTATGGGGTACACGGTCTAACCCTAAACCGAAGGGACTACACACCAGGTCCATTAGACTACACAGCATGTAATTTGAAAACTGTGTGCCACCTTTTCCTAGTCAACACACAGAGTCATTTAAGACTTAGAAAGACTCTAACACACGTCTTGGTTTTTCCGAACCGGTCTGATGCATTGAATATTAACTACACAACGTGTAATACCAAATACATGTCGTGTGTTCTGGTGTTGTACGTCCAGGAAGCTTTAGCACATCCGGATGAGATCCTCTATTTTATTTCAATCAAAATTAAAAGAAATGATCATTTCTGTAAGGTGAACGAGAAACAGAAGAGGAGGAACAGATCCCAAGATTCATATTTTCAAAATGATTAAGTTGAATTGGAACAACTAAATTATTAAATGCATAAATCATCAACAAAATATTTAAATAATTATAAACTATGATGTAACCACTCAGATACCCCTTGTAGGTTTCGGGCGCAGCAGAAGCGCGGTTGGGACGGCACCCAAATTTAATTTTTACCATGATCAATGATTATTCATGGATCAATACAACGATAAACGCATGTCTCCATAGAATAGAATCAAATATTTAGATAAATAAGGAAGAGGACCTAAACATTTAGAGAGGATCTTTCACATCATGTTTATAATTAATTTAATTAATTTCATAAAGAAAATAATACCTAAATCTTCTTTATTTTCTTCATTGATGATTTTGATCATTTTGAATGACCCTTATGGATTATCTCGTTTCTCTTTTGAGGATCCAAACTAGAATTCCTTTAGCGGTGATCCACACGTGCTCTGATGGCCTCTGATCGATACCACTCATTCTCCGAGTGAAAGTGCGGGGAAGTGAGTGGCTTGTGTCAGTTCTTCTTGATCGCTTGTTCTTTTTCCTTGAAGAATGTCTCTCATTCTTGAGTGGGGTGGGAATAGGATTAGAGAGAGAAATTATTTTTCTCAACAATTCCCAATTAACCAAGCATGTTGTGTGTTATCTATGGCACAATAGACGTACTTGTCTATTTATATGCATGGAACTTCTGTTAAAATATTTAATCGCAAAACAGAAATTAAATACATTCATGAACTTAGATAAAACCCATGCTCAAAATAATAATATCGTGTCATTATTTATAGTGCACCAACTTGTAAAAAACATAATTGTGAATAAAATTACGCTTCACAAAATAATAACAACGTCATTATTATTTTAACTTTTTCCAACTAATAATTATTTACCGTCTTGCAAATAATTATTTTACTACCAAACCGACCTTGGTTTTCTCAAACTCCACTTCCATTTATTGAACACCCGGATAAATAAATAAATAATTTATTCTCTTAAATAAATATTTTATTTACATACTAGTAAATAAATATTTATTAAATGTTCAAAAAAATGAATAAATATATTTTATTTAATTTATCAGATCATCTTAACTTGAATAAAATTATTCCATGGTCTTGAAAATAATATTTATTTCATTAATTAAATTAAAATAGAATTTAATCGAGACCACCAAAAACACTTAATGTGTGACCCTCTAGGATTATTTCTCATTGGCATTAGGTGAGCTTTCCAAAAGTACAAGACTACTGTCTAGAAATTGGTCAAGGCACCCAAGAGAAAGAAGGTAAAGTCTCAATAATGACATCAAAATATGAATGAAAACTATGTAATCTAATCTCATTGTCTCAATATCTCATCAAGTATATTTCATGATAGTTTCATCAACCGTTATACTTGATACGTTGTTCTTTGACTACCTAAAATAAACTTTTCATTACATTATGGCCATGGAATTTCATGTGATAGTTCTATTTCAATATAAGGGCCGAGATATAAACTTCCACAAAAGGAAGGGACAAATACTTCCTCAACTTATCCATTAATATCATGTCACTCGTGATACACCCAATGTACACTACTTCCCACAAAATGTGTGTTTGACGGTTTTTGTCAGCAAATCAAAGTTCCTGATTCATGACACATTAACTGATATTATTAAAGTATAAATATCATTACACATGATCACAGATAGAAATATCCAATGACACCAAAACATGCAGAATTCCTACTAGTGGGTCTATTCTCATAATTTTATGTCTTGAAGATTACCAAGTGTGAACTTCATGATAGGAAGTCTCATCTTCTTATGAGTAATCGTACCTGATGGTCTACATGATATGTGTCCCTTCATAGTATGACATCCAACCATAGAACTATATTTAAGAATATTGTTATATCATTTCAAGGTTCTCATCATTGAAGGGAATTTCCATGATATTTTCAATGAAACAAATACTCTAGGATATTATTACATCATAGTCATACATAACAATGAACAATATGTAATAAGATGTTTAATATTTAAATACATTAAATATCCATGTAATCAAATTACAACCATTTGGTTCTAAGACACCAACTCTTACAATATACATATATATATATCATATTAAATGTCCATTCCCTTGAACAGAGTGTCATTTTTTCAATGGAATTAGTGTTTTGCTAAGAGGACCTAAAGAACCACCTCATACCTATTTCCTAGGTACCACTGTATAATCTTCCTTTTCTTATGCCAACACACTCACATGAACATCACAACATCCCTCACACCCAAACCTTTGGAATGGTGTTTTTTACAACACCCTCCCTCTCCATGTTGGCCAAACAAAAGTGATATTTCATATTTAGGCCACCTAGTATCTATGATATGTTCATCAACCACAAACATGTATTACACAATAATCCACACAAACCAACCTGTTGGTCTCCTTGATCAATGCTATGTGTGGTCTCACACCACCCAAGAAAAGAGTGTCCTAGAATTTTTCTATAAATTTAACAATCATCCTTTAATTTTTTTTAATTAGATAAATAATGAAGATAATAATTTAAGCTCATATATTTTTAAATTATATTTTGCGGGGATATCATAGATCCCTAACCAATCTAAAATTACTGGGAATTATTTCCTAAAGTAGTTAAAAATTTATTTTAGTTATAAACAAACCAATTTTTTTCATAAGATGGTAATTATTTATAAAAAACATTAATTTCAAAATTATGAAATAAAATGGATGATTTCAAAAATTCATCCCATGATATAAATATAATTTTAATGGTTTTATTCATTTCTTAGTTAAAATGAAATTATTCAGGAATTTTTTTATAAAATTTGGGTTACACATATTAAATATTTGATAAATCATAAAATTTGGATAATTGATTTTCCCCTCATTCCTTGAAGTAAATGTGATTTCCAAAAACAACTTAAGATTTTACTTATGTCCATAATGGGGGGTATGTTTTGAATCATAAATATTCCTCCACATCACTTCCCATGCTCATGTAAACCTGTATTAAAATATATAGGGAATCCTATACCATTTAGGAAAGTTTTAAAACTATTTAGACCTGAATATCCAAATAAAACAATACATGTTAGTTAAAATACATAAAACATTGAGATTATATTATAAATATAGATAATGTAATATTTTAAAGATGATATATATGACTACCTTGAAGCATGTATTTTATAAAATATTAATTAAATTAAATCATTTAAATGTGATAAGTTTTGTATACTATTAAGTAATACTTTATAAGATATAGTATATGCTCATGTTAGTACCTTAATGGGTAGTGAAAATTCAATATGTGGTTCTATAAGAGAAAATATATGATTTGATGGTGGCATATAAATATTAATATACAATGTAATATTTTTCTTAAGACTTAATAGAATATAATGAGATTTAAATAGATTCATGAAAATAAATATAGTATTGAAACTATGGATGAAGTATTAAATACATTTATATATATCAAGCATTCATAATAAGAAAATAAAATTATTTTATAAAAATTTGGGACCTCTCTATTATGTGAGTTATGTAAATTTATGTATAATTAAATAAAAAATCTATAAATTAAATAGAAAAAATTCTTGTATGAAATTTATATTCTTATTCATGCATATTTCATTTAAGTTTTATATTTTAAATCAATGGAAACAAAAATTATATATTGGTAGTGTTTAAGGGAAATCATTCCCATAAGTGTATATCCATCCATCTTCACTTTTCTATAGCCTTTGTAAATCATGGGGAATGTGCCAGAGGTTAGTGGTGTGCCATCTCAATTTTGCTGCAAAAATAGGGAGGTTCATTTCACCTTTATTTCTTATAATAAAAAAAATTTATGGTAAATGTTAGTTAAATGGAAATAATATCTATAAAAACATCATCTTTGGGGTAAATAATATATTATTATTATCTATTTTTTACTTTTTGGTTACTCTCTATTCAAGAAACATTCATATTTTTCAAAATAAATCATTATGTGTGTTAAGAATCCAAAAAATGGGAAATTTATTAATGCTAATATCTTATCACTTTATCTATGCATGTTATCAACCACCAAATAGCTCTTGTGTTTCATATAATCCTTCAATTTTTTAGATGTATCTCCAAACGGTTTTTACACTTACCATTAGTATCCATTATCGTAAAATTTGATGGATTAGCTCCAAAACTAATTCCTACTTTACCCATGTTGTTGGATATGTAATCATTAAATACATTCTCAACATTCCCTATCCCGTATTAGACCTTACTTTTAATTATACCACTATAAAATTTATGAACTACTGTTATCTATTAGAACCTCCTATTTTGATTTTAGTTTCATATTTCTTTCTCAATTTCATCACATTTTCTTCAAGAAATTTCTTATTATTTTATCACTTCCTTGATATAAGAACTAAGTTAAAATATTATGTTACCCTGTTCTTGATTTTTAATTTTTAAATACTTTAATTCCTTGAATATTTTTCATGTGGAACTCTAATCATACAATACCTTCTCTAATAGAGTAATTTAATATTTTATTATATAAATACACTCTAATTGTTCATTTAAAATTCCATGAATTTTTAGTTTTTTCTTCCATTGTATATTAAGATCCTCAAAAGAAACTTAATGTTTAACTTTGAGATCAATAACTCAATTTGATTGATTTTTTCACTCACTTTATATTTAAAATTTCAAGAACATTTCCATCATAGAAACCATTGAGTCATATTTAAACTCTATTTAAACTTCTAAAAATGAAACTCAATATTTATCCTCTTCCTCATTCACCAACCAATTTCATTGAAACCTCTTTAGGGTTGTATTTTTATATATGAAGTTTCATTAAGGTGGGAACCTCCTTAAATGGATGTATCCTCACACTTATCTACTTGTAATATCCTTTTTTACTTTAAATAAATGTGTCCAAACTTTCCACAATAAAAGAAATTTGATGGAATCTTTCCCTCTAATCTTGATTTAACTCATATTAATTTTCTTTCTAAATCTATTAGAAATACAATACATACATATTCTTCTCTATATTGTTATCTATTTATTTCATGTTTCTCCATGGAAAATGTTAGCTTATTTAATAAATATCTTGATAAACCTTCGAAATTCACATGATTATCATATATACCAATCTACTATATAAAACATCAAGTGAAACCTCAAAAAGATTTTTCTACTCAATCATTGATACCTTTGTGTTATATAAAGTTTGAAAATTTCCTCATGATTTTTTTCACTATGTCTATGTGTATTACCTCAACACCAATTCCAGAAATATATAAAATAACTTCAATGATTTGACCAAAGAAACCATCAAAAGTATCACTAGAAAAATCATAAAATCATTAAACTTGTTCTAAAAAACTTATAACTATGTATTATTTAATTTTTTTTCTCCTACATAGATATAGTCCAATTTATACCAAATTGAATTATTTAAATTAAAACTTCAAAATTACAAATATATATAATTTTATAGGAATTTAGATACATTTTGTGTCTTTGTATCAAATTTTAGGAATGAGTTTTCCATTACTGTCAAGGAAAAATATATAGAATTAATCACTGGTATGTTGTGCATGAAAATAAACAAAACATCAAGTTCATGAGATCATATATATAATATCCTTTAGTTTTTCAAGATCTAGTAATTGCATCCATTAAATAATGGAACCACAATCACATTCATAGAATTATCCATATCAAAACTTTATACAATATATATTTTTTACAAATTAAAGTGTGGATTTGATACCACTAATTCTAAAAAAGGTCCAAAAGACACCCCAATAGCATGGTGAATTATGGTGTGAACGTTTTTATTAAACCATAATAGGGTCTTATTCCCACATAGGCCTGAACAGGATGATCTTGTATAAATTATACACAAATCTAAATCATCAAATGCATTAAAATTAAATTGAAGGGTATATTTTTCTTAATTCACCATAAAGGGAAACTGTAAAGAGCATTAAATAATGATGTTTTATTATTCTAAATAAATTATAACTCACTATTATGATTAAAAACTTATTAAAGGCTCACTACCAATTCAACTCCACTCTCTTAAATTTTCTCTCCAAACAATGATTCAATAAAAGAAACACAAGTATCATAGATGCATAGGACATTCTCAATGAATATCGAAGGAATAATCGATTATCGAATCATTAAATATGTTTTTGTTGTGCATAAAACCCTTTAATTAAAACTACATATTCAATTTTGTTCTTACACCACAAATTTACTCAAAAATTAAAGTTTTAATAATGATCTTTAATATCTAAAAATATATATATTCAAAGATATATCATCTTCCTCTAATACCAAAAAAATAATCTTATAATTTTCCCTCCTTGGAAATCCATATATAATCCTTTGACTGGTCTATAAATTCATCCATCATAAACAAATAAGTTACTAATAAAATGCATATCTCCTATACTATTAAAATCAACCTGAATTTATAATTTTTACAAATTTTCATTCGTTTTAGTATGGGAATACATATTCTTGGATTTAGTATTAATATATATAGCATGTAGATTATATAAACCTCAGGTTCCATATCTTCCTCATCCTAAGAATTATATCCATTTTCAAATTTAAAATTCACTATATCTTGAACCATTATGGTGTGGTGTACTAAAAAACATAACATAATCTATGTGTCCTATCTCCTAGATAAAATATTTATCTCTATGACTATCCCAATGATATTCTTTCCAATTTAACATTAAAAATAACTTACACTATTCTAATTTTTGATATCCCTATAGAATAGAGGGATCATTCAAACAACCACAACATTCATTATGGAATGGTCACCATCAAATCCCCATTTTTAATCTCAACCAACTACCATGATTATAACATTTTCAATGACTGTGACCACACACTATAAACCTTTTTCCATTTTTCATCCAATAATGGTCACTATTATGATTTATTTATCCATCTCATGGCCTATAATTATTTTCATAATGAAAACAAGTTTCACCATGGTCTCAAACTTCTACCTTCATCGTCGTCAACCTAACCACAACCTGGAATATTCCATTACAATTTGTCTTACCCATATTTTAGATATAACACCTTTAAAACTTTATGTGAGTCCTTCGTTATACCCCACTCTTCTTTTTATAAAAAATAAAATTCATTAAAATCAACTTAAACTATTTTATTGACCACTGTCACAAAAAAATCAAACTTAAAAAAATTGATTCAAACATTATCCTCCAAAAATACTTGGGGCTCCAAAAATATCTAATACGAATAACCTTAATTCTAATATATATATATATATATATATTATATATATATTATACTTTATAAAATATATAATATATACATTTAATACATAAATATATTTCATACATTAATATAAATATTAATATTAAACAATACATATAAATATGTGTGTGTGTAATGGGAATATGTATATATTTGAAAGATAATAATGTATTTATTATGGATGTTATAATTTTCATAGTTATTGGTTCTATGGGATCTATTCCTAGGATAAAAATTCCCCTTTACATTAGTTTCCAATATCTATCTCCTATATTCAATTATATTCATTGAATCATTCTTGAAGAATAAGGTTCAACATAGACCAATGATTGAATTCTTTTATAGAATATAAATATATAGGATAATAGAAATGAGGACTTTTATCCTACATTTTTATTTTATACTTCTTGTATCCCTTTTACTTTGGGAATTATCATTATTTTTTTTGTATTAGTCCATAATTGTTTTCATATTTCATCTACAATCGATTTCATATATTTGGTTTCTAAATTACCAATGTATTCAACTAATGTTATGATATAGTTTTTCAATAAATTATCAGTATGGCCTCCATATAAAACTTTATAAGAGTGTTATTTTTATCACTATTGAGATCTTAAACATTTATCTTTATTTTTTAATAATGATTAATGATATTTATCTTCCAAAATAATGTTTACTTTCTATGATTGGAATCAAGGCATACAAATTTTATATTACAATTTTTCATGTTATGAGTATTGTTTTATTTTTTGGGAAATTTGTATAAAGAATTTAGAGTTATAATTTGTTGAGGAAATATTTTATGACAAGTTCTAAATATCAATAGTAATCAAAATACAGTGATCCATCACACATGGTGAGAGGGTAATAATGTGGCAAATAATATAGTTGTCAAAGAAAATGAATTCTTTAAACTCATAAATGTCTCAACTTTAGGATCATTTCCATGGTATTTTAATTTTGTAGTGGTTGAGGATTATTTTGGCCTTTATCACTACATACCATATGAAATTCATTTTTCTTTGAATTTCATTTAATAGAAATTTATTTTTCAAATGGTATAATTAAAATTTATAAAATAAATAAAACATGCATAAATAATTTCATAAATATAATAACTTTACCCCAATGTTATAGATAAAAAATAATTCAAAATTTGGATAAGTTCATATGTTGAAGTGAATAAAAATATTAAAATATATATTCATGTTATTGGTCATGAAAAAACTAAAAAATTGATCAAATTATTTTTTTACATCACAAGAATTGGATGTGAATATTTATTAAAATTATTTTATTTCATTCCATTAGGTTAATGTAAATATATATATAATTTTCTAAAACATGATCGAGATGAATATGTAATTTTTAAAAAAATTATTATAACACTAAAGGGATATATGGAAATAATATGTTTTGATATTATGTTAAATAATTTTGTTTAAGTATTTATTTTTTTCAAAAGAAATATAAAAAAATATTATTATTTGTGATTCAAAAATATAATATCTTGTAATTGACTCAATATCATCCCAAAAATTGGGCGCTATTTTTCTTAGAATTCACAGAATTGATAGTGGAATCTTATAACTTATATGATCAAATATATTTATGCAATAAATTATTTTACTTGATGTAGTCTTTTTATAGTCTCTCTATACCATTATGGTAGGTGTTACATACATTCATCCATTTATATATATATTGTATATTAATGTCCACACCCACAAACACAGTGTTATTTTTTCATCAGTAACAGTGTTTATCTGAGAGGATGTGAAGAGCTTCCACCAACCCACTACCTAGGTACTATTACATCATCCTCCATTTCTACCACCAATGAACTCACATTTAAATCAATATAATATTATTCCCTTAAAACTCCACCACTATCAAAATCCACCACACCTGGGTGAGTGCCATGCATCATAATTTCACCCTCCTATAAGGTCTTTATGAATGTTGTCCATCAAGGTACCCTCCCTCTCTGTATTGACCATACAAAACAGATATCATGTGATGAATCCACCCACCCTCAAGGGTTTGGTCATCAACTAGAAACATGGATTCTATAATGACCCACCCAAGAACCTCTGTTTATCACCTTGATTGGTGCATTTTGTTGTCTACCACTATGAAACAAAAGAGAATCTTGTAATTACTCCATAAATTCTATAGGCATGACCTCATTTTTTTTAATCTAGTAAATTATTTGGATGGGAATTTGACGTCATGTATATCAAAATTGGATGTCATGGGGTGTCACATATCCCAAACTAATCAAAACCCACTTAGAGTCATTACTTGAATTAGTTAAAAGATTGTTATCATTATAAATAAAAACATATTATTTTTTATAAGATGATAATTATTAATAAACAATAAAATATTATTTAGGGATTATGAAATCAAATAAACGATTTATTAAATTCATTACTTGATATAAATGTAATTTTAATGGTTTTATTTTCAATGTAAAAGGAATTATTCATGATAAGTTTTATAAAATTTGGGTTACACATCTTGAATATTTGAGAAATCATAAAATTTAGTCAATTGATTTTCCCCTCATTCATTAAAGTAAATGTGATTACAAAAAAACCTTTTTAATTATAATGATTGAAACACTATGGGATATTAAATAAATCATGAATTGTCTTCCATGTCTCTTAACATGGTCATATAAACCTACTTTAAAATATATGGGGGCCCCTCTACCATGTAGGATTATTTAGAACCATTCATAACTGAAGATAAAAAGAAAATAATACCTACTATTTAATGTATATAACACATTGTGATTATATTATAAAATATTAATAATGGAATATAATGAAGATCAAAAATATAACTATCTTCAATCATAAATTTTAAAAAATATTATTTAAGTTAAATCCTTTGAAAGAGATATTTTATGTTTATTATTAGTTTATGCGCTTAAAGATGTGGTATATGCTCATGTAAGTACCGTAACTTGTAGTAAAAAATTAATCGATGGTTCCATAAGAGAAAGTATATAACTACATAATGGTATATTGATGTTAATAAACAATATATTATTTTCTCACAAGTCTTAATGGAATCTATTGATCTTTCAAGAGATTCATGAAAATGAATATCATATTTAGACTATGAATAAATTAAGTAAAAAATATATTTCTATATATTAACCATTGATAATAAATAAAAAATTTAATTGATAAAAAAATTTAGGGTTTCCTTTTTATTTGTACTATGTGAATGTATCTGTAATTGATTCAAATATAGTAAACCATATGTTTATTAATATATATACAATCATTATATTATATAATAATTTGGTTCATCCAGAATCAATTATGATGAAAATTTTTAATAAATGTATACACAATAATCAATTTACAAGTAGATACCCATGGGGTAGAATCATGAATATAATTAATGGTCATATGTCTACCAAATTTTAAATTATGAGAGAATTACCCTCATTATACTATGAATTGTCTTTATATGATTATATATATTGATTTATCATGGTTTACCAATTATGAAGGTAAGATATTAATATAATAAATTAGTATAGTGGAAGTGAATTTCAAACATTAATATGAAATATCTATTATGAAATATAAATGGATGCAGCCCCTATGATGTCAATTATATAATTGTTTTATGAAAGATACATCTATGAAATAATCACTAGTATTATTATTTTATCATAAATATATATCATATGTTTTTCATGTTTATTTATAGAAATATTTATTTTTATATACCTTATATAAATTGGTCCAATATAATAATTTATAATTAGTTAAAAACAATTACATGTAAAATTCAATTATAATGTGTTGAAAGTCAGTAGTATGATATATTTATTATACACATCAGAGTGGTGGTTGATATAGTTATATAAAATCGCTATTTATTATGACTATTAATAAATAAATAAACTATTCTACTAAATAAGAAAATGAATATATCAACAAACATATGTATTTTAATATAATATCCTTAAAGTGGAATTAGTGACAAATAAATTATGTGATTTTAATCAAGTTTATTAATTATATATTTTAATTTTTGAATTATTTTAAAAACTCCCAGATAGTAATATATTTCGAGATATATTGGCATCAAAATAATTTGATAAAAAGTACTAGAGAAATATTTTTTATGATAAACTTATAAATATTTTGTTTTTTTATTAAAACTATTTAGACTATTAAATACAAATGAAATTATTATAAAAAATTTCTTAAATATATTTTTAAAATATAAATTTATATTATTCCAAATTTATTTTTTTCATTACTTAACTATATGGTAATATTTATTATAATATCTATATATAGATATTTAAATGGTTAAAAATGATTAAAACATATTCAAACTTATGAAAGTTTCACCCAATGTGTTAAAATATTGTATGTGATCAATTGGATATGACATATATAATATAATTATCACAAAAAAAATAACAAAATTAAAAATATAAAACTATTTCTTTTCACCCATATTCTTTATAATTTGATGTATTGTAATTAATCAGAATCTTTATCTTGATTTTAGAATAACATAAAAACACACCTGGAGAGTTTTTAATAATAGTGGGATGTTTTTTTATACAAATATAGGGAATTCCTATATATTTTGAATTAATAATCTAAAATATAAAATTTTAATAATTATAAAAATTTTAGATATTTATGAAAATTCACTTAATAAAAAATTAAATCTCTTACATATAAGGGTGATAAATTTCCAACATGAGGAGGTAATTGAGAATTTAGTTATCTCTGAATAATTAAATATAAATGTGAATTTTATTTATCTTTGAAGGATATTTTTATAAATGTGTATATACACCTTACAAAAAATATGATATCTTATTAAAAAAATGATTCAGGGTAATTTTATTTATGACTCATTTACCTTTAAAGGGCATGAATTATTAATTATTCCAAATCTAGGAATAAAAAATTATTTGGGTATACTGATATTGGATATTTTTATGATCTATATAAATCTAAATCTCAAGCTAAATATTTATCCACATATAGTGGAATGGCCATTTCTTATAGTTTTAAAAACAATAATTTATATGAATTTATAAAATTATGGTGAGTTAAATGTAATTCATGAAGATAGTTGAGAAAGTGTTTTGTTGTGATAAGGTATTCATAATGTAATGAACCAACTTGGGTCAACCCACCATGACACTCGTACTACTCTGTCATAAGTCTTGAGGTGTTTTCCCAATCTCCACAAGCTGGAAATGAGTGTCAGGGTGTCAATGTAACCATTTGGGAATGGTTTCACCCCTATAATATAATAAACACAATACATGGATTTCACTATGAATCAAGCATGACCTGTCTGTATGTCATATCTCCATTCCATAAAATTAATAGCTTCAAAATATATTAGAAACCAAACATAATATAGATGTTGCAAAAATAACCTATAACTTATTATCAAAACACTACAAGAATATAAAATGATAAACTAGTATCCATGTATAAATAAACCAAAATGTTAGTCAAGACCTACGAGGGTAATACAAAATAACTCAAGCCTCACTAAGGATCCCACATTCTCTATAAATCCCAAACTCCATGTAACACTTTTTAAGCACTAAGATATACCCAAGAAGTATTATTAATATCAAAAAGATTCATTATACACATGAAACTCGTAACATAACCTATATCCTATAAAAAAGTATTCACACGCCCAATGACATATATAGGGTGTGAGGAAATCTCAGTATGATACCACCATGAATATACATAATGAATTTAAGCATGAAAAGTAGTTTGAAAACAATAGTTGAAGAATTTTTCCCATTTTAATAAAAATTATCAAATCATTTGTTTTTTCTGAAAAGTAAGACAAGTTCCATAACAAAATAAGTTTGTAAACCATGAATGAATAAATAGAAACGTAACATGGATAATATCCAACATAATAAATAAAAGAGAAGCAATATCACATTTAAAATGAATACTAAACATGAATTATCAGAATCATAACATAAGAATCATGAAAGAGATTTGACATATAGTTTTCAAATAAACTGGGACTCACTCACATAACACTAACAAGCTTAGGTGATCCTAAACATTTTATAAAACGATAGCCTTTTGAGGTTATTGGAAACTACCTCTAACTAGAATCAAGCCTAAAGTTGGGGTAACACCTATTTATTCACACATATACCTAAGTTATCTCATGTGGAATTAGTAACAAATTCAAAAATAAATTCCAAAAAAACAAAATCGCATTCTTAAGTCACACCCAATATAAATAACTCATTAATCAAAGGTAAACTACTTTTAAAATATCCTTTGAAAATAATTTATCAAAACATTATTGGTCCCAAAAGTCCTTTTTTGAGGAAAACCATTCGAACTCAAACCCTCTTCAAATTCATTTGATGTCAATACTTCATTTTTAACATTTCAAAAAACACCTTTAAGGCACAAACCACATTTCTTTAGAGAAATCACTTAAAAATACCATTTAAAACCACACATGTAAATAAGAATATCAATGATCACAAAATATCCCACTATAAATATCATCAAATATATTTTACTAAATTATAAAATAAATTCATGAACATTTGGTAAGTCATAGTAAAGTACTACTAAGTATAGACCACTACCTTGAAATCAGATTTGAACTGTTATCCTTCATAGGAAACCATGAGAACTGAGAAGGAAGGATCATCACAAACTTAAAAACCAATAAATTTAAATAGGATGTCATCCATAACCCTATTTTCATCCCCCATGGACACCTAGAGTTCCAAAACCTGAAGATTAAGGAAGAACAATGGTTTAGTGGTGGGGGAGGAGGACAGGAGAAAATGTATGGAAATCAAGTCTTAACTTAGATTAATCTACCAAGAAAGAATAAAATCCACCATAAAACCATGGAAAAATAATCTATGGTACAAGGAGTGGTTTCATCAGTAGAATGGAGAGTAATACAGTATGAAGGGGTTTAAAATTCATAAACAAAAACTGATAAAATCCACATTTTAAAGAAATCTAGTAGACCGTATGAATAGGCTCAAATGTTTTCCAAATTTTGTACCAATGGTGTAGGAGCTATTGGATTATTTAGGTAATTCCACATGGTTTGGCAATAAGGTTTTAATTAAATATGTGCTAACCACATGCCCTAGTCTGTTTCTCAAAAAATAAATAATTTTTACCCTCGACTCATAAAAATAAAAAATAAATATCATAGGAATAATACCCAATGTAAAATGTATCATTGGCCTAGAGGGTGTCACAATTCTCTCAACCCCTCCACTTCCTACCCTCAAAATGTCCTCAATGGTTCACATAAATGATAAGGTATGGTTAAAATTATCCCTCATAGAAGGATGATACTTCAAATTATCAAGTCCAAACCAGACCCGCCGCATTAAAACATGAAATAATGAATTTGATTACCAAAAATTGTTGGTCCTGATAGTCTAAACCCAAAAATAAAGTTAGTCTACAATGGGGTCATTGGATTATGGTTCCTAATCCCCCTTGTTTAACCATAAAGGGAAGAGAAGCTATAAAATGTGTATCCCAAGGTACTCTACAGCACAAAGGTCTAACAAAACATGGCATTAACTAGCCTAAATTATCTAAAATACGGGGTCTTAGTTAGAGAAATACTTAATAAGTGTGCTTGAACATTAATCACAACCTGAAAAATGAAATAGAAAAATCCAGGGAAAAAATTCATCAATCCGAGTTTATAACTAAAACACCATATACCAACTAAGTTTCGTCAATATTTTCTTTATTTACACTTGGTATTAAACAAAATTCTTTCCCCAATATTTGATTGATACATAGGTAAATATACCTGACATCATTGAATGGTTTCAAGGAATTAGTTATTATTAGTGTTTGATGATTGTTCTTAGATGAGTTCAAACACAACACTATATTCCTTATCCCATAAGTCACCAAAACCAATAATACATGTTGTTAACAAGTACACACGATTTTAGTTGACTTACTAAACAAAACTATCCATTAGGGATAAAACACCAAGTTAAATTGAGAAAGAGTCGTGGTCCCTATAACTCCCATATACATACTTAGGGAAACATAAGCCTTTTCCTAATAAAATGGAACCAATGGAAGACTTGTATTATTTAACTAAGGTATCCTCGCCATTTAATATTCGCATAAAATAACGAAATAAATGATTGAAACCTTTGAACAAAGTTTCACTTGAATAGATGACATCTTTAAAATTACATCGAACATGGTTTCCCTACCAAACACCAACGATTATCCCAGGTCAATAAAAGGCTTCTATAAAGAAAAAAATTTTATCGAAGAGAAAATAACAATTATTACAAGTTTAGTTTTATTGTAATTTATATCCCGGTGAGAAGAAAATAGAAACCCTCTATAATTGTTCAATAAGAATAATCATAGGCCTTAGACCTAGGTCTTGATATAAGATCATATATCTAAAGCTTCCCGATAACCAATCCATCAATATCAAACCCCCAATACCAAATTTCTCCACCCATCCTACCAAGAGTATAAAGGACACAGAAGACAAGGGAACTTTCAACCAAAAAACACTACTCCATAGGAATAGTTGTATAAACTAACTCATCAATCCATGGTTTGGTGAAGACCTTCACTAAAGAATCAAACAATTATAACATCATTAGTGATTCACACCAGGAAGAAAACGCTAACATCAAAAATCACATGAAATATTCATCCATCGTATACTAACCCTATCAAAAGCTTAATATTTCAATGGTCTCTCCTACCTCTAAATTCTTAGAATAGAACCACTAAATAAACCTTGACTCTAAAGGTCCCCAGTACATTCCATCATGGAGGAACTTTAGGATACTAACCTTCCACCTCCCCTTGATCAACTCATCAAGCTAGCCCATAATGACCTTTAACTTTGAATATTCAAGTGTCTCAAAATGATTTTAGTTCCCTCATCCTCTCAAACCATCCAACCACATGAATCCATGCTCAAAAACTACTGATGTAATATAAATGGTGATTTAGAAAGGCTTGGGGAAGTTCTAAGAGTATGAAGACTCCAAATCCACTACTCAATCTTGAGTATTGGTAGATTCGACTGATAAAAGGACTACTCTTTCACAATATAGGAACTAGTCTAATGTTCATTCCTAAAAAAGACTACTCAAATTTCATTAATACCTTTATATGAGGTAAATATCAAAAAACAAAAGACAAGAATCTATTTAATTTATGTATTACCACCCAAACTAAATAGTGTCATAACAATCCTAAGAACAAATCGATAGAATAAATTTCTATTCTAAATGCATTTAAAAAATAAACTTCTATACTTTAAACCACTTGAAAGAGTATATCCTCTCAAAAAACTCCCTATTTTAAACATTCCATTTTACAAAATTTCCACAATTCCAAAAAATTTCAATTCACTTACCCAAAATTTTCAAAATATACACACCATTTTTGAAAATTAAATCTAAATTTTATTAAAAAATCTATTACCATTGAAAACACCACTCATTAGTTAAAATTACTTTTTATACCAAATCCTTAAAAAGAAACATTATAATTCGAATCCTTGGTGAAATATTCCTTTCAATAAAAAAGCTCTATGAAACCCAAAACATTATTAAATATATAGTGTAAAACTTTATTGTAAAATTTTTATCCTATTAAAGGAATTATTCACACATGGTCCAACATTTAAAACATCTAATATTGAAACCATTTTTTCTTATTTATAAAACATGGAAAGATACAACTTTAAAATAATTTTAAAGAAATCAATGTTTTCCTTTTATTCAAAATGAGGAATTCTTAAAAACATTTCTTCAAGATAGAAATATCTCGTGAAAAAAACCACTTGGAAACAATATATAAGACTTAATTTCAAATTGAACCATTACATAAATATATTTTTTCTAAAAACTTCCAAATTTTAATTAGAAATAATTATCACCATTTGAAATTTTAATTCAAATGTAAACATTCATTTTATAAACAACCCATCTCTTGAAAACATCACTCTTAGTCCAAATCCATCCTATAATCATCCAAAAAAATTTAATGTCTAAAAAACTTTATTAAAATTGTTTTCCAAATCATAAAATTTCATTAAATCATTAATATAAAACAAAAAACACTCTAAAATCAAACTGAAACAAAACTAAATGTAATTCACACAACCTAACCAAGTCCAAATAATCAATAGATCACAAAAAAATCACTCAAAATATTATCAATACCATTAATTACACACTCAAAAACTCCCTCATACATCCTCACTTAAATAGTATTCACCATTTGAGTTTTACTTGTAAAGAAAAGAAATAAAAACAAATAATATGGAGGTGTTATAAGGTTTTTCATGGTTTGGATACATGGATTTTCAGACTATGTACCAACCATGAAATAGTATCTAAAGGGTTAAGGGCCACCTCCATGGGATTTTTATGGTTTTATATACCATGTGAGGTGATCATGAAGCCCTAGTTACTTCCCCATTTCCTCCCCAAAACATTAAAAAAACTTAAAAAACTCATAAAACTCATAAAACTCAAATGGGGTCAATATATTACAATATCAAACAAAGATAAATGATAAAAAATAAAAAATAGTAACTCATAAACTAAGACTCAAATCCCAACATCACCTAGTAACATAAGATTCATTATGGTAGGTGGTGATCAGGCACACACCCATGATCTACATATTAAGCTTTTGTGATCATATCCTCCTTTTTACTATGACATGCCACAAACAACAATATGAGGATATAATACTATTTTGTAATAAACCAGCCCATTTCAACCCAAAACATCACCCAGGATACTCTATTTCAAGGCTCAAGGCACATTAATGATTTCTACAGACTAGGGAAAAATTTCAAATTATTAATGTAACCATTTATAAATGGTTTCACCCCATGATTATTAAAATCACAATACATATATTTCAATAAGAATCTTACATGACCCATCTATAATTTGGACATCTATTCCATCAAATGAATAGTTTCAAAATCTATAATAAATCAAACATAGTATAGAAACAAAAATAATAACCAATAACTCATAATTAACACACTATAAGCACAAACAAAGTGTAACTAGTATCCATGTATAAATAAACCAAAATGAAGTTCAAGGTTTAAAACATTGATATAAAATAAATCAAACTTCACTGAGGATCCCAATTGCTTCATAAGAGCCCAACCTCTAACTGACAGTCCTTCAACACCAATTAGAACCCAAGAAAGAAGAAAAACATCAAGAATATTCACCATACACATATCACTCCAAATATCACCTTTATCCTACCAAACAACTCTTCACACACACAATGGAATATGTAAGGTGTGAGGTAAAGCATAGAAATATACCACCATTAACCTATTAAAAGAATTTAAACATGAAAACCATTAGTCTATGTTTTAAAAAAATAATTCAAATCTATTTAATCATTTTAAAACACTTTCATAAAATACTTTAGTTTTTCTTAAAATTAATCCAATTTTTAAAAAAAATGTGGAATCCAAAAAAGAAAAATAGAAATGTGGCATGGATAATATCAAACTCAATAAATTGGAAAGAAGAAATATAATATCTCAATAGAAGACCAAAGGTGCACTATCATAATAATAATGTAAGAAAAATTGGTTAGCTCTAACCTATTAGTTCCAAAGTCACTAAGACTAACTCAAGGAACATTATTTAGCTCATATAGTCCTAAATAAGTAATACAACCCTAGCCTATCAAGGCCAAAAGAAATGGCCCCTAGCTAGAATCATTCCTAAATCTGTAGAATCACCCATATACTCATGTACATACCTAAGATCACCCATGTGAAGTCAATAACCAATTCACAACTAAATTAAAAAACAAATATAGTCATATTCTAATATCACACCCAACATCAACAACACATCAAGCATGGGTAGCCTACTTTTAAAACAACCTTTGGAAATAATTTATCAAAACAAATTTTGACTTAAAAATAATTTTTAAGGAAAAGAATTTGAAACCAAACCCATTTTAAATAATTTGGAGTTAAAAATCTCATTGAAACATTTCACTAGACACTTTAAGTCATAAAACCCATTTACTGAGAGAAATCACTTGAAAATTCCATTTAAAACTACATATAAAAAGAAACAAAACAATGTTCGCACGATATCCCACCAAAAATATTAACCAACATAATTTATTAAATTACTGAAGGAACATCATGATGATATATTAATCCACAGAAAAATACCATTATGTTGATACACCTACCTTGAAATTAGAGTTAAACTTGTCTCCTTTATTAGAAACCACAAGAACTAAAAAGGAGGTATCTTAAATTAACTAAACAACTAAGAAATGTTATAAGGTGATCACCCATAACCTTAGGTTTATACCCCATGCCAACCTAGTTTTTTAAAATGCAAAGAAGAAGGTAGAATAAGAGTTTAGATAAGGATGAGAGGAGAAATATCATGAAATTCAAGGAATAACGTGGAATAATCCACTAAAAAGGAATTTAATCCACCATAGAATCAAGGAATAATAATATCTCATCCAAGGAGGGGATATATTGTAAAAATAAGGAGGAACAGTGGAGGAATGGATTTAAATTCACCATGTAAATGAGTAAAATTTGCATTTTTATTAAATATATTAGATCCCATGGTTTGGTCGCACAGTTTACCAAACCATGATCCAAGCATGTAGAAGATACTAGATGATTTAGCTGATGTCTCATGGTTTTTCTATGTGGATTTCACTAACCATGTGATAACTGTATTCCATATTATATTTCTATAAAAATTAATAATTTTGACACCTTAACTCCTGAAAACTCTAAGAATAAATATTATTGGATTAAAATCATATGTAAAATGTATCCATGACCTGACGGGTGTCATGCATCATATCAAAAAAATTTATGGGTTAAATATATTGACTACATTACATATCCATGATGTGGATTTTATAGAACACTTCAAGGGTGGATATATCAAAGGTGAAATTATAAATAATTTCTCACTAAAAAAATTAGTAATGAGGTTTAAAATAATGAGGAGATTGATATCTAGTATATTATATCACTATTAATATTGATGATTTATATACAAAGGTATTTCCAACTATCTGTTTTTAGAAATAAATTTATCAAATTTGGATGTTAAGATAAAAATATCTATCATGATTTAATTAGGGGGTTTGGGAATGTTGTAAGGTTTTTCCATTTATTAGAGTTTTCCCATATGGTTTTCCTAATAAGGTTCCTAATGAGGAAGCCTAAAAGTAGACATTGAATTCAATTATTTTTTCTTCACTTATTTTTTCCCACCAAGAGTTTTTTAAATGAATTTAAAATAATATTTCCTGAAATTTATTAAATCTAAGAGATATTTAAATAAAATAATATGATTATTATAGATGTCATAGTTTATATGGGTTTCAATTACCTAGGGATCCATTTTGATTGGAGAAATTCTCCGTAAAATTTAATTTTCAAGCTCTATCTCATGGTTTGATTTCTGACCATTAGATATTTATTGAAGTATAAGTATTAATCTATAAGATTGATTATACTCTCATGTAGTTTATGTATATTTTTTTCAAGGGTGGTTTCATGGTCAAAAAATGAAAGAACATTTATTAAATACAATAATGTAAATATTAAAACAGTCTAAAAGATGTAGTTTATGTATATGTCAACATGAATATGGAAATGATTAATTATGGTGTATTTTGTTCTTATTTACTTATTATCTAATTTTATACTAGGTAGTTGGGTTAAAAAGTGAAAATTAAAACGCACACATAATAGGTTAAATTTGGACAAGACCATACTCCTCCCACAAGATAATATCCACATCACAACTCACTGTTATTATATTTTATAGAATGACCTTGTTGGTCCCATTGATTTTTGTATCCTTAAGGCCTTAATTTTTTAACCAAGAGCCCTGGGTTTTTTTGTCACACTCCACCAAATAATCTCACACTGAGTGTCCCCCATATAGATACATCGCATTCCATTATATGCAAGTACAAGTATCTGGGAACATCATGAACATAATTATTCCGTAAATCGAATTTTTATATATTTATAATAGCACCTCTCATTCTCTGATGGTGATTCTTAGAGCCTTAAATTTGTAGAAAATTGGAAAGCTGATATCCCCATGTCCTCGCAAACCCATTTTTTCCTCCCATATGATGCATTACATTCGCTAAATGACACAAAGACCTTATATCCCTAACATATTTAAAAACTCAGGGAGACTATGATCTGTCATGTCTCCCCACTAAATTAAACACTTGAAAGTGGAAGTAGTAAGGAATCGAACCCTGAATACTTTAGATGGAAATGAACACTCTTATCCACTCAAGTGAAAATCCTTTTTCATTACTTCTTGTGTATATATTCCTTTTGATATTAGTATTTCATTGTTTTAGTACTCATACATTATCATCATCTCATTTCATCTATGATCAACATGTCATAATATAATTTTAAATTCCTCAAGGTTTAAATAAACATTATGATAATGTTTTCACAAATATATAAATAGTATACATAGAATCATACATTCATATATACATTCATACATACACACACACACACACATATATATATGTACATATATAAAAAATGAATAAAACATGATGTATATAAAAAAATACAATATAAATATTTGTTAATCAACCTATAAATAGTTTTCAATTTGAATTGTATTATGTCAAGAATTCAAATTCTTGAACACCTTTTAGAACCTCACTAATATAACAAGGCAAGAATATCCAAAACTAGAATTGATATATTTTAATGCTTTTATTATGTAACTGAACTCTAATGTATCAATAAAAATCTTCAAGATATCATATATACCTTTTTACACACACACATAAGTGAAATCACAAATTAAATCACACTCACAACATAGAAAATCATGGAATTTATGTGGTTTAAAACTTATTCTTATTCTATGATAGAAACACTAATGTTATTTATTATAATATAAGATAAAGGGTAATATTATAAGTACAATGAACAAGTGATTCAATTAGTATATTTATAAACATTTCAATTCAATGTTGATGCCTTTATCTCTTTGTAAATGGCATCACTAACTTCCCAGTACCTCCAGGTTCGGGTTTGGGATACTCTTCAGGCACAGTGAAGAAAGAAATTCCTAAAGACCCAGAGCCATAGGTTTCAAATTTTTTTGACCATTTGAGAAGGTATTTGGGTATCGGTTCTTTTTTAAGTGGATCTGGGGTGGCAACACATGGGTCTGAGGTTGGGGTCGGGGAGCGGTGCCCCCAACCGGATGTGGTTTCAGTCAAGCAGCTGGAATTCTCTGGAAATACTACTGAAGATGCTTCACGAAAGGAAGTCATTCCTACAATTGGCGGTCGGTTGCCCAGTGTAGGTTGGGAAGCTACAAACAAATATTTTCAGTACATGGGTTGTGGATTAGAGTAGCCTAGAAGTTCAGAGTTTCTGGAGCGGGTCTCTTAGACCAGTTCAACTTATGCTGATACGGTGAAGTTTGGTAGAAGGGATAGTATTTCTACCAACTGTTTCGTAGTGTTGGATGGTGAAGATCACCATGTGGTGGAGGGAAGGTATTTTTAAGAGGTTGATATTGGAAATACCAATGCCTTGTGACTGGAGGGTTCCTAGGAGGAAAACGACTCATACTTGGACTCCCCTGTTGAGCCAAAGGATGTGGGAATTGATGAGGATTACATTAGATTCTCATAAAAGAAGGGTAAAAACACCGTCATTGACCCAGAAGGTTTCATAAAGCACTCTAGGAGGCGGTGGAAGAAAAAATACTACTTATTTCTACCTAGCCCTTCTGTCACCAGGTACTCAAGTAAGGGATCGTTTCCTCATAAGGCGCCCAAGTCGGCCAGGATAAATTCTACAAAGGAGTTTGAACCACTTATAGGGGAACCTTTAACTACTGACCTAGTGGATGCAATAAAGGAGATATTTTATTCAAATATTCCTCAAAGTGGGAGTGAACTAATGTAATGTGATGAGTGGGAAATAATCCTCGATTAAAATGAATAATTCTTGGATAAGAGATTGGAGGTCATCACCACGAAAGCAGAATTTGATAGGCTAGTAGGGAGGTGGTTCCCGGCCAATATTTCCAAGGATAATGGTGCATGGGGATATAAACAACTTGGAATTCTGGCATGTGGAATCAACCGGTAGAAGAGTATTGTGGAATAGATCCTAAAAACTTGGGATAATATGGTTTACAGCTTTGAAAACCTCCTTAATGCAGATCCAGATGAGAAGGATCCCAAACTCCAATGGAATCTTCTCATAAGTAAGGTATCTAAAAGGCTAAAACTACAACTCTTAGATTCGGCTATTTCATATCATGTTGTTTGAATGTTTCATGTGTCTAGACTGGTTCTCACTTTTCCCTAAAGTTTTTTTCATAATAAAAATATATATTTGGAGAATCGCAAACTTCCCATCTTTGCAAGCATCCCTCCATATAGTCAAAGATACCGAAAACACAAACTCTTTAACATCCAACCACCAATGAACAATGAAAGAAAATTCATTTATCTTATAAAACCCTATAATAAATCATAAGTATCCATTTAATAAACTTTTGATTTATTCATATATATCTTTAGATCAATATGATGCAAGTCACTGCTTCTTTTGCACCTTTGTCTTCCAAATTTGGTAGTTATTACCATTTTTCACCACATCCATCTTCTCCTTCTATACTTTATTAGTTCAAATAATCATTAATTCTCCTAGTTATACTATTATAACCTCTGAAAAACCCCCTTCTAAAATTTCAAAGACTTAGTTGAAAAAAAATATCAAAACTTCAACCTAATAATCTCCCACCTGAGTATTTTTTTTCTCAAAATTGTAAAAAGTAATTTGGAGAACTTAGGTGTTTCATACATCCATTAATATATAGTTAAATTCAATGTATATCTATCTTTCCTTTTGGTTCACCCAAGCCCCATTGTGTAAGAAAACTACCTTATACATTCTTAAATAATGACCTTAATTATAATATTAAACATATTTTTACTTTCTTTTCTCTTTTATCACTCTATAACTCCTTCAGATATCCTTTAACAACCCTCTCAACCATATATTCTCCTTACCTGCATTTATTTTAGAAATTTACTCTACTTTCATGGTTGAAATCGTAACTACTTATTAGTGAATTAAAATATAACTTATACCAGTTTCTCCATAATTAAACTTAAATCTTGTAGTACCTATCTATGTGTTTTAATCCCATCTAAATTTTTCATCAACATACCCTTATAATTCATCATCCATTATAAAACATAATTTATATACTTCTAAATCATTAAGATACCAAATTATATGCTTCAAAACTTCTCAGTGCTCCTTTCCAAGATTTTCCATGAATATACTAACTACTCCAATTACTTGAGAAATGAGTGGCCTTATAAGAATCATGGAATACATCAATATTACATCCACTGATGCATAAGGAACTTTTATCATGTACTCAGTCTCATATTCTATTCATGGTTTCTACTCTATGTAATTTAACTTTTTTGATAATGGTATAGAGATAGTTTTGTATTTTGACATTTTCAACCTTTCCATTCTCTTCCTGATAGACTCTGACTAAGACAGCATCAATTTTTTATACTTACTTTCACTCTGAATCCTTATCCCTAGAATCTATTTAGCTTCTATGGAACATTTAATCTTTAAACCTCTAGATAACTAATCCTTTATCACTTCATTATGTTTATTTTTAGGACCCCCAAGATAACTTCACACACATATAAGATAATTATGATGAAGATCCCATCATGAAACACCTTCTAGTATTAGTAAAAAAATCATTGCACCAGATAAGATTCTGTTCTTTCATAAAGGAATCAAACAACTGGTTTCATTTCATAAGTTATTACTTCATACTATACAAGATTCATTTGAGCTTATGAACCATGTTTCCTTTATAATTTTTAAATCCTTATAGTTTCCCTATGTAAATTTCCTTCTCTAAATCTCCATGAAATAAATTCACCTTCACATATAATTGTTCAAGATGTAGACATTATTTAAAATATATTCTGAGAATCATCTATGTTTTTGTGTGTTTAATTATAGGATAGAAAAATTTTCTAAAGTATACACCTTTCTTTTGTTGAAAACCATTCACAACTAACCTTTCCATGTACCTATTAGATGTGAACCAGTCTGTATGATGTCATTGGGCATCGTCAAAGTGACTAGAAAAGATAATTGAGAAAGGTGGAATTGTTTTACATAGAGTGTCATAAACCATATATTCTATATAGGCGATATTGGCATGGGGTGTCATTGAAGGAAAGTTTTTATGGGTGAAGTTCATGAGAGAAATGTATGGGGAAGACTAGTGGGATTGAATAGGTTGAACCCAGAGACTTCCAAGTATAATGTAGTGCATCATAGATCAAATGGAGGATATGGAGGGTAATGTTTAGTGGGATGTAGGTCATAGATATATTAATATATGGAAGATGAACTGGTCTGGAGAAATGTAGTATTTTATGGGATTCCCAGTTATGAACATCTCATTCAAGGAGGATAGCATGTTTCTGGCCTTTCTTGACATTATCCTTAATCAATATCACAAGAATGTTTATATAATCATTAGGTTAGTCAATGAAATGGATAGATGATTTTTTTCAAGTTTGACTTCATGTAGCTTCAAGGGTCGAGATATCAAAATGTGGTGCATGCATGAAGTGGGGCCAATAAATGTGTAAAAACTATGGTTCAAGGAGATACCATACAAGATGAACTTTTTGGTATGGATATTGATAAATAAAGCACTTGATATGGATGAGGATTTGTATAATAAGGGTGTTTTATTGCCTTTATAATTCTAGTATTGTGCAATGTTGCAATATGAATCAATGTAGCACTTATTTTTTCAAGGTGATTGGCTGAGGGGATCTTGGATTTTATGGGAATGAAATGAATGTAAACAGATATGAGGATTCAATGAAATAGGTTCTGGAGATATGGTTTTAGGGATCTGGTTAACAAGGTATGGAGGTGAATTTATGTGGTATGGTCATTATGGTTGTGTGTTGGATCCTCTATGAAGCTAGGGATATATAAATCGAAGGAATAAACACTCATCCAACATCTTTCAGGTGTGGTTTAAAGCACTTATGCTATATTTTGGGACTCTTATCCAGTGTGGGATGTATTCTGCTACATTTTGAAGTCTTATTCCAAGGAATTGAATGAATATGGAAATTATTCAAGGTAATCAGGGTTGAAGGATTAGATAAAATCCTCCCAATATGGGGATGAAATTGAATGTTCATAGCTCATGTATTTCTAGGGAGATGAGAGAGGGAGGTCTGGTGAGACACAACAAGGGTTCGGTGATTTTGAGCTTCAGTTCCTTTTATAGATCAATTAGTTCCATTGGAGAAAAGGAAAGATCCTTTCCCACTGGTCTTTTTTTGTAGGATTTACAAAATTCAGATTGAGGAAGTTGACTATGATTTAGATGTATTAATCAGGTTCCTTCAAGAAAAGGATAATTCACCATGGTAATTGACTTACTTCATTATGAACTGTATATTTTTTTCAATAGGGTTATTTATTCTATTAATACCAGGAGGTAAAGGAATTTTCTGATTGATTTTTTATCCAGCAAAGGGAGTTCATGAGAAAGAATGATTATATACACCAGTTTGGGGTCCTGAAATAATGATTATAAGCTCATTATTCAGGGTTATTCCCATGGTCTTCATCATTTCCTCCCCCCATGATTCGGAGGGGATTTTGTTTTTGTGTATGTTTTATATTTAATAAAAATTCAATTTTCAGTCAGTTATTTTTTCTTGCAGCTCTTTCTTTCCAAGTGAAAGATATAAAAACTCCCATGTTCTAAAAGAATCCATGAATTCTATATACAACTACATCGCTGACTCTCTATATTTTTGAATCAAAAATAAATTCCATATCCTTTATGATTTTAGGTTCTCCTTCATATATAAGAAGTAGATAATTCAAGTTATATCTATACCTTCACACTAGTATTCTAACTAGAGTATATAGCCTCAACTCTTAAGGTTGTGTTCCTTCTGAATCTGCAGCTTCCATAACTCTTCCATGATCTTCTATAGTTATTAAAAATTTTAGTACTCTTAACCTTTTCTAAACCTCTAGAAATTATACACTATCTAAAATGAATCCTTTAGGATTTTCAAATTTTTCTAAAACATGATTTATTATGGAACTTTAAAACTTTTTGTACATTTTTTAGACATACCTTAGAAAGTGATGATTCTTTATTTTCATCTACTTCTTCTACTTGGTTATAATCCTTATAAATGAATCCTTTAGAGAACTAAATATTCTAATGATGTACCAAAGGCCATTATCTTAAATTTGAAATATAAATTATTTATTTCAATAACCCATAAAAACATGTTTATATATTTTCTTTTAATTTTCCTCTCTTTCTAGCCTCAATTGGATATAGGAAATACACATGAAGACTTCAAGGTTATACAAATTGTCCATTATTTCAGTCCATAATTAATTCAAAAAAAATTCCCTAATGGTGTAAAAGTACATTTATTCACGACGTACATTGTTAAATTTACTACTTCCACTTAAAACTCCTTTGAAAAAATAGAGTCAATTTTCATGTTTTTGGATCTCCCACGTAGTTTTAAATTCAACTAATCCACAACTCCAATATGTAATGGATTTTTGGGCACAAAAATATCAAAATGAATTAATTTTTAAAAAAAATCATTAGAACTCTTTGTTTCTATATTCCCCACCATTATAAGACCTCAAATTCTTATAAATTAATTTATCTTAACTTTCCACCATGGCTCCCCATTTAATAAAGGTTTTTAATACTTCAGATTTTTTTCATGTGAAATAATACCCACACCTTTTATATCACATCATTGATGAAGTTAGGATAATAAAATGATCCTCTATAAGACTGAATTGGATGAGAACACATATAACCGTATGCACAATCTCTATCATTTGGTTCATTGGGGTTATTCCTTCTGTATTGAAAGACACCTTTAGTTTCTTTCCAAGGATGTACTCTTCACATATTTTTTACTACACGTGATTGGGTTTTATTATTACCTTTATTGCCAATACTTTCATATTTTTCTCACCCAAGTTCCTCAGATTATCATTCCTTAAATTTAAAATTCTAGAAGATATTATTTCAGCAATGGTTGTATATTTTGAACCCCCTATAAAATGAAACATTGCATCTTTCACCACATTCCCTATCACCATGAAACTAAAAATTATCTTTCATGATATTTCTAAAAATATCATATAGAAACCCATATCATTCACCAAACCAGTCAAGATTATATTCCTCCATATCCCCAGTATATGTCAAAACCCTTGAAAATCTAATAAGTATCTACGCCTAGTTAAGATATTCACATCACCCTTTTCGACTATCTGATGGGTATCATTATATTCAAGATGGAATTTTTATAATCATACATAAACTTAATTTTTCATGCTACCCTTCTTAGAAGTTGGGTGAAATAAATCCATGATATCAATTATCCACGATACTAATGAACTAGTGACACTTATCAATAAATTTCTTTCCTCTTCAAATATGGTATTTTTTAAAGAAGATCCTGAAGAAAACCTTTTTCCTCTTCAATCCTTTTTCATGTTTTCCTTCTTCCCATAATTTCATCATATTGGTCTACGCCCATTGACTTCCCTCAGCACATCTCCCTCTTCTCATTTCCCTTTTTCCGCTTTTGGTTTTCCTTTCAAGTAATATGTCCCCTAAATTACACACTCTGTGCTATTATGGTGGTACAATATACTTTATTATTATTCATATCCTTGTTTATAACTAGATATGGGATATCCATGAACACTAAGTCACTTTTTTCACAATAATTACTCATGATAGAAACCCTCGCATCCCAAGTTTCAAAAAGTGATTACAGAAGAATTAAGGCTCAAACTTCATCAATTAACTTCACACCAATAGACTCCAGTTGACTCCTAATATTGTTGAAATCATTTAGATGATTAGTAATTAACCTTCCTTCTATAATACTCATATAAAAATTCATCATAACATGAACACTTTGTTTATGGTGGAAGGCTTATCATGCATGTTCACACACTTCCCCAATAAGTTAATATTTGTATTCACCTCTTAGATGTTGAATGATTCATTTTGGGCCAATATAATCTAAATTATGCTAATTATTTTTATGGTCATTTATTTCCCATTCTACCTTGTTCATTGCTTCCAGTTTAATCCCCTTAAATAGAATCTCAAGATCCTTATGATGTAGATAATATTCAACTTTCATTATTGAGTTTCTAAATTATGAACTATTTAACTTTCCAAATTGGACCTAAAATTATTCTAACACCACTCCATATGAAAAAAAACAACACCCATGGAATTTATAAACCATTAAGGAAAGAAAAAACCACTATAAGTTTTTTTCTATGTTCTATTACCATGCGCAGTTTGATAAACTAAATTCTTAAACACCATCCAAAACCTAACATGTAGAACAAGTCTAGAAGATGTGGAATGGGTAGTACCAAATTGAAATGTTAAGATGAGGGAACTAAGAACCTATATCTTGTGATAAATCACTTTAATCTCCTACAGACCTTACAGAAAAAACACACAAGTGAAAGAATAAAATAACTCACACTCACAACATAGAACAACAAATGGATTATGTGGTTCAAAACTTATTGGTATTCCATGATATAAAAAATAATGGTCTTTATTATAATGAAAGATAAAGAGACATATTATAATTATAATGAAAATGATATCCCAGTATTATTTTTTTAGATAAGTAAAATCATTGTCACCACCTTCCTATTAATATATATATATATATATATATATATATATTATATATATATATATATTATATATATATATATATTATATATATATATATATATTATTTATATCACTACTAGAAAAATCAGTTCTTGCAGTAGTGGTAAATAGATGAACGAAATTTCGTGGTTGCTATATAACTTATCATGATAACCCAAAATACACCCCTTCCATGCTCTTATTTCCTCCTCCCATACCCCATTCCTCCACCCACTCTAGTGCCCTAATCACATCTTCCAATGAACCTCCCCTCTACCTTACCCTATATCCATTTCATCTGACCTTCCATCCCTACTCCTAAAGCTCCTAGCCTCCTTTTCCCCTCCTAATCCCTCTTAACACCATGTGTGACACCCTCCCCCCCCCCACCCCACCCATCCCCATATTCCCCTCCTTGCAAGAACCCATACTAACTCCACTCCATGTGAGAAACCCCCTCCCCCCGACCTATGTTTCACTTCTTAGCATGCATGTTACCTTACCACCTAATTTCTCCCCACCCCTATTGTCATTCCACCCATTCACACTTATGTGACCCCACCTCCCACACCCCCCAATTATTATGGCATGAACTCATATTTGGATTGTTATTTGTTCCTCTTCTCTTCATTTTGGACTCTTGATCTAGGGTCTTAAAGGTTTCTCTTCAAACTTTCCAATGTCCTTCCCTTTGTTGCAGATGTAGATGATATTTTTAGTAATGTGATCCTGGTTAGTATTTTTTTAATCAATTCTATATTCACAATTACATATGGAATTATTTAATGTTTTTATACTATCTTATATTAGTTTTTTATCACTTTATTATATTTTTTATCTATATTTTATGTCTATCATTCCATAGAATCATAGATGATGGAACTTATTGTCTTTCTATATTTAATTTTCTATATTTTTTTACTTACTTCATCTTTATTTTAACATGTCAAATTCCTAATTTTTTTTTCTATTGATTCTTAATTATTTTTATGTTTAATTTATCATTAGCATATTTCATGTGATTTGGAATTTTTTTTATAATTTTATTCTTGGTTAATGATGTGTCCTTTTATTGTATTTTTATTTTTTTTCTTATTCTTATTCAATAAAATTGGGTGTTTCAGGTGATAGGTTCTCATTATATATTTGGAGATACATATGTTTAAGTTTGTTTTAGTTGTTTAATGTACTCATAATAACTCTTTAATATTTGCGTTATTTATATTATTTCCTTATCATCAAGGTTAATATTAGATTCAGGTATTTTGATTCATCAGTCTCCCTTTTTAAAAGTTAATATTTTGACCAGAGAGATTTTGAAACTTATGTGAGTATAAGATATTCAATTTTATTGGGATGCCTCTGAGGATCTTTTTTAAATAAAACAAATAAATATTGTAATTATCCTTCCTTATTTAATTAATGTGGTTTTGTATAACTCCTATAATTATATCAAATAAACTACAAACAACTAATGATAAGAAGACTTCAATTCTCAAATTCCATAAATATTAATTCAATTTTACCATTTTTTTTCCTTTAATCATGAACCATTCCTTGAGAATGATAATTGTTAATAACTAATTTAAAACTAAAGTTATATTCTACCTTCTTATTTTGGTGATGTTGAAGATCAAATTTTTCTAACTCAGTCTATTCAATATGTTTTCATGTGAAATATGAATAAAAGAGATTATATAATATCACATTTTATTCCTTTAATTTGTAATTAAAATATCTTATAGATACATTGACCATAATTTAAAGGATCGGTCCATAGTGATAAGTTTTTGGTCTTTAAAATATTAAATTTTCTATTTTAAAAAAATTACATTTTATTCTTGTTATAACAATTGGTTGTTTGATATCCTATCTTTGAATCACATTACATAACTTATAGAAATGGAGAGTCTTTTATTTTATAGATTCCTTAATGAATAATGGGAATTAAATTTTCCATTTGAATAGGTACCTCTAAAGTCCCTAAATCTACCTTAGGTGTCATCCTTTTATAGTGATATTAAAAATATAAGCTTATAAGTTGAATTAAACAATTACCTACTATAAGTATAAAGTTTGAAACTGTTACATACATCATAATAATTTATTGTAAATTTTTGGCATCAAGAATACTAATTTCATTTGTAGCTCTTTTCAATATGTTGAATGATTATACATTGTAATACTCTACTAAATGATAATGAATTCATTTATCCTTATTTAGAAGTATTTAATTCAAGGGAATATCTATTTTTATATTTTTATTTTAATATCTTATTTTATTGATTTCATATATTTCATCAATAATATCTATCAATAAAATGTTATGAAGCCTTTGGGAACAAGAGTTAAGAGAATGAAAATGGCTACCCAAGATGAAAGGTTATTTCATATTTACAATTACATCACACTTGTACATTTACTAATTTAAATTCTAATTCTTTTTATATCACATGCATATCTAGGATTGTTAAAATTTATTATACAACATGGGATAAAATTATTGAAAGAAAGATTGTTTTTATAATAAAAAACATGAGGAAACAATAATATGATTTTTTAATATCTATAATAAAAACAATAAATAAATTAGTTATTTTTTACCCACCATATTAACTATTTTTTAATGTTTCACTATACGAATATTATGAAGGTATCAATTCCAAATATGTTTTGATGTATTTTTCACCCACCAAATTTACATTTTTTTTAAATTAGTTAATGTTTCACTCTATTCATATTAATTTTATGATTTAGCTATTTTTATATAGAAAAAATGTATATTCTAATATAATAGATTAATTAGGAACATTTTATTTCAAATGATATAAATCCTTAGAAAATATTGTTTTAATATATTCTTATTAGATAACTTCATATATTTTTTAGTACAGGAATTAGCATTTCTCAATAATTGTTTTCATACTTTTAATATATTCAAAAAACACTTTATAAATATTTTTCTTTTTTTGTTTTTTTTCTGGTTCCACAACTCATCAATTATTCTCAAGATATGATACATGCACTCAACCTTACACGTGAAGGAATAATAGATTTATAAAGATTTAATTATTTGATTAATTTTAAATTTTAATTAGAATATGAAACGTATATATACTGATTTTGTAAAGGTCCTATTGAATCAATTTCAAAGGTGGGGATGACTAACCTATACTGGTTCCTTACAGGCTTGGTAGAATCAGTTTTAATTGAATCTGATGTAAGTTAATCATTATAGGCCCATCCATTTGAACTATTAAGACTTGAAAGATTATTTTAGAGTCCATTACCCTTGATTGGTTTTTATGTAGGGAAGGGAACATAAGAAAATAAAGATGTAACCCCTAGATATTATCCCAAAACAGTATTTAAAAATTTTGAAAAAAACCAATAATATCTATTGATTTTTTATTTTTTTCATTTATAGTATCACTTATGTGTTTTTAAAGTTATATTTTAATTTTTTTTGTTTTAATAGAATCATTAACACACTCTTGAAATATAGTCTTATGTATGGGAATAAGTTATTTACATTATAATAAGAAAAAACAGATCATTGATGATGTAAATATAATTTTATATATTGATATAAACTTGTTAAGTTCAAAGTGTTTGTTATTAAATTTTTCAGTACATGGTTTGTTTGGCTATCTATTTATTTGTATAAATTTATCATATATTCAATATCATTTTTTCTAAATAAATATGTATTATCTATATTATTTTTAGAGGTAATAATTTAAAAACAACTTATATAGGTGGATGATAATCTATTATCCTTCCTAATAGATTATAAAAAAAGATTTAGATGCTTATCATATATATTATTTTTCAATTCTTTATTAGGTTGAAATTAGTGTCCAGTTTTTTTCCTTTATAAATTTTGTCACAAATGAACTATAATATACTTATAATATATATAATATATTTTCCGTATTATAATTTTCATATATTTTTTCTTTGTATACTTAATAATAATTTACGTGTTTGTTTTGTTTAGATTTAGTATTAAAATAATGTTATTATATGTGTTTCCATTCACCTATACCATTTTTTGGCATCTCGTACCTACTATAAGTTTTGTCATTTAAATAATTATTACATTCTATTTTAATCCCCAAGATGTATCATCTCATTATTTGTTGATTTTTTTGTATTTACCAAGATCCAAGTGTTTTAATTATGATGATTATAAGAGTTATTAGTTTCCTTGAAAAGAGTATATCTTATTTTACCAAGGAAATTTTGAAGATCCGGTTTTAGAATAAGAAATTTAAGTGTTATCATGTTTTGTAGTGTGATATATTATGGGGTTTTAACTCTTAAACATATTTCTATTTTCATGGAGTACAAATAAGAATGATAGTTGTTTGAGAAAATTTATAATGATGATATATTTAGTAAAGATTTGGTTTTAAAATATTTTTTTTCTTTATTAATTATTCTTGGTTTTCTATTATAGTAATCACCTTTTACTTGAACATAGTATACTTAATTTACATGAATTATATAAACCTTTTCCAAGAAAACTATTTTTTTGAAACTCCTTTCAATAGTCTATTATTTCCATCACAAGTTAAGAAACATATAATAGACCAAAAATGATTATGGTTTTTTCCCTTATTTATATTCTTGAAATTTCAATTTCAATTATTTTTTAAAGAACATATTTCTAGGTATTTAAAGTTGAAGAACACTTTATTGGATGGAAACCCTACTCTATGCATGAATATTAGTTTTTTGATTTATTATAATGACCCCTTTCATATATTTTCCATTTCAATTTCCAAAGTGTTAGGAGTTGAAAACCAATAAAATGACCATTGATTACCATGAAATTAAAGGAAAACAACTATTGAACTATTTTTTATATGTATAAACTAATGAAATATGAACTAAATTTTTTTATGTGATAACCAAAAAATCATTCCCAGTGTTTTAAAACACAAAAATATTCTTGTAATGGTAAAATCCATAGAAAATAATCTTGTATTTTTTAAAATCTTTTGGAAATTCTCTTTGAATTATTGGTGATGTGTGTGAGTAGAAAAAAATTTATTCTAACATGTGGTGTGCTTGGATTGAAAATATATGAGGTATTTAAAAAATTAAAATCTTTAAAAAAAATTCTTGGGAGGGAGAATAAATTAATAAAACAACCTATTATTACCATGAGATTAGATGAAACAGACTTAAAATGATTTCTAAAATATATTAACTATCATTTTTTCAATTGGATTTTTTTGTGAAGACTAAAAAATGTTTTCAGTGTTTTAAAACAGAAAAACATGCATATAATAGTCAAAACCAAAAAAATTACCTTTTATTTTCATGAAATCATATGAGAACTCTTTTTAAATTATTTTTGACACATACAAGTAGAAGGAACATAATTTGGACATGTGGTGTTATCTAATAGAACAAACAATCTATTTTTAAAGATTTGACGGTCTTTAGAAACTTTAATCGGGGGTTAAAACCAAGAAAAATCCTTTTATTTCCATAAAATCAAAGGATAATAACCTTATAATGATTTTTGTTATGTAGGAACTGAAAACTCAAAAATCATATTTTTTTCTCAGGATGACTAAAAATGTAATTTTAGTGTTTTGATGCACTAAAACATGTGTTTGATGGTCAAAAACAAATTAAAAAACATCATATTATCATGAAATAATATAAAAACTCTCTTTGAATTACTTAAAATGTGTATAAGATTATTATACATCATTATGGTGTGTAGTGTTCCCAGACTGACCAAATAACCAGTTTCTAATGATTAGACGGTCTTTAAAAATTTGCATTGTGGGGTCAAATCTAAGTACATGACATCAGATTATTGTGAAAATATAGGAAATGAACCTTATAATAATTTTTTGATATGTATGAACTGACGTCATGTTAATCAGAGTGGTCATCTTCGTAGGATGACTAAAAACACATTTTCAGTGTTTTAAAACACTAAAACATGTGTGTAATGATCATAATCATATAAAATGACCTCATATTGTCATGAAATAATAGGAAAAAAAATTTGAATTATTTTTTATGTGTATGAGTAGATGAAACATCATTGTGACATGTGGTGTACTTAGAATGACTGAATAATAAGTTTTTAAAGATTATACAATCTTTAATAATGTGTTTTGGGGGGTCAAACCCGAGAAAAAAACCATATATTGTTTTTTAATAATGCGGAAAGAACCTTATAATGGTTTTTTTAAAAGTATGAAATAAAAAATAATCGATTAAATATTTCTTTTTTCATGAAAAAAACACATTTCCAATGTTTTAAAACACTCAAACACGTGTGTAACAATAAAAAATATAGAAAATAACCACTTATTTCCATGAAATCATAGAAAAAATCTTTGAATTATTTATAAAATATAAGAGAAGATGACATGTAATTATGACATGTGGTGTGTACAAACTATCCAAATAAATCGTTTTATTTAATTGACAGACTTTAAAAACATGTGTTAGGGGGTTAAAACTAATAAAATAACCTTCTATTGGCCTGAAATCATAGTAAAAAAAACTTAAAATGATTTTTTATATTTAATAATTGATTGTGTACCAATCAGGTTTCTAATTTTCTTGAGATGTCTGAAAATGAAGTTTTAGTGTTTCAAAACACTAAAATGTGTGTATAATGGACAAAACCATAGAAAAAAAACCTTATATTATCATCAAATCATAATAAAACACTCTTGGAACTATTTTTAACATGTATTAGTATATGGTATATAATTCTAATGTGTGTTTTTCTAAGACCAACCTAATAAGTAGTTTTAAAAGGTTAGATGGTCTTTAAAAACATATAGCAGGGGTTAAAACCAAGAAAATGACTTCAAATTGTTGTAAAATTAGAAGAGAATAATATTGAAATTATTTTTGATATATATTAACAAACTAAATTAAAATTAGATATTTTTTTCCAAGATGATCGAAAAAATAATTTTTAGTGTTTTAAAACACTAAAACAAGCATGTAGTGGTCAAAGCTTTTGAAAACCACCTTATATTGATGTCAAACCATAGAAAACATAACTTGGAATTATTTTTTATATTTGTTTGAAGAAAATACGTCAATATGAATTGTTTTGGGATTATACCAACGGAATAAGTCATTTATAAAGATTTCTTTGTCATTAAAAATGTGAAGTGGGGGTAAACCTAAGAAAAAACCTCCAATATATACGAAATCAGTGGAAAAACATATGACTTATTTTTAAAATATAATAACTAAGAAAACACAAATCAGAGTTGTAGTTTGGTTGGGATGACCAAAAAACAAATTTGTATTTCTTTAAAACACTAAAATGTTCATGTAACAATCAAAACAATAAAAAATAACCTCATATTTTCATGAAATCATAGAAAAAATCTCTTTTATTTATTTTTTATTTGTATAGATAGATGATATGTCATTGAAACATATGGTTTTCTTTTATTAACTGAATAATAAGTTTTATAATATTATATTGTATTTTAAAACATACATCTAAATGTCAAAACCAAAAAAAAGACCTTGGATTTCTATGAAATCAGAGGAAATCAACCTCAGAAATATTTTTGATATGTTGGAATAAAAAATGTCTCAATTGGAATTTCTTTCTTACGAGGACCAAAAACATATTTTCAGTGTTTTAAAACACTAAACGTTCTTACAATGGTCAAAATAGTAGAAAATAATTATATTTATAATAAAATCATAGGAAAACTCTCTTGGAAATATTTATGGCATTCAAACGTAGATGAAACATCAATCCTACATGAAGTGTACTCATAATGACCATATAATCGATTTTAAAAATATTATATAGTCTTCAAAATCATGAATAATAGGGACCAAAATTGTAACATCCTACCCCACACCCATTGTTTTGGGAATACACAAAGGTGTTATTGACAATAGGTGACATCCCCAAGACACAAAATGTTGAAAATAAATGTCAAGGGAATCATAGAAAATTAGGGTATGATTTTTCCTAAATAATTAAAAAAACCTAAACATAAAAAAATCAATATCCAAATTTACTACATTATACATGAGTACAAACTAATACAACTCAAAAGTAAAACCAAAAGTAAACAATATCAGAGTGACATAGAAGTAAATGACAAAATCCAATGTAGAAAAAAATAAAAAAATAAATCTAAAATACACTAATAAAACATAAAATCTACTAACATCAAAACTATCTCAAAGATGAAACTCCAAATTTCATACTAAGGGTGCCAAGATAAATCACTAGTGAAGTATGATACCTTTCCTTTTCCTCTATCCCATTAAAAGATATCTATAAATTCATCAAAGTTCCCAAGATTTGGGTGAGTATAAACTCAGAAATAATTTCCCAAATAATTCCCAACACATTCCACAGGACAATATAACACCCAAATATTAATAATACAAACTTAATTTTTGGTCATAATTAATAATAGAATTTGAAAAAATTAATTATCGATGTTAAGTTTAAAATGGGTTTACCAGGGGTTAAACCAAAGATAAGGATTTTTTGCCAGTAAAACTTGAATAAATTCTATTTTATGGCCATATTTCAATCATATCATATCCCAAATTATAATATATGATCATTTTTAATCATTTTTCTTAGTAATGACTTTATCATTTTGGATTCTTTTGGGAAATTTCTAAATAGTTTCCAAGCAGGTTCATTTCCCCACTTATAAAAGGACATCTCCTCTCATGTCCTATCTACACTCCAAGATAATTTTTTTCAATAAATAACTGAACAAATCCATTCCTAAATTCCCTCCCCACATCCTAAAGGCCTTAATTTTATTATTAAATCCTCTTATTAAGGCTTGGGTATAAACCTAATGAGGTTCTCCAAAGAACACATGTAGTTCTTAATCATGTGTTTTTGTTTTATATCTTCTTACACATCCTTTAAATATTATTCAATTATATTGATATAATAACATCATTATATACCATATACATATATTTAATTATATTAATGTTATAACCTATATCCATCTCCTCTTCAGTCAAATGGGAAACGAAACATTTAATCGTCTGTACAGTAGATTACCATCTTGAGAATCAATGTAATTATTTTCCCATCACCACTTCTCATGGATGGATATAATGATGGATTTAAAATATGTATATAATATTTATGAAACTAATATACTTATGGAGTTATAATATCACATCTACCTTCTTTTATTTCAATCTTTTGGAGAATTATAACGTCGCTCATGAGTACGTTTGGACTACCACCTCCACGAAGTGATGTGATATGTTTTTCATTTTATTTGGAAATATATAGAAATAAAAATATATGTAATGAATATATATGATATATATGATATAAAAACTATTCTGAAAAGGTGGATTATTTTTTACCTTTCTTTCATTTCATTTGTCGAGAAAATGGAAACAGCGTTCAATCATACAAATGGCCTATCATCTCCACGAACAGTGTGATTCATTTTTTCTATCTCTAATTTTTATAGATGACTATAAATAAATATATAATTAATATATATGATTATATAATGTTTAAACTTATAGTTATTGTGACACCATGATCAAAATAAAAGTAATGAAACTACTAAACCAAAACATTCATGAAAAACAAAGCATTTATTACCTGAAATGTGATTTTAACAAAGAACTGTTAATAAGAGGATGATAAAAGGTTATAAGTAAATCATATATGTTATGATAAATTTTAGTATGTTTTTTTAATATATTTATAATAAACCTATATTTATTATATAATAGGTCTAAATGTGCACGAATTAATTTGAGACTTGAGATAAGGGATTCTCATCTCACTTTTACTTTTTTTGGGACATATACCATATTCAAAACCTGTTTATTTTGTGTGATGTATATACTATACCTTTTATAGGTTATATAATTAAATTTTTATTTTCATGATATTTAAAGTTTCATTTAATGTTATGCTTTCCTGATTCTTGTGATTCAAAAGCTAACAACGTGATAATGAATTTTTGTCTAACTTTTATTACTATGAGACTCATGCCATATTCACCAATTAATTCCTTTTATTGTAGGTATACTTACCATGAATGTATTTTATGATTATTATCATAAAAATTATGAAATATAAATATCCATATAAGTTTCCTTCATTAATGGGTCTTACAATTAAAAAGTAACCAAAGTGGTAGGGGTTTGATGTTACAATCTCATTGTTTATCAGGATTGTTTATGATTATGCTTCAAATTAAGATATATTATGATATATATCTCAATAAACTCATGAATTTTCTTTTCCTAATTTTATTTATGAAAATTACACATGTTTATTTCATTTTCCTCTCTTTATGTACTCAATTGTTTAAAATAATGTTTTTAAAGAAAACTAAATGTATTTCCATCTTCAGTCAAAAAATATTTTTCTTACACATCCATGTTTTCTAAAAAAAAAGTTGTAAATAATATATTTACTATTATCATTTTTTAAATCCATTTTTACACTTGTATTAATTTTTAAAAAATATTTTTTGAGGAATCTTATTTTAATTTTTCAAATGAGATACTTTTGAATTTTTACCAAAAACGTGAAACAAATATTTTTTTAATATGTATAGAATAAATGGTATTTTCACCATCATGACCACTGAATGACTTAAATATTTATTTATAATTTTCCAATGTTATTTTTTAATATATTTTTTATTTAATATTTCTGATATTTTTAGATTTAAAATAAATTATTTCAAAGTGAAAAGGTTATTTTTCTCAAGAAATAGTCAAAGTGATATTTAAAAATAATTTTCAATCTAAGATGAAATACTTTTATATTACTTAAGATTTATGGGGGATATAATGCATTGATATCATGATTATTATTTCTTTATATGGTTTATGTTTATGATGAAAATATTTTTATGAAACTTGTTCTTTTACATGGGTTATTCTATAATGAAATGATGAATTGTTTGTGAGACTTATTTCTTTTCCATGGGTTATTCTATGAAGAAATGTTTACGAAATACATTTCTTTTTATAGGTTATGATATGATGATTGTTTTATGATCTTTTGGTATAAAAATTTATAGATTATGTGATGGGTGGTAACTATATCTCCCTCAAAATCATTTGGTAAAGATGGATAACTCGTGAGTCAATTATGTTGTGTTTGAACCTGATTTCATGTTCAAAATATTATGTGTGGACCTAGTTTCATGTACATAAGTTTATGTGTAGACCTAGTTTCATATCTATAAGGTTGTTTTTTTAATTGGTTTCATGTCCATAAGGTAATTGGTGGACCTATTTTTCTATCTCTAAGGTTATTTGTGGACCTAGTTTTATGTCCCTAAGTTCGCTCTAGGGCATCACTTCAGTTCCTTAACATAATGAGTGAACCTATTTCTATTTATACATATTTTTAATGTTATAGTTTTATGTTTTTTTTACATTCTTATATCTATGTTATTCTCTCATGGATTATTTTATTTTATTCCTTTATGATTCGTATATTATGAACAGCCAAGATTTATACTATGACTCAAGATTATGATCTTTTTCATGAAGGGTATGTTTTTTAAATGTTAAGATCATGTTTTCATGCCCTTGTGCTCATGTTATGCCTTCGTTATCATTGATAGCTCCCTTTTTTACCCTTACTTAGCATATGAGATCACCCACTTCTTATGTTTCCTTTCCATATGGGTTATGAATAAAGGTTTTAATTAGGGTATGTCTAAGAAGAGTACTATGTGGGAAGATATATATGGGAGATGTAAAATATACTTAAAGAAATAAGAATATTGAGTATCTTGTCACCAAATAAAATAAACCTCTACTTCCCTTAGGGATTTTTTTATTTTATATATTTAATATTCATATAAAAATATGTAATATTTATGTATTAAAATTGTGGGTTATTATAGTTGATAATAGATGGTACGCTTATTTAACCGTTGAAACTAGGATGATAAAACTTTAGTGATAAACCTAGGGATAAGTCTAAGGATAAGTATATGTATAAGGAAATAACCTCAAATTTTTGTGACATATAAAGAGAGTGGTTTCTAAGAAACTATATCCCTATTTGGATTTTACAAATGGATGTGGATCTAGCATAGTTAAACCTGGGGGTAATAACTCTAAAATGGGTATGATGGGGTTTGACTTGATCATCATTTGTTGCATAAAAATTACCCTTGTAATGCATTTGGTTTGAAACTCTTGTGGGATATTCTTTCAAAATTCAAAAACTATTTATAAACCATCATGAAGTATTTGAATAAATTATAACCATGAATAGAAAAAGTTAAACCTAAAGGTTATATATATATATATATATATTAAGGTTTCATGATTTATACATCCTATAAATTAGTTCTCATGATTATGTTATTTCCCACTATGAAAATTGTTGCACATACTATACTTTTTGGTTTTAGTCAATGGATAGAACTGGAAGGAATTGTGTGAATAATGACTGTAATGGTCATTTCAACTACCATCCTCATAATAAACCAAATGGATTATAATATAGGATGAAATATTTGGTAACTATTATCACTCAAATATATCAAGTTATAAGTGGTAACATGGGTCCTGTTGAACTTATAAATTTACCAAGTAAGGAGAAACATACCATTGACTCTTTTATGAGACAACATCCACTCTCCTTATATGGGACTTCTGATCCTATGGCTGCTGACAAATGTTTAATGTCCAAACCTAAGACCCACTAAAATGGTGCCTCAAGTTGTTGGGTCACATATCCTCAAGTGAACCTCCCCATATTCTAGAGGATGCCAACAAGAATCAAGGGTCCAATGTGGTTTGGTGGAGAGACTATACACTCATATCAGAGTGGCACAACAGATAATAATAAATAAATAGAAATAGCATAAGATTAATATAATATATGGTATAACGGAAATTGTTATAATAAGAAACTATGGAATCATAAGAAAAAAAGAAACATGAATAAATAATAAAATCTATAGGTTAAGTCTTATAAAATGATTTCATTTCATGTAGATATAGAAAACAGGAAATAAGGTACAATAATTTATAACATGCTATAAAAAATTAAAAAGGGCCAAAAGACAACTCCACTAGTATCATGAGAATTATATCGGTCCCCTAATCCCATTCTCTATACAATAAGTAAATAGATCAAGCATCTGTAATAGGTCACTTTCCTTTATCCACACTCGTAGTTATCAAGTATACTCGGGTTCCAAAGGAGGCTCGACTAGGGTGTGAGATAAACTCAGTAGGATACCACCAATAGTGTATAGAAATAATCCTTCTAGTGTACATAGCAATGTAGTATGTAGGTATAGGAAATATAAACAATGATGAATAATAAATACTAGTTGGCTCAGATTCCTACAGGACACCTGGTCGACTCTACCTTCTTCGGTATAGGCCTAAATGAGTTTGATCAGTAACAATTATATATATATATATACATGTATATGCACACTATATGTGAGGACGTTTAGAGCCTTACAGGGATACTAGGTGTAGTTGGACAAAGGGAATAACTCAAGAATCCATAAATAGTTTGATGAGATCATAGATTTGGAAAAGGGTATAAGCCCTAAATCTCATATGAATGTGAGAAATCCTTCCCATCAATTGAGATGGTGGGGTGAGTCTTCACTCCCAATACTTAAAACATAAGAACATGGAGTGTGATTCCCATCATTTGGATAAAAGTATACTAGTGTGATATGCCATTCCAAGCACCCAACATAAGGGAGCATGAAACTCTATTCTCAATAGAACCCTTAACCATTTTTCAATATCCAATAGTAATTGAATACTTATAACAGTAATGATAAACATTATGGATCACCTTTAATGCATTTATAACCACTTAGCACAAATATCCAAGGGTGAATAATTCAAAGAATTCAAGTTCATAATTAGAAAACTTTTGGTGTGGACTTACCACCCATTTCTATTCATTTAAAATTAAGTGTTTAAATTTAAAAGGAAAGGAAAATCCATTTCCATGTTAATTAAAAGACTTATATAGTGTTTGTTTATTCAAATATTTATATAAAATATGCTACGCCTAATAGGGTTACAACCAAGAGGTAGTAAACCACTAATAAATTAGTATGGGTCCCCAGGTATCTCACATCAATGTTTAATTAACTAAAGAAATTGTAACACCATTTAAAGCATTAAGCAGAAATTTATTGCTTACGAAATGTCAAAAATATATATATAACACCTAATCCTTAAAGTAAAATTACTATACCACCTACCTTAGGTCTGTAGAAAACCACTCTTCAGGTATCTACCTTTAATTTGAAGAATAATGGAAGAAATTTATCAATTTGACAAATTCCCCTTAGATATCCAATGCTTCTGACAGTGGTCCGATCAGAGCCCAGATGTAGGAGTTATCTTGATCCCTAGGTTATACCATGGGAGAGCTCATGGGATGAGAAAATGAGGTTATGTCTACTAGAAATGAATGGAGGAAGAAGGAAAGTGTTTAAAAACATTTATGGTCGAAAATGTAATTTAACCCTCAAAAAGGGGTATGCATGGTTTGGCCGCATTGTTGGACAAACTATGAACCAATTGTGCTGCCTCCACTATCCCAGGACCCCCTTCATATGGGCTAGGTGCATAGTTTAAAAAATCATATAAATCCCATCTAAAAAGCCATTGTATCATTTCTGATACATTTATCATAGTTGTTCACCCCGTCTCACATGGTTTCAAACAAACCTTGTGGCCTCCTACTATACACAAGTTCCTCACACGGTTGAGTCACATGGTTAGCACTAACCATGTGCTAATCATGTGGCTCACTCTATTTGTCCAATTTTTGGAACTCCAGGATCTGAACAAGCCCCAAATTCTCCAAAAACCTTACTTAGTCCATATGACACATTTACCAAGATAAAACAAAGCACTTGAACCCAAAAAAATGATCCATATCTTTTATAAAAGTTGGGTCATTACAACCTCCCCTCTTTAAAGAAATTCATCCTTGAATTGGTCTTTTGAGGGTAAAGAGAGATTATTGTAGAAAATATGTGGACTTTGGGTTTGGATTATACTCCCACTCCTATGTCTCTTCATATACTCATTCATTCATCCATAATACCCATACTAAACGAAATAACTTGCCTTGTAGGATCTTTACACTCTGATCTATGGTACACACTAAGTACTCCTCAATGGAAGCATCTGCATCTAAATCAACCTAATTAGGATGAAAAACTTGTGATGGTTCTAGATAATAGAGATAGAGTAGAGAAACGTGGAATATATCATGCATAGACTGATATCTCTAAGGGAGTGAAATATGATAAGATGCTGGTCTGATTCATTCCAAAACCTAAAAGGGACCCATAAATGAGATAAAAGCTTACCCTACCATCAAATATTCTGATCACCCAACTTGGGAGAAAATTGTAAGAAATCCCAATCCCTAACCTCAAACTCAAGAGTCCATCGATGTCAGTTAGTAAATGACTAATGCCTAGACTAAGTTGTCAACATGGACTTCATGATTAGTTTCACCTACTCTAACGTCTCCTGGATGAGACATGGTACAAGAAAAGCTACCTCCCCTACCTCTATCCTGCATAGAGGTTATCATAAAGGCCTACCCTATGAGGCCTCATAAGAAGTATTCTCGATGGTAGCCTGAATACTATTATTATAGGTGCAATCAACTAGGGATGTGTGTTTATCCCAAGAATCCCTAAAGTCAAGGACAAGTGCATGGAGAATGTCTTCTAACAGCTGAATCATGCACTTTATTTGACCATCTGTCTGAGGGTGATAGGATGTGCTTATAAGCACCTATTTACCCAAGTATTTATACAACCCTTTCCCTAATCGATAAGTTAAGTGATAATACCTATCGAAGATGACAGATTGTAGAGCTCCATGAAGATGTATGACCTCCCTGATGTATATATTCCCAAGATAATCTACCGAGAAGGTCTCCAAAAAAGGTAATAAGTGTGAAACCTTCATAAAAATGTCAAACACAACCCAAAATATATCATTTCCATGAGTCAATATAGGTAAAACTATCATAAGTTTCATACATATGTTGTTTCATTTCCACTCAGGAATGGATAATGGTTTTAAAATCCTTATCGGACACTGATAGTTCGACATCACATGCTGGTAGGTGGAACATTGAGTGACAAAGTTAGGTATCTCCCATTTTATAGATATCCACCAATACTAGTAGACTTAATCCTCAATACATCTTGGTGAAACTGGGATATAAGGACCAAATAATGGAATTTTATTCTTATATCAATTCCTCTTGAATGCATGTTGGGACCCTGACATTCCCATGGAAGCATAAAATATCATCCTCATATACGGTCCAACAAAAAGATGAATAATTATCATAGATAATCTTTCTTAAGATTAATCCCATGGGATCTAATAGTTTCCACATTCTCACCCATTCTATAAGGGAAGTGTTCACTAATAAAGCTGATAGGATAGCCTTTCTATGATCCTCTTGAACCTCAACATGCATTTCGTAAAACAATTCCATGAGCTTACACTTACCACTAGCCTTCTGAACTGCATGTGTCTATGTCTTATGGCTCAGAGCATCAGCTACATCATTACCTTTCCCAAACATTTAGGTAAGGTAAAAATCGAATTATTATAGGTAATTAACCAATGTGTGTCTCTTGAGATTCATATTTTACAGTGTAAAGATATAGTTGAGGATTTTTTGAGATGTGAATACCAAAAAATACTAACCAAGTAAATAATGACTCACATAGCACAAATCATGAACTATGGCTACTAGATCAAGTTCATGTGTCTAGTAATTATTATCATGAGTCCCCAACTAATGATACCCATACACTATGACTCACTCATACTATATCAAAACTACTCCCAGACCAATACCTGATGCATCACATTAAATAGTATATCTTCTACCTAGATCCATAAGAATCATGATTTGTTTTAAAGTCAATATTCCCTTTAACTCCTAAAAGGATACTTTACAAGATTCTAACCATATGAATTTCACACCCTTATTAGTCAATTCCGTAAGAGGTGCTTCTAGGTGTGAGAAACATGGATGAAGAATCTATAATAACCATATAGCCCCAAGAAACTTCATATATCAAAGCAATTCTTGGTATTCTCCCATGAAACTATAGATATCACTTTATCTATGTCTACTAATAATCCTAACTTGAAGATGATATGACCTAGTAAGTGGAATTTGTCAATCCAAAAGTGACATATATTGATCCTAGCATAAGACTGGTGCTCTCTTAGTGTATTTTTCATGATCGCAAGATGTTGGGAATTCTCATATAGAGAATGAGAATACACTAAGATGTCATCCACAAATACTACCATGAATGAGTCTAGATATGGGAGGAAAACCTAATTTATAAAATGAATAAAAATTACTAGCATGTCTTTGAGATAGAAAGACATCACCAAATAATCATAAAGACAATACCAGATCTGAAAATCTTTATGAGGTATGTCTGATAACCTGACATACAGATGATGATAGACTAACCTCAAATAAATATTTTAAAGCACCCTCTCTCCTCAAATATGGTCAAATAGGTATTTTACTTGATAAAGTTGATATCGGTTATTTTCCATAAGTCGGTTCAACCATCGGTAATCTACAAAAAGACTAAGGGTATTGTCTTCCTTCTTATAAAAGGGGACTGGTGAACCCCAAGGAGAAGTGTTGGGGTGTATAAAACCCTTAGCCTCTAGGTAATAAAACTACTTCTTGGGTTCCAGAAGCTCTGTAGGTGTCATCATGGAAGGAGAAATGGACATTGGTGGTGCTCCTTACACTAGCTCAATGGTTAATTCTACCTATCTCACTGGAGGGAACCTAGAAAATTCATCATGTAATAAGCCCTTGAAATGGTTCACTACATGATAGAAAATAGAAGTTTGTAAACCCTAATCATCCAAGAAAATAAAAGCGAACTAGGCCACTCTACATAGCCCTTGATTCTCAGTTCTATCTTGAGATATATGGACATCCCATTCTCCCATATGTATATGTCTACCACCCTCTAGTGATGTAAACATCACCCTATGGGGATGTGAATGTAACCCTCTAGTGATAACAGCCAAAATGGGATCAATAGGGAACTAACCAGTAATTTCAAAGAATTACATCAAAAAATTTCATGTTGATGATGAAAATATTTCATACAAAGAAATATCTACCCATCTCAAGGGGAAAACCCTTATATTAGTGAACACTATCTGATCAGATACCCAATAGGGTATTGAGTATTATAATTCCATATAAGTATTCTATCTTGAGGCCTAGAATCTAAATGATTTCCTTAGATATAAAAGAGTGTGGTGTGCCTATACCAAATAAAGTAGACACTAGAGTAGATGCTACTAGAAGATTACTTAGAACAGTATAAGTTATGGTGATTTTATCCTCTAGCATAGGTTTCAATGCATATAACATGGCCATACCATGACCCTGAGTCAGAACCTGACTACCCTGAGTAGTCCCAATCTACTGATTCTATAAATCCTTAGGCTAGTTACCTCTTTCTCGACCACCACCTCGGCCTGAGTTACCAGTGGTATTTCAGCTGCCTACTTGGAAAGATATTATTGGCCCCACTATGTAATATGGGGTAAGTGTAGATCCTATATTACTTGGAACTAGTGTAAAATACCTACAAAATCACTTGATATGACCCATCCTATCATAGCCTCTACGCTCTAGTGTATCTCTCATGCATAGAGGTTTTGTGGTCCCAACTTCCTGCAATGGTGACATATAATGTAGCTATTAGCATGAGTTGCTTTAATAATACTACCAATGATAGAAACTTTGAAACTCCATTTTAATACACTAGAAGAACCATTTGTAGGTCTAGGTTCTGAACCACCCTAGCTCACACATTCATCTTCCCTCAAATTTCACTCAGCAATGAGGTCATGGTTGATGATCTTAGAAATATTCACCAGCCAAAATAAATTGAACTTCGATCAGATTTTGTATACTATCCCTTCCTCAAATTGCCTCATAATCATGAGATTGTATTTAGATAAAATAATAGTGAATAACTGGAGTTCAGTAAAGAAAATAGAAAACTACATGATAGACATGTCTCCCTACTGTAGGTTCATGAATTCCCTAGCATGTTCATCCCTCAAATTCTGTGGAAATAAATTATTATAAAATATCATTTGGATGTCCACCAAGATCATATCTAGATGTCAGTCTGACTGGGTGATAACATCCCACCATGGTTTCGAAGAACCCCATAGCATATAGGCAGTGAGTTTTACCCACCACTCTAGAGGCACTCTAGATACTTGAAAATAAAATGCATGGCCTCAATCCATTACTCTATAGAATTTGGTCCACCATCCCCCAAAAAGGTAGGAGGATTTTGCTGCTAAAACTCCCAAGTCTACTCTTTCATAATCGGGGTAGGTCAAGTAAAACCTTTCACAGAATAAATCATACAAAGAAGGCCCTCTAGAAACTGAGCATTAGTGTCCATTTCAAGAATAAACAGTGTTTGCATTGGTGGTAGTATAGAAGGTATCACTATTGGCTCTAGTCCCACCACCTATAGTGAATGTTATTCACTACCATCCAAGCATATGACTTGAGGCTATCATTTTGTTATGATTCTATAATTCTAAAAAAATCCTTGAAGAAGAATTTAGCAGTTAAAATATTAAAGATACACAATAGGATAGATACATAGCCCTCCTATGAAAAGGATTACACCTCTGTTCCTTCTCCAAAAGTCAGGTCTATGTGATAAAGGAAAACCACAAAATGTTGTAAGTACATAAGAAAAAACCACAACTACCCACTACTAAGGTCTAGCCCAAGTTAAGGTCTCGTATCACACGGTGTAGCTTCCAATATATAGATATCCCATTTCAAGGTATAGATGAAAACACCCTTTCCCTTACAATTGGCATCCCCCATTTAGCGGTAATCATTTTATTTAAAAATAATAATTTCATTTGAGTTCATACACTTATACATATATATATCACAATCCTGTTAAATGTATCACCATTCCCAATTTATAAAATTCATACTCCTTATAAATTGAAATTGTCACATCATTTAACTGCAACATGACCCTTACATCTGGTATCAAGATGTAACGGGTCCATAGAACTCTTAGGTCCATAACCCACAGTATGGTATAATTAAAATATTAAGGTTTCATCATCAATATATGTAGGAAAACATTATTTATTTTGATATATATAATTTAATTAATCTAAACATATTATCTCAATAAGAAAAGTGAGTACATCTCAAATATATTATATCAAGTAAATAACTATATGTATCGGGAAAATGTACATTTAAAGTAAACATGGAATGAAAAAATTCATGGAATATTAGTCCTAAAGTGCCTATGGTGATGCATTAGATTCTAGTTCTTTATCGTACCAGGCCAAGAAACAATGTTTGTATCAATAACACGAATAATAATAATAATATCACAAGGCATGTCTTCACCCAATGGTGAAATCGTATCATCTATAATAGGTAAAATAAAATAACAGCAATAACCCTCCAAGGTAATTTGGGTTTCCCCTATACATGGGTTAGCTACTCCCAAACACATGCTCGTTACTAAATTCCATTACATCCTAGTCTCCGGTATAAAACCCAAATAGTAATACCAAATTAAAAGAAGGATCTGATACCACTTTGTAATATATTGACTCGAGATCCACTAAAACAGTTCCCCAAGTAGATGGGTCACATGGCCTCAAGCATACCTCCTCGTATGCCAGAGGTTTGCGACTAGTTGTAAGGGTCCAAGTTAGTATGGTTTGGAGATTATACCCTCATATCAAAGTGGAACAACAGATAATAATAAATAAAGAGGAATATAATAATCATAATATAATAGTTAAAACAATGGAAACAGTTATAATAAACAATTTTAGAAGCATAAACAACCACGCATTATGAATAAATACTAAAATCCATAGGCTAAGTCTTATACATTGATGTCATGTCATGATGATATACAAATCAGAAAACATGGGATATACATTTACAACATGATGTATAAAAATAAAAAATGACTAAAAGACATCTCCACTAGAATCATGGGAATAATATCGTTCCTATTCTCCCATTCTCCATTCTATAATTAAAAGGATCGAGAATTTGTAACATAGTGCTTACCCTTAATCATACCTGCAGTCATGAAGTCCACTCAAGTACCAAAGGTGGCCTGAGTAGGGTGTGAGAAAAAATCATTAGGCCACCACCAGTGGTTTCTAGAAATAATATATCTATTGTACATATCATAGTAGTGTACAGGTATTGAAAATATAAAAAATGCTACAGAATAAATTATAGTCGGCTCAGGTACCTATAGGACACCTAGCCAACTCTACCTGATTTTTTATAATCCAGAATGAGTATGATCAGTAACCATATATATATAATAATAATACATATATATAATATGTATACATATATATTCACACTATACATGAGGAATTTTATATCTATATACATGGATACTAGTTGTTGTTAGACCTGAGGTGCAACTCAGGCATCCATAACTATTCTAACAAGCTTATGGCTCCAAAAAAGGTAACAAGACCTAAATCTGAATGAAATACATCTTTCCTATCACTCAAGATGGTGGGGTGAGTGATCATTCCCAACACTCAGAATATAGGAACATAGAGCATAATTACCATCATTCAGCTAGAAGTATAACAGTATGACCTGTCATTCTTATCACCCAACATAAGAGAGAAATAAGATCCATGCTCAACAGAACCCTTAACCATTGTTCAAAAACCAATACTAATGGAATAATCATAATAGTAACTATAAACATGATGGATAACCTCTAATGAATTTATAACCACTTAACACAAATATCCGAGGGTGAAAAATTCATATAATTTAGGTTCATAATTATAAAACATGTGGTGTGGCCTTTCCACCCATTTCCATTCATTTAAAATTAATCCATTTAATTTACAAGGCAAGGAAAATCCATCTCCATGTCATGTCAAACACTTAGACATTGTTTGGTCATTGAAACATTTATATAAAATAGGGGATCTCATTTGAAAGACCTAATAGGATCGAAATCAAGAGGTAAGAAACCTTGAATAAATTAGTATGGGTCTCCAGGTATCTCACATAAAGGTTTAATGAACTAAAGAAGGAGGAACACAATTTAAAGCACCACACAGAAATGCATGACATACAGAAAATTGGAAAAATGTTATGAAACACCTAAAACTTGAGGTAAAATTACTAAACCACCTACATTAGGTCCATATATGACCACTAATCAGGTATCAGCCTTTGATTTTAAGAAGAATGGAAGAAATTTGTGAAATAGACAAATATCCCTTAGTTATCTAATGCTTCCGATGATAGCATGATCAAAGTCAAAATGTAGGAGTTATCTTAATCCCTTAATTATTCCATGGGAGAAATAAAAAGAGGAAGAAAAGAATTGTTGTCCATTGTAAATTAAGGGAGGAGGAAATAAAATGTTTAAAAAAATCAGGGGAGAAATCATATTTTTACCCTTAAAAATTTGGTCCCACAGTTTGGCCATACGGTTGGAAAAACCGTGTGCCAACTGTACTTCCTCCACTATACAAGGACCCCCTTCTCACAAGTTAGGTGAATGGTTTGACAAACCATGCATAGTCCATTAAAAAATCCATTGTATCATGTTTGGTACATTTCTCACGGTCATGTTCCTTGGCTTTCATGGTTTAAAATAAATTTTGCAGCCTCCAATTATACATAAGTTCCCCATATGATTGAGATGCATGATTAGCAATGATTGTGCGATAACCATTCGTCCCCCTCTTTTTGTCCAATTTCCAAAATTCTAGGCTCCAAACAATCCAGGGAAACTCCCAAAACCTTCCTTAGTACATAGAGAGCATTTTAAAAGATAAAAAAGTACTTGAACCGAAAAATAAACAAGTTGTGCCTTTAATAAAATCAAGGTCATTACAAAATGGATAAATGTGATAGAAAATATATTGTCTGTTCTTTAGTGATCAGACCATGAAAAGGTTTTCCTAGATGTTTATCATTTTTAATTTGAATAAAATCAATGGTATTATATTATTAATATTACAAAGAAAGAGGACGAAATTGACTCTATTGAATGGGATGAGTTTAATGGAATATTCGTTAGTAAGTAATTCCCTCATATTCTATGTACAAAAATAGAAAAGGAATTATATGAGCTTAAGCATAAGGATAATGAATTCATTTGTAGCTATGAGACAAATTTTCAAGACTTGAATGGTATGATCTATGTTTAATCATTATCCCTCAAAGAAAAATAAATCAATTCTCTAATGATCTGAAACTTAGTCTTCAAAAGGAATTATCCATAAGGGACTTTATAAGCTATGAAGAAATAAATTTATGTGTACTGAAAGTGTAAATGGAAGCTGGAAACCCTTAAGGTTCTGGTGATAAGAAATGGAAGATTGATTTTCATGTAATCTCTAGACGTGTATCAAATTATGGGTAAAAAATTAAACTCTTAGTATCGAATGTGAGGGAAAGAAAACTTAAATTAATGCTTAAAAGTAAAAAATAAAATGTTTAAAGTGTGGGAAGATTGGAAATAAAGTAAAAGAAATATATAATTTAGGTTAACGGTACATTACATCAAATTAATAGAGAGAGATCTCAATAGAATACACCACTCACACTTAAGAGCTATAAATGTAATGAGTTTGGGAATTATGTGAATCAATTCCCAAATCTAAGGGATAATGATGATAATGATCAAGAAAAATCTCTAAAGTAAAATAAAAAAGGGAACACTTATGAAATCACAACAATTAAAGTGAATCATGATAGTTAGGGAACACTTATACACCACTCTAGAATTGGGGATTCCATATTAATGTTTCTATGAATAAGACCTATGAAAATATTTTCCTTTAGTGAAATTTGATGTGATTAAGAGAAATGATTATCTCTCCCTATATAGATTCAATATATACAAATATAATAAGGAAATTATATTTTATATTTTTAATCAACCTATTATTATCCCTAACCTCAAATGAAAATATGTTTGTCTAAGATAAGAGCATACTTAAGGAATAAAGGTATAATTATCTTTTAGAAGCATATCTGATTTTATTTTGAAAAATGATTAGGGTATTTAAATTTTTCTTTTGATAAATATATAGTGATATGTGGAGAAATTTTAAATACTTTTATGGATCTTTCGATCTATTAAAATTTAATTTTAGTGCATCGAGCATGAAAAAAAATCATCTTGAATATTCATTTCTTTGATTAAGTGATGAAGTGTAAATTGATTGAAGCACATCAAAAGGAGGAGGGTGTGCTAATGAAATTGAATGAAATGAAGTAATTATATCTTCTTATGGAAACTCAAAAAATTTAGGAAAAGGATCTTGAAATAAAATGTTATACATTTACCTTCATTTCTGATAAATTAATGGTTTTCACCCATGATAGATTTATAGATTTTTGGTTGTTAACTTTCTCTTGAACATGTTCCCTACCACTCTATATTAGTATTTGAGCATTTGTTTTATCTTCCATATCTATATTTTAATTTACCATAAATTTTATCCAATTTGGAAACCTAGTTATGTGTTATTCTACATGACCTTTATAATTTCTTTCCCCTCTATTAAAGAGGAATTTTTATTGACCCTTTTTATGATGTGGGTTTTCCAAAAATGAATTTTCAAATGTAAAACCCACTAATAAAAATTTAAAATTTAGTGTATTAAACATTTTAAAGGGGGGTTGTAACACCTCTATATTTTATGAAATATTTTTAATAATAAATTTAATTACTTTAATTTCTTCAGTTACATGCAACGCCAAGTTTTAGTGAACCGTGATATTTTGTTAATATTATTATTTAAAACTAGTCATTATAACCTTGTTGTTAAATTGTAAAGTATGAATAGAAATAACTAAATTATAAAAAATATGTGGTTTAAACATAAATAAAATAAATTCATTTTTTATTAATTGAAAATTAATTAAAATAAAAAACATTTAAAAGTAAAAAAATGTATTTCTAAAAAACTATATTTATGAACATGGATTGTTTTAATCATAATAAATTAAATTAGTCACTATTAGTGAGTTATTTTAAATAAATTTATAAATTTTATATTCGACAAAAAAATTTATCATTCATCAAATAATTTTTCTAAGTATGGGATAAGAATAAATCCAGATTTATGTTTAAAATATACATTTTTCTAAAAAGTGGTTTTGTCACATTCTGTGCACTTATTTTAAAACTAGTTGTTTCAAATTTTATAAAATTTATTTAAAAAATAATAATTTCATTTTTTAAATAAAAATGTTAAAATTATATAAAGGGTTAATTTTTTATAAATTTATTAAAAGATTAATTTTTCACTGAATACTGAAAAATACTAATTTTTATTGAAAAAAGCCTTTTCGTTTAAAGAATTTATAAAGTAAAATTTTGTTTTAAGATGGTTTTAAAAGTAAAATTAATTTATTTATATTATTATTAATCCAATTTAGTTCATTGGAATCAATTCTATGTTCCATTTTGATATAATTTTTTTATTTATGTAAACAAATCTTTTGAAAACCACTTTTTCATCACGTGTGGGTTTAATTTTAAATTAAATTATACGAATTCAATGAATTTAATTTGGTAAAATTTATTACATATTTTTAATCATCATAATTTACATTAGCAAATAATTATAACTTAATTTTTTTCATAGTGAATATTAAAAACATTAAAAATGAATTATCGTTGTTAAAGTGAAAAGGGTTTACCAAAGAGTTAAACCAAAAATAAGGGTAATTTTTCCAATAAAATTTGTATAAATACTATTTCTTGTCCATATTTAAAAATTATAATATACAAAATTAGAATATATATCCATTTTTAAGAATTTTTATTTGTAATGAATTTATCATTTTGGATTCTTTTCAGAAATTTCCAAGTAGTTTCCATGTGGGTTCTTTTCGCCACTTAAAAAAAGATATGTCAACTCCTCCCCTATCCACACTTAAAGATCCATTTATTTCATAAAATACTTACCCAAATACATTCCAGAATTACCTACCCATATATTAGAGTCCTTATTTTTATTATGAAACCCTATTAAGAAGGTTTTAGGTATAAACCTAAAGAGGTTCTCCAAAGAAGTGTTATAGTTATTAATCATGAATTTTAATTTTATTTACTCTACCACATCCTTTAAATAATCTTCAATTGTGATTATATTATAGCATAAATATATACCATATACTTTTATTTTATTATATTAATGTCAAAACCAACATTCATCTTCTCTTCTATCAAATGGGAAACCAAATCATCGATCGTGTGTACGGCGGACAACCTCCTCATGAACTGATGAAATTCCTTTTCCATCATCACCTCTCACAGCTGAATATAATTATGGATTTAACATATTTATATGATATTTATGATATAATTATCCTTATGTAGTTAGTATCACATCTTCTTTATTTCCTTTTAATTTTTTGTAAAATAATAATGCCTCTCGTCAATATGAGTGGACTACAGCCTCCATGAAGCGATATGATATGTTTTTTATTTTATTTTTATAAGGATGGTAATAAGGATATATTTTATGAATATATATATTATATATGATATAAAAATTATTTTTTAATCGTGAATTATTTTTTATCTCTCTTTAATTTATCCGTCTAGAAAATGGAAACAACGTTCATGCATTTGTACGGCCTACCATCTCCATGAACGGTGTGATTCTTTTTTCTATTTTTAATTTTTATGGATGATTATAAATACATATATAATGAATATATATGATATTTATATCATTGTTAACATTATTTAGATTATGGAACCATGATTAAAATAAAATTACCCAAACTACCAAACCAAAACATACATAAAAAATAAATTATTTATTACCCAAAATGTGGTTTTAACAAAGAATTGTTAATAAGTAGGAGGTGAAAGGTTATAAGTAAATCATATATAGTATGATAAATATGATTATGTTTTTGGAATATATGTATAATAAACCAATATTTATTATGTTTTAGGTTCTAATGTATAAGAACAAAGTTGATACATAAGCTAAGGGATTCTCATCTCACTTTTACTTTTGTGTGACATATGTCATATTCACCACTTATTTATTTTTTGTGGTGTATATACTACCCCTTTCACATGTTATATCAGGAACTTATTTTTTCATGATATTTAAATATTCATTTAAAGTTATTATTTCATGGGTAATATGATTCAAAAATTACCAAAGTGGTAATGTATTTTTGGTCTAACTTTTATTTTCATGAGAAACGAGTCATATTAACTACTTGTTTCTTGTATGTGGTTTAAATACTTCCCATGAATTAATTTTTTGATTATTATCATAAAAAGTATGGTATATAAATATATATATATTTCTTTCTTTCTTTCTTTCTTTCTTTATTTCTTTCTTGGGGATTACAATTCAAAATCTACCAAAGTGGTAAGGGATTGATGTTACAATCTCATTATTTATCGGTATTGTTAATGATTATGCTTCTGATGATGAAATATTCTGATATAAATATCAAGAAACTCATAAATTTTAATATCCTTTGGTTATTTTTAAAAATTACATGTTTAAATTTCATTTTCCTCTCTTTAAGTACTCAGTAGTTCAAAAGAATGTTTTTATGGAAAACTAACTTTATTTCTCTCTTTGGTGGAAAACCATTATTCCTCCATATACATGTTTTTATAAAAAAAGTTTTAAAGAATATTTTTACTGTTTTTGAATGTGTTATTGAATTAATTTTTACCATAATATGAATTTTTACAAAAATATTTAAAATTAATATTCTTTTTGTTTTCTAAACTAGGTACTTTTTACTTTTTACCAAAAATGTGAAAGGAATATTTGTCTTAACATGTATCACATGAATGGTATTTTCCACTGTCATTAACACACAATGATTTAAATATTCCATTATAGGTTTATAAATTTATTTTAAAAGAAATTTTTTTATTTAATATTTGGAAAAAAATAGATCTTAAATAAATGATTTTAAATTGAAAAGGTTATTAACCTAAATAAATGTTCAAAGTTATCTTTTGAAATTAGTTTCTATCTAATATGGAATCCTTTTATGTCACTTAAGATTTGATGGGGATATGATCCAATGATTATATATTTATTATTTCTTTTTATGGTTTATGTTTATGATTAAAATACATTTATTAAACCCGATCCTTTTCCATGTGTTATGCTATAATGAAAATATGATGAAATTTTTATGAAACTCATTTATTTTCATGGGTTATGATATGATAAATGTTTTATGATTTTATAGAACACAAATGTAGAGATTTTATGATGGGTCATACCTATATTACCCTCAAATTAATTGGATAAATATGGATAACTCATGAGTTAATTATGTTATTTTTGAACCTAATTTTAGGCTCACAATGTTTTTTTTTGGACCTATTTTCATGTCAATAAGGTTATTTGTGGACTTGGTTTCATGTACATAATGTTATGTGTGGACATTGTTTCATATTCATAAGTTTATGTGTCGGCTTGGTTATAAGTCCATAAGATTATGTGTAAACCTCATTTCATGTCTATAAGTTTATCTGAGGGTCTATATTCATTTCCTTAACTTCAATTTATACTTGTTCACAATGTTATAAGCTTATGCTTTTTCCAAATTCTTATTTCTATGTTATGCTCTAATTTCTTAAGTTATTTGATTCCTTTATGGTTCATGTTATATGAACAAACAATAATTATTCTATAACTCAAGATTATGATATTTATTATGTAGGATAAGGTTTTAAAATTATAAACTCATGTTCTCATACCCTTATTCTCATGGTATGTCTATGAGATCATTGATATCTCCCTTGTTTACCCTTACTGAGCATCTAATGTATCCCTTTTTCTTATTTTTCCTTTCCTCGGGTAATGAAAAAATGTTTTAAATAGGGTATGTCTAAGAAGAGTACTATATGGGAAGATATTTATGGGTGATATGGAAGATCATTCAAGAAATAAGAAGATTGAGTATGTCTCTAGAGACACTAAACTTTTATAGTCATCGGGTGTTTATTTATGATATGTATTGAGTATTAATCTAAAAATGTGAAATATTTATATATAAAAAGTGTGTTTTGTTATAGAAAATAACCATTTAACATGTTTATATAAATTAGTTGACAAAAAGATAAATAGTTTACATAAATAAATAAATGATATAGATGTGTGATATATTGTATTTGGTGAACCAAAACCAACTAGATTAGTACCTTATAACATGATTTTCTATTATTAATAAATTTTCTTATCAAGCTATTGTTTTTATTCTATAAGAAATTTTTATGTGATAATTTCCAAAGAATATATGTCACACTAAAATGATATAGAAGTTCCCCAATATAATGAGAACCTAGAGTTGCCACAACATTATTCATGGATCGTGTTCTATGGATAGATGATATTTTTTAATGGGATATAGAAAATATAGTCTATTTTGGGTAGGAGTCTCATAATACATTGATTCACCTTATCATGGTGTTATCCCTTGGTAATTATAGAGACCCTAGACTTTTACACGTATTATTACATGATTTTAAGCATAATTTACCATAAAATTAAAAACAAATGATCGTAAAGTCTAGTGTATTTTGATGATTAGGTACATAAAATTGAAAACATGGAAATAGAATAATAGTTATTTATTTTAGTCATCCATAAAGATCTTATAACTTCCATTGAGATCCTACATCTACATAGGATATCTAGGGGAATACATAAATAAAAGGGATCATCTAAAAAGCCCTGTAAGGGTATAAGCATAGGAAAAAAGCAAAGTACATGGGTTAGAATAAATTACATGATGATATAAAAGGGAATGGATAATGAAAAAAAATAAGTAATAATAACATTTAGAGCAAGGGGAATTGTAAAAATGACATCATAGGAATGTGGAAACAACACACAAATTGATATAAGCATGAGTCAAGGCTAACTACCAAGACCATTGTACATAGCAGAGAAAGTCCCATAAAGGAATCAAGTTCAATCCCTATATCAACATGACGTATTGTGAGACTAAAAATTACCCAATAAATTGGAGATATATCTATAAACACCAATCATAACATGTTCGTTAATATGTTTTCTACATGAATAATCAAGCATGAGGGTTACCCATAGGAATAATTGGGTATCATAATCATGTCATATGGCATAAAAATGGAATATCATAATTTTGTCCATGAAATAATTGATTTAAATAATACGTATACATTAATAAGTTAAAATATTCATATATCATGATAATTGAAACCAAAATAAATTTAAAACATATAAAATTAGTGTTTAAGAGACATTAGAAATGAAACTTTTTATTATAGTTTATGGAAAATATTAAAGAGCGTTTAAAGTGGAAAAGGAATATATTCTTTCATAAAACCAAAAATGAACCAAGATAGTTATTCATGATGAAATTATTGATTTTATAAAAATAATGCAGTCATAAAAAATATAATTTAGTACACTTAAAAATTGGTAAGAAATCAGGAAGTTTCCATTAATCTCCCTTGCTTATCGGGAAGATATGATAAGGGAACCTTTTTAAAACATATATTTACCCATTAAAGAAATTATAGTTGGTATAATAATATATTTTTGTAATAAAAAAAACATAATTCAGGAACATTATATAAGAATAATTAAGAATTACATTGTGTAAAAGAAAGAGTAAGTGTAACCTAAAGGGAAAAATGGAGGTTTGGAAAGAATCCCTTACCTTGTGTCTGAAAGTGTTCTTCACTTGATCTTAATATCCTAGATAATCAAATTAAATCCATTAATTAATTAATTAATTAATAAAATTACATGTATTTTATTTATTATAATTTTATTATGTTCATTTATATCCTTTTTGATGAGTTATAAGATTCAATTTTGTTATCTAAGAGTGTTCATTTCCTTGGTTTTCATGATTGGTTCACTTGTATAAATGTATAAAAGATCATGTAAAATGGTAATAGATATCCTGAATTTAAGTTTTATGTTATTAATGAACATTTATAATATTAAATGTTTATATAATACAATTGGTTATTTGTGGTGATGATGAATCATTAGATAATAATTTAGTGATAATCATTTAGATTATTTTGGTGGTTTTTCAAACATCACAAACTAGTTTTGTTTCATTATTTATTATTATGTATAAAATTTAGTTTAAGATCATAAAAATTGTTATAAAATAAATTTTAAAAACTTTACCAGCACATATAATGGTTTTATTTCCATCCTTGAATACGGTAAAGGAAAATTAAAACATGTCATCCTCAGAGGTGATAAATCAACACCTCGCGGATGATATTTTCATTTTTAGAATAAAAGGAAGAGGAGAAGATAAATTATGGTAGATTTTACATTAAAAAAATAAAATTATAGTTTATATATTATGATGTAGTTATCATGCATGTTTGGATAGAGGATGTGGGGAGATTACAATAAAATAAAATAAAATAAAGAAAGCAAAAGGGGATTTTGTCTCTTGAATTCTTCTCCTTGAGATCCTCCTTAAGAAAATTTGTTTGGGTATTTTGTTGAGACCAGAACCTCCTGGACTTGGGGAAGAGGCTTGGAAATTATTTTATTCATAAATTGAAAAATATTAAAGGCTTAATAGGTGTGAGGAGAATAGGTGGTGAGGGTAGTATTTATAGTGGAGAAGATAGGTGTTTTTTGATTATTTTATCCATTTTTTATTATTTTGGATCAAGACTATGAATAGTATGAATTATTATGACTAAGAATAGTATTTAGTGCATGTGAATTTTAACCAAGGGTTATTAAATCATCCTTACATCAACGATGACTCAATAATTCATGTATTTAGATTATACCGTAAATTACTATATTTCATTATTCACCAAAAATCAACTTTTTTAGAAAAAAACCTAAAAATTCACTACTACAATTTTTCAATGTTTATAATTAAAAAATGAAATTTATTTTATGAAAATAATTTTCTAAATATGAGAATTTTAATTTTTAAATTGAATCATTATTTATTTGAAGAAAATCAGTTTTAAATTTATAACTGATTCTATAACACTTTAAAATATTAATTAAGGCCTCATAAAATTATCTTATAATCATAAGATAAAAAAAATTATGAATATATTTTATGAAAATAAATTTTCTTTTAAATATTTATATTAATTATAGAATTTAAAATAAACATTTATTTTTTCACAAAAATATCAATATATAATTTATCATTTTTAAACATTTATTTACTTATTTCCTAATATAAATATAACATATTTTCATTTATAAGATGATTAAATTTTATTTATAATTTCATAGTTGAGGTTACTATTCAATTGGATGGATTACTATTACTAAGGGTCATATTACAATTCCAAAGGTCATGTTACTATTCCCTCAGTATAGGTTCCTTAATTTATAGAAATACTACTTATTTCATTCATTATTAATTTATAAAGTTTGTATTGTGTTATCTATGAGATTTTATGTGATTTATACTATATTAAATAATTATAAGAATGTAAATTTTCATTGATATAATTTTGGGTTGTTAGAGTAATCTCCAAGATAAGAGGTTATGAGAATTAGCCTATTAATAGGAAATCCACATTTATATGTGTTGTTAGGTTTTTGTATCTTCAAATGTGTGTATTGATCATTAGATATTAATATTATCATTAAAAGATTCCATGACTCGTGTACTTTGATGTATTTATGAAAATCATGATAATATATGTTCATGGTGAATTAAGATCTGTTGGGTGTGTTTTGAATGATATAACATTAATGGATAATGTGAGAAAGGAATTAACCCTTTTGTCTCTTGATGAAATTTAATATCTTGGGCCCCTTGATGGGGAATAAACTTCCTAAATAAATCCATTTTCATGGTGTTTGATGGGCATGTTCATTTTTAGAAATTCAAATAATGGGATGCTGAGCATATAGGTTGATGGAATCAGCATGAAACCTTCTTGATTTGAGATATTGTGATAAAAGGATTATATTACATTATAAACATTTATAGGAGGTTTGATGTCATTGTGATGTTAAATTCATTACTTATGGATTACTTGGTGTGTTTTTAAATATTAACCTTGTTCTTTAGGAAACTATTTATAACGTCGCTGAAAAAGAGGCCCAAATGGTCACACACTAAGTGTTTCTATAATCTCAGATAAATTCAAGTAATGAATTTAACATATTAGAATAAATCATATTAATTCATGTTTGGTTGATCTCCATAATTTAATATAAATTTATTTGAAATAATAAATTGATTCAAATGAAAATAATAAATATTATCTTTCATGTTTGGAAAATATAATATTTATTATATTTATTATATATATCATAAAATAATTCAGTGACATTTATGTAATTAAATAGCCATTATTCGATAATCAGAAAATGTAAATAAGGTAAATTGGGCCAAGTTTAATGGTACAAATAATATAAATGAAATTTGTTTATATTCTTAAATCATTTCACATTTCAATCAATTAATAATATTAATATTATTATTAATAGACATGAGGTCATTTAATAATATTAAAGATGGTAGAGGGCTTGTGTGTGATTTTCCAACCCTAAACCAGATATAATAAATATATAGTTATATCACTTTCCATATTCAATTGGTTTTTACAATGAATAAGGTGAGATTCAATCAAGACCTAGAGAGATATCTCCTCTCCTTCCCTCTCAAGCCTTCGAGAGAGCACCAAGAGTTCTCCCTCTTCGAGAAGAAAATTAATGTGATCTACAGCAAATAACATAATCGATCACAATCGGTTATGATATCACCCAACATTCTGTGGTGTTGACCATAGATTTTGGTGAATGTATGGATCATCATTATAAGGATTCTTCACTTGAATACTACAGCGCAATGATGATGGGACAAATTTCATTCCATCGGATCATCAACAAACGTGGAATTACAAGTTGAGGAAACTTGACATCTACTTATAATTTAATTATGAATTACATGAGAGGATCCTCTCCCTTTGGTTCTATCATATTAATGTAGTCCATTAGTATAAAATTTTCATTGGACATGATCTCATGATCGTGTATGGAAATGACTAATCCTAATTTAAAACTAAAATTTGAGTTGGTTATACCTTCAAAAGATGCTTCTACTGCGCTTGGAACCTATAAGTGGTATTAAAGGGACCACATGTTTAATTTATAATTATTTATTATTCATTGATAGGTTTCATGCGTATAACACCCCAATATTTATGGTATGTATCTTCTTAGACAAACTCAATTTATTCAATATCTTATGTTTTATGAAGCACCAAGCTTAAGCGAACTCTGATATACTATTAAAAACTAACATGACCGTTGAAATAGTAATGTGACCATTAGGAATAGTAATTTGACCATTATGAATAGTTATATGATCATTAGAATAATAAACTCACCTATTAAATAATAAATAAAACTTAGGTATCTCAAAAATGAAAATATGATATATTTATATTATATAATAATTGAATAAATGTTTTAAAAATGATAGGTTAAGTGTTGGTATTTTTGTGAAACATAAATGTTTATTTACAATTTTATAATTAATATTATGATTCAAAAGAAAATTTATTTTAATTAAATTCATTAGTAAATTAATATTTTTTTGTTTTATTATTATAAGATAATTTTATGAGACCTTAATTAATTTTTCAAAGTGTTGTAAAATCAGTTATAATTTTAAAACTTGTGTTTTTTTAATAAATGAAAATTTTAATTAAAAGTTTAATTTATCATTTTTATAAAATTATTTTCATAAATGGAGTCAATTTTTAAAATCAAAAAATCAAAAAAAGTAGAGTGAATTTTTTGGTTTTTTCTGAAATAGATTAATTTTTAGTGAATAGTGAAATACAATAATTTACGAAATAAGATAAATACATGAATTTTTTAGTCATTTTTGATGTATGGATGATGTAAGAACCATTATCCCAAACCCTCATTCCCTATTTACTATATTTATCATTGGAATCATCATTATTCATTTTCTTGAGCAAAAAATAATAAACTAATGAATAAAATAATCAAAAAATACCCCTCTCCTTCAATATAAATACCACCCCTCAAAACCTCTTATCCTCACATAATCTAAGCCTTGTATATTTATAATATTCTTCCCAATTAATCTCACAAATATATTCCCCACATTATTTTCTTCCTGGTCTCACTAAAAGACCATTTCGAAGCCCCTTAAGGAGGTTCTCAAGGAGACAACACTCTAGAGGTAAACCCTTCCCTCTCTCTCTTTTAATTTATTTTCTTTTATTATCCTTCAATAAATTCCACTATCAAAAGGGGAATGATAAATACAATATAATACTTATACTATAATTTTATTTTCTTAATGGTATATCCATATTCAATTCTATTCTTCTCTCCTTTTATTCTAAAAAATGAAAACATTGTTCGCAAGGTGCCGAATTACCGCCTTTGGGGACAATGAGTTTTAGTTTTTCAATTCCAACTTCAAGACTTCTCATAAAAGAATTTTTATTATTAACCAGATTATAATATGTGTGTTAAAACTTATTTAATGTTATGTAAATATTATATATTCAGAATATTAAATAATAAAACAAAACTAGATTGTGATGATTGAAAAACCGCCAAAATAAAACAATAATTTTTCATTAATGTTTTATCTAATGAATCATCATCATATCTAAAAAAAGATATATAATACCATTTAATATTCTATAGGTTCATTAATAACATATAATTTTAATTATGGATAACTATTCCCATTTTACACGATCTGTCATACATGTGTACAGGTGAACCAATCATGAAAACCAAAGAAACGAACACTCTCGAATGAAAAAATTGAATCTTATAACTCATAAAAAAGGTCATAATTGATCTTAATAAAATTATAATAAATAAAATATATTTTTAAGAGTTTTTGAATTAAATTATTAATTAATCTAATTTCATTATCTAGGATATTAAGTTCAAGTACAGAATATTTTTGGACATAAGGAAAGGGATTCTCTATGAACCCCCATTTTTTCTTCATGTTACTCATTATATCTCTTTACACCAATGTAATTATTATTTATTTTTATATAATTATTAAAAATTATATGTATATGTTACAAAATCATGATTCAAAATCAGTTCATTCTTCTGTTATGAGGAAATACATGTTCTAAAAAGGTTCCCTTCTCAATTCTTCCCGATAAGCAATCTCAATTTAAGTGAACTTCCCAATTTATTACCCATTTTAAAGTACACTTAATTATCTCTTTTAAGCCTACAATATTTCTATAAAATCACTCCTTTTATCATGAGAAAACTATATTTTTCCATTTCTGGTTTTATGAAAACAATTATATATTTATTCTCTTTAAATACTCTAATATTTTCCCTTAAACCACATTAAAGTTGATCATTTCTAAAGTTTCTTAAACACTCTTTTTACATGTTTTCACTTAAATTTGGCATGATTTATCATTATCTATGCCTATTTTTCCTTTTGAATGACCAAGTATGATTTAAATCCATTCTTTTTTGGATTCCATTATGATATTCCCTTTGGTTTTTCTTTATTCACCACTTATTCCTTGTGTATGGTGTATAAATACTTCCCTTTTATTTATGATAATAATTTAAATATTTCATTAAATACACATATTTCTTTTATCATGGATATGATTATTTTCTTAGTCTTATACCATTTTTACATATGGTGTTTTCTTTTAATGTTGTATTAACCTGGTAAATGCTAATAAATTAGTATTTTATACTCAATACAGATATTTTGATAAGTCAAATTGTTCATGAATTAAATATATGTATGAAAAAAAAATTGGACTTGTAGTTATGGGTGTGGACGGTTATAGATATCCCCTTGATGCATCAATAGGTCTTATGAGACAAAAAAGTTGGCGATAAACTCTTCATGTGTGTTTCCAAGCAGAATCAGAAGGGTTTCTACCCAAAGTCTTAAACCATCTTGTCTTGATGGTAGTGGTTCATATTCTAGATACATGATATACAAAAATTAAGCATTCTCTTCATTCAGTATTCAGTTATTACTTTCCATGAGATTTTCACTATGACACAATCTGTGGATTCATTTTCATTCTTAGTTTATTTGATGGAATGTTTTTTTATTTATTTACCTTTCCATAATGACTATGCCTTGACTTTACATCACTTATTACTGATTCATGTAATCATTACTAAGAATTTGAGATCACCCTTTTATTTTTTTTCCTTACCCAATTTATGAATATGCAATCTTTGAATAAGTTTCAAAGAAATTAATTTATTTTACTTTGTTTTTTTCTGTATTAAATTACTAATGTAATAGGAGAACCATGTATATATCTATTTCTTCAAGACTACTAAACTGATTGATCCTTAGTGATGTGATTTCTTATATCTATTCTATTATAATAAAATAACCACCTACTTTGGGATACTGGGGTAGGGCTTACATTTGGTATCCAAGTAGGTTTAGTAGAAACCTTGGCAACTAGATTTTAAATGAACATAAGAATTGTAATAATTCCTTATTGAATTTTTGTCTCAATACCCATAATGATTATGATCTAACTTAGTGTGTTCCATTATTTAGTGATAGTTCACAATAGAATAAATGGAATTAATACCCGCAGACAATGTATAGATTTCCCCACCGATAAATTCAACACAGATAGAGTTAGAGATAAGAATATCATGACCATATTATGTCATCTTACTCAGGTTATGACGAATAACCACACTACACCTATGTTGGAACATTTCATGTGGAAGAATCTCCCTTATTTTAGTGGGACTACTAATTCATTGGTATCTGAGAAGTAGATCAAGTCCACTGAAAATATATTTGTTGCATTGGGATTTAATGAAAATAAAAAGGTAGTACTGGAAGTGTATTGTTTCAAGAGATATGTTGGTCAATGGTGTTCGTTGATCAAGAATACTTAGGGGGAGATAAAATAAAAGACAAGGTATGTATCAATTTTAAAGAAACATTCTTTGAAAAATATTTCCCTCATGGGAAATAAATTAAAGTGAATAGAAAATTACTTATCTTAAAGAAAAAGAAAGAAGATTGTGTTTCACAGTATGAGGATACCTTTATAATACTATCCAATTATGTTATATATTACATACATTATTCATAAAAAAAAGACTGATCATTTCTTTAAAGGTCTTGAGACAAGTATTTAAAGGCAATAGGATTCTCAAACATTTTCATCATATGATGAAATAGTAGTAAGTGCTATCAAAATGGAGAAGTAATTTTATAGATCCTATATGTTTAAGGGAAATAAAGAGAAGAATTGGTCTTATTATTACCACTGAAAATGTGAAGCAACAAATAATAAGAGGGGGAATGGAGTCATTTCAATTATGTAAAAATTGCAGAAAGAATCATGTGAAGAAATGCTTGAAAGGAATGGGAGTTTGTTATAAGTATGGGGAAAAGGTCCATTGAGATAATGAATGTATGGAATAGAAAAAAATAAATGATATTCAATTATTCAACTATAATAAAATATAGAATTATTCAAATCAATGTCCCAATAAATAGGAGAATTTACCACAGAAGATTCCAAGGGGAGATGGCTAAGCTTATGTGATCACTACAGCTAATGTAGAAGTGCCCAATTATGTGGTGGCGGTTACAATAATCCTATATTGAAATTTATCCAATGATTTATTTTATTATGGATAATTTCACTCTTTTATATCTAGCCAATTTTCTAAGAAAATTAGATATTTACATTTTTATTTAATAAGTGAGTTTTCATTCAAAACACCTAAGGGAAGTCTCATTGCAAAAAAAATGTGTCGAGCAGTTCACATTGTGGCATATAAACATGCTTTATTTTCAAACTTTATCATCATACCTATGGTTGAATTTTATATAATCCTTGGTATATACCAAATTTCAAAATATGATGTGAACATTTACTACAATAATAAGGAAATTCTGATTTGTGAGGAAGATGTATAATCACATATCTTTAGAGTGGAAACTTCATCATTTGATTCTTATCTAGATCCAAACCCAGTAGATCTACTAAATGAAATTCCTAGGGAGGAAGAGAAAACATCATCCAAGGATGAGGAAATTAATATTCAAATCAAGGATGTTCCAATTTTATAGTAATATATTGATTTATTTCCTGAGTAATTATCTAGACACCCCCCAGAGCGTGATGTATAGTTTACCATTGATTTAATCCATAATTCTAGACTAATATCAAAGAATCATTATAGAATGGTCAGTGTGTAATTATTAGAGTTGAATAAAAAAAACTAGATTATTTGATTAATAATAGATTTATTCTCCCAAAAATTTCTCCATGGGGATCCTCTCTTCTCTTTGTTAAGAAGAAAGATGGATCATTGAGGTTGTACATCGAATATAGAGAAATAAAGGCTATTATAATAATGAACATGTATCTTCTTCCTCACGTTGATGATTTATTTGATCAACTTCATGGATATAAATATTTTTTACGATTTACCTTTATTTTGGGTATCATTAATTGCGAGTAAAGAGGAATATATTTTGAAGATAGATTTTTATATGAGGTATGGATATTATAAGTTTACAGTAATTCCATTTGAACTGACTAATACGACCTCTTTTTTCATGGATCTAATGAATAGAGTATTCAATGAATATCTTAAAAATTTTGTTATAGTATTCATTGATGATATTATGGTGTATTCTAAAATCTATGAAGATCATGATAATCAATTTTGGGTTATTCTTGACACTCTCAGAAGGAAAGAGTTATATGGTAAATTTTGCAAGTGTGAATTCTAACTTCAGGAAATTTCTTTTCTTATCCATATAGACTTTAATGATGGAATATTAGTTAATCCTATGAAGGAAAAGGAAAACTAAGAATTTCCTAAACCAGTTAACATAACTGAGGTATGTAGTTTTATTGGTTTAGAAGGTTACTACCGGCATTTCGTTCAGAATTTTGATTGATTGTCTACCCCATTAACCAAGATCACATGTAAAGGGTATAAGTTTGTACGGATAAAATAATTTCTAGAATGTTTTAAATAAATTAATATAATATTATTCGATGTTACAATTTTTACATTACCGTCAGGAAATGGTGGGTTTGTAATATACTGTGATGCATCGAAAAAAGGTTTGGGTTGTGTCCTTATGTAAAATTATAAATTTATTACATATGAATCAAGGTAGTTGAATATTCATGAATAAAATTATCCAAATCATGATCTTGAGTTGGAATCCATAATATTTTCTATGAAGATATGAAGACACTATCTCTATAGAGAAATATGTGAGATATATATAGATCACAAGATTTTGAAACACATATTTATACAAAAAGAACTTAAAATCAAGAAAAGAAGATGGCTCAAGTTACACAAAGATTATGATTGCCCAATACAATATTTTTGGTTCATTATAAGTATGTAAAAAAGACTAGTGGGTGTGAATAGTCGTTTTAAAATTTTAATCATGGTTACCAGAAATTATCAGAGTTTATAAAATCAAACCTTGTGGGAGAAACATTCTTGTGAATAAATAGATGCAGCGAAATAATAAAGAACACGAACATAATTAATTTTTATAGTGGTTCAGATCTACATATCTTAGTCCACTCATCAATATACTCTACTCCTTGAGGATACTGGTACCCACTAAACCTTATTTTTAAAGGTGTGACAACCTATTACAGACTTTTCCTTTTACAAGACCTGGAGGCACAACCCATTCTATACTACAGGAGACTACCCTTATCTATTTCCCTAAATTTTGTTCCGGAGTCACAACCCAAGCCTTCCTTTTGGGAGGTAGAATAACCATAGAATAATAAAACCTAATTTTAAATGGAAAAGGTATAAACTAGACAAAGAAGACTTACAAACAGAAGATTATAGAATTACACAATTTAAACAAAAACAATAAAAAGCAGTAGAAGATGTGATTTTTGTTGATGTATGTAGCATAAGATCATGGGTCACTTGGAGGAACAGATGTAGAATATATATTACTTCTCTTGATCATATAAGATGGAGGAAGTCATAGATGATCGCGAAACAATTTTTAGAGCATCATGTTTTTTTTAAGTATCACACATTTCTCGTTTTATGGTTTTCTCTATATCATTCAATTTATCTATACATACCATTTTATAGAAGTCCCTTTGAATGGTTATCTAATAACATTTAAATAGAATCCAAAAATATTTTATCTATATTCACTCAGTTCATGACACCTATTTAAAAATAATAGAAATAATTCTGTAACAATAAGGTGATACAAAAACATGGTGAATTCAAAAATAAAACAATTGGGATATTAAATCATATAAAATATTAATAAAAACAATTAATATAACTAGTAACACACTTTTATTCAAATTATAATTGAATTAATCAATTTAAATAACTATTTCAAACATGTAGCAAATATGCATTAAAATAGAGCATCGTATGAAATATTAATTTACTTATATAAAGTCTTATAAAATATTTTAAAACATTAAAATAATTATTTCAATCATGAAATAATAAAAACAATATTCTAACATCTAAATAATAAAATTTAAGAAAAATAAATTTTAAAGAAGAAAATTTAACTACGTAAATTTATTTATCGGTGGATGGCCAATGGTGACTCATTTGGCATCTCGTTGCATGAAGCCAATGGTGACTCAAATTAAATACCATAGTGAGTTTAAGAAAAACTAAATTGATTTTTACAAAACTAACTACATAATTATTATCTATGAAAAAGAAGAAAAATCTTAAACAAAAAAATCACTCACCACTAAAAGTCCAACCGTGAATTACTGTCCTACCGTTGGGTGACTTACTAGCCTACCATTTAATAAAGACAATGGTGCCTAGAAAAGGTGACTCATACCAATGATGACTCATTCCAATGGTGACTAATTCCAATAGTGACTCATTCCAACGGTGACTCATTTCAATGGTGACTTATCATTAGAATTCCAATGGTGACTTACGGACCTACCGTTCGATGACTTATTGGCCTACTATTGTATGAATACAATGGTGGCTGGAAAAGGTGACTCATTCCAATGGTGACTTGTCCCAATAGTGACTCATTCCAATGGTGACTTGTTCCAACTGTGACTCATTCCAATGGTGAATCATTCCAACGGTGACTCGTTCCAACAGTGACTCATTCCAATGATGACCCATTCCAATGGTGACTCGTTTCAATATTTCCAAAAAATTATATATTTTAAAATTTAATGAACACAAATTTAAAATAATTTATCATAACATAATTTAAAAGCGATAAAATTAATTTAACACTTTTACATACTTTAAATCCTAATAAACTTCCCCTTTTGTAAATAACAAAATATGAAGAAAAAAATATTAAATTTTCAACATAAATCTCTCCCTTTTAAAATTTATCAAAAATTAAACTTAATTTTAATCCAAAAATCCCCCTTTTAAGCATATAAAAAACCTAATTCAAATTTCAATTTTTAAAATTTAGTATAATATAATGGTTTTGTGAAAATTTCTTGCTAATTGATTCTGAGTGGGAATAAATTCCAAGAAAATATCACCTTTATTAACATGATCTGTTAAGAAGTGAAATCTAACATATATGTGTTCTATAATGTTGAATATGATTTTTAGAAATTGAAATAACACTTTAATTATCATAGTAAATATTAATTTTATCAAAAAAAATATTCAAATCATAAAAAGTTTGTTCAATCCATATGCTCTGGGAACAACAGCTAGCAGCAGCAACATACTCAACCTTAGTTATTGATAGTGCTACTGGTAGTTGTTTCCTTGAGATCCAAGATATTAATATTTTACCTAGAAAGTGACACATACCTATGGTACTCTTTCTTTAAAGTATGAAACCTCAAAATTCAGAGTTATAGTAATACAATAAATCAAAACAGTTTATTTTTGAATAAAACAAACCAGTACCAATAGTAAATTTCATGTATCTTATTATTCTTTTTATATCTTTTAAGTGACTTTTTTTGGGTTTAGATTGGAACCTAGAACATAGTCGTACTAAAACATGATATTTATCCTTGAAGTAGTGAGATATAAAAGACTACAAATCATGCTTCTATATTATTTAATGTCAACAGACTTACCATATTCATCTAAGTCTAATTTAAAATTAGTGCTTGTGGGTGTTTTCATAGCTTTATTGGAGTCTAAATTAAACCTTTTTACAATATTTTTAGCATATTTAGCTTGATTTATGAAAATTCCATTTTTTACAAAACCAGGAGGTTGTCTGGCATAGACTTCCTTTAAAATAATTCTATTTAAAAAATCACTTTTTACATTTATTTCATATAATTTAATATTTTGAAAACTCGAAAAGGATAGTGGGATTCTAACATCTTTCATCCTTATAAAAGGAGAAAAATAATCTTTAAAGTAAATTCATCCTTCTTTTTAATAACCTTGATCTACTAGTCTATCTTTATTTTTAAAAATATTTCAAACATCATCACGTTTATTTCAAAAAAAACCCATTTGGTTCCTGTAATAGGTTTACCTTAAGGAAAAACAACCAAGTCTCGCACTTTATTTATTTATAATCGATTTAATTCATCATGCATAAAATTAATCCAGTTTTAATCATTTAAAGAAATTTTAATATTATTAGGAACAAAATCATCTACAAAAGCATAATTAAAACAATAAAGCATATCATATTCTCTGGTTTGAACACCAGATTCAACATGTCCAATTACTTTATCAATTTGGTGATCTTTAGGATTTTTCCATTCCTTTGGATAAGTTTGAGAAGTGTCATTCTCCCCCTCAACTGATGCATTATCATTTTCATGATCATTATCTTCCCCAAAATTAAAATTTCTAAATTCATCAATTTCAGTTAAAGAACTAGAATTCATATTTTTAGAAAAAAATTCGTCAAACTTTACTTGAATAGATTCTTCTAAAATTAAATAATATTTATTGAAAACTCTATAAGATTTACTAGAATCTTAATATCTTAATAAAATTCCTGCATCTGATTTCAATTAAAATTTATCTAAGCTGTCTTTAGTATTTAAGATAAAAACTTTACACCCAAAGACCCTAAAATAACCTACTTTTGGTTTATAACCTTTCAAGAGTTAATAAGGCATATTATTTTAAAAGGGTCTAATAGATACTCTATTTAACACATGGAAAACTGTATTTACATCTTCTGCCCAAAAATATTTTGGAACATTATATTCCATTTTCTTGGATCTAGCCATTTCTTGAATAGAACTATTTTTTCTTTCTATAACACCATTCTGTTTTGGTGTCCTAGGGGTTGAGTAGAAATGTTTAAAGCCATTAGATTCACAAAAATTATCAAAATCTATGTTCATAAACTCGCCACCTCTATCACTTATGGTAGATATGATTAATGTATTTTTGAAATCTGGAATAAATTTATAGAAAGAATATAATTTGGCTAAAGTTTCACTCTTTTGAGATAAGAAATAAATCCATAAAAATCTACTATAATCATCTATAATAATAAATACATGTCTTTTACCACCTAAAATTTCAGGTTGAATTGGTCCAAACAAGTCAATATGCAGTGATTCTAAGCATCTTGAAGAAATTACAGGATTAATAGATTTAAATCTTTCTTTGTTTTGTTTACCTTTAAAATAGGAATCACACAAATGGGACTTACTTATTTGAAGTTTTGGTAATTTCAGAACTTGTTCCTGATTTTACAGTTTATGCAACAATATTAAATTTGCATGCCCAAGCCTCTAATTCCATAGTACATCATTTTTTCTAAATCATTCAGACACTTTACCTTTTGTTTGGTTAATTCAAAAAGTTTAATACAGTAAAAAATTTCTTTTCTTCTTACAGAAAATAGAACTAAGTTATTTTTCAGAACTGTACACTTATCATTTTCAAAAACAACATTTGAACCATCATCACATAGTTTTTATATACTTAAAATATTATGTTTTAAACCATCTATATATAGTACTTTTTAAATTATTGTAGTTTTAGAAAAAACTACCTCACCCATACCTTTAATCTGTCCCATGGAGTTATCTCCAAAAGTGACAAGGAAACCATCACGTGTATTATATGGTATAAATTTACTGATATTGCCTTTTTTGTGCCAAGAGTAGCCATTATATAAGTACCACGAGTCTGTGAGACTTCCAAGAAAGATTTACTTTATTAATCAATCAATGGATTATTTTGGAACCCATGCCAACTTGGGTCCAACTGGGTTAGTAGTAGGAAATTTTAAAACCCATATAGATTTAAAGAATTCATAAGAGGGTTGATTCAAAATTGAATCAATTGAAATATAATTTTTGGTATGCCCAAAATATTTTATGAATATTAGAGAATACTTATTGTCATAATTTCCATTCATTCTATATTTAAAACATGTTACACTTTCAATACTTCCTCTTGAGATTTTAACAAAAAATAGTTTTACTTAAACTAGAAGTAAAACTGTTGTAAAACAAATCAGTCTTATTGTTACTTATTCTCATTAAATACATAATTTTAGTGTACTAATGTTTAACATTTACAATAGAACATAATTCCTTTTTAATATTAACCACTTCATATTTTAAAGAAAATTTTTATTTTTGAACAGTTTCTAAATCTGAAAAGACCTTTTCATGTGTACTAGATGGAGTATTTATCAGTTTCTTATTTTCTTGTTTAAGTTTCTTACATTCATTTTACAATTTAGTTAAATCACCAACAATCTTGTTAAATATTTTATCTTGACCTTTACCATTAACCGCTATAAAATCTTTAATTATTTCATTTTTATTCTGTAGTTTAAGTATTTCAGAATTTTGATCTTCTCTAGAATTATTATTCTGGGAAATAAATATTTCTATATTTTTACATTTCCTTTTAAAAGAAATAATTTCTTTTAAAAACTTCTTGTTCCTTGATTTTAACTGAATAAAATTTTCAATTAATCTTTCTCCATAATACTTTAATTATTTAATTTTTGTAAGCATTTTATTTGATTTATTATTTTCAGAATTATAATAACATGATGAATCGGAAAACATTTTAGTTTCATTTCTAGAAAAATAATTTGTATCACTAAAAACAATAGATATTAAAATATTAGAAATAATTTTATTTACCTCATAATGAATACACATTAGGGATAAGTTCTATGTCTCCTGTTCACATCCAGAATCATCATTACTATCATAAGTATCTAAGTAGTCCCAACCTCTAAACATGGCTTATTTCTCCTTCCTTTTTTTCTCTTTGTCTTTCTTGGGATTTATGAGTTTAGGGCAGTCAGTTCTTATATGGCCTTTTTTTCTACACCCATAATAGGTTAATTTGGAAACATCATTATTATTTTTATAATTACCTTTTCTATTGTCCTTGCTGAATTTCTTCTTGAATGACCTCTTCACAACTTTGTTTTTCATGTACTTGAAAATTTTCTTACTAAAGTGGGATATCTCCTTGTCACTATGCTGACACTCAGATTCATAGGAATCAGAGGTATCAAAAATTTTATATTTAAATGAAATGTCTTATCTTTTTGTAGACTCCTTATGAGAATTTTTTTTAGCTCAAGCTCATATTGCAGTAGGGATCCAATCAGTTCATCCAGAGTGTATTCTTTAAAGTTCTTACTCTCATCGATGGACACCCTATTTTCATGCCATATATTTGGAAGAGCTCTCAGTACTCTTTCCACTTGAACAGTGTTATCCAATGGTTATCCAAGACTAATCATCCCATCAGTTATTCTTTTAGACTGATGGAACTTCTGGTTCATAGATTCTTCATCACCCATCTTGAAATATTTATATTCTTCTTGGAGCATTCCTAACTTGGTTCTCTTGATCTTTTCAGTTCCATAATGGGCCACTCGTAGAATCCTCCATATGTCATGGGAAGTATTACAGTCCAATACATATTTTTATACACTTCTAATAATAGTAAAGTACAAAATATTTTTAACCTTTTAATTTAATACATATCTCAGCATGTCATTACCAGTAAGAGTTTTGGGATCGACTTCAACTAACTTGTATTATTTCTCCATTGTCTTCCAGTGTTCAACACTTATTTTCTTCAGGTAAGCTTCAATTCTATCCTTCCAATAACTATAGTCACTCCCATCAAATAATGGGGATTTTTGTGGTATCCATCCATCATTGGTATTGATACCTGCTATTTTATAAGAAATATTATTTTTTTGATTCTTAGAATATTAAGTCTAGTGTTTCAGGTTAGCATATCAGTATCAAATAAGCAGTAAAATACTTATGTTAACAAAATACCTATAGTTCCAATAATCGAACCACCTTTGATACCATTTTTTAAATTATTATAAGAATGGAAAAAATACTAGAGGGGGTGAATAGTCATTTTAAATAATTAATCATAGTTACTAGAAATTATCAGATTTTATAAAATCAAACCTTGTGGGTAAAGTGTTCTTATAAATAAATGGATGAAACAGAATAATAAAGAACACAAACATAGATAATTTTTATAGTGGTTCAGATCTAAATATCTTAGTCCACTCATCAATTTCCTCTACTCCTTAAGGATACTTTTACCCATTAAACCTCACTTTTGAAGGTGTGATAACCTATTATAGACTCTGCCTTTTACAACACCTAGAGGCATAACCCATTCTTTACTACAAGAGACTACCCATGTTTTTTCCAAAACTTTTTTTCAGATTCATAACCCAAGCCTTCTTTTTGGGTGATAGAATAACCAAATAATGAGAAAAACAACTTTTAAAGGGAAAATCATAAACAAGACATAGAATACCTACAAATAGAATATTATAGAATTACATGATTTAAACAAAAAAATGAAAATCATTGGATGATCTGATTTTTGTTGATGTATGTAGCACAATATCGTTGGTCACTTGAAGGAACAGATGTATAAGATGTAGTCCTTCTTATAATCATATCAGATGGAGGAAGTCATAGATTATTGTGAAAAAAAATTGAGAGCAGTATGTATTTTTGAAGTATCACACAGTTCTCATTGTATGGGTTTCTCTCTGTCTTTAAATTTGATCTACATATCCCATTTTATTGGAGTCCATTTAAATGGTTCTCTAGTAACATTTAAACAAAATCCACAAAGCATGTATCTATATTCACTCACTACATGACAATTGTTAAAATAATAACAAAAATAATTCTGTTACAAGCAAGTGATTCCAAAAAATGGTGAATTCAAAAATAAAAAAAAATTGGGCTATTAAATCACATGAAATATTAATCAAAACAATTAATATAACTATTAACACACGTTTAATAAAATTAGAATTGAAAAAATTTAATTAATCAATTGAAATAATTGTTTCAAACGTGCACCAAATATGCATTAAAATAGAGCATCATATGAAATATTAATCTGCTTATATAAAGTCTTATAAAAACATTCTAGCACATTAAAATAATTATTACAATAATGAAATAAAAAAAACATTATTCTAACACCCAAATTATAAAATTTAAGAAAGATAAATTTTGATGAATAAAATTAAACAATGTAAATTTCTTTACCAATGGATGAACAACGGTGATTCATTTGACATATCATTTCATAAAGCCAATAGTGACACAAATGAAATACCATTGTCAGTGTAATAAAAACTAAATTTATTTTTACAAAACTAACTACATCATGATTATCTATGAACAAAAAGAAACATATTAAACAAAAAAAATTGCTCACCCTTGGAATTCCAGCGGTGACTTACTGACCAACCGCTGGGTGACTTACTAACTTACCATTGTATGAAGCCAACAGTGGCTGGAAATGGTGACTCATTATAACAGTGACTTGTTCCAACAGTGACTCATTCCAATAGTGATTTTTTCCAACGTTGGCTCGTTCCAATGGTGACTCATTCTAATGGTGACTCATCCCAAAGGTGACTCCTACCAATGGTGACTCATTCCAATGGTGACTCGTTTCAATATTTCCAAAAATTATATATTTGAAAATTTAATGAACACAAATTTAATGTAATTTATCAAAACATAATTTAAAAGAGTGAAAAATAATTTAACACATTTACATACTTTTAAAGCCTAACAACTACCACCTAGGAAAATGAAATAAGGTAGTAAATGCATTAAGCAAGAAGGGTCATGGTATTCTTATACAAATGAGGATTGAGAAAGATCCTAGGTTCATAGATTCAATAAAGATGGATATGGGAATTGTTAAGTAAGGGTAAATGTCACTTATTTTTTAGATGATTGTTAAACCATATTTAATGGAGAAGATAAAAAGTTGTCAATATGATTATGAGAATTTTTAAAAGAAAATTAAAGCCTTTAAGGATGTAATATTGGTAGACTTCATATATGAGGATGGAATTCTGAACTTCAGAAAGAGGTTATATGTTCCATCAATACCTGATCTAAAAATGTAACTATTAGATGATTCTCATAGCTCAAATTTCACTATACTCCATGGCAGTCCCAAGACATATAGAGATATGAAATAACATTTTCGGTGGGATAACATGAAGCATAAAATTTATGACTAGGTTTCAAGATGTCTAGTTTTTCAATAGGTGAAGGCTAAGAGAAATAATCTTAAAGGAGTCATGAAACCTCTACCTATTCCTATGTGGAAGTGGGATGACATTACTATGGACTTATTCACTATATTACCAAATATTCGTTGAAAGAATGATACGATGTGGGTTATTTTTTATTTCCTTAAAAAATAGGTGAATTTTCTTACTATAAGAGGATATTTACCTATTGAGCACCTAGAAATACTATATATTAATTAGGTTTTCAGACTTCATGGTGCACCTCTATTAATTATGTCTGATCAAGATCTTTGTTTTACATCAGAATTCCAAAAGAGTATTCAGAAGGATTTCGATACTGAGCTTCATTTGAGTACTTATTAACACCCTAAAATCAATGAACTATCTGAAAGGACTATTCAAACATTATAATACATGTCGATATCATTATCACTTGACTTTAAAGTTATGTGGGTCTAGTATTTACCTTTGGTATAATTTTCCTACAATAATAGTTTCCATTCTAATATTTAAATGGTGCCATATGAAATATTATATTGAAAGAGAAGTTGAATTACAACTTGTTGGGATGAAGTTAGTGACAGGAAACTTATAGTCCTAAAACTTATTGATGATACAGCAACAAAGTTAATGAATATTCAGGATCATATTAAAGAAAATAATAGTAGTTAAAAGAGTTATACTGAAAACCGGAGAAATGATTTGGAATTTCAAGTGGGAGATCATGTATTTATTAAAGTATCTATATGGAAGGGTGTTATACGGTTTGGTAAGAAAGGGAAACTGATCCCCAGCTAAATAAAACCATTTGAAATTTTGAAAACAATAGGAGCTATAGATTATCGATTAGCAATGTTGTAACATCCTGACCCAGATTCCACTGATCTGGTGATCCAAGCTAGTTAGTTATGAGGATTCAATCACACCTCTATATATTCCAGAGGCTAACGACTTGTAGTGAGGGCATAGAGTCATACTATGGGGATACTATGTCATCGTATCAAAGTAAAAAAATATTTTAAATAGCTAATTATCACAGACATAAGTAAATAAACAAATTACATAAGAATTAAATAAACTGAAATAGAACATACAAAAATAAAAAAAGAAAATGTTATAAAATCCCAAACATCTATCTCATACATATAAAAATGGTCACCCACTAGAATGACCATACATATATATGAGTAAAAAAGAATTTAAAATAAAAGTAAAAGGATATACAACTAACTATGAGTCAAACTATGTACCGGTTCTCCAGACATTGTCGAACTGCACCAGCCAGATCAGCAATCACATGAGCATCTCTGCTCAATCATGCAGCATTGGGCCTCAGACCTATCCACCATACAACTGTGCTAAACCTAAAATCATGCATAAGGTTTATACATACACTGAGGTGCACATGTAGGGGTGAGAAATAATCTCAGTAGCTCACCCCAATAAGGAAATTATAAATATGCTATTATATGTGCATCAAAAAGTAATATGCTTAGCATAGATAAGAAATAACTAAAAAGATAAGTAAAACCAATAAATGTGAAACCACATTCAAACCCCGAGTCTGATATCCCAGTAAACTGGTCAAGTTCCACCATGGATTTATATATTTATATATGTATACATGTATAGTCCCAAACTTATGCATGTATATATATATATATATTTGTGTGTGTGTGTTAATATTCATGAGTAAATTGAATGAAATAACATAAAACCAATTAGCAGTCGATCTTTGGCTCTATAATCTGGATCACCTGGTTATCCTGTTCAACAGAATTGACTTGGATGTCATACCACTCAATCCATGTATCATTAAGTTGATCTTTGGGTTGTTAATCCCAATCAACATATACCTTCTTTGGCCAACAACAGAAATATCTCTAAGAAAGCTATTTCACCATAAGGGGATACTCATCCTACACCTAGGTTCACCCGTACTCACCTCTAATCACTATAAAAATGGAATCTAGGGAAGTGAATCTATACATCTAGTAAATACCCATGAACTAGTCACTATCCTACTCATTCCATATAAATTTATTTAAATTTCTAATCCCGATCTGTAGGTGGTCATAACATTCAAAACCTAGATAATCCCTGAGGGTCTAACCCTTAGGAAATCTACAATGAGAACTAATTGGTGAGATGTCATACCCACCCCTAGAGTCTATAATATGGGAGAGAGGAATCTTCCCTATTATCCAGAAGAGTGTAATAATTCTGAGTATCCAATGATGTGAAACATCAATCCCAAAACTATGGTCAAGTAACCGATCAGGGAGAGTGTAATCATCCCTATCACTCTAGAGAGCATGATCATCCATGAGTATAATCATATCAAGGAGAGTGTAATCATCCTCATCAAATATAAACCAAAGGATAATATAGTCATCCCCATCAATCAGAAGAGAGGAATCATCCTTGAGTATCACTACTAGGGATGAATTTCCATACATCATATTAGTAGGCTCAGTAACCAATTCTAGGAAGTACCTCTAGACATCCCAATAATATAATAGTCAAATATATAGGATCAACATCCAAGTCTTAGGTAGTACCTATGGATATACAAATAAACACAATAAATAGCATGGCTTAGAAGCTGGATCCCATGAAGAATGTTTGGGCATTCCAAAGGGAATAAAATATGCCTCGCGTTAGGCTCAATATCTACCAACCAATAATCACTTTTGGTAAACATTTTTACATTGTCAATAAACATGTTTAAGATATAAAAAAATTGTGAGGGTGGTTGAATGCCTAACCCAACACTACTACTACATCCACATCGGCTTAGAAGTTTAGAATAGGTTTTAAGCTGACACCCGCTACCATATCTACCCAAACCTGATGTAATATCTCAGGGTCAGTCAAACAATGGGGCACCCACTGGGTCTCTCAAGTCACGACACAAAAGATGCATCCTACTCAGGGTCCTAAATAGAGAAAGTAATGGAGGAATCCTACACAATATCCTCAAAGTCTACACATAAGGGAAGGAATCCTACTTGGGATCCTTAGCTAAAATATTAGGGTGGAATCCTACATGGGATCCTCAAATATAAAGTCAATAGAGGCATCTTACAAGGGATCCTCTTATTGGTTCATAGGAAAAGGAATCCTATATGGGACCCTTGACAATCGAGTATAAAGGTAGAGGCATCCTACATGGGATCTTCTGAATGAATACACGGGTAAAGGGATCCTATAAAGGAATACCCAGGTCAACATATAAGTAAAGGCATCCCATAGGGGACCCTTAGTAATAGGAATAGGATAGAGAAATCTTACAGTTGATCCTCTATTTTGAAATGTAAGAAGAGGAATCCTAAAAAGGATCCTTAGAACATCAAGTATCACTTCCTCCTAAACCAAAAAGGAACATATAGGAATAGAGACATCCTAAAAGGAAAGATATGAGGTAACAACCAAGAGAGACAGCTCATATCCCATCTCAGATTAGGTTCTCAAACTAGGTTGGTCTGAACACCCAACTGATCATTCTCACTTTAATTCTCTCTTAAGAGATGATTGGATTCCATTAGGAAAATCTAGAAACTCCACTTAAGAGTCCTTAAAACACCCCATGGGTCTTAACATCACAATATACACAAAAAGATACTCAGAATGGACAATGAATGGGTCCAATTCTGACTCCTAGGAAAAAATATACAAAAAATCCTCAAAGGGTAGAAAAGGAGGAGTACATGGTGTGTCTCCCTAGTACACATTGTGTGCCCTCAAATACCCACCAGGGCGTGTACTCTAGCTAGACTTGGCGTGTAAATGCCCAAGTACACGGTGTGTAAGATGGGTACACGGTGTGTACCCTATACGGGGTACCTTATTATGTCCCTCAAATGGTTTGGTCTAGTTTTTGGTTTGACTATGTACTTATACATATCATGTGAACCACATGGTTTCTGGTCATGTATTCCACACAGAATCTTCCCCCTTACACGGGAAACCCGGTAGGGTACTTGGTTACATGGCTTAGTACCAGTACACGACATGTACTCCCTAGTACACGGCATGAACTTTGAAAACTCTACCTTCCCCAAATAGTAAGAACACATGGCATGTCTCCATGAACCACACGTCTTGTATATGGGTTTTACCAAATGGAAAACCTATGAAACACCCCAAAACCCCTATTTTCACCCTGAAAACAAAAAATCATGCCACAATGATCCATAATAAAGAATATAAGGGGATTGAAACTTGAAAACATAAAATATATTGGGTCTACAACAAAAAAAATAAAAAAATTCTACTTTTAGATGGAATTTTTCGAAGATCTGTTTCTGTGGTCCATGGTTGTCACATGATGAACCGGCACATCCTAAGCTCCATTGCAGTACCTCTCTCTCTCCCTCTCTCTTTATCTTTATCTATCTCCCTCTTTTATCTCTTTCATTTTTAGGAGGAACCCATAGGGTTGGTGTCTATGACAATCTAGTATGAAAGAAATGGAAAAAAATTAAGAAAAGGAAAAACAAAAGAAAAATAAAAAGGGGTCCAAGCCGGCCCTAGTACCCAACTCCAATTTATACCCTACCTAGGAAAAAATACCCATTCTAGAATCGATGATAGAGATGTAATCTCAATATAATTCTCCATTCAAAAGATAATTATGAATGAACTTGCGTGAATAAATTGATATTTAATTTATTAAATATTAATTATTAATTAGTCTACTAAAATTCCAATGGCTTGGAATTCCACAAAAATCCTATAATAGAGTAAAAACCATATTCCAAGACTGAATAATTGGTTAAAAATTTATCCAAGATCAAATACTAGGGGGAAAGACTATGTTACCCCTTACAAGTATCTTAAAGTAAAAAATTCAAATTTATTCTCAAAACATCATTCTGAAAAAACAAGTGTCCCTAAAATATCCCCCCTATAAACCTTATCATCCCCAAGAATCCTAGTGGAAAGAATAGCATCCATAATTTCAACTTGATCATCAACATGAAAAACTATATGTATTGTCCAATGACTAGCCCAATAGTATCAACAACTGCCTCCTACTTAGGAGACGTTCAACTACAACCAATATATTACTCCCCACCATAGTAATGCCCTTATCTTCATCTCAAAACAAAAACTTGAACTCAACATCCCATGAAAATTATTAATTTCAACTGAAAATGAAGGTCACTATGCTCAAATGGACAATGGTTCACTCCCCACCATATGGATACCATATACCACTCCTTGAGCATACCCTGAATAGGTTTCCTCTTCCTAACCATAAAGGAAATTTAAAAGAAAATAAGCTCTGTATAGAGACAATGCTTTCTCAGTGTACTTAGGATAAAATCAAGATAGAGCACGATCTTCTCTAACTAGGAGTACACTAAGATTACACAAAAGGATGTGTATATCACCCTCTTAGCACACCCATATCCTCTCAAAACCTGACCAGGATTCATCCACAAATCAACCATCTTATGGTACCCCATTTACTTCTAACGTCACCTCTACCATGGAGGGACATTCATCATTTAACCACAAATTTCAGGAAACTAATCCCATGGAAATCAGTGAAAACAGTGGACCTCATATCACACCCATCCACTCACTGATTTAAAATTTAATGGCACCACATACAACCAGTGTATAGATTTACCACCCAAATCATACACTAGTGAGTCATCCATTACAAGGCTAAGATGACTTTTTTACACAGCACGTCAATCCAAAAACGCTATAAAATCCCTTGGATCCTCTTCAAAATTGAGAACCCCACCTATGCCACAATTTATTCCATGACTTCTCCTCACACAGTGTCGTTCTATAAATGGGCTTATACCCATGCTCTGAATACATTAGCAACAGCATAAACACTAGTCAACTGGGACAGGAACCCAAACAGTCATACCCATCGAAGCCAGTCTTGAAACCAAATCACTCTGGGTGATTGCCAAAATCTTAAGGCATCAACATGCATATAATTCAGAACTCAAGGACTTATTATGCCTTGATCTCAAAACAATCATAAAACCAAACTCACTACCTAAAAAGACATCTAAAAACATGGTCTAACCTCTCTCACATGGGTTTTCCTAGAACAAAATGAAAAATCCAACCTATTAGGGTCTGATTCAAACTAAAGGCCTCTAGTTTTCCCACATATCCCTACATAATAAGTCTCATAGCTGGTTCACAGGGTCTAACAATCTATAAAAAAATATCAAACCTCTCTAAATAAGGTAAAGATAACAATGACCTATGAGGGTCAAAACTAAAAACAAGGCCTAAAAGAACATAATCCTCGTCAATAATGCCTATGAGGAACTACTCCCAAGAGTTTGTGATATCAAGGTAGAAAAAGAGATTGAACAAACACTCACTAGGCATACGTATATGATAATACCCTCTAGAGGTCCATCTTACAAGAAAGGTTCTGGTATCCATCAGAATTATACTCAGCAATATGACTAGATAATTTTGACTTGAGAAAAAACACCCAACAAAGGGAATAATAAAAGGGAATAAAGTGTCGTATCGACCTACTAGGGTCACTGCACCTCTGGTGCATGAGAACTAAGTCATAAACCTCATCACAAAACACCTCAATATAGATCCACATGACCTGCCATAATAGGGAAATATATATATATATATATAAGTATAACCAAATAAATTCCTCAGTCATCAGTAAAAATGCACACTAGCAGGCCTATATGATATAAATCCTACATGCGAAATATTATGCATGAGTTGCCTCTTACCTTTGACGGACAAGATTCAAAATCCACCTTTGGCCTCTTTCTAATGACCAAGAGCTAGAAATCCACAATAAATCATAACATCCACACAACATGGGTGTTTCTTAAGGAGAAAATCATATACAACTATATCATCACAGATGAGAACAGAAATCCCATACCTTGGAAACTAGGAATTCTTACCATAACAATTGTTCTCGACACACCAATCTGATATCCATAAAATGTTTTGACACATTCCTAATACTCCTATCTAACATGTCCCAAATAGTAAATACCAGGAAAAGAATGCTCTGATACCACTTTGTAATGTCCTAACATAAATTCCACAGATTTGATGCTCCGATCCAGTTGATTATGAAGCCTTAAGTGCACCTCCCCATATTCTAGAGAATGTTGACTAGCAGTGAGGGTCTAGGGTGTGATAGTGGGGAGACTATTCCATCATATCATAGTAAGAAAATAGTACAAAAAGATAAGTATCATACACTATAGTAAATATAAAAGGTGTTTAAGTAGTAAATATACTGAAATAGAACATACTGTAATAATAAAATAAAATTCTATAAATGACCGAATAGCTATGACATACATAGAACACTAGTCACCCGCTAGGCCAACCATAATGATACAGGAGTACAAAATAAATAGAAATAAAAGTAAAATGCTCTACTAAAAACTCTAAACCAGCCAACATACTTGGTCTCCAGACACTGTTGAACTACACCATCCCGATATGGAACCAAACGAGCAGCTATGCTTGATCATGAAACACTAGTCCTTCACCCTATCAACCATGCAACTCTACCAAACCTAAAAATAAGACATAATATCTACACATACACCAAGTTCTACATGAAAGGGTGATATATAATCTCAATTTCACACCCTAATGAGTAACCTATAAATATATTTTTATACGTGCATTAAAAAGCAATATGCTCAGCCTAGCTTAGACATAACTGAAAAGATAAGTAAAACCAATAAACATGAAACCACAGTCGAACCCCAAGTTTGTGATCCCATTCAATTGGGAAAGTGACACCATGGATGTCCATATTAATATATGTATACATGTATAGTCCCATAACTATACATCTATACATAAATATGAATATTCATGGTTAAATTAAATTAAATAGCATAAAACCAAATAGCAGTAAATCCTTGGGCCTGTAATCCTGATTTCTCGGACATCCTATACAAGGACATTGAGCTGGATGTCGTACCACTCAATCCATGTGTCGTCAAGTTTATCTTTTGTTTTGTAATCCCAATCAACATATACCTTCTTCGACCAATTCTAGAAATATCTCTAAACAAGCTATGTCACCACAAGGGGATACTCTTCCTACACCTGGGTTCACCTGTACTCACCTCTAATCACTATAACAATGGATTCCATGGAAGTACATCTGAACATCCTATAAATGGACAAGATCTAGTAACTATCCTACTTATACCATGTAAATCCAGTAAAATTTCTAGTCCCTAATACCTAGTTTGTAGGTGGTCCCAACATTCAAAACTCAGATAATCCCTAAGAGTCTGACCCATATGTGATCTGTAAGGATAAATCATTGGTGTGATGACATACCCACCCATGGAGTATCTAATAAGGTAAAGAGAAATCATCCTTATCATATAGAAGAGTGTAATAATTCTGGGTTTCCAATGATGGGAAATGTTGTTCTCTACACTGCGGTCAAGTAACCGATTAGGGAGAGCATAATCATCCCTATCACTCTAGAGAGCGTGGTCATCCATGAGTATAATTAGATCAAGGAGAGTGTAATCATCCTCATCACTCAGGAGAGAGGAATCATCCATAAGTATCATTACTATAGATGCATGCCCGTTTATTATAGTATTGGGCTCAAAATCCAGATTCTAGGAAGCACCTCTAGACATCACAATAATCTAATAGCCAAATATACAATCTCAACAGTCAATTCCCAGGTGGTACCTCTAGGTATACAAATAAACACATGAAATAACATAGATTAGAAGATGAATCCTAGTAAGAATTCTCGGGCATCTGAAAGGGAAAAAATACACCTCACATCAAGCTTAATAGCCATCAACAATGAATCACTTCTGGTAAACATTGATACATCAACAATAAACATGTGTAAGATATAAACAAATGAGTGAGGTTGTTCTAATACCTAACCCAACACTACTGCTATAGCCACATGGGCCTAAAATTTTGGCACAGGTTCTAAGGTGACACCCACTACCATCTCTACCCAAATCCATCGTACTAGCTTAGGTTTGATCAAAAAATAGAGAACCCACTGGGTACCTCAAGTCACAACACAAAAGAGGCATCCGACACAGGATCCTAAATAGAAAAGTTAAAGGAGGAATCCTACATGGGATACTAAAATTCTACACATAAGAGAAGGAATCCTAATTTAGATCCTTAATTGAAAGGTAAGGGAGGAATCCTATATGGGATCCTCAAACAAAAAATCAATAGAGGAATCCTACAAGGTATTATCGGATTGGTAAAAAGGAAAATTCATCCTACATGGGACCCTTGACAACTGAGTATAAAGGAAGATATATCCTACATGGGATCCTCTGAATGAATACATAGGTAAATGGATCTTACAAGTGGTTATGTATGTCAACACATAAGCAAAGGAATCCCGTAGGGGACCCTCAGTAATAGGAACAAGATAGACGAATTCTACACAGGATCCTCTAGGTTGAAACATAAGTAGATGAATACTACAAATGATCCTTAGAACATCGATTCTCATGGACTCCTGGGCTATAAGGGCACATCTCACAAAGGATACATCCTCAAACGAAAGATAAAAAGGCAATAGCCAAGAGAGACATCACATATCCTATCACGTACAGATCCGGGTCTCAAAATAGGTTGGTATGAGCACCCAACCAATCATTTTCACTTCAAGTATCTCTTAGGAGATGATGGAATTCCATTAGGAAAAGCCTTAAACACCACCTAGGAGTCCTTAAAACAGATCATGGGTCTTACCATCACAATCTATGCAAAAAGATACTTAGAATGGGCTACTCATGGGTTCCATTATAACTTCTATAGAAAAGATATGAAAACCCCTAAAAAGGTAGCAAAGGGGGATTACATGGTGTGTTACCCTAGTATAGGCGTGTACCCTCAAATCCCCACCTGGACATGTACTCTGGCCGGACTTAGAATGTAAATTCCCAAGTACACTGCGTGTAAGATGAGTACATGATGTATACCCTACATGGGGTACTTTCCTATGTCCTTCAAACATCTTGGCCATGTATTTGGCATGACCGTGTACTTAAAAAATAGTGTGAAACCCACATGGGGTATGGTTGTGTATTCCACATGGCATGTGCCTCTTTACATGGACAACCTGGTCTGGTACTCAGTTATATAGTTGAGTACCAATAAAAGAAATGTACTCCATAGTAAAATATGTGTACTTCAAAAACTTCTTCTTCCTAAAACACTAAGAACACACTATGGGTCTCCCTAAACCACACACTGTGTAGATAGGTTTTCCCGCATAGAAAACCCCTAAAACGCCTTGAAACACCCATTTTCAAACCAAAAACAATAGATCATGCCACAAGGGTACATAATAAAGCATATAAGAGGATTAAAACTTTAAAAAATATATATATAGGGTTCTAAAAAAACATAAAAAAAAATTCTACCTTTAGGTGAAATTCGCTGAAGCTTCGCCTGTTTCCACAGTCCACAGTTGTTCCACGACAAACCGGTGCATCCTAAGCTCCGCGGTGGTACCACTATCTCTACCTATCTCTTTATATTTCTCCCAATATATATTTTCTATGTAATAAGTTTGTGAGAAATCCATAGGGGGGAATCTTTGATAATCTAGGAGAAATTAATGAAGAGAAAAAAAAGGAAGAATAGAAAATGAAAAGAAAAAAGAAAAAGGGGCACCGGTCGGCCCTAGTGCCCAACTCGATTTTATGCCCTAGATAAGAAAAAATCCTTGTTCTGGACTCAACAGAATTAACAGAATCTCAATCCTACACTCCTATCAAAAGATAAGGCCAAAAAAACCTACACAAATAAATTAATATTTAATTTATTAAAAATTAATTATTAATTATTTTGTTAAAATTCAAACAGCTCGAAATTCCACCAAAATAATTTCCTAGGGTAAAAACCCTAATACAAGACCAATAGAGTGGTCATAAAATTGTCTGAGATCAAATGATAGTGGAAAACGACCATTTTACCCCTTGTAAGCATCTGAAAGAAAAAAATAAAATTTATGCTCAAAACTTGGGTTAGAAAAAACATGGTTTTTTAAAAGTTCCACCAAGTATCTCCAAAGTTCATGATGTGTTCCACATATCATTGTTAAATAAGTATATTCTAGACCCAACACATGTACCCACCTATAAAAAAATAGAACTGGAACCTAATCTGTCTTACTGCGAAGAGCCTATCGAGATTTTTAACACTAGAGAGAAAGTTTTGAGAAATCGAATGACTAGACTAGTTAAATTTATTTATAAAAACCATAAAATGTAATAAGTAACATGGGAACCTAGGGATGTTATAAAGAATAACCACCCTAATTTGTTTAGAAGGAAAAATTCATGAAAATTTTTGAGGATGAAATTTCTGAAGGTGGGAAGAATATAACACCCCAAGATTTATGGTATGTATCTTCTTAAATAAAGACAATTTATTCAATAGCTTATGTTTCATGGAACATCCATCTTAAAAAACTTTGATATACTAATAAATATTAACATGACTGTTGAAATAGTAATGTGACCATTAGGAATAGTAATATGACCATTAGGAATGGTAATGTGACCATTAGAATAATAACCTCACCTATGAAATAATAAATAAAACATAGGTATCTCATAAATGAAAATATAATATATTTATATAATATAATAACTAAATAAATGTTTTAAAAATGATAATTTAAGGGTCGGTAGTTTTGTGAAATATATTTGTTTATTTATAATTTTATACTTAATATATTTATTTAAAAGAAAATGTATTTTCCTAAAATAAATTCATAAATTAATATATATTTTTCTTATGATTATAAGATAATTTTATGAGACCTTAATTAATTTTTCAAATTGTCATAAAATCATTTATAATTGTAAAATCAGTATTTTTTTATTAAATGATGATTTTAATTAAAAATTAAATTTATCATATTTAGAAAAAAAACATAAAATGTATCCCGTTTTTGAAATCTACATGTCAAAAAATAGTTAGGCTAAATTTTTGGGATTTTTCTTAAATAATTGAATTGCAGTTGAATAGTGAAATTCAATAATTTACTAAATAAGGTAGTACATGAATTTTTGATTCATTGTTGATGTATGGATAATGTAAGAACTATTATCTCTAACTATCCTTCCCTATTTACTATATTTATCGATGGAAATCATCACTATTCATAGTCTTGAGCCAAAATAATAAAATAATGAATAAAATGATCAAACAAAATCCTCTCCTCCAATATAAATATCACCCCTCACCATATCTTCTACTCACACATTATAATACTTGGAGATTTCTAATATTCTACCCAATTCCTCTCCAAAACCTCTTCCCAACATTTTTGTGTTTTTGGTTTCACCAAAAGACCATTTCCAAGCACATTAAGGAGGTTCTCAAAGAGACGACACTTAAGAGGTAAAACCTTCCCTCCCCCTCTTTCAATTTCTTTTCTTTTCTTATCCTTCCCTCACCTCCACAATCTAATGGGAAATTATAACTCCATTATCATATAAATATTTTAATTTCATTGTCTTAATGGTTTATCCATCAACAATTCTATTCTCCTCTACTTTTATTTTAAAAATGAAAACATAGTATGTTAGGTGCTGATTTACAGCCTTCATGGATGATGAGTTTTCATTTATCAATTCCACCAAAAATGTTGGTCATAAAACATTTTTTATGGTTAAAAAAGATTATAATATATGTATTAAAACTAATTTTATGTTCTATAACAATTATATTTTCATAATATTAAATAATAAAACAAAAATAGTTTGTGATGATCGAAAAACTACAAAAAATAAATCAATCATTTTTCATTAAAATCTTATCTAATGAATCATACTCATATCTGAAAAAAAATGATATATAAGACCATTTAATCTTATGTAAGTTCATTAATAACATATAATTTCAATTCAATATAACTATTCCCATTTTACGTGACCTTTCATACAAGTATACAAGTGAATTAATCTTGAAAACCTAAGAAACGAGCACTCCCGAATGATAAAATTGAATCTTATAACTCATAAAAAAGGCCATAAATGATCTTAATAAAATTATAATAAATCAAATAAAATTTTAATATTTTTTTAATTAAATTATTAATGAATATAATTTATTTATCTAGTAAATTAAGTGCAAGTCAATAACACTTTCATACATAAGGTAAGGGATTCTCTCGGAACCCCCATTTTTTCTTCAGGTTACGTTGTCTCTCTATTTAATAAAATGTAATTCTTCTTAATTTTTATATAATTATACTAAATTCTATGTATATATTCCAAAATCATGTATCTAGATTATTTCGTCCTTCTTTGATGGGTAAATACAAGTTCTAAAAAGGTTCCCTTCTCAATTCTTCCCAATAAGTATGCCCGATTTAAGAAAACTTTCCAATTTCTTACCCATTTTCATGTACACTCCATAATCTATTTTTAGAAAAAAAAATATTTTAATAAAATCAATCCTTTTATCATTAAAAACTATCTTTGTTCATTTTTATTTTTATAAAAACAATTATTCTTTTGTTCTCTCTAAATGCTCTTTAATATTTTTCCTTAAATCTCACTAAAGTGGATCACTTATAAAGTTTCTTAAATAATATTTTAACATGTTTTCACTTAAGTTGGACATAATTTATCGTGATCTATTCCTATTTTTCCATATTTTAAATCTATTTTTGGTGGATACTATTAGGATATTCCCTTTGGTTATTCTTTATTCAGCACTAATTCTTTATGTGTGGTGTATATATACTTACCTTTTATTTATGATCATAATTTGAATATTTCATTAAATATCCATATTTCCTACATCATGGATATGATTATTATCTTATATGTATACCATTTTTACATATTTTTTTTCTTTGAATGTTGTTTTAACTTGGAAAATATTGATAAATTTATATTTTCTACTCAATATAGATATTTTGATAAGTCTTATTGTTCCTAAAATAAATATATGTCTGATGAAAGATTTGTAATTTTAGTTAGGGGTGGGTCTTGGTTATAGATAACCCCTCAATGCATCAATGGGTCTCATGAGACAAAATGGTTGGTGAAAAACTCTTTATATTTTTTTCCAAGAAGAATCAGATGGGTTTAAACCCATAGACTTAAAACGTCTTATCTTGACAGTAGCAGTTTATGTGTTAGATACATTACAGCCAAAAATTAATCATTTTCTTCATTTGGTATTCAGTTATTACTCTCCATTCCATTTTCACTTTGAAAAAATCTATAGGTGCGTTTTTATTCTGAGTTTATTTGATGGCATGTATTTTTCAGTTATTTACCTTTCCATAATGACTATACTGTGTTGACTTTTCTTCACTTATTACTGATTCATGTAACCCTTACTAAGAATTTGATATCACCCTTTTATTTTTTTCCTTCCCCTATTTTTGAAGATGTAATCTTTGAATAATTTTCAAGTAAGTAGTTCATTTTACTTTGTTATGTTCTATGTTTAATTAACAATATAATTGGGGAACCATGTATGTATCTAGTTCTTCAAGACAACTAAACTAATAAATACTTGGTGATGTGAACTCAAGTATATATTCCATTATAATAAAATAACCACTCACTCTGGGCTACTAGGGTTGAGGTTGTTACAATGTGTTTGTGTTTTCTTTTACTTAAATCAATTACTTTTAATAATCGGACATTGATATCTATTATTTTCTTTGTTCTTGATAACATAATTAGTAATTATATAAGAGAGATGTCTAGAGATATATCTAGAAATATATCTAGAGATATATCTGGAAATATATCTAGAGATATATATATAAGCATATACTGTGACATATCTCGATAGATATCTCTAGATATATATATATGTTTATATCTGGAAAGATAACTAGAGATATATCAAGAAATATATATCTAGTTAGATATATCTTGAGATATATATAGATACATAAATTTAGATATATATCTTGAGATTTATAAATCTATTGGATGGAATTAAGATAAATTGAAATAATTGGATTAATTCTTGTCACATTATCTTAAATTAAAATAACAAATTGAAGTAATTGATAATAAGATTTAAAATGTATGATCATTTAATGTTGATGTGTGGATGATCATGAAATTATATTATCCATTTTTTATGACTGGTTTATTTTAATTTATCATTTTATTATGGTTAAATTATTATTGATGGAATGTGAGTTATCCCCTCCTCTTTATTATATAAAGGACTATGTGCCCACTATTTCTTTTATGTAAACCCCCCTTATCCAATCCATTGTATCTCATCACCTGTTTGTAAGTAAAAGATTTTGTAAGTAGGGATCTCCCAGGAAAGAGGATATGGTTTGAGTCAAGGAGACGAGGTGAAACCAATCAAGGATATACATAGGATCAAAGGTGGAATTCTAAAACATGAACCAAGTAATGGTTCAAGGTGTTTTTCCCCTAGGGTAAAGGGTTAGTTTATTATTTGCTGGATAAATTAACTGACTAGAGAATCTCATGATCATGCCACGAATATTTTATTTATTTCTATTACATGGTTAATTATCTATGCCTGTGAATGTTACATGGTGACCTAATAAATAAATTAACAATCATACAAGAAGTAATAAAATATAACCAGAATATGCATAAATATTTTATGATACATAATTAATCACTTAAGTAAAATCCAATTAATATTAACAAGGCATGTAAAAAGATAAAATGGAATTTATGAAAAGGATAAAAATCCCTCAAATGAAAATATTATGTCAGTTAATACGTCCACTACTTAAGTTATAATCGACCTTATAGTTCAAAGTACTTGACTAACCCTAGTTGGGGTGTTTTCAATTATCATGGTAATTTTATATTGAAGTATTGGGTTGGCTTAACTTATTTTACATCAAGATTTGACTATCCAAGAAGTAATTGGTGTAAATAGTAGTAAATGGTTGAGTAAATATTTAAAAAATAGATTTCTGGAATGGGGAGTTCACTCAATAAATCAAGGAACTATGAGGTAATTTATTTGGAAAGTTGTGCCTACCTAAAATGCTTTTAAATAGCTTGATAGACCCAAGTATGGGTTATGAGAAATGGTATATGGATCCTTGCCCCTATAATATCTAAGTTACAAGATATTTCAAAACAGATGGTGAGGGATATTATGTTTCAAAAAATTGTGGGATATTAAGTAAATTTAATTAAATTTGAATTAGTTAATTTAATTTTTGTAATCAAAACAAGTACTAATTATCTTCAATTAATTTAAAATAATGGAAAATCAAGTGACTCTGAAAATGTCACTATATTACTTATAAGATAAGGATAACCATATCACCAGTGAAAATTTCTAGGAATGGTATAGAAACTTATGCGTTATACTACTCCATGAAAGGAGATTATACAAACTGGAAACCCAACTTCCTGAGTCGCTTTCTAAATATTCTAGTGAAGAAGAAGTATCTATTTATTTGAAGCATATAGATTACACTATGGATGTCTATTGTTCTATGTTATACTCCAATTCCAATGAAATTTTAAAACAATATAAGTAAATTGATTCATATAACATTGTTTCTCTCCTTAAAGATCACTATCAAGAGAAGATGAGATTTAAAATATATGAGATCTCTAATGAATTATTCACATGAGAATTTAGATATTAGATTCAAACTAGGTAACATGTATTCAATATGATTGACTATATTTAGTTCCTAGACATCTTGGGTTTTAAGATCCCTGATGATTCGTGCACAGATCTCATTTTTTTCCACTACCCAAAAACTTATCTAGTTTTATTGTGAATTGTCATATAATAAATAGCAAGAAGTATCTATCAAAACTTCTTAATCTTATCCTTAAAGTTATAAATACATGGGGTGTAACAAACCTACTGTTCTTATGGTGAATAAGAAGAATAGTGATAAGGTAAAGGGGTCGAATACTTATTCCAAGTCCAGGGATCTGAAACATTGTCCCTTTAAGAAGAAGAAGATATATAGGTAAAGAGCCTGCAGGGCACGGGTGAGTTGGTTCAAGGCTGTGGTGTCCTGACCACAAGGTTCTTGGTTTGAGTCCTCATAAGGAAAAGTACACTATATGCCAGCGATCCTCTCATGGGCCCCTCTACCCCGTTGGGAACTGGCCTAAGCCCAAGGGTTGGCCACCTTGGGCCTCACTGGGGACGTGCGGCGCACAGGTAGGCAGGTCAGCCCAATAACTCGTTACCCATCAACATGTTGTGCCGCTTTGGTGGTGGCATAGTGGTGCAAGGTCGAGGGCCATAACAATGGTGTTCGGTGAGGTCTCGGGTTTGATTCCTGGGAGCCCTCTCTTTGGGGAATTTACGCCTCCCATGTACCACTCGTCTTGCTGGGTCACCCGGTGTCTCATCGGGTGGGTAGAATGGGTGCACTTCACCTATCTAATGGATTTTTGTGTTGAACCATCGTCGTTCAAGGTGTTACCCCATGGGACGCAATGTCTTCTCATCTGGAAATGACTTCTTCCCCACTGGGGCTTCTCTGGAATACCTCTTCGTGGGGAGGGAGTTCTCGAGTGTGGAGGGTTCAAAAAGGCCACTCTTGGGGATTCCCTTTTAAATTTTATATAGGTAAAGAAAGTAACAGTATGTGTTATGTTTTACATGTGGTAAGAAGGTCCATTGAAAGATAAAATACACCCAACCAAAGAAGAAAGGGGGATTGTTAGGTTCATTCATTATTGAGTAAACCATATATTGGAAATTGATTATGAGAAAATTATGCCCGACTCACATAACACCATGTTATGGCATCACCATCTTGGTCATGTAAACAAGAAATGTTTATTAAAGATCTTTCAACATGGTTACTTACACTCTTTTTATATTAATACACTTTAAAGATGTCATGATTGATTACAACTTAAGATGACCAAACCACTATTCAGTGGTTAAGGTAAAAGGGCCACAGATCTTCTAGAATTCATATACACCGATGTGTGTGGTCCTTTTCAAGTAGAAGCTAAAGGTTTATTCCCAAACATTATTACTTTTACTGATTAATTGAGTGGGTATATCTATATATACTTAATGAGGGATAAATATAAATCCTCAGAGAAGTTCAAATATTTCAAGAATGGGTTTCAGAATTATTTTAGTAAGAAGATGAAGAATATATAATCAGGTCGATATGGTGAATATCTTAACCAATACTCCATTGAATTTATATGGAAGAATGGGATTTTATATAAACTCACTCAACCTTATACACCATATTGGAATGGTTTTACTGAAAGGATGAATCATACCTATTTGGACATGGTAAGGTCAACTATGAGTCACACAAGACTTCTATTATCCTTTTGGAGATATGCATTACAGACATAATTATACTGATTGAACTGAGTACAAACTAAGAAATAAAATGATATTCCCTTAGAGTTATAGAGTTGAAAGAAACCTATTTTGTCACATGTTCATGTGTGGGGATGCATGGAGTTTTTTATGGAAAGTTCAAGCAACAAACTAGCACCCTCAGGCGTGAAGTGTATCTTTTTTATGGTATTCTAAGAAAACTAAGTGATACTACTTATAAAACCCATTGGAAAAGAAATTAATTATTGAAATATAGGGTGTATTTCTTTATAACGATAACATTATCAGGGAGGATAATGGGAGAAATATATACTTCAATGAATTTTATGCTCAAGATACACAAGAGTTGGTACAGGAACTGATTCCATAGGTCCCCATGGATGATGTTGTTCTTAAATCACAAGTGTTTCATAGGATTGCCGGAGAGGTAAGATAACTAAAGAGATGTGTTTTTATAGTCACTGAAGATGGTGACTCATTATTTTTTAATGATAATTACCATATCTCCTTTAAGAAGGCAATATAAAGCTCAAAATCTATAAGATGGAAATAATCCATGAATTCTGAGATGGATTCCATGTATGAAAACCATGTTTGGGTTTTGATCAATCCTCTCATTGATTTAAAACCTGTTGGGTGTAAATGGGTATTCAAGAAAAATCTAGGAATGTAAGGTAAATTAAATACCTACAAAGAATGGATTTTTATAAAGGGTTAAGAAAACATTAAGGAATTTATTATGACAACCTTATCCCCAGTTTCCATGTTTAAATCTATAAAAAATCATAGAATCTTACCATGACTATTATATTTTTAAAATGGAAGAAAAAACTACATTTCTTAATGGGAACCTTCAAGGGGATATTTATATGAAAAAACCAAAAGGTATTGTGACTCCAAACAATACCAAAAAGGTATGAAATTTTCAGAGACCTGTCTATGGATTAAACAAGAATCTAGGTCATGGAATATTGGGTTTGAATAATACAAAAAATATTTTTGTTTAATTAAGAATGAAGGTTATCCATGTATTTAAAAATAGTTTATTGGTAGTATAGTTGTTTTCATAGTGGTATGTGTTGATGAAATATTACTAATTGGAAACAATATACCATCCTTAAAAGAGGTTAAGGAATAGTTAAGAAAGTGATTTGATATGAAGGAATTTTTTGAAGCATCCTACATTCTAGGGATCAAGATCATGCATGATAGATCTAAGAGGCCACTCGGACTAATTCAAGGTACATCCATTGAACAGATACTGAAGAGGTTCAATATGGAACAATATAAGAGGGGATTGGTTTTAGTGTCACATAGTACACATCATTCAAATAAAATTTGTCCTCATACATATGAGGAAATAGAAATAATGAGTAAGATCCCATACACTTTAGTGATAGGATCTATCATGTATGTAATGTTATGTATAAGGATTTTTGATTCCTATGTTGTGATAATGGTAGGTAGATATCAAGAAGATTTAGGTGAAAAAAATTGGAATTCTATTAAGACTATCCATAAGTATATGAGGAAAACTAAGGATATATTTCTAGTGTATGTAGAAGATGGAGAGAAAGTAATCAAGGGTTATATAGATGCTAGTTTTTAAATAGATCAAAATGATATGAAGTCGTGGTAAGGATATATATTTCTTCTCAATGGAGGAGCTATGAGCTAGAGGAGTTCTAAGTAGTCAGTTTTTATCGATACTACAGTGGAGTCTAAGTATATTTCACCTTTTGATACATCCACGGAAGCAATATGGATTCAAAACTTTTTCTAAGAGATTTATGTGGTGCCTAGTATTAAAACCTGATCATAGTTTACTATAATAACACTATAGTGGTGGATCTCTCTAAAGAACCAAGGTCACACCAAAGACAAAGAACATACGTCTAAAGTTTCATCTATTGAGGTATTTTTCACAATGAGGTGATGTTATATTTAGTATATTATCCATAGATAAAAATTTTGCAAACAACTTAACAAAGGATTTATATTATCAGAAGCATGAGTTTCATGTGAGATCTATTAGACTAAAAGCTATTGTCAGTTGGCTCTAGTTTAAATGGGAATCTATTGGAGTTGGTTCCCTATAACCAAATTGTTTAGTACTTGATTTCATGATTTTTCATTATTAATTATGTATTCTTATCACTCTATTTTTGTTTCTCTGTATGACATTTTTATGTGATAATTTCCTAAGAATATATATTATACTAAATTGTTAAAGTAGTTCCCTGTTGAAATGAGAACCTAGAGTTTCCATGACATTATTCGTGGATATTATTCTATGGTTGGATGATATTATCTAATGGTACATATAAAATACAAGATATTGGGGGTATGTGGCTCATAATACATTGATACACCTTATTATAGTGTTCTCCCTTGGTAATATCCAAGATAAGAGGTTATGATAATAGGATCGTTAATAGGAAATCCATATTTCTATGTGTCATTGGATGTTCCAAAACTACGAATGTGTGTATTAATCCTTAGACATTAATATTATAATTGTAAAGACCCGTAAAATTCAAGGGAAATTTTTTTTTCTTAATTTTCTTTGGAATTTTACAAGAACGCGGTTTCTGACGGCACCTGATTCTGAGGCCCGGTGTGCCTGGAATCAATTTCCGAAGTTTGGCTTGGCTACGTTCAGTGAACTAACGAGCGGGAATTTATAACTTTTGAACCGGTGCTCGGAATTGAAATCTGATGGCACCGATGAACTCGCAACGCCGGTAATCGCTTAAGGGAACCTTTATCGTAGTTGCGTTTGTGCGGGAGAAGAAGTTAATTAATGGGGTTTATTTTAAAAAGTAAATAAAATTGTTAAATCAATTTTATTTATTTTTCAAGGTGGTTAGTTTCTCCCATGGGAAGTTGGTGGTGGGGCCCACATCCACCCAACTTCCCATGTGCGGATAATTAAAAGGGTGGGGCCCACACGAACCCCCCACCTTTTCAATTTTTCCCTAACTCCCTAACCCCTCTTAACCCCTCACATTCCTAACTCCCCATTAACTCACCTTCATTAATATTTGACAACTTGTTGTAATTAATTTGGTGAGTTACATGTAATTTTTTGAAATTCAAACAATTGAATTTCAAATGCTTTGTTGTGTTAATAAAATAAGTATAGAACTTATTTTATTAGGGGTGGGTGTTGGGTTGTTTGAGAGCTTTTTGGAGAAAAAGCTAAGGAACACCTTCTTCCTCAATGAAGAATGCAAAGAACATCGTTCTTCAATGAAGAACTTCTCCGCCGAAGAACACGGTTCTTCCGTGACGCCGTATCCGAGACGTGACGTTCTTCTTCCGCGACGTCTCTTCCACGACAGTTTTCTGTGATGAAATCGCTGTCAACGACTTCGAATCCTCGCTTCGCGACGTCGACGTTCTTTCCCCGCGACGCCCGACCTCCGCGATGCTCGTCTTCCGTGGGTCGTTGACGAACACCGTTCCTGAACCGAGGTAGGGGATTATTGTTATTTTATTAAATTATTTCCGTTCTTGATTCTAGCATGTCGAACTTCGTGGTTAATCGACTAAATTTTATCGTTTAACGAGAGGGGGTCGGACCGCACAAACATGGCCTAACCCCCTCCTATGTTCATGATTGTTTCTTTGTGAATAGAACAGGATGGCGTAGCGTCGTCGCACTATACGAGAATCGCTCGGCAAGTATTACGTGACGCTGTCGCGCCACGCCGAGAAGTCGAACAAGAACGCAACGCCGTCGCGTCGCGTCGAAGGAAACGGAAGACGCTGCGGCCGAAGCGAGGTCGCGGCGGAGGGGCGCGATGTCGTCGCACCGCGCCGGACGACAAGGGCCGCGGCCGGTTCCAGGCCGCGGTGGAGCAAGGTGACCGGCGTCCGGACCGGGCCGCCGGTTTCGGCGAGGAAGGGGATCGGTCGTCGCCGGTCCCGTGGAGGCCGGAACCGGACTACCAGGGCGGGCAGGCCGGACCGGTGAGCAACTGGGGGTTCAAACCCCCGGCCGGCTGGCCAAAACGGCTCCCCTTAATTGCGGGGGGTCGCGGTTACACAGGGGGGCAGGCGCCCCCCCCCCCCCCCCCCCCCACTTCGTTGAAACGGCTCGGCCAAAGGCCGAGCCAGACAACGCGTTGAGCGCGCTGTCCCTAGCCAGACTGGCGCCCGGCCAGTCTGTCAGGCCGGTCTGACCCGGTCCGGGGTGGGTCGACTCGGTTCGGACCAACCGGAGGGTCTCGGGCCGGGTCGGTCCGGGCCCGAAACCCCCGTTATCAGACTGTTTAAGTTCAAATGCCATAACTCGGGCTACGGACCTCCAAACGACACGCCGTCAATGGTGATGTGATCCTTGGATTGAGGCGGTTGTTTTGGTATATCGCACTCAAGGTTTCGGAATACTTTGAATTCATCCGGGTTGGTTCATTCACGAAACCAACCGGGCCCTCGGAGCGGAAACGCTCATATCTTGAGCTACGGACATCTGAATGACGTACCGTAAACTTTGTTGAATTCCTCTTAGTGAGACGGATCTTTTGGCACACTCCGCCCGAGGTTTGGATGCAGGTGGAGTACGATTGGGTTGGTTTTTCCTTAAAAACCAAATGGGCCCCTGGGACGAAAAAGCTAATAACTCTCAGACCGGGCATCCGATCGACGCGCCATCTGCGACGTAGAGTTCCTGTTGACGATACATAACTTTTGGATACATCAACTCTGGTCTATGTGACAGTTGATGTATCAGCCTCTCGGCTCGTGGAGCGGACCCTCCCAAACAAGCTTGCTGTGTGCGGGAACCCTAGAGTTGGTTGCGACTGCTACTGTGTCTGTGACGACGACTGTGCAGATATCCTCAGTGGATTCGAAGACGACGACTACCGCACTCAGCGATCCTATGTGGATCAGTGTTATCGATCCTGTGTGGGTCTGATCCTATGTGGGTCAGCGCTCAGCAGTTCTCTGTGAGCCAGCGCCTACAGATCCTGTGTGGGTCCGATCCTGTGTGGGTCTTTGCGGGGGTTAGTTTCCTACCGATCCTGTGTGGGTCTTTGCGGGGGTTAGTACCTATCGATCCTTTGTGGGTCTGACGACTTAGATGGATCAGTGATCATCTCTATCGTCTTTCGAAGAAGTATACCTGTGTGAGCTGAAACCTGTTTACTTTCCTGTGTGGATTGTGTTGTGCTATCCTGTGCGGATTACATTTTTCTTTCCTATGTGGAATACGTATACTTTCCTGTGTGGACTGAGTTGTACTTGGGCTCAGAGGTTGGAGCGTAATAGAATTGATGACTTAGGTATATGTATGGGCATATACCTAAGCAGTGTCGATTGTTACTTTGTGATTGTATCTTTCCTTTGTGGTTTATCCTTTGTGGATTTTGGGAGACCTTCAGGGGTCTCGGGATCCCTACTGAGTAGCTTATACTCACCCCTGCACGGGATATGCCCGCACTACGTTGTGTTGGTTACAGACGATGGACAGCGTTGATCGTGGTTGAGGCTTGCAGAGCAGGATGGTACCTGGAGGTGGACCACTGGGTGGAACGTACTCAGAGTGGACGGCGGGACCCGAGGAGCAGTGGAGCTATCTGTACCCACCCTTCAGGTGGGATTTCTAGTGGGCAGCTCGGCGTAGCAGCTTTTACTTTTCAGTTGTTGTTTTCCCTTTCGAGTTGTACTTTACTTTCAGTTTGAGTTTGTATACTGGCCCATTTACTTTTCCACACTTACTATTGTACCAGCTTTTTACTTAGTGTTTACTTTTCCGCTTGCTTACTCTGAGGTGCTTGTTTACTTTACAAAGGCAATGCCTTACCTTTTTACCGGGATTTACGCCTTGGTGCTAGTCGCCAGCCCCTGGCCTATGGAAGGCGGGCTTGGGGTAGTCACGGCACGGGCCCCGAGGATGGGTCGTGACAAATTGGTATCAGAGGAGTTCGGTTCTACCGCAAACTCTGATCTTTTCTATGTGAAGAAATAGTGTTTAGCGTATTGAGTGTGGTTATCAGTCCAGGGAGTCCAGTGTTGGTGCGGTGGCTGACGTATCCGTACACCAAGACCCTGACTTCTGATTTCTGACTTAATGCACGAAAACATTGATTGCCTGTATGTTTCAAGTTTTCTTTGTGATTACTTTGTATCAGCTCACCATGTATAGTGTTCTGACCGTGGTGCACCTGTTTCCTTTTCAGGATGGCCCCACAACGGCAGCCAGCTAGGGTTCCGAGAGTCGAGCATGACGACAGCCCACCGAGTGACGAGGCCTCGGTGCAGGGCCCTTTGTCAGCAGTGGCACCAGCGGTAGCCCTACCCGCCGAGCCACCGATGCTTCCAGCACCAGCCGCTGACGATGCACGTCACCTCAGCGCACTGCATGAGTTCCAGTGCGAGCGACCACCCAGGTTCTGTGGGGAGATGGACCCCTAGGCAGCCGAGGACTGGCTGGAGGCAGTGGTACGTGTGTTTCAGCTAGTGAGGACACCAGCAGACCTCATGGTGATCCTCGCTGCGAGCCTACTGCACGCAGCAGCGGGCCGATGGTGGAGCTTGATCCTCCAGGTGCATGATGAGGCATCTCTACTTTGGTCAGACTTTGAGAGCCTCTTCCGCTCAGAGTTTGTCCCAGCCACCCTCTGTGCGGTGCGCATTCAGGAGCTTCTTCAGCTGCGGCAGGGCAGCATGACGGTCGCCCTGTACTCGGCGAGATTTACTGATCTCTAATGTTACTCAACCGACATGGTACGGGACCCATTCTTCCGGGCCCGGACCTTTGACCAGGGATTGAGACATGAGATCAGGGCATCGCTGATCTCCCTCAGCATTCCAACTCAGACAGGAGTACTGGAGCAGGCCCTTTTGATCGAGAGTTTTTCTTGCTGAGTCTACACCAGCACCGAGACCCACCGCAGGGTGGCACATAGCAGAGTCTTCTGCAGTAGGCAATCGACGGATGACTCTGGGGTCTAGGCAGACCAGACCCTCAGGCAGACGACCTCAGGACACTGGCTTAGCAGTGCGGGGCACACATCGCAGAGCCAGTCTTTCGAGAGGTAGACAGTGCTACTTGTGCGGTGGGCAGGGCCACATGGCTCGTGACTGCCCGACTCGCCGTGCCGAGGAGCAGCAGATGGTTGAGGGACCACTGAGGCAGAGGCAGAGAGTCGACCGTGGCGGTCCGCAGGGAGGAGTCGGACGAGGCAGAGGAGCTGGCCGAGCAGCAGGTGGTGGGCGACGCTTTGAGGCTCTACCACCACCACCACCAGGAGGTCCACCCCGACCACAGGGAGCTGGCGGGAAGAGACAGGCACAGCTCCAGGCAGTATAGGCCTACGACCACGGAGCGCCAGAGATGATTCGAGGTACTATTTGTGTCTACTCCACCCTTTCTGCAGTACTTATAGACACAGGAGCAAGTCACTCTTTCATAGCCGCTGCCCTTGTTCGGAGCTCGGAGAGTCCGACAGAGCTGTTGGCTCGATCCTTACGGCTAGAGACTTCTACGGGAGTAGACTCAACGATTACGCACTGGTGCCGGCAGTGTGAGCTTACTATAGGAGGCGAGATCTTCGGCTAGGATCTTCTTGTAGCGGCGTCGAGGCCTTACGACGTCATCTTGGGCATGGATTGGTTGTCTACGGTCCATGCACAGATTGACTGTTTTAGGCACAAGGTGCGATGTGTACGCACCGACGGGAGTAGGTTCACCTTCACCGGAGATAAGGGAGCCTTTGCAGCATAGGATGGACTCTCGTAGAGGAGATTACAGCCCATCACTCATCAGTTGTCTAGCCTCATCCTAGGAGCAGTTGACGTGCGGAGTCCTGGTTTTCCTGCAGTGGTGGATCAGTTTGCGGACGTTTTTCCCGACGACGTTCCAGGGTTACCTCCTCGCAGAGAGGTAGACTTTTATATTGACATGTACCCCGGGAGATCCCCGATATCGACTCCAGCATATTGGATGGCCCCCGCCGAGCTTCGAGAGCTACGGTTATAGTTGGAGGACTTGCAGGGCAAGGGGTTCATCCGACCCAGTGTTTCACCCTGGGCTTCCCCAATATTGTTCGCCAAGAAGGCGGACGGTAGCTTGCGACTTTGTGTCGACTATCGTCACCTAAACCAGGTGACAATGAGGAAAAAGTATCCGCTACCAAGGATTGATGACCTCTTTGATCAGCTCAAGGGAGCACGGTGGTTCTCGAAGATAGACCTCAGGTCAGGCTATCATCAGCTCAGAGTTCGAGATGAGGACGTACAGAAGACGGCCTTCAGATGTTGGTATGGCCACTATGAGTTCTTGGTTATGCCCTTCGGCATAACCAATTCTCTAGCAGTGTTTATGGCCCTCATTAACAGGATATTTTAGCCATACCTCGATCGATTTGTCATGGTCTTCATCGAAGAAATTTTGATTTACTCGACGACTAAGGAGGAGCACGCCTACCACTTACGGGGTGTACTAGACACACTCCGAGAGCACCAGCTTTATGGTAAGCTCTCGAAGTCCCAGTTCTAGATACGTGAGGTCCACTTCTTGGGACACGTCATCTCTGAGGTGGGAGTTGCAGTGGATCCTACGAAGATCGAGCCAGTGTTAGCTTGGGAGCCACCCAAGAGCGTGACGGAGGTGCGGAGTTTCTTGGGACTAGCTGGATACTACCGGAGATTCGTGCCAGACTTCTCCAGAGTTGCGGCACCACTCTCATTTTTGACAAAGAAGGGGAAACCCTTCGTATGGTCAGACAGATGTCAGCAGAGCTTCTAGGAGCTGAGACAGAGATTGACTAGCTCACCTATCTTGAGGTTTCCTGAGGAGGGAGTAGGGTACGTAGTCTACTGTGATGCATCAGGGACCGGAATCGGTTGTGTCCTGATGCAGGAGCGGGTAGTGATTGCCTATGGATCACGACAGTTGAGGCCACATGAGCAGAACTACATTACCCATGACCTGGAGTTAGCAGCAGTGGTCTTCTCTCTGAAGACATGGCGGCACTATCTGATGGGCGAGCGCTTTACAGTCTATTCTGACCATCAGAGTCTCAGATACATCTTCTCTCAAAAGGATCTGAATCTGAGACAGCGGCGATGGATCGAGTTCCTCCAAGAGTATGACTTTGAGATAGTCTATACTCCTGGGAAGGGGAATGTAGTAGCCGATGCTCTCAGTAGGAGGACGGGCATTCAGCTACTTGAGGAGGCGACAGAGTAGCTAGCCTCTTTGCAGATATCCTTCATGGATAGAGATGTAGCATCCTTCCTTCAGTCTCTCACAGTCACTCCTCCACTTCTACAGTAGGTCAGAGAGGCACAGCGTGGGGACGCTGACTATGAGACGCGGCATGCACAGATATCTTCAGGACAGGCACCTGATGGTTTCTCCTTTGGAGCAGAGCATGACATCCTTTTCAGAGGACGTACCATGGTACCAGTTGCTTTACGGGAGGAGGTGCTGAGAGAGTTTCACACTTCTCCCTTGAAGGTACATCCCGGAGTGGCGAAGATGTACCAAGATCTCAGACGACATCACTGGTGGCCGGGCATGAAGAAGGTTGTGGTAGAGTTCGTTTCTTGATGCCTCACCTGCCAGCAGGTGAAGGCATAGCATCAGGTACCAGCTGGCTTGGTACAGCCCTTGGAGGTCCCGGAGTGGAAGTGGGACGAGATGTCTATGGACTTCGTGACTGGACTTCCACGCACATCCAGAGGTCACGACTCCATTTAGGTGATTGTCGACCGACTCACCAAGTCGTCTCACTTATTACCCATCCGAGAGAAGGGATAAGTGGAGAGCTTGGGACGTCTTTACGTTCAGGAGATTGTTCGGCATCACAGTGTGCCATCATCTATCGTCTCCGATCGAGATTCTCGCTTTACTTCCCAGCTATGGAAGGGATTACAGGAGGCGTTTGGGACGCATCTACGTCTGAGCATAGCCTTTTACCCTCAGACGGATGGTCAGACGGGGAGGACCATTCAGACTCTCGAGGACATGCTCCGCGCATGTGTCCTCGACTTTGGTCGTAGCTGGGAGGACCACCTACCCTTGGTGGAGTTTGCATACAACAACATCTACCACTCCACCATCGGGATGGCACCGTACGAGGCATTGTACGGCCGACCTTGTATATCTCCTTTGTACTGGACAGACCCAGGGGAATCAGCACTTGTGGGACCGGAGATGGTCCAGGCCACAACAGAGAAGGTCCAGGTCATCCAGGAGCGGATGAGGAAAGCTCAGAGCCGGCAGAAGTCATACACTGACAGGAGGCGGAGGCCACTAGACTTCGATGATGGCGACCACGTCTTCTTGTGTGTCTCACCTCGATGTGGATTACGGAGATTTGGCCGAGGCGGCAAGTTATCTTCTCACTTCATCGGACCCTTCCAGGTCCTCAACAGGATTGGCGAGGTGGCTTATCGCCTGGCTCTACCACCTCAGTTGCATCGGGTGCACGACGTCTTCCATGTATCTCAGCTGAGGAGATACGTGCACGACCCGACACACATCATTGACCATGGGGAGCTTAACGTTGACGATGGGGCGACTTTTATGGAGGTCCCGGTGGAGATCGAGGATCGACAGGTGAGGGTCCTATGTGGATGGTCGATTCCTCTAGTGCGCATCAGATGGCAGCACGAGAACCTTCAAGAGGGCACTTGGGAGCGGGAGGCTCAGATGTGTATTCAGTACACTCATTTCTTTCCCTAGTTTTGATGTATCTTTACGGGGACGTAAAGCCCTAAGGTGGGAGTAATGTAAAGACCCGTAAAATTCAAGGGAAATTTTTTTTTCTTAATTTTCTTTGGAATTTTACAAGAACGCGGTTTCTGACAGCACTTGATTCTGAGGCCCAGTGTGCCCGGAATCAATTTCCGAAGTTTGGCTCGGGTACGTTCAGTGAACGAATGAGCGGGAATTTCTAACTTTTGAACCGGTGCTCGGAATTGAAATCTGATGGCACTGATGAACTCGCAACTCCGGTAATCGCTTAAGGGAACCTTTACCGTAGTTGCGTTTGTGCGGGAGAAGAAGTTAATTAATGGGGTTTATTTTAAAAAGTAAATAAAATTGTTAAATCAATTTTATTTCTTTTTCAAGGTGGTTAGTTTCTCCCATGGGAAGTTGGTGGTGGGGCCCACATCCACCCAACTTCCCATGTGTGGATAATTAAAAGGGTGGGTCCCACATGAACCCCCCACCTTTTCAATTTTTCCCTAACTCCCTAACCCCTCTTAACCCCTCACATTCCTAACTCCCCATTATCTCACCTTCATTAATATTTGACAACTTGTTGTAATTAATTTGGTGAGTTACATGTAATTTTTTGAAATTCAAACAATTGAATTTCAAAAGCTTTGTTGTGTTAATAAAATAAGTATAGAACTTATTTTATTAGGGGTTGGTGTTGGGTTGTTTGAGAGCTTTTTGGAGAAAAAGATAAGGAACACCTTCTTCCTCAATGAAGAACGTGAAGAACACCGTTCTTCAACGAAGAACTTCTCCGCCGAAGAACACGGTTCTTCCGTGACGCCGTATCTGCGACGCGACGTTCTTCTTCCGTGACGTCTCTTCCGCGACGGTTTTCCATGACGAAATCGCCATCAACGACTTCGAATCCTCGCTTCGCGACGTAAACGTTCTTTCCCCGCGACGCCCGACCTCCGCGACGCCCGACCTCCGCGACGCTCATCTTCCGCGGGTCGTTGACGAACACCGTTCCTGAACCGACTTAGGGGATTATTGTTATTTTATTAAATTATTTCCGTTCTTGATTCTATCATGTCGAACTTCATGGTTAATCGACTAAATGTTATCGTTTAACGAGAGGGGGCCGGACCGCACAAACACGGCCTAACCCCCTCCTATGTTCATGATTGTTTCTTTGTGAATGGAACGGGATGGCGTGGTGTTGTCGCACCACGCAAGAATCGCTCGTCAAGTATTACGCGACGCCGTCGCGCCACGCCGAGAAGTCGAACAAGAACGCGACGCCGTTGCGCCGCGTCGAAGGAAACCAAAGACGCGGCGGCCGGAGCGGGGCCGCGGCGGAGGGGCACGGTGTCGTCGCACCGCGCCGGACGACAAGGGCCGCGGTGGAGCAAGGTGACCGTCGGCCGGACCAGGCCTCCGGTGTCGGCGAGGAAGGGGACCAGCCGTCGCCGGTCTCGTGGAGGCCGGAACCGGCCGGCCAGGGCGGGCGAGCCGGCCGGACGGGTGTGCAACCGGGAGTTCAAACCCCCGGCTGGCTGGCCAAAATGGCCCCCCTTAATTGCAGGGGGCTGCTGTTACACAGGGGGGAAGCCCCCCCCCCCCCCCCCTTCGCCGAAACGGCTCGGCCAAAGGCCGGGCCGTGCCCAGCCGGGCCAACCCGATATGCTGGACCACTGGGTGGAACGTACTCGGAGCGGACGGCGGGACCTGAGGAGCAGTGGAGCTATCTGTACCCACCCTTCAGGTGTGATTTCTAGTGGGCAGCTCGGCGTAGCAGCTTTTACTTTTCAGTTGTTGTTTTCCCTTTCGAGTTGTACTTTACTTTCAGTTTGAGTTTGTATACTGGCCCATTTACTTTTCCGCACTTACTGTTGTACTATCTTTTTACTTAGTGTTTACTTTTCCACTTTCTTACTTTGAGGTGCTTTTTTACTTTACAAAGGCAATGCCTTCCCTTTTTACTGGGATTTATGCCTTGGTGCTAGTCGCCATCCCCTGGCCTATGGAAGGCGGGCTTGGGGTAGTCACGGCACGGGCCCCGAGGACGGGTCGTGACAATCATTAAAGGATATCATGACTCGTGTAATTTGATGTATTGATAAAAAATTTGATGACATATGTTCATGGGGAAGTAGGGTATGTTGGTTTCATCGTGAATGATATAGCATTAGTGGATAATACGAGAAAGGATTTATCCATTTTGTCCTTTGATGAAAGAAAATATCTTAGGCCCCTTGATAGGAATGGAACCGCCTAAATAAATCCATGGTCATGGTGTTTTAAGATCATGTTAATTTCTGGAAAGTCTAAGAAATATACATCAAGTGTATAGGTTGATGGAACTGATGTGCAACCTACTTAATTTGAAATATTGTGATAAAAGGATTATATTAAATGATAAATGTTCATAGGAGGTTGGATGTCATTGTAATGTAAAATTCTTTCTCTATGGATTCCCAAGAATGTTGCTAGATTCTAGCCTTGGAATTTAGGTGGTTATACCTAATTCAATTAAGAAATGGTACTGTAGGGTCACACACTAAGTGTGTCCACATTATCATTTAAATTCATGTAATAAATTTAATATGTTATAATAAATAATACTAATTTAGGCTTTTTTGATCTCTATAATTTTATCACAATTTATTCAAAATAATAAATTGAGTTAAATTATAATAACATATATTAGTTTTCAATTTTGAAAAACGTAATATTTATTATTTTTATCATAGAATAATGCAGTGACATTTATTTAATTAAACTTCCAATATTTAAGGATCAGTAAATGTCGATGAGGGAGAGAGAACTGGGTTTAATGGTTTGAATAATAAAAATGATATTTATTTATATTCTTATAGTGTTCCTCATGTAAATTGATTAATAATATTGTTAATATTATTAATTAACATGGGTTCATAATTAATTTACGAGCAAATATCGAATTACCTCAACTTGAAATTCTTCTTTTGTTGATGATCTGATGGAATAAAATTCATTACACCATGGTTTCACTATATGATTCAAGTAAAAAATCCATCTAGAAGTGATCCAAACATGCACCATAATCTCTTATCAACACCGTAGAACTATTGGGTGTTATTACAACTAATTTTAATTATTTGTGTTTTTTTGTGGTTGATCATGTTAATTTTCTTCTTGAATAGGGGGAACTCTTAGTGCTCTCTCAAAGTAATTTGAGAAGGAGAACAGATAGATCTCTAGTTCTTGAATTACAAGTTAATATCCTCTTCCTTAAGTTATGGATTATTAATTTATTCCATTAATCTACTATTTTTATTGGATATGATCCCATGATCATGTAAAGTAATGATTACAAGTTATTTAAGACTAAAATATGAGTTGGTCATACCTTCAAAGGATGTTTCTGTTATACCTAGAACCTAAAATGTAAATAATAAACAAGAATAAATCCATTTCTCTAACATTTAGAATAATCATTTCCATTTCCACACACACACACACTCAACCACACACAAATTCTAGTTTATTTTTTCACATTGACGATGGTACTTCATGACCATGCTTCGTCCCCCTTTTGTCAGTGGTGCTTCACGACCATACACTGTACCAATATACAAACACCAACCTAATTATTCAAAATTACGTGCCAAATCATCTCAAATAAGACAATTATTTCATGGAAAATATTTTATCAAATATATTTCTTACGTTAAAATCATTTTATAATTTTAAAACCATCGTTTTAAAATTATAATAAAATGGGGGTTTCCAAAAGCTATCTAATTTTTACATATTCCAAAGCATAATTACAATGTGTTTTTCTAAAATAAATCACACAATGTTTTTATGGAAAATCCAAGAAAAATATTTAAACAAAATCAAGCCTTCAATTTTGAGTTCAACTGAAGATGAGAGAAAATCCACCTACCTCTTAACTAATGATGGAAATTAAGAACATCTCTAAAAACTTCTAGATTCAGCCTTGAATATTATTGCCTTCAATAGATTCAGAAATATTTCATCAAGATTCACAACATATAATATAGATCTATTCATGGTAGAATAGATCTAATAATTTGTGCATGATAAGATGAGCGGATCTAAAGAAAAATATAGTAAATGGGGACTTAGCGATAAATATATATCTCCAATGCACTTTGATTTTCTAAAAGATGACTTAGAATAAAAGAGAATTACCAAGGGATCCTAGGGATGAATAGAAGTGTGATCCTCTATAAGAATAGTGGAAAATGAGGTTTTGGGGGTCTTAAATAGGGTTAAAATCTAATTTTTGGATCACTAATTTCATGTCAAACTGTTAGCCAACATGGTTAGTCAAACTGTCTACCAACCATGCATATGGTAATGCCTTCCAAATAGATATCCCCATAGTTATGCCTCAGGGTTGGCTAACATGGTTTGGAAAACTATGAACCAACCTTTTTTCCCATAATTACCTCTTTCATAGTTTCTCTTAGGTATTTAAACATTTTTTTCAAATCGTGTGCCTAGCTAGTGATTCCCGATCTCACTTTCACTATTTCCTAGAGATATTATATGATTTCTACTAACTATGATAAAATTTTAAACCTCCAAAAACACTTCCAAAACACTCTAAAAATGTTCAAAAACTCATAAAACATAAATCAAGCATTATATAAACTCAAAATATAGAATACAATGCTCACGTACCAAAAACTGGGGGGTTAAATTCTCCCCGCCATTGGTCTTCTAGTCCTTAGAAATAGATTCTTGTGTTGTTTTGGAATATATCATGCCACTACTCCATAATTTCTTTTTCACATTCACATTTCTCATCCTATATATAACCATGTTTTCATAAAACCCATAAAAAGCTAATTCTTTTCCCATTCAAGAGATTCTCTTACCTATCAATAATTTGTATCTGTGCATGAATCAATGTATCATTTGGCTCAAGATCAACATGATGCCATCATATGACATGGTTAGGATGAAGATGGTACTTCTTCAATTGAGATACATGAAACACATTGTGCATAGAACTGAACATTGTTTTTAATCCAACCAATAAGCTACATCTCCAACTCGTTCAAGTATCTCAAAAGGGTTAATATACCAAGAAGAAAACTTGACTTTATTAAAAAAAACAATGATGACCTATCCATGGATATATTCTTAAGAAAACATGATTGTCCACCAAAAATGGTAAAAGTCATCGATAATGATTTTCATACGATTTATGATGACTCTGAGCTATCACCATTCTATTTTCGATCATCTAAATCTTCTATGTTGTCTGATACACAAGGCTAAGTCTGATAAGTGAAGTCTCAGCTACTCCAAACCAACAAAGTGGAGAGATTTTAAATATCCATATTTATCATGGCATGATAAATGTTATTGTATGAGAACTACACTAATATTATATGATCCTCCCATGAGCCACCAAAATCCATCACATAAACTCTAATAATGTCTTCCAACTTTTGAATTTCCTGTTAGAATTTTCCAACCATTTGAAGATGATAAAATATTATCACAGTTAGCTAACTACTGGGGAATTGTTATAATGACTTAAAAAAATGGGATTTAAACCCGGGGTCTCAATTAGACACAATTAGAACTATTATATTTCATATCTCTATAAATTCTTGAATATTTATTTTTTATAATTCTTCCTCCATATTGGTTTCATGAATTAGGATGAAGTGAACTGACTTTGTGATCCAATCCATGATCACCCATAGGGAATCTTTTTTATGAACCATTTTTGGTAGACCTATGAAAAAATAAATAGTTATATACTCCCATTCTCATATGGGAATAGGAAAAAAAATGTAACATACCACCTGGTCATTGGTTCTCCACATTAGCCTACTAAAATGTGAGGCATCTTGAGACAAAATATGCTAATTTCCTCTTCATTTCAACCTACCAAAACTATGATCCCAATGACTTGAACATTTTATGAATACCATGACAAAAATAACACTTAGAATGGTGGTAGGCATTAATAAGTTTTTCTAAAAAAGTTATAGTCACCACAATATGATCTCTAAAATGTATCATATATATCTCATCAAGAATCCATCTCTCAAGGGTCTCCACACTATTGAGTTGTGACCACATGGAAAAAAATTATGGATCTTATTTTTTAGAATCGACTACCTATGAAACCAAATCAAAAAAAGTGACTATAAAGAACACCATAGTATAACCTTGCTCCGAACAATCCAAATGTATATCCGTTCTGGCCAATATTAGCTACTATTGATCTAAATCCTCTTTATCCAACTGATTATATGAATTCATAATCGATGCATCCACCATAGAGATCTCATTACCTTGTATATATATTAATTCAAAGTCAAACATCAAAATATATTTCATCCATATTTATTTTATTATGTTAAAATCTCCTAGTGAGAAAATTATTTTCAACATTTTATAATCTGTAAACATGATAAATTTATCACCAAAATGATAATGATAATGAATCTTTAAAGCATGGACTATAGCATCTAATTCCAAATCATAGGTGGGTATTTTTTCTCATGCACCCATAACTTCCATTATCTATAAACTACAATATGATCATTCTTTATGAGAACACATCCCAATCGATATATTGATGAATTACAATAGACCACATAGTCATGTCCTAACTCTAGAAACATAAGGATAGGTGCAGATATAATCTAACCCTTAATCACTTGGAACGATTTCTAGAACTCATCGCTCCATTGTAATGGAACACTATTCCTTGTCAAAGATATCATCAATGAGGTAAGTCATGAAAAATCAGGAACAAATAGTTAATAATATCCTATTAATACAAGGAGATTGCGTATCTCAAAAACATTATTTGGTGATTTCTAAGAGATAATAACTTATATATTTTAAGGATCTAAAGAAAATCCACTTTAAGAGATAATGTGACCAAGGAAACATACTTCTTGTATCCATATATCACACTTTGAAATATTTTCAGAAAGGTGATGTTCCCACAAGATTCTCAACACTATAGAAAAGTGTTTCTCATGATTGGACTAAGCCCTATAATGCACCAGAACATCATTGATAAACACCACCACAAAAGAGTCAAGATGCATATGAAATATCTGATTCATCAATTCCATGAACACTTCTGGAGCATTCATAAGACCAAAGGGAATCACCACATACTCATAATGTCCACATAAACTCTAGAAAACTATTTTCAAAATGTCCTCCTATCACACTCAAAGTTGATGGTATCCTAATCGTAAATGAATTTTAGAGAACCATGAGGCTCCCCTCAATTGATCAAAACCATCATCAATTTGAGAAAGAGGATACTGATTCTTTATCATAAATTGGTAGAGATTATGATAATCCATACATATACTAATATTTCTATCCACATTATTTAGAAAAAGAATGAGTATTTCCCATATAGGAGTGCTCGGTCAAATGAACCCTTTGCTTTACAATTCTTATAACTGAATTTTCAATTATTTAAATTTCTCTAGTTTTATCTAATAAGACAGGACTGAAATAGTAAAAGTCCTTGGTAGGATAAAAATCATAAATTCTAGTTCCCTTTCAGGTGTAAATCCAGAGAAATTATCTAGAAATACATTAAGAAATTGGTTAATGATGGTTTGAAAATTCCTATGTTCGTTTTCATCAAGAGTTTCCAAAGTCAATGTCACTAAATGATAAGAGTTGTTCCTGATCACCAGTACTAAAGGTCCTATTATACTTTCATTCACATCTCAATATCCTATAAATAGGTTCTTAATTTTATTAGAAGATGTGAAACTAACATGACATACATAACAATCGATGTGGGATTTGAAGAATTTCAAGTAATCCATTCTCAAAATTTGTTCATAGATTTCCATCTCAAGAATAGATAAATAAAAAAACAATTCATCCCTATAGATAGTTATAGAGCATGTCATTCACTTGAAGGATCGACACTCTCATTGTCCTAAGGGTGTTTGAAGTTTCACAAGAGAATGAATTATCTAAACATGTAAACCCGTTTTATGAACAAAATGAGAATTAATAAAATAGTGGGATGAACCTATATTCAATAAGGATTACATGAGGGTATAATTAAAAAGAATATTCCATACACTGTCAAATGTCTTGTTTTTTCCTCTATGATCATTTTCTTAGTTCCATATAATTGCTTACTCCTATTTGTTCTATTCTTCCTAGTTGTGATTTCCTTTGCTGAGAAGTCATGGTGTTCCTAAAATCACCTTGAATCTCTTTATTATATATGTGATAATTTTTCTGAAAAGGTCACTCAATTGATGAATATGATGTATAGAAAACATGAGAATCATTTCCAGCACCATAATTTGGAGTACTACAACAATAGTGCTGGAGATTGCCTATCTAGTTAGAGTTATGGAATGCTCTAGGAAATGTGGTATAATCTCACCTAATGTACTCAAGTGAACCACACTAAAAGAACCTAGGATTACTCTTGGGTCTTTGATGAAATTTAACTAATCATGTGGTCTAATTTTTTGATTCTCCACCACTTTGAAAATAAGTGTCCCTCTTGTGCTTATTTCCAAAATTGGAGTTCCCACCTATTACCATGGAGGTAAACATAGTTCCTCCATCCATATTTTTAGAAATATCTTTTTCCACCACCATTTCTTGATTTACCATCTCTGTATAATCCTTATTTCAAATAATGGATATCTTAGAGTAAATATATGGTCACAACCCAGACTCAAAGATACATGACTTAAAGGAAGCATCGAAAAAAACTTATAGGGAGAAGAAAACTAAGTTCATGAACTTAGATGCATATTCTATTACAAATAGATTCTCTGACTTTAAGATAAAGAAATCAGTTATTCTCACAATCATGAATGTTCGAGGGTAGAATTTTCTGTTAAAAACTCTCAGAATTCCTCCCATATATTACGTTGGTCAATATTATCTTAGACTATTAAATCCTATCACTGGCACGTAATATCCTCCAACATATACACCACCAGCTTGACCTTTATCTCAATTGGTGTATTAAGGAAATTGAAGATTCTATTTATTCTACTCATCCATGCCTCCACATTTTTATACTTGTAATTCCATCAAAATATGGGTGGATTCTATTTTTTCAACTATACATATTGATCCACATGTCAAGGCTCATCATTTTTATTTCTTTTATCAATGCCTTGAAAATCATAAAGGATGTTCTAAATGAATTTTTTGTTCAACTGTGGTTCAGGTGAAACCAGAATTTTGTGACCTCTTTGTAACATCCCATTACCCATCTATCAAGTATGTTCTTGACCTCATCATGTTTCTCCTTTTTCCCATTGTATATAGAGTACTGAGAAGGAATTTGTAGGATACCTATAATGGTGATGTCATATATTTTTTGGAATTTTTTCTTTAACAATATTTTCTATAGGTTGAAGGAGTATTTCATTCCATGTAACTAGGTTACACAATGTGTAATGCTTATTAGGTGCAATTCATGAAGGGTTTCACACTGTGAAATGTTACACATCATAAATGTCATTTTCACACCATGTATGTTTTAAATAACAGATTTTTAATCTAAGGAGATGGTTTTTTTTTGGCGTACTTAGACAGTGTGGAATTCAAAACATAAATTGAAGTTTCACATCATGTATTTTCCCAAGAAGGTATGTTTTAAGGCACCGCTCAAGTTTTTGGTGCCTATTAAACTGCCTATTTTCCTTTTCTCTTAAACCAAGGATCCTCTCCATCAATTTTTAGAGACACCTTTCCTTCCAAAACGATCTTCTCGGCATTCCATCTTCATTGCGGTTGTGGTGCATCTCTCTAAGTAAGTTATATTTCCACATCTTCATTGTTAGGAATCAGAACAGTACCTTTGGGTTTCATTATCAAATCGATCAATCTAATTTTGTGTTATCTCTTATCTAATTATAAGATATTTTGTGTGATCCTATTTCAGATGTCATTCTTTTCTTGTTATTGGTGCGACGAGCTTTCATTCTTGAGGTATGTGGTTTCCTCTTCTATTCCAACCCTTTTCTTTTCTAATTAGATCAATATTATAATGAGGATTGGATTATAGGTCCTCTTCTGGTGTTGTTGGGTTTTTCTATTTGTGGATTCCGTTACGGGCATTTGCGACCCGAGCTTTGAGGTAGGTGGTTCCGTATCTAGCCTATGATAATTAGCCTAATTTCTATTGATTTATAAATTGATTTATGAAATTGGAAGGACAATTTGTGTATGTTGAAAATGAGGTTTTTAAAGAGAAATGGTTTTCCACTGGTTTTTGATAAATAAAAATGATGTGGGTACTTTGGAACAGTGAAATTGATTTGTGAAAATGAGCACAGGTTTTCCTTGGGTACTTAGGTGGAAGGTTTAGCTTGAGTCCATTGTCTATGTTTTGTGATTATCAGGAGGTTTTATCATGGTGATTTCCTATGTTTCCTAGGCTCATTGTTCTAGGGGATAGATATTGACATTTCCAGGGGGTTTACTCATGGGGTATCATTCTTCTTCCTAGTCTCGTGTTCTATGAACTAGATTGTGCACTTGATTTATTATGGTATGAATAATATGTTAATATGACCTATAGTGATCCTTGGTACTGATTCCTTTGATACTGCTTCTATTTTGTACTGCTTAGATTTCTGAGTTAGCCTTGATATGAATGTTATACCTTCTTTTGTTTAGAATTGTGAAAAAGGTAAATGTTTACAATGTTTTCTATAAAACTTCTTTACTTATTTTTTTTTTTTTTTTTGACAAACTGAGATATGGGTTGGTCTCCCAGCCCATATCCCTAAATTTTATTAAATAAAACAAGATTTATAGTTAACACATTAGGTGTAATGAGCTTACACCAGCAGAGAGTTGGAGAAAAAACAATCATTTACTCTAGAACACCTGGGTGGGATCCTATTGAGGTTGTTAGATCATACCCTACGCACCTTCCCGGTGGTGCATAGACCATTGTATGTATTCCAATGTAGGGATAGGAAAGTTTTTGTGGTGAGGAGGTGAGGTTTGTGTTAGCTGGTTTTGGGTAGTTGGTGGTGATATGGTGGGAGTTCATTTGCGCCATCACATGGAGTAGTTGTTTGGTTTTGTTCCTTGCAGTTGAACTTGTTTTTGGAGCTTTGACTACTTTTGCAGTTGTTAGTTTCTACTGCATTTTTACTATTATGGAATATATATTCCTTTAGTCTTTAGTTGTATCTTTGTTCTGTATATACATATATGCCATGTGTTTGATCAGTTTGTGAGAAATTGTTCCCTCTTGTGTGTTGTTCGATGCCCGAGTGGTTGTCTCTAGCCCGTGGGGATTGGGAATTCCCTTCGGGTATGTAACAGAATGAGTCAAGTTCCAGGTTTGAGAGTAACTTAGGTTGTTTTGTTACAATTTGGTATCATAGGATGGTTTCCCTCAATATTTCTTATCTTGGGACGTTTTTCAGACTGGAGATATGATTTTCAGGACTTGAAAGGTATGTTGTGATAAGTTTCTGACCAGATCTTATTGAAACGAGACTCAAGTTTCCATGAAATGTTGGTACATGTGTCTCTAGTATTGGTTTTGGTTTTAAATATCAATTTTTGTTTAAGGGTTTTCTAGTTTGAATTGAGATTTGTTCTATTGTCTTATCATTCTCATGTTTCAGTGTGCAGCAGTATGCCTCTGAGATGTCTTCCACAAGTTTCTCAGGAGGGTGCAGTTGATGCTCCTCAATGGAATCCACCTATAGATAAGAATCACATCAAAACTGTCAAATGGGAAGTCCGTGTTGTCGATCAAGATGTACCAAGAGTTCAGAACACTTTTGTTGATGTACAACCAGGAGATGGAGGAGAGAGAGATCAATCATGTGAATTCTTGCGTGAGAAGACACCATCCATTAAGGGAATGAATGAAACTCAAGAGGAAGAGGACTGGCTAGATAGGATCGATCAAAATCTTGAACTTTCAATAAATTCATGAGAATATCCGGGTAAAATGTGCAGCATTTAGGCTTGAGAGTTTTGGTAAGCGATGGTGGGATTCAATGGTCCAGGAAGACAGGAATGTGGAATTGGATTGGAAGGGTTTCAAAACCCTATTCTTTCAACAGTTTTTTCTGTAGTCCTTGATTCTAGAAAAGTATCTAGAGTACCTATCTTTAAAATAGGGAGATTGTTGAATGTTTTCATATAACAACAGATTTTTTTATCTTGTCCATTTTTCTCCAGACATGGTGAGGAATGGCCGGCTAAAGGCTTTGAAGTACCTATAGGGTTTGCGACTGGATGTCAGATTGTAGGTGTTCATATTGAAACTTTCTACCTATGTAGAGATGGTAGATAGAACTATGATGGAATAAATGGATATGGTAGGAAATATTGTCTTTTCCAACCCTTCTCTTAAATCTAGTAGAAATTTCTGTGGTGTGTATGGGAAGAAAAGGAAGTGTAAGGATCATCATAGAAGTGGTGGTGGTGGGACTCAGTAGTGATCCTCCTCTACACCATCTGTTGTAGCTCACAATGTGACTCTGACTTACTATCAGTGAAGCAAGGGAGGATACACAATACATTCTTTTCCTATGCCCGTGAAGACATGAAATATATGTGGATGCATTGGTCACTTACCTCACTTCTATCAAACTATGACTATGCCTTATTATGTTTAGGGTTTGTTGGATCCAAAGGCTACTACGGTACTATCAAAAGCTTCCAAGAATACAGGTCCCGAGCCATAGGCCTCAAGATTGAATCATTTTCACGTAGTATATGAGAATCCAGCTGAAGTGGATGAAGGTGTGGAAACATTGATACGTACTATCCTTATTGCATCTTCAGTAGAAATTTCTTTGTTTGATATGGGTGACTCCCAATCTTTTATATCTGCACTTTTTTTTATGTTCATAAAGATCCAATGGAACTTATATCCTTTAAAATGAAGTTAGAGACACCTATCAGTAAGAGGAAAGATTAGGGGTTTTGGTGTACTTATTGTTCATTAACGATTACAAATACAGAGTTGGTTTAGGATTTTCTCATTCTTGATCTAGATCTGTTCGACGTCATCGTCAGTATAGATTGGCTTGTTGCTCATTGATATGAGTTTGATTATTATCATTGATATGTTTGGTTTCTTACTTCTTATAAGATCTCTCATGTGTTTTAGGGGGAGTGGGACCTAAGATCTAGTTGTGCAAGACCTTCCCACCTAGAGCATAGAAGTTTGTTGTCTACTTTTTCAATTGATCCTGATGATTGTTCTTCTATTGTTGGTCTTCTCATCATCATTCAAGACTTTTCTTACATTTTCCCAGATAACTTCTCTGATCTTACTCTAGAGAGAGAGGTATAATTTGTAATTTAACTAGTTCCAGGTACACAACTGATATTGATACCTTCATATCCTATGGCACCAGCTAAGTTGAAAGAGCTCAAGATTCAGTTGGACGGCCTATTAGGAAAGGGTTTCATTCACTCAAGAATTTTCCCTTGGGAATCCCCTATTCTCTTTGCCAAAAAATATATGGTTCACTTTAGTAATGTGTGGAATATCAAAAGTTTAATTGGGTGACATTTAAGAACAAATATCCTTTTCCTCTTGTGGATGATTTTTTTGATCTATTAAGGGGGAGAAGTGGTTTTCCAAGATTGATCATTAGTCGGGTGACCATCAGCTCAGAGTTTGGGACTCTATATACCGAAGACAACTTTCTGGATTAGGTATGGCCATTATGAATATATTGTGATGCATTTTGGTCTAAAAAAACTCCTACAGTTTTTATGGATTTGATAAATTTGATATTCCATCAATATCTCAACACTTTTGTGGTAGTGTTCATGGATAATATTCTGATTTATTTGAAATATGATAATGATCACAAGCACCATCTAATTTTGGTTCTAGAAATTCTGAGAAATCACCGTTTGTATGAAAATATTTAGAAGTGTAGTTTCTGGATTCAATAAGTGTAGTTCTTAGGGTACAAGATTTCTAAAAATGGATTATTAGTTGATCCTAAGAAGGTGAAGGCTATCTAAACTTGGAAGGAACCATATATTGTCTTTGAGATATAAAGATTCCTTAGCCTTTATGGGTACTACTGATGGGTTTTCAAGTATTTATCTAAGTTGGTGTCACCTTTGACTTATCTCACTAGGAAAGTGGTGAAATTCACATGGGATGCGATGTTTCAGTCTTATTTCATTGAATTGAAATGACTTCTGATATCGGCTCCTATTTTGATCTTACTTGATCCAAGTAAGGGATATGTGGTGTTCTGTGATTATTTGGGTACTGGTTTGGGATACATACTTATACAGGATGACCATGTGGTAGCTTAAGGCTCTCATCACCTTTGACTGTATGAAAATAATTACCCCACTCACGATTTAGATTTTTCTGCAGTCATGCATATGTTTGTAGAACTATCTTTTTGGGGAGAGGTTCATGATCATTTCTGATCATAAAATTTTGAGTTATATCTTTTATGATAAATACTTTAATCTCAAATAAAGATAATGGTTAGAATACCTTCAGACATTTTACTTTCATATCGCCTACACCTTAGGAAAGGGAAATGTCATTGCAGACACTCTTTGTAGGAAAGTACCATCACATGTTGTTCTAGAATCGAAGGAGTGGAACCTTATGGGAATTTTTTCTTAGTTGCACTTAGATATCAGGAGGATGTTTCAAGCATGGTTCTAACCAGTATTCAGTTATCATCATCTTTCATGGAGTTTATTTTGTGGAGTCAGTAGTAGGATGATGTGTTTCAGAAGACTCAAGAAATCCTTTGTGGTGGGTAGACTATTTTTGGCAGGTCTCTTTATTCAGATTCTATGCTCCACTTCGGGAAGAGGGTTGTTTTCTCGGTATCTATAAGAAGTTTAGTCTTGTTTTATTCTCATAACTCTTCATGTTTCATTCAACCAGCCATTGAGAGGATGTATTATGATATGAGGTAGCGATTGTGGTGGTTGGGTATGAAGTGTGACATCAAAGATTTTGTGTCTCATAGTTACACATACCAATAGATAAAGGTAGATCACTTGAAACCTTCATGTTTACTTTAGCCACTTCTCATGCCGATTTGGAAATGGGATGAGGTATCCATGGATTTTTTGTTGGATTACCATGGAATCAACGAGGGAGGAATGTTATCTTGGTGGTTGTTAATCGATTGAAGAAGTCTTCTCATTTCATTATAATCAAAGACACCACTAAAGTTGAAGATCTTGGTAAGTTGTATATGCAAGATATTGTGAGGTTACATGGGATTCTTGCTTTTATTTCTTTGAATGGGTATCTTTGGTTTACCTCGAGGTTCTATAGGAGTATTCAAGAGAAAATGGTAACTTAAGTCAAGTTGACCAAAACTTACCATCCACAGGCAGATGGTCATATGGAGCGTGTGATTCAGATCCTAGAAGATATGCTCCACACTTGTGTCTTGGATTTTAGAGGATCATGGGATAGTCATCTGGGACTGGTTGAGTTTTTTTATAACAACAATTATCAATCATCAATCAGAATGGCTCCCTTTGAGGTATTGTATGCTCACCCATATAGATCACATTTCTTTTTTATGAGGTGTGTGAAGTGTCTTTAGTGGGAACAAGTTTGGTTTATGAGACGTCTGTGATGATTCATGATGTACATCGATATCTGATAATAGCTCAAAGTCAAAAGTAATTGTATGAGGATCGGTGGTGTCGACCTTTTTAGTTTTTCATAAGTGACTAGATTTTCTTGAAATTTTATTCTCAGTTGGGTCATCATTGACTTGGAAAATAGGTAAAAGTTGGCCCTGAAATATGCTGTACCATTTGAGGTCCCCGAGTAGCTCAGACGGGTTTCTTATCAGTTATAATTTTTGGTATATATGATGGGTATTCACAATTTTTTCAACATGTATCAACTCAAGAAATACCATCCTGATCCCGCTCGCATTTTGATTTGGGAAGAAATTGAGTTAGAGTGAGATGTTTCTATTATGGATAAACTATTTGAGATTGTTGACTCGTAAGTGAAATTATTGTGTGGGAAGTTGATTCTGTTGGTCATAGTTCTATGGAAACAAGGATTGTATTCTCATGAGACTTGGGAATGTGGGTCGTTGATGAGGGAGTAGTGGCATTATCTTTTTCCAGGGATTATATCTTCTACATGACTTTTTAGTGATGGAAATTATTTATGGTGGGAAGTATGTAACATCTCATTACCCATATATCAGGTACATTCTTGACCTCATCATGGTTCTCCTTTTTTTCATTGTTTGTAGAGGACCTATAAGGAATTGGGAGGATACCTATAATGGTAAAGTTATAGATTTTTTGGACTTTATGATTTAACTAGATTTTTCTGAAAGTTTAAGGAGTATTTAATGCCATGTAACTAGGTTACATGACATGTAACGGTTTTCGGGTGCAGGTCAGGAAAGGGGTCACACTGTGAAATGTTATATATCGTGAATGTCAGTTTCACACCATCAATGTTTTAAATAACAGATTTTTAATCTGAGGTAATGGGTTTTTTGGCATATTTAGACATCGTGGAATTTACAACGTGAATAGGAGTTACACATTGTGTAATTCCCCAAGTAGGGATGTTTTAGGGCACCGCTTGGGTTTTTAGTGCCCATTCAACCACCTATTTTTCTTTTCTCTTGAACCAAGGCTCTTCTACGGTGATTTTTGGAGAAACCTTTCCTTCCAGATCGATCCTCTCAGTGTTCCATCTTCATTTTAGTTGATGTGCATCTCTCCAGGTAATGTATCTTTCTACTTCGTTGTTTTTAGGGATCACAGTAGAACCTTTGGGTTGTATTATCAGATCTGTCAATATAATTTAGTGTTCTCTCTTGTCCTCTTGCAAGATCTGTTGTGAGATCTCATTTCAGAGGCCATTACTTTGTTGGTCGTGGTGAGACAGGATTTCATTATTGAGGTATGTGGTTTTTTCATCTCAATCAACCCATTTCATTTTCAATTGGATCAATATTGTGATGAGGATTGGATTCTAGGGTCTATGCTAGTGTTGTTGGGTTTTGTTGTTGGTGGATTCCATTGCAAGCATGTGCGACCTGAGCTTTGAGGTAGTTGGTTCCATCTCTATCCTATGATAATTAGCCTAATTGATCTTACTTTATAAATTGATTTATCAAATTGGCATGACTATTTGTGTGTGTTGAAAAAGTGGTTTTTAAAGTGAAATGGTTTTTCCCAGGTTTTTGATGAATGAAAAGGATATGGGTACTTTGAACAGTGAAATTGATTTGTGAACATGAGCACACGGGTTACCTTGGGTACTTAGGTGAAAGGTTTAGCTTGAGGAAATCATCCATGTTTTGTCATTATCAGGAGTTTTTCTTATGGGGAATTCCTTTTTTCCTAAGAACATTGCTCTAAGAGATGGATATTGACATTGTATGGGGGTTTACTCATGGGTTATTCCTTTACTTCTTAGGCTTGTGTTCTATGAATTGGATTATGCACTTGATTTATTATGGTACGACTAGTCTACTAGTTTGACCTATAGTGATCCTTGGTACTAATTCCTATGTTTTTGCTTCTATTTTTTACTTCTTGGATTACTAAGTTATCCTTCATATGAATGTTATACCTACTTTTATTAGGAAATGTGAAAAAGTGAAATGTTTACCATGTATTCTATAAAAATTATTTAATGATTATTATGCCATGTTTTATTTAAAATAAGCATACAGGAATTGTTATAAAGAGACTTGATATAGAACACCTAGGTGGGATCCTATTGAGCCTATTAGCTCACACCCTACACACATCCTCGGTGGTGTGTATACCTTTGTATGTCTTCCAATACAAAGAAAGGAAAGGTGCAGCAGTGAGGCAGTGAGGTTCGTGTTAGCTGGTTTTGGGTAGCTGGTGGTGAGATAGTGGGAGTTTGTTCACGCCATCTCACAGAGTAGTATTTTGGTTTTGGTCCTTGTAGTTGGACTTTTTGGGATCTTTGATTACTTTTTCTGTTCATTTTTTATGTATTTTTATTGTTATGGAATATATTTTTTTAGTGTTATGTTGTATCTTTCATTATATGTATAAATATAAGCCATGTGTTTGATCAGGTTGGGAAAAATCATTCCCTCTTGTGTGTTTTTTGATGCTTGGGTGCTTATTGTCAGCCTGTGGGGATCAAGAACACCCTTTGGGTATGTAATGGAACAGTTCAGGTGCCAGGTTTGAGGGTAACCTAGGTCGGTTCATTACAATCTTCCTATTGGTTTCTATGATGTCTACCTAGTGTCATTTTCTATAACCAGAATAAAGAACCACTTAGTCTTCATTCACTAGAAACTGAAGGCTTAACATATTTCAAATCACAATAATCAATAAAAATCAAAATAATTCTTTTCAAAATCCCACCCTTGAATTTTTTTACCCATTTTCATAAATTATCCAATACCAAATTAACAATATAGTACTAGTGGTAAGTCTCATAATAATGAATGATATGATACACTCATTGGCTAAACCCATGAAGATCAGACAATAACAACCTTAAAAGTGTCTTAGAACACTTTTTTACCCAAATATCCTGGTAACTAGAAGTTCATCATAAAAAGGTTAGATACATATTTTTATGTTATACATTTCAAAATTCAACTGTCCTATATCTTTTCTACCATCACAAGAAGACAAATAGATCGACCATAACTGATACTATTGGTAACATCTCGTCCCTCATCCATTGGATTGGGAAGATACCGAGGTGATACTAACCTTAGGAGATATCCCTCTTCCATCGTCGATGGATTAGATCATGGTTGAGGCATTGCCTCCCCTCATTGGCCCTTCTCGGATGGGGAGGAGGTTTCATCTCTGCCCTCACTGCCTCCCCATGCTACCCCTTTTTCCCCCTTCACTGACCCCACATCTCTCCCCAGTTTTCCCCCAATCACAGTTTTCCCTAAAGTTTAGTCGCTCGAGAATGGTGTTCTTTTGATTCTGCTCTCTTCTTTGGAATTCACTCAAGCTTCTGTACTTCTAGATATCTCCTTGGTTTCCCACTTCGGGAAACTTTACCCCTCCATCGATTTCTTCGACCAATTTGTCTCCTCTTCTTGGAAGCTTCAAGAACAGTCAATTGTTAGACTTTTGGACTTGAGGCATATCATTATTTTGTTCAAGAACAAATAAGACTATATATCTTCTTGGGAAACCACTCCGTGTGTTTTTTTTTTCATTTTTCCCTACTTTATTAGTTATTTTATTTTTATCTGAAATGAAATGCTCTGGTTTTGGCGATTTGGATAACCCTTCCAAGTCTCCCTTTACCTTCTAAAAATCTAGCAATTCTGCATCTGATCAGAAATATATTGTGTCGTTTTCTATGCTTGGACCCTCGTACTCATGTTGTATGTCACTTTTTTTCTTCAAGGATCTCTATTGAGGTTGAAATCTCCAAGAGCCCATTGTATTTTATATGTATCGAAGTGGTAGGAGAACTATGTTGGAACTAAAATGTATGTTACAAATCATGGATTTCCTTCTGTTCATTTTCTAGGCATCTTGGTCATGATTTAATTCAATGCCACTGGGTATCGGCGCATGCCTCTTGGGGGGTCCTTTCTTCTTTAGGACAAGACCTACCCCTAAATAATGTAGGCAAGTGTGGTCTCAATCTTTTAAACCCTAGTATAATAGAATATTCCCCTAATATGGACTAATGGGGTACTGGAGAGTTTTATCCACATATATTAACCCAAACAGAGGTGAGTACTCATATTTTAGATCCTAGGATCAAGGATGTTTTTGATAGTTTGAGGCGTGATTTGGGTGTTATTGCTTCATCAAGGAAGGATCGAGGTGACTTAGGGGAGCATGCGGGGGTGTGTGTGGCTTCAAGAAGCATTTCAAGAAATTATCACTCTTTTTAAGATGTTGTGATATCAAGACATATTTCTCCTCAAGAGGTTTTGTTCCAAGAAACAGGTGATGGTGGTTCATTCAGGCCCATCAATCCATAATTTTCATGGTAGGGGGATTCTTCGGAATAGGTATTTGGGTTGAGTGTAGTGTATCGGTCTTTCCCAACTCTTAGTGAGTCCTAGATTCCTCCCACTCTTTTTGGATTAGGTAAAACTGGAATTACAGGAAATGGCTCTCAAAACCATTTTGTGGTTTTTGGAGATGATGACTTAGCACCATTAGAAGAAGGAATTATGGAGAAGGAAGGTCATAAAGAGAATAACCCTTTACAAGGAAGGTCGGACAAAAAAGGAGTGGATAATGATTTTTCCTCAGAATCTTGGTCCTCGAAGTCTAAGGAAGTGGAGCATGTAGAAGAGTACCTTCAATCTTATTCATAAAAGGAAATAACACCCTTGTGGATTTAGATATGTTCATTTAGCATATGCGGAGGTCAAGGAGATAGAATGATTACTCTAACTTACCTAGTCCCCCTATTACAAGCTATTATAGAAAAAGTACCCCCCCCCCCAAAAAAAAGAGGAATTTTAAGGGGTATTTTATGAAAGTGAACCCAATAGCTGATGTGGTGGTTGAAAAATAGACATTGGAACATAATACCAGTGATCTAGTAAATACTGACAAGGAGGATGTTGAATTAGTAAACACCCAAGAGCTACTCATTCATTCTATGGAAGAAGTGTTATAGGAATCCTTCGTGATTATGATTTAAAAATATGATGCACACAGAATGTTTGAAAGACTGATGTGAGTTGATTTGAACAAAGAACAAACTAATTGGATAGACAAACAAAATTGAATTTTTATACGAGTTTTAAATGAGGTGAAAACAACCATAGAGGAGAACATGCAGACTTGGTACAAGATGGAATTTCACTGTGATGATCTCATTAAGGGCAATCCATAAATGGTCGTTACCTCTATTAAATGGTGACTTTTTAAGGTAAATAATTCTAATCATTTTAAATTGTTTTGGAATGGACTGATAATTTCTTATAAGGTTTAACCTTTTTTGTATTCTAAACTCTAATAGTTTCCCACTTTTCCTTAAAAGTAATTATGAAAATAAAAAATATATATTTGGCCAAAACCAAATAAATGATGAATGAGTATAAAGCAATATGACACAAAAGTAAAACAAAAATTACACAATATCATACTGACACAGAAGTAAATGACAACATCCCATAGAGACCAAAATACAACCAAATCCCAAACCACCAAGGAATAATCAACCCAACCAATAGCCAAACTATCTCCAAGCTCCAACTCTTCATGTCATGCTCAAGGTATCAAGATACATCACTAGAGAATTATGATACCTTTATTTTTCCTATATCCTGGTAAAATACATTTGAAAATGCAAAAAATTTCCCAATAAAGGGGTGGTTATAAACTTAGTAGGAATTCCCCATGGACTTCCCAACACACACCGCTAGAAAAATAATCAGTTAACACATTTATATAAAGTAGTTGGAAATAGATAAATAATTTCTAAAAATAAATAAAGGATATACATGTGATATAAATCATAAATAATCATAAATCTATTTCATTAACATTTAGAATACTCGTTTCTATATCCACCCACACCCAAAAACACACACACTCAAGTTTGGTGTTTCACATTGATAGTGGTACTTCGTAACTATGCTTTATCACCATTTTAATGATGGTACATCACTACCATACTCTATCACAATATACATACGCCAATATAATTATGCCAAATTTCATACCAAATAAACTCATATAAAACAATTATTCCATTGAAAACATTTTATGAAACATATTTCTTACATTAAAACAATTTTATAATTTTAAAACCATCATTTTAAAATTATAATAAAAAAGGATTTTCCAAAAGCCATCCAATTTTCGCATATTCCAAAGAATAATTCCAAGTGGTTTTCTTCAATAAATTACACAAAATTTTCATGTGAAATCCAAGAAAAAAATTAAACAAAATAAGGCCTTCAAGTTCTAGGTCAAGTGGAGTTGAGAAAGAAGTGACATACCTCTCAACAGATGATGGAAACAAAGAACGACACTAAAAACATCTAAATTCAACCTTGAATATTCTTCCCTTCAATGGATTAAACAATATCCCATAAAGACTCTAAATATATAATATAGAGATATTTATGGAAGAATAGATATTAAAATATAGGAAATAGAATATGTGCTGGTCTAGAGAGAGAGAGGGGAAACAAGGACTTACCAATGAATTCAAATCTCTAACACACTTTGATTTTCTAAAAGATGCCTCCAGATAAAAGGGAATTTTCAAGGGAGACTATGGGGGAAGATTAGTTAAAGACCCTTGAATAATATTATAAAAATGAGGGTTTTAGGTTCTTAATAAATGTTGAAATCAAATTTTCATATAATTAACTACATGAAACATGGTTAGGCCACACAATTAATAAAATTGTGTGCCAACCATGAGCATTCTACTGACTTCCAAACTGAGATATTTATGGTTGTGCCATATGATTTGAAAAACTATGCACCAACCATGTGGTGTTACTATCTTAAGGACACATCCTCGAACGGTTGTCTCACATGATTTGAAAAACTATGTTCCAACCGATCTTTTCCCTATTTTCCCACTTAAACGATTTCTCCTGGGCATTCACACACTTTGGCCAAATTGTGCACCTACCCAATGACTCCCATCCTCACTTTTACAGTTTTCTAGAGATATTTCATGGTTTCTAAAAACCATTCTTAAACAATGCACCTTTAAAAAAACATCCAAAATACTCTTCAACTCTCCATAAAATACAAAAACATAACCCAGTCATTATATAATATCAAAATACATAATAAAAGGGTCAAGTACCTGAAAATAGGAATATTAAAAAAACCAATCAAGTAACCTCACATTTATATCAAATAAAATAACAAGGACCTTAAAATGGTTTTTTATATATAGGAATTAACGATGTGTCAATTAGAGTTATTTTTTTCTCAGGATGATAAGAACACATTTTTAGTGTTTTAAAACTCTAAAACATGCATGTAATAGAAAAAATCATATAAAATGACCACATAATTTTATAAAATCATAAGAAAAAACTATTTGAATTATTTTTGATGTGTTACAGTATAAAAACACCATTTTGATGTGTGTTGTTCTTGAACTTACCAAATAAGTCATTTCTAAATATTTAACAATCTTTATAAATGTTCATATAGGGGTAAAAACCAATAAAATTACCTCTGATTATTATTAAATCAAAGAAAAATAACCATAGAATTATTTTTGAAATATAGGAATTGACAGAGCATCAATTAGATTTAACATTTTATTAAGATGACTGCAAATGTATTTTATGTTTTTTAAAAGACTAAAACATGTGTGTACTAGTCAAAACCATGGTAACCAACCTCATACTGTCATTAAATCATTGAAAAACTATATTTGAATTATTTTTTACTTGAATGAGTAAATGATGCGTCATTATGATTTTTGGTGTGCTCAGACTAACCAAATAAGCCATTTTTTAAGATTTGAAAATCCTTAAAAACAAGCATCTGGGGGTCAAAACCAAGAAAATGAACTTTGATTTCCATGAAATTGGTATATAACAACCATAGAATGATTTTTTAAAATTTATGAACTCACAGCACATAAACTTGAGTTTTTGTTTGTTTGGGATGATCGAAAGTGAATTTTTAGTGTTTTAAAGCACTAAAATGTGTTTGTAACAGTCAAAAGAATAGAAAAAAACCTCAGATTGTTCTGAAATAATAGTAAAAACTATTTAAAATATTTTTTACGGGTATGAGTAAACAGTGTTTCATTTGAACATGCGGTGTGCTTGAACTGACTGAATAAGTAGTTTTTAAAGATTAAACAGTCTTTAAAAACAAGTTTCAAGGGGTCAAAACCAAGAAAGCGGCCTAAAATTATCATTAAATAATAGTAAAACAACCTTATAATGGTTTATGTTATTTATAACCTAACAACATGTAAATTGGATTTTTCTCTTTCCTGAGATTATTGAAAATGCATTTTCAATGTCTTAAAACACTAAAATGTGTGTGTGATGGTCAAAGCCATACCAAACAAACTCAAATTTTAATAAAATCATAGGAAAGATCTCTTTGAATTAATTATGATGTGTATGAGTACAAAACACATCAATATGACATGTAGTGTTCTTGGACTAACCGAATAATATATTTTTAAAGGTTTGATAGTCTTTGAAAACATGCATCGGGGGTGTCAAACCTAAGAGAATGACCTCTATTTTCTATAAAATTAGAGTAAAAAACCTCAAAAAAATTATGATTAAAGAACAGATAAAGTTTCAATCAATGTTTTTTTTACTCGAGATGACTGAAAACACATTTTCAGGGTTTTAAAACACTAAAACTTGTTTGTAATGGTTAAAACCATAGAAAATTATATTTGGTTGTCGTGAAAACATAGGAAAACTCTATTATAATTTTTTTGATGTGTTCGAGAAAACTTCACCTCATTGTTATGTGTAGTGTAATCAGACTAACCAGATAAGTAGTTTTTAAAGATTATAAAGTCTTTAAAAACATTCATCATGCGGGTCAAAACTAATAAAATTCCATTGAATTACTGTAAAATCATATAAAAACAAAATTAAAATAATTTTTGATATGTTGGAACAAAAGGCATATCAATTGGAGTTATCGTTTGATCAAGATGATCAGAAACAAATTTTTTGTGTTTTAAAACACTAAACCATGCATGTAATGGTCAAAACCATATAAAACAACCTAGAATTGTTGTAAAATTATAAGTAATATATATTTAAATTATTTTTGATGTGTATAATTATATAGCACATCATTATAACATGTGGTGTTCTTACACAAACTGAATAAATAGTTTTTAAATATTAAACAGTCTTTAAAAATGCGCACCATGGGGTAAAAACCAAGAAAATGACCACGAATTATAGTAAAATCAAAGGAAAACAACCTTATAATTATTTATGATATGTAGGAACTAATGATGCATCAGTTAGATTTTTTTTCCCTGAGATGATATAAAATTAATTTTTAGTATTTTAAAACACTAAAACATGTGTGTAATGGTCACAACTATATAAAGAGACCTTGGATTCTCATAAAATCATGAGAAGGCTCTATTTGAATTATTTTAAACATGTATAAGTAGATGAAACGTCATGAAAACATGTTTTGTTCTTAGAATAGACTAATATGTAGTTTTTAAAGATTATACAGTCTTTAAAAATTTTATTCAAGGGGTTAAAAGTAAGAAAACAATGTCTAGTTGTCATTAAATCATAGGAAAATGACTATAGAATGATTTGTGATATTTAAGAACTGAAGAATCATCAATTGGAGTTTTAATTAGTTTGGGATAATCGAAAATGCATTTCAAGTGTTTTAAAACACTGTAATGTACATATAATAGTCAAAACCATGACAAAATACCTTGGATTGTCATGAAATCAGAGGAAAACTCTTTGAATTATTTTTGACTTGTATGAGTATATGAAATTTCATTTCAATGTTTTATGTACTCAAACTGACTGAATACATAGTTTTAAAATATTTTAATGTATTTAAAAATATGTGTTAGGGGGTCAAAACCAAGAAAAAAACCTTGTATTATTGTGAAATTAGAGGACAATAACCTTAAAATGAATTTCAAAATATAGGAATTAAAGGGGTGTTAATCAGAGTTTTTGATTTATCAGGATGACCAAAAATTCATTTTCAGTGTTTTAAAACACTAAAACATGCATGTAATGTTAAAAACCATGTAAATAGGTCTTGGATTATCATGAAATCAAATAAAAACTCTCATTGAATTATTTTTTACATATACAAGCTGACATCACATCATTCCAACATGTGGTGTGCTCGGAAGGACTGAATAATCCAATTTTAAAGATTTGATTGTCTTTAAAAATGAGTGTAGAGAGTTCAAAACCAATAAAATTACCCCAAGTTTCCCTAAAATCAAAGGAATAAAACATATAAATATTTTTGATATGTAGGAACTAAAGACTCATCAATCGAAGTCGTTGTTTGCTCGGGATCACCGAAAAATAATTTTCTCTATTTTAAAACACTAAAAAGTGTTTGTAACCATAATAAACATATAAAATGAACTTAAATTATCTTGAAATCAAAGTAAAAAATATATTTTAACTATTTTTTATGTGTAATAGAAGATGGTGTGTCATTTATATGTGTGGTGTGCCTGTGCTGACCAAATAAGTAATTTTTAAAGATATTACAGTCTTTAAAAACATGTGTCTTGGGGTCAAACCTAAGAAAAAAAATTTATTACCATAAAATCATATTAAAACAAACTTATAATAATTTTTTATACATAGGAACTAATGATTCATCAATGGAGTTTTTGTTTTCTTGGGATGATCAAAAACACATTTTTAATGTTTAAAATACTAAAACATGCATGTAATGGTCAAAACTATAGTAAAAGTACTTAAAATGTCATGAAATTAGAATAATACAATCTTTGAATTATTTTTGTTTTGTATGAGATTATGACACAACATTTTGATGTGTGGTGTTCTCAGACTAACTGAGGAATAAATTTTTAAAGATTTGATAGTTTTAAAAAAACATGTGTTGGGGGGTAAAAACCAAGAAGGAGACCTAAGATTGAAATGAAATCAAAGTAAAAAAACCTTAAAATGATTTTTGAAATATATAAACCAACTATGCATTAACTGGATTTGTTTTTTTTCAAGATGACTGAAAAAACATTGATAGTGTTTTAAAACACTAAAACATGTGTGTGATGGTAAAAAACATAGAAAATTATCTCATATTGTCATGAAATCATAGTAAAGTACTCTTGGTTTTATTTGAGACATTTATTAATAGAATACACATCATTTCTATGTGTGGTGTTCTCATATTGATCAAATAATCAATTTTTAAAGATTTTAATAGTTTTAAAAACATGTGTCGGGGGATCAATACTAGTCAAATGATCTCACATTTCTATGAAATTAGATAACAACAACCATAAAATTATTTTTGATATGTATTAACTAAAAATGAATCAATCAGAGTTATCGTTTTTTTAGGATGACCAAAAATTCATATTTAATGTTTTAACACACTAAAATGTGCATGTTACGATTAAACCCATAGCAAATGACCTCATATTTCAAAAAATATAGGGAAAATCTATTTGAATTATTTTTTATGTGCATAAGTTGGTGAAACATCATTTGGATATCTAGTGTGCATGGCCTAACCGAATAAGGAGTTTTTAAATAATTTATAGTCTTTAATAATGTTCATTAGGGGGTAAAAACCAAGAAAACAACCTCATATTGTTGTGAAATAAGAGGAAAACAAAATTTGAATAATTTTTTATTTACAAGGACTAATGACATATCAATCAGGGTTATTGTTTTCCCAAGATGACTAGAAATTCATTTTCACGTTTTAAAATACTAAAATATTCATTTAACAATAAAAACCTTAGCATGTAAACTCAAATCATTGTAAAAAATATGAAAACACTCTTTGAACTATTTTTAATGTGTATGAGTAGATATCATGTCATTGCAACATGCGGTGTTCTTGGAATAGCTGTATAAACAATTTTTAATGTTAGGCAGTCATTAAAAATATGTTTTGGGGTGTCAAAACCAATAAAACAACCTCTTATTTCCATGAAATCATAGAAAAATAATCGTATAATTATTTTTTATATATAGTAACTGAAGACGTGTCCATCAGAGTTATCATTTGCGTGGGATGACCAAAAATGAATTCTAAGTGATTTAAAACACTAAAATGTTCGTGTTATGGTAAAACCATAGAAAAAAACTTATATTTTTCATATAATAAAACAACTAATCTCTTTGACTTATTTGATATGTGTACGATTAGACGACATGTCATCCAACATGTGGTGTGCATGAACTAACAGAATAATAAGTTTTTAAAGATTTGATGATCCTTAAAAATGTATGATGGTGAGTCAAAACCAATAAAACAATCTATTATTACTATGAAATCATAGTAAAAAATCCTCATAATTATTTATGAAATTTATAAAGTGATGGGATGTCAATCAGAGTTGTTGGTTTCTCGGGATGACAAAAAATGCATTTTTGTGTTTTAAAACGCCAAAACATGCATGTAACGGTCAAAACTATTTAAAATTAGCTAAAATTATCTTATAATAAAATTAAAAATATCTTTAAATTGTTTTTTATGTGTAATAGTATATGTGGGGTTGTTTTGACATATGGTATGCTCGGAATGACCAAATAATCTGTTTTTAAATATTTAATAGTGTTTAAAACGTGTGTCGGGGGGTCAAAACCAATAAAATGACCTTAGATTTCTATTAAATCATATGAAAACAACCTTATAATGATTTTTGATATGTAGAAATTATATTCTCACCAATCATATTTAGTGTTTTCTCGGGATGATTGAAAAAAAAATCAATGTTTTAAAATACTAAAACATGCATGAAACAGTAAAAAACATTGAAAACAACATCACATTATCATGAAATCCTATGAAAAATATATTTGAATTATTTGTAACATGTATAAGAATATTTTATCTCATTCTAACATGTTGTGTGTTCAACCTAATCTAATAAGTAGTTTTAAATTAAAAAAAATGATTAGAAAATGGTAATATATTGAAAATCAAACGATCATGGATTGTTTATTATATTAAATACTAGTGTTGTGATTCGTATATCCAATTAATGTGGTAAATTACTCTTTATTATCTTTTTTAGTGTTTAAAATTATCTATTTATTAATTATTAAATATAAATTTCTCTATTTGTATCATTTTGTATCCCTACGAGGAATTTAGTACCAATTTGATCTAATAATGAATTTTCGATGCTACCTCTGCATGTGGTTTTTTCCAATTTGAGTTTTCCATGTAAAATTTAGATGTTTTAATTTTGTTTTCTATTTTTTCATGGTTTTTTAATCGATTTTTATAAAAATACTAAGTTTTTGTAAATAATATATTGAAATATAATTATTATTATTTTTCTATTTTTTTACTATACAAACTTTTATTTTTTAACTTATTTGATTTTAAATTAAATGTGATTATTTCACCCCTGAAGACCTTGGAGGGGGTGATTGTAATTTTTTGGTGGTGTTTTCATGATCATTCATGTTAGACATGTATTTTCACATCCTTTATAGTAATATTCTAATGAGTTTGATTCCTGGAACCGAAAACACCCAACGATACCCTCATTCAGAATATTTCATGAACCTGCTTTCCAAATGCAAGTGGTCATTGTGAAATGCCTCCAAAAAGGCTTAGGGATTCACATTGGTCGAGAGTATGGGATTTTGATATCATCATACCTTTTTTATGGAAATTATTACCTACTTTAATACTCTCTTATTGATTTAAGACATGTTCACGAATCCTTTATTAAATCCCAATTATGAAATGGGTCACACTTGTATTAATAATGAACTATTAGCATGTATTTTCTTTAGAATCTTCTATATATATATTTGAGGTTCTCCATTTATGGGTATATCTATATGTATATTATTTTCTCCATAATTGGTACCCTTTTGAAAATGGATTAGATATTTTTATATCATTTATTATTATTATGATTATTTTAATCCGCACAGTGGGTGCTCTAGAATTTATTTTCATATAGAAAGATGGTATTTGTTTTGATGTTGGTATTGGGCCCATGGATAAGTTATTACTACACATACTCATGAAAGGAATCATAACCCATGTATTCTGGTATCACTTAACGGGACACATCATACCTTTTAAGGTCGTGTGATGAGGACCAAATCGTATAGTTTAATGTCATACAGTAAGGGCATCTAGGAGAAAGGTGTCTAGTCAAAACTGGTGTGGGTCTTACGCTGAGGTGGCCCAAGGGACCTGGAAGGGATGTTTCCTCTCATGTAGGATGAAACCCTATTTGGGATATGTCCATGAGAAGATTAAATTTGATTTTGGGGTGTTGGGTTTGAACCATAGGGAGGCTTCCTACGTATCACATTTTGATTGGAATCAAAGACCATGTAGTTCAGAATTTTGGGGATTAAACCTATGGAGGAGGCCTAAATTTTCTTTATTGGTAATATGGACCTTTTAAGGTTTGTATCATATAGAATTTTTCCCTTTTAGAGGATGGAAGCATGGTTTTTGTACTTGCACTGAAAAGGAGGCCCTAAGGGAAGGCAAGAGGAAGATCCATAAAGAGAATCTCCTCTAGAGGAAATTATTTTATTTTGAGAATTTCATGATCATCACTAACCTCTAAACCATGTGAGTCATGATATGTGTTAAAAACAAAAGGAAGTGGAAGATATGTAAAACCACACAATCTTCTTCAAATGTTGATAGATAAGGTTGGGGCTATAGAAGAGCGAAAGGGATTTGATGTGCTCGTATATTTTCTTGTTTTCAATCCCCTGGATCAGGACATACACATCCATATGGATATATCCCTTAAATAAATACTAGGGGTTACTATAGGAGGTATTCCCTAATGTAATTCAAGAGGAAGATCCGAAAATGATTCCCTTCCTAGAAACTTTACTCCTCATCTGATGGTAAATGAGGGTACAGTCACTTAAGGGAATCAAGGAGAGATAAATGGATTTTATGTACCCATATCCTCTCTTACTTACAACACTGGGTTCTTTTCATTATCCATAAGGATTAGATCCTCATTACCACATTAATTTATAATAAAAACACTTTGATGATCCCAAATATTAGGTAGGATAAATATAGTACCTCAATTACCATGGGAATGTATAATTTAGATGACACACTGATGTGCCATATCCTATGATTATACATATCTAGAGGCTTTAGGGGAGGCCTCATCTTGGTCCCCCTTATACGAGGGATACAATAGAATAGGTTCCCTTCCATTAGTGGCATGAAAAAGTGTCCCAAATGATGTCTTGTGAAGGTGAGTCCAGAGTGGATAGAAGGTATCTCAGGCAGGTAAGGCCTGGGAGAGAATAAGGTCCTTTATACTGGATAAACCTAGGTGAACCAAAGAGGTCTTGTATAGGGTAGACCTTGGTGAGCTGAAAAGATCTTTAGGTGATGGAAAACTTTTGAAACAAAACTTGGGATAGGCTTTTCTCTAAGATCAAATGGTATCCTAAGGTTCCTTCAGACGAATGAATCTCAAGTTTTGAGTAGTGGAAGGGTCCTTCTCCCTAGTGATTTTGACTGGGAGAATGTTTCCTATCAATTTTCTTAGTATTCTAGACCTTTAGGGACCTCAAAACATTTATTACTACTGATTTACTATTCTTTTGTAGGCTTAAGTCACTACCTGAGGGTTTGGAGGAATTGGGCGAGAGACTTGGGTGAGCAGAGCTTCAAGTTGTCTCTTCATTATTCAGTCCTTTCAAATGAGAATTCCAAGGGTACTATTTATAGAAATTTTCCTGACCCTAAGTGAATGATGTGGCTCATGTGGGTCACTTGCACAGGTGCCAGCACAGGTGTGACCTACGTGAGGGGTTGGTGGCACTTTGTAGGGCCACATGGGTTGGGCCTCCATGCATCTTCTGGTTGTGCATTCTGGACATGCATGATGGCACTTGGTGCGTGGGTATGAACCTATACAGTGATTCTAGGAATGCATATTCGACTTGCGTGATGATGCTGGTGTGTAGGCTGGACTTTCACGATGCCACTGGTTGGGCCTCGCACGAGGTTACCTGGGTGAACATATGCAATCCTTGACATATTTTTTCTTCTCTACATGGGGTATTTCCCTTTGAAAATTCTCACCCTAACGTAAAAAAGGGAGTTTCAACAAAATCCTCATGTTATATCTAATTGTAAGAAAAAGTTAAGATCCTGAGGTTGATAAAATGGATGATCCTTAATTAATTGTCCTTGACATGTCCATATACTTCCATTCTTGGGCTTGATGAGCATTATGACTTGGGTACCACAAAAGGGAGAAGTGAATGGGTTATATGCACAGGAATGTCACTCAGGTGTCTTGTATAGGTCATCCAAGCAGGTGTCCCAACATCTATAAATAACATTACTTTTTCATACAGTTCTTCTTCTCACCTTCACACCACTCTACCGCATAGCTGCTCTCACCGTGTTAGTCTTTCGTGTAGGTATTTTATCACACTAGTCTTCCATATAGGCTTCCCGCTACAGCTTTGATTGCATACACATGGTATGCCATTATCTATGTGACACAGGTACCAAGGCAACTAACCTACATGAGGTCACTTGAGCAAGTGAACTACGTGAGGTCACTTGGCTGAGTGACCTATGAGAGGTCACTCCTTTTCCAAATTTACAAATTTTGATGTTCTTTCTAAAACCAATATTTTAACCCTAGTGAAACTCTAAAAATTTTATTTCAGATTCTACATGGATGATAAAAAGGTCAAAGTATTTGATAAACAAATATGTAATCATATCAAGGATATGTTTGATTTCATTGGGCTAAATTATTACGACTCGTGTGAAAACACTCTCTTGGATTTGGTGAATAATGTTAATAAGTATCATCATGACTTCACTGAGAGTAATTATCTACCACTTTATAGCCACAAGATTCTAAATGAGGTCCTCATCCCTAAGCGAAAAAAATACCTATTTATTTCTGAGTTCCAAGAGTGAACAAATTTTACCACAGCCAACATCTTGGCTAGGGGCATGTGTATCAATAAGGGAACATCGCCCTCTTCCTGAGTAATGCATCATAGTAGTTGTACCATGGATTTAAATCCACACACTCCTAATTCGAAGATGCACTACTACTAATCCATATTTCATGCTTCCAAGATGGACCAATAAAAAGGATAGAAGGAAGACCGGTACCCTCTCCCAATAGAAGGTTTCAAACCAAAGTGGATGTGGGCATACTGGGTGCGCTATACTTGTTCCAATTTTGAGACTGAGCTAAAGACAGTTTTCATTTATGAGGATATTTTTTAGGCTTAGATGTATATATATAAGAACAAAGATATTATTCCTAAGTTATTAATCCAATGGATCCCACGGACCAACAACTTCCATCTGACACATGGTGAAGTTGGCATCATCTTAATGGATGTATTTAAGATCTCAGGGGCACCCATTCTTCGAGAGATGTACAATGAGTTCATCCCACCTAAATCCACATGTTGTAATGTTAATAGAATTCCTATTTTGGATTGTAAGCTGTTGAATACATCTTGAGACATCAAGAATGAAGACCCTTCCTAAGGAGGGATGTCCATTCTGAGGCATGGATGAATGATTTCTTGGAGCCCAAGAGGAGGGACCCTCATGAAAATGTCGTATGGTATGTCCCTAGATGGAAAATAGGGGTGTTCCTAGTATATTTTTTCATATTTTGGAACAAGGACAATGCATACAATGGGGGTATGCAGTCAATTCAGATATAGATGCTAAGACACATCTTGTTGTCTTTTTATTGATGTGATTAAGCATCTACATGCTACCAGTTAATGGATCCAATGGTTTTGTGTGTAATAACCCATGATTTTCATACATGGTTATTATTTCTTCCCAGATGAATATTCAATACATTACACAAACACATAATTGAAGACCATAGTAGTTTAGTGCCTTGGGAAACTTGGGACACAATCTTCTTAATTTGGTGAAAGATCTTCAATATCTCTCATAAATATATTCCCCTTTACTACTCTTCACAGACAAACCCTACTTAAACCTTTATTCCTAACCTAGGGAAAGAAAACATAAGAAAGGGTGATCTTAGATGCCTAGTAAGGGTAAAAAGGTGAGATATGTAGGCATAACATAAACATAGGGGAATTGGAACATGAGTATAACATATGAAAACCATAAACTGGATATCAAAGGTCAGAATCATGTGTCATGGAATAAATATTCGTAGTTCATAAGACATGAATCATAATGTAATCAACAAACATGAGTCATGAGATCATAAAATTGGATTAAGACACATATTTGGTGCATACACATCAACTTAGAACATTATGAACATATATAAATATATTTAGACTCACTCATTAAGTTAAGTACATGAAAAAAGTCCATCGTATAAACTTATGGACATGCATCCAGGTCCACACATAGAATTATGGACATGAAAGTCAGGTCTATGCATAATATTGTGAACATATAATTAGGTTTATCCATAACATTGTGAACATGTAAATGGGAATCTACACCTCCTGATTGGGACACACCACCATCCCTAATGGATTCCATTTACTCATAATGGAATGGTTTCACTCATTAAACCATCATGGTAGTCATAGTTCACTCTAAATATCATCATAGAGGATAAATTCCCTTACTGAACTGAGTTCACTCTCTATTCAATTCTTGTCTATATCATTAGATATAAATCTTTACCAAATGAATTAGAGGGAGATATAGGTCCCCCCCCCCCCCCGTAACATAGTGAAAATCATACATATATGTTCCAAAATATCATAAAAATCATCATATCATAACTAATGAAATGAAATGGGTTTCATAAACATTTCAAATATTATAACATGTTGAAAAGAGATAGGTTTCATAATCATTTCATTATTTAATCATATCATAACACAAGGAAAAAGTTGTGGGTTTCATAATAATTTTATCATGGTATAACCTGTGAAAGAGAAACAGGTTTCAAAAACATCTTTTCATGATAAATCATTCAAATAAAAAATAATAATGGTATACATGGTTCATATCCCCAACAAATCATAAGTTACATCAAAGGATATCATATTAGACAGAAAATGATTTTGAAAGATCACATGGAATTTTTCTTAAGTAAAATATATTTTCATTAAAAAATATTATTTTGTAAACATGAAATAGTTTGAAAATCATTTTATTTGAAAAAAACCTTTAAAACTTATAAAGGAATCTTTCAAACTCATTTAAAACATTTCTTGAGTAAAATGTGCTTTCTAATTTGGAAAACACATTTTTAAATATAAAACATTTTGAAAATCCTTTTATTTGAAAAAAAATGAAAATTTATAATGTAATCTTTATAGAAAATAATTTTCATTATGGTGGGAAATTATATTCATGTCATACAAATTAAAACAAAGGTTCTTTTCATATTTTCATTAAAATTAAAACAAGAATTGTTTTTAAAAATGAAATGAATATTAATTTTAAAACATTTTATAAAAGGTCAAAAGGGTTAAAAATGTATTTAATAAATAATTTTAATAATTTAAAAAAATGAAAATATTTTTAGAAATCATGGTTTTGGAAGAAAAAGTGTTTTCAACCAAAAATATGATTTTTCATAAAAACGTTATTTTTGAACTCTTGAGTATATAAAGAGATGAAAATGAAGGGAAAAATGTATTCTCATGACATAAAAGAGGATAATAAAATTAATGAGTTTCTTGAGAGATGGATTATATGATTATATCATATAAAACATGATCATAAACAATCCTGATAAATGATGAGATTGTAACATAAAATCTTTAATACTTTGGTAACATTGAAACATATGCACCATGAAGTAATATCATTAAATAAAACTTATAATATCATATGGATAAATAAATTTATTATATTAAATGTCAAATGGGATTTATATATTCCTCGTACAAGAAGATAGGTGTATAACATAATTATATGTCTCAAAGAGGGCTAATTGAGACAAAAATCCCTTACCGATTTGGTAAATTTTGAACTGTAAACCCCATGAAAGAGAGATACTCAAATGTATATTTAAATAATAATAATTTTAATTATAAAAAAAATCAAATAAATTCATGGGTATTATATACACCATGTAAAAGAAACATGTGGTGAATATGGAATTTTTCTCACATAAAATAAAAGTGAGACGAAAATCCCTTACCACTTTAGTAATATTTTGAATCATAAGCCCCAATAAAGTATAAAATAAAATTAAAATTTTAATATAATTAAAATTAGTATATTAATGATATAAAATTTCAAAGTTTTAGTATATACACCGCATAAGGGAAATGAGTAGTGAATTTTCGTATGTATTCCATAAATAAAAGACTAGAAATCCATTACTATGAGTATCACCTTCTTTCAAACTCATTAAAACCACCTGTATAATAAATATAAGTTTATTATAATGATATTAGAGAACCATAATTTCATATATAATACCATATATGATTTACTTATGTCCTTTTATTACCCTTTTATTAACAATTCCATGTTAAAGTCACATTTCAGGTAATAATCACTCTGTTTTTCGTATATATCTTGATTTGTTACTTTTGGTCCTCTTAACATGATCATGGTTCCATAATATACATAATAATAATCATGAAATAATTATAATATTTATACATCAATTATAATTTTAATACCAATCATGAAATATGGTTTTGAGAAATTAAGTATGTTACGATCATGGAGACGATAGGTCGTGCGTACGCGTAAGTAACGTTTCCATTTTTCAATGATCATAATGAAAAAGTGGTAAGTAATATAATAACTTTAAATAATTATAATAATATAATAAATACCATATTATTTATTTAAATATACTTATACATATCATCTATGTGGTGTGGTGAAGAAAAAAAAGAGTCATGTCCCTTCATGAAGGCAGTAGTCCACACGTACACGAATGATGTTATCATATTTTAGTGAGTGAAAAGGCAAGAAATAAAATGATATATTATCATTTAAGAATGATAAATATTTAATTAATTTAATAATTATTTCATTTATATCATATATATTTATCCTTATTATCTTCCATGTAAAGAGTTAATGAAAACTAATCACATCACATCGTGAGGCTATAGTCCGTCATGCACACGAATGATGTTATTGTATACCTTATGGAATAGAATATAAAAAGGGTATATATTATGTAATGAATAAATAGGTATAATAATGTTATAAATATAATACATATACTTTAGATTCATCATCTTACCCAACTGTGATAAGTGGTAATGGAAAAAATGAATGACGTCAGTTCACGAGGCGGTAGTCCTCCATTCACACGAATGATGATTTTGTAAACCTTTTGATGGAAATGGAGATGGTTTTAGGTAATTACCTAAACATAAAAACATGTCAGTATATTTAAGATACTAAGTTTTTTATATCATCATGGTATAATAATAATTTAAGTATGTGTAGGAAGAAATAAAACAAAAATGATTGTTGATGAACGTTACCTCTTCTTTAGGTATCCTCGTTAGGTTTGCACTAAAATCCTTCCTTACATGGATTTTTTTACAAAATAAGTCTTCCAGTATGAGATTATTGAAATTGGTAAGTTATTTGGGTAGGTATTTATTGAACCAAATAGTTTTTAAGGTATGAATAAGAGAGGGGAGGGTTGGCCTTTTATAAGCAGGGGAGAGGACACACTTGGTATTTTTGAAAATAATTAAATACCCCCACATTTTTAATATGTCACAAGGGTCCGAAATGGTCCATCATCAACCCGTATAGCTGTAATGGTTGAAATATATCCATAAAATAGTTTTTAGATAAGTTTATAGGCCATTCTAACCCTTCTCTTTTAAGTTTACCCCTGGGTAAACCAATTTTTACCTTAATCGTGGTAATTAATTTTTACTATTTTAACAATTCATTTTAGTTAAAAATTATGTTCACCTTATTAGATAACATAAATTATGGTGATTATAAAAATAGAATCAATTTTTTCCAAATTTCATTGATATAATTGAAATTTTTTAATTTAAAATTAATCCCACATACGCAATAAGAAATAGAGTTTTTAAAGAAAAGCTATTAAAAAGTTTTCCAAGTTTTTATATCAATATTTGAAGTAAAATTGAGATCTTTAGAAAAAGGAAAATTCCCATTTTTTAAAAGGAGACAAAGTTAAACCAAAATAAATTAGGATTTCTTACGATAGTCTCTTTTCAAGAAAAAAAAAGATCCTTTGGAACAACATTAAGTATTGTCATCTCAGAAGAAAAGATACCTTTATCAGAAAGACCATATGATAAGTAGTTTGTTTCATGGTAGGAATGAATGATGATATGATTCATGGAGGAAATATAGTTTAAGAAGCTTCTCAATTGTGTGGTTAGACTCCAAGAAATATGAATAATACCATTCCTGATTTCCAACACCGTAGTATCAGAATCACATTCAAGCTATACGCTAGACCAACCACATTGATTTTCCATATATACTACATATATTATTCCAAGAATTTCAGCCTCTAAAGAGGTTAATATTATACAAGGGCCATAAAGAAATCCCGTTTTATTGCCAAAATTATTTCTTAAAATAGTTACATATCTATAAGGATCTGGGTTTCCTCTCGAAGCTCCATCGTTGTTACATTTAATCCAACTTAGAGTTGGGTGGATCTATATGAATTCCAATGTTACCATAGGTTCATAGTAATTTGTTATAATTAAAAAATTATTTAGTAAAATAAAATCATGGATATATTTATCACAAAAACCTCTTTGAGTGGCATATTAATTTTTTACAGTAATGAAAATTTGAACCAGTGAATTATGTAAAGTGAAAGGAACGTTATCATGGATCATTTAGTTCTGAGAGGTCCAAATGATGTGAAAATTTTCCATACTTACAGCCAAAATGGATTTTTAAATTGATGAGAAAGTGTAATTTTAGTTCAATCAACAACTCGGTCATGGATGTTGGTATCCCAAGGCATAGGAACCTCAAAAAGGTCAGATATAGCATCCCAAAGAGTAGATATAGTCCAAATATGAGGAATAAATAGTCGAGATCATCGTGGTACTGGTTGTGCAGTATACAGTGAGAGCACAAGTGGATTCTAGAATGTTGTATAAAATTTTCAGCAGAAATTATTTCATACATGATCCTCTAAGAAAGTATAAATCAGGAGGAAAGTGTTTATTCCCTGCTATGGAACTTATCCCATCAGATAGATTGGCCCAACATCATCATAAGGTAGGTGAATTTGGAGGATATACTTTCAGTCATGCTTGACTCCCAAATAAGAGTATCTTCATTGTTGATGAAGGTGTAATTTATAACCACTAATTTGACATCATTAAGAATATTGTTTAGGGATTCCTCCATTTTTCATTTGATTTTCAATTTAGTGTCAATTGAAGTATCTGAGTAACTTAAGAGATTAATGAGAGGAATGCCTATCCAATTATCTAGCCAAAAAATGAGAAAAGAGTTAATGTTTACCAACCAGTGAGAATTTAATGTAGTCATGGGAAAATAGGTTTTAATAGAAGTCCAAATAGAAGAATACATGTAATTTCAATTCCCATATTTGAGCCTTATGATGAATCTAAGTTTGAGAAATAAAACAGCCTCTAGTTTTTTAGTGATGAGTCTCCACATGAAGTTTATCTACAATTATTGATTGAATTTGAATAGATTTTTTATTCCAATCCCACCATGATCAAACAGTTGAAAGCATTATTTCCATGAGACAGTGGAAATTTTTATTTGAATAATTATTCCAATCCAGATAAAGTTCTTGATACAGGTACATATATCTTTATGATAGAAACTATTCATTTATAAACCATAAATGATTAGAAAAGTTTTGAAATAATCACTACTTTTATAAGACCGATTCTTCCTGCTATTGAGAGAGTCTAGCCTTTCCATTAGGCTATTTGATTTTTAATTTCACTCACAATGTGGGAGAAATTTCAAGTATATATTTTTACCCCAGACCACATGAACACTAAGATAGGTGAAAGGAAGTGAGCCTTCCTTGATACCCTGTTCATTCGAAATGTAAACTTTTCTATCCATAAGAATGTCCTTTCAAAAATAAAGTATTTTCCCAACTTTTCTGTCATTCAGCATGCTGAGAAAAAATATTCTCAAGTAATCTTAAACAATAGAGAAGATAATGGTGGAAATTGGATCACCTTGTCTGACACCTCTAGAGAAAGTAAAGTAACCCTTGGGAGCGCCATTGATTGGCACAAAAATATGGGCTGAAGTCAGGATAATTTTAACCCATTCAATGAAGGTCTCATCAAATCCAGAATTAAATAAAACCTTACAGATGAAACCCCAATCTAAAGTGTCAAAATATTTTTTCACATCAATATTTATAGAAATATTACATCTCCTAGAAGGCTTTATGAGATGGTTGACACATTTAGAGGAAATAATGAGGTAGTCTTGAATAGTTCTTCCTTTGATGAATCCAAATTGATTTTTAGACACAATTCTATTAGCAGTGTTAGCCATTATATTCAAAAGAATTTTCCTAATGATTTTATAATTTTTTTTATAAGGTATACTATTTTGAATATGTTGATTTCATCTTCATTATCCACTTTAGGAATTAGGGAAATAAATTGAGAATTAATGCCTTGTGATAGTTTTCCACTATTGAAAATATTATTAATCAGTATATAGACATCAACATTAATAATATCCCAATAGGTTTGAAAGAAATAGTTGGTAAACCCATCCAGGATAGATGAAATTCTATTATTTAAGACAAATACATCTTCCTTGACCTTAAATTCTATATGGATATCTAAGATAATGTAATTATCCTCATTCGTGAAAAGTTTGGGGATGATTCCTTCTATAAGATTCCTAGAAGAGGTGGGGCTATTAAAGAGATTCCTATAATAAGATACAACATGTATATCCAAATATTCTTTATTATCAAGGAACACCCCATTATCATTTAAAATAGTAAGTGGCCAATTGATTTTTTTGACTCTCTATAGAGCATTGAAATACTTAGTGTTTTTATCACCTTCTTTAATTTTATATCAATATTCAATATGAAATTAATTCTAATAACCTAAATTGGAATAATTTATGTATAAATGAACTAATTTTACTTTAAAACTAATTTAAAATATAATTTAACTTTGTAAATAAATTAAACAAAAAGGTAGTTTTCAAGTAAAATTCAGTATTTTCACTATTCATCAAAAAATGAAACTTTTCATAAAAATATTGAAAATTCACCCTAAGATAATTTTGACATGCTAATTTTAAAAATAAATTTTATTTTATCAAACTCGTTTTCTAAAAGTGTAAAAAAATAATTTTATTATTATTCAAAAAATTAAATAAATACAACTGTGTTTTAGAAAATAGTATTTTCAAAACATATAAAGATTTTATAGAAAATTAAGTACTTTTTATCAATATATTTTCTTTATATAGAAAAATTATACACAATATTTAAAATATATTTATTACTGTTTATGCCTCTAATTTAATGGCTAGTTAATAATGGTCTTTTTTTAAAATAATATGATTAATTTTTTGTCTTGGTTCATTAAAAATCATTTTTTCATGAAATTAAAGATAAAATTTATGTTTCACGTAATGGAAAATATATAAAATAATAATTTTATTTGAAAAAAATCACAAAAATCTCTGGTGGTTACATTCTACTCCTTTTAAAATGAATTTCTCTCTCAAAATTCATCACTTTAGTGCCAAAAAATGAGGATACTTCTACTTCATTACATCATATGGTTCCCACATATCTTCCTCAAGCTGGTGGTTTTACCATAAAACAATTACCAATTTAGTGATCTTGTTTCATATCACTTTCTCAGTATGATCTATAATCTCAACTGATTTCTCTTTATATAAAAGATCATTCTCTTGTGGTATGACTACTAAGTTCTGTACATGTGAAGGGTCAGATATGTACTTCCTCAGGAGAGATACATGGAACGCATCATGGAGTTTAGAGAGGTTTGTTGTAAGTTATAAACAATAAGATAATATCCTAATATGATCAAGTATTATAATGGTAATGATATACCAAGGGCTTATTTTGTAATTATTTCTTACATGGAGAGACTCATTGAAGGACCTTCTCACCAACATTAAATTATAGATCGCGTTGATGATTATTATCATAACATATATATATAATTTGTGTAGTCCTTAAATGTTGTTGAATTTCTCTAACTTATCTACCATCTAATCAGCTTGGTCAGGTCCCTATAGCTTTTTTTCTGCAACTTCATTCTGGTATGTATAAATAGCTTCATAAGGATCCATATAAATTCCCAACTAGAATCTATTTTTCTAAGGAAAATTAATTAGAGGATTTTTTTATCTCAAACTCCTTTTAAATACATATAATAAGATCTTATAGTATCTTTTAGTCATATGTCCAAAAGTTTTAAAGGAATTCCTCCTCAAAAACCAAAGGGTTTCATTTCCATAAATTTCTCTTAAAATATCCTTAATCTTGATAAACTCACATCACATAAAACCTCAAAAGGGGTGTCAATGACTTTGAACTTATGATCAACCTTAAACTCAGAATCCCATGATGGTATCCATAACTTAAGTTAATCATACCTAGAGATATATATTATTCCAAAATATAATTCACCCTTTATTCCTTAAATAATCTATTATGTTATATATAAAAAATTCATTGGGAGCTTGGGTTCATCCTTATACAGATAGAATATTAAATGTTATTTCATTTTCTAAAATCCACGTGGAGGGAGATAATCACATGAAATTTCACTGTAGGATGAACAATAAGATTTTCATATGGCTCATTCATACAAAATTAAACAGTAAATTACCAACTGAGGAGGGGAGGGTAAGTGTGACCTAATTATCAAGATTCACTTCATCCATTTTGATTTCATAATCATTCCATTTTTATATTTTATTCGGATGTTATTGTGTCTTATCATCTATATTATCCCTTGGATTGGGGCATTGATTCGTATAATTCCCAAACTTCATACAATTGAAACACTGAAGTGTGGGTTGTTCATTTTCAGTAGCTTTATCTCTATTCACATCATTAGCTAAATTATTACCATAATTTTGGTAATAAATTTCCTAATGACCTTCCCGTTCACACTTAAAAGATTTACTAGTCCTCTTAAGACAATTTCCTCCATAATTCTTCCCACGCTTTGAGTATAAGGGAAATATTATCTTCTTCTCTATATGGTTCTTAGATTTTCCTTTGATTTACATTTTTATCTTCTAATCAAAACCATGATATTGATACATAACTATAATCTCAATTTCCACCATTATATCACATCTAAAAATATCTTCATAGCTACTAGAGTTCCTTATGGATAATGCCCATTGGAGACTTTGTTTTAAGCCACTAAAGAATCAATCAACCTTACTTTCAGGTTGGATGATAATACTAAAATCATACCTCACAAGTATTGAAAAAATTTCCTCATAGTTACCAATAGATTTATCATCCTTTTTTAGCTCAATGAACTCCTTCTCTATATATGTACGAAGAATACGAGGAAATTAATTATTGTAAAATAAATTCTTGAACTCGTCCCAGTCCATAGAGTCAATTTCATCTTGGTGCCTCGTATTCTTTATAAGAGTCCAACATTGATCCGATTCATATTCCAAATAGTAGATATCCAAAATTACTTTTTCATGTTTTTAACACTCGAGAATGGAAAATATCTTTTCAGTAGTGATGATCCATTGATCAACAACTAGTGGATCAGAAGACCCACTGAAAGAAGGTGGACATTGCCTCATGAAGGACTCAACAAAATTTTGATCCTTCCTTTATTCATTTGGAATCCTAACTTAATTCATATCTTGAGAAATTTCTGTGAGTATAACAATGATATTTTTTATTTCATCTCCCATAACAATTGGTTGTTTAGAAGGACAATCATTGCATTTTCCATTGCATTTTTCATTAACATGGTTACTTCATGTTCCATCCATTGAATAAAACCAAAACATATTATGAGAAACACTAATCATAGTGGGAAACTACATAATAATGAAAAAACAATTATAGGGTGTCTAAATCATTACACATTCTTTGAAATCTATGACACCTTAGGCTTAATATAGGTTATTCATGGTCATTGTATATTTAAATACTTCATGATGGTTCATGAAGAGTGTGAATTTAAAAATCATATACCCTAGGAGTGTTAAATTTATTATTCAACAAGGCCCATTTTTATACGCTAGGTGATGATTCAGTCCATATCAATATGCCCTTTTTAGATTTATTACCCCTAGGTACCATTGTGCCAAATCTATTTCCATTTGTAGTATCTATACATGGATATCATTACATGGAAACCACTTTCTCTATCATTTCCCAAAATTCAATGAAATTTTATATAATTTGAATCATACTTAGACTTATCCTTAGAGATATCCCTATACATGTCCTTAAAAATATCCCTAGGGATATCACTAAAATTTTCTCATCATAGTTTCCAAATTTTAACTAAACCTTTACTCTGATGCCAACTATAACTACCCATGTTTTTCATATATAGATATTATATCTTTTTAGATAAATATTCAATACATTACACAAACACATTCATGAATACCATAATAGTTTAGTGCCTTTGGAAACATGGAACAAAAACTTCTTAATTTAGTGAAATATATTCAATGTATTACACAAAGATCTTCCCCTTTAAAACTCTTCACAAATATACCCCACTTAAACCTTTCTTAATAACCTAGGGAAAGAAAACAAAAGAAAGGGTGATGTCAGATGCTTAGTAAGGGTAAACAATGGAGAAAATTAGGCATAACATGAACATAAGGGTATGATAACATGATCATAGAATATGAAAACCATACCCTACATATCAAAGGTCAGAATCATGAGTCATGGAAAACATATTGGCAGTTCATAAGACATGAATCATCAGGGAATCAAAGAACATGAGTTATGAGAGCATAACATTAGAATAAGACATAGATTTGTGGAATACACATCACCTTATAACATTGTGATCATGTATAAATATAAAAAACTTACTCATTAAGTTAAGGAAATGGAAATAGGACCTCACATAAACTTATGGACATGCAACCAGGTCCACTCATAGCATTATGTATATAAAATTAAATTCCACTTATAATACTATGAACATGTAATTAGGTTCAATCATAAGATTGTGAACATGTAAATGGGTGTATACTCCTCTTAGGTGGGACACACCACCATCCCTAGTGGTATCATTTTCCTCGTAGTAGAATGGTTTCACTCTGCAAAGCATTATGGTTGTCATGGTTCACTCCAAGACTATCATAGTATATAAAGTCCCTTACTAAACAGAGTTCACTCCCTGTATTATTCCTATCTATCCCATGGTATATAAATCCTTACCCAATGCATCGGATGGAGATATAGATCCCTCCCATTACATAATGAAAATTATAAATATTTGTGTTATAAGATCATAAATCATTCATCATATCACAACTCATGAAATTAAATTGGTTTTATAAAAATTTCATCATATCATAACCTATGGAAAATAGATAAGTTTCATAATTATTTAATCATTCCATCATATTATAACCCATGGAAGTAAAATAATGTTTCATAATAATTTTATCATAGTATAACCCATGTAAGAGAGATAGGTTTCATAAACATCTTTCCGTGATAAAACATTTAGAGAAAGAATAAGGATGGGCTCCATAGTTCATATCCCCAACAAAGAATAAGTTCTATCAAAGGATATAATCTTAGATGAAAAATGATTTTTAATGATCACTTAGAACGTTTCTTGAGAAAAATATTCTTTTAAAATCATTTTTTTTTAAACATGAAATAGTTTGAAAATGATTTTTATTGAAAATAACCTTGAAAACTTATAAGGAATCTTTAAAAATCATATAAAACATTTATTGAGTAAAATATCATTTCTAATTTAAAAAATAAATTTTAAAACATAAAACATTTTTAAAATAATTTTCTTTGAAAATAACCTTGAAAACATACAAATTAATCTTCAAAGAAAATAATGGTCATAATAATGTGAAATTATATTCATGTTGTACACATTAAAAAATGTTCCTTTCACATTTTCATTAAAATATAAATAGGTATTGTTTTTGAAAATGACATGAAGATTCCTTTTAAAAAAATTTAAAAAATTAAAACATGAGTAAAAATGTCTTTAATAAATCATTTTAATAATGTTATAAAAAATTAAAACATTTTTATAAAACATTATTTTGGAATGAAAAGGGGTTTCAACTGAAAAAATGATTTTTCTTAAAAACGTTATTTTTGAACTCTTGAGTACATAAAGAGAGGAAAATAAATGGAAAACATGTATTATCATGACATAAACATAGGAGAATAAAATTAATGAGTTTATTTAGATATGTATTGTAATATTCTATCATTTAAAACATGATCATAAACAATCCTGATAAATGATGAGATTGTAACATAAAATATTTACCACTTTGGTAACTTTGAAACATAAGACCCATAAAGGAATATCATTAAAGGAAAATTAAAATATCCTATGTATCAATAAATTTATTATATTACATGTCAAAAGTTCTGTATATACAAATCATATAAGAAGATATTTGTATAGCATAATCATATGTCTCAAAGAAGGCAAATTGAGACAAAAATCCCTTACCGATTTGGTAACTTTTGAATCGTAAACCTCATGAAAGAGAGATCATAAAATAGAAATGTAAATACTAATTATTTTAATTATAATAATCATAAAATAATTTCATGTTAAGTACATATAACACATAAAAGAAACATGTGGTGAATATGGAATTTGTCTCATATAAATAAAAGTGAGATGGAAATCCCTTACCGCTTTAGTAATATTTTGAATACTAAGCCCCAATAAAGAATAACATAAAATGAAACTTTTAATATCATTAAAAATAAAATATTCATGATAGAAAATTTAAAATTTTCAATATATACACCACACAAGGTAAATGAGTGGTGAATTTTTATATGTCTCCCATAAATAAAAGAGAGACTAGAAATCCCTTACCGTAAGTCTCAACTTCCATCACGCTCATTCAAACCTCCTATATAATATATATAAGTTTATTATTCATATATTAAATAACCATAATTACATATATCATTCCATATATTATGTACTTATGTCCTTTTATTACCCATTTATTAACAATTCAATGTTAAAGTCACGTTTTGGGTAATAATCACTTTGTTTTTTGTATATGTCTTGATTTGTTGTTTTAGGTCCCTTAAATTTTATCATGGTTTACTAATATACAGAATAATAATCATTAAATAATTATTATATTTATATATAAATTCTAATTTTAATTCCAATCTTGAAATGTGGTTTTGATAACTGAATTATATTATGATCATAGAGACGGTAGGTCGTATGTACACATGAGTAACATTTCCATTTTCAATGATCATTATGGAAAGGAGGTAAGTAATATGATAATTTTAAATCATTATCATAATATCATAAATACCATATTATTTATTTAAATATGCTTTTATATATCATCCATGTGTTGTGTTTATGAAAAGAGATAGTCACGTCACTTCGTGAAGGCGGTAGTCAACACATACAAGAATGATGTTATCATCTTTCTGTGATTGAGAAGGTATGAAATAAAATGATATATTATCCATTAAAAATGATAAATATTTCATAAATATCATAATTATTTCATTTATATCACATATATCTATCCTTATTATCTTCCATGTGAATTGTTTATGAAAATGAATCACATCGCTTCGTGAGGCGGTAGTATGTCGTACACATGAACGATGTTATCGTATCCCTTATATAATGGATATTAAAAATATATATATTATATAATGACTCAATAGGTATAATAATTTTATAAATATCATTTATATACTTTATATCCATCATTATGGCTAACTGTGATAGGTGGTTATGGAAAAACAAAAGACATTGGTTCGTGATGTGGTAGTTTGTTGTACACATGAATGATGATTTTGTAACCAATTTGATGGAACTGGATAATTTTTAGGTCATAAACTTAATATAAAAACATATAAATATATTTAAGATACTTATTTTATTATATCATCATGGTATAATAATAAATTAATGAGGTGGAGGAAGAAATAAAACAAAAATGCTTGTTGATGAACGTTGCCTCTTCTTCAGGTATCCTCCTTAGGATTGCACTAAAATCCTTCCTTGGTAGGATTTATGTTGAAAAAAAGGATTCTAGGATAATATTATAGAATTTGGAAAGTTATTTGGATATTTATTTTCTGAAAAAAAAAGTTTTTAAGGTGTTAATAATATAGGAGAGGGGATGGCCTTTTATAAGTGGGGGAGAGGACACACATGGTATTTTTTAAAATAATTAAGTGCTCCCACATTTTCCATAGGTACAAAGGGTAAAAACTGGGACATAATCAAAACTTAGAGGTGTAAGGGTCTAATTATGGTCATAAAATAGATTTTATACAAGTTTATATGTCATTTTAACCCTTATCTTTTTAGTTTAACCCCTTGGTAAACCCATTTTTACCTTAACTGCGGTAATTAGTTTTTACTATTTTCACTATTAATTTTGGTAAAAAAATTAATTTAAAATTATTATATAATATAAATTATTCTTATTCCAAATATTGAATCTATTTTTCCAAATTCCATTCATATAATAGGAAATATTTAATTTAAAATTAATCCCACAGATGCGATGAGAAAGCGGGGTTTTAAAGAAAAAACATTCAAGAGTTTACAAAGGTTTTATATCAATATTAAATATTAAATTGATTAAAATAACCTGAATTATATTAATTTATTTATAATTTAAATAATTTAACATTAAAACCAATTAAAATATAATTTAAATTTATAAATAAATTAAACGAAAAGGCAATTTTCAGTTAAAATTTAGTATTTTTGACTATTAATCAAAAAATGAAACTTTTCAAAACAAAATCCCAAAAATTCACCCTAAGGTTATTTTGAAATGATGATTTAAAAATGTTATTTTATCAAATTAATTTTTTATAAGTTTCAAAACTAATTTTATTATTGTTCACAAAAATAAATAAATACAATAGTTTTTTGGAAAATAGTATTTTCGAAACATATAAAGACTTTATTGAAAATTAAGTAATTTTTATCAATATTTTTTCTTTATTTATAAAAATTATACATAATATTTAAAATTTATTTATTCCTATTTATTCTTCTAATTTAACTACTAGTTAATAATGGTATTTTTTTAATAATAATATTAATTGTTTGTTGTGGTTTGTTAAAACTCAGTGTTGTGCATAATGCAAGTTAAAATTGATATTTAATGTGATGAAAAATATATTAATGATTAAATTTATTTGAAAAAAATAAAAAAAAATCTTGGGGTGTTATAGTATGAGGTCAAGAACATTTTTCATAGTGGCTAAGGTAGCATAGGGGAAACACATAGGGTTGGCAGACCCTATATTTGCTAGGATTCACAAGTGCTTATTGCACGTGCATACAGGGAGGGCCCTTCAAAATTTTAGGGCCAATTCAAGTGTTGTGAGGTTGGATTACAGAACATATTTATTCTTATGCTGTGTTGACTGAAATCATAGTTCCTAGAGGATGGTTCTGACCATTCGTTCTGGCTATTTCTAACATCCAACCGATGTCTATGAAGTATGATGAATCCTTAAAGAAACTAAATCTATTGAATGAATTAAAATTCCTTCCATATGGGGATCCACCCACTGGGAAATTCATCGATGGAAGAAAAGCTAATGATTAAGTGAGATCGTACATGATTTATTTCAGGTATGGTGTGTTAGCTAACTGAATTGATGGAGAGGTTACCTGTGAAGCCTATTCTCTATACATTTTTTCACATCAATTTAAGTGCCTGAAGTAATCAACCATGATTCCTCCCATGAATTACCAATTAAATAATCACCCAATGGTGGATTGAAGATTCTAGTTCATCCCAAATATAGAGGTAACTCAAGTGTTAATTAAAATTCCTTCGCTAAGTGCAACTATTGGGTTGACCTCTTGGTATGTTGAAGATTGGATCATGTCATACACTCAAGGTATGTTTACAATGAGAGCATCTTGAGTCAAATATATAATGACTTATGGGTGGGGAAAGCATGGTAGAAAGGCTCAACCCACTCTAGATAGTGATAGTGGTGAGGACCTGAGCTCACCCAAGTGAACCTAGTCATCAGTTAGTTAGCGAGTCAAGATTAAAAGGGTTATGACATTTTAGGCTGAACCTAGATGATCTAGCCGCCGTCATATAGAGGAAATTTTAGCTCTAATTTCCTATCCTTAGACCATGATGGAGAGAACTGAGAATCTGGTGAAATCAAGGATTGTTCGATATATGTCACAGAAAACCAGAGAAATCTTGGATTACGTGCAACCGGTGGTGGTTCAATTTTTTATGGACAAGCCTTATAATGCCAAGGACTTGTGATCATTCCTTCATGTCAGCTTTCAAATTCCATTGATTGAGGATGCTCAAGCCCCCAACAATCCTCCATTTTGATGCTAACCCTATTGATGTGGGAATAAAAATTTAGTAGGTATAGATGCTCATTTATGCCATTGATGATCATATCCTCACTACTAGGTGACTGGAGGATATAATGGATCGAGTGCTACTGAAGGGGTTGATGAATAGTCCACTAATGAGTGGAATGACTCCATTGATCCTTAAGATGTAATTTTTTCCTTCTCTTGTTTCCTCCTATGTTCTTTTTTTCCTTATTTTGAACAAAATGTCACTACTAAGGAAAAGGTGACCTTGACTTGCAGTGGGTAAAGGGAGAATTGGTCAAGATCCCATCACCAAAATATGACTCGATAGACACCCATATCTGGGCTAAGGGATCAACTCCATAATTGGGGGATCAATCTTCATACCATAGGATTACGAAAGAGGAGCTCGTGGTAGGGTATTCTTTACTACCACTCTGTTGAAAGTGAAGGGATAGTGAAGAATAAAGTCCTTGTCAAAGAGAATATTTAGTCATGGTAAGTTTTACCAGCATCATTTGTTCTTGATTCATCCTTAATAAATGTTTGATCATGCTTGTGCATTATAGGATCTAATCCCCTCTCCTCTATCAAGGGGCTTAGAGATGACCCTTCGAGAACTAAGGAGGAAATTCTGGATGAGACATGGATTCCTGTTGGTGATTTCATCCCTTCGATATGATAATCATCAAGGGATAAGACTGCATTTTTTACTATCACTATAGAGAGGGAGGATAATCATGGTAATGTTAAATGATCACCATAAAGTGTCATGTACCAATCACTGACTTCTCTTCCTTATGATACTCAGATCTATTGCATACATGGAGGACCCTATGGCCATCATCGTCGGTCTTTTCATTGCCCCAAAAGGGGAAAACATGAACCCTAGACCATCCAATGAAGGTAATGGAGATAATCTTGAATTGTAAGGTTCTAAAAGAGTTATTGTTGTTGAAAGGATAGTAGAAGATGCTGAAGGCGGAGCCAATTTGGGTTCTGATCCCAGTGTCTTGGACACCTTTAATGGTGAGGATGCTATGATATTTGATGCACTATATAATAAAATAATGGAATTAATTCACCAATATATTGATGTTCCTTACTCCCTAGAGGAGTGTGGGTACTTTAATAAGGAGTCGGATGGATGTGAGTTTTCTTTTTTAGTGTTTTCCCCCATAGTTGACCTTCTCATATCTAATAAATTAAATCAATGATCTTGACTAGTTCATCTTTTTCTGTAGAAAATGTTTCTAAGGAGATCAATGACTAGGGAATCAAGGTCTATCCTACTACTATTTCTAGGGGAAGTCCTTGAAGTAATATATTATTGATATCCTTCCATATTAGTCCATTAATGAAGTTAGAAGAGTTTTCCTCAATAAGAAATCCATGTCTAAACCACTAATGTTGGGGATGCTATGGTGGAATCCAACCAAGAAATGATCCATCAATGTATGAGTTCCATCAACTGATTTGATCCCCTTTTTTCTTTCTCATTTTTATCTTCCAATATCAATGACTAATTTCATTCACCCTTTAGTTCCATTAGTTTGAGTGGTTGAACCTGTAGGGGAGGCCACCTCCCCAACTCAACCAACTGTACAAGGTGAGAGTAACATCACTCTAGGAAGCACAACCCATGTTTCTTCCATAAGTGAACTAATTCTGTAGTACACCTCTCCTCCTGAGACTACCTCCACAAAAATCCTGGAGGCTTAGGACACTTTTTGGGCATGTAGTTAGTTCATATGAAAAGACATCTGTGAGTTATTTAAGAGGAAACCAATGGCATATCTACCTTTAAAACTCCATCAACTCCATATCATGTTTGGAATGTTGGGGTTTAGTGGATTTGACTACCGCATGGTCCACATTACCATGAATAAGATTGTTTTCCGATAAGAGAAATAGTATGAGTCACAAAAAATAAAGAATTATCACTAAAACTGATGATCTTTTATGTGCATTATCTCAAGTAGAGATCAACCACTCCATGAAATTAGTGTATTTTCAGTAGCAGGTTGAAAATAAATCCATTCAAATATCACTCCCCCAACAAGATATGGATACCATCATAGGGTAGCTTGTACAACATCATCATTTGATGGAAGGGGTTAAAGCTTAGGGGAAGACTGCTATAAGGCCCCAGCCTTAAAACTTACTTAATCTTGAGTTAATACAAGATTACACATTGAGGATCTTTTCAGGTTTAGAGTTTTAGAGAATTAGATCATGAAACTTGCATTACATTCCACATTTAAACAAAGTGGATTACATAAATGACAATATTCATTCTTCCCATCAACGAGAACATATTTAAAATAAAACATGGATTCTCTCTTAACACATCCTTGACTCTACCGTCTTATCATGTACCTTTCCCCTTGACCTGAAAAACATTTCAGAAACTTGGGGTGAGCATAAAAAGCTCAGTAAGGGACATAAAAATATGGAAAGGAAACATGAGTTCATGTAGACGAAATCATATTTTACCCATAAAACATAGGCACTTTAACCTACCTCATAAAAACATGAATAAATCATAGAAATCATAAGACATAAAGGTAACTTGAGGCATTCATAACATTCTTACGTAGGGAGTAACCCTCTTGGTTACGTTTGGAATACCCATCACAGTATATTCCCTAAATCTCTTCGGAGAAACCTTAACGTTTCACTCCTTTGCGTTACCCAATGCATTGGAGAGCTATATCGGGCTCACCCGCCCTTAGTTTATCGCGGAACCACCCGTTTTCATAACAATGCCCAAGAACCATAACATAAACGTATCACATAAAACATGCATAAAGGAAACAAAACATTTCCACATTTCAAACACAATATAACATTTTAGTATTTTGAAATAATGAATCCAAAAAGAAACCATTTCCAAAACCATTTAAAACATTTAATAAAATGATTTTTGAATCAAAGTGTCCCATACCACCTTGAAGCTTAAAATTTAAAACCATTAATATCCATATAAATAAATCCTTAAAACCATTTTGAAAACATGGATATTAATAAGAACAAATAATTAAAACATTTAAAACGATATTTTGGTTAAAGGGGTTTTACCAAAATTAGAGACACTTGAATACAATAATTGAGGAATAACATTTAGTCAGAACTTTATAATATCATGAGAATAAATGGATTCATGATATAATACTCCAACGGACAGTATATACACCATATAAGAGTGAATTGGTGCATAACAACAATGAACCCTCAATAGAAATGTCAAATGTGATGAAATCCCTTATAAAGAAGGTATCCTTAAATTAAGGACAAAGAAATCTCAAAAATATGTGTGACAAATATATATACACCCAATATAAGTGGATATTAAGTGTAAAACAATAAAAGGTCATTCACACATATTCAATGGATGACATGTTCAATGACTACATGTTGAACCCAAAGAAATCGAAATTGGGTTAAAAAGTTCCCTTGACAGCCTAACGGCATCACATCAAAATGAGTTGATGAGAGATAAAAAGTGTATCTCATCACTTGGACATAAAATTTAAATCAATAAGGATATATGAGAACATATCCCAACATAACAATATGTAAATCAAAAGACCCAACAAAAGAAGTCTTTTAAAAAAGAGGAGGGTGAAAGGTTCCCTTACCGACTTGGGTATCTTTCAAAACATACACCCCATGAAAGAAGGACAATAGATCATTGATGTAAATACTCATAAACGAAAGTATATTACACAAAGAGTAGAATAATGGGCAGTACATACACCACTCAATGGAATTTGTGGCAAATGTAGCATAAATCTCACGGGAATAAAAGTGAGATGAAAAATCCCTTACGAAAACTCGGCAGCCTAACGGCACCACATAAAACATCCAAAAGGATTGATGAGAGAGAATAGGGTCTCTCATCACATGAACATAAAAATTACAGTAGGAGTAATATAAAATAACACCCCAATCATAAGAAAGATGAGCTTAAAAGAAATTACATAAAAGAGTGTACTTAAAAAGAAAGAGAGTTGTAGGATCCCTTACCTCGGGTCCGACTTGACTCGATCGTTCTTTAACGTCCTGAATAATAAACTTGAGTTAATTTCTATTTGCTTAAGAACCTTTTACAAGTTCATTATTCCTTTTATATCAATTATTGACATGTTGTGAACATTATGTAATCATTTAAGTTAATAATATTTGTTTTGCCGATATCTGGTTTTTAAGTCGAAAGTGGTCTTCTTTCAATTACATGTTGTTCATGTGGCCAAATGTTTATTATATCCAGAATTGTATTCATGTTGTAGATATAATATATGTCATATATATCCAGTACATTCATGCATTTATAACATTACATAATCATTTAGAGGTAAGAAATGAAATGCACCGTTCATGGAGACGGTAAGCCGTACGTACGCATGAACGCTACTTTCATTTCTATTCGTATTTTATAGAATGGAATAATAATGATATAAAGGTATATTATAATTCCAGTATAATATCATATTTAATATCATAGTTCCATCCTTTATATGTCCCACATATGGTATTTAACGAATCAAATCACTTTGAGGGGGCGGTAGTCCGCACTTCCTTAAATGAAGATATCGTGTTTACCCATAATGGGAACCATAAAGGTTTGACCAAAATGTAAAAAACATAATCTTAAGGAAAACATAAACATACTATATATCATATATAAAAATAGTGACATCATAATGGCCACCTTTGAAGGTGTTAAATGAGTATTGAACAATCATCGTTTCGGGAGGCAGAATTTCACCATCCACGGAAACCGTATGTTCTTTAACCATTTGATGTAGTTGTGTGAGAGTGTAGCTCAAATAAATCTTGTAACAACATCCTAGTATATTGAAGATACTGGTGTTGTTACAAAAGAAGTAAATAAAAAGAGATTAGAGGTTTGGAGAAACAAAATAAAACAAATGAACAAGAGAGAATGAATTACCTTTAAAAGTGTAATCTCCTTTTGATTTGAGCCTAAAGGCTTCCTTTGAAAGGATTCTTCCCAAAGGGGATCCTCTAGGATTAGGAGAGGGATGTGGAGAGAGCAAATGGGCAGGGGTTGGCCGAGCCAAAGGCTTTTGAAGTGTGTGAAATAAGGTGGAGGTGGGGGCCTTTTATAAGAGGAGAGGAGGGGCACTTTTGGAAAGCAAAGAAATATTACTTTATTTGAAAATGCTTTTCGGTTTTAAAGGGTCCCACATTGATAGAATTCGTGGATAAGGTGATAAGGCATCGAAATCCACTCATCCAATTGGTTTTTTCCATGTGTATATTGTAGATTTTTCATTATCTTTCCATTTTAATTAAATTGTCAAATAATGATGTCATCGCTGCATCATTATTATGTCATAAATAATTTAATTTCTTTAATGTCTAAAAATTATAAAAAAAATACTATGATATAGGAAATATTTTTATATTTCCAATGACTATTTATAATCAAAATTTGGACTTGTATAACCCCACTTAAAAATTGTTTTAGTAAAACATACTATGTTAGTGTCATTTTCACTTTAACATTAAATAAAAAGTATTTTATGTTATTTCCCAACAAAAGTGGATCCATGGGGTACCCAAGTTAGTCCATGGCTTGTCTTGGTCGGCCATGACACAACCAATAGGGTTGGGACATGTGTCTAGGTCATTTCATATTATTAAAGTATTAATTATACCTTAAACTACACTAATTACCACTAATCGCGATTAAAAACTTAATAAGTTACTATTCACCAAAAAATTATTATAATCTCATTGAACCACATTTTACTTCTTAATGACAACCATGTATGTCGGATTTTCAAAATTCAATACACATTAGTGGTAAACTTTCATTTAACTGAAAAATCAGTTTGCTTGATTATCACTTAGTGGTTTCACTATTCATCAAAAATTGAAGTTTTTCAGAAAATTACCAAAAATTCACCCTAAGCTATATTTGATACTCTGAATTCAAAAATGAAGTCTTTTTTACAAAATTCAAATCATATAAGTCACATTAATTAATTTAATAATTAATTCCCGCTGCCAGAGCAAATAGCGTGTTTTTATAAAACAATAAGTATCAAAAGATTGACACTAGTTTAAGTCTGATTTCAAAGTGAATTTAATTTCAACGACCACTATCGGATTTAATGGTAAAAACATTTTCTAATTTCACTTTAAAAACAATTCAAAATATTATCTAATCATATAAATAAATTAGATTAAAAAGTGGTTTTGAATTAAAATACAACATTTTACACTATTCATTAAAAAAATGAACTTTATCGGAAAAATACCAAAAAATTACACAAAGTAAAATTTGATGTCTCGATTCTTAATAAGAGTTTTATTTGGCCCAAAAGAATGTTTAAGAGTGAAGAAAACTATATTTAATGACGGTTCTCCATTAAAAGGTGATAAGTGAACCTTTAGTGAAAACTAGGGCATATACACCTAAAATTGAATTCTTTCCGTATTTTAAGCCTTTATCTTTTATTGTATAAATGTAAAAACATTTATAAAACATATATAATAATATTTTAGTTATTTATATCCATTCCCGCCAATACAACGGCTACATGTTAACTACCATTTGAAATATTATTATTTTATTATTAGAGTGCAACGTAAGATTCCCAAGAAACTCGTTGTTGCGTATTGGGTACGCCATCGAGCATAGCGTCCCCTTTAAAGCCATATTAATATTTTATTCACAAAAATGGATAAATACAAAAATGTCATATTCTTTATTTACCTGGGGTGTTACAACTGCCATTGCAACCATGATAGAGAAACTCTGCCTAGTTGAGGAGGATGAGGCTACCTAGGTAGCAATCTTCGATAGACCGTTGATGGTGCTCAAGATACCATTCAGTAACTCAATATTTTTGTTGATGGTTTTTTGTAAAATATGATAGAGACTCCAATTTTTAATTTCTCCTTTGAATTTTTCTCAATGAATGAAAATAATTTTTTTTACAATCATCTATGTTTTTATCCCTATTTTCCTCTACAATTATAATATAACATTGAAGTTGTTTTATTTAGCTAAACTTTCTTATGTCTATATGTTTCAATCACAATGATAGGAAGAATAGGGTGACCTAAATTTTTTCCTAGGTCATTGGACCTAGAGAGAATAGTTGACTATTGCTAGAGTCATATGACATACCCTGTGAACTTTGTATCATTTTTTCCATTGCCCTAATTTTTTCCTAAGATGAATATGAAGAAGACTTAGCAGGTGAGACTTGTATTTTTCTTAGTAATCCATTTTTAGGTTTTCAACCTATCATGTTTTATTCCCTTTTCTTTTCATTGTTTAAAAATTTCTGCCTAAACCGTGAAAAGTGCACGTCTAGTGTGCGGAAACCTGAATTTTTTATAGGGATTCCCTTTTCTGGGTTTTCAACCTAGAAATTAATGTGTCTCATTTCATAAGTAGTTTGGATTCTTGTAAGCCGACTAATTCAACTGGTGTTTTAGTTCGAACAGGTTTGACCATCAGTTATGGGATGATAACCCAACTAGGGATTACTATATGATAATGTTTTGATATCCTTTAGATACACAAATGGGGATTTTAATACATGTTTTTTGATTTATATATATAAAACATGATATGTGCCAAGTATGTAAGGGCTGACCATAGACCATGTTAGGAAATATTTTTCCAGTATAATGTTGTTGGGGATTACGAATATAAAAGAGGTTTCTCCTGATAATAAATGTGCCTATGGTTGACAGGACATTTGAGTGTGGATTATGAAAATGTATACTAGGGTGTATCAATACATATTCAAAACAATAGTTTCCATGGGAATCGAACATTCTATCACCAATGTATGGAGAGTTTATAAGGATCTAAAATTATCAAGACCATGAAGGGTGGTTTGTGAAGGGAATGTGTATGAGAATTAAGGGAGCATCTAATTCAAAACTGGCCATGGATGGGAAACCTATCTTACAAAAATTTGTTTTGTATGTAAAGAAGGGGGCATTCTATTTCGACTGTAGAACTGCAAAGGATGGGTCATGGTAGAAATCTAGAACTTCCTACCCAGATAGGGGTTGTTTCCATGAATGTATTAACACACACATTTCTTATATTCTATAAACTAGATCTAGAATGGAATATTTAGGCATTGTTACGTACCTCATTGAGATAGGAATCAAGCCATATGTGGTTCTTGGTAACTAAGTATCTATATTGATCTAACTTGAATATGAAGAGGGGTATTTTTATTAATATATGTTTTAGACAAGGATGAGGGATTCAAACGCTACTACACGTATTGATGAAATGATAATCAAGTCACACGTAGTCCTTTGGGTGATGTGGTGAATGAACAACACCAGAAGAAAAGACTCATCCCCAATGAGGGTTGAAGCATCATGTAGTTTAATGTAGTATGACCAGAATATCGACTGTGTAGTTTAATTTCTTACAGTAAGGACATAGAGGACTGTAATTTAAGTTCATTTAGATTTGAATTAAAGAGTGGTGTTTTTTCATTTCATGGTGATCTGACCAATAATGTTCCATCATCTTTCAGACATGAAGGGGGAAGGTTGTAAGATGTGACCTAAAAACTTTTGGATCTAAAAAGTGATATGGGATGATTATTCAAGGAATTACCATGGACCATGTTCAAAATGAATTTTCCAGTATAATGTTTTTGGGTATTATGGATATAGAATAGGTTTCTCCTAAGGATGAATGTTCCTCTGGTTGACATACCTTTTGGGGGAAACTTATGCAAAGCCAGACTAGGGAATATCAATTCATAGTCAAGAAGATGTGCCCTTAGGAATTAGACTTTCTATCACTGATGGCCGGAGAAAGATTACGAATATTTTGATTTCCCTAGTCATGGAGTTTTATTTGTATAAGTAAGGTGCATGAGTATGGAAGGATTATTTCATGTCAAAATCATTTAAGAATGGGGAGAAATTCTTCCCACATAGGAATGACCCATATATAGGGAGAGTATTTTTTTATTGCATCTAGTCCCAAGACATAGGATCTAGGTGTCACTATATATCTCATCAAAGTGAGAATCAATCCACACGTATTTCTTGGATTTAAATCATATAAGAGATGTGAACCATACAGTTTAACATCATACGGTAAGGATGTTTGGTGTGCCTTTTGAGGTCTTACATCCAAGACCATGCTAACCCTGACAAGAATTGATATGTCTCGATCATGTGGGGAAGACCTTATAAAAACTCCTAAGACCTTATGATCTATTCTTAATGTGATAAACAAGGAGTGGTAAAGGTTTCTTTCATCGCATAGAGATTATTATAAGGGAGGATAGGGTCATTTTATCTTATGGTGGCTAGACCAAGATATAGGATTTGGGCATCGCTACATATCTCATTGAAATTGGAATTAAGTTGTACTTAGTTCTAGGAAACCATGAATTTTAACATCATACAGCAAGGATAAAGGTTACCCAATGTCAAAAATAAGACATGAGGCCCCATAAACACTATTTAGGAATTTGAGGAATCATCTTATGAGAGGCATCCCGTGTCTGTAACACAAGGCTTCCTGATCTAGTTGATAAATGTATCATATGCTTGGTATATAGGGTAAGACTGCATTTTAATTTCATTTGTTGAAGACATTGTTATACAGTTTAACATCATATGCCTAGGAAGAATGTGTCTTGTAGTTTTAGTTTATACATCTAAGACCATATTTCATAGATATAATGAGTGATATAAGGCCTATCAGGACAAGGATGTACCAACATTATTAGAACATGAAGAAGTAAATTATTAACCATGATCTTGGGGGTTCTTGGATCAAGATAAGTGATATGGGACAAGAACGTAATGGATAAACATGGACTGTGTTTGAAAAGATGTTTCTAACACGATGTTTTTGGGTCTTACGGAGGTAGAAGAGGTTTATCCTAAGGAAAATGTTCCTCTTTTTGATATGCCTTTTGGGGTGACTTATGTAAATCTAAATAGGGTTGTATTAATGCACAATCAAACAATAGAATCTTATGGTTTACAAGCCTTTTGGGGGTGATTTATATAAATCCAAATTGGGATGTATTAATGCATAGAAAAAGGTGACTTTAGGAATCATACATTCTATCAACAATGGATGAGAAAAGGTTGTGGCGATCCGAATTCCCTGGGATAAGGAGTATTATGTGTGGAAGGAATGTGTCCAAGAACAAAGTAAGCATTTGGACTGTCATTGGAAATGGAGTTTTAAGTCCCCTACATTGATCTTTGTTTTTAATAAGGAGAGGGGACATTTTCCTTAATTCATGGATTTTACCAGGTAATAAGGTATATGTGTCACTAAGTATCCCATTGAAATGAGAGTCAAGACACCCTTAGTTATAAAAAGGAGGTATGGTGGGAGACCAGTACCAAAGATTATGATCTGCTCAAGCATAGATTGAAATGTCATGTAGTTTGACATCATGAAAAAAAGGACTTGAACCATTCAGTTTTACATCATGTGGTGAGGATGTTGTTATATAGTTTAATTTCTTATAACTAGGATATTAGGATATATAGTTTAGAGTCTTACAACTAGGACTATGGTTTCTTTTAGTTTTAGGTCAAATTACTAGGACCATATGTCATGCCTTTTAAGGCCATGCGATGAAGACCATTTGGTGTTCCTTTTAAGGTCTTGCATCTAGGACCATGTGGTGTTCCTTTTATGGTATTGCATCTAGGACTGTATGTCATGCATTTTATCATCATGCGGTGAGGATAAAGGTGAGTCTTTATCACATAAAGTATTTCTTGAGAAATATTACATTGGTATAGGGCCATAAAAATCTCTCCATCCATCAATATAAAATAATAAGCTACATTAGAGTGAACTTTGTGTATGGAATAAGGTCCCTCCCACTTAGACTCAAGATTTTGAGGTTTCTTCACTAGTATCATCAGGGTCCTGAGGACCAATACTAGCTCTCCTTTTAGGAATGATCATAGGTCAACCTAGTTGTTAAAGGCCCATGATGTATGATTTTTATCGAACTCCAAGTGATGAGAAGTATGAAATATATTCTCATCAAGTCACTTCACTTCATACAATCATTTTTGGGATTGATCGCCTATGGATAACTGATCACATATGGAAATATAGAGTGAGGAAAATTGGACCTCAATAGGTAAGACTCCTTTTATCCTATATACCAATGAATACACGGTCTTCCATGTGGTGGTGCAGGTTGTAGTCCAATAGTACCACAAGGTATGAAAGATTTTATCAGTCCAAGAATTTTTATCTTTATCCAATATATTCTATAGTATTTTTTGACAAATTCTTTTTAAAGGACTCTTTCTATCCATTATTTACTGGATGATATCAAGATAAATGGTTAGATTTTATGTTATACTCCTGATATAGTTTCTTCAACTTAGCATAATAAAAATTGGTTCCATTTTTCATCATTATCATATGAGGGACACCAAATCTAGTAATGGTATTTGATTTCATGAAGTTGAAAATGCTTTTGGTCATGAATTATTTGTCGGGTATTGCTTCAACCCATTTGGAGATGAAGTTGGTAGTAGTAAGTATGTATTTCAATTACTTTTCCATAGTTAGAGGATATATCCCTACAACATCCACCCCCCATATAGAAAATTTCTAGGTGTATTTGGCTATGTGTAGTAACTACAGGAGTTAATGGATAAAGTTGGTGTGCACTTGGCAGGAATGAAACTTTTTGGTGAAGTTCATGCAATCATACATCATTCAAGGCCAAAATTATCCAAGACTTTTGATTTGATGGGAAAGACCGAATCCTAATTGTTGGTCACCATAAGATCCTATATATACTTATTTCATGATAGAAATAGTCTCTTCTCTAACAATTCACCTGAGAAGGAATCCATCAAATCCCCATTTGTAGAGGACTTTCTAGAAATGTGGGCTGTCATAAACAATGAAGGTGGTCACTCAAAATTAGATTTTCTATTTTCCATCCTTTTCTAATGGGATCACTTTTTTTAAGGTAGTCCACAATGGTAATCCTCCAAAATTTTATACTACCATCTTGTTTGGGGATGGAATTAACCTCATTGATTTCTTCCATGTTGACATGAGAAAAAGTGAAACCATTTGTTAGTGTGCAATTATGATCACTATTTCATCCTAGTCTTGATTTGATAAAGTTTTAGCCCATTTTACAATGCATCTACATAGTCATTCTATGATTGGGTAATACGATTCAATATCAGCTCTCAGGGAAATTCTTCAATTAGTCCCAAATATAGTCTAGTAAGGTGATTTTCTCCTTCCTGATGGAACTATCACTATTTATCTACTTGATTACCAACTTTGAATTTAATTTTACCTTTAAGTAGACCAATTGAATTTGAAGTTCCAATTATAGTCCTATGATGAGGTTTTGATATTCTTCCAATTTTTTATGCAACCTTTTGACGACAGGAAGGAGTAGGGCATAACTGCCTTTTCTGGAGAGATTAACATGGCTCCCAACTTAACTTTATTGATCTTGGGGTCTTCCATTCTCCTCCCTATTTGGATTATGGATGTTCCATAAAAATATATTTCCCATGTTTGGGGGTCATCTTGAACAGAGAATATCTCTTCATCATGAAATTCAATATTTAATGATGTTATTTTTATAAATGGGTGTTCTGTAAGGAATTCTGTGAATTCTTGGCCTTTTACTATTTTTTAAGGCATCAACTGAATGTCAAGCTACTTTAGGATGACCTTCCACCATGCCAAATTTCCATTCAACATGGGACGAATGAGGATGTATTTGAGAAGGTTGTTTAAAGAGACCAAATGGACCTTGTGGTGTTATAGGTAATGCCTCAGCTTCTGAACTGTGAAGATTAATGCCTTACATGTATTCTTGATATCTAAATGATGAGTCTTTGTATTGAGCATGGTTATAATTATATAATAAAGGCTATTTTAATTCTCGTTGTCATTATTTTGTGTATTGAAAGAATCAAGTGATCCTTCCAGGGATATCACATATAAAATGAGTGATTTCCCCTCGATATGTGGCATTAACACTGGTGGACTCAAAATATATTTCTTGAGTTTGTTGAATGCTTCATGATAGTAATCAATGTACTGATATTTGATCCCCTTTTTCATCAACCTATTTAAGGAAAAACACTTGCTTATGAGGTTTTCTATAAAGCACCAAATATAGGTAAGGTGTCCCTATAATCCCATAAAATCTTTAAGATTTTGAGGAGGTGACATATTAAGGATATCCATTATCTTCTTGGGATCAAATTTGATGCCTTAATGGAATACCACGAAGCCGATAAACTTTCTCAAGGTAACTCTGAAAGTGCATTTCAAGGAGTTAATCTCCAGGCCATGCTATTGTAGTTTTTTTAATATGGTCTCACGATCAACCATGTGGTCGTAACTCTATTGAAACTTAACCACCATATTGTCAACATAGCATTCAAAAAACATTCCCAAATGGGGTTTGAAGATGTGATGCATGGCATGTTGGTATATAGCACCAACATTCTTCAAACCAAAAGAAATTACCCAATATAAATACACCCCTTGGTCAATCTAAAAGTAGTGGCCTCCTTATATTTAGGGTCCATCTAAATTTGGTTGTACCCTAAATATTCATCCATGAAGGAAAGGGCCTAATATATGACCATAGAATCAATCAGTAGCTATGTGATCAGACCTAGGAAGTCATCTTTCAAAAAATTTCCATTGAGATCTCTGAAGTTGATACAGACCCTGATTTCCTGGAAAGCCCAGATGGTGAGTGTCCACCTCGCAATTGAGGCCTATAATTTCCATATAATTTCAAGAAAATACATTTTGATGTTTCTTTATAAAGGAGGTATATACATATTTTTCTTTAGAATACATGGTCTCACTTATCAAAGTGGGTCATGGGTCCTCCTCTTTACCTTTATTTATTTTTCTAATTTCATCAATAGTAGTGGAGGCACCTTCTTCGAATTCTAGAGGGGAAACCCTGAGGTCCTCTTCCTATTAATTTTCCTATTACTCTTACTCTTCCTCATCCTATTACTCTTTCACATCACTCTTAATGAGAGTAAATGATGAAGTAAATTTCTTATAGTTAGGAGAAGATCCAACATTTTGAAATTTGGAATATGGGGTAGATTCCTCCAACCCAATTGATGATGTGGGGTTTATTTAAAGCTTTGGAGGGGAGATAAGGGATAGAGAAAGAGTATCTTCACTTTGTATTGGTGAAATGACAACCTATTCTAGATTATCTAATGAGGAAGGGGTATATTGAATCTCAGGGGGTGGAATGAGTTCATTTTTACCATGCTCCTACCACTCTCTGGAGAGTCAATGAACTTTTCATCACTGCCAATGTAGCACCCCAGGTTTCAAGTAAGTAACCCTTCATTTATACTTTTTAAGTATATAACGTTTTTGGGTGAATTTTGGGAGGGTTTGGAAACCTTTTAAAATGATATTGAGGATTTTCTATAGGTTCTTGGTTTGAAAAAGGTTTCTAGAAACCATGAAAATCCTATAGGAAACCGTGCACAGTGAACAAGGGCTAAGGGGAAGGTGCCCAGGCAGGTGCATGGTTTGTCCAAACTGTGCATTCATCTAGGAGAAGCCATGAAAAGTGGGATAGTGGGAATTTTTATGGTTGTCACACAATTTTTATAACTGTGAGGTCCAACTATGTGAGGTCCTCCTTGAGGTAGTGGATGGTGCATAGTTAGCACACGGTTTTACCTAACCATTCACGGTTTAAAAACAAATCCTAAAACGTGGATTTGGGTCAAGATTAAATTTAACCCCTCTTTTTCACTCCAAATCAAAACTAAATTAATATTTTCTCCTACAAAATTCTATTTAAGTATTACCCATTTAATTAGAAGCTATCTTGAGTCGTTTCTTGGTTCGTTAAAGCTCAATTTCCAATGGTAAGTCATCATTTATGGTAGTTTTTCATTGTTTTTCTTAGATCTACTTTCCTCCCTATCTTGGATTCTTAGATCTAGTTTTTTGTGGATATATATAAGGTTTTATATTCTAATAATGGTTGTATTTGGATTTATTGATTATAGGGGAGAGATATAAGATGGGGTTTTGGAGATTTAACCCAGTTTTGTGGGTGTTTTTGTGTCGTTCTCTATTTTCTCCGTAGTTCCTGAGGTAGGTGGATTCACTCTCGACTCCTATTATTAAAACTTAAAGGATTATTTTCAAATTAGTTGAATTGATTAAATTTTATTGTGAAATATTTGTGAAAATCATGGTACAAACCCTCTTTAGTGATGGTTTGAGTAGTTTTTGGATTTTTTCTGAAATTATAGAATTGTGGAAAGTGGTTGTGAAATGTGATTTGTTTTCATGATTTTAAAATTTTGATTTTAAAATTTTGATTTTAAAATATGGATTTTCTAGATTTTTTTTAAATGGTTTAATTGATATTTTTTCAATAAAAGTATTTTTTTTAAATGTATTGAAATGGTTTGTTTGAAAGGTTTTCAATAAAAGAACAGTTTTATTGAAATGGTTTGAATTTCTTGGTTTGAAATAGTTTTGGTATACATGGGTTTTGTGAGTTCATGATTTTGACATGACCCTAAATAAGGGGCATGTATCATTGGGGCACAAAGGGATGTAACCCCGGATAATGTTCATGTGTCATTGGGGAACAAGGAGATTGGCCACTTTGTGAAGACTTAGTGGATGGATGAGTAACCACTCATGGTATGGAACTATCAAAGAAGTATGCATGTATGGGTGTGTGTTGAATCATGGAATGGGTATTCCAAAAAGGAATATTAAATGGTTTTAAAGTATTGTTTGGTTTCTTTTCCTTGGAAACTTTTTTGGTATGGAAAACTATTTTGGTATTAAACTGCTTGGATTTGTTATAAACCATTTTCAATTGTTTTATATAAATTTTTTTTTATAAATGTACTAACATGTTCTATCCTAGTGTCATGAGTAGGGAAGTCATTTGGGGAAATCCTATCGAGTTTCATTACTCACACCTTCTTTGGAACTTTTGTGCTTTTGCAGAGATCGTTTATTGGTACATAGGAAAAGGTAAAGTATCACACTTATTTAGTGTTGTGTAATGATACTTGGGCTGTTTTGTGGAGTTGGAGCATGGATCATCTTATAGTAATTGAGTTTTTTGGTTTTGTCTTTCACTATGTACTTTGATGTTAGTTGTCTTTCATTATGGTACTTTTTTATAGTTTTATTTTTGATATCAATGGTATTACTTTGATTTGGTTTACATTGTTATCATGTATCATGTAGTGTTATTTTATTATGATATGTTTGGTCGGTTTGTTTTATCTTCAAAGATAAAATTTCCCCCCATCAGTTAATGAATCCCTTGGAATTTATTTCTAGCCTTTGGAACCTTGGGGATGTTGCTTAAGGAAAAGTAATGTCCTTCCACCTTCTTAGTCTAATGAGGAGGGGTGGAATGTCACAAGTGGTATCATCTTGTTCGATCCTTGACAAACAAGTGGTCATCAATTCTGTTAGTCATGGAGTTGAAATTCATTATGTTTTATTCCTTAATTTGGGATGGTATAAAGAAGTAGTATTGTCAGGACTTGAAATGTGGAGCATAAAAAGAAATAGCTAACCTTTTTATGCTGAAATTCAAGTAACCATGGATTTGGGTACATAAGTGTTTCGGAGACACTTATAGTAATTAGAATCTCATTGTCATGGGTTTAGCCAATAAGATGAGTATGACATGTATTTTAGAAATGACATCACACTAAGAGATAATATTTCATTTTGAGTAATTATATATGATTTGGGCACAAAAGTTTAGATTTTTGAAAACTGTTAAAGTTTTTTCAAATGTGATATTTTGAAAAGGGTGTGAAATGGTTATTTTAAAAATGGTATGATTTTCAAAAGCATGGTGAAATTTTTAAAATTGGTTGAATATGAAAAACCTTTAATTTTGTAAATCAATGTTTTTATAGTATGATGTGATAAAAGTTGAAATTTTTAAGCCTTAAATTTCTAGAGAGTGAGACTTATGGAATTTGTTGGGTTTATAGAAAATAAAACCCAGTAGGTGTTGTATTAACCCATTGGAGGAAGCCAATAAGAACATGGTTATACCTGATCCACAGGTGAACCAACAACTAGTTTATATTATTGTCTAGGATTTTCAAGATGTTGATAGAGGAAACTAGAGGGATGAACCAAGGCAAGTGGATCACTCTATCTAGTTCTAGAAGTAGTATCCACCCATCTTTGAGGTGATTGAGAACCAGAGAAGGTAGAGGTGTGATTGAACATGATGAATCAAATATTTGATTTCCTTGGCACACTAACATAGTTGAAAGTCAAGATTTTGATGTCTATACTATATAATCTTTCATTCCAATGGTGGGATATGGTGGTTCAGGGTAAATTAGAACAATTCCTGGCATGGGAGGATTTTGAAGAATTTTTGAACAAAAAATTCTATCATCATACATTCATGATCGCAAGAATGACAGATTTCTTCAACTTAAATAGGAGAGCCTCATAGTGATAGATTATGTGGATAAATTCATGAATTTATTATTCTTTTCCCTCTAAGTAGTTGTTAGTAGTTCCTTGAAGGCATGCATATTTGAATCGAGCCTGAGGTATGAGATTAGATCAAAGATTGTTGTGCTTTGTATTACGGATTATAGAGAGATTTTTAATAGAGCAATTATGGAATAAAGGGACATCTTAGGAGAAACAGGTGGAGGGACCATGTTGATACCTATGGTGAATGGTGGGAACTCTAATATTGAGATAAAATAAAAGAGGGACACCTAATTCCAAGGTATAGGTATGACTCAGAATCAGACGGGTGGATTAGTAAATCTTCCTCCAAGACCTAAGAGAAAAGATAGATTTTTATAATGTGGTTCGTTAGACCACATGAAGCGAGAGTGGATGGAACCACCTGGATCATGCCACAATTACAACCAGATGTGGCATCTTCAGTACTATTATAATAGTGCTATGAGGTCAAGTGTTTGGGACACCTCTCATGTGTCATAGAAATCGTATACTTTGATGGGAAGAGGACATCAGAACAAACCCCATCAGCAGAACAGAGCCATCCATAGTGATTCTAGGAATACCATGACTCCTCGGTAGGGGAAATCTCAACAAGGAAATAAAGAACAAAGTGTCGTGAGAAAAAAAATTATATGGATTTGAGTATGTTATTATGGATGATCAATATATACCATTCAAATTGATAGGTATGGTTCATTTGAATTCTACCCGTATGAAAGATTTTTTTGATATGGGAGAATCTCATTCATTTATTTCTTCTCATGCTATTGATTTTCTAAGTTTAAATGTTGAGATAATTATTTTGGTGTTGAAAATAAAAACTTCTCTTAGTTAAAGAGAATGTCAATACTTTATGTGTAGATTATGTTTTATAGCTGTTGATAGAGCTGAGATGATATAGTATTTCTCTATATTGGAAATATATTGCCTATGATATAATCCTTGGTATGAATTGGTTGAAAACATTCAAAGCTCACATCAATCATTATATCTGAAGGGTCAGTTTTATGACTAATTATGTCATCAAGCATCTCTTTAAAGGAGACTAGAATGTCAAGACAAGTGAAATGGTCCTATTAGAACCATTAGTTGGAATGATATCATACCAATTGGAAGCTTTGGATTTGGAAATTATGGAATAGATTTAGGATAACAGTTTTCCAGTAGTTTTTTATCAGTTTTTTGATGTTTGTCGAAAAAAATCTTAGGGTTTCCACCCACGAGAGAATTGGAGTTTACGATTGATCTTCTTCTAGGTACTAGTAATATTTCCTTTATATTTTATCATATGGAACCAACAACAATTAAGAGTATTTGAAGTGTAGTTTAAATAGATATAAAGAAAAGGGTTCATTCGTCCGAGCACATCTCCATGGGCATCATTGGTTTTGTTTATCAAAAATGAAGATAAAACTCTTTGGTTATGTGTGGATTATAATAATCCTAATAAAGTTATGATAAAGAATCGATATCCACTTACATGAATTGATGATTTGTTTAATCAATTGAGGGGATCTCAGTAGTTCTCTAAGATTGAATTGTGATTAGGGTATCACTAATTGAAAGTTTGGAAGGAGGATATTCCAAAGACATCTTTTAGGAGTAGGTATGGCCATTAAGGGTATGTGGTAATGCCTTTTGGTATAATGAATTCACTAGAATTCTGTATGTAATTGATGAATCGTATATTTTAGAGATATTTGGATTCGTTTGTGTTGGTGTTTATGGATGGAATATTGGTGTTTCAAGGACAAGGGATAAGCATGATCAACACTTTGTGATAGTTTTAGGAATCTTGAGAGATCATCATTTGTATATCAAATTATCTAAGTACGATTTTTGAATACAAGAGGTATGTTTACTTGGCTAAGTGATCTCTGAAAAAGGTGTTTCTGTGGATCCAAGAAATATAGAGGTTGTTATCTCTTGGAAACTTCCAAAGAATGTCTTTGAGATACATAGTTTCCTTGGTATAGATGGTTATTACTAAAGTTTTGTTCATGATTTATCATGACCTACTTCACCAATGACATCTTTGACAAAGAAAAATATTTAATTCCAATGGAATGATGAATGTCATAATTCTTTTCATGATCTTAAAGTTCGACTTACATCAGCATCAATCTTGATATTTTTGGAATCAGGTCAAGGGTACATGGTGTATTGTGAGGCTTCAGTATCAGGGTTGGGATGTGTTCTCATTCAAGAAGATCATGTTTTTTCTTATGAATCAATATAGTTGTGGTTTCATGAGAATAATTACAAAACACATGATTTGGAGTTAGCTATCATAGTCCATGTTTTGAAGACCTTGTGTCATTACTTCTTTGGTTAGAAATTTATAGTGTTTACAGATCATAAGAGCTTGAAACATATTTTATCACAAAGGGATTTGTTAAAGAAGATGGATGGAGTATCTCCAAATGTTTGAATTTGACTTGATGTATACATTGGGTAAAGGAAATATGGTGGCAGATTCATTAATTAGAAAGTCATATGATTATTTAGAAAAAGAGTCTTCAGATCAGTGGCAGTTGATGTCGGTCATAGTCGACATTAACTTGAAATGTGAAGACCAAGGTGATGTTGCGGTTTTCTTTTTAGTTTTGTTTGTTCCTAATTTGGTAGATATGGTTAAAGAGGCATAGAAATCTGATTCTAAATGTGTTTTTATGAGGAAAAAAATCAATAGTGGGGAGACCATTGAGGGATGGATGTTAGATGAGAGTTCAGTGTTATGGTTTCAAAATAGGATGGTCATACCTTGTGGCTTATCAACAACAACTTCTTCACACTTACCACCATTGAAAATGAAATGTTCATCCTGGGATAAAAAATATGTATAAGGTGTTGAAAGCATGGTTTTGGTTCATCGATATAAAAATGAAGGTGGCTGAGTTTGTTTCGAGATACTTAACTTGTTAGTAGGTTAAAGCAAATCATTAGAATCCATTAGGTATGTTGTAGTATTTACCTATTCTTATTTAGAAATGGTAGTAGATAGATATGGATTTTTTAATAGGTCACCCAAGAACAGTTCAGAAACACGATATAATATGGGTGATAGTGGATCAGATCACAAAGTCAGGCCATTTCATCCCTTTTCATGAATCTCATATGGTGGAGGAATTATCAAAAATCTATATCTGAGAAGTGGTAAAGAGGTATGGAATACTGGTTTTGATAGTGTTAGAGATCTAAGGTTTACGTCTTGTTTCTGGAAATCCTTAAATAAAACCCTTAGGACTCAGTTGACTATGATTATAGTGTATCATCCTCAAATGGATGGGAAACCCAAAAGTATGATACAAATGTTTATAGGTATGTTGTGAGATTTTTTAATAGATTTTGGTGGCTCATGGGAAGAGCACATACCATTGGTGGAGTTCTCATATAACAACAGCTATCAAACCTCAATATAAATGGATCATTTTGAATCATTGTATGGGGGTCCTTTCTGTTCACCACTTTGTTGGGTAGAAACAGGTGAGACTTCATTAATTGGGATGAACCTTATCCAACAAAACAACAAAGAAGATTTAGTTGATCAAGAAATAGATGGAGACGGCTCAGAGTCATCAGAAATCATATGCTAATCATCACTGACATTCATTTTCATTCGAGGTGAGTGATCATGTGTTTTTGTGAATCTATCCAATTCTTGGATATCATCATTTTTTAAATTAGGGCAAGTTATCTCCTAGATACATAGGCCCTTTTGAGATACTAGAATGATTAGTTTAGGTGGCATATCAATTGACATTTTCACCACTATTCAATTATGTGAAAAATGTGTTTCATGTATCTCGATTGAAAAAGTATCAGCTTGATCTTGACCATGTGATTAAATGGGATCATGCTGACCTATATTTGGATGATTCATTGGTGCACATGCCATTGTGAATTGTGGATTGTGGATAGGCAAGAGAAATTCTTGTGTGGGAAAAGCATCAGTCTAGTGTAGGTTTTTTGGAAACATGGTAAGATTCAGTAAGAGACTTGGTAATGGGATAAGGAAATGATTTAGCAATGTCCCAAACTCTTTTAGTATATTAGTGGTTTTCTACTTTCCTAGGATGTAAATGCCAATGGTGGGGAGAATGTATCACCCCCAATTTCAAGTAAGTAACCCTTCATTTATGATTTTTAAATATATAAAGTGTTTGGGTGAATTTTTGGAAACCTTTTGGAATGTTTTTTGGGTATTTTCTATAGGTTCATAGTTTGAGTATGGTTTTTGGAAACTATGAAAATCCTACAAGAAATCGTGCACAGTGAGACAAGGGCTAAGGGGAAGGCACACGGTTTTTCCAAACTATACGGGCACCTAGGAAAACCTGTGAAAAGTGGGATAGTGAGATTTTTCATTATTGGAACATGATTTGTATAAACATTTGGTCTAACCATGTGAGATTATTCTTGAGGTAGTGGCTGGTGTACGATTAGTGCATGGTTTTTCCTAACCGTGCGACTAATCATGCATGGTTTAAAAACAAGATCCTAAAAAGTGGATTTGGGTCGGGATTAAGTTTTAACCCCTCATTTTTTTTTTCAAATTTACTATAACTTGATATTTTATCCTCCAAAATTCTATGGAATATTTCCCCCATTGAATCAGAAGTGATTCATAGGTGTTTCCAGGTGCGTTGTAGCCTGATTCCCATGATAAATCGTCATTTATGGTAGTTTTTCATTGTTTTTCTTAGATTTACTTTCCTCCCTCTCTAGGTTTCTTAGATCTAGTATAATTTGGATATATCTAAGGTTTTCTATACCAATCATGGTTATATTTGTCTTTTTTATGATAGGAGAAGAAATCTAAGGTGGGTTTTTTGAGATTTAACCCAGTTTTGTGGGCATTTTCATGTCGTTCATCATTTCTTCCATAATTACCAAGGTAGTTGGCTTCAATATTGACTCTTACTCTTAGAACTTGAAGGATTAGTTTTAAATTTGTTAAATTTATTAAATTTTTTTGTGAAATTGTTATGAAAAGCATGGTACAAACCCTCTTTAGTTTTGGTTTGACTAGTTTGTGGATTTTTTGTAAAATTGTGGAATTTTGGAAAGTGGTTATGTAATGTGCTTTATCTTATTGATTTTAAAATGTTTATTTTAAAATATGGATTTTATAGATTTTTGGTAAATGGTTTAATTGAGATGTTTTCAATAAAATTATAGTTTTATTGAGATGTATTGAAATTGTTTTTTTTTTTGAAAGGTTTTCAATAAAATAATGGTTTTATTGAAATGGTTTGAATTGGTTGGTTTGAAATGGTTTTGTCATACATGGGTTGTGTGAGTTCATGCTTTCTATGTGACCCTAAATAAGGGGTGTGTACCATTATTTTATAGAGGTATAGGACCGTGGATAAGGGTCGTGTGTCATTAGGGCACAAGAAGATTGGACACCTTGTGACAACTTAGTGGATGGACAAGAAACCGCTCATGATTTTGGAACTATCAGAGAATCATGAATGTGTGGGTATGTGGTGAATCATGGAATGGGTATTCCAAAAAGGAATTTTAAATGGTTTTATAGTATTTTTTGGTTGATTTTCCTTCAAAATAGTTTTGGTGTGGAAAAATATTTTGGCATTAAACTGCTTGTCTTTGATATAAATTGTTTTTAATTATTTTATATAAATTATTTTATATAAATGTGTTAACATGTTCTATCCTAGTGGCGTGATTAGGGAATTAATTTGGGGAAATCCTACTGAGTTTCATTACTCACCCCTAGTTTTTCACTTCTGATTATTTTATAGATATCATTTATTTGGATAGAGGAAAAGGTAATGTATCACACTTCTTTAGTGGTGCATCCTGATACTTGGTATGTTTTGTGGAGTTGGATCATGGAGCATCTAAGATTCTTTGAGTTTTGTGGGTTTTTTTCCTCTATTTAATTTGAAGTTAGTTGTCTTCCGCTGTGGTACTTTGTTGAAGTTTGATTTTTTATATCAATGGTATTACTTTGAGTTTTTTACATTGTTGTCATGCATCATATAGTGGTATTTTGTTATGGTATGTTTGGTTGGGTTGTTTTATCTTCAAATGGAAAATCATCCCTCGTACGTTAATGAATCCCTTGGCATTTATTACCTGACTTTGTCACCTTGGGGATGCCACTTAAGGCCAAGTAATGTCTTTTTTCCTTCTCAAGTTAATGAGGAGGGGTGGGATGTCATAGCCAGGCTCAGTCGTCATGATTGATATCATAAATTTTTTTGAATATGTACCTAAATTGGGGATTATATCTTCGATATGATTGATGGGAAGCATGTATTCTTCATTGATATATTTTAAGGGATTGTTCGGGGTCATTTCTAGACCATTTGAGGTAATGAACTGAGCGACACCATGAGTCGTGGGTTTTTTCTCTTCCCTCTGGTAGAATCCTACATAAATATATTATTATTCGAAAGATTAAAATAGGGATTTATCATCATATGACATCCCAATTTTTTCATTAATTAAATATTTGAGGCATTGGTAGTATTATGAGGGGACTTTCACATGCTAATGCAACCAATGCCTTCCTAGAAAAACTTTGAAAGTCGTATCTTTCTTAACAACTAGAAATTATGAGTCATATATAAGGTCCCAAAACTGAGCCATGATCTTGATTTTGTTGAGATGATTTTACTCACTTTTTTCATAATATTATAGTATTATAGTAGAAAAGGATGAGTGTTCCTCACGATAACCTATATGATGAAGTTTTTGGGCTAGAATAAGTTTAAATCATGGCCTATTATCAATGAAATATCATCATATATCAATGTCATTTATCCTTCCATACACATACAAGGGTCTTATGTTTCCTTTTATAACAAAATCTTTCTCTTGTTCCTTTAAATATATGATCACGTGGAATTCTATAAGGTTTATATCTACATGATATTTTTTAGTAGCAGCAACCTCATTTTCAAACTCCTGCCTCTATGTGTGCTTCATGGAGGTATTTCGATAAACTTAGAGCATCCATGATTGATAGTGTAACATCCCTGGTAAATAAAGAATATGACATTTTTATATTTATTAATATTTGTGAATAAAATGTTAATATTACTTTAAAGGTAATTCTATGTTCAATGGTGTACCCAAAACGCAACAACAAGTTTCTTTGAAATCTTACATTGCACACTAATAATATACTAATATTATTTCAAATGGTAGTTAACGCCTAGCCATTGTAATGGAGGTAATGAACAGAATAAACTAAAAAATGATTATATATGTTTGTTAAATATTTTTACATTTATCCAATAAAAGTTAGAGGCTTAAAATAAGAAAAGAATTTGATTTTAAGCCTAAATATTCTCATGTTCTTTAAAAGGTCAATTAACCGCCTTTTGATGGCGAACCTTTTTTAAAACTAATTTTTGTCAATTTTATATGTTATATTTGACAAAATAAAATCCTTCTTTAGAATCGGGACATCAAAATTTACTTTGTGTAAATTTTTGTTATTTTTCTGATAAAGTTCGTTTTTTAATGAATAGTGAAAATGTTGTATTTTAATTCAAAACCTCCTTTTAATATAATTTATTTATATGGTTATATTATCTTCTTAATTGGGTTTAAAGTGTAGTTAAAATATATTTTTACCATTTAATCCAATGGGGGTCATTGGAATTAATTTCATATTGAAATTGGACATAAACAAGTGTCAATATTTTGATAGATATTGTTTCTTAAAAACGCGCTATTTTTTTTGGTGGCAGAAATTAATTATAAAATTAATTAATGAAACTTATATGTTTTAAAATTGTTAAAATTGACATCATTTTTTAATTTGGAATATCAAATTTACTTTGGATAAATTTTGATATTTTTCTGACCAATGTTCATTTTTAATGAATAGTGAAAAATACTGCATTTTACTTCAAAACAGCTTTTCCATCTAATTTAATTATATAGTTATATTGTCCTTTTAATTGTTTTTAAAGTGTAATTGAATTATATTTTTATAAATTAATACAATTTTGTTCATTGGAAGTAATTTCACCTTTCAAATGTATGTAAAAACAATTCAATCTTTTGATAAATTTTACTTCTTAAAAACTCATCTTTGGTTGTGACAATGGGAATTATTTTTAAATTAAATACTGCAATTTATGTGTTTGGAATTTGGTAAAACGGATTCTATATTTGGAATCAGAAGGTCCAAATTATGTAATTAAGACTCTTTTTTTTACATTATGAATAGTAGCGACGGTAATTATATTTAATTATCGTGATTAATTAGTAATCGGGTCGTTAAGGGTAATAAACTAATATCATAATAATAAACAATGACCCCAACATGTGTCCAAATCCTCTTTTTTGATTCATGGCCGACCATGGGAATATTTTTACCAAACTTTAGGGCCCATGGAGTCACATGGGTGTGATAGTGACATTTATGACATTATTTTTAAAAACAAGAGATATATAACAAAGGTTTGTATATCCAAAGTAAAACCATTTTAATTTTGTTTACATAAATTATCTATTAGACTATAAATAATCATTGGAAAGATAAAAATATTTCCTACATGATGGTATTTTTTTTATAATTTTTAGACATTAAATAAATTTATTTATTTATGACACCATGATGATGCAGTGATTACCTCATTATTGAATGATTTAAATAAAATGAAAAGATAAGGTAAAATATAACACTTACACTTGTATAAAACCTATTAGATGTGTGTATTTAGAACACTTATCACCTTATCCTCAAAATATATCATTTGGGGACCTTTAAAATCCGAAAATAATTTTATAATAAAGTAACATTTCAAGACTTTCCAAAAGTGACCCTCCTCCCTCTTATAAAAGGACCCCAACTCTACCCCCTTACCCACACCTCTCAAGACCTTTTCTCGTCCAAAATCTGCTCATATTATCTCTCCACATCCCTATATCACTCCTAGAAGCCTCACTTTGGGAAAAAGTCTTTCCAAGGAAGCCTTTGGCTCAAACCAAAAAGAGTTACCCGATTTAGAGGTAATGTCTTCTCTCGAGTTTCTTTCTTTTATTTTCCTTCTTCACTCACCACTATATTCTTATTATTTGATCCCATAATAACACCAGTATCCTCAATATACTAGTATTTTGTTATGATAAGTATCATACCTACACTTACACACACCTCCGTCTAATGGTTAAAGAACATACTGTTTCTGTGGGTGGCGAATTACTGCCTCACGAAATGATGATTGTTCAATATTCTTTTAACACCTTTAATGGTAAACATTAAGATGTCACTATATTTATATATGATATATATTATGTTTATGTTTTCCTCATGCTTTTGTATTTTTCATTTATTTCATACCTTTATGGTTTCCATAATGGGTAAACGCGATAATTTCATTTTAGGAAGTGCGGACTACCACCCCCTCAAAGTGATATGACTCGTTCATGCCATACATGGAACATATAAAGGATAGAATTTATGAACTTATGTAACATATATAACATATATATTATACTATAATTATAATATACCTATGTATCATTATGTTTTCATTCCATTAAATTATGAAATAGAAATTAAAGTTGCGTTCATGCGTACGTACGGCTTACCGTCTCCATGAACGGTGCATTTCATTTCTTATCTCCAAATGTTATGTAATATTATAAGCACATATATATAATGGATATATATTATATATATTAGATATAAATGATGAATATCATTCTGTATTTAATGAAATTTGGACCACATGAACATCATGTAATTATAAGAAGTCCATTTTTTGACTCAAGTTCCAAACATCGACAAAATATCCATTATGAACTCAAACAATTAAATAAATAGAAATGTAATAAGTGATATAAAAGGAATAATAAAATTGAAAAATATTCTTAATCAAGTAGAATTTAATTTAAGTTTATCATTCAGGAAGAACAAGGAACATACGAACGAGTCAAGTCGGACACGTGGTAAGGGATTTCTTATCTCACTTTTAATTCCGTGAGATTTCCATTGTTCGCCAATTATTTATTAAATGTGGTGTATTGTGTACTTAAATTTGATATATATTATCATGGTTCTATTTATATTCATGGTATTATGTGATTCATTGGGTTCTTATTATCTTTTGGTCATACAACTCAATTTATTACAACGAGGTAAGGGGTTTTTATCTCACTTTTTATTCCCGTGAGATTCATGCTATATTTGCCACTATCTCCTTTGAGTGGTGTATGTACTGCCAATTATTCTACTCTTTGAGTAATATAAATCCATTTATGGGTATTTACATCAACATTTTATGGTCCTTCTTTCATGGGGTGTGTGTTTCATAGGTTACCAAATCGGTAAGGGAACCTTTCACGCTCTTCTTTTTCAAAGGCTTCTTTTTGTTATGTATTTTAATTCACATATTATTATGTTGGGATATGTTATTATATATCCTTATTGATATAAATATTATGTACAAGTGATGAGATACCCTTTTTATCTCTCATCAACTCATTTTCTAAATTTTAAAGTGACGATGTTAGGCTGTCGAATTTCTGTAAGGGAACTTATTAACACAATTTCAATTCTTTGGGTTAAACCTCTACTTCTTGATTATGTCATTCTATGAATATGTGTGGATGAACTCTGATTGTTTTACACTTAATATACACTTATATTGGGTGTATTTATATTTTTCACACATAATTATGTAATTGATTTATCCTTAATCTAAGGATACCCTCTTTGTACGGGACTTCATCTCAATCTCCTTTCATTGAGGCATCTTTTTGATTTCTACACAACTTTATTTTATACGGTGTATAAACCCCTTTTGACTTTTCATTTCATTCAAAGGGAATATTTTCTCTATGAATAATTTTACTAAACAAAAAAAAGGAATGTTTCTTTTTTAACGTAAGCGGTGACAATGACCTTTTCCACCGCCACGAGTATTATTTGATCTATGGCTTCCTTAATAAGTCGTAATGTTTTCAAAAGAAAAATAAATACCATATACTCTTTTTATGTATTTTGGTATTAAAAATGGTTTTTATAATGGATTTATTACAATATATTAAAATTTTATATTGTTATTACAATATGGGAATGATATCTTTCCCTTATGCTTAAGTTATGTGTTATGATTATGTTATGGTTCTTATCCATTGTTACGTATACGGGTGGTTCCGTGAAAAACCTAGGGCGGGTGAGCCCGAGATAGCTCTTTAATGCATTGGGTAACGTGACAGAGGTAAACGTTAATGTTTCTTCTAAGAGATTTAGGGAATATACTGTGATGGGTATTCCAAATGTGACTCCCTATGTAGATGTGATAGCTACAATGTAAGTATGTTATGTATTCCTTAAGTTACCTTTATGATTTATGATTTCTATGTGTATTTCACAAATCTTATGATTTCATGAGGTATGTTAAAAATCTTATGTTATGTATATATTGATGATCTAATGTTTTCCTTCCTTGTTTTATAACCCTTACGGAGCTTTTTATGCTCATCCCAAGTTTTTGAAATGTTTTCCATAGGACTTAAAGATGAATAGGGTCAAGGATGGGATCATGGAAAGACATGCTATCTAAAAAATGGAACTAGACATGTTTCTTGTTAAGAGTTTTTTTATTTCATAAAAAATGGAAACTATGTAGAAGTGTCTACTTTGTAATCTTTAGAGATGTAATAGTTATGTCCTAATTCTCTAAAACTCTAAACCTGAAAATATCCTCAATGTTAATTATTCATTTAATTCAATATTATGTAATGTTTTAATGTCGGGTCCTTATAGTTGGTATCAAAGGTCGGTTTAGATAAATTTAGAGGTTAGGGTATTCTTTAAGCACAAGTGACATTACCATAATGGTTAGGATTTTAGAAAGAGTCATAGTTATTTTTATAAAGTGAATGATTTTAAGATAATATGAATAAGTATATCTTTGTATTTACCCTCCTAATAAGATATTATATGATGATTTTACTGATATACTCACACTTTCCTTTTTGGTTGTAGTAAATGGATAGATCTCACAGGCACCAAAGTAACAGTGGATGTGAAGGAAACTGTGACAGTTTTCTAAATGAGAAACTGAATGATATGGGAGCTACAATGAGAACTCTTGTGGTTATTCTCAACCAACTATATATAGTTGTGATTGATCACCTGAACCTTAGTGATTTTTATAAGGCATCATATATGTGAGAAACAAATCCCTGTGGAAGTTTAGGTAATAATCATAAAGGTGAGAATGTTCAAAAATCTATGTGTAAAAGATGTGGAAAGAAACACATAAGAAAATGTTTCTAAGGGACAGAAAGATTCTATAGATGTGGAAATGAAGGTCATAAATCAAGAACCTTCCATGGAAAAAGGAGGCATCTAGTTGACTCTAAGAAAGGTAAAGAAGATCTTTCTAAAGGATAAATTAAATGTTTTAAATGTGGTGTGCATGGTCATTTTGTAAACACATGTCCTACAAAGAAGTTTCAGGAATGGGATCACCAGGATCATACAAATATTCATTTACCAATACCTAATTCCATTCCAATTGAGGATGAAGAAACTGACAATGACCAATGAAAGGTATGGATTATTTCTTAACATATGTTTTCCTATTATTAAAATCTTAGGATATGATTCATGATTTTTTTTTGTAGGAAAGAAGTATTTCAGAATAATTTGTAAAGGAATGGTTAATGGATCATGAATAATGTTGAATGAGTAAGAAGTCAACATATAAGGGATTCAAGATTTATGGTAGATTTTAGGATGGTAAAATTCTTAAAAGTATTAAGGCTCTTTTGATGATGAGATTACATTAGAAGACTTTTTATAGTATGTGTAACCCTGATGTTTGATATATGAAAATTTTATTCAAGGAATAATTATCTTTTCTTTTGTGGATATAGTTATAAAGAACCATTTGGGTTTATATGATCCTTGAATTTGAGGCAATTACCGGTTAATACATTTCGGGATGCAAAACGAAAGTTATTAGATAACCTTTGTGGTTAAATTATGTTATGTTTATTTTTTATGAATTTATCTCTTTTTGGGGAATTCTATAAAATTATATAGTTTTTTAAAAGGGACAACACGCAGACCGTGTGACAACCCATCGCGTCGAACGAAGCTACAGTAATTGAACCCACAACCAAAGTGCGACTGGTATTTATCGCCTACCACTGGACTACGTGAAGTCCCTGGTTATTTTGACTAATTATTTTTAGTTAGATGATCTTATGAATTAGGAATAAGTTGATTTTGGGTTATCTATGGAAATGATTAACCTATCATGGAGGATATGTGATTAGGTTAATTACTTTTCAGTATAAGACTTTAAGAGTAACTGATGTTATTTGGAGATAAATGTTAAGATTTACCTTGGAAGAATATGTGATTAAATCCTTCAGAGATTTGGGTTTCAATATTAGTTTGTATTACTTTGAATAATTTTATGTATATCTATTTATTTAATGGTCTTTCTTGAACCTTGGGTTCTTTTTGTTGAATTTTGGAGATTAAGAGTAGAATTTCTTTTTATAAAGGATTATCCTTTTGGGGATTATCTAATCTTATACTAACATTTTTCATTTTGGTTAAGGTCTAAAGACATGGGAAATATATAGTTCTCTTTTTTGGATTAGGTGATTCTCTAGAAGTTGATTATAGCACTCTTAATGTGAACATGTCTTCCTAAATACTCATCTTTTGGAGAAAATATGAGTTTGTGTTAGAATTCTAGTAAGAGATGAAAGTCTACATGAAAAGTAAGTATGTTTCCTTATGTTTAAGATCATAAATAAATTCATCAATGAAAATTAACTTAAAACAAAAAAATTGTCTGTTAACTTTTCCTACTGGGGAATCAAATACCGTTTAACCCATCACAAGTTTGTGATTTTCTGGTTGTTTACTTTCTCCTGGTCATGTTTTCTATCACTCTCCATCAGAACTTGACACTTAGTTTCTCCTCCATATCCATGTTTTCATGGGATACTAGTATGGGTTATCTCAGGTGACCATTGTACTTCTCTTTCTTTCTTTTAAAGTGATAGTTTTATTGACACCTTTTTCGATGTGGGGCTTTCAATAAAGATTCTGAGTCCAATTTTAAAATTGCGAGGACGCAATTCCTAAAAGGGGGGAAGGATGTAACATCCAAGGTAAATAAAGAATATGAAATTTTCATATTTATTAATATTTTTGAATAAAATGTTAATATTACTTTAAAGGGAATGTTATGTTCAATGTCGTACCCAATACGTAACAACGAGTTTCTTTGAAATCTTACGTTGCAAACTAATAATATAATAATATTATTTTAAATGGTAGTTAACACCCAGTTTTTGTAATGGCGGGAATGAACAGAACTAACTAAAAAATTATTATATATTTTTGTTAATTATTTTTACATGTATCCAATAAAAGTTAGAGGCTTAAAATAAGAAAAGAATTCGATTTTAAGCATAAATATTATAATGTTCTTTAAAAGGTCGATTAACCACCTTTTGATGATGAACCTTTTTAAAAACTACTTTTTGTCAATTTTATATGTTATATTTGACAAAATAAAATCCTTCTTTATAATCGGGATATCAAAATTTAGTTTGTGTAATTTTTTGTCATTTTTCCGATAAAGTTCATTTTTTAATGAATAGTGAAAATGCTGTATTTTAATTCAAAACCTCATTTTAATCTAATTTATTTATGTGGTTAGATTATATTTTTAATTTGGTATAAAGTTTAGTTAAAATATATTTTTACCATTTAATCCAATGGTGGTCATTGGAATTAATTTCACATTGAAATTGGACATACACAAGTGTCAATCTTTTGATAGATATTATTTCTTAAAAACACGCTATTTGTTTTGGCAGTGGGAATTAATTATAAAATTAATTAATGAAACTTCTATTTTTGAATTTGGTAAAATGGAAATAATTTTTGAATTTGGAATATCAAATTTACTTTGGATAAATTTTGGTATTTTTCTGACCAATGTTCATTTTTAATGAATAGTGAAAATACTGCATTTTACTTCAAAAATGATTTTTCATCTAATTTAATTATCTAGTTATATTGTCCTTTTAATTGGTTTTAAAGTGTAATTGAATTAATTTTTTATCACTTAATACAATGTTGTTCATTGGAAGTAATTTCACTTTTCAAATGTGTAACGTCCCGGATCCGGGTGCCACTCTACGGGTGCCCAGGACCTGGTTGGTCACATGACCTAAAGCGAATTTCTCCAAACGCCAAAGGCTCCTGACTAGAAGCAAGGGCCAAGGACTGATAGTGGGGAAACTATTCCCTCATTTGTCAAAGTGTAGCGCAGCGGAATAAAATATATAAACATACAACAACAATGGAAGCAATAACCATACACAATTTTAAATGAACAACTATAGTAAAAGATAACCAACAGTCATATAGATAATGATGCAACATGTATATAGTTCTAAGAAAATAGCCAAAACATGTTACACAGTAGTACAATACGATACATAAGAAAGTACAGGTACAGCAGAATAAAAAAGAACAGCCAGCTGCATCGCGAGCCTAAGATTGGTCTCATGCTCTCCTACTCCTCAGCAACAATCAAGTACCTGTATAGGTACCCTTTCCCTTATCCACACCTGCAGCAACATAATATGTTTGGGCCGAAGACATGACTCAAACAGGGTGTGAGAAATAAATCCGAGTAGGCACCCACCAAAGGCCCGTGCCCAACTATGTGAAAATATGCAACAACAGTGTGCAGTAGTAAATGCAATAAACTAAGCAGTACTCAAAAGTAACTAACTTTACTAGTTATAATGCCATTTTAATATTCATTTAATCATTAAATATAAGGAAATCACCACAGTGAATTTTCTATGTAACAGTCAGTGTCCTCAGACACGCAAACCCTTACCCTCAGGTAATCGGAATCGTAACCCGCAGGTAATTTCCCACAGGCATAACGGATTTTTCCCTTAGGCGTACAAAGTGTCACCCTCAGGCACAGAGTCTATTGCCCACAAGCATGAAAGAAGTTGCCCTCGGGCTAAAATAACCATTTCCCTCAGGCTAAAGGAAACACTACCCTCAGGATAAGTAAAGCACTGCCCTCAGGCTAAGCAAGTAATCGGGCCATGCCCAACATATAAACAAGCAATACACAAGCAATTCCTCTCAAGGAAATTCAATAATTATTATTACAATGGCATATCCTCGGGTATCCGGCCAAACGGCTAAACAGAGGAATGCACCCTTAGGGTGGTCCTGGATCCAAGTAGTGATCCCAAACAACGTTTTATTATCACATTTAATTACCTATACAATTCTAGGTATTCAAAACAGCCAAGGCCTCATCCACATGACACCCCAACATGGGTTTTTAGCTCAACGGTACACAAAAACACACAACAGTTGGAATTTAAACACCAAACCACCAACCTCGATTTCCCCTGATCCATATACGTGAACGACGATCCTTGAATCATCCAAGAACAATCTAGATCTGAGGTGAAAGAAATCCCGTTCAAACGTAAATAACTTCCCCTCGGGAAATAATTGGTAAGAACGGCTTAAGGAGAAGGGAAGGCTTACCCGTACAGTTCCAATGAGATCGACGGATGCGGAATCGGATTCCTTGTACTCGATTGGGCGGTCACCAAAGTTCTAGCCATCTCTCCCAAGCCCTCATCCAGTTCTAAGAAAATTATGTGAACAGGGGAGGCTAATGCCCATTTTAAGTGAAAAAAAACAAACTACACGGTGTGTACTATTGACTACATGGCGTGTACTTTTCTCATTTAATTGTTTCTCTGGTGGCTACTTTTCCCACCGCCACACTGTTCATCTATCGACATGCGTACAAGGTGTGTATTTCTGATTACACGGCATGTACTATCGCTTGGCTAGCGGCTGCTTCCACCACCTTACTACTCACCTACCAACTGACTACACGGTGTGTAAATACCACTACACGGCGTGTAGTTGGTTTTTACACCTTTCATCGCCGACAGGGCTACACGCCCTATGTACTCATCCCACACGGCCAAAGTACATGGTGTGTGGAAAAGTATGCGGCGTGTACCCACAGAATTGTGATTTTTCCCCATTTTCCTTATTTTCTCAAAAACACTTAAGGAAAAGAGAAAAGAAGAAACTCGTAACTCAAAAATAAGAACTTGGTTCTTACAAACTTCCCCCCTTAAAGAAATTCATCCCTGAATTACCCTTCCAAGGGTGGCGAAAATAAAGCTCAGAACAACTCTGGCCACTGAGCACATACGTCGGTCTCCCGCTCCCAGGTTTCGTTCTGCACTCATCCATGCTGTCATAGAACCCGTACGAGAGGAACTAACCGGCCTCAAAGAACCTTCGGGCTCCTATCCACGATAAGAATCGGATTATCCTCAAAGGACGCATCTATCTGAAGCTCAACCTCCTCGGGCTGAAATACGTGAGATGGGTCTGAATGATAGTGACGTAACTGAGATACATGGAAGATGTCGTGCATGGCCTGGTACGTCTGTGGTAACTGCAACTGATAGGCAATTGGCCCAACTCTCTCCAGAATCTCAAATGGCCCTACATACCTCGGTGAAAGTTTACCCTGTCTCTTGATCCACCTGTGTCCCAACCTCGGCAAAACAGGAAAGAAAACCTGATCCCTGACCACGAACTCCAAGGGTCGTCTGCGGCGATCAACATAAGATTTCTGACGAGACTGTGCAGTATCCATCCACTTCTGAATAAACTGGACCTACTCAGAAGTCTCCTGCACGAGGCATGGTCCTAGTAAAGTTGTCTCACCTGCCTCTAACCAACACAAGGGTGATCTGCATGGCCTACAATATAAAGCCTCGTAATGTGCCATCTCAATAGTTTTTTGAAATATGTTATTATAGGAAAACTCAACCAGGGGTATGTGCTTCTCCCAAGAGCCCCCAAAGTCTAGGATGCATGCACGCAGCATGTCCTCAATCACCTGTATCATACGCTCTGACTGGCCATCGGTCTGAGGGTGGTAAGATGTGCTCAGAAGCACATGTGTCCCAGTGCCCTCTGAAAACTCTACCAGAAACAAGACATAAAATGGGCATCCCTATATGAAATGATAGAACGAGGAACTCCATGAATACATATGACCTCTCGGATATACAACTTCCTGATCTCATCAACACTGAAGTTCTCCTTGATCGGCAAAAAGTGAGCTACCTTCGTGAGTCTGTCCAAAAAAACCCACACGGCATCATTGCCTCGAGGTGACCTCGGTAACCCAGTCACGAAGTCCATCACAACATCATCCCATTTCCACTCTAGGATGGGTAACTGCTGTAACAGTCCGGCTGGCCTCTGATGCTCCTCCTTCACCTGCTGACAGGTGGAACATCTCATAAAAAAACCAGCTACTTCTCTCTTCATACCTGGCCACCAGTACTGACGTCTCAAGTCACGGTACATCTTGGTAACCCCGGGATGAACTTCCCAAGTTGAAGCATGAAACTCCCACATCAGCTCCTCGCATATATCCCTTGGAACCCATACTCATCCATGGAAATGTAGTGCTTTGTCGTCGCCTATCATCCAATCAGGAGGTGGGTCCTCACTTTCCACCGACTCTCATAGAACTAGGCCTTCTGAATCAGACGGTTTTCTTGTCCTCACTCTATCCAGGAGGGTAGAAGTCATAGCTAAAGATGAAAGATAGGTTTTCCCCTGACTGTCGTGCACCTCCAAATGCATCTCAGAGAACAAAGCCATAAGCTGTCATTCACCACTGGCCTCATGAACTGCCTGTATCTGAGTCTTCCTGCTCAATGCATCAGCAACTACATTACCCTTATCAGGTGTATAGGCAAGCTCAAAATCAAAGGACTGTAGGTACTCAACCCACCTCCACTATCTCAGATTCAAGTCACGCTGAGTAAAGATATACCTGAGACTTTTGTGGTTAGTGAAAACCACAAAATTCTCTCCCAAGAGATAATGTCTCCAACAGCGCAACACATGAACAACTACATCCAAATCGAGATCATGAATCGGGTAATTCCTCTCATGTGGCCTCAACTACCGAGAAATGTACACAACAACTCAGTTTCCCTGCATCAACACAGCTCCCAGCCCAATACCTGATGCATCACAGTAAATTGTATAGCTCTTCCCTTACTTTGGAAGTATCAGGACTGGTGATGATGTCAACCTTTCTTTCAGTTCCTGAAAGGATGTCTCGCAAGCTTCTGTCCAAACGAACTTCACACCCTTCTTAGTCAAACCCATCAACGGCGCTGCTAATCAGGAGAAGTCTTGGATGAAGCATCTGTAGTAACCAGGTAGCCCTAAGAAACTCTATATTTCGAACACGTTCTTAGGATTCTCCCAGGAAACTACTGCTCTCACCTTCTCTGGGTCTACTGCAACTCCTGCCTCTGAGATGATATGACCCAGGAAGTGAATCTGGTCCATCCAAAAGTGGCACTTTGAGAGCTTAGCATATATTTGATGCCCCCTCAGTGTACTCAGTACGATCTCAAGATGTTTGGCATGGTCATGTCGAGTGTGAGAATACACCAAGATGTCATCCACGAATACTACCAAAAAAGAATCTAGATAAAGATGGAACACATGATTCATCAGAGTCATGAAAACTGCTGGCGTGTTTGTGAGTCCAAAAGGCATAACCAAGTACTCATATAAACCATATCTGCTCTGAAAATCTGTAAGTGGTATGTCTGATGGTCTCACGCGCAGTTGATGATATCCTGATCTCAAGTCAATATTCGAGAACACTCGTGCTCCATGAAGTTGATCAAAAAGATCATCAATCCTCGGCAAGGGATATCAGGTCTTAACCGTTAGCTGGTTCAGCTTCCAATCATCCACACAAAGTCTGAGGGTACCATCCGCCTTCTTTTCAAAAAGGACAGAAGAACCCTAGGGAGAAGTACTAGGTTGGATGAAACCCTTTTCCTATAACTCCTCTAACTATCTCTTAAGCTCCTACAACTCTGGTGTAGCTATCCTATAAGGAGGAATAGACACCAGTGCTACTCCTGGAACAAGATAAATAGAGAAATCCACCTCACGCTCCAGAGGTAGACCTGAAAAGTCATCTGAGAAGACATCCCTAAAACGATCAACCACTGGAGGGAAATCCTTCTGACAAGTCCCCTGAGCATCCAGGTATAAACTCGCTATCTGGGCTGTCACACCACCTCACCCATGATGATCTGGTCCATCTCGACTCTCCAGAACATCCCACTCGCCCTTGTATAGAAACTCTCCGCCCTCTGGTGATGTGAAATTCACCTTTCGACGATAGAAATCTACAAAGGCTCGAAAGGGAACCAACCAGTCCATCCTGAGAATGACATCATAGGTCGTCATCTCTAAGACATAGAGGTCCCATAGAAAGTGACACCCACCAACCTCAAGGCGTCACTCCCTACACTGACGCACACCAGCCGTTCTAGTTCCCAACGGAGTGTCTAGCATCATAACGTCAGAAGAAGAAGAAACACAGAGCCCAAGGATCTACACAACGGGCACAGATATAAAGCTATGTGTAGCACCCATATCGAAAAGTACTAAATATAAAACAGAAGCTACTAGAATAGTACCTCTGATAGTAGAAGGTCTGGGATCCTGCTTCTGTTGGGTCTGCTGCACTGCATATGCCTACCCAGTGCCGCGGCCCTGCGACACAGCCTGGCTACCTTGAGTTGTCCCGCCCTAATGCCTCTGAGATCCTGGTGTATGGCTACCACAGCCACGACTACCATCTCTGCCTGCACGCCCTGACGTATTCCAGTTTCCTGACTGGTAAGAATCTATTGGTCCTAATCCCGCACGCGGATTCTATACAGAACCCCTCTCACTAGCCACTAGTGGAAACGCCCTACAAAAGCACTGCAGATGACCCATCTTGCCTCAAGCTTGGAACTCCACTGGATCATGTGGACACTACGGTCTCTTGTTCCCCTCTCTACCATACTGGTAGCACATGACCTGGACACATGAAGCATTATTCTGGATGGTACTGCCACTGTGATAGAAGTATATCTTTCTCTTCCTCTTCCTGGTGGAAATAGTACCAGAAACTGGTGCCGAACCGCCCTGGCCTTCACCACTAGCTTCCCGAAGGTTCCTCTCTGTAATCAGTTCTTGGTTCACAATAGCATGTACTGTGGGAAACCTGAAAACATTCACCAGTTTTTGGATGTCATATCGAAGACCATCCTCAAAGCGTCTGGCCCTTAACATCTCATCACCCACCAGAACAGGTGAAAAATGCCGAAGCTCGGTGAAGCGAGCAGAATAACCCATCACCGACATAGTGCCCAACTGCGGATTCATGAACTCTCGAGCTCTATCTTCCCTCAGCATATCTAGGAAGAAGAAATCATAGAAAGCTGCCTGAAAATCTTCCCACACCATGTCTCTGTGATGCTTTGTCTGAGTGGTAACATCCCACCACCTCTTGGTGGAATCACGCAGCATATAAGTCGTGAGCTTGACCCTCTGCCCCGGAGGCGTCTCTAGAGGCTCAAAAATAGTCTGCATAGACCCCAGCCAAGATTTCGCAGCCTGTGGTCTGCCATCCCATGAAAACGTAGGCTGATGCTGCTGCTGGAAGATACGAGTCAGCTCAGCCATAGATGTGGCAGTTGGCGGTGCTCCTTGAAAGGTCTGCATGAACCACATAAAGCCTTCATGGAACTGTGCATCCGCGCCTGTGTCTGTTATAATGGTCGGTGCCGCATCTGGCTCTGCTGGAGGATCCACTGGTAGCCCATGGCCCACCATATCTAGAGTATAATAGTTGCCTCTCTCTTGGCGAACAACGCATGGTCGTCTTAGAGACATGACTCTACAAGTTCAAACTCACACCTTAGATCAAGATTATTAAAGACAGAAAAACGAGGGGACCAAAAAGAGAACAGGAGGAAGAAGACATTCAATATTTTCAAAACAAGACTACACGGCGTGTATATTAACTACATGGTGTGTACCTGACTTTTCTTCCCCTACCTAAGTCCTTCCACATGGCTAAGCCACACGACTCTCTTCTGAGCAAGACTACACAGTGTGTATCTCGTCTACACAGCATGTATGGTTTAATTTCCAACTACACGTGTCGTTCGTGACACGGACGACTACTCATCTAAAACTACACGGCGTGTTACACCCGCACACGGCGTGTACACTACCCCTTCTTCCTAGCCATACGGCTAAGTCCACATGGTCTGTCTCTGGTCAAGACTACACGGTAGGTCCCACAGGTACATGGAGTGTTCAATAAGAGGTGACACCGACCCGTGTTTGTTAGTTACACGGCCAGGTCCCCAGGTCAGACTACACAGTGTGTTCATGTCACGACCCCCTCCCCACAAAGTGTACCCCTCTTGGGCCGGAAATGTGAAAATGGAGATAATGACCCCCGAGTCCCGCCTCTAGTAGGCCCCGGGTTGGCAACTAGCATCGAGGGTATAACAAACACACAGATGGGAGGCATTACCCTCTAAGAGAACACATGAGGAAGAGAGAGATAGAATAGACACCAACCAACTCCAACATAGAACTGAAATATAAAAGAAAACCCAAGTGTACATATGTAATTCATGCAAAAGTACTACAGCTGAAAGGGAAAACTACAAGTACCAAAAGGAAGTAAAACAGCAGCGACCACAAGCCCGAACAGCTCCTCCAACCACAAACTTGTAGTAACCAGCTTGATCTCCAACCTTCTCCAAGTGACCTGAAAAATAGTTTATATATATACGTGGGGTGAGTATAACAGTATACTCAGTAGGATCCTCCCTGAAGCCTCTTGTGCAAAAGTAAAGAAAGCATGCTAAAGCACAATGAATTACAAGTGAAACTAACTCGTCACCTAAACAGGTATACTAAGTTCCCAACCTCACCATGGATACTCTCACCAAGTAACACATACAAGAATATGTCATATAGTAAATAACATCAAGGGTACCCCACTACTACTTCCCCACTGGTTTTCTGCTTTTCCCCAATGACATACGTCCTATGCATCTCTCTCCAAAGGCTTGCCCGTATATACCTGGGCTAAGCTCCACAATCTGCACCACGTGCACCACAAAGGCTTGCCCACAGACACCTGGCCTAAGCACCACACCATCCTCACAACCAAAAGTAACCAGGTTGTTTACAAGATCCACCACAGCTCACATAACGTGTATCATACGTCGGATATTATACCTCAAGCCATTACAGCTCATACGCCGAGTAAGGATCCTCAAGCCATCATAGCCTATACATGCTACACCTATAGTAGTCCATAGAATACTATATCCAAAATATATGTGTGTGAATAACCACAATCCATTACATCCCTCTACACACATATATGGGGAAAACTAACCGCTGTGCCTACCAGCACAAGTATCTACCAAGAGAAGAGAGCGAGGTCAAAGGGGGTAGTCATCCATTCATCCTCCCACCAGAATGTTGGGGAAAACACCCCCTAGGGCTCAGAATCCCCAGGGTGTCAGTTACCCTCACTAATAGGGTGGATTAGCGTATAGAAACACAAAAAGTACAGAATATATAACTCATAACTACACTGTGGGCATAACCTAGTCTTAGTCTCAACTGCAGCTAACGTCTCTCGGACTCCGGGCTACTATTTCTAAGAGTAGTTATCCTATAAGCACACAACTAATTAAAGAACCTCATTAGATTACTTCATTCCCTATTTCAGCAGTTCCACTTTACATTAATTAAGTCTTTGCACATTAATTAACCATGAACAAAACCACATTAAACTTTATTGGCATCACATTCAATATCAACTGTTCATTTAAAAGTTACAACATCACCATTAAATTCCAGCATCTCCATCCCCGTGGATTATCAACATTTAATCAAACTTTCATTACAGAATTATTTTCTCATATTCCCAGGAATTCTAGAAAAGATTCCTATGCTACTAAACACAAGGGACCTCAACACGGTGAGTAGATGTACTAACCGTCAAGTCTTTGCCGCCTATAGAAAGAGCGTAGAACCATTCTCCCTCGAGAGGATAAGCATGGAAAGCACATGGCATACCCCGCGCGTTTTCAACTTCTTCGAAAGAAGGGTAAGAAAGACCAGCTACCTTGAGCAGTGGGGAAAAGTAAAGTAGATAATCAACCAATTAAACCACCAAACATCCAGCCATCACATCCATCCCATGCCATCATCCCCGGTATCCTTCCTGACACCCACATGCATAAACCGATGCATCTCGCCACTCTAGGCGTCATCCACTGCCACAACCACAAGGCCTCCCTACCTCCACATATCACAACACCCCTCCAGGGTCACATCACATCACAAGCAGTGGGAAATCAAACATCACATCAAATGGGCTCTTGTCCCTTTAACAAGGCATCCAGCCTTCATACATAATGAGCATTCATGGCTCCAAAGCACAAGGAATTTGGACTTTCAAGCAAGAGGGTAACTCAGAACCCTATCAAGCATTATCATTTATCAATAACAAGTTCCTTAATCCCTCTTGAATTAACCAGGTCATTATTGGTAGGTTCCAACTACGGGCAACCTAACCAAAAAGCTATCATAGCTGTCACAATTTAATTAAACAATTAGCTGGACATACCTTCAAACAACAAGCACCAATAACAACAATTGGATTCGTTCACATGCCTCTTTATCTTTAGCCAATTAATTATCAATTAATTCTGGCTTTACGTTATTTATCAATTCATCTAGAACAGCATGCTAACAGGAAAGTCATAGATATCACACTATCTAGCAAATCAAGAGGCAAACTGTTATCACGGTACAAAGCAACACAAGCGATCAAACCAATTCTTTTAATCTGGTTCAAGTATTTAATTAGGTCAATTTCATTGTGATCCAAAGGGATAAATCATGCTAACTCTACGATTGAACACAACAGTTAGAGAGAAGCATGAATCCCCTACCTCAAGGGTTATTGACGAAAACCACCACAGTCGGAGAACGCTCAAGGAACCCGGGTTGATTCTCTGAATCCTCGCCTTAGATTTATCCTCCTAGAAAGATCAAGACCAAGACTTGTCACAATGAAATCCACACACTTAGATCTACCCATAACGGGCGTAGATCTAAGACACCAAGAGAAGAGAAGGAGTAGATCTAAGTAGATCTAAGAAACCAACAAGAACGAGGAAGAACGGCCACATACCTCAAGAATCCGGCTTCGATTCTCCAAGAGAAGACTCCAGATCGCCTCCAAAATTCTTGGGAGAGGTTCTTATATCTCCAAGGAAAGGTAATCCTAAGTTATGGCCGATTAGGGTCTTAAACAAGAAATATAGAGGCTAAACGGTCAAGATCCTAAAATTTAGGATCTAACTTTAAGTGCCTGCATGGCCTAGTTGCACAGTTAGACAAACTGTGCTCTAACCGTGCGGTCACCACTACCTTAGCCACTCAACTCGCACGGTTTGGCGGCACGGTTTAGACAAACCATGCACCTCCTGTGCGGTCTCTACTACCATCAAGGCTAGCTACGCACGGCTTGGCCACACGGTTTAACAAACTGTGCACCAACCGTGCGAAAGCTACAGGACTTCCAGTTTTCTTTAAAAAAAATCCACCCAAACGCACCTCCAAGCCGCCTCGATCCCCCATGACACCTCTAACACCACATTTTTACAAGGGAATGGACCGGAGAGGTCTGGGCCATTACACCGGATACCTCTCAAAACATTCTCATCCTCGAGAATCCAAAACCCACCTAAAGAGAAAATGAAACAGGGTCCGAACATCCACCCACCGAGATACCTCTCAAAAGAGAGCAAGCCACAAAAACAACAAAGGGAGCCATCTCATAAACACGAAGGTTTCATAACCACACCAGTTACATTGACACACAAAAAGAGCTAAACATCAAACAACTCTGGGTACTGATCACGCATCTATGACTCATGTTCCCAGGTACTCTCCTCCAAGCCACTGTGTCGCCACAAGACACAAACCAAAGGAATAGAACGCCCACGCAACACCTTCTCCTTGCGGTCTTGGATCTCCACAGGTCGATCCTCAAAGGTTGCATCATCATCGACATCGATATCTCCCCAATCAATGATGTGAGAGTCGTCATGAAGATAACAACGGAGCTGTGATACATGGAAAATGTCATGTATCTGACTCATCTGTGGGGGAACTTCTACTCGATACGCCACAGCTCCAACCTGAGATAACACCTCTAAAGGCCCAACAAACCGGGGAGAAAGCTTACTTCCATGACCAAACCTTCGATGCCCACAACAGGGATTCACCTTCAGAAACACATGATCCCCAACATTAAACTCTAAGGGTCTCCTCCTTTGATCGGCATAGGATTTCTGACGATCTTGCACTGCCTTCATCCTCTCACGAATCACCTGAACCATCTCTGTTGTATTCTGCAATAGTTCCGGTCTGAGAATTGTTGACTCTCCGACCCCAGTCTAGCACAACGGAGAACGGAAAGGTCGGCCATACAAGGCTTCAAACGGCGCCATACTTATGGTAGAGTGAAAACTGTTATTGTAAGAGAACTCCACCAAGGGTAAGTGCCTCATCCATGAGCCTCTAAAATCAAGAACACAAGAGCGCAACATGTCTTCAAGATTTTGGATAGTTCGCTCTGTCTGACCATCAGTTTGAGGATGAAAAGCAGTGCTAAGGCATAGTTGAGAACCGAAGGCATGCCGGAGACCTCTCCACACCCTGGAGGTAAAATGAGGATCTCAATCAGAAATGATCGTCCTTGGAACTCCATGAAGTCTCACCACCTCCTCCAGATAATGCCTCGAAAAAACTTCCACTGAGCTCGACTCCTTGATCGCTATGAAGTGGGCCGATTTTGTTAAACGATCCACTACCACCCAAATAGCATCATGTCCTCCCAGAGCTCGAGGTAAACCTGTAACAAAGTCCATTGAGATGTCCTCCCACTTCCACTGAGGAATCTCTAATGGCTGGAGAAGACCACCAGGAACACGGTGTTCGGCCTTCACCTTCTGGCAGTCTAAACATCGAGACACAAACTCCGCAACTGCATGCTTCAGCCCAGGCCACCAAAAATGACTCCTCAAGGATCTGTACATCTTCGTCATGCCAGGATGTACTGCTAAGGGCGAACTATGGAAATCTATGAGAACCATCTCGTGCATCGCCAAGGGAATAAAAAACCTTTCATGATACAACACTTTGTTTTGTTCATCCTCAGACCAACCATCAGGGGCCTCACCACAAAAAACTCGGTCTCTCCAGACCTCCACCTCAAGATCCCCCAACTGGGACTCTTCCACCTTCTGCACTAGGGATGACTGTACCGTCATCTGAAAAAGACAACCTCTACCTCCGAATTCTCCCATATCAAGATGCAATGCTGACAATTCTTCCATTACTTTCCAGGAATCACTGGATTCATGCACAGCATCACTACGTGACTTTCGGCTCAGCACATCAGCTACAACATTCCCCTTTCCAGGTGTATATGGTATTTCGAAGTCGTATTCCTGAAAGAACTCCATCCACCGACACTGTCGTAAATTCAAGTCACACTGGGAGAAAACATACCTCAAACTCTTATGATCGGTGAAAACCACAAAGCGCTCACCAATGAGGTAATGTATCCACAACTTCAGAGAAAACACCACGGTTTCCAACTCAAGATCATGGGTGGCATAGTTTCATTCATGGAGACGCAACTGCCGAGACCCATAAGAAACAATTGACCTCTGCTACATAAGAACACAACCTAACCCCAGATGTGAAGCATCGCAGAAAACATCAAATTGAACTCCTTCAACTGGAAGACAAAGGACTGGAGCACTTACTAACTTCTCCTTTAGATACTCGAAAGATGCCTGACACTGATCAGTATATATGAATGGATGATCCTTCTTGGTCAAAGATGTCAGAGGAGTCACAACCCGTGAGAAATCAGCCACGAACCTCCTGTAGTAGCCTGCGAGACCAAGGAAACTTCGCACCTCTGAAACTGTCTTGGGGGCTGCCCAAGACACAACTGATTCTACCTTCGATGGATCCACAGCTACTCCCTGTTAGGACACAACATTCCCCAAGAAACGGACTTCTCGAGCCCAAAACTCACACGTCGACAACTTCCCGAACAGCTGATGTCGACAAAGAACTCTCAAAACGGCTCGTAGATGCTATGCATGCTCCTCTTCAGATGTGGAGTACACAAGAATGTCGTCGATGAAAACTACCACGAACTTGTCCAGGAATTCACAAAACACAGCATTCATCAAACCCATGAACACATCTGGAGCATTCGTCACACCAAACAGCATTACAACAAACTCATAATGCCCATGACAACAACATAAATCAGTCTTCAGAATATCCTCATCCTTCACACGCATCTGATGATATCCTGACCGCAAGTCGATCTTTGAGAACCAACTTGCACCCTTCAGTTGATCGAATAAATCATCAATCCGCAGAAGAGGATAGCGGTTCTTTATTGTCACTTTATTTAAGTGACGATAATCGACACACAACCGCAAACTGCCGTCAGACTTCTTTACGAACAGAACTGGTGCACCCCATGGGGACACACTTGGCCGAACAAAACCACACTACAACAGACCATCAAGCTGTATATGTAGCTCTCGTAACTCAGAAGGGGCTATCCTATATGGAGACATAGATATAGGAGACGCTCCTGGCTGTAGCTCGATCCCAAACTCGATCTCTCGTCAAGGGGGTAATGCTAAAACCTCTACTGGAAAGACATCAGGGTAGTCCTCTACGACCCTAGGAAATGCCAACTGTCGAACCTCTGAAGAACTTAGTATCATCTTAGCCATCAAGGATGATAAGGATGGAACGCGCCTATGACCCATATGAGGATCTCGCTAGCCAACAAACACCACCTACTCTCCATCCGCACCGATGAAGATGACCTTCTTCCTGAAGCAATCCACGATAGCCTACACCAAATACAACCAATCCATGCCGAGGATGACATCATATGGTTGTATCTGTAAACATAGGAAATCTCCCCAAGAGCGGTGCTGTAACACCCCAAGATTTTATAAGATATATTCTTTTTAATTTCTTTCATATCTTTTGTTGTACGCTACACCAAGATTATATTGCGCTATATACAACACCGTATTAGCTTGCAGTATACGCAACACTATTCTTGGATCATGTTACACACAATTTCAAGTTCGTTTGATGGAAGTTATTCTAAGCAACATTGAGTGTGTCTATATATATATATATTCAATGTATAAATGAAATATGGTTGGATTCTGTTATACGCAACAACAAAGGAGTCTTTCACTACACGCAACCCTAACTTGGCTTGCATTACACGCAATCACAACCTTCCTCGATAGCGTGTGTTGTACGCAATACTGGGTTTCACTAAACAATGATATATGGTTATAATATTATTATAAACTAGCTATTATGAATAGTATTAACTACATTTTGAATTTTATAACATTATTATTCATCTTACATATTTTCTAGAACATGGTATGAGAACAAGATAAATTTTTTAGGTAAAATAAGTATTTTTCAAAAAAATGCAGTTTTGCCGCCTTTTGATGGTGCACCCACTTTAAATCTAGTTTTTTACATGTTTATATGTTCAATTTGAAAAAATAAAATTCTTCTTTGGATCCATGATATAAAAAATTACTTTGGATAAATTTTTCATATTATTCTGGTAACTTTTATATTTTGATGAATAGTAAAAACGCGCTATATTTTAATTAAAAACAACTTTTTTCATCACAATAATTTATATGGTTAAATTATAATTTTGAATGGTTTTAAAGTATAAATAGAATATATTTTTACCATTTAATATAATTTATGTCATTAGAATTAATTTTACATTGAATTCATAGGTAAAAACATTTCAATCTTTGACAATGTTTTAACTTTTAAAACTCGTTTTCTTAACAACGGGATTAATTTTAAATTAATTACTGCAACTTCTATGTTTTGAATTTTTAAAAATAGATTTAATATTTTGAATCAGTGGGTCCAAATTATGTTAATAGGTTACTTTTGTTTAATTTTATTTTTTGATATTATGAATAGTAACTACGGTAATTTTTATTTACTGCGGTTAAAGGTAAATAGGGTAATTCAAGGTTAAAAGAATATTATAATAATTCAAAATTAGTTTTACACTTTTCCTAACCTTATTTTATGAGTAATGGCCAACCATGGTCATCCTTGGGTCAATTTTGGGACCCCATGGAGCCACTTATGAAAGAAAATGACACATTAGATTAATTAATTTAATGTAAAGACAAAATTAGCATTAACAAAAATCTTTTAGTAATTAATTTTTATAAGGGGCTATATAAATTATATTTTAGACTATAAATACTCATTCAAAAATATTAAAAGATTTACTACATGTTGGTATTTTTTTTATAATTTTTAGACATCAAATAAATTAAATTATTTATGACACAATAATGATGCAGTATTTACCTCATTAATAAATGATTTAAATAAATAAGATTATAATGATTAAAATATTATCCAAAACCTGTCCAATTCCTATTCGATGATTTTATTTCGAATATGATCCATCTTATCTTATACATTAATGTGTTTTGGACCTCTTGAAACCGAAGATAAGTTTATAATAAAATAATGTTTTCACACTTTCCTAAAGAGCCCCTCCTCTCCATTATAAAAGGAGACCACTTCTATGCAATTCCACACACCTCTCCAGTCATTTGGCTCATCCAAAATCTGCCCAATTAAGCTCCCTACATCCCTATACTACCCCTAGAATCCTTAAATTAGGCATAAGTTACTTCAAGAAGTCCTTTTTGGTTCAATCCAAAGGAAGTTACCCAAATTAAAGGTAACGTTTTTTCTTAAGTTGTTTTCTTTTATTCTACTTCTCCAACCCCTAAACTCTTTTTAATCATTTCTTTTGTAACAACACCAGTATCCTAAATATACTAGGATGATTTTATGAGAAGTATTCTAACTAAACTTACACACATATCCATCTAATGGATGAAGAACATAATGTTTCTGTGGATGGAAAACTAACACCTCACGAAATGATGATTGTTCGATTTTCTCCTACCGCCTATCATGGTGGAAATTATGATGGAAATGTATTTATATATGATATATATTATGTTTATTATTTACTTATGCTTCTTTACATCCCAATTATATAAATCCTTTATGGTTTCCATAGTGGGTAAATACGATGATCTCATTTGAGGAAGTGCGGACTACCGCCCCCTCAAAGTGATGTGATTCATTAATGCCTTATGTGGGGTGTATAAAGGATGGAGTTAATGATATTATATATGATATTATAATGGAATTATAATATACCTATTCCATTAAAATAATAAATATAAATGAAAGTAGCGTTCATGCGTACGTACGTCTTACCGTCTCCATGAACAGTGCATTTCATTTCTTAGCTCCATATGTTGTGTACTATTATAAATACATGTATATGATGGATATATAATGAATATATATGATATATAAATCATGATTTAAATTCTGTAAGTAATTAAATCATGATATAAGTAATAATAACATCAAGAACAACAAGTCCAAACACGTACGATAAATAAGATGATTTTACCCAAAATGTTGTTTTAACATGGGATTTACAAAAGAACGGGTAATATAAAGTCATAAGTGAACCATATATAATATCATAAAAATGAATATGATTCTGTAATAAGTCAATGACATTATTTAAATCATTATACAGGAGGTTCAGATACATACGAAGCATATCGGACGTAAGGTAAGGGATAATTATTCCAATCTCATTCTTATCCGAGATTGTTTATTCGTAAGTATTTACTAGGGTTATGATTATTATCCATGTCCATATGTTCTCAAAATGTTTTCATAAAATGTTTTCATAAAAAATTTTCATAAAATTTTTTCTTTTCTTCCATGTATTTTTAAAGTCATTTTTACCCTTTTCTACTTTTACCACATTGTATGGAAGGAATCCTTCTTTTTTTTACCATACGAGGTACTTTTTGACTTTTCCAACAAAAGTACGAGAAGAATGTTATTTTTAACTTATATGGAAGGAACGGATTTTTACGGTTTCATAACGCCTTATTTTCAAGAAGCTTACTCTACAATATTTCATGATTATTTTCAAAAAAATCCTTTTCTTTTAAAATTGCATGGCATTTTGTGAAAAGAAAATGATTTTGAATAAGAAAGGATATTTTCCTCAAGAATTTATTTCAAGTGTTTTATCAAAACCATTTTCCATCTAAGATGACATTATTTCATATGTGTGTGTTTCAAGTATAATGTCTCTATGATTTACATGGTTTCACTTTTCTTATTATTAAATGATATCCATTTGTTTCATATGGATTATGTGATGATGGGATGATGTTTATGAAACCCATTTTATTCGTTGGGTTATTATGAATGATGTATGTTTATTTTGTGGCACAAGTAAGAATGATTTCATTATGAGATGGGTGGGACCTATATCTCCCTCCAATGCATTGGGTAAAGATTTATATCTCAGGATATAGACATGGATGGAACGGAAAGTAAATCCGGTTTAGTAATACAGGGCTGGAACGGCAAGTAAACCCAGTTCAGTAAGGGACTTTTTCCACTAAGATGGTCTTGGCAGCAATGCCTTGGCTACAATGGAAATCATATCATGTGCTTTATGCTTTGCCACAATTACATGTTTTATTCCCATGCTATTTTATCATGATTGATGTTCCTTTATGGTATATGCCTTACGTACTTCCAAGATTTATGTCTTTGATCAAGATTTTGATGTTTAAATTTTATGTTCAAGTTTTTGCATTCAAATATTTATGGATTGTTTTATGTTCTCTATGCTTACCCTTACTGAGCATTTGAGCTCACCCTTTATATGTTTTCTTTTCCTCAGGATTTAAAGAAAGGTTTTAGGTAAGAAAACAAAAAGGGGAAGATCTTTATGGGAGATGTTGAAGATCTTTCACCACGATTAGAAGATTATTTTTCTGAGTTTCCAAAGACACTAAAATATTACAGTCCTTGTGTGTCTGTTTTCGTTATGTATCAATTATTCCATAAAAGTAATGTAATGTCCATGTACGTCAAGCATCGGGTCTCTACAGGTGTTTCCCCAACACTAGCTCACAGTCTCTACATACTTCAAACAAGTTAGATCGACCTCAAACTAGTGTAGTCAACGCCAAGGGCACTGGAAGCCTCTCTACCTCAAGTCCCAAAGCGTGGATAAGGGTAGGTGATATGAAGTATTGTGTCGCTCCTGAATCAAACAAGGCATACACCAAGGTAGAAAACGAGAAAAGGGTACCTCGAACGACATCTAGCTCGCCTGGAGCTGGCAACGCTAGGTCATGAAGCTGACCACAAACTCCTCCATGGACTCTCTGGCCCTGATGATGACTAGCACCACGGCCGCACTCTGATCTCTGAGGATGGGGAGCATCATGGGGTTGTCCTCTATCTGCCCCATCTACCCTCTGTTGATCGAAAGCTGGTGCAACTGGCTGCTACTGCCTCGGCAGAAACTGCCTCAATAGAGGAACCTGGAGCGGAGCACCCGGTGTACGATGACCGCTCTGAAAGATCGGGCACTCCCGCTGCAGATGACCATGACCACCATAAGAAAAACAAGCACCTGATCCCTTGGTATAGGCCTGAGAGTTTCTGCCTCCGGAGAAGCGAGATGCGAAGGGCTGGGACCTACCCCCAGCTGAACAGAAACTCTTCTTCCCTAAAAACCGGGAACCCCAGACCACAGCTATGCTCCGTGAGGAATCATGTTGATTCCCCTCTCGTGATGATCCGGTCCTGGCCAAAATCCTCTCTTCAACCTCTACCCTCACCAGCACCTCAAGATATGTCTTTAGCATAAATGGGGTGACCTGGCGCTGGATCTCTAGATGCAAAGCCTCCTCAAAATGCCTCGCCCTGGCATCCTCATCGGGTAACAGGTCCGAAGCATATCGTAGAAGGTTCCTGAAATGGATTCCAAACTTCCGAACACTGGAGCTCCCCTGTCGAAGGGTAAGAAGCTCCTGGTGACTGGACGCCTTCGCAGTCAAAGAAAGGAACTCAACCCTGAACTTGTCTCGAAACTCCTCCCATGAGATCGATGTCTCCTCACGATCCCCGAGGAACAAGATCCACCACTGCCTCGCTACTCCACGCAGCATCGTCACCACCAAGGACACCTAGTGCTACTTCTGAGCACGAATCGAACTGAAACCGATCTCGACCTCCTCCAACCAGTCTTCTGTGACTGCATCTGAAATGAAGCCCTCGTACTTCTGCAGACTCTGGCACTGAAACTCTCGAAGTGTCTTCCTCCAAGTGTCATCTTCGTCAACCTCTACCCTGCGGTGACATGTTAGAACAGCCTGCTGGACATCTTCTATACAAACCTGACAAGGACGTTGACCTGGATCCATACCTGCAAAATAACAAATACTTAGAGCTCCTAATCCTAGAATATGGAATACTCAACATTAATTAACTAATTGTTTTCTTTCATTCGTTTTAGGTTAACCTATCCCAAGGTCTACCCATTCACACACAGGCATAAAGAAGAATGATGCATAATCATTTCCTAGGTCTCTACCCTGCAACTAGTATCACCTTATTTAGTATCCATGGTAAACTTAAAGGTTCATACATCAGATCATAGGGGGCCCTAAACGCCTATGTCTCAGTCGGTCTCTAGTGTTTACCCCACTTTCTAAACATGAATGAAATTGTTTCCCTACCAACCCATGCAACCACACCTGTGCCTAACTCCAATCTCCATCCTATCCCTCAACCAGACCTCTGATACCACTCTGTCACGACCCCCTCCCCACAAAGTGTACCCCTCCTGGGCCGGCAATGTGAAAAGGGAGATAATGACCCCCTGAGTCCCACCTCCAGTAGGCCTCGGGTTGGCGACTAGCACCGAGGGTATAATAAACACACAAATGGGAGGCATTACCCTCTAAGAGAACACATGCGGAAGAGAGAGATAATATAGACACCAACCAACTCCAACTCAGAACTGAAATATAAAACAAAACCCAAGTGTACATATGTAATGTCATACAAAATTACTACAGCTGAAAGGGAAAACTACAAGTACCCAAAGGAAGTAAAACAGCAGCGACCACAAGCCCGAATAGCTCCTCCAACCACAAGCTAATAGTAACCAGCTTGATCTCCAACCTGCTCCAAGTGACCTGAAAAATAGTTTATATATATACGTGGGGTGAGTATAATAGTATACTCAGTAGGAACTAACTCGTCACCTAAACAGGTATACTAAGTTCCCAACCTCACCATGGATACTATCACCAAGTAACGCATACAAGAATATATCATATAGTAAAGAACATCAAGGGTACCCCACTACTACTTCCCCACTGGTTTTCCGCTTTTCCCCAACGACATACGTCCTGTGCATCTCTTTCCAAAGGCTTGCCCGTATATACCTGGGGTAAGTTCCACAATCTACACCACGTACACCACAAAGGCTTGCCCGCAGACACCTGGGCTAAGCACCACACCATCCTCACAACCAAAAGTAACCAGGTAGTTTCCGAGAGTCACCACAGCTCGCATAACATGTATCATACGTCGGGTATTATACCTCAAGCCATTATAGCCCATACGCCGAGTAAGGATCCTCAAGCCCTCACAGCCTATACACGCTACACCTATAGTAGTCCATAGGATACTATATCCAGAATATATGTGTTTGAATAACCACAAGACATTACATCCCTCTACACACATATATGGGTAAAACTAACCACTGTGCCTACCAGCACAAGTATCTACCAAGAGAAGAGAGCGGGGTCAAAGGGGGTAGTCATCCATTCATCCTCCCACCTGAATGTTGGGGAAAACACCCCCCAGGGTTCATAATCCCTGGGGTGTCAGTTTCCCTCACTAACAGGGTGGAGTAGCGTATAGAAACACAAAAAGTACAGAATATATAACTCACAACCACACTATAGGCATAACCCAGTCTTAGTCTCAGCTACAGCTAACGTTTCTCGGACTCCGGGCTGCTATTTCTAAGACTAGGTATCCTATAAGCACACAACCAATTAAAGAACGTCATTAGATTACTTCATTACCTTTTTCATTAGTTCCACTTTATGTTAATTAACTCTTTTCACATTAATTAACCCTGAACAAAACCACATTAAACATCATTGGTAGCACATTCAATATCAACTGTTCCTTTAAAAGTTACAACATCACCATTAAATTTCAGCATCGCCATCCCCGTAGATTATCAAAATTTAATCAAACTTTCATTAAAGAATTATTTTCCCATATTCCCAAGCATTCTATAAAAGCTTCCTATACTACTAAACACAAGGGGTCTCAACACGGTGAGTATATGTACTACCCGTCGAGTCTTTGCCGTCTATAGAAAGAGCATAGACCCATTCTCCCTCGAGAGGCTAAACACGGAAAGCACGTGGCATACCCCGTGCGTTTTCTCCTTCTTCAGAAGAAGGGTAAGCAAGACCAGCTGCCTTGAGTAGTGGGGAAAAGTAAAGTAGATAATCAACCAATTAAACCACCAAACATCCAACCATCACATCCATCCCAATCCATCATCCCTGGTGTCCTCCCCGAGTCCCACATGCATAAACTGATGCATCTCGCCACTCTAGGCATCATCCGCTGCCACAACCACAAGGCCTCCCTGCCTCCACAAATCACAACACCCCTCTAGGGTCACATCACAGCACAAGCAGAAGGAAATCAAACATCACATAAAATGGGCTCTTGGCCCTTTAACAAGGCATCCAGCCTTCATACATAATGAGCACTCATTGATCCAAAGTACAAGGCATTCAGGCTTACAAGCAAGAGGGTAACTCAGAACCCTATTAAGCATTATCATTTATCAACAACAAGTTCCTTAATCCCCCTTGAATTAACCAGGTCATTATTGGTAGGTTCCAAGTACAGGAAACCTAACCAAAAAGCTATTATAATTGTCACAATTTAATTAAACAATTAACTGGACATGCCTTCAAACAACAATCACCAACAACAACAACCAGATTCGTTCACATGCCTCTTTATCTTTAGCCAATTAATTATCAATTAATTCTGGATTTACGTTCTTTATCAATTCATCCAGAACAGCATGCTAAAAGGAAAGGCATAGATATCACACTATCTAGCAAATCAAGAGGCAAACCGTTATCACGATACAAAGCAACACAAGCGATCAAACCAATTCTTTTAATTTGGTTCAAGTATTTAATTAGGTCAATTTCATTGTGATCCAAAGGGCTAAATAATGCTAACTCTATGATTGCACACAGCAATTAGAGAGAAGCATGAATCCCCTACCTCAAGGGTTATTGACGAAAACCACCATGGTCGAAGAACGCTCAAGGAACCCGGGTTGATTCTCTGAATCCCCACCTTAGATTTCTCCTCCTAGAAATATCAAGACCAATACTCGTCACAATGACATCCACACACTTAGATCTACCCATAACGGGCGTAGATCTAAGACACCAAGAGAAGAGAAGGAGTAGATCTAAGTAGATCTAAGAAACCAACAAGAACGAGGAAGAACGGCCGCATACCTCAAGAATCTGGCTTCGATTCGCCAAAAGAAGACTCTGAATCACCTCCAAAATGCTTAGTAGAGGTTCTTTTATCTCCAGGGAAAGGTAATCCCGATTTATGGCCGATTAGGGGCTTAAACAAGCAAGATAAAGGCTAAACAGTCAAGATCCAAAAATTTAGGATCTAACTTTAAGTGCCTGCACAGCCTAGTCGCACGGTTAGACAAATTGTGCTCTAACCGTGCGGTCACCACTGCCTAAGCCACTCAGCTCGCACGGTTTGGCAGCACGGTTTAGACAAACTGTGCACCTCCTGTGCGTTCTCTATTTCCATCAAGGCTAGCTATGCACGGCTTGGCCGCATAGTTTAACAAACGGTGTGCCAACCGTGCGAAAGCTACAGGACTTCTAGTTTTCTTTAAAAAAAAGCCACCCAAACGCACCTCCAAGCCACCTCGATCCCCCGGGACACCTCTAACACCACATTTTCACAAGGGAATAGACCGGAGAGGTCCGGGCCATTACAGTTCATCATTGACACGGCGTGTACAAGAAAATATTCCACCTACCCGTGTTGTTAGTTACACAGCCGGACTCCGGGTCAACACTACACGGCATGTACATCTGGTACACGGTGTTTTTTTCCCAAGCATTTCCCTTCCCCATGTCCCCGCCCACGCGGTCTATGACACGGGAAGAGACTACATGGCATGTATTGAGGTTACACGGTGTGTACTTAAAAAGTTTTCTTTTCTTCCCGAATGGAAGAATACACGGTGTGTGTCTGAGGAACTACATGGCGTGTATCCTGGGTTTTCCAGATAGTAATCCTCTGAAACTACTCCAGAACCCGGTAAATACTGAAAAACAACACCTAAGTGCCAAATTCTGACCCGTGAGGGCCCATACTCCCCACTAATCAAAGTTCGGCATCTTATATATGTTATAATAAGATAAACAGTCAATGATCTGCCAAATTCCGGTCAATGAGGGAATATACTCCCCAAAAACCAAAGTTTGGCGTTCATTCTATCAACAGACCCATACAAAAATACCCTATCACATAGCAGGTATTTATCAAAGCAGCTATCACAACAGCATGCTTTTCTAGCACAACAACTATCACAACAACATACAAGTTATAATGCGCCTACATGACATGGACCTATGCATGGCATGTGATTTCTAGCATGTGCCTAAATGATGCATGAGATGGAAGACCCTCATCTCATCGAGTTGCAACTAAATAGAACCCATGGATAAATTATAAACAGCACAATCACAAGTGTGTCACCTAACGGTGAAAATCAAATCAACTGTAAAATTTTCTAAATCAAAAAAATTTCAATAACCAAGGTAGACTGGCTTTTCCCTGTACACGGGTTAGCTACTCTCGGGCACAGCTTATTACCAACTACTATTTCTGTTCTATCTCTGAATAAGGCTCCAAATAGTAAGTCAAATAAAAGAATCCCTCTGATACCACTTTGTAACGTCCCGGATCTGGGTGCCACTCCACGGGTGCCCCGGACCCAGTTTGTCACATGACCTCAAGCGCATTTCCCCAAATGCCAGAGGCTGCCAACGAGCAGCGAGGGCCAAGGACTGATAGTGGGGAAACTATGCCCTCATTTTTCAAAGTGTAGCACAGTGGAATAAAATATATAAACATACAACAACAGAAGAAGCAATAACCATACACAATTTTAAATGAACAACTGCAGTAAAAGATAACCAACAGTCATATAGATAATGATGCAACATGTCTCTAGTTCTAAGAAAATAGCTAGAACATGTTACACAGCAGTACAATATGATATAATAGAAAGTACAGGTACAGCAGAACAAAAAAGAACAGTCGACTGCATCGCGAGCCTAAGCTCGGTCCCATGCTCCCCTACTCCTCATCAACAATCAAGTACCTGTATAGGGACCATTTCCCTTATCCACACCTGCAGCAACGTAATCTGTTTGGGCCGAAGACATGACCCAAATAGGGTGTGAGAAATAAATCCCAGTAGGCACCCACCAAAGGCTCGTGCCCAACTGTGTTAAAATACGCAACAACAGTGTGCAGTAGTAAATGAAATAAACTAAGCAGTACTCAAAAGTAACTAACTTTACCAGTTATATTTCCATTTTAATATTCATTTAATCATTCAGTATAAGTAAATCACCATAGTGAATTTTCTATGTAACAGTCAGTGTTCTCAGACACGCAAACCCTTACCCTCAGATAATCAGAATCGTAACCCGCGGGTAATTGCTCACAGGAATAACAGATTTTTCCCTCAGGTGTACAAAGTGTCACCCTCAGGAATATATTCTATTGCCCACAGGCATGAAAGAATTTGCCCTCGGGCTAAAATAACCACTGCCCTCAGGCTAAAGGAAACACTGCCCTCAGGCTAAGTAAAGCACTGCCCTCAGGCTAAGCAAGTAACTGGTCCATGCCCAACATATAAACAAGAAATACACATGCAATTACTCTCAAGGCAATTCAATAATTATTATTACAATGGAATACCCTCGGGTATCCGCCCAAACGGCTAAACATAGGAATGCACCCTCGGGGTGGTCCTGGATCCAAGCATCGATCCCAAACAACGTTTTATTATCACATTTAATTACCTATACAATTCTAGGTATTCAAAACAGCCAAGGCCTCATCCACACAACACCCCAAAAGTGACATTTCAAGACTTTCCAAAAGTGACCCTCCTCCCTCTTATAAAATTCCCCCACCTCTACCCCCTTAACAACACCTCTCAAGACCTTGGATCATCCAACCTCTGCTCATATTATCTCTCCACATCCCTCTATCACTCCTAGAAGCCTCACTTTGGTCATAAGTCTTTCCAAGGAAGCCTTTGGCTCAAACCAAAAAGAGTTACCCAATTTAGAGGTAATGTCTTCTCTCGAGTTTCTTTCTTTTATTTTCCTTCTTCACTCACCACTGTCTTCTTATTATTTGATCTCATAATAACACCAGTATCATCAATATAATAGGATTTTGTTATGATAATTATTCTACCTACACTTACACACACCTCTGTCTAATGGTTAAAGAACATACTGTTTCTGTGGGTGGCGAATTACTGCCTCACGAAATGATGATTGTTCAATATTCTTTTAACACCTTTCATGGTGGACATTAAGATGTAACTATATTTATATATGATATATATTATGTTTATGTTTTCCTCATGCTTCTATATTTTTCATTTATTTCATACCTTTATGGTTTCCATAATGGGTAAACGCGATAATTTCATTTTAGGAAGTGCGGACTACCGCCCCCTCAAAGTGATATGACTCGTTCATGCCATACGTGGAACGTATAAAGGACAGAATTTATGAACTTATGTAACATATATAACATATATATTATAATTTAATTATAATATACCTATTTGTCATTTTGTTTTCATTCCATTAAAGTATGAAATAGAAATTAAAGTTGCGTTCATGCGTACGTACTGCTTACCGTCTCCATAAACGGTGCATTTCATTTCTTATCTCCAAATGTTATGTAATATTATAATTAAATATATATAATGGATATATGTGATATATATTAAATATAAATGATGAATATCATTCTGGATTTAATAAACTTTTGACCACATTAACATCAGGTAATTATAAGAAGTCCTTTTTTTGACTCAAGTTCCGAACATCGACAAAATATCCATTATGAACTCAAACAATTAAATAAATAGAAATGTAATAAGTGATATAAAAGGAATAATAAAGTTGAAAATTTTTCTTAAGCAAGTATAAATTAATTTAAGTTTATCATTCAGGAAGAACAAGGAACATACGAACAAGTCAAGTCGGACATGTGATAAGGGATTTCTTATCTAACTTTTAATTTCGTGAGATTTCCATTGTTCGCCAATTATTTATTGAATGTGGTGTATTGTGTACTTAAATTTAATATATATTATCATGGTTCTATTTATATTCATGGTATTCTGTGATTCATTAGGTTCTTATTATCTTTTGGTCATACAACTTGATTTATTACAACGAGGTAAGGGGTTTTTATCTCACTTTTTATTCCCGTGAGATTCATGCTATATTTGCCACTATCTCCTTTGAGTGGTGTATGTAATGACCATTATTATAATCTTTGAGTAATATAAATCCATTTATGGGTATTTACATCAACATTGTATGGTCCTTCTTTCATGGGGTGTATGTTTTATAGGTTACCAAATCGGTAAGGGAACCTTTCACGCTCTTCTTTTTCAAAGGCTCCTTTTTGTTATGTCTTTTAATTCACATATTCTTATGTTGGGATATGTTCTTATATATCCTTATTGCTATAAATATTATTTCCAAGTGATGATATACCCTTTTTATCTCTCATCAACTCATTTTCTAAATTTTAAAGTGACGTCGTTAGGCTGTCGAATTTCTGTAAGTGAACTTTTTAACACAATTTCAATTCTTTGGGTTAAACCTCTACTTCTTGATTATGTCATACTATGAATATGTTTGGATTACCTATGATTGTTTTACACTTAATATCCACTTATATTGGTTGTATTTATATTTTTCACACATAATTATGTGATTGATTTATCCTTAATCTAAGGATACTGTCTTTGTACGGGACTTCGTCTCAATCTCCTTTCATTGAGGCATCTTTTGATTTCTACACAACTTTATTTTATACAGTGTATAAAACCATTTTGAATTTTCATTTCATTCAAATGGAATCTTTTCTCTACAAATAATTTTAATAAACGACAAAAAGGAATGTTTCTTTTTTAACGTAAGCGGTGACAACGACCTTTTCCGCCACCACGAGTATTATTTGATCTATGGATTCCTTAACAAGTCGTAATGTTTTCAAAAGAAAAATAAATACCATATACTCTTTTTACGTATTATGGTATTGAAAATGGTGTTTATAATGGATTTATTACAATATATTAAAATGTTATATTGTTATTACAATATGGTAATGATATCTTTCCTTTATGCTTAAGTTATGTGTTATGATTATGTTATGGTTCTTGTCCATTGTTACGTATACGGGTGGTTCCATGAAAAACCTAGGGCAGGTGAGCCCGAGATAGCTCTTCAATGCATTGGGTAACGTGATGGAGGTAAACATTAATGTTTCTTCTAAGAGATTTAGGGAATATATTGTGATGGGTATTCCAAATGTGACTCCCTATGTAGATGTGATAGCTACAATGTAAGTATGTTATATATGCCTTAAGTTACCTTTATGATTTATGATTTCTATGTGTATTTCACAAATCTTATGATTTCATGAGGTATGTTAAAAATATTATGTTATGTATATATTGATGATCTAATGTTTTCCTTCCTTGTTTTATAACCCTTACTGATCTTTTTATGCTCATCCCAAGTTTTTGAAATGTTTTCCATAGGAATTAAAGATGAATAGGGTCAAGGATGGGATCATGGAAAGACATGCTATCTAAAACATGGAACTAGAAATGTTTCTTGTTAAGAGTTTTTTTATTTCATAAAAAATGGAAACTAAGTAGAAGTTTCTACTTTGTAATATTTAGAGATGTAATATTTATGTCCTAATTCTCTAAAACTCTAAACCTGAAAAGATCCTCAATGTTAATTATTCATTTAATTCAATATTATGTAATGTTTTAAGGTCAGGTCCTTATAGATATCCTGGTTGGAAATAGGTATAATCTCTTTATAATGTCATACTTATTGGATAAAGGTATGAAATTTCTATCCTGAGGGTGCTCTTTCATAGGTTATTTGAGAATAAAAGTACTTGATGTAGGCAGATCGACCCTTGGAATATAAGTTGAATGTGTTCCTATATTTGGGTGGTTAGTTCAAATAGGTCTGCCTACTCTACAAGATTGATTGGATAATTTTTTACCCTCTAATAGATCTTCTAGGATGATTGGGTCATGGAAACCCTTTTTAGATGTGGAGGAACTTTCTTGTTTCTGTTGGTCCTGTTGGAGGTCTCTCCTATGTGTTTCAGTAGCATAGACAATTCGAGTAGGGGCATGGCCAGGGTATTAATTTATGTCGTGACCATGCCTTCCCCTGTATCATTAGCTCCTATGAACTCACCCTCTAGTTCCACAGTCAGGTTTAGGGAACTAGGGTTCCTATGCATAGTCATCATCAGATAAGGGATCCATTAAGTGAATGGAATTATTGGAATTGAAGATCAATTATTCATCTAATGATGATTTTGTCTCACTGGTCAATTATTATGGTACCGTTTGGCGGGGTGATGCTCGTAATTTCATTATTGAAGGCATGAAGTACAAGAGAGTCAAATTTAACTTTTTCCTTGGTATAGGTTAATTTTCCTTCATTTGTTTCCTACCCTTCTGACCATGTTGTTTTTTAAAAGACTTCCCTTTAAAGGATTGTAGTGTTGATGGAGTCGGTTGTTCCATAACAAAAGTGGATGGGGGAATAGATGGTTGTTTCAATTATTCTCAGAGGATATCATGAGTCCATTTGATTTTTTTTATAGTCATCCAATCACTGAACTTCTATGCATTCTTGCTGGTAACTTCTTTCCATTCACCATCTTCCTCTGGATTGGCGATAAAAACACATGCTACTTGTGCGGGTGGTTTTCCCAATTTCACTTTCCCAGAGTCCACCATTTTTTGCAGGATGTATTTAATAACAAATCATTCTTGGATAGTGTGCCCCAATTCTTGGTTATAGGGGAAATAGTATGGGAGGTCATCATGACCAACATGATCAGGCCTCTTAGGATTTGGAAAGATGAGTAAATGTTTTTTCCAATGCCACTATGAAGTAGACAGAAACTTTCTCATGATAGAAAAAATAAAATTTATTCATAAGTTCCTCAAATTGGTTTTCCTATATCCCTTACATTTTTCTGAAAAGGATGGTTTTGTTGCTGATGCTCAAGAGGGGGTTTCATGTGATATGGCACGAGGTTTGGAGATAGAGATGGTGTAGGGGATAGCTTAATCATGACAGCAGAAACCTATACTTTCCCTATTCTCTTCCCTTTATCTAGTGGAATTATTTAGGACATGGCCTTGGTTTTCAAGATGGAGTCTTCCAATTTTTGAGAAACTGTAGAAAAATCCCAAAACCCACCTGTATATTTCACAGGGATGAGTGGTGTGTGCAAATCATTGTGAATATTCTCTATATAGAGGGACAACAAATCTTCTTGGGAATTTGTCGGTTTAGGGAGTGTGTCAACCCCTTACACCGAGAAATAAAATCTTATACCCTCTCATTCTCCTATTATTTTCATTTTGAGAGGTCAAGGACTATTTTATTTTTTAGTGTTGAGCTGAATTGAAAGATAAACTACCAATAGATGTCTTCTCATCCTGTGATTGACTATGCTAACAAAGTTGTGTACCATACAAAGGCTAGACCTTGTAGTGTTTATATGAGTCGCCTAAGTTTCACTACTTCTTGTTTCATGTGGTATCCCATAATTGGATCATAACAGGACATGAAATACATCAAATTCTAATCCAGGTCCCCTAATCCATTAAAAATTAGAAACGTAGGGTTCTCAAAGTTTGGTAGGGGAAGGGTCAGGTCCACTCATTTAGGGTAAGTGTTTCTTTCTGGTTGTATTGGTGCATGTTGTTCCTCTATAAATTCTAATTAATCTTTCAATGACCCAATAGTATCGATAATCTCTTGAGGGATGTCTGGATGAACAGGAGCTTGAACAGGGGAAGTAATGGGTAAGATTATATATTGCAGCTCTATTTATACCCGTAGTGGGTAACCTATAGGGGATGGTCTGTGAGGATGTGTTTGTACTATCTCTAGTTGTGTTCCCAATGGAGTTAACTCCTGATCCCTTATTGATATGGTATCCAAATATATTGGTTGTTGGTATCCCACATTGAGCATATGTTATGGCTCTATTTCAATTGCAGGGATGAACCCTCTTGGTTGAGGTATGTCAATTGGAAGCATGATTTGAGGCTCTTCTTGTAGAACATATCTGGTAGGGATGTTTCCTTAGATTAATTCTATATTGATTGTTCTCAACTCATTTATTTCTTCCTCCTATTGAGAAAACTTTTCCTTAAGTTATAGGAGTTCAACCTCTTTGAGTGGTGGGTGTGTTATGGTGCAACTTTACCCTTTTCTTTGAAAGATTATCACCAAGGATGTAGTAGTGGAGTAGTTCAGGGAATACCTAAATTCATATCAAGCATCTGGTTTCAGGTAATCACACCTTCTTAAATCATTTATGTATAGACTGTGTTACAAATAGAAACCTCTTCCTCATGTTCCTATGTATCATCCTTGTGTTTTGTAGAATTTACAAGGGTGGTGCAAATGATGTTCACTGATGTGTGAAATATTGTAGGAATTTCATTAGCCTCCTTGAGAGATTTATTTTATTTTTGCATGTCATGAGGCATCTCCCTCTCCTTTATTTTTCCTCTTAGGATCATCTGAAGAATAGTGATCCAAAGGGAATTTGTAAACAATTTTTTTGTGCATATTCCCAGTGAGGAAGTCGAGTCATGGGATAGGAATAACTAAGATGATTCGTTCTATAGTCTTCCCCCTAAATGGAAAAGGACTAACTTCCATTGAGGAGGATGTTGAGGTAAGAAAGTCCCCATCTTTATGGTATACGACTTCTCTCATTCCATTTTTAAAACCTTTTGATCTTGTTTTTTTGACCTAAATATTTATGTTAAAAAAATCCAACCCTATGGCTTGGAGTTTCTCCTAGATTTTCATGGCTGCTACTACCATGACTGCTCTCTTGATTTTATGGAACTTTGTTCGATCATGGTATGGGTTCATTGTATGATTTTCACTTGAGCCACCTGCTTTGAAAAATATTATCACTAGTTGATGATTATATTCCATTAAGTGGGAATATTTATTAATATTTTTGGATGATTGATGCAAGTCTTTCAGTGGATTTCTCTCTTATGGACATATATCTTCGAGAGTCATTCTGGGTCGGTTTTTACTGAGCATACAGTCTATTGTGAATAGAACCCATTTATTGAAGTTGTCCTGAGGCTATGACATTACATGATGTCACCTTTGGAAGGATTTACTAATTAGGGAGTAAGGTGAAGTGAAATTCTCCATGTTTTCCCCATCCTCTGATATAAACATTGGGTGGGGCATTGGAGATCTGTTGATGAAACTATTTTAATGCATCGAGTCATGAACTTTGAAGTTCTTCTTGTTATTTTCCCAATTTCGGGTGTCGTGTGGCTAAGAGATCCTCCAAGTTGATTTTATGGTGAATCCCTTATATTAACTTGATGTGTCTTAGATGTTCATCATAAGGTGATACTTTTTTTCAAGTGATGAAGAGTATTCCATATATTTATGAGGATTTCATGTACAAAATCTTCTGAAAACACCTATGGAAGGTTGTATTGGGGAATGGGTAAAGGCTAGAAAATTGATGGTATATTATATTCATTAAAATATCACCTCATTGGAAATATGTTTTCTTTGTCTTTGGAAATATATTATTTAACCTAATCTGACGAAAGTAGATGTTTCCCTACTATTATATTGTAAATAGTAGGATTGGAAGATATTTTCTCTATCATATTGGAAGTCAAATGATCCAAGGGTGGTTCAGAGAATGACTATTTCCTTAGGTTGTCTTCTAGTTGAGAATGTATGCCACTTACAAATTATGGGGCATCAGGAATGACTGGCCTCATTTTCCCAAGTGCCTCGAGGTGGGAGGGCTTTCTAATAGTTGATTTGGAAAGGGGAGGATCTCGAAAAAAATGAAGTGTAATGTAGGGAGGAACTTCACAGTGAATTCTATCATGGGGAGAACTACCATCAAGACTTGACATCTGACTATAAGGATAATATTTGTAGTGTGTACCCTATGTAGGACCTTCATGGTGGATGATAAAAAAGGGGAGGGACTCTTTTATATTTGATCTTCTATCCATGATTAGGGTTTTTATGGAACTCATTAGAATATGGGATCTCATGATTGATCAGATTCTGGACATGAAGTAAACCTTCATGAAAAGATGTCTATGGAGGACCTCCGGAACTGCTAGTAGTAAGGTTATGGTGAGTAACTTCACAATTTCAGATACTATTTCTATAATTTGGTAATGGGTTGGTGGGATCCTAATCCTTCATAGATAAATGTATGAGGGAATCAATAACTCTAGTATTAATTAGAGCGAGGTAATAGACTAGATCTTCATTTTCCAATCACCTTTAGTGAGGATTCTTTTTAGATGCTCTCTTGTGGGTGATTGGGGTAACTTTTTGTGGATAAATAAATTCAAATATGGAAACCTATTTTATTATCTCTCATGTTATTACCAAAAAAATTCTATAGATTTCTGTAATTTTAGTAACCACTGGGGTAGATCGATGACCTTCAGTTGGAATGGGGGTACAAGCCTGATCTGGTTATCCATTTATCATAGAATTTGACCCACAACCCTCCTAGATAGGATAAGAGATATAAATATTCTCTAGAGTGACCCTTGTATTGTGTGATGAGTCCCCCCAATTGTGGGGATGAAATTTTTTTCCCACCACTCAACCACTTATGCTTCCATTATTATATCCTAGAAGGTTTGTAGTATGTGGGTAGGAATTTGTGTTTGTACTTTCACTATTTTCAGGATATGCTAGGTGACTTCAGCAGCTGGAATAAGGATATATGATCATTTCATGGTTGGAGAAAGGGTGTGAGTCTACTCATGTCCTCCATTTCCTGTTGGTATATATTAATAGTCTTCATGTGTGGGGGAATAAATATGGGTCAGCCCCCTATTTGTTGTCAGGATTCACCAGTCGGTTTCTCCGAATACTGCTAGACTAGGCTGGTAGGATTGGTAGATGCAGGAAGGTGTGTGCACCTGCTCGTGTTTTTCCACTGTATTTGTTTGGCATACTTCTCTAGAGGGAACGGGGGTAAGTCCATGTTTCATGTTGGTTGATTGCTTCCCTCGGTGGGATGTCCTAAGTGACCAAGTATGAGGTACCTGGGCTGGAATCCTGAGGGTAACAACCTCATTATGCTGAGGGTATGTTTCTGCACAGCATTGGAGGCAGTGGTTGTTGGAAGGATCCCTTTTGCAGGACACATGTGTTATCTGGGTGAGGCCATTAGTGACCACTTGATCAAACTCCCTAATGTAACATCCCAACCCGGGAGCCACTTAATTGTGCCTCGAGTCGGTGAGTCATAAAACCTCAAGTGTGCCTCCTTATATTCTAGAGGTTGTCGACTAGTAGTAAGGGTCTAAGATGGTATGGTGAGGAGACTATACCCTCATAATCAGAGTAACATAGCGGTATAATAAATGAATACAAGGAGAAAGCATAATATCAACTAGCAATAGAAGATAAATCATCCATACAACCATAATAACAATCAAATACAAGGACGACATCATATAAAAATGATTTTTCTGTCATGGAACTATAAAAATAGCAGGAAATATATGGAAATATCCATCCAGTACAATAAATGTATCAAAATTACAAAAATACCAAAAAGAAACTATCACCAGATAGCATCATGAGCCATAGACCGGTCATATGCTCCCCTAATCCTATGTAATAATCAATCAAGCATCACAAGAGGGTGCTTGACCTTATCCCTACCTACATCTATGAAGTCTATTCAGATACCAAATGGAAGCCTGAATAGGGTGTGAGATAACAATTAATATGCCACCACCAAAGGTTTCTATAAAAATCCCAGTATATGCATATAAGCAGAATAAGTATGCATGTATAACAGAATTAAAGTGATAAAAGTACAGGTGATAATGTCCATCAAATCAAGGCTCACTGTGATCAAGCAACCAAAACATAAGGGATAACTGTAAATCATGGTAAAATTTCATTGATGACCTATGCCGAGTAATCAAATATTAGACCTACATAGACTAGGATCCAAGGAGTATAAATTTTCAAGTCATCCTAGTGGGTCAGATCTAAGGAGTAGAAATATCCAAGGCATCCTAGTGAGTCGGATCTAAGGATTAGAAATGTCCAAGGCAACCTAGTGTGTCAATTAAATTGGATACAAGGAGTAGAAACTTCCAAGGCATCTTAGTGTGTCAAGTAAACTGGATCCAAGGAGTAGAAATGTATAAGGCATCCTAGTGTATCGAGTAAACTAGATCAAATGAGTAGAAATGTCCAAGGAATCCAAGTGTGTCTTCGGTTCCATACTAGAAACCCTCCATAATCATATACAAGACAAGGTATTATTCATTTTATACCTTTCATATACCAATTAAAAGGTGTTTTAAGGTGCGAATAGACTTCAACAATCTAATTAATTACCACATTCTATTCTCATAAAGAATAGTGAGCTCAACTCACCCCAAGGGTGACATTTTTATGGAAAAAGGAAAGAACTCACCCCATGGGTGGTTTGGGTTGAGTTCAACAACCTTCATCCTAGTTAAAGGGTGTCATGGAATGTATTAAACATGAATTTAACATTTGATTCAAGTGTTTATTAATTTAGGAAGCATCACCCGGAAGGTCCAACATGTGGCGCAATGGAAACGGGGTATAAACAACTGGACTTTGAGGTAAAAGGTATAGACCACCTAACTTAAACCTATAGAAGAAAACTTTTCTAGTATCAACCTTTGATTAGATCCAAATTAGAATAAAATGGAAGATTAGATGAACACCCAAAAAATAGGGCATAAGAGATTGCACCAAAATATCATTGTTGATAGAAAGACATGTTGTGAAATGAGTCTAAGGAATGAAGAACTCAATGGTGGTTATTCGATGAGATGAATAACTCTTGATTCGAACATTAGATGGTGAAACAGTATCAAAGACTAGCTTAAAGACTTGAATATCTCACAAGGTAAGAGGAAAGTATTTCTATTGGAAATGAGAAGAAAGAGGGTGAGATATTTTAAATAAGGAAAAATGTTATTTCGATCCCTTTAAAACTAGGTCACACAATTTGGTTGTACGGTTGGCCAAACCATACACCATCCATGCACCCAAAACTGTCTCAAGATCCCCCTCACACGGTCATGGTGCATGGTTAGACACAACCTATGCTCGAACCATGCATTTTCCATCTATTAAAAGTTTGTAGAAATTCGCACAGGCATGAGGTCAGGGTTGCACGAATTCATCAAACCATGTGGCCCTGGACAGTGCACCAGACCACCTAGAACTATTTTATCTAACCATATGGACTAGGCTGCATAGTTTCTACTAATCATGCGGCCTATTTTCCCCCTCCAAAAATCTTGGGTTTTGGGATCCATACAAGCCATGGACACCCCTAAAACTCTTATAACCTCAATAGAAACTCATATTAGGTCCAAGATAAAGAATTAAATTTAAATTAAAAGATATATACCTCATAGAAAACTTGGGATCTTACAATATTCCCTCCTTAAAGGAACTCACCCCTGGGTTTCCCTTCCAAGGGTGGTAGAACTTCATTAAAGAATAATTTTGGCCACTATGCACGTATGTCAGCCTCCTGCTCCCAAGTCTCATCATATGCACAATCGTGCTACCACAACACCCATACTAAAGGGATAGACCTGCCCTATAGAGCCTTCTTGCTTCGATCCATGATATGTATAGGGTTCTCCTCGAAGGATGCATCTATTTATAACTTAGATTCATCTTGTTAAAGAGTATGATATGGGTCTGAGTGATAAGGATGTAGTTGAGATACATGAAAGATGTTATTCATGGTTTAGTACCTCTAAGGCAACTACAACTGATAGGCTATCAGACCAACTCTCTCCAAATCTTGAAGGGCTCAACATAACGAGGCTAAATCTTACCCTGCTTCTGAATCTATCTATGCCCCAGCCTGGGTGGGATACATAAAAAGACTCAATCCCCAACCTTGAAATCTAGTGGTCATTGATGGTGATTGATATATAATTTCTATCTAGACTGAGCAGTATCCATCTATTTCCTGATCAACTGAGCCTACTCTAAAGTCTCTTGAATGAGACAAGGTCCAAATAATACTGCCTCTCCTACCTATAACCAATATAAAGATGATCGGCATGGACTACCATGAAAGGCCTCATGGGGTTCCATATGTATAGTCACCTAATAGTTTTTATTATAGATGAATTAAACCAGGGGTATATGCCTCTACCAAAATCAAGGACATGTGAAAAAGGCATGTCTTCTAGAACCTATATCGTGTACTCTAACTGCCTATTGGTCTGAGGGTGGTATTGTTGGAACCAGTTTCTTCAAAGCATGATTTGGTGTATGGTTTGTGTTTGTTGTCAATCCTCAGTGGAAGTTCAGGGTGTGTACCAACAAAGCGATCATACCGTTCAAGCAGAAAACAGTAGTGAAAGTGGCGCTGTTTCCCAGTGTTTGCCAAATTTTTGGGCCTAAAAATCAGCCAATAAAGTAAAGTGTTTTTGGAAAAGGTACTTGCGCGCAGTGCTCTTGGAGGATAAAAGACTTGCGCGCCATATGTTTTTGAGGATCAGAACATCAAAATTTGGCTAAGGAAAGAAGGTCGCGCAAGTGTTGGTTGGGTCGCGCAAGTGAGTTGCGCGACAGAGTTTATTGAAGACAAGACTTGCGCGCCGTCGAGGACTTGCGCGCCACCGTGCAGGGGGTCCAGTTTGCCTATAAATACTGAACCACCCCTCCTCATTTGCAACGAAGTTCAAGGCCGAGAGATTGCTCGAGCTCTCGTCGCGCAGGTGGTTGAGTCGCGCAGGTGGTGGTTTTGTCGCGCAAGTAGAACTTGCGCGCCGGTTTTTGGCTGTGCGCCCAAGGTGGTTTGGAAGAGAAAGGAAGTGGACCGCGCAAGTTTGTGGTTGGGGAAGGAAGAGTCGCACATGTGTGTTGATGACACTTGAGCGCCAGTTTGGACTTGCGCGCCGTAGTGGGACTTGCGCGACTGTCTTGGAGAAGCGCGCCTGGTTTTGCTGAAGCCCACCGGCGTGTTTGGAGCTGCACGAAAGTCGAGAGACTACTCGGTACATTCGAGGAAAAGAGATATTCTTCTTCTGGTGAGAATCGAACTTCAATAGAGCATCTACATACAACAAAGGATGCACTCTTATTCAAATGAAGAAGAGACCCTCACGTCTATAAACTGAGTCGGACTTCACCAACGGCAGTGAGCCAGGGGGAGTCAACGTGAGTGACCCGAGGGACGCAGTGAGCTATCCCTGAACAATTGTAAAGGCAGTGAGCCTGGGACAGAGTGTCTGTACCCGAACTTTTGTATCCGCAGCTAGTGAAGCATAGTGGATTTAGGTACGACCGGCAACCTGTCGGCGTATGCTCCTTGGACGTAGCCCTTAGTGGTGAACCAAGTAAAAATGGATGTGTCTTCTCTGTGCATGTGAATGTTTTCATTCTGATCATAATCATCATACTGGTTCAACAAGTTCCTACCAACGTGGGAACAAGATCCAACACATTAAAAGAAAAATTGGTCACCCTGATTCACCCCTCCCCTCTCAGGGTGTCCCGGGGTCCTTCAAGTGGTATCAGAGGGTAAAGGTTGCTGGTGTTGAATCTGACCTTCTTCGTCATGGAAAACGCCGTCAATGTCAGGGGAGTCCCTCACTTCGATGGAAGCAATTTCCAGATCTGGAAGAACAGAATGAGATCTCATCTAAGATCTCTTGGAATGGAAGTTCTTTTTTCTACTGTGCAAGGAATACATGTCACTGATCCAACAGGTCTGGCTATGACTGAAACAGACAGGAAACTTCTTGATGCAGATGCTAAAGCACAGAATGCTCTCACTGCAGCCCTTTCTGATCAGATTTACCTGAAGGTGATGAATTGCACCTCAGAAAAATCTATGTGGGATAAACTTGAGAATATTTATGAAGGTGATATCAAAGTGAAGGAGGCGAAACTACAAGTGCTACACAATCGGTTTGATGATCTGAAGATGCATCCAGACGAGAATGCAGACTCTTTCTTCAATCGAATTACTGAAGTGGTTGGAGAAATTCGGGGTCTAGGCGAAGAAATCAAAGACATTGATATTGTAAAGAAAATTTTAAGAAGACTTCCACCTCTGTATAATGCGAAGGTGTCATCTCTTGATGAAAGAGATCTTTCCAAACTTTCTCTAGATGACTTACTGAGCAGTTTGGTAGCATATGAAATGAGAGTCAAACCAGAAGATGCTACGACTCGGGTGAGCAAGGAAATGGCATTCAAGGCCATGGATAAATTGAAAATCTCAAAGGATAGTAGCGGTGATGATGAAGAAGAGAAAGAAATTCTTTCTCTCATTGCAAAGAAGTTCCAGAAGGGGAAAGGGAAATTCAAAGGGAAGTTACCTCTCGCATGTTTCCGTTGTGGAAAAGTTGGGCACATTGCCTCTCAGTGCTTGAAGAATATCAATGATGATGATAGTGAAGATGAAGACTTCAAGAAGCCTCAAAGAAGGTTCTTCAAAAAGGGAGACTTCAAATCTAGTAAGAAAATGCAAAGGAAGAGTTTTGTCTGTGAAGAGGAAGAAGATGACAATGAATTCTGTGATGAAGAAGAACCAGAATTCAAAACTGGGAACCATGCTTCTATGATGGCCACTGTTGAAAAGTCAGAAGATACTGATGGTGAAAAACAACTGAGAACTTGTGTAGATCCTGAGGTGAAACTTAAGGATGCAGTTAGTAAGCTTAAGATTAAATGTAAGAGCTGCAATAAGTGGAAATCAATTGTAGAAGAATCAACTGAATATGTTGATCAACTTGAAGCTGAAATTGAACGACTGGAAGAATTTGTGAAGGTACAGTCTAAAATAATTGAAAGGAATGATGATGCAGTTGATATGAAGCTGAGAATTGAAGAGCAGGCAAAGGTCATCAATGACCTCACATCCAGACTGGATGAAAAATCCAAGACTGTTGAGGGTCTTGAGGAGGAAGTAGTTACTCTAAGGAGTAAAATGGAGACAGAATCAGTTCCAAAAGAATCGAGGAAGAAAATACAGTTCGGAAGATTCTCAGATGTAGAATTACTTGCAAGAGCCAAGTGTGGTTCAGATGGGGTTGGAAAAGTCTTGAGTGATCAAAGACCTGCTTGCATGGGAAAGAGTGGAATTGGCTGTGAGGCTGAGTCATCAACTGCTGGAAGTGAAAAGATCCAAAAGAAAGACAAGATGAAAGTTGAACATGATGAAATGTTACCTAGAGTGCTGAAAAAGGAACCCTCAATCCAAACTAAAAGGAGACCTGAAAATTATCCTCAAACATTCAAAAATGACAGACAGTCTTACTATTCTCCCAAGGAAGAAGATATAAGGAGAAATTCAAGTGAGAAGACATTTCCTCTCATGAAGTGTCAGTTATGTGGCTATCTGGGCCATACCATGTCTTATTGTGAAGAGGCAAGAAGCTATCTGAATGGAGAAGATATAGATGCTCAACAAAGGAGAACAATCTCATATCCTAATTCTCATAGAAGAAATAATTTCTATGGATATTGTTTTTGTTGTTCTAACTTTGGTCATAAGGCCATTAATTGCAGGCAGAAAAGGGACATAGACACCTCATACCGAAGTTCAAGACAAGTCAAGTATCGTCAGCAAGACAGTGTTGCTCTTTTAAACAGGTTCTCACCTCTCGCAGAAGACTTTGACTATGAAGAACCTGGGTATGCAGAAGAGATAGTTGAAAGGCCATCAGTCCTATATACTCAATCTAATGTCTCATGGAAGGAAAGGAAGAATATTGAGAAATCGAACCTTGCAGAGGTAGCCCTCAAAGCTACAAAGAACAACAGTACCTGGATTCTGGATAGCGGTTGTTTATCTCATATGACGGGTAATGCCGGCCTACTAACGAATATCATAAAGAATTTTGATGGTACAGTAAGATTTGGTAATGATGGGGCTCTGAAAATCAAAGGGAGTGGAAGTACCCAATTAGCTAATGGAGAACTAAAGAAGACTGAAGTCCTTTACGTAGATAGCCTACGCCATAATCTCCTTAGCGTGAGTCAACTCTGTGACTCAGGAATTATAGTTACTTTTAATCAGAAAGGCTGCACCATCAAGGGAAAAACCGGCAATTCACTTATGAAAGGATGCAGAACAGAAGGCAACTTGTATCAGGTTGATAGTGAAGAAAATGTATGTTACATGACTGTTGAAGAAGAAAATAATTTGTGGCATCGGAGATTGGGACACATCAATCAACAAGACATGGAGAAAATATCAAAATTGAGAATTGTCATGGACATCCCCAACCTGAAGCGTGAGCGTGAAAAATCCTGTGATGCTTGTATTCGTGGGAAGCTAGTCTGCAGTTCATATCGGCCAAAGAAGAAAAAGGCATCTCACCTTCTTGATCTGATTCATACAAATGTTTGTGGTCCAATAAATGTTGCCAGAACTCATGGAGAAAGGTACTTTGTCCTTTTCATAGATGATTACAGTCGAATGGCATGTGTGATGGTCATTCACCGGAAACGACAGGTCCTTGACTGCATGAAAACATATCGGCGAATCGCCGAGAATGATACTGGACGAACAATCAAAGTGTTGCGATCTGACAATGGAGGAGAATACACGTCCATTGAATTTGAAAATTATCTGGAGAAGCATGGGATACAACATGAGGTAGCTGCTGTGAGAACTCCACAACAAAATGGAGTTGTTGAACGAAGGAATCGACAGGTGAACAACATGGCACGAACTATGCTGATTGTGAGTCGTATTCCACGACATTACTGGAAAGAGGTTGTTCAAGCTGCAGTGTACATTCAGAATCGAACAGGACTTTATATGGGTGAGACGAAGACACCATATGAATTGTGGCATGGACGGAAGCCTTCTCTAAAATACTTTCGTGTCTTTGGAAGTAAGTGCTTCATCAGGAACAAAGAAGGAAATCAGGGGAAATATGGTGACAACGTAGATGAAGGAATCTTCCTCGGTTACTCAATGAACAGCAAAGCCTACAAATGTTTCAACAATCGTTTGGGAAGGATTGTGGAAAGCAATGATGTTAAGATAATTGAAGAGAAAACCACAAATGCTTCACGGACGTCATATGCTGATGTGATAGAAAGTCATGAAGAATGTGGACATGAAGAAACTACAAATGCAGAAATAGAGGAAGCTGTTCAAAACACTCATCAATCACACAATGATGTTGACTCAGAAGAAGAATCTGAAGAAGAAACTATGGCTGAAGAGAATTCTACTGAACCTCGCAGGAGAAATCGAAGAGCTGAGATTGATCCATCCAACATAATTGGGGATAGGAGTGCACCCACTCAAACCAGAAGGATGAGGAATACCACGCAATCTGCATTTCTATCAGTTGTAGAGCCATCCTCATTCGAAGAAGCTGCAAAAGATTAATCTTGGGTGAAAGCCATGAATGATGAATTAGATCAGATTGATAAGAATCAGACATGGGATCTTGTCCAGAGACCCGAAGGTCACAATGTGATTGGTACCAAATGGATCTTCAAAAATAAGTTTGATGAGCATGGAAGTGTTATCAGAAACAAGGCACGACTGGTATGTAAAGGATACTCCCAGATTGAAGGTATTGATGTTGAAGAAACCTTTGCTCCAGTTGCTAGACTGGAATCAATCAGGCTTTTCCTTGCCATGGCACTCCAAAGAGGATATAAAGTATATCAAATGGATGTTAAGACAGAATTCTTGAATGGTGTACTCGAAGAAGAAGTCTACATTGAACAACCGGTGGGGTTTGTCTTGGGTACCGATGAAACAAAGGTCTGCAAACTAAAGAAAGCTCTATATGGTTTGAAACAGGCACCACGGGCATGGTACTCACGGCTAGATTCATATCTCAAGAAGTTGGAATTCAAAAGAGGAGGAGTTGATCACAATCTCTATGTGAAGAATTCTCCAAAAGATCAGTTCATGGTTCTTGTCTACGTTGATGATATCATTTTTGGTGGCAGCAGGCAGAAATCAGTGGATGAATTTTCCAACCACATGAAATCATAATTTGAAATGTCTATGATTGGGGAGATCACATATTTCTTGGGGTTACAAGTGATTCAAAAGAAGGAATACACTTTCATTTCTCAGAAAAAATATGCATGAGAGTTGCTGAAGAAGTTCAATATGCAAGACTCCAAACCAATGTCAACTCCGATTGCTATTGGAACTAAACTTGGAAAGCATGAGGATGGGAACTCTGTTGATCCCACCATGTACAGGAGGATCATTGGAAGCCTACTGTATCTGACAGCGACAAGGCCAGATATTGTCTTTGCAACATGCCTTGCGGCCCGATTTCAGAGTAATCCAAAGGAGGAACATATGTCAGCAGTAAAAAGAATCATGAGGTATATTCAAGGCACACATAACTTCGGGTTATTTTTTGCTGCAGGCAGGGACAGTGAATTATCAGCGTTTTCTGATGCTGAATGGGCTGGGGATGTAGTATACAGAAAGTCCACTAGTGGTGGAGCTTTCTATATTGGGCATAAATGTGTTGGCTGGTTGAGCAAGAAGCAAGAAAGTACTTCTCTTAGTACTGCTGAAGCTGAATATATCTCCGCCACAAAATCATGCACTCAACTTCTTTGGATGAAGCAGCAGCTAACAGATATTGGTGATAAGGTGCAGCAACCAATGGTGATTTATTACGATAACAAAAGTGCAATTGATCTTACGAAGAATCCGGTTCAACATTCTCGTACAAAACATATTGAAATACGGTATCATTTTATCAAAGAAAAGGTTGAACAAGGAGTGATTAAAATGGATCATGTTGGAACTAATGAGCAAGTGGCTGATATCCTAACCAAGCCATTGTCCGCGGCTGTGTTCGAGAAGCATCGGTTGAACCTCGGTGTTCGACCACCTCCTACTGCATAAGGAGGCACCGGAAGTCCCCTCTCCCCGTTTGTTTTAACTGATTTTATCTGCTTATGGCTGTGATGCAGGTTTATGGGGGAGATACTATCCAGGGGGAGTATGGATTGAGCTGAACGTTGAACAAACTTTTCGGTCTTTGGTTTTTTTGTCAATGGGGGAGAAAGGAATAAATTCAAGGCAAGAAATTCTTCTGTGATGAGAAGTGTAAGATTGTGATGAGAAGTTTAATAAGGATATCATCGGGCGTCATTGAGAATTTCAAAACACTAAGACCCAATTCAAGCTTTCTCTCTTGTTTTCTACACCGAGCATTGCTCACGTAGACTTAGAGTGTTGGCTGAGTTGATTCTTGCGTTTTGGATTTGCTCATGGTTGGAGATCTATTGAATTTATTCTGATTGCCAACAAACCCAAAGGGGGAGATTGTTGGAACCAGGTTCTTCAAAGCATGATTTGGTGTATGGTTTGTGTTTGTTGTCAATCCTCAGTGGAAGTTCAGGGTGTGTACCAACAAAGCGATCATACCGTTCAAGCATAAAACAGTAGTGAAAGTGGCGTTGTTTCCCAGGGTTTGCCAAATTTTTGGGCCTAAAAATCGGCCAATAAAGTAAAGTGTTTTTGGAAAAGGTACTTGCGAGCCGTGCTCTTGGAGGATAAAAGACTTGTGCGCCATATGTTTTTGAGGATCAGAACATCAAAATTTGGCTAAGGAAAGAAGGTCGCGCAAGTGTTGGTTGGGTCGCGCAAGTGAGTTGCGCGACAGAGTTTATTGAAGACAAGACTTGCGCGCCGTCGAGGACTTGCGCGCCGCCGCGCAGGGGGTCCAGTTTGCCTATAAATATTGGACCACCCCTCCTCATTTTCAAAGAAGTTCAAGGCCGAGAGATTGCTCGAGCTCTCGTCGCGCAGGTGGTTGAGTCGCGCAGGTGGTGGTTTTGTCGCGCAAGTAGAACTTGCGCGCCGGTTTTTGGCTGTGCGCCCAAGGTGGTTTGGAAGATAAAGGAAGTGGACCGCGCAAGTTTGTGGTTGGGGAAGGAAGAGTCGCGCATGTGTGTTGATGACACTTGCGCGCCAGTTTGGACTTGTGCGCCGTAGTGGGACTTGCGCGACTGTCTTGGAGAAGCGCGCCTGGTTTTGCTGAAGCCCACCGGCGTGTTTGGAGCTGCACGAAAGCCGAGAGACTACTCGGTACATTCGAGGAAAAGAGATATTCTTATTCTGGTGAGAATCGAACTTCAATAGAGCATCTACATACAACAAAGGATGCACTCTTATGCAAATGAAGAAGAGACCCTCACGTCTATAAACTGAGTCGGACTTCACCAACGGCAGTGAGCCAGGGGGAGTCAACGGGAGTGACCCGAGGGACGCAGTGAGCTATCCCTGAACAATTGTAAAGGCAGTGAGCCTGGGACAGAGTGTCTGTACCCGAACTTTTGTATCCGCAGCTAGTGAAGCATAGTGGATTTAGGTACGACCGGCAACCTGTCGGCGTATGCTCCTTGGACGTAGCCCTTAGTGGTGAACCAAGTAAAAATGGCTGTGTCTTCTCTGTGCATGTGAATGTTTTCATTCTGATCATAATCATCATACAGGTTCAACAAGTTCCTACCAACGTGGGAACAAGATCCAACACATTAAAAGAAAAAGTGGTCACCCTAATTCACCCCTCCCCTCTCAGGGTGTCCCGGGGTCCTTCAGGTATTTCATGCTTAAAATCACCTTTGACCCCAACGCCCTATGTAGACCTTGGAAAAACCAAGTTGTAAACTGGGCCTCCCTTTCTAATACAATAGTGTGAGGAACCCAATGAAGGTGCACAATCTCATGGATGTAAAGTATCCCAAGATCATCTACTGATAAGTTCTTCCTGATAGGTAGGAAGCGGGCGACCTTCAACAGCCTATCCACTATGAACCATACGGAATCACTACCTCAGGGTGACCTCGGTAACCCGATCACAAAATCCATGGACAAATCATCACATTTCCACTTAGGAATGGAAAACTGCTATAAAATCTCCAATGGTCACTGGTGTTTTTCCTTCACCTACTGACAGGTGGAACACCATGTAACAAAACTAGCTATCTCCTGCTTCGTACCAGGACACCAATATTGGTGGCGTAAATCCTGATACATCTTGGTAAGACCAAGATGCACTTCCCAGGTTGAGGCATGATTCTCGTATTATTTCCTCTCATATGTCAACTAGAACCCAAACGCAACCATGAATTCATAGGATTTCATCCTCACCAATTATTCATCTAGGTGGTAGGTCCTCACCTTCCATGATCTCCCTTAGGACTAATCCCTCGGGGTATGAAAATTATCTCATATTTACCCTATCCAGAAGTGTGGAGGTCACTAATAATGATGAAAGTATAGACTTTCCATGATGGTCATGAACCTATATGTTCATCTCAGAAAATAGGTCTATAAGCCTCCACTCACTACTGTCTTACTGAACCACCTATGTTTGAATCCTCCTTCTCAGAGCATTGGCAACTACATTTCCCTTTTAAGGCATATAAGAAATCTCGAAGTCAAAAGACTATAGGTATTCAACCCACCATCATTGAATAAGATTCAAGTTGCACTATGTGAAGATATACTTGAGGATTTTTTGGTCCGTATACACCAAAAAATTCTCTCCTAGTAAATAATGTCTCCAATGGTGTTAGGCATGAACAATTGCAGATAACTCGAATCTGTGTCTTGAGTTAGGGTCAAATTATCTTCTTGCTCCAAAAGCCAGGTATGGGTGACATATAGATCAAAAGTACACAATAGATACATCCTACTACCTACAACTAAGGTCGGTTCAGGTTCAATTTCTCTACTATAAGTTAGGGGTTTATCGTATATAGAGTGTCAATTTCAAGTTATATATTAAATCACCCTTTAAGTTGAAATTGGAACCTCCACTTAACGGAAACTTTTATTTCATAATTTAAGGTCATTTAAATTCATATTTACTTATATTAAAAATCTTCTAAAATGACTGAATTATATAGATTACCATTTCTAATTTATAAAGTCTCATACACTTTATAAATTGAATTATGGCATCCATTTAATCACAAACATGAACACGCTCCATCCCCTGCAACCAATGGTCCATGGATCAATGTTCCATAATTGATTTTTTAAAGGTGTATGCATCAACCTATACAAGAAAACACTATTTGGTTGATGAAGGTAATTTAAGTAACCAATTATGTTTCTTATTTTCCTATAAAAATATTAGTCAAATAACAATTATACCACACAAAGCACATATAATAAATTTCATGCAGTGAAGCAATGCATCCTAGATGACATGACATATGCATGGAATGTGAATTTCCTATGTGCCTAGAATGATGCATGATCAATGCTTCCTTGTCATACTAAGATAAGGATAAAATGTAATCCTCAATCATAATAATAATAATGTCGCATATCATGTGCATCACCCAATGGTAGAATCAAATCAATTGTAATGAGCATAATCCAAAAGTTTCAATTCCCATCCCTAGTAATTTAGATTTTCCCTGTACATGGTTTAGATACTCCTAGGAACAACTCATTTCCAGATCCAAACTCTTTCCTAGTATCATATCTACTGATACCGAGTAGAAATACAAAAATAAAAGTAAAACCCATTTGATACCACATTATAACGGCTCAATTCGTGAGCCACTAAATGGTGCCCTATGACGGTGGGTCACAAGGCCTCAAGAACACCTCCCCATATGCTAGAGGCTACCAACTATTATTAAGGGTATGAGATGGTTTGGTGGGGATAATATACCCTCATAATTAGATTATCACTGTGGTATCATAAATGAATACAAGGTGGAATCATAATATCAACCAGCAACAAAAGATAAATCATCCAAACAAATACAATAATAATCAAAGCCAAGGGAAACGTCATATACAAATAATGTGTATATCATAGAAATATAAAAATGATAGGAAATACATGGAAATAGGAATATAGTACAATACATGTATCAAAAGTACAAAAAAACCAAAAAGAAACTCTCTCCAAATAGCATCACGATCCGTAGTCCGCTCATATGCTCCCCTGCTCTTATATAATAATCAATCAAGCATCACCAATCATGCGCTTTCCCCTGTCCATGCCTACATCCATAAAGTCCGTTTGGGTACTAAACAGTGGCCTAAACGGGATGTGAGATAGCACTCAGTAGTCCACCACCAACGATGTATATAACAAATCCAGTCTATACATATAAGTAGAATCATTATTCATGTATAACAGGAATAAAGTGATAAAAGTACAAGTGAAAATTTACAACCTATCAACGCTCACTATGATCAAGAAACCATAACATAAGGTATAACTGTAAATCATAGTAAAACATCATCAATGACCTATTCTAGGTAATCAAATATCAGACCTACATAGGCCAGGATCCAAGGAGTATAAATGTAAAAGGTATCCTGGTGGGCTGGATCCAGGGAGTAGAAATGTCCAAGGCATCCTAGTGTGTCAAGTTAACTAGATCCAAGGAGTAGAAATGTACAATTAATCCTAGTGTGTTAATTAAACCAGAACCAAAAGAGTATAAATTTTCAATGCATCCAAGTGTGTCGTCGATTCCATACCGCAAACCCTCCATTATCATCATAACCAAAACATTCACAATTTCATAAACCATTTCATTAATCCATTCATGATTATATACATGCCAAGAGATTATGCATTTCATACATTTATTATACAAATCAAAACGTGTTTTAAGGTGCTAACAACCTTCAACAATACAATTAATTACCATATTCAATTATCATAAAGGATAGTGAGGTCAACTCACCCAAAGGGTGACATTTTTATGGAAAATGGAAATAACTTACCCCATTGGTGGTTTGGGTTGAGGTCAGAAACCTCCAACCTCGTATAATGGTGTCATGGAATTTTTTAAACATGAATTTAACATTCGATTCAAGTGTTCATTAATTTAGGAAGCATCACTCGGAAGGTACGGCATGCAGCACAATGGAAACAGTTTATAAAAACCAGACTTTGACGAAAAAGGTATAAACCACCTACCTTGTGCCTATAGAGGAACACTCATCCAATCTCAACCACTGATTCGGTCTAGATCAGAAGAAAATAGAAGATTAGATGAACACCCTAAAAATAGGGCATAAGAGTTCGCACCAAAATAGCATCGTCAATAGGAAGACAAACGATAAAAAGATCCTAAGGAATGAAGAAATCATCTATGGTTATCCAATGAGATGAACGGATCTTGATTTGGACATCAGACTGTTAAACAGGATCAAAGCCTATCCTAAAGGCTTGAGGATCTCACAAGGGAGGAGGAGAGGTTGTCCGTTGGAAATGAGAAGAAAGAGGGGTGAGGTATTTTAAAGAAGGGAAAAATGGTCTTTTCATCCATTTAAAACTGGTTCACATGGTTTGGTTGCACGGTTGACCAAATTGTGCACCAAAAGTTCACCCAACACTCTCTCAAGACCCCCCTCGTGTGGTCATGGCACACGGTTAGACAAACCGTGTGGCGACCATGTGTTTTCTCTCTGTTAAAATTTTGTATAAAATCACACGGGAGTGTGCCCTGGGTTGCACAATTTCATCAAACCGTGCAGTCTTGAAGAGTGCACTAGACCACCCTGCATGGTTTGATATAACTGTGGAAACGGGGATACGCAATTTTTACTAATTCTGCAGCCCAGCAGCCTTCTCCAAAATCTCAGTCTCTAGGCTCCGTACAAGCCCCAAACACCCCTGGAACACTCATGACCTCAATAGGAACTCATATTAGGTCTAAGAAAAATAATTAAACTGAAATTAAAAGATATGTTCCTCATAGAAAAACCCAGTATCTTACACATAAGATAAGGGAGGAATTTGTTATTGCATTATGGGGGTAGACTCCCAAAATGATTTGAAATGAAAATTGGTGTCGTCGACTTCTAGGCCACCAGTTGTCACTTAGTGGATGGTTGATGGGGATTAATGAGATGGAGGGATCTTCGTGCCACCTCCATAGTCAGGACAGTACCATTTAGGTGTTACTCATGAATCATTGTGTTTGAAACTCGGCGTTGAAGATGTTGGGTTAGCGACAGTGTCCTCTGTATAGACAAGGGCCCAACTTATGCAGTAGTTGATGCATATGTTCTCGATAGCTAGAATGATTCCATTGGGTTGAAGGGAGTTATTGTTGAAAGTTCCTAGATACATATGACTAACAAAAATAAGAAAACTCCATAAAAGTAGCATCTAAATAAAAAAACTCATACGTAATCAATTGTTTTAAATCCATGTTTGGTCTGCTTTCATTTTGTGGTGGTGGTGGTATGACCATTCACATCAGACATAGATTTCCACATCCTTTCTAGGTGGCTTCCAATGGGTTTTATTCATGGAACCAGAAACACCCAACTATTCCCTCATTCGGAATGTTTCACGAACCAACATTCCAAATGCAGGTGGTCATTAAGAAATGAATCTAACAATGCTTAGGGACTCACATTGGTCGTGAGGATGGGAGGTTGGGAACATCGCACCTTTTTTAGAGGAATTGTTTCCTACTCCAGGACTCTATTATAGATTTAAGACATGTTTGTGAATACTTTATTAAATCCCAAATATGAAATGGGTCACTCTTATATTAACAATCAATAGTTATCATGTATTTTCTTTAGAATCATCTGTATGTATCTGAGGTTCCCTATCGATGGGGATATCTATAGGTATCTGAATTTCTCCATAGATAGTACCCTTTTTAAATGGATTAGATATTCTTATGTCGTTTATTATTATGATGTTGTTTTTAAGCCACACAGTGGGGTGCTTTGAAATTTATCATCATCAAGGAAGACGGGAGTTGTTTTGATGTCGGTTGCAGGCCCATAGATAAGGGATTTCTATGTATCCTTGTGAAATGAATCAAAACTCACATAGTCTGGTGTCCACTTAAAGGGACACAACATACCTTTTTTAAGGATGTGTGATGAGGACCAAACTGTGCGGATTAATGTCATACGACAAGGACGTCTAGGCGAAAGTTGTCTAGTCAAAGCTGGTGTGGGAATTGCATCGAGGTGGACCAAGGGACCTGGAAGGGATGTGGCCTCCCATGTTGGATGTGACCCTACTGGGTATATGACCAAGAGAATATTAGGGTTGATTTTGGGGAGTTGGGTTTGAACTTCAAGGAGGCTTCCTATGTATCCTATTTGGATGGGAATCAAAGCCAACGTAGTTCAGAATGTTGGGGCTTACACCTATGGAGGAGGCCCAAAGTTGCTTCATCGAGAATATGTGGCGTAGTGGTGCAAGGTCGAGGGCCATAGCAACGGTGTTCGGTGAGGTCTGGGGTTCGATTCCTGGGAGCCCACTCTTGGGGGAATTTCCACCTCCCATGTACCACTCGTCTTGCCGGGTCACCCGGTGTCTCATCGGCTGGGCAGAATAGGCGCACTTCACCTGGCTGACGGATTTTTGTGACGAACCGTCGCCGATCGAGGTGTTACCCCATGGGACGCAATGTCATCTCGGCTGACAATGGCTCCTCCCCGGCTGGGGCATCTCCGGATGATCTCTTCGTGGGGAGGGGGATCCTTGAGTGTGGAGGGTTCGAAAAGGCCACTCTCAGGGATTCCCTTTCTAGTAACTAATATGTCGCTTTGAAGGTTTGTCTCATAGGGAATATAGCCCTTTGAGAGCATGAAAACATGGTTTTGGGACTTACACTGAAAGGAGGCTCTAAGGGAAGGCGAGAGGAAGATCCTGAAAGGGAATCTACACTTGAGATAAGTATTTGATCATGTGGTTGTCATGATTGTCACTAACCTTTAAGCACACGTGAGTCATGCTCGGTGTGAGAAATAAGAGGAAGTGGAAGATCCAGCAAATCACACAATCTCCTTCGTCCACTGGTGGATGAAGTTAGGGCTATGGAAGAGGAAAAGAGTTTTGATGTGCTTGTCTCCTCTCTTGTTTTCAAGCCCTGGGGTCAGGACTTACACACTCATATGGATACAAACCTTCAAGAAAGACTAGGGGCTTACTCCAAGGGGGATTCCCTAAGGGACAGCGAGAAGAATACCCGAAAAAGGATTCCCTACCTATACACTTTACTCCTCATCTGTTGGTAGATGAGGGTAGAGTCACTCGGGGAATCAGGGTTCCCCCTCATCCCTTGAAAGGGGGGTTATCAAAAATTAATAAAAAAAGAATGCCTTCGATCTATTCTGGTGAGTTCATCTCCTCTCTTACTTTCAACCTCTGGGTCTTGTCATTATACCTAAGGTGGAGATCCTCGTTACCATGGGAATGTATAATCGAAAACACTATGAGGATCCCACCTATTAGGTAGGATAAATGCATGACCTCCATTACCATGAGAATGTATAATCGAGAGGACATGATGATGTGCTCTATGCTCTGATTATACATATCTATAGGCTTTAGGGGATGCCTCAGCTTGGTCCCCCTTGGACGAGAGATCTAATAGAAGAGGTGTTGTTCCATTGTTGGCATGAAAACAGAGCCCAAAGAACGGCTCACGTAGATGAGGGCTGGGCGGATAGAAGGTGGGTTGCGTAGGTAAGGCTTGGGCGAGCAAAAGCTCCTTCGCACATGGTAGATCTGGGCGGGCAAAAGAGGTCTCACGCAGGGTAGACCTGGGTGAGATGAATAGGTCTTTGGGCGATGGATAACTTGGGCAACAACACTTGGGTGAGGTCTTGCTCTAGGCTCCAAGGGTCTTACTGGGTGTCTTTGGGCGACTGATGCTCAAGTTTTGGGTAGTAGAAGGGTCCTTCGCCCTAGTAGTTTTGACTAGTGAGGTGTTTCCTCTCAAGGTTGTTAGTATTCTAGACCTTGTGGGACCTCAATCCATTGATTTCTATTGATTTCCCCTTCTTCCGTAGGCTTAAGGCACTACCTGAGGGTTTGGAGGACTTGGGCGAGCTGAGCTTCAAGCGGTCTCTTCGTGTTTAGTCCTTTCAGATGAGGAGATCAAGGATCCTATTTATAGGTATTTTCGAGACCTTGGGGCAAAGGTGGTGGCTCGCACGGGTCACTCTCACAGGTCCTAACACAAGGGTGGCCTGCGTGAGCGGTTGGTGGTGCTTGTAGGGATGCGCGGTTTGGGTCTACGTGCATCTTCTGGTCGTGCAGTTTGGACCTATACGATGACACCCAGTGCGTGGGTATGAACCCGTGTGGTGATTCTGGGTGCGCAGATTCGATCTGTGCGATAACGCTGGCACGAAGGCTGGACTTGTACGACGACACTAGTTGGGCTTCACCCGAGGTTACTGGGGCGAATGTAGGAGATCCTTGACGTCTTTTTGCTACTCTACTTGGGGTATTTTCCTTTGAAACTTCTCACCCTTATGTAAAAAAGGGAGTGTCAACAATGATTATCGGTATGAATCTTGAAAAACGATTGGAAGAGGTTATTTGTGAGTTTATGAAATTATATATTATGTAGAAATATGTTGAGTATTTAAATTGTGGGTTTTTTTGTGTTTTCTAAATTATTATGTAATTTTAAAAAAAAACATTTGCCTACCATGGTTGTCATTTGGTAGTCGCTAGAGTCAAAACCTACGGGCCAAAAGAGAATGTCATTTGACGGTTATTGGGCGGCCACTAAAGGACTTTACCACCCGGTTTTGGTGGTCACTAAAGGCCCTTGTTGTAGTAGTGATATATGTGTGTATTATATTTATATATTTAAATACTCAATATATATACACACACTAAATGTATTACATATTATATAACTGTAAATTGTATTTTCTTAAATAAATATATTAAAATATATTTGCTATCATAAATATGTTATAAATCATATTTAAATATATAAATCATCTTTGTACGTAAATATATAAATTGTAATAAATTTTATTTACATAAATTTATATTACAACTTAAATATTTCAATTTTGATTTTATTTTCAAGTTAGTTTTTATTTGAAATTTATATTATTTCAATTACATTTTTCAATTAAATTATTTATTTGAAATTTATATTTATATTCTTCAAAATATTTATATTAATGTTTTAAATTTAATCATAAAATGATACATTATACACACACACATATACACAGATAATTGTTATTTAAATGAAAATTTTATTTTAAATTTCAATTTAATATAAATAAATTATTTTTTATATATTATAACTAACACGCACATATAGAGACACCTAAAACCCCCTCTAGGGGTGGCCTATTTGTGGTTTATGATCGTTTGTTTGGTGTAGTCCGACGATGGTTTGATTCCCACCAAGGGTCTATTTGGATCATAATTTCATGCACTAATTGTGATTCAAGTGCTTGATTTTCTGAGACATGGTGATGTCCAAATTTTATTCATTTCTAAACCCTGTGTCTTGTTCCATGTCCTAGGGGTTTGAAGCATGTATGGGTGAAGTTTCATGATCTATCTATCCATCTCCATATATACATATACATATACACACACACACACACACACACATATATGTGTGTGTGTGTGTTATTTTATACAAATAAATATTATTAGTGTTAAAAACAAAATCCCCAAAAGGAGTGTCTTTCTTGATTCTAAAAAACACATATTTTTTGTATTTTTATAGTAATGTGGCCTAAACTTACATGATTATGATGTTCACCAATCTAGTTAAAGATATTATGTATTACTTATATTTACATCGATGCGGGAGAAATGAACTACATTACAAAAAATATCATACAACATGGAAATTAATTGGGTCTAACTCGAGACCTCGTCATGACTCAAAACATCACATATGTATTATGTAATGTAAACAAAAAAAATGATAAATTATAAAGGGCCCGCATCATTATTGTAAATATAAGTAAAAAACATTTATTGGTTAGTTTTTATTATTTAATTATCAATTCACATGACAATTCATTAGATTTTGTGGCACATTTGCTTTAAGTCACCATCCAACTAACCTTTTTCCTATAATAATGTTGACTTCATGCAAGAAAGACCCATAAGATGATAAGGTGCGCGCCATTAGGGTCATGTAAATAATATAATAATCAAATGTCGAAGACCTTGGTTTTTTTAATGTTTGGGTAATGTAAATAATACAATAGCAAAGCTCCAAAACCCACCTGTCAGTCGCTGGGTTTGATTATTGGCATATTGATAGCTAGAAAAGGTCCAACCTTGAGTGGATCAAGGCCTCCTTTGAAAAAAATAGTAACTCCTTGTCCATGGCAGAAAATGTTGAATAATCCAAAGTAGATGTTAGAACATGACACACCAATCACCATCCCCGAATTATGTAGTTAATAAAAAACTTATTTTTTAACATTAAGTAATCATCACACAAAATAAATATTTTAAAAATTATAAACATCATCAAATATATCTCTACCTATTGTTCCATCTATATACATATGATGATTTGGCACCCTGTGCTCGGGTGGGGTGGTAAGGATAGGAAGGGGTTTGGGACGTGGTCGCGGGGTCAAGTCTCCGGGCCAACGATTTATCTGTCTTTTATTTGTTGTGTCGTGTACCGTTTCACAGTTGTACCCAATTTTATACACATCGAGAGAATTACAAAGCTACAAAAAAAAAAAACATACAGAAAGTCATAGATACTCGAACCCGCGACCTCTCTGACAACCTCTACCACTAACATATTGGAAATTTGTTTTGAATATGATTTTGACATTTTTTGATTTATGTTAAAAATATTAAACAATTGGAAATTGATTACGTGATAATAATAATACTAATTATTTATTATATGAAATAATTAACAGTGCACAAATCATCCGTTTTATACCAATTTCCAAGTCCATAAACATGTCACAAATTTCAGTTTTTTTCAAAATAATTCCTTGTGGAACTCTTCATTAATTCCATTATTATTAATATTTCACTACTGGAAAATGTTCATTTTGTAATTGGGAAAGCGGCCGCGTGGATCCTAGTCAAAGTCTGCATTCAAGATTGAAAGTAACTTTTTTAATTATTTAAGATTTTCACAATGCATAATTGAGTTTTTCATGTAGTTTTTTTGTTTTTAATTTTAAATGTCTCTTTGACCCATCCAATAGTTTACAACCCAGGTTTTATTGTGGAAAACGTTTATTTTTTATATTATGCCTTAATTTTTTCAGATTGGTTCTTTAAAATAACCAAAGTTCAATGTCTATTTTTTTAATAAAAAAAAATATGAGGGAACATAGAACCGGACACAATTGTTTTGGAGAAGTAACAATATAAAAAAATGATTGAAAAATACATTCAATTTCAGCGTTGAATCGCAATTTCATAAGATAAAATAATTAGTTTTTAATTAAAAAACTGAACGAAGTAAATCTCAGATAAAATCATGATAATAAATATGATCTAATAAACAATTAAAGAATACAAAAATGAAAGACTCTAGAGCGAGATTGCAGGAGGTAGAGGAGCGTTGTGATATACAAAAACGAAAGATTGGCATTAAGGTTAGTTTTTTAATATATTCCCCACATTGGTTATTCCAGAAATATTATAAAAAATAGTTTTCATGTATATTATTTCAATAAACAATGTGAAAAATACAAAGGTTGTAGGTTTGGACGTCGGATAATTGAATAACCGACTTGAAAAATATACATATTGCAGTTTCAGTGTCGGTTATTTAATAACCAATGTAAAAAATGCTTATGTTGTAGGTCTCCACTTTATTTGTTAAATAATTGATGTAAAAAATTCGATTTTATAATTACTTTTTTTTACTAGCATCTTTTTTTTTGAAATTTTTGGGTGACATTGAATTTCATTTTGATATAGATTGTGATAGATTTTATGTGATGTAATTTTCAATTTAACAAATTATAATTTTTATTAAAAATTTATTAATATTTAATTACTGTGAATATACTAATTAAAAAATATACAAAAAAAGAATTTTAATCATATTTTTTTAATGAAGGTTGGGTGTGATGGGATTAAAAATCAAGATTCATAATTACAAAAGGTTACACAATGTTAGGGATACAATTATCCCATGTATGCTCATTAAACACATAACTACGACAAGCAAGATGATGCAACTTGGTTGTTAAACCTTCTGGTAAATGTCAAGTATGCATATATTTTTACTTATATGCTTAATGGTTTTGTATAAAACATTTAATTTTCTTTTTAATATGTTCTTTTTCATAGCTACGTTATGATTTTATCATCCATGCATTATTCGATATCTTTATTATTAATAATTTCATTTTATCATTTCATACCACATATTTTTCATTGTTACATATTGCATTTTTTTATAACTATGCAAACTGGGCCTCGAGGAGCAATGCAAACACTCATGTGATATAGCCCTTGCCTTCTCGCCAACCATGCACCACCAATTGCCCACATACATGTGTTGTCTCAACTATTGGTTTGTGTTGAGAATGTGAAGCTTCTTCAAGGCACCATATTCAACTTATCGGAAGGAGAAACTCTGGAAGTTCATCTAGGCCTTGCGAAGAAAGTGACATCAACATTTTCAACATGCAAGCATGGTTGCCAGAAGTTGGCAAACTTCCAATTGGCCAAGCAAGCTTGTTGACATTTTTCAGATGAGGAATGTGAACAGTCTATAATATGCAGTGGTTGAGGTAATGGAATGTAACAAATGGGTCCCACATGCATCCTAGTTGTCAGACAGACATGTGTTGTCCCCTCCCCAAGGCCCACCCACATGCCCAAATGAGTCATTAGACTAATGACTGTTCACACAGACCAACACATAATCTTTTAGTGTGTTTTGTCCTCACACACACTCTGGAAAACTTCCCAGGAGGTCATTTATCCCGATCACTACTTCATACCAAATCTCTTTAACTGTGGAGTTCTAATCAAATAGGCTCCCAAAAAGAAAGATGCACTTTGTTGACATGCACAATAACATTTAGACTTTTAACTCTCTAACAGTCTTTGGTGTTACATTCATTCCCCCTTTAGAGCACAATGTTCTTGTTATGAGCCCTACATCCCAACCTAGGTCGTGCCACCACAATCCCGATTGGGTTCCTAATGTGATACCAATGTAACAACTATGCCCCGCATGCACCCCAATTGCTCAGCAGACACATGTTGTCCCCTCCCCGGGGCCCACCTAGGTGCCCGAATGAGTCATCAGACTAATGATTGTCCTCACAAGCCAACACATGTTCTTTCAGTGTGTTTTGTCCTTACTTGCACACACCCCGAGAAACTTCTCATGAGGTCATCCATCTTGATAAGTACTCCAGACCAAACCTCTTTAATTGTGAAGTTCTAATCAGCTAGACTCTCGAAAAAAAGTGTACCTTATTGGCATGGGTAATAACATTTAGACTTTTAACCCTTTAAAATTCTAAGGTGTTACATAGAAGCCACCGAAGAATGGTAGAGTCAACGGATGGCTGACCGTGTTTCTCAGATGGTGGTGCAACTGTTTGACCGGTAGATCACCTCTATAATGTAGAAGTATGACCAAATGTTGATGCAGATTGAACAAATCGATCAAAGTACTTGTACTTGAGATTAAGTGTTATTATTGGTTCTTAAGTGACAACGACCTGTATCCTTATATTTTCGCTAAGTGGTGTGACTTAGTGGTGGTGATTAGGGCGCAATAGACTTCCTAATTCTAGTGCTCTAACACACTGGGAAGTTTTAGTGGTTCGTTCCACAACGCATAATCATAGTTAGGTGATATCTTTCAGAGAATGAAAGTTCCACAATCCGTTGATCATACTGAGGTTCTGCTTCCCAACAAGTGGTGTCAAAGCCTGGTTGGACACACTCAGAATCTCATGTAACATTCCCACTTGCCTTAGAGTCATATTGATTTATAGTTGGGTATATTGTCATCAAAAGATATCACAATGGAAGATTCAAAGTGTTTTCTATCGATGCCCCCCCACTCTCCGGGTCTCCCCTCTCCTTTCACGCTAAGGTTTGTTCCCAGCGTCGCCACCTCTGCTCCCTCCCTATCGTCGCCCCCCCCACTCAGTGAAGGTCCTTCTTCGGCATTCCTCCTCTTCTCTCCTTCTCGTTCCCCTACACCCCTGCTGGACTCATTTCTCCCAGGGCGTGCTCTCTCTTGGCGATTAAGGTTTCTCCTCTTCCCATCTCCTTCCTCTACGCGATGATGCTCCTCTTCACCCCTGCCTCTTTACCGATTCCACTGCATCGGCCTTTTCTTCTCGTGGTGTGCGGGATCCCTTGCTGGTCGTTCCCCTTTCTTCTTCTTTTCAGTGAGTCGAGGCCCGTTATCCCTCCTCCGCCTCTCTTTATGTCATCCCCATCGTGCAAGGCCCCATCTTGGCCAAACTCAAAGGGTCTTCGGCGACTTGGGTCTATGATGGAGGAGGCTTGCTCGGGTGCTTTTGGCTTCGTTGTAATTCGTTGGTGTTCTATCCTCTTCTACGCCATTTTTTGATGGTTCATTTCCTTTCTTAGTGTTTCTTCAAAGTGGACACAGCTTTGATGCTTCTGGTGATGGCGATGAGTCCAAGGTTGCAGCCCACTGGTAAGGCTTCTCTACCTCAAACTCTGCTTTGGCCTCCTGGTTTTTCGTCCCAAGGCTGGTCGCCCTGGTGCGATGGTTATTGTGGAGACTTTGGGGTTGTTCTATTTGTGTGGTAGTCGACATTCCAAGAGGCGCAACCTTGAGTCGGTGTTTGTGTTGGTCCTGGATCTTGGATTTGGTCTTGGATTTGGTGTTCATGCGATGGTGATCCTTATTAGATGGGTGCTCTGAAGCTGGTTTATTTCTCCACTATGGCCACAATGGTTTTCAGTTGATGTGGTTTCTTGCAAATTTCGATTTTTCTGTGTTCTAATGAATCTTCACAGTGATTTCAACTATCTTCAGCTGGGTCCTCTCCGGTGCTGGGATGGGTGATGATGATGATGTTGACCGGTGATTTAGTGCATTAGGGTGTGTAGCTCAAGGGTCATGCTGATCGTGGTAATGATCTCTCTTATTTCTATTGAATTTTGAAATTGTGGATTGGGTGTTGTTTCCCGGTTGTGGTCTTTTTTTGTGTCTTTTGAATTAGTATTCAGTAATTTGTGAGGTTCCCACTAATCATCATCATCATCATTTATTTATTTATTAAGATACAAAAAGAGGGGGACAAGCACCCCCAAGGACAGATAAAAAACCGGCACAAGCCTAAGGAGGTCTGAAATAATGTAACCCAAGGGCATCCCCCCGTATGAGATCCACACCCTCTGGTTTAAAGAGATCCACATTCGAGACGCAGTAGATGTTGTTGGCACAAAATGTGGCTTTCAACATCCAGGATAAAAAGATTACAGCTGAGTTGACGATTCCCCTGGTGGAAATGTACAAGAAACCAACAACATTGAACAAGGTGCTATGAGAATTTTATTTAGCATAAGATTATCATAAGGACGATCAATGGTAGATCATGTGAAATATTTCAACATGATCTGAAGCTAGCTCAAAGCAGTGAAAGTGACCTTCATAGACGATGTATGGGAAATCTTGCTACTATCAGGTCTACCATAATCATGGGATAATATGATTACTCTGGTAAGAAACCCCTATAGAAAGATTGATCTGGTGTTCAAAGACATCCAAAATGAGATCCCTAGTGAGGAACTCTGATGAAGATAGGTCGAAGTACCTTCCGACAAATCTTTGAACACCGATGGAAGGGGGGCACTCACCTCAGAGAAGGAATCATCGATGACCAGAAAATAAGTCTAGGGAGAAGAGTCATGGAAAGTCGATTGGCCCAAGACTCACATGCTGGTATTGTGGGAAGTGTGGATTCCTCTAGATGAATTGCATAAATAAAAAAAAGGTACCAAAAGGAAAGATCTTGAAAGTTCAAAATCCATTAATACAACGAAAGGTGGCAATAACATACTATTCAACACTACTGTCCTAGTGGAGTCATGGGTGGTTGACTCTGTTGCATCCTTCCACCCAATGATAGATTGTAGGTGCATGATAAATTTTGTATCTGGAAGCTTTGGTCAAGTTCATATGGATAATGATAAATCTTCAAAAGTGATTAGAAAGGGAGATGTAAATCTCCAGATAAAGAATGAGTGATTCCTATGATTGAATGAAGTGAGAAGCATTCTGGGTCTCTAAAAGAATATCATCTATGCAGGGTAGTTGGATGATGTAGACTACGAAATGAAATTCACCAATGGAGTCTAGAAAGTGACTTGAGGCTCTATAGTTGTTGCGTGATGAGTAAAGGATGGATCCCTTTATCTAAATGGAACATCAGATGAAAGTGAAATGGTCAGAAGTAAACCCTCATAAGATCTGAAGGTCTGGAATTATAGACTCCATCACCTTAGTGAGAAGAACATGGAGATTCTAGCTGGGAAGGGAATTATAAAGCTCAATCACACAACTATCAGAAGTTGTGAGAGCTATGTATCAGGAAAGCTATTCTCACCCAAATTTACCCAAGTTTAGGGTTGAAACAATCACTTCTAGTATAACTTGGGTTGTCGAATCCTCAGAGATCAAAGATGAAACCTAAAGACACAACCATTCTAGGGGGGATTTGGCTATGAAGTGGAAAACTTTGGATTTGATTTGAATGGAGTACTAGAACACTAAATGACCTAAGTGAATTAAATTTGAGATAATGAGTTGATCTTAGGTTATTTCTAAGGGTGGACTGGATGAATTTCATTTTAAATTATTTCAATTTCATTTACTCAAGTGGGATTCATTCAATTAAATCAAACCTACCTTATAAATTATTGGTTTAACACCTTCACATACACATGTTAATTAGTTATATACTTGGAGTATCATTTTCATGAACACTCTAAGGTAATGGATCTTATTAGAACATGAAAAGTGTGGCGATCAAATCCAATGAGTAAGAGGAAAAAAGTAAATCATTGAATGAAAATATAAAATAAATGAAATGATTAAACATTTAAAGAATAAGAAATAACATCCAATATAGCCCCATAAAACTCCCTTGGATAAAAACATATGAGGTTTAGCCATCCATTGGTTCAAGGCTCTCAATGTAAGACAAAAGTTAACTCATAAGGTTAGAATTGAAGAAGAGAAAACAATGAAATAACGAACACTCCACTATTGTGTGAAGGATTTCTCTCTTCATCGTGTGATTAAATTCACACCATAATGAAAAAAATATCAACTTATTAAAAAAATAATATAATATGAGAATAAGAATAAATTTTATTATGGAACTAAGGTGATTTGAGCAACTTACATGAAAAAGAAAATTCTTACAAAGGAAAACCGGAAGAGTGACATTACAATTGAAAGAAAAAAAAATGAATTTTACCTACTTATTCAACACCACTACCTTAAATAGGCCTTTTTGGATCCTTGGGTTCAATATTAAAACTGCCCAAGTTATTCCAATTAATGAGGTCAGGCATAGGTATGTGACAAGTTAGTGGACTTTTCCAACATTGACAAAAAATCAAAGCTAGCTTGCATCAACCCAATTGAGGCACTGAAATGAGATTCTAGATTGATAAATTTTGGTGGTACATAGAAGAAGAAATTTAATCCAAGTATATCCTCTAATATTTTTAAAATTTTCATCCCATTTGGACTTATAATCTATGAGTTATCATCACAATGGTGGGCTGTCGTTATGGGCCACCGAATCTAGCCCAAAATTTCATCTTTCATTTTGGCCACCTAGATCACCCCTGAAATCTCTAAAGTAGCTCTTAAAATAGTTAAATGAAATGTTTTCCATAATTTCACCTATCTAAATTTCACATTTTAGCTTCATTGGGTTTGAAACATGGATGCTATAGTTATTTTAGTGGGCTACTATCCAATTCACTTCACTCAAAATTTTCTAGATTGAATGTCAAAAATGGTGGTCTTCTAATGTGAATCTATAAGTTATCTAGAAGGTTGAAATATTACCCAGAACATGCATGAAATACCATTGAAATATTAAATTCAAATAAATATCAGTGGGCATTATACTTGGTGATAAAAAATGTAATGATTATTAGTGCATTTGAGAAAGAATTAAAAACATGCTGTAAAAATACATTAAATTAGTAAAATGAACTAATAATAGTATTTTTGAAAAATTAATCACATGTAAATAATAATATAAATAATGAATATTAGCATATTTTAGTGGCTAATCACACCCCAACTTGAGTTTTTATAGTCCCAAGAAAAAAGTATCACAAAAAGATGAAAATTGAATTCCCATTCCAAACACATTTTAACATACAATGATAACTAAAATACCTCATACCAAAAAATCATGAAAATAATTTTAAATAAGATAGGTTTAAAAGCATATCCCATACCCAATATAGTTCCTTTGTTTAAACTCACTATCAAATTTCATCCAACTTCAATTAAGCATAATGATGTGTTCCACATTACAATAAACATGGTGGTTCATTTTTATTCATGGGGGGAAATGATGGAAGCACTAAGTAGAATAACATTTTAATCCCAAGACGAGTATCCATCATTTTTTTATTATTTTTTTTGTTTTGAAATGTTTCCTTAGTAATTGAGATTTTTCTCAATAAAGCCAACCCCTACAGTGATATTTTTCTGATGACTCTAGGCTAAAAGATCTTAGGTAACCAAGTGAATCTCACATACTCGAGCATTATCTCGAGTTAACTCAAGAAAAAAAAACCAATCTTAAAAAAAAACAGAGATAAAATTCCTAAATCTTGTCAAGAAAACTATGGAGTCACGATCCCCAAGTTCTGAAAGCCACACATTAAGTCAATCCATTTATTTATGCGCAATTTTTTTACAGGTTTTTTATTTTGTTTGAATACTTATGTTAAAATTAAAATGAACCTAAAACCTATGCTATTTATTAGAAGAACCCAAGAACTAAAACTAATACCCCACAATCCAAAGGACATGCATTATGAAATTTTGATTAAAAGAATGAAAATGTTAATAGTGAAAAATCACATTAGACAACCACACTTTCCAAAAATTATACTTAATGGACTTAAACTTTCATTAAAATCAAAATAAAGGGATGAAAAATAATTTGATATTTAGTTTTAATGTTTTCAATATATATTTCTACATGAAAGGTTAATGAAATTCATTTCCCATTTATGCACACAAAATTTTATTTTGTTTTATTTTCACCATGAACACACACATAAAAAATTTTATTTGAAACACAAAAAAGTTATTTATTTATTTATTTTGACCCCTAACTTAGAGTAACACTATTCCCACTGTTTAGAGAAAATAAAATTTAGAAAGGGGAAGAAGTAGAGGAGAGGAGTTCAACAAATAAAATTTGAAAGGAAAAAATATGGAACAATGTCACCTAGTATCTCAAAGAAGAATTACATGTTGAAACCAATTGACCCATTGATCTCCATGTCACTCATAGGTACCTCATCAATTATTATAGTTTGTATTTGAACTTTTGGAAGAAATTTTATTTTCCTGAAAATACATCAACCTCAACAACCCCTACATCTTACACACCAACACAATTAGAATCAAAATGGAAACCCCTTGAGGTAAAAAAAACAAACAAAAAAAGGAAAAAGATATCTATTTATTTTAGAATAGAAAAAACTGAGTCAAAGTACAGGTAGAATCCAGGTTGCATACCAAAAAGCATTTTTAACATCGTTAGCTCAAATTATACCCTTAATTTATCAAGTATTGTTTGGTTTATAGGTTGAATCTATTAACTCCTCATCAATTTCATGATTATTGAATGATTTAATAAGTGGTTTTATCCTATTACCATTTAATTTAAATATTTAACCCTTAGTGGGATCTTGAATCTCTACTGCCCCATGGGGGTGTACATGATGAATTGTGTAAGGCCCTGGCCATCTCAACCTTTACTTCCCCAGGTGAAAATGAATTTTGGAGATATATAAGAGAATAAATTATCCTAGTTCAAAAATGTTTGACTTGAATACTCCTACATTGGTTGGATTTCACTTGAGCTTTATCAATCCTTGAATTTTCATAAGCATACACCCCATGTTCCTCAAGTTCATTAAGGTATAACTTCCTCTTTGTTACAACTAAAGAGATGTCAAAAGTCATTTCATTTATTGCCCAAAAATTTTTATTCTCAATTTAAACTAGTAAATTTCAAGATTTCCCATAAAAAAACTTACATGGTGACATGCCGGGTATGGTTTTGAGCATATTATGATATTACCAAAGGGTTTATAAGAGTTTCTCAAATCAGAGGGATTGATAGTTTTTTCAGGAATTTGATTAATCTCTCTATTTTCTAACTCGTATTGACCATTGGTTTGAGAGTGGTAGACTATGTAAATATTGTGATAAATCTCATACTTATTGAGTGATGAGAATGGATGGTTACAAAAATGGGTTCCATGATCAATGATGACAACCCTAGGAATTCCAAATTTAGAAAAAATGTGGTCTTTCAGGAATCACATCACAAATTTATGGTCTTGGAATTTGTGGGAAAGGACTAAACCCATTTTGAGATGTAATAAATAGATAATAGGATGTAAAGATACCCCCCCTAGAGTTTGGTAAGGGTCCCATAAAATCAATTATATATAAATAAAATATTTCAACAACCAAAATGGGAGTAAGAGGAATTTCATTTATTTTGGTTAAGGATCCTAATTGTTAACACCGAGGAAAACTTTTCCCAAATGCGAATGAAGCCTTAGTGAGTTTAATCTAGAATAAAATAATTTTAAGGACCTTTATAGTGGTTTTATTAGTGGAAAAGTGGCATCCACACGCCTGTCCATGAAAAAAAATTTAAGAATGGAATCTTTCTTATACTCGAGAACACATATCCTAATGACAAAATTAGGAAAAAACTTGAAGAGGTATGGAACATAGAACACATAATGTTTAAAATCAGAAAGGAATTTAATCCTATATTGAGTTCCTAGGAATTTTGAATAATTCCCATAACCAAGTAGTTTTATATGTCAGCATATCATATAGAATCACTCAAAGAATAGAGGTGCTCGTCATAAAATGAATCATGCGCCGAAAGGTGGGATGAATTATACTTTTATTCTAACCCAGGGAGGTGACAAACTACAATATTTTCAATTCCCCTTTTATCATTAATGGTTATATAAAAATCTTATTGAAAAAGGACCCACCTAATCAATCTAGACTTGGTATATTGTTTTTGGAAAAGGTATTGTATATTAGAATGATCTATGAAGACAACAATGAGGGTTCCTAAGAGATAGGACCTTAAATGTTCTAAGGAAAATAAAACAAAAAGAAACTATTTCTCATTGGTGGTGTAGTTTATTTTTGAACCATTCAATGATTTTATTCCAAGAGCAATGAAAAATGGAGTTTTATAAGATATTTATCCTAATATGGATCTTACAAAAATTCACTCACATCATATAATAATTTTAAAGGAATATTAAAATTGTAATATTTTGTGTTTGGTATAGATATAAGATATGATTAGAGTGTATATAATGATTCCTCGCAACTCTCTATCCAAACAAATGGATCATCTTTCACAAGCAGAGAACAAAGGGGTTGGAAAATAGAGTTAAAGTTCACAATGAACCTTCTATAGAAACTAGCATGTCCTAATAAAGACGCCACCTATTTTATTTTTTTAGATAGGGAAGGTGATGAACGATATCAAACTTGAATTTATCAATATCAATCCCTCTAATAGGGACCAGATAGACCGGAACTACTCCTTCCTTCACCATAAAATAGATTTTTTCTTAGTTTAGGATGAGATTCTTATCCTCAAATATAGAAAAAACCCTATAAAAATTTCTCAAGAAACCCTCAAATTAATCCCCAAAGATATAGAAATCATCCATAAAGACTTCTAAACAATACACCACTATGTCATAGAAGATTCCCATCATGCATTGCTGAAAGGTACTAGGGGAATTACATAACCCTAAGGGAATTTTATTAAAGGGAAAATTTCCAAATGGACCAGTGAAGGTTGTTTTCCCTTGATATTTTAAGGATAACTAAATTTTACTATACTATGAGTATCCATATAAAAAATAGTATAACTCATATCTCTCCACTCACTCAAGGACTTGATCAAATAAGGGAAAAGGAAAATGATCTTTCTTAGTACATCAGTTTAACTTACTATAGTTAATGAACACTCTCCATCCACCACTCACCCATTTGGGGAGAATATCACCATCCTCATTAATAATCATCGTGATTATAGTATTCTTAGGAACCACTTGGACTGAGTATACCCGCTCAATCTCGATAATGGGGTAGATGATACCAACTGTAAACAACTTTAGAAGTTCCTTCCTTACCAAATCTGTAAGATTGAGAATGAGTCTTTATTGAGGTTTCCAAAATGGTTTTGAATAAGATTATAGAAAAATTCTATAGGTTCCAATGTGTGGTCTAATTATAGGAATATCAGACAAGGTCCATCCAATTTATTCTTACGCCTACTCAGGATATCCTTAAGAATCCTATCTTGATTCTCTTTAAGATAGGAAGAGGTGACAATGAGAAGTGTTTGATTATCCCCTTAGAATAAATACTTGAGTGATAAAGTCAAGACCTTTAATTCAAGATTATGTTGGTTAACACTTTCAAAATTAGGTTGGTGATTTATATCAAATTTACTTTATTTTTCTAAATTTATTAACACAATCGGTTCCTTTTGAAAATATGTTTCATCCACCAAATTGGATATATTAGTGTCAATAATGGGTATGGAATTTATTTTTATTATTTCTCTAAAGTTTTCATTGATTTTTGATTCAAAAAAATAATTAAAGGATATATATGATAGAGATTCAAGCCAAGGAGAAAAATTTCCCTCTTATAAACAAAGGGAATAAATCTCATCTTGACTTAAATATCCTTCAACAATTCCTTGATTTTCCTCAGGTTCACAATCAACACCACTTATCCAATTAAATTCATGAACTTCCTCATCATCCCTAATTTTAATGTTTGAAATTTAAATTTTTAGATTGAGGCTCATGTTACCAAAGGTGATGGTCATGTTCCCATTCCTTACTCGAATGATAGAGTTGATTGTTTAATGGAAGGAAAGACCAGAGATGATTGAAGTTTGTTTTATAGTTCCTATATGTTTATTATCATCAAGTATAATAAAGGTAGTAGGGTAAATGAAGTTTTCAAAATTCATAAGAACATCACTTAAGATTCCCTTAGGAACCCAAATACTTCGATCATCAAATTGAAGAGTGACAGATGTAGGATGGAGTTCCTCAAGACCTATCTGACAGTACAATACATATGGAATGAGGTTAACACTGGCTCATAGATCACATGAGTACTTGATAACTTTATCTCTTATAGTTCAATGTTTATGTATGGACAACCCAGGTCTTTCAATTTAGGATGAATGTTTCCCTAAATAGCGGTGTTCACATTAATAGTGAAAATAAATTTGTTTTTATGAGATCATTTTATTTTAAAATTTCACAAGTCCTTATGGTAATTTGAGTAGTCAGTCATGGTTTTGATTTCATCAATAAGGGTCATGTTCAACTTAAACAGAGAGAATATTTCCATCAACGTTTCATTCAGTTTTGGTAGATTTCACTCTCATGCATTGAGGTAAGGGATCAAGTTGATGTATTTTTTGGTTTGGCGTGGGTTCCTTCACATGATCATTAGATTTTCATTTTCAAAATGTGTTTTTTCATTATTATCATGACTATTTAAGGATTTAGATGGTTTTTTGATTGTTGGTTCATGTTTATCAATGGATTTCCCACTTCTTAAGATGAAATCTACTTTGAATTATTCAAGAGATGATTATGTACAACTAGATTATCCCATCAAGGTCGGGGGATAAATAGTTTGAGTATGCATGGGTTACTTTTTAGTTTTTATTATTAACAGTTCATGTTTAAGTGATGATATTTCTGAGTTCATTTTTTTCATTTTATTTCACAATTTTCAAGGATTGAGAGAGGGATGGATTGGAAAGGGGATTAAGATGGTTGGTTTACCCCATGAGGATACTTTGGCTATTGGATGGGATATTAAATGAGTTTCTAGATAGGTTTTTAGAATTGGATTGGTGGATGTTAGTATTTGATTGGTTAGGATTGAAAATAGTTATGTGTTAGAAAATTTTATTGAGGGTAGTAGTTGAGACATTGTTGTTATGTTATTTTTTGATTTTCTTTCCAACGGAATACCAAATGATCATTATAATATTAATTGAAAGTGTTTTGGTACTATAGATTTTGAAATTTCAATGCATTGAACTCCATTGGTGGTCCTCTTAAAAGCACATCCTTTATGGAATTAATGGTTGGGAAGTTGTTGGTCTTATGGTCATGTGTTTCACAAATTGTGTAAATAGGTCCAACATATTAAATTTCATATACATTATTATGATCAATATCCTCAACCTTCATAGTGAGTATGGAAATTTTTTTCCCAAGACTTTATTATTCCCTAAGAGTGTAAATTACACTAGATTTTGGTGTCTTATCATAGTAAGGTGATTTTCCCCAGGTTTGGTTTTGTTTGTCTAGATTTTATAGATACTCATAAGTATCATTTGGGGATTTGTTTTTGAATGTTTTATTATACATTATGTCAATAAACAGTTTTTACCTATCCCTAACCTTTCATAAAAGATCCTCACTTATTCTGGGATTGAAAACCCATTTTTTGGCACCATTTTAAGAGTTTATTCAAACCTTTCCCATGTTTCATAGAATGTTTCTCCCTATTTTAAAAACAATATTTTTGATGCTTTGTTTTAGTGTTTTTTTTGTGGTGGGGAAAGTATTTCTTGAAAAATTATCATTGTAGTTGGTCCTAAGAGTATATGGATGCCGATAAAATATTGTTTAACCAATTATTTTATCGATACTTTAGGTAAAAAGAAAAAAAGTATGATTTTATCCGATTTGAGTTGATTTGGCGAGAACATGGTTTCAACAATGTCATTGAATTTTTTAACATAAAGGTAAGGAATCTTAGACTCTATCCCATCAAAGGTTGGAAGGTGGTTCTAGACATGGGGTTTGAAGATATAGTGGGATTATCCTATGGAATAATTCCTAATTAATGAGGGTATATTGGTCCAGGTAGGTGTAAGGTAGTTGTTTATAGTTTGATCGACTACATTCCCCAAGTTGGTGGTCGCCTCATTTGGATTACCATTTTGGTTCCCACCTGGGTTCATGATTTGGTTTCACAGAAGATTATCCATTAGATTGAACTTAATTTTAGAATCCAAAATAATAGGAATACTTGTATCTAAAATAAGGATACCCCAAGATTCAATAGACTCTTCATACCTCAAGTTACCTACCCTAGTAAGTTTATTTGTGTTGTCATGAGTGTAGGCGGACATGCGCCATAAAAGGGAAAAAATGGAAGGGGTGAATATAAGAGAAATTGGGGTGGTAATAGAATAAAGGGGAGAGAATTGAAGGTGAGTTCCTAAGATGACTTACTTGGGTCCCCGAAAAGGACTCCAAAATGTAGTCTCTCCCAAATTTAACCAAGTTTATGGTTGAGATTATCGCTTTTAGTACAACTTGGGATTTTGAATCCTTAAATACCTTAGAACAAAACTAAAGACACAACCATTCTATGAGGGGGGATTTTTCTATGAAGTAGAAAACTTTGGTTTTGATTTGAATGGAGTAATATAATTCCAAATAACCTAAGTGAATTCAATTTTAAATAATGATTTGATCCCAGGTTATTGATAAGGGTGTATTGAATGGATTTTGTTTTAAATTATATTAATTTCATCAACTCAAGAGGTATTCATTCAATGAAATCAAACTACCCTCATATGTTATTGGTTTAACACATTCACATAAATATTCTAATCACCTATAAACTTGAAGGATATTTTTTATAACCACTACAAGTTAAAGGATCTTATTAGAGCATGAAAAGTGTGGCAATACAATCCAATAAAGAAGAGGAAGAAATAATATCATTGAATGAAAACCTCAAATAAAAGAAATGATTAAAAATTTAAGGAATAATAAATAAACTATAGTAAAACACCATGAAACTCCCTTGTATTAACCCATAATAGGGTTATCCTTCCATTGATTCAAGTCAATAAATGGAAGATAGAAGTTGAATCATAAAGGAAGAATTAAAGAAGAGAAAACAATGAAATAATGAACACTCCACCATTGTGTAAAGTATTTCTCTCTTCACTATGTGAATAATTTCACATCGTAATAAAATGGTATCAATGTGTTAACAAAAATAATATAATATGAGAATAACAAAAATTTTATTGTGAAACTAAGGTGATTCGAGCAACTTACATGATAAAGAAAATTCTTATAAAGGAAAACTGGAAGAGTAACATTAAAATTTAAAGAAAAAAAATAAATTTTACCAAATTATTCACCAAAAATACCTAAAATAGTATGGATTATTGATTTGATCCTTTAACATTCCAATTCATCCTAGTTAATGAGGGTGGTTATAGGGATGTGGAAAGTTAATGGAGAGTGGACTTTTCCAACCTTGAAAAAAATTTAGAGCCAACTTGAATCCACCCAACATAGGCACCAGAATTAACTTCTAGATGGCTAAATTTGGGGTAGTAGAATAAGAAATTTAATCCTATTATTTCCTATAATATCTATAAAAACTTCATACCATTTGGAGTTGTAATATTGGAGTTTTCATCACAGTGGTGGGCCATCGTTTTGGGCCACCGAATTTAGCATAGTATTTTATCTTCCACATAGGTCACCTAGAAAACCCCTAAAACCTTTGAATTATCACTAGATTTTTTTTTAATTAATTGTTTCCCATGATTTTATCAATTTAAGTTCAAATTTTAGCTTCATTGGTCTTGGATCATTTCTAGTATAGTCATTTTAGTGGGTTACAGTTGAGTTCACTTCGCCCAAAATTTTCTAGATTGAATGCCCAAAATAATAGTCTTCCAATGTGAATATACAAATACTATAAAAGGATAAAATATTCCCTAAAATAGGAATACGCTACCATTGAAATTTAAAATTATAATAAATACAATTGAGTGTTTCACAAGGCGATGAAAAATATAATGAGTATTAGTGCATTTGAGAAATAACTACAAACCTAACGTGAAAGGAAATTAAATTTGTAAAATACAATAATATCAGTATTTGTGAACAATTAAGAACATGAAAATAATAAAATAAATAATTAATGTTATCCTATTTTAGTATCTAATCAAAATAAAAATAAGATTTCATTCAGTTTGAATGGATGAAAGCCTAGATCCTAAAATCTATAGTTATTTCACTCGAACATATGAGGATCTGCCCTAGTTCAATATCATAGAGGATCAATTTAATTTGTCACATTCATCGATGATTCTAAAAGAAAGGTATGGGTATATTTACTTAAGAATAATTTTTATATTTTTAGTTCTTTTATATAGTGGAAAGAAATGGAAGAATTGGAGAGTGTCCCGAAGTTAGAATTCCTTAGGTCAAACAATGTTGATAAATATAATAAAAGTACTTTCGAGAAATTATATCCGGAGAATGGGATTATAATTGAGAGGATATTACCCGAAAATCCAAAAAAAAAATGAAGTGGTTGATAGAATGAATTAGACTTTAACCAACAATCCAAGATGGATGTGTGTGCACTCCAAGATGCCTGGGTCCATTTATGTAGAATTAATTAACATGAAATTATACCCGGACAAAAAAAGTATGTCAATTACTGTAGGAAAAAGTATATTGAAAGATCTATAGTCCACTAAGGCATCATAATCTAGAAAACTATAAATCTTTAGATGTTTAGGTTATGCATTGATTTATGAAAAGGATATAGACACAATTGAGGCTAATTATAAACCCTGATTTATCATGGGATATGGAAAAAAGATTTTGGTTTTAGAGTATGGTATGATGACAAACACACAATCATAAAGAGTTAAACTATTATCTTTAATGATAATATCCTATCGAAGGATAAAAACTTGGTTGAGTCATAAGTTGAGGGAAAAAACCCAACTACTAAAGTATAATTTGATTTAGTTGAAAGCACTATAAGATCACCATTATATTAACTATAGATATAAACATAGGTTTAATGAAAATTAAACTAGTAGAAGACTTGATATAATTCTCAAGGTATTCTAGAGCCTGATGTAAATCTCTGGAAGTTGAGTAGTCGACATTCAGGGCATAAAAAATTGTAGTATCAAAAAGATAAGATTCTTAAAAATTGTTGAGAAGATCTTCTATAATTAGACAACCAGTCCATAGGTACAAGTTCAATGAAAACTTATTAAAACTAATATATTCTAGGGAAACTAAATTCTTGAAAGAGGCAATGACACTCAGTGACTCAAAGTATTGGGAGTCATACATGGTAGAAGAAATGGATTCCCTTAAGTTTAATGGAACATGAGAGTTAGATAAACTACTAGAAGAAAAGTGATCATTGGATAACAAATGGGGTTTCCATTTAAAGGAAGAATAAAATAAAAGTAAAAAATACAAGTTGTGATTAGTATTGAAAGGATTCCAATAAAAAGAAGAAATATATTTCTTTGAAATATTTTCACCGGTAGTTATCATACTACCATATGAATAGTGTTGAGTTTTCTTCTTCTTATAGTCTATAATTAGAGTAGATGGATATTAAGAATTCATTTATTCATTTTTATTTAGAGGAAGATATATACATGAAACAACCCATAGGATTTGAATATCATCAAAAGGAGGTCCTTTTTTATAAGTTAAAACAAAGCCTCTATAAATTAAAATAAGAACCTTATTAGTGGAATTAGAAATTTTAAACGTTCATGAATGAGGAAGTTTTCACATGATGTGACTCCAATAATTACTATTATTGGAAGTTGCAGGATAATGGGACTTATATCATACTCCTACATTACGTGGATGACATGTTTCTAGTGGGTCCAAAGAGTTCATAGAGATGAAGTGTAAGTTGTCTGGAAGATTTGAAATGCTAAGAAAAGAAAATATTGGGTATAAGGATAGAGAGAGAATGAAATCATGTTACTCTAGTGTTATCCCATAAAGAATACATATAGAAAATCATCGAGGAATTTTGTTTAATTAAATGTAAATCTTTCTTAACCCCCCTTGCTAGAAACTTCAAGTTGTCAAGGGCACATGCACCGACATCAGAAGATGAGGCTTAGTACATGAAAAATGTTCTATTTACATCAACATTCAGAAGATTTATGTATGAAATGATATTTATGTGTCAAAATATATCATTTTTAGTGGGAACGATAGGTCAATTTTTTTTAAACCTTGGAAGGGAACATTGTGAATCCATGAAGTGGATCATCTGATACATGAAGAGATTATAAGATACTAAAATTTTCTTTAGTACATATGATCCTTTTCAAGGATTCATAGATGTGGATTTTCTGAGGATCTAGACACATTAAAATGAATGATAGGATTTGGGTTCATGTTTTTTAGAACAACAATCAGCTAGATGTTGTAGTTGCAACCTACGATTACTTTGTGTACAATGGAATCATAACTCATGGCAGCTATAGTAGTCATAATAGAGTTAGTATGGTTGATATTATAATGTACCATATTTTTCCATGTATTATTTTAATATTATATGAGAATTAATTCGAGACCAGGCTATCAGACGACGTGCAGTTATGAGGCCCGGTGAGCCCAGAACAAATGTTTGAATTTAATTTAATAATTAAATAACGCGCGCATGCGGTTTTCTTGAAAAAGTAGATTAACTGCTAAAAAGGTGCTCGGATTAGAAATCTGAGGGCACCGTTGCATTCAGAATAGAGATTTTACCTTAGGTGAGGCCTAACATCGGCCGACACAGGTCGGTGATGAAATCCAGTTTTTGGGACGTAAGAGTAATAAAATATTTAAATAAAAATATTTTATTCTGCAGCGAAATCTTTTAAATCTGCTGCAACAGATATCCATTACCATTTTAATTAAAGGCTGGTGTAAGGGTCTAGGGTTACAAACCTCATAACCCTGAAACCCTTGGCGGCTCTGGAGGCTCTGGAGAAAACCTTCCAACGCGGCGACGACGACGCAGCGACCGGATCATCACCGACGAACACCACGGAATCTAGGTAGGATGTTTAATTTGTGATTTTCTTTCCCGTTCTTGATTTCTACAACGAACGCGGGCTAATCCATGAATAAATTAGTCCGCAGATTGATCGTTCTTGCGGGATGGACTTTTGCGGAAATTTTGGGAGATTTTGATTCCTTGTTGATCTATCGTGGTTGATTTTCCTGCTATGTTTAATCCTATTAATGGGAGCGGATCAACGTTGTGACAAATGATGGCGGAGGTTCATTCCTCAGACTTGTTTCGTTGGATTTCTCCACTTTCTCTCCTTCGCGTTCTTTGCGTTCTTCACGGGGCAATGAACAACGGATCGTTGCCCATCCGTTCTACGATGCAATGATCCCAAATTGTAGATCCAACCCTGGAGTGATGTCACGGAGGTGCTACAGTGGTTTCGGCAGACGATTCGGAGCAGATTGAGAGTTATGAGTTTTCGGGAGTTTTTCCTTCGGATGGATCGTTCGAGGTTTATGATCCGTTTTAAGGACCGAAAACACCCGTTATGGTGTTCATATGATGAAACGAACCAACCCCTGGAGTATCAGGACAAACAGATGAGAGATTGTGGATCCGGAAGATCAGCTGAAGCGCGAGGAAGAAGACGACGTTCTGGAATTTTCCCGACTACACGCCGTGTAGTATGGGCGACACGACATGTGTTCGTTGGCGGACCACATGGCATGTACTCCGAGAGTACACGGGCATAGGTTGGGTACACGGCCAAGGACACGGCGTGTATAACCCTCCCCGGCTAGACCCGGCCAGATACACGGGATACCCCGTGTACTGGTACACGGGCAGGCGACACAGACACGGACAAAGGCCGTGTACGAGCACATGGCCAGCACACACAGAGCGAGCCCCAGGTGCTTAGACATGGCATGTGATTTTTCAACATGCCATTTAGTTACTTTCTATCCGACAAGACAAATGACATGGGGCGTTTACATGGGCAGTACTCAGAGTCAAGGAACATGACATGTACTTTTTTCTACACGCCGTGTAGTTTGGTTTTACAAAGCTTGAACGGATGACACGGTCCGTTTACACGGGAAGTACCCAGGGTCAAGGGACACGGCATGTAACCACACTACACGGCATGTAACCTGTCTTAAATGGCATGATCCACTTGTCTTCTGTGACTTGGACTAGCTTTCTTAGGGTCCGTACCCTTGGTCTTTCTTCTGAAGGTTCTTAGTATCATTTGTTACATACAAGAGTATGATCCCTTCAGTAGGAACCCCTGAATAGAGTTGTTGGAATCCCCTCTGTGAGACTTAGAGCCGGATCCTCTATTCATTCCTGGAACCCTAGGTAGAGTTCTTGGTATCGACGTGACCAACTTTACCCGGGCGCCGATCCTCTGCTTAGCGGATTAGCTCAGACTAAGTTTTCGGAATCACCCCATGACTTGGTTATGATCCTCATCTGAGCATCATGTTCTCAAGGTACTTGTGGAGTGTTTTCTCCCAGAACGAGTACTTCGTATCTCTCTCTTCAGGCCTAGGAGTGTGTTCTCCCAATTGCATGCTTAGTGGAATCTTTGAGCTGGATCTTAGTGGTGGTATTCGCGATAGACGGTCGTGCATGAGTATATCTGGATGTTCTTGTTATATGTTTGGTAGAAAGATACTGTGTAGAGCTGACTGTACCTTTAATTTGTGATATTTCCCTTGTTGTATTTCCTTTGTGGGTTCGGGGTGTCCTACTGGGTATTGTTATACTCACCCCTGCATGGGCTTTGCCCGCACGTGTCGTGTCTTTTGCAGACGAGCGAGTCTTTGACAGGATTCTAGGTGGACCAGGACCGGACGATACTCAGTGAGATTAGACAGGCCGAGGTGTGTTCCTACGACTACAGACTGTAGTCCCATCACCTTTCTTTACAGGTTGGACTTTGTTACATAATCTCATTTTGGTGGGCTTGTACTTTTGGCCCAGGGTTTTACTTTATTGTACTTTACATTACTATCATACTCTGTGGTTGGGATTTAGTGTATGCATGCATTTTCATTTTTAGTTGAGTTTTTACTTTTCAGCTTTGTGGGATTGGAGATGTGTGTGCGTGTGTACAGGTTTATAGGCAATGCCTCCTATGTTAGTAGCATGCCTACTCGATGCTAGTCACCAGCCCCTGGCTTATTGGAGGTGGGCTTGGGGAGTTGCGGCTTGGGCCCCACTGGGACGGGTCATGATAGAGTGGTATCAGAGCTAGTTGGTTCTACCTTAGGACCGAGAGTCTGTGAGTTTGTTTGGGGAAACAATGTTAAGTGTTTCAAGTTTGGCTTTCAGGCCAGGGACCCCAGTGTTGGTGCGGGCGGCCGATGTATCCATACACCAGGACTCTGATAACTTGATTTTCTACTCGGAACATGAGAACACTAGTTTCAGAGGAAAAATAATGGTACATGCATCATATATGAATGAGTTGTGGTTTCCATGTCCTTTTTGAGTCAGCACTCCAGATATACTCACTGACTGAGATACATCTTGTTTCTTTAAATGGATGCCTCCGTGATGTGCACCCGCTGGGATCCAGTAGATCGATCACAAGGATGAACCCCTCAGTGATGAAGCCTCGATACAGGGACCAGATCCCCCAGTTTTACCATCAGGTGGTGTGCCAGTTATCCCTCCACCTGTGGAGTAGTGTTTAGTGCCTGTTGCACCAGTGGAGGAGGAGCGCAGGCTGAGCGCACTCCATGAGTTTCAGAGACAGAGACCCCTCAGGTTTCGAGGAGAGCCTGACCCTCAGGCAGCAGAGGACTGGCTTGAGGCAGTGGCCAAAGTCTTCCATTTGGTCAGGACACCAGCAGACCAGATGGTGATCCTGGCAGCGAGCCTTCTGCAGGGCTCAGCAGGACGATGGGGGAGTTTGGTTATCCAGACCCACGATGAGGCAACACTTGCATGGTCGGAGTTTGAGCATCTCTTCAGAGAGGAGTTTTCACCAGTTACCCTGAGAGAAGTACGCATACAGGAGATTCTTCAGCTCCAACAGGGAACCATGACGGTGGATGACTATTTGTCGAGGTTTATCGACCTCTCGCAGTACTCGATGGATATGGTTAAAGATCAGTACTTCAGAGCTCGGACTTTTGAGCGGGGCTTGCACAGAGATATCCAAGCTAGCATCATCCCTATGATCATTCCTACTTATGTTGGGGTGCTCGAGCGGGCTTTGGTGGTCAAGAGCTTCTTGGAAGAGTAGAGACAGCCGGCAGTTGTCAGTAGTGGGCGAGCTGGAGCAGAGACCTCGGCAGCAGGGAGCCGACGTTAGGGACCCAGGCGTGGGAGACATTTCCAGAGGAGATCCCAGGACAGGGGATCTACCGTGCAGGGTTCACAGGGCGCATCCAGCCAGCCTCGATAGAGGCGATGCTACTCATGTGATGGCAGGGGACATCTTACTCGAGATTGTCCGACCCACCGTACTACTGACATGGGAGTAGTGGATGGACCACCGATGCAGAGGCAACGTGTAGAGAAGACAGATCCACGGGGCAGCGGACGTGGTAGGGGAGCTGGGAGACCAGCTGGAGGTGATCGGCATTTTGACCTTTTACCACCACCACCCCCAGGAGGTCCACCCCAGGCTCAGGGAGCTGGTGGATAGAGGCAGGGAAAGCTACAGGCGGCAGAAGCTTATGACCCGGGTACTCCCGGAATGATTAGAGGTACTATCTGTGTCTTTTCTACTTTGGCTACCATATTGATAGACACAGGTGCTAGTCATTCCTTTCTGGATGCTTATCTTGTTTGAGACCTTGAGATTCCAGTTGATCCGTTGACTTGACCCTTACACTTAGAAACACCGGCTGGAGAAGATTCAAAGATCACACACCTCTATAGACAGTGTGACCTGACCCTTGGAGGCGAGAGTTTTGGTTGGAACCTCTTGGTGGTAGCGTCGAGGCCTTACGATGTCATTATTGGTATGGATTGGCTATCCACAGTTCATGCCCAGATCGACTATTTTAGGTGAAGAGTGCGGTGTGTCCGCAGTGATGGAATGAGGTTCTCTTTTGTCGGTGAGAGAGAGACCCAGGCAGCACAGGATGGACTCTTGCATAGGAGGGCACAACCGATTTCACATCAGTTGGCTAGCCTATCCCTTGGCACAAAAGATATTACGAGTTTCCAGTTTCCAGCAGTAGTGGCTGAGTACGAGGACGTCTTTCCAGAGGATGTCCCCGGGCTACCTCCCCATCAGGAGATAGTTTTCTGCATTGAGTTGCAACCCGAGACGACACCGATATCAGCATCAGCATATCGGACAACTCCTTCAGAGATTCATGAGTTGAGGGTGCAGCTGGATGACTTGCAGAAGAAGGGCTTTGTGAGACCCAGCGTTTCACCCTGGGCGGCCCCAGTGCTGTTTTCCAAGAAGGCGGATGGGAGCTTGAGGCTATGTGTGGATTACCAACGCTTGAATCAGGTGACCGTGAAGAACCGGTATCCACTACCAAGGGTCGATGAACTCTTCAAACAGTTGAGAGGGACACGATGGTTCTCGAAGGTTGATCTACGATCAGGCTATCACTAGTTGCGAGTACGGGATGAGGATATACCGAAGATGACTTTCAGATGTCGCTACAGTCACTATGAGTACTTGGTGATGCCCTTCGGCGTGACGAACGCCCTGGCAGTGTTCATGGGACTCATGAAACAGATCTTTTAGCCCTATCTAGACCGGTTTGTAGTGGTCTTCATTGATGATATGCTTGTGTACTCTGCGTCCGAGGAGGAGCACGCGAGACACCTAAGGATGGTTCTGGACACACTCTGAGAGCACTAGTTGTATGGGAAACTCTCGAAGTGTCATCTCTGGTTACAGGAGGTCCACTTTCCGGGACACGTTATCTCGGAAGATGGTGTAGCAGTGGACCCAACCAAGGTGGAGGCAGTACTATCATGGGAGCCACCCTGGAGCGTGATGGAGGTGAGGAGTTTCCTTGGGTTGGCAGGCTACTATCGAAGATTCATCCTTGATTTCTACAGGATTGCAACACCCATGACAGCTTTGACCCAAAAGGGACAACCTTTCGTGTGGACCGAGATATGCTAGTAGGCTTTCCAGCAATTGAGATAGAGTTTGAAGAGCGCCCCAATATTGAAATTATCAGAGGATGGTGTTGAGTACGTAGTGTTCTGTGAAGCATCAGGAACCAGGCTTGGTTGTGTCTTGATGCAGAGGCAAGTGGTGATTGCCTATGGATCACATCAGTTGAGGCCACACGAGCAGAACTACGTGACCCATGATCTTGAGTTGGCAGTGGTAGTCTTCACATTGAAGATGTGGAAGCACTACCTGATGGGTGAGCGATTTACAATCTACTCTGATCACAAGAGTCTCATATATATCTTTTCTCAGAAGGATCTAAATTTGAGACAGAGGCGATGGCTTGAGTTCCTCTAGGATTACGACTTTGAGATCGTTTATACTCCTAGGAAGGGGAACGTGGTGGCAGATGCTCTCAGTAGGAAATCCAGTTCGCATTTGCTGGATGAGGCGACGAGGCAGTTGGCCTCCTTACAGTTATCCTTCATGGATGGAGATGAGGGAGCTTACCTTCAGTCGATGGTTGTTACCCCTCCACTCTTACAGTGAGTCAGGTAAGCACAACATGAGGATGCAAGCTGTGAGACTCTACGTGCTCAGATATCCATAGGTGATACTACGGATGGATATTCAGAAGGTGGGGAGCACGTTGTTCTTTTCAGAGGGCGCACGGTAGTACTAGTGACGCTGCGGGAGGAGGTTCTGAGGGAGTTCCACACATCCCCTTTTGCGGTGCATCCAGGCATGGCAAAGATGCATTAGGACCTTCGACATCAGTTCTGGTGGCCAGGAATGAAGAAGGGTGTGGCAGAGTTTGTCTCTCGGTGCCTTACTTGTCAGCAAGTAAAGGCTGAGCACCAGGTGCCAGCAGGTTTGACTTAGCCACTTTAGGTTCCATAGTGGAAGTGGGATGGAATATCCATGGACTTCGTGACGGGTTTACAACGTACGTTCAAGGGACATGATGCCATCTGGGTGATCGTTGACCAACTCGCCAAGTCGTCCCACTTCCTAGCCATGCGATAGTAGAGTTCAGTAGAGAGTTTGGGATGCCTCTACGTGTAGGAGATAGTTCGACTTCATGGAGTTCCATCCACGATCACCTCAGATCGTGATGCTCGTTTCACATCCTGGTTGTGGAAGGGATTGCATGAAGATTTTGGGACTCAGTTACGCTTAAGCACAATGTTTCATCCCCAGACTGATGGTCAGACAGAGCGGAACATCCAGGTCCTAGAGGATAGCTTTGAGCTTGCATAATTGACTTAGATAGTAGCTGGCAGGATCACCTACCACTGATGGAATTTTCTTATAACAACAGTTATCATTCCAGTATTGGTATGGCACCATTCGAGGCTCTGTACGGGCGACCTTGCAGGTCGCCACCTTGCTGGACTGACCCGGGAGAGTCATCACTCATGGGCCCAGAGATGGTGAGAGCTACTACAAAGAAGGTGCAGGTCATCTAGGAGTGGATGAAGACTACACAGAGTCGGCAGAAGTTATATGCCGATAGGAGGCAGAGGCCCTTGGAGTTCGAGGAGGGAGACCATGTGTTCCTTCAGGTCTCACCTCGACGGAGATTGTGGAGATTTGGCCGAGGCGGCGCTATCTCCGAGGTTTGTTGGCCCTTTTCATATTCTGAGTAGAGTTGGAGAGGTGTCGTATCGCTTGGATCTACCTCCTCAGATGGACCGGGTACACAACGTCTTCCATGTGTCGCAGCTACGGAGGTACGTGCATGATCCATCGCACGTTATTGACTGGGGTGAGCTGGACATTGATGATGGGGAGAACTTTGCAGAGTACCCAGTGGAGATCGAAGATCGGTAGGAGAAGATCCTTCGTGGATGAGCTATTCCCTTGGTGCGTGTCTGGTGGAAGCACGAGAATCTCCAGGAGAGCACGTGGGAGCGGGAGGCTTAAATTCGCGTACAGTACCCACATCTTTTTGAGTAGCCCTTGTTTTGGATTTTCGGGGACGTAAAATCCCTAAGGTGGGTGTGATGTAATGTCCCGGATTTTTCCATGTATTATTTTAATATTATATGGGAATTAATTTGAGACCAGGCTCTGAGACGACATGCAGTTCTGAGGCCCGGTGAGCCCGGAAAAAATGTTTTAATTTAATTTAATAATTAAATAACACGCGCATGCGGTTTTCCTGAAAAAGTTGAATAAATCCTAAACGGGTGCTCGGATCAAAAATCCGAGGGCACCGTTGCATTCAGAACAACGATTTTACCTTAGGCAAGGCCTAACATCGACCGACGCAGGTCGGTGGTGAAATCCAGTTTTTGGGACGTAAGAGTAATAAAATATTTAAATAAAAATATTTTATTCTGCAGCGAAATCTTTTAAATATGCTACAATATATATCCCTTAACTTTTTAATTAAAGACTAGCGCAAGGGTCCAGGGTTACAAACCTCATAACCCTGAAACCCTTGGCGGCTCTGGATGCTCTGGAGAAAACCTCCCAACGCGGCGACGACGACGCAACGACCGGATCATCGCCGACGAACACCGCAGAATCTAGGTAGGATGTTTAATTTGTGATTTTCTTTCCCGTTCTTGATTTCTATGAAGAACGCGGGATAATCCACGAATAGATTAGTCCGCGGATCGATCGTTCTTACGGGATGAAATTTTGCGGAAATTTTGGGAGATTTTGAATCCATGTTGATCTATCGTTATTGATTTTCCTGCTCCATTTAATCCTACTAACGAGAGCGGATCAACGTCGTGACGAATGACGACGGAGGTTTGTTCCTCAGACTTGTTTCGTTGGATTTCTCCCCTTTCTCTCCTTCGCGTTCTTCGCGTTCTTCACAGGGCGATAAACAACGGATCGTTGCACATCCATTCTGCGACGCAACGATCCCAAATTGTAGATCCAACCTCGGAGCGATGTCACGGAGGTGCGACATCGGTTTTGGCAGATGATTCGGAGCGGATCGAGAGATATGAGTTTTCGGGCATTTTTCCTTCGGATGGATCGTTCGAGGTTTATGATCCGTTTTTAGGACCGAAAACACCCATTACGGTGTTCGTATGATGAAACGAACCAACCCGTGGAGTATCGGGACGAATGGAAGAGAGATTGCAGATCCGGAAGATCGGCCGAAGTGCAAGGAAGAAGACGACATTATGGAATTTTCCCAACTACACGCCGTGTAGTATGGGCTACACGACGTGTGTTCGTCGGAAGACCACATGGCGTGTACTCCAGGAGTACATGGGCACGAGTTGGGTACATAGCCAAGGACACAGCGTGTATACCCCTCCCCGGCCAGACCTGACCAGATACACAGGATACCCCGTGTACTGGTACACGGGCAGGCGACACGGACACGGACAGAGGCCGTGTACGGGCACATGGCCCGCGCACACGGAGCGATCCCTAGGTGCTCGGACACGGCGTGTGATTTTTCAACACGCCGTGTAGTTACTTTCTATCTAACAAACTGAATGACATGGTCCGTTTACACGGGCTGTACCCGGAGTCAAGGAACACGGCGTGTACTTTTTTCTACACGCCGTATAGTTTGGTTTTACACAGCTTGAACAGATGACACAGGCTGTTTACACGGGCAGTACCCGAGTTCAAGGGACATGACGTGTAACCATACTGCACACCATGTAACCTGTCTTAAATGGCTTGAGCCATTTGTCTTCTGTGACTTGGACTAGCTTTCTTAGGGTCCATACCCTTGGTCTTTCTTCTGAAGGTTTCCGATATCATTTCCTATATACAAGAGTATGATCCCTTCAGCAGGAACCCCTGAATAGAGTTGTTGGAATCCCCTCTGTGAGACTTAGAGCTGGATCCTCTATTCATTCCTGGAATCCTAGGTAGAGTTCTTGGTATCGACGTGAACAAATTTACCCGGGCGCCAATCCTCTGCTTAGCAGATTAGCTCAGACTGAGTTGTCGGAATCACCCCATGACTTGGTTGTGATCCTCATCTGAGCATCATGTTCTCAAGGTACTTTTGGAGTGTGTTCTCCTGGAACGAGTACTTCATATATCTCTCTTCAGGCCTAGGAGTGTGTTCTCCCGATTGCATGCTTAGTGGAATCATCGAGCTGGATCCTAGTGGTGGTATTCGCAATAGACGGTCGTGCATGAGTACATCTGGATGTTCTTGTTATATGTTCAGTAGACATATACTGTGTAGAGCTAACTGTACCTTTCTTCTGTGATATTTCCCTTGTTGTATTTCCTTTGTGGTTTCGGGGTGTCCTACTGGGTGTTTTTATACTCACCCCAGCACGGGCTTTGCCCGCACGTGTCATGTCTTATGCAGACGAGTGAGCCTTTGACAGGATTCTAGGCGGACCAGGACCGGACGATACTCAGTGAGATCAGATAGGCCGAGGTGTGTTCCTACAGTTATAGACTGCAGTCCCAAAACCTTTCTTTACTGGTTGGACTTTGTTATAGACTCTCTTTTTAGTGGGCTTGTACTTTTTTCCCAGGGTTTTACTTTCTTGTACTTTAATTTCCTATCGTACTATGTGGTTGGGATTTAGTGTATGCATTCATTTTCATTTTTAGTTGAGTTTTTACTTTTCATATTTGTGGGCTTGGAGATGTGTGTGCGTGTGTACAGGTTTATACGCAATGGCTCCCATGTTAGTAGTATGCATACTCGGTTCTAGTCACCAGCCCCTGACCTATTGGAGGTGGGATTGGGGAGTTGCAGCTCGGGCCCCACTAGGATGGGTCGTGATAGATATGATTTCTAAAAGATCTTGTAAGTTCATCGGAAGGAGTGCTATTCTGTGACAGTCAAAGTGCAATCAAAATTTCTAGAAATCTAGTGTTTCATGAAAGAAAAAAACACATTGAATTGAAATTCCATTTCATCTAGAATATGCTATATGACAAAGTGTTATAGATACAAAAGATAATAGGGAAGAAAAGTCTAACTGATATGTTCACAAAGGTTTTATTCATTTAAATTATGAGGCAAACCTATGCCTCAGTAGGACTTGGGTGAATAAAGCATGTTGGAGAACACCACTCACATGAAGGAAGAGGATGTGTTTTTACTTTGTGTTGAAGTATGACAAGGGAATCCCTTGAAGAAATATTCAAGTGAGATATTGTGGGGAATGTGAAGCTTATTTAGGGAACCAGATTTAACTTACCTGAATAAGGAACTTTGGAAGTTCATCTCAAATTTATAAATGCAGCGACAACAACATCTTAAACATTAAATCATAGTTTCTAGAAGTTAGAGAACATCTAATGGGATGAGTAGGATAATATATGTTTTTTGAATGGGGATAGTGAATAGTCTACTATATATAATAGTTTAGGTGGTGGAAGACACTAAATAATGGTGGAGTCAATGGATGGATGGACATGTTTCTCAAATAGTGGTGTAAGGTATTTGACTAAATGATTACCTCTATAAAATAGATCCAGGACCGGATGATGATATAGATTGAATGAATCGATAAAAGTAATTGTACCTGAGATTAAGTTTTATTGTAAGATATTATGATATAATTATCCCTATCCTTGTATTTATGATATGAGTGATGTGACTTAGTAGTGGTTATTAGGGTGCAATAGACTTCCTAATTTTGATTTTATAAGAAGTGATGAAGTTTCAATGGTTGTTTCCATATCGCATAATCATCAACATGTGAAATTTTCCAAAGAACACAAGTTCTATAATACATGAATCATATATAGGTTCCTATTCCCAATAATTCACCCATGTTATAAAATAGAAATGTATTTTCACTTATTAGACTAACAACCATTCCTTAGGATAACACATGTTCTTTTAGTGTATTTTTCCCCACTCATACAAACCCCCAGAAAACTTCTTAAGAGTTCATCCATCTTGAAACTATTCCAATCCAAAAAAATTTAGTTATTTATTTCTTTTTAGATATACTAATAAAAAAAAGATACACCTTTTTGACATGTTCATTACCAATTATTATTTTAAGTATTTAATTTTCCATGGATGTTACACCCCCTTAAAGCATACCATTCTCTTTGTATAATATGCACCTCAGGTAGAGTACCAAATAATTTTTTTATAGTTATTTATTATAAAAAAATTAATAATGCACTGAATTTAATACATACTTGATATCTATATCGTTATACTAAAAGACCCCAAGTAAACTCCTTGAACATAATGGGATGAAAACTATTATCAAGGGATAAAAAAATTTATTAGGAAACAATTTAACTTCAATGAAAAACTCAACATCTACATATATTGAATATTTTAAATAAAATAATATACAACATTGATAACTTTTAAGAAATTAAAAATTAAAAATACATAATATCAGACCATTCATAGAATCACATGAAAATAATAAAAGAAATTGTCACCAAATTTGACACTTATCCTTCAGGGATAGTCTGACATCTCCATAGGATATACGGTCAAACCTCATCATAACACTCCTATTACTTAGATAATATGATCAATCTATAATTAAAATAGAATTTTTTTCTTTTCCTACATCACAATATATAACATATACATGCACACTGTATTATTCATATAGTGAGTGGGTAAAATAATTATCATTCCCATTTCAAAACTACTTAACAGTGTCCTGATCAGAGCATCACATAACCTCAAGATTTCATCCTCATATTATAAAGGATTTCAACTAGTATTGAGGGTCCAAACCATATATTGTGGTGACTATTCCCTCGATATCATAACCATTGATAATAAATAAAAAAATAAACATTATTATCAACAAATCATTAGAGTACCCATAATCAATAAAACATTTCCATGATATAACAAATGAGTAAATACATAATTTATACAGCCATATATCTTAATAGATCACCCAATAGGTCGATCACATATACAAAAAAAAGAATAAAATACAAAAGAAATATCTACTACCATTCTCAAGCCTCACCTTCATCCCATCTCCTAATCCCATCGAGCTTCTCTAGCCTAATCCATTGCACAACATATGCTCAAAATAAATAATAAACATAAGGTTTTCATGTACACAAAATTTCCTATCTAGGGTGTGAGAAATACATCTTATCAAGTTACCAAAAAGTGCATTTAATACACACCATCATCAAATAAATGATGGAAAATAAACATGCATGTCAGCCCATCATGTACTGACCAGGCCACCATGATGCCCAACAAAAATTGCTTCGGACTATACTGGAAATCAATCATCTCATACCAAAAATACCAACCCATACCCAAATATGAAAGGTAGGGTTCCATACCATATCTAAAACACTACCTTCTTACTTAGGGTAGGGATTATACTGAACCTCAGTTGCTTCATACCAAGTCTCGACCTCTACCCTATAACTCAGGGTAGGGTCCCTCAAGCATATCCTGGACCAACAACCTATCAATCAGGGTAGTCCATGAAAACACCCTATCACTTAGAGAGAGTCCATACTATGGAGTTTTGAATTCATATTATAGTGACTGATGGTTCCAGACGCATCAGAAGTGCCTATTGAGCCTATGGACAACTCAGTTTTTTTCCAGATTCAATAGATCATCCACAACATACATAATGATTAACACCACGATGAATGAAAATTTGTCCAAATAATATTGAAAAATATTATTGTTTAAATTAATAAAGGATCTTTTTCATATTAATTTATAATTAATTTAATAACATGAATAAATACCTCGTTCTAGAGTTCTTTCTTTTATGTAGGTGTTGATCATTAGAAGGATGTTCTATTTTATTTTCATTATTTGGATGAGGACCCATAGTAGATCCCCTATAGTGGTGATCCACACATACTCCTTTGATCTTGGGACATCACTAATGGTACTCCGGGTGCTAGCGCAGTGGTACCAATCATCTTGCATCACTCCCATGATCGAAAAATCTCTCTCTATTTAGAGGAATAAAGGAGGAAGATAGAATATCTAGATCTTAAGAGAAAACCCTAGAGAAATTCTTTGTTGTGAGATAATTATCTGGGGATGAGAATGTCGTACACAACGACTAACCTATCACAATTCTCATAATTTACTATTTATAGACCTAGGGTCACAATTTCATATTAATTAATTATTTAAAGGCCCTTAATAATATGTTAAACACAAAAGGAACTTCATTCCATGTAAAATAATAATAATATTATTTTATTCCATGGCGTGCGTTAACCCGCACAATGATAAATATTATTTACACTCTAGTAAATAAATATTTATCACTAGACCACTAACTGAGTTTGCTCATTCTTTTTAACATTTATTGAATTCCCAAAAAATATTCAATTTAATATTCATACAATTAAATAATTTTTTTTTAAATAATTATTTTATTACCCTGTGAATAATAATATAAAAATATTATAAATTAAATAAATAAATAAATATTATATTCACAACATGGTGAATAAAATATTTAATTTGATATTAACATAATTAAATTAATGATTTATTAATGAACAAATAATTATTTATTACCAAGAAAATAACAAGAGATAAATAAATATTATATATTCACTCAATTAAACAATTAAGTTATGAATAAATATTTATTTAATATTTGCGATCATGTAATAAATTCAAAACAAATATTAATTCTCAATCTGAAGAATAATATTTATTCCAATTGTTAAATATAAATAAAATTTAACTAAGATAAAAGGAAATAGTTTGTGTGCGACCCTCTAGGCCTCTTACTCAGTGGAATTAGGTGGTATTACCTAAGGTCCAAGATTACTATCTAGTAATGGGTCAAGGAACCCATAAAGAAAGATGATATGTCACAATGATAACAACCACATATGAATTCTCATTGTATAATATAATCCTTTTGTCATGATATCTCATCAAGAAGGTTGAATACTCATGTCATCAACCTATATGATTGATATGTATTTCTTTTTCAATCTAAAATAAACTTGATGTTACACTATGAATATGAAATTTAATGTGCCACTTCCATTTCAATCAAAGGTATGATATATCAATATTCATAAATATGGATGGGACATATCCTTCCTTGAGTTATTCATTAATAATATATCATTCGTGATGTACCAAAAATACCCAACTTCACTATAAATAGTCTCTTCATGGTTTACGACACTACATCTAAATGCACGAGTCATGACATGCATTAATAAAAATCATAAAATTAAAGGACCATTACACATGCTTGCAGATAGGACTATTTGATGACACATAAACATGTAGAATTTCTATTGGAAGTTATGTTCTCAAAAATCTACCACATGAGAGATTACCAAGTGAAAACTTCATGAGATGAAGTCTCATCTATTTACAAGTACTCACACATGACAATAAACATACTATGTGTCCCATCATAGAATGTTATCTGACCATAAAAAAATATTTATTAATATTTTTGCAACACTTAAAGGTTATCATCATAGTAGAGAACTACTACAACCTGTTCACGTAGAAGACTAATAAATATATGGTAAGGTATTTGTTGTTGGATCAATATATAGATGTATATGTATATTAGATGGAACAATACAAGAGGGGGGGGGGGGGGGTGAATTGTAGGTTTAAAAACTTTGTGTTTAAACACTTAAGAAATACAATTCACAATAGATACAATTAACCACAATTGTATTGAGTATAAAGGTATGATATGATGTAATACTATAAGAAAAGTAAAGCAATTGTATTCAAAATGAATACAATAATCAGAGTAATACAATAGTGAAGGATTCTACCATAAAGTGTATAGAATCAATCGATATAATATGTAACAGTATGATAGTAATTGAAACAATTACAAATGAATATGAAATGAAGAAAGGAAAAAAAACAATTCCCTTTCTAAAACAAATAGCAGCGAAAATGTAAAAGTATTACAATTATTTTGACCCAAAGAGAAGGGTATCCTTTCACCTAGGATAAGAGGTCTGTCTTACCACCACCTTGGTAAGCCCTCGATACGATGATCGGTATGTCTGTCTTGGTATCCCCACAAGCCCTCGATACGATGATCGGTACGTCTGTCTTGCTATCCCTGCAATCCCTCGATTTTGTAGGTAATCGGTACCTCTGTCTTTCAAACAATTGAAAGCCCTCGATACGAAGATCGATATCACCATCTTCCTATCCTCAACAGACCTCAATTTTTATCACCTAATCAGTCTCACAAAGTAAAACAAAGCACTTATTTAAATACAAAAACTAATAATGAGCCGTTCACATTTTGTAATTTCAAGGTTTTCACACGAAGTAAGAGAGAAGTCACAATGTCTCTCTCTAGAACATGATAGAAGCATAGAATTATCAAAGTCTCTTAGTTGTTCTTCTCAGCTTCAAATGACCTCCTATTTATAGGCCTCAGGTTCCAACAGTCACATTTCCTCCAACGGTCATATTTCTTCGGAAAACTCGGAGGGACTTGGACACCTGGCATTATAATGGTCATATTGAAACAGAAAACATGACATCGTTTTGATTAGTTTATAACTAACTCCATGACATCATTTTGGTTAATTAAAAATATATATGAAGATGATAAACATGAGTACGATTGACATGTGTTGATAAAGGATAAAAACAAGCATGTGATAAAAGTAAAATATGAATACTATAAGTATTACTTAGTATATTGTATTGATATGATACAAAGTGAGTATGATTCACAAAAGTCAGTAAGATTGACAGAGTCAATACGATTGACAGAGTCAGTACGATTGAAAGAGTCAGTACGATTGACAGAGTTGGTACGATTGACAGAGTCAATACGATTGACAGAGTCAGTACGATTGACAGAGTCCGTACGATTGACAGAGTCAGTACGATTGACAGAGTCAGTATGATTGAAAAAGTCATTACGATAGGCATAGTCATTACGATAGGAATATATGAATACATTTGTGACTTCCAAAACAAGACATAAAAGTCAAAAGAGAACTTTTGACTCAACAATCTCACCCTTTTTGGAAAGCACAAAACATGAAGTAAAAACAAAAAGAAATACTTATCTCCCCCTGAGTTATTGAAAACTCCTCTGAATATGAAATTGACTACAACTAACTCCCCCTCAGGTATATACTTTCCTAAGGATTGTATTCATAAATTTTCCTTGATTTAGAAGTATTTTATTAAAACATTGTACCTTTATAAAACATTCTCCCCTTTATAAAACATTCTCCCCCTTTGTGATTTACAAAAATAATGGGATAATATTGAGTTTCCTGAAAGAGTTAGATAAAAGAAATGCAAGGAAATGGGAAAGGTAACATAAATCTCATTGAGATAACAAAAGTCTATAGGATTCTATAAATGAACAAAGAAATATACACCAACACTCATTTGTTTTCTCTTTCCTTTTATTTATTGATTATCTCATGAAGAACATCTTTAATATTTTTGATTTCTTTCTTGTCTTCAGAGATAGAATCACCCTGATATTTGAGAATCTCTTGTTGATTGGAAAAAAATATGATCCTGATTCTTGATAGTCTCTTATTGGACTCTGATTACTTCTTCAAGAGTGTCAATTCTATCTTAAAAATTCTTATTGTCTTTAGATAGTACATAATTTTGCTTCTTCAACATAACTATTTCATCTTAGAAATATGAAACCTTCAAAAATTATATCTGAAAAGCATTCATTCTCTCTTGCAGTTCTTTTACTGAAGGAATATCGGCTCTATGAGTTGTTGACATCTGATTCATCCTTTCAATGGTTTCTTTTTCAAGCTTATTGAAAGTAATAAAAAGATCATTTGAAAGCCTCCTTAAGTATTTAATTGACATTTCATGATCATTCACTGATCTTTCTATTTTGTATGACCACTTAGTCATTCTATTGCAAGCCTTCTTATGGGCAGCCAAAATTTCAGATAGTACTTTTAAATCAGCTTCAATTGACAATACTCTCTTTCTCAGTTCTCTTACAGAACAAAAAATATTCCTTTTATTTTCAGGGATGAAATCAATTTTGCCTTCAATTCTAGGAAAGTAAGGAATGGTCTTCTCAATCCTTCTCAAAACATGAACAATGTAATCACTCTTCTTGAGATAAATTGTGTGTTCTGAATTAGTATCCTCATCATACGAATCTAGTTCATTTGATTGGCTTGAGTCTTCAACTAGATGTTTTACTTTTCCTTTTTCTTTATCCTTTATTTCTTCTTCCACTTTGTCACTGATAACGATTACATTTTCGGTATGAGAAGATTGAGCACCTTGCTTTACTTGGGAAGGAATTCTATCTGGAGTTTCAAGAGATTCAGCTGGTGCTTGATCAGCATGAGGAACCTATTTAATACCTTCACTTTTCTTTTGAAACAATTATTCTCTACTCTTTTTTAAACTCTGAAGAAATTCCAAAATAAATTCTTCTTCCTCTTCTTCAACTTCCTCAACTTCCTGTACTTTTTTCAGAATTTGTTTTCCTTTCTCTTTCTTAGGAAGACTCTGTACGATAGGTTCTTGATGCACTTCTTTTGTTAGTTGAGAACTAGCCTCCTCAACCATTTTCATGATTTTAGAAACATCAAAGTCTTGAGATTTCCTTTTCAAAAGAGTCTTATTTTTCTTTTCAGTCTGAAGAGTATCCTCTACCCTTATCCTCTCAGCAAAAGCTTCAGTTGGATCAAGACCGAACATAGGATCACCTTGTTTTCTTTATTCTCTATATTTTCCCCACTTGGCCACAACATCCTTGCTGTATTTAGGTTTATTATTTGGCTTAGAACTAGTTTGTGGATCTGAATTTTGAGGAACAACAATAGTTGGATTATCTTCGATTGACAAAGGTGCTAATTATTTTGTTGACTTTCTTCATTTAATATTAATTTGTAATTGTTTCAATTACAATCATACCGTTACATATTATATCAATTGATTCTATATGCTTTATGGTAGAATACTTCACTATTGTATTACTCTGATTATTGTATTCATTTTGAATACAATTGCTTTACACTTCTTATAGTATTACATCATATCATACCTTTATACTCAATACAATTGTGGTTAATTGTATCTATTGTGAATTGTATTTCTTAAGTGTTTAAACACAAAGTTTTTAAACCTACAATTCACCCCCCTCTTGTATTATTACATCTAATATACATATACATCTATATATCGATCTAACATTTGTTAATATTCAAATCCATGAATATACAAGAAATATAAAGTATAAAGTAGTTGGTTCAATGGAACCAACTCCAAAAGACTCCCACTTTCACTAGAGAAACTACTAACAACTAGTTAGTTCTCACACATTAAACATTCTTCTACTGAGTATGGATATAGCTGCCAGGCCTACCACTTTTCTATGACTAGGTTTGGTAAAGCTACATGTCTGTGTAGTGAATCTACTTACATAAAAATCACTACCTTGAGAAAATCCCACAAGTTATGATATTACTGAGTATCCACCTCTTATTACCATGTCAAAAACCTAATATCTTGATTAATTCCATAGTCCAATATTATCATAATAATGGAAAAACTCTTTCTTTTGGCATAACCCAAAATAGGAATAAGACACTACTAAACCGCTTCTTAACTTTCATCAAAAGCCGTAAGGTACTCAGACATTGTAGATATGGAAACAAATGGTTGTAATAAGTGTGTCTTGTAAATTACCTTTGCCTTACTACAATATTAGATCAAATTAAACTAAATGAGGACGAGTGTTCAATTACCCTGAACACTATTAACCCACTTCTGCAAACACTAATAACTTATGAAATTTAACTTTTTCAAGTACTATCAGATAGTCCCAATTTCAAGACAGTGTAGTTATGTTGGATCTATTTGATATTCACATAATATACATCATGCATCAGTAATATCAAATGTTAGAATATATCATGGAATATGAGATAAATTATTAGAACTTAAGCTTGGGAAATTCTTTTAATCTCAATAATATCTTCTCATGCCCATGAATTTTCTAATGGAAATATTATATGCCAAAAAAATTAATTCTTGAATTTTCTCAAGCTATATTTTTCAAAACTTTGGTAATATATATATTGTGACTAGATTAAATAAACCCATGGATCTTTTTTTGTAGATATTGTTCCTTAAAATATAGTTGTTACTTTAATTCATTCTTGGAGAAATTAATTCCTTATTCTTAACAAAATAGTAAGACATAACATTTATTTTTCCATATGTTATCAACATATCTATATTGAAAACTAATAACACTCCCACTAACCTATTACTGAAAATTAAATTTTTTATTATGCAAACACTTTTGAGGAAAAAGTGAGAAACCATACATGATGCCACAACTTAAAACAACCAAACCAATATGGAACAAAATTTTAAGGACAAACAACATCAAGCCTACAAAGAGGATCTCCTACCCAGCATAAAAACAATAAGACCAGCTTCCTTCTTCTAATCGCTATCGGATAGCTGTCCTGTACATGAATGCATGGGCCTGGTACCGATGGAAAATCCATACCCTCTCAAACATCCAATTCTAGAGTGAAGATTATAAGAAACCCTCAGCTCTAAACCCCATCTGGAGAAACTCCTTGCGAGCCAGATGCAGAAACCCTCAAACCTCAAACCATATGGCCGCAGGATTCACAATACCAAAAGTTCATTCCAAAAATTCAACCAATTCAACCCATTCAACCCATTAAATCCATTCAACCCATTCAACCCATTCAACCAAAAGCTTCACCATTTATACGAATTCAACACAAATGGTAAAAAACACCAAAATCAGACCTGAGAGGAAAGACGCTAGATGCTGAAATCCAGAACAAAAGACCCTCCACCTCCGACGCCACACCAGTGCTAGCGTCAGGCCATGCCTGAGTGGAAACTAGCCAAGGCGAAGCCTGCGTCGCTGACGACAGACGCTCGCCTGAGGAACCAGAGCCTCGCTGAGCCTTCTTCAAGCCGACGAAGCCTTCGCTGCCAACGCCGAGCCAAGATCCATCACCGAGATGCTCTCCTGATGAAGTCAGAGCCATGCCAGAGCCAAAACCGAGATGATGCACCAAAAAACGAAGTCGATACCTCGCCTTAGCCAATGCCGAGCCGACACGCCAGGGCAAATGAAAACGGAAGCCTTGCCGGTTCACCGAAGCCACACCGCTGAATATTCTCTGATCACTACACATGATTAATCCATAAAAAAATTTATGTAATACACATATCTTATTATAATTTATTGATTTCAATGAACCTTTCTAGTTATGCCTCATATATATATATACCATAGGATCTCCTTTTGGTATATTTATATAGATATCTTCCATAAGGTTTCCTCAAAATGAGGTGGCCTTGATAATCAATATCCCAATATGATGATCATAAAAGTGTGCTTTAACAAATAAAATTCAAATTTTTTTTAGTCATGATGATTGGTGTATATGTTTTCTTATATAATAAACCTTTAAATAATTAATCATGATTTAGTAATACCATATTATACCATCCATGTCCATTTTATCTTCAATACTCCCCAATAATATCAAGTCTTAGAAAAATGAGAAAAACTGAGTCCTCGAATCATGATACATGAAATCCATTACTTAAATTCATACATATTTTTCAACTATAAGATGTTTCCATTTAATTATTATTTGTAGGAATAATATATGTATCACACACCATAGTGAACATGAACTACCTTTTTGGTTATGATGTCATACACATTATGTGTCTCTAGAAATACTCCTCCAATTGAACTTAGTAGAGCCCAATATTATTACGCCAACTCATGTGCATCTAGAGCCTTAACCCATATAAGTTAAATTTTATCCCACTATACTTTAAGAGATAGGTTTAATTTATGGAAACATAGTTGGTATTGAATAAATGTTAACATTTTTAGTTTCGATAGCGTTATTAACTAAGATACACTAAGTTTTTTGATGTTCGTTTGTAGCAAAAACATGCCTTTAAAAAATGATTTTCAACAAACACTTGAGGTTGTTTCCTAATATATTCTTATCATATCACAATTAATATGATATCCATTAGTCAATATAGTTGATATATGGTTAGTTATTACACTTATATTTTACAAGCATGGATTATAAGAAATTATGGAATATTTTCAATATATATGACTCATCATTGATATTCCATTTACTACCATAATGATATTGATGTATATAAGGAAATATGAGTTTAGGAATTCCTTTACTCTACATGTATGATAAATGATTACTTGGATAATATGTTATCTAATAATCAATCTTATAGGATACTCTATCTTTACCAAGTTCACTTTTTTACTCCATTGATAATTTCTATGTTTTTAAATAAATCTCATGAAGTATATGAATTTTCCTCTGTCTTTATAATAGTTCACATGGTCTTGTTGAACTAAATATAAAATATTTGTGGTGAAACATTATTTATAAAGGTTTATTTATCTAAAACATGATTTTTTCATTAGTATACTTAATATCTTAGTTTAATAGATACTAAAACACTCTTCTTGGTATAAACAAGCCAACTAATTTTAGTTTTATTTAAAAAAAATCTTTCCATAATCATGTAAGGGTATTATATTTTATATTAATCATTCATTGTAATGAATATCTATGATAAAAGGGTTACTGAACCCGTATTTTATTATAAATTAACATAAAAATATTTATTCCAAATGTGAAATAATGCCTTGTTGTGTTTATCTTGACACTAAGATAAATGGTTCAGTAACATTCATTATAAACTTGAATCAATAAATTTTTAAAATTTAGAAGTTGTTTCTTCTCACTACTAATATAGGGTACTTATTATAATATTTATGAAAATTCCTAATTCTTTAATGAAAATATATGTAAAACATATTGTATTTTAATTCCTAATAAGTCCAATGGAAATATTATATTCCATGTTGAATATTCTAGAAGTTTATAACTACTTATACATTAATTTATTACAATTATTCCAATAATTATTTCCTTCCACATGAGAAGTAAATAGCCTCCCATTCATTCAAATCCCACTGAATCCTTTATCTATTTGAAAAATGTTATAATGAATCCATTGGTTTTAAAATTCCATGGTATTTACAACAACTTCCTTTTATTTTTTTTAAATAATAACTGAGGGAATAAGTTTCAACTAAACCTTATTTTTTTGGGTTAAGTATAGCCAAAAGGATTTATGAGTAGTTTCTATATACTGTTCTTCTAATCTAGGAAGAATAAGGAGAATATTAGTATTAAGGATGATAATATGATATTAATAGATAATATCTTTCCCAAATATAAGCTTAACTTTAAACAATGTACTTTAATACATGGAGACATGATTACCAGATAAGAACCCATTCACTGTTTACACTAAAATAGTTTAGGGAGAATCCCATTTATCTTTAAGCCATACTTTAGTATTATAAATATATAGAAGATAAGATATAATAGAGGAATAACCATCTATATATCTTCTACAGGTATCATTTTGACATTCTCTTGTTGGGAAGATGATTGGGTTTAGAAATTCCCCATACATAGTAAAACTTATCTGATATTATAGAAGTGTAAAACATCTATTCAAATCCAAGAAATATATTCCAATTAAGATATTACCTGAGTTAAGAAATGGTCATCATGTTTTCATGATTTTTCTTTCCATTTTTTATAAAAATTAAACGATATGATTAGTATTTTACTTGATTAAAAAATAAGTGAGATGAAATAATTTTGATTATCATATTATGTATTCCACTATTTTACAAAGTCTCAATATCCCTATTCATTGAACTTGAAATATATCATCACTCAATCCATTTTATTGGAAAAGATCCACATTTCCCTTCATATAATCCAGAAAAGGCCATGAAAATTGTTTGATAGTTTTTAAGTAGGTGTTCTTGCTAACTGTAGTCTTTTAGCTCATTATTCCATTGAGTGGGATTCATAATTATGAAATCATAACTAATATTTTCTCAACACTTACCTCCAAATTTTTATATAATAGAATATGGACATGAAATTCAATACAGGTATAGTTAAGTTGATCCACCATATTTGTTTATATTTCTTGATAATTAAAAGTTCCCCTGAAAAGGACCTAAACCTACACTTTAGCTATGAGTCCATCTCAAATAATATAATGGAAGGAATAATGACTTAATAATAACTTGAAAGATTATATTCATTATGCAATTTTTTTTAATTTTATCTCTTACTTGTCTTGTTAATATTAAATTGAGTTTACTTAAATGATTAACCATGTACTGATAAAATAGTTACATATAGCATTTTTATTTTAATTCCATATTTTAAGATTAATATATTTCTTTATGTGATCATGGAATTTCATTCATAAAATAAATTATGCATTAAATAGAAATAAAATAAACACAATCATGGTATGATCATGAGTTTTAACTAGTGGGTTGTTTATTGAGCAGACAATAAACAAACCATTGAACCTAGGGAAAAAACCCTTTGACCCAGACTAGGTTTGAGTTTGTAGCATTCTACATCTGTCCTATGTATCTCCTTAGTTTGGTTTCTCCCCATATCTACCACGAACCAACTCTATGCACTTGGGAGCTCCATCCTTACAATACATTTACTACACTCATTGGTGAAGGTAACCAAAAAGGGGGTTTACATAAAAGAAACCATGTGCATGTAATCTTATATATAATAAGGAGGGATGGATGAATCTCAAACCATTAATTTAATTTAATAAAATAATTTAAAAAATCCATGAAATAATTAATTTAAAAGAAACCATATACATACAAAGGATGGTTTAAGATGATGATCATCCACTCATATAAAAAATACGTATTTAAAATAACCACAAAACCTTTATTTTGATTAATTTTATTATAATAATAAAATATGCATGAATTAATGTGATTAAGTATCTAATTAATCAATTAATTCATTTTATTTTAATATCTATTCAATCTGTCATGGATAAAGTCATCCACTGTGATTTTAATTTTTTAAAAATATTTTTATTTAAAATTTAATTTAAGAACACAACTTATACTTGGAGGAAACATAGAATATAACCTTTTGAACTACTTGACATGGTCCTTGTTGTATATAGTTCACTCACAAAATATATCACATACATGAAATGTGATGTAATTTCATGATGTGTATTGTTAATAAATGACACTTGAGACACATGAAATTTATGTTGTGTGTACCAATTTAATTCACATAGAGTGTATATTATATAATAACCACACATGAATTGTAGTTAAAAATTTTATATAGAAATTAATTAAGTACTTAATGTCATATAAAACCAACACATGTCATGTATGAATCAATAAATGACACACTAAACACATAATGGTGAGGTTTATAGAGCAATAAACTAATTTTTAATATTTACATGTAAATTAATTTACACAATGTACAACCTGTATTGGCATGTATTCCGTGTAAACATGTATGAATTAATTATGCCTTATGTATTTAATTACATTACATATGAATTAATTATGTGGCATGAAAATTAATTTTATCACATGTATATTAATTACACTATGTGTATATTAATCAAACGACATTTGTATTAATTACCCTGCATGTGAATTAATTACACTCCATGTGAATTAATTACAAGAAATGTGAATTAATTACATGACATGTGGATTAATTACAATTCATATTAATTAATTACACCACATGTGATTTAATTACATGAAATTTGAATTAATTACACTGCATGAAAATTAATTACATCACACACATATTAATTGCACCACATATGTTATTAAATTCACTGCACATAAATTAATTATATCATGTGTGATTTAATTAATTGCTTCACATATTTTAACCACATTACCACTATATCATGTAGTTTTTCATGACATGTTGGTGAGTAACTATGAAAAACCATATTTTCATAAACTTTATTTCATGGTCTATTACATAAAGATACACATAACACAATCCCAAAAGATTGAGAGGCCTAGTGTATTTGGGTAATTAGATACATATCACAATAACTTGAAACATGGATATAATGAAATTTATTAAAACACAATAAAATGTTCTTATAATTTCATTGATCTTCTAAAATTTCATAGGATAACCTGGGTATGTACATAAGAAAGGGGTGAGCTATAAAGAATAATAAAGGAATAATCAAAGCATAAAATGATGAAAGTAAAAAATCTGAGTCAAGAGTCATATCAAGGTGACATAAATGGTTGTGAATCATAAACATGAATGTCAAAGCATGATATAAAATGATAAAATCAAGGCAACATAAGAATGTGGAAACAACATAAAACATGGAATCATAAGAATAAGTTGAGGCTAACCACCGAGATATCATAACATAATGTTTTTAGGCTAATAGATCATGTACCATACATGGTATAACATGAGATAAAAAAATTACCCAATGCATAAGAGGACTATATAATTTTGGACCCACCCATCACATTTATATCATGTATATGAATTTATGTGCCATATAGATCATACAACATAAGAACATCTGTAATCACCATTAATACCATGATAATTGAGTGTGGGTTAAATACATGGAAGTCCCAAATTAATGAAGGATATGTGAATCTAGGTGAATACCCTTGAGTGAAAATGAGCATGGTTATTCAAAACAAAAAATATTTTCATGGAAAATCATGGGATAATTTTGGAAGCATAATGGGCATACATAGAGGTTCATGGAAGGGTTAATGAGAGTGAAATATGGAATCTCATTATATGGGTATCATAAATATAATAAATAAATGTATAGAAACATATTCCAACATGAAAAACTGGAAACAAAAAGTCTCAATATAAAGTACTTGATTAAAGAGGAGGAGAAAGAGAATCCCTTACCTTGAGAGGGTGCTTCTAAAAGCTTAGAATGAGCTTATTAAGAGATTAAGAACACACAGGGAGGGATTTATAGATACATATAGAGAGTAAATTAGTGCTAAATGGGTTTTGGGTAAATAGGAATGGGAGGTTGGGTGGGTATTTATTTCAAAATATACGGGAATTCGTTATTAATTTCTAAACATAGGTTTTGGACTCTATGTGGTAAAATAATCAAAACTATAAACTTTCCCATGGGTTTACTAAGTTTTATACCAAAGTGGTGTGGTTTTTAATATCTTATTAGTCTAATAACCAAACTCATTAAAATAATACCATTGATGATGTGGAAGTGTGTCATGTTCATTTAGAATTGTTTTTAAAACCTTTAAATATAATATAGGTTTTGAAGGATTCATTATAGGTTTGTAAAATTTATCAAATAAATTAAAAGATACAATATATTAAAATATGGATATGTGCATGGTTAGATGCACGGTTTGTCCAAATCGTGTGGCCACCCAGGAGAAACTGTGAAAAGTAGAATAGAGGGGTTTAACATGGTTGGCACAAAATTTGTCTAATCATGTGAGCTAACCATGAAAGGGGTGTTAGGAGGTAGTGGCTAACACATGATTAACACACAATTTTCCTAACTGTGCACCCTAACCACACGATGTTAAAAACAAGATCTAGATTTTTTAGATGTAATTCCTATTTCCCATTAATATATCCGTTTACCCCTAACTCGAACCTAACACAATTTTCACTCCCTCCCAAGGCTGTGTAGACCCTTCCTCTTGATCTAGGAGTGATCTATTGGTGAATATTTGTGCGTTAGAAGCCCATATTTCTTGGTAAGTGCCTGTTCTTGGTTGTTTTCCTTAATTTTCATCTTTTTCCCTCTCTTGGAATCATTGATATGATCCATTGCGGATATATACATGTTGTTTGATGCTAATAATGATGAGATATGATTTTTTTTATAAATAGAACAAGATATAAGGAAGTTTTTTGAAGTTTCAATCCATTTTATTGAAGAAATTATGCAGTTCTTTATTTTTTCCTAAGGTTGCGAGGTAGGCAGATTCACTCTTCACTCCTCTTGATTAGAACTTTAAGGATAAATTTCAATTTTATTTAATTATTTTATTTTAATTGTGAAATTAATGTTCAAGGAATTATGGAAATCCACTTTAGCGATGGTTTGTGAAATTGTGGAATTTGGTTGTTTTATGGAAAGTGAATTTGGTTTCATATTTTTAAAATGATGATTTTAAAATCGTGGTTTGGTTTTTGATGCATGTAATTTTTTTTGGAAAATTTTGTAAATAAAATGCTGGGTACAATTGGTGTGGCATGGTATTTGGTATAAATGGTTGGCATGTGTTCATTTTCATTTACATGACCCCAGATAAGGGGTGTGTACTATTGGGGTACAATGATGTGACCTTGTGAATACTTGGTAGATCGATAAGAGACCACTCATGAGTATGGAATTTTAACCTAGGCATGCATGTGTGGATGTGTGGAATAGAATGGGTTATGCCAAAATTGAAATTGAGAACTAGTTTTAAAGGTTTGCTCGGTTGCTTTCCATAGAAAAATATTTTTCCTAGAAATGGTTTTAAGATTTGATATAAATTACTTTAAATTACTTTAAAATATTTTATTTAAATATTCTAACATGTTCTATCGTAGTGGTGTGAGTTGAGAAGTCATTGAGGGAAATCCTACTAAGTTTTATACTCATTCCCTGCTTGGGCACTTTAGCACATTTGTAAATATTGTATATCGAGACACAGGTAAAGGCAAGGTATCTTATTTATTTAGGGATGTGTCTTGATACCATGGGATAACTTGTGTATTTGGATCTTAGAGAAGTTTGGGAGCTATTGAGTTGATGTCTTGGGTGTCTTTGGGATTTTTTGGTCCTGTATTCCACTTTGCACTTTGATATTGGTCTTGGTTTCCATCACGTACTCAGGTATAGTTTGTTGTTGGTTTGGTTACTTTTGAACTGTGTTATATTATTTTCATTCATCATATAGTGGTTTGTTTGGTTATGGTTATTTGGTTTGGTTATTTATTATTAAAAAGGAAAAACCATCCCCCAACTATTTATGAATCCCTTGACATTTATTTCTAGCCTTTGGTGTCTTGGGGATGTCACCTAAGGCATAATAACACCTCCTCCTCTCCCAATATAATGAGGAGGGGCAGGATGTTACAAATGATATCAGTCTTGGCTGGTCCATCTTTCATTTGGGACAAATGGTATTAGTTTTTTAGTCCTAGAGTTAAAAATCACTCTAGTTTAGTCCATGAGTTGGATTTTTAGTAAGGAGTAGGATCTTCAGAACTTGGAATGTAGAGCATAAAAAGGCACAACTAACCTATTTATATCAAACTTAAAGTTACCAGAGAGTTTGTGTAAATGAGTTTTTTGATACACTTCTAGGAGTTATAACCTCATCATCATGGGTTTAGTTGATGAGAAGATAATGACATGCATTTATAGTAATGAATTTCCATTAGGAGTGAATAATTCATTTGGCTAATGATTTATGATTTTATAAAAAATGGTTGATTTTTAAAAATGGTTGATTTTTTTTTCAAATGTGAGATTTTTAAAATAAATGGTAATGGTATAACTACTGGAAATATGACTTATACCAACGGTTTTGGCCAAACTGTTGGTATAGTTTATTAATTTGGACCTATACCAACGGTTTGGCCAAAACCGTTGGTATATGTCACTTATATGGACCTATACCAATGGTTTTGGATAAACCATTGGTATAGGTCCATTATAGAGACCCTATACCAACAGTTTGGCCCAAACCATTGGTAAAGGTCCAAAAATTAAAGGACCTTTACCAACGGTTCTCAAAACTGTTGGTATAGGTCTATACCAACAGTTTTGAGAACCGTTGGTATAGGTTCTTTTATTTTTTATCGAATCTTCTTACCCAAAACATTGTATAAATCAAAATTTAAAATAATTATGATAATACATATATATATTTATGAAATTATGTTCACAAAAGTCATGTTAGGTTAGTGGTTAGGTCATTCAATTATAAACTAGAGGTCCTAGGATCAAATCCCACCGAATGTTTTTTTTTGAAATACATATACCAATGGTTTTATTGAACCGTTGGTATATATTTTATTATTACTTATACCAACAGTTTTCAAAACTGTTGGTATAGGTCTATACCAATGATTTTTCCAAAACTATTGGTATAGAGCTATCCTCACGGCTTACTTGGACACGGTCCTCCAAACCGTTGGTATAGGCTATACCAACGGTTTGGAGGCCTATACCAATAGTTCCAAACCGTTGGTATAGGTTATTTTTCCAGTAGTGTATTTTAAAAATGGTTTGATTTTCAAAAGTATGGTGGAATTTTAAAAAATGTTTTAAAATATGAAAAGTGTTAAATTTTGGAAAGCATTATTGTGATATGTGTGATATGGTGAATTTGAAATCACTAAAACTTCAGTTTCTAGAGAGTGAGACTAAATATCATTTTCTTTTAGTTATAGAAAATGGAACTGATTAGGCGTAGAAGAAACTAAATAGAAGAGGCTATTGAGAATGTGGTTTCACCTGAGCCAAAGGTGAACCAATAGTTGTTTTAGAGTATTGTCTAATCTTTTCAAGATGTGGACAAATGGAACTAAAGGAATGAACCAAGGAAAGTGGATAATCCCATTTAGTTCCAAAATAAGAATCCACCCATCTTTTAGGGTTATTTTGAACCAGAAAAAGCAAAGGTGTGGCTGAATAGGATGAATCAAGTCTTCAATTTCTTAACCAGACTAGTAGAACTGAAATTCAAGTTGGCAACATACATGTTAGAGGATTTAGCATGTTAGTGGTGAGATTTAGAGGTTCCAGATAAATTAGACCAAGGAATTTCATGATAGTATTTTAAATATTTTTTCAACAAACAATTCCATCCTCACATGCTCAAAATTTCTAGAATGAAAAACTTTTTTATCTTGAAACATGAGAATCTATCAGGGATAGTTTATGCGGATAATTTCATGAATTTAGTCCAATTTGTATTGAAAGTTTATGAAAGAGATTCCTTGAAGGCACTCATTTTTGAATCAGTTTTAAGACCACGAATTATCTGAAATATTTACATGATTTGTATAACAGATTATATATAGATGGTTAATAGAGAGACGATGACAGAAAGAGAAATATTAGAAACTATGTGTGGAGAAATCATGTTGAAACCTATGGGAAATGGTGGGAACTCTAATGTTGTGAATAAGAGGAAGAGGGACACCTATTTACAAGGTAGTGTAATGACTCATAATCAGATGGTTATATTGGTAAATATTCCTCCTAAACCAAATAGAATTACTAGATATTTTCAATGTGGTTCATCTGACCAAATAAATCTAGATTTTACGACACAACCTAGATCATGCCATAATTGAAACTAGATCGGACATCTTCAGTGCTATTGTCATAGTGCTCTAAGTTTGGGTGCTAGGGACACATCTTAGGTTTCGCAGACATCATATGCTTTGACGGGACAAGTGCAATAGATTATCTCTTGTCAGTAGAACCGATAAAGCCATGGTGATTCTAGGAACACCCTAACTCCTAACTAGTGAAATATTAATAAGGTAATAAATATCAAAGTGCAATGAGTAAGAAATTGTACGGATCTGAGAAAGTGATCACAAATGATCAATCTGAACCATCAATAGTGAGAGGTATGATTATTTTGAATTATACCCTTATGAAATCTTTATTTAACATGTGTGCATCTCATTCGTTCATTGCTTCTTATGTTGTTAATATTTTAGGTTTTCTTATTAAGATGATGCCTTCTTCTTCGAAACTTCAAAATCTTCTTGGTCAAAGAAAATTTTGGCCTTTATGTGAAAATCATGATCTATAACTGTTGATGGGGATGAATTGATATGGTGTTTCTCTATGCTTGATATGGATGTATATGACATAATTCTGTATATGGATTAGGTGACAATGTTTGAAGTTCACATCGACTATTATACCAGAAGGGTTAGTTTTACAACTAATGATGGCATAGATAATATCTTTAGAGGATATTTGAATGTAAAGGTAGGTGCAATAGGTTTGTTGGAACCAATTTTTGTAACTATCTTGTACCCGTTGGTAGCTTTGACCTTGGCATCTGTGGATGAGATCGAGAATAATGGTTTTCCATAAATTATTGATCAGTTTCTGGATGTTTTTCTTGATAATTTCTCAGGGTTTCCACCCAAAAGAGAATTAGAGTTTACAATTGATCTCTTACCAGGGAATAGTCCTATCTCACGTCTATATCATCAGATGGAACCAATAGAATTCAGGGAATTGGAATTCCAGTTAGAAACCAAAGGGTTTATTCATCCTAGTACGTCTCTGTGGACAACACCAATCTTTTTTTTGTGAAAAGGTAGATGAAACTCTTAGGATTTGTGTGTATTATTTCAATCTTAACTAATTTACAATAAAAAATCAGTATCCACTTCCACACATTGATTATTTTTGTATCAATTAAGGGGATCACATTGGTTCTCTAAAATTGACTTGTGTTATTGATATCACCAACTATGGGTTCAGAAGGAGGATATTACAAAGACAACTTTTAGGATTAGATATAGCCATTATGAGTATATAGTTATGCCTTTTAGTCTTAAAAATTCACTAAACATATTTATAAAATTGATGAATTAGACATTTTAGAGGCATCTACATTATTTTGTTGTGGTGTTTGTGGATGACATATTGGTGTATTCTAGGAAAAAGGTGGATCATGAGTAACACTTGGCGATAGTGTTGGGTATCTTGTGGGATCATCATATGTATGCAAAATTTTTAAAGTGTGATTTTTAGATACTAGAGGTATGTTTTCTTGTCCATGTTATCTCTAAAAAATGTGTTTCCATAGATATATAATATATAATGGTTTTTATTTCTTGGAAACCCCCAAATAATGCCTTTGAGATAAGTAGTTTCCTTGGTCTGGCTAGTTATACCAATGTGTTGTTCATGGATTTTTATAACTGGATTCACCAATGATAGCTTTGAAAAGGAAAAGTGTTCCATTTCAATGTAATGAGGAATTTCATATGTCTTTTCAAGGTCTTAAAGTTTGAATGACATCAACACCAATCTTGATATTTCTGAAATCAGGATAGGGGTATGTGGTGTATTTGGATGCTTTAGGATCTGGGTTGGGATGCATTCTCATGAAGGGAGATCATGTTGTTTCTTATGGCTCATAATAGTTATGGTTTCATGAGAATAAATACCCAACACATGATTTAGAATTAGCTGTTTTAGTCCAAGCTTTGAAGACTTGGTGTCATTACCTCTTTGGTGAAAAATTGACGGTGTTTACAGATCATAAGAGTTTGAAGCACATTTTCTCACAAAGATATTTTAATTTGAGATAAATAATATGGATAAAGTATCTCTAAATGTTCGAATTTTAATTGATGTATACATCGGGTAATGGAAATTTCGTGGAAGATGCATTAAGTCGGAAATTGTATAGTCATGTAACGTCCTGACCCAGAATCCACTTAAACTGTGCCCTAATCCGATGGGTCACATGGCCTGAATCACACCTCTTCGTATGCTGGAGGCTTCCAACTAGCAGTTGGTGTGAAAATGTGGTAAAGTGGGGAGACTATACCCTCATATCAAAGTGTCACAATTTATATAACATTAAACAGACAACAATGAAAGCATATATAAACAAACACTAAAATCACACTAGACCATTAACCCATCACAGTGCAAAGCAGAATATAATAGATATAGTAAACAAGTGTGGAAGCACAACTAACTTAGAAACTATATTATAATATAAAAATCCATAATACAGTGTCATATACATGATTTCATGGCATACTGATATACAAAAAGGGGGAAATAGGGGATAGACATATGCCACATGCTATCAAAAAAATACAAGAAGTTAAAAAGACTACTCCACTAGAATCTCGAGCATATACTCAGTACTCTATTCCAATACTCCATACTATAATTAATTCATATCAAATATCTATATTAGGGTGCTTTCCCTTATCCTTACCTATAAAAAATTAATCTACTTGGGTACTAAAGATGACTCGAGTAGGGTGTGAGATAAAATACCAGTAGGCCACTACCAGTAGTGTCAAGATGTAATCCAAGTAGTGTACATTTCTAAATAGTGTGAAGGTATACAGAATATTAAACAATGCTAAATAAATAATCAATAGCATAATCAGGTTCCTATAGGACACCTAGAGGCTCTACCTACTTTAGCTCAGGCCGGAATGATGGTATGATCAGTAACTATATATATAGTAATAATATATATATATAGTATAGGTATATATTGTATCCACATATATTCACTTAGTACGTGAGGATGTAAAAATCCATATACCTGGATACTAGGTGCTAGCTGGATCGAGGCATAACTTAGTCATCCATAACCAGTCTAAATGGGCCTAAAATCTCAAGAAATGGTACAATACATACATCTCTCAATGAATGATATATGTCATGCTCATCACTTGAGATGGTGGGTGGGTCGTCATTTCAACACCTAAAATAAGGGAAGTGGTGCATCATTCCCACTGTCCAAATAGTGTAAATTGTGTTAGACATCATGATCAACACCCGATGTAAGGGCGAGTGAAATTTCATGCCCAAAAATTCCCTTAACCATTATTCCATGGCCTATATCAATGGTGTATTGATAATTATAATAATATCCATGAGGAATAACCTCTCATGCATTATATTCATCAAGCCCAAACATAACCAAGGGAATTAAAATTAATATAACCCATATGAACAAGCATGGTTCAATTAGTGTGGCCTTCACACCCATTAAAATTTAATAAATTAGTTCATTTAATTCACTAATAAATCCAACCCATCATGTAGCAAGCCATCCACTTAATACAATCCATTTAATTAACCAAAACATGGAAATTAAATTTCATGGTTCAATGAAGCACTTAGAAGGTTCCATTTTCAATTAGGAAACTACCTAAAATAGAAATTAAATTTATAAGTTAATCCAAGAACTTAGTATATGCTTTGGTTCAATAAAAATTTACATAAAATAGGGAAATTTCAATTACAACTAAATCTGAACACTTAGGAGGTATTCTGATCATTTAATCAATTAACTATAAAGGGTAATTTCAAGCCAAAACACTGAAGGGGTGCCCATAATTGAGGTATACATCCTATAACTACTAAATAATTATACTTTTTAGTATAAAAGAGTTAAAACATTTACTTATAATTAAATAAATCATTTATAGGAAACACATGACAAAGTTATGCATGCGGCACAATGATGTGACTCTAAAAACATCATAACTTTTAAGTAAAACAACTTGAACAACTACCTTAGGGACATAGATGAATCATCATCAAATAGAAGCCTCATATTTGAAGTATATTGGAATAAGTAAAATAAAAAAATCAACTATATGAAAATATAGAAAATGAGATTTCACTTAAATTTCACAACAGATCCGAAGATAAACTTAGAACAGAAGGAAAAGGACTCAAGAGAATACCTCTAGTCATCTAATGCTTATGATGGATCTTGATTCATTTTCAAATCCAAGAGGTATTGAAGAACCTATAATAGGGAATAGGAGAGATCAATGTGGGAGAATGGAGCTTGGCCTACTGTAAATGAAGAAAGGAAAAGAAAGAATAGGTTTAAAATATCATTAAGGGAAATTACTTAATTTTTCCCTCAAAATAGGGGGAAATTTTTTTGGCCACATGGTTTGGCCAAACCATGTGAAAACCATACTCACCTCACTATCTAATGGGGAAACCTTCATGATTAAGGCACACAATTTCACTGTCTAAAAACCATACAAAAACCCTTGGCCAAGAATGCCTGAAATATTGCACAATCGTGTGCATGTTTACCATGATGAACAAAAGATTTAAACTGAAAAAATGAGTCACACCTTTGTGAAAATATGGGTCGTTACAACCTCACCTATTTAATTAAACTTCCCCAAGTTTAACCTTATGAGGGTAAATAGGTATAATCAGTAAAGAGTTCCAGCCACTGAGCTCATATATCAGCTTCCCACTCCCAGGTCTTATCCTATACCTAGCCGTGCTGCCAAAACACCTGTAATAAAAGAAATTACCTACCTCAGAGTGTATTTATGCTCTGATAAAAAATACACACTGGATACCCATCAAAGGAATAATACATCACTAACTCAACCCCATTAGGATGAAATACTTGTGATAGGTCTGGATAATATCGGTGAAGCTAATATATGTGAAAGATGTCATCCATAGACCAATATCTCTAAGGAAGTGCTATCTGGTAAGCCAGTGGTATTAACAGTTTCACAACCTAATAGGGTCCAACGAATATACGTGAGACCTTACCCTACCTCAGAATACATCTATGACACAACTTGGGTGAGACTCGCAAGAAAAACCAATCTACAACCTCAAACTTGAGAGGTTATAGACGTCAGTTGGCACATGACTACTGTCTAGACTGAGACATCAACATGTGATTTCTGATCAACTGGACCTAATTTGTAGTCTCTTGAATGAGAAGTGGTCTAAGAAAAGCTACCTCCCCTACCTCAAGCCATCCCAGAGGTGAACAATAATCCCTACCATGTAAGGCCTTGTAAGGAGGCATCTGAATGGCAACCTCAAATCTATTATTATAATCAAACTCAGCAAGGGGTGTGTGTTTCTCCCAAGAACCCTTGAAGTCAAGGACACATGCACATAAAATTTCCTCTAACACCTAAATCATACGCCATTGGTCTGAGGGTGATAGGATATGCTCAAAAGAACCTATGTACCCAAGGCATTATACAATCCCTTCCAGAACCATGATGTAAATTGAGAATATCTATCAGAAACAATAGTTTGAGGAGCTCCATGTAGACGTACAACTTCTCTGATGTATAGTCTCCTTATCTCATTTACCGAGAAGGTATCTCAGATAGGTAATGTAATGACCCGAAATTTTGAATAAATCTTGTTTCCTAATTTTGTGTGTTATTTTATTTTTTTATACTCAACAAAACTGTTTCATTTGATAACATGAGTATAATTAAAATGAGACTGTTGGGTTTTGACTGTTATATGACCATTGGTCAATATGACCGCCAAAAACTAAACATTTCAATATTTGTCTCTAAATACAAGTGATCTTGGTTAATACTACTAATCGCTATGATTTTTATTCAAAAAATAGGAAGAAACAGATACAAAGACCCCCACCTATGGGGGTCGAAAATAGTGAAGCCCTTGGGAATCACCCCTAATCAAGTTCACCCCCTCTGGTTTGAAAAAAGTTCCATTAGCATGCCACACCACTAGATCCCCGGGGACCGCAATAGAAGCCAAGTAGTCCGCCACTTTATTCCCTTCCCGCCAAGTGTGGGTGACCCTAACGTTGCTGTTCATGAGCTCCTTACATTTTCTAATAATGTAGGTAATCAACCATGGCATGTTGTCATGCCCCTCCAAGGCCTACTGTACAAACTTCGAGTCGGTTTCCAGTTAGACAATATCAAGGCACCTATGACTACAAATGGACAGCCCGAAGAGGGCTGCCAAAGCCTCTGCCTGGACAACACTCCCCCTACCATATAAAGCTGAGAAGGACATCACCACACTCCCCCTGTGATCCCGCACCACCCCCTCCCCGTATAATGCCCAAAGCACAAGCCTCGTCAATATTCATCTTATACCCATCCTCTAGTGGAATCCAATGAATCTAATTCCCCCGCCCCTTGGATACCTTCTGTCTTGCCACTGTCCTGGGGAGCTATAAAAACCGGAGCAAGAGCACATCTGTCCCAATATCTGCAATATCCACCAGCTCAATCAACATGCACCTAATCCTCGCCACCACCGCCCTCTACATCCATAATTTCCACTTCTTTATTTTATTTTGAAATAACTCCATGTATTAAATAATCTTACATGAAGGTACTTGTGATGTGGTGCCTTCTATAGTGGCATGGAACATTCATCACTTTCTTGAACTATAGTTTTATCTTCATCGTGGTGAGAAATAAGCAATATTTTTCCATCTCAAATGATCATAAAACATTCTACCCTTATTAACTTCCAATGTAAGGGTAAACAAATGACCCTTACTTCGATGAAATCTACCATTATGATATTCTTATTTACCTTTTAAAACTTCTCATAGCCTTACAAAACATTGAGTTTCCTTTAAATATTAACCATTTACCATCATGAAGAAAAAACTAACTTTATTCATTTCATAACAATATTCATGTAGCTTCAGACAACTATTATTTTCTTCATGGATCTTCTCCAAAAGAATCAAAGTTCTTAGTGACTATGATATTAATTCCATGAAGGGTAGTTCATATGCATCTTCATGTTAAAATTCCAATTTTTTATTAGAAACTTGTATCACCTAAATCTAACTTTAAATCTTTGATATCATCCTAAAATAGTCTCACTATATTTATATTGGCATGGAAATTGAAGTTGTTTTGACTGAATCTTGTCAATGATCATCTAATCTGATTTGGGATTCTCATGCAATTAGCTTCAACTTTAAAATTATACTATGTATTATTAAATACATGAAACCCTATTTGATCTTGGAATTGAGTTTTACTTGATTGATATTCTAATTGAAAGTGAGAATCATCTTCTCCAATATCACCATATGATCATATTATGTTGAGGGTAGATACTGTGTCATTAAGATCATCTCTCATGGCATTGTGGCATGAAAACTAGGAGTAGATAAAGAATATGACAACGTTGTATTTTCTGTTCTGTGCATATTCTTATATTTTTAATTAGATGAACAACACCTACTTAATTATGAATAACACATCCAAATGAAACAAATAATATAACCCCTTAATAAACTCATGTGATCTATAAGCCCCTCTATGACCTCTAGTGGTCCCGACACATGCCATGGCCCTTTTCACTAAGCTAACCCTATATAGTAGATCTCTTATTCTCACCTCCCAACACACCTACTGGTGCCAACCCTCATGGGAACTCTATATGTTTCACCTCAGTAAAACTTGGCAGTGCTAGAATATTTTTTTCTAAAGTAAATATTGAAACTTATGGAGTTCATAAGCATGAATAGATGACTCATACATAAGGACCAAATGACACATATGTAAATTATATTCATTTTAAAAAATCCATGTTTTCATAAATAACAATAAAATATACCTGGTTAAGAAAATAACACCCAAACAATGGATTATACCATTCATACAAAGGTAATAAAAAGACACATACACACAATACTTTTCCAAATAATCAGTACCTATAATGAAAGAAATATAATGAGATACATAATAAACTCCACATGGAAGTACCTATTCTCATGGATTTTTCATATATTTAAAATGAATTCCAACCTTTAAAACCAAGATATATTTTTATAAATAAACACTCACTTCCTTTTAATCATGAAAGATTACTTCCTCAAAATATACTCCATGTTTCAGATCTACTGGAATGAAGAAATCAAACTTTATTCAAATATATAATATTGATTTTAGTTTTTTTATTTATATATTTCTATTAATTAATGACATATTACTCACCTTCTAGACTCACCTTCAATTATTTAGATTAAAATCATACAAATACATCACAAATTATTTTTGAATTATGGTGGAACTCCTTATTTCTTAATGTGAACAATATGGTTGAGAGGATTTTCTCAAAAAAGTTTCTCCTTTCACTCCATCCTTCATTATTTCATACTTGGTATTTAATTATATTTTTTCTTTAGGAAATATGAAACTATTTATTGTGGTAATTTATTTGTGTGATATTTTCCTCTATAAATCACTTTGTGCAATCATAATTTTATTTAAGGTTTATTCTTATGTTTAAAACATTATTAAGAAATTTATAGCGCTATTAACATCCATGTTACACCTCCCACACAACTCTTATTTAAGTGAAATTACCTATTTCCCTTTATATCAGATATCCTTTTTGTTTTCTTCAATTTTTTTAGCAACTTCCAACTGATCTGGAAAAGCTATTAAACATTCATTTTTAACATGAATTATTTTGTTGATTTTTATCTTGGTTTTTTTCATAAGTTTTGTGTTTCATTTATTGGAAAACTCCTTCCATTATTCATTATGGATGTCATAAATTAAACTTGTCCTTTTATTCCACTCGGAGATGAATTCTCTATTTGAATTTATCTTTCTTCCTTTAATCTTGATTTCCATGGCCTGTTTATAGTGGTCCATAGTGTGTTCCACTCTACCATAGTAGAAGAAACTCTTTTATATTGATGAGACGCCCTTGTTATCCTTCATTTTGGACTTATTGAGAGTTATGTGTTGAGTTATTTTCTTTTCTTGAACACCTTTATTTTCCTATTTTTCTCCCAAGGTAGATTTCATTCCTTTGTTTTTAACCTAATTCTATACAATTTGTGATCTTATCTTATTCTTGAAAAGTGGGAGATGATTAATGGTTTCATACCAATATTCCTTAAAACTATGAACACCTATAAATAAATAATTATATAATTTTATCAAGTAATCAAATCTTCTATTTATAAAAAAATTCATACCATTATGTTTGTATTTCTTATTTATGGTAGGTTGTATCCTATTATAAAGTCTAACCCCCTTAATGTAGGAATATATTAAGTTGTGGGTGAATATTTATTATGAAAAAAATATAATTCCCTATTCCAAAACCTATAAATATTATAGAAACAACCAAAAAACCTTAGTACACTTCTTTAGAGTACATGATGTCTAGAATTTATAGATCCAAAAGTTCATTATTTTTGAATATTTTTATCAACTTTTTGGACTTATTTTTGGGAACCTGATTTTGTAAACCTTCTTCTATTCAATATTAAAATGGTGATTTTCTTTTAATTATTTTCATTATCCATTTTTATACACAATTTTCTTTTAAACCTTCACCATTTGAGTAAACAAAACAATTATTAGTTTTAGAGATGGATAATAACTTTTCCCTATGCTTAATGAGGGTTGATCTTGGGATGGTTTCAAGGACTTAATATAATTTAAATGAGTCATATTTGAGTCATAATTATCAATAGAAACTTGTGTGGATTCATATTTTCTAAACTATTTAGGAAGTTATATTAGGTTTGATTTTCAAATATCTCATTTTTAACATAAGATCAAGACACTTCATGTTGACGGAATATTTTTCTTCCTCAAGTAATATCAATATGGCTTTCAAATATCTCTTTAACTTATAAATATAATATTTATGTATCTTTCTTGATTCTTGTAGATAATTATCATTCACTTTTTTATTTATTTATTTAACCTTCAGGTTGTAATCTTTGAGATTCATGTAGGTGTTGTAAATTCTTATCTATGCATGAATTACCTCTTCATGAATAATTGTTTTTACTTCATTCTAATAAAAATTCGGTTGAAAAATTTCTTTAATTAATGAAATATTTTTATTTCCAAGATCCATATATTATTTCTTAGTTTCAACTAGGTCTACAAGGGAATAAAACTTTTTGAGTTTTTTATATAGTGCATATTTAATTTCTTGGGTTTCTTCTTCTAGCTATGTATTTTAATTAAGAAGTCCCTTAATAAAACAAAATATATATATGAATACTTCAAAAGGGACATTATTCAAAAACCTTTTAAATTTATAGTATAATTATTCAATAATTTTGATAGATTCATCCTCTCTATAATCTACATAACTTGAACTTGCTTCTTCAAATGGGTTATTATAAATATATTTAGGAGAATATTATTTATCACCTTGAACAACTATATATGGTGAATGTTCCTTATTTTCCTTCATTGATATTTTTTCAGTCTATTTTCTTATTTCTTCTTCCCATTCTTTATGGAATTCACAAAAATATATCCTTTGTTTTAATAGGGAGAAAATATAAGTTCTATATCTGAGTAACTTTAAATATTTATTCAAATATTCACTTTATATAGAGTATTTAAAAAAATTAGAACAATTAATATCCAATCAGAGGAAAACATATATTTTCTTTGATACCATGAGTAGTTCCAAGTAGTCATACAATGGCACTACGAGGGGGGGGGGTCTAAATCAGTGCACCCAAATTTTATCTGTTATTTTTTTAAAATTATCTCCTCTTAAACTAAAATATCTATCTCAGTTAAGAGAAATGGATCTACTAATATTCTCTCAATCCTTAACCTAGTTTGCAATGCAGAATAATAAAAAATAGAACACAAATATTTACAAGGTCTGAACTTAGTAAGAGATCTTAATCCTTGATAGATTTGGGTTAAGTTATGAGACCTAGAGTAAACAATAAAATATGGGAGAGTGATTACAATATATCTAGGGCAGTGTATGTCCTTTAATCCCAAAGGGTTTCCCACACTATATTAAATAAGTGTTATGCAAGATAAGGTAAGTGTTATCAATTTATTCTAATAGCATCAACTACCTCTATGTAGTTCTTTAGTGTCTTTATAGTATGATGATGTTATTTATTTTGGTACCAATAGTTTCTAAATAATCCCCATAAAATAAATGAATAGGTATTTAACTTCTAAATAATGATCAGTAATCACACATGATATTAAATCATAGTGGTTTTAAATATTCAAGAGTCTCAATGCCAATAGATACTCAGTATGTGCAATTTCATCCCCTTATCAATATTTTTATTAGTTTTAATAAGATACTATATATCTACATGGTTACAATAACTAAAGGCTACACTTCTTCATCCACTCACTTTTGGCTTTATAGAATGTGCAACAACATCATAAGATTTGAGATACTCACTCTCTTTCCATTCAACTTGTATAAGGTATATAAAAGATATTAGATTCAAACACAATTTTATTTTAATTCTCATCTCATATATATTCCTCACACATGTGAATATTACCTCCTTCTTTGAATAAGTAAACTTTGATATTATTGTATATTTAAAACTTATTAAAAACCATGTAAATAAATATATTTAAGTCTTATTAAAATATTTGTCTCTTAAAAATAGGTTCTCCATTATATTCATGAAGTCTCAAAGTTTTTAAACTAATTGAGATACAAAAATATCACGAACTCTCCATTTATATTTTATAGTGATTTATTTTATTTTGAAAAACCTCTATGTATGCATGAATATCACATGAAGAAACTTGTGACATGGAACCTACTATATCAGCATAGAACACTCATCACTTTCATGCCCTATAGTTTTCTCTATGTTGTTGTGATAAGGATGTAGGAGTTTGGAATCTCAACTTATCATACAACATGCTAACCATGCGAACTTCCAATGTAAATGTAACTGAACAACCATTAAATTGATAGAAATTACCCTTAAAATGTTTGTGTTTACTTTTACACACTTCTCATTTCCCGTTATGAAATTTCATGTGACCTTTACATAGTAACCATTTACCCTTGTAAAGAAAAAAACTACCTTTACATATTTCATTAGCATCTTCATGAAGCTTTGGAACACTATTATTTGGTTCCTGTATATTCTTAGAAAGAGTCATAGGTTTTAGTGACTTTTATATTCATTCTATGAAGTTTAGTGAATATGCCTCATCATGTTAAAATTACGACAAAAATACTCTTCTCTAGAACCGAAATCATCTGAATATCCCTATATATATTTGATATTATCCTTAAAAAGACCCACTATATTTATAGTGTCATGGAAACCCCATTTTTTTCTTCTGATTCCAGTGAAATATCACCTAATGTGATTCAATCTTCTCATGCACTTAGCTTTAACTTTAAGCTTAAACTATATATTATTTGAGATATGAAACCCTTATTGAACATGAAATAGAGATTTTCATGACTTAGATTATTCTAAAATTTTATAATCATCTTATCTACTATCACTATATGATCATATGATATTAAAAGTAGTAATAGAATAATCAATCTTATCTCGCATGACATTATGGCATGGAAACTAGTGGTGTATTAAGAAGATGACGACATTGTACCACCTAGTTATACACATGTCTATAACTTTTTTAAATAGATATATAATAACCACATATTTTTTCACCTCACATTAGAACGTAAGATTGAATAACACTACTTAATAAACTCATATACTCTTTAATAACCTCAATGACCTCTCGTGACCTAAACCCATTCCATGAACCTTACTGCCAAGCCACCACTACATGGTGGTTCTATCCTTCTTGCCTCCTTATGCACCTGCTTGTATCGACCCTTGTGGGCACTCTATATTCTTTAACTCATATACTATCACTAGTTTGGATAATATTTTTGAAAAAGTAAAGTCTAACACTTACAAATTTATAAGTTCGAATGAATGAATCACAAACAAGGATCAAAGACACATTCACCAATTATATACCTTTGTTAAAATCTAAGTGTCTAGTAATAAAAATTTCACATAAATGGGTAAGAAAATCACACCTATGTAGTGGCTTTAACCACTCATATATAGGTAATAAAAAGAAACATACACAAAATAATTTTCCAAATAATCAGTTCCTATAATTAAACTCATATAATGAAATGCAAATTCAATTACAAATGGAAAAACCTATTCTCATGATTTTTTAATATATATCAAATGAATTCCAGCCTTTAAAACCAATTTAACTTTTTATAAATAAAAAAATGTGTAGTAACTCACCGTGCTTCCAAACCTAATGTATGCCTTGCTTGGGAATACTTTATTTTCATCACACTTTGTAACTCCAATAAAATACCAAGTAATTAATTATTTGACACAAGTTGACAACATCATTATTGGAAAAAATACAACCTTTGACGCGGGAAATTCACACATCCAGGACCAACAACTTGTAACTTAGGTTAGTCTATATCAAGTAGCATGGTCATCCCTATTAACTTAGGAGATACGACACATAATACTCTGGTCAACCCCACATACCAAGAAGATGCCACACAATAGAACCATACTAATACTCACTGATGTAGGGAAAGACACACATAAAAATCTAATCCGTACATTTTTAGTCAAGGTAGGGTCCGACCATGAAATTCTCACTCAAGGTGAGGTAATTATCATGACCACTACCTTATCACTAAAGGTAAGGTCTAATATCACATCAAAAAATAACCACTACCATATCAATCAAGGTAGTGTATTTCCAATACCTTCTCACTTATGGCGGTCAATTATCCTAACCACTTCCTTATCAATCAATGTAGGGTTTGATATCATATCAAAAATTTACCAATACCTTATCATTCATGGTAGGATCCATACAACACCTTCTCACTCTATGTGGGACCATTATTGTAACACCCCGACCCCTCTAGACCAGACTTGGTGCATTACTTGATATATTGGTATGGTTATAAGGAATGAATATCCTGAAAGAAAGATCGGTTTAGTTTTATTAAAGAAACTAGATACATAAATGTAACTCAAATTACATTGGAAAAGGTTAAAAAAATACAATACATAACAGAAACTAAAAACTGTATCCATAGGAACTCAATAAATGATGTCCTCTTCATCACCTATTGCAGGTAAAAAATGAAAGGGGTGAGATCAAATGCTCAGTAAGGGTTACAAATGGCATAAGAATGAATCAATAATAACTGAATTGTAAACAATTTTACATAATCAATATGGCATGGTGAATAAATGAAAAATTCACGCCATTGATAAACTGATAATGAAAATATATCCATAGATTTTGTCATAGTTAAAACCTCATGGATAGTAATAACTGATAATAAATAAAGAGAATTATTTTTAATTGGAAGTCATGTATCTATAACATGATACCATAATACTATTAAAACAGTTTAGTTCTGTGGGTAGAAACCCATCTGATTTTTGGAAACAAACTCGAAGGGTTTGTTGCCAACTGATTTGTCTCATGAGACATGTCGATACATCGAGGGGCTGTAGCAGGCCCCACTTTCTGCTGCATGTCCAAATAATTATTTATACATATATTAAACACAACATAAATATTCCTTTACATTATCTGTGTATAATAGGGGAAACATATTCATCAATATTTCCACAGTCAAAACAACATTCAAAATAAATACCATATGTAAAATGGTATACAACTTAGAAAATAATCATATCCATCATATGAGAATATGGAAATTTAAATGGAATGTGATTTAAATTGATAAGTGATCTAAAATGGTCATTAGGTACACCACATAACAAAGAGTAGGTGCACTATACTAAGTAAGTCACAACGAAGTGAAAATTGAGACAAAGCTCATTACCACATTGTAATCAATTGAGTCGTATGACCAAAAGTTAATAACCCAAAAAAGAATCACAGAATAACATGAATATAAATATAATCATGATATTATATATCAAATTTAATTACACCTATACCACATATAATAAATAGGAGGCGAACAATGGAAATCCCACATAATTGAAAGTGAGATGAGAAAACCCCTTACAAACATTTCATCATGGCAACGAGTGTTCTTGTAAGGGATTAATGAGAGGTAAAGGGGTATCAAATTATTTATATATCATAAGGTAATTATGGTGGAGGTGATAAAATATACCCATAATTAAATATTAAAAATAAAAGGGCACAACATGGGGGAGATTCTTGAACAAAAGTGAGAGAGAGGATCCCTTACCTTATGCTCGAAGGTGTTCTTGATTGTTCTTAACGACCTGAATAATCAAATTTATATTAATTAATTAATGATTCCATAACCTCATAAAAATTGAATTGATATGTTATAACCTTATTAGGTACATTAATGGCCTTTTTTATGGGTTTAAGAAATTTGATTTTATTGTTTTGGTAGCATTTTCTTCTTTGGTTTTCGTGATCCGTTTACTTGAATTCATGAAGGGAAGTTTGTTTGAAATGTGGTTAAATATCAAGAATTATATATATATAATATTAGTGAAATTAAATATATATAAGTTATCTTATAACGATTCTAGTTATATACCATGAGGATGACTCATTCGACGAGTTAATGATAAATGCCTAGATTTGGCCTAGCGGTTTTGTGCATAATGAACTTGTTTTGTATTATTATTCCCTATTATGAGTGTTTAAGGATTCCAGAACATTAAAAAAGATAAAATACATATATTATGATCTGGTTCAACCATTGAAAATGTTTCATGACCATTCTTGAAGATAGTAATGAAAATTGAAAACCCGTCTTCCTTGAGTGTGATAAATTAGCACCTCTCGGATGGTGTTTGAATTTATAGTATAAAAGGAAGGGAAAAAAGATATTTATGATGAAACATTCCATTAGAATCATTAAAATATAGTACATGTAAGGTACTATAAATACCATGAAATTTGGATGAGGTTAGGTGAGAAGAGAGCAACAAAATAATAAAACCTGTAAAAGAATTTGAAAGAAAAGAGAGGACAGATTCACCTATTGAGTACTCCTCCTTGAGAAACTCCTTAAGACCTTTGATTTTGGCCTTTTGGTGAGACCAGAAGGCATTGGACGAGGGGGAGTATTTTAGGGAGATATTTGAGCATAATTTAGGCAAGTATTAAAGCTTGAGTGGTGTGGGAGGAAGAGGCGGTGAGGGGTGGTTTATATAGCGGAGGGGAGAAGAGTTTTCTTAATATTATAATCATTAATTTATTATTTCTTCTCAAGACAAGAAATAGTGAGTATTCATTGACTTAGAATAGTAATAAGATCATTTGAGTATGAGATTTTGGTGCTTACATCACTCATGATTCTAGTAATAGTTAATTTAATTTATAATGTATTTATACGGTAAATTAATGTATTTTACTATTCACCAAAAAATCAAGTATTTCAGAAAAATACCAAAAATTCACCCTTACCATTTTTTGACATGTAGAATCCCAAAAATGAATTCCATTTTTAAAAAATATTTTTCTAATTATGATTAATTAAATATTTAATTAAAATCATTATTTAATCGAAAAATATAAACACTAAAAACATTCATCTTCATTTTTAAGGTGCCAAAATTTATTTATACATTCATGGGTATGGAAAAAATCACAAAAGTCATATTACTATTCATAAGGGTAAATTACTATTCATAAGGGTAGGTTACTATTCATAAGGTTAGGTTACTATTCATAAGGTTAGGTTACTATTCACAGAAAATTAAGTTAATTCTATGAGACTCTAAATATCATCCTGAACACAACCATGTATGTCAGATTTTCATAATTCAAATCGTAGAGTTGGAAAATTTAAGTTTAATGGCTAGGTTATGACTATCTCCTATAAATACCCAAGTTTTGTTCCTTAGAGGCTTGGTTATTCATGAAATGTAGGTTATAACTATAATGTATTTAAGAGAGACATACCATAAAATGTCTGAGGTGTTACATTATTCCCTCCTTCAGAAATTTCATCCTCAAATTTTTTCATTTATAAATACCTTAAAAAAGATATGGGTGGTTCTTCTTCATAACATCCTCAGGTTTCCACATTGCTTCCTCCTTATTATGGTTTATCCAAAGAACCTTTACTTGAAGAGTTTTCAGATTTCTCAATACCTTCTCCCTTGTTTCAAGAATCCTGACAGGCTCTTCACATTATAACAAATCAGGTTCCAGGCCTATTTCTTCTTAGGTGAGTATATGCATTGGGTCTGACATGTATTTCTTTAAAAATGACACATGGAACACATCATGAACTTTTGAGAGACTTATAGGAATTACTAAATGGTAAGCTAAAGCACTGATTATTTCCAAAATTGAAAATGGTCCCATGTACCTGGGGCTCAACTTCCCTTTCTTACCGGACCTTAAGACATCCTTCCATGGAGATACTTTCAGAAAGACATGATCTCCCACTTGGAATTCCAAATCATTTCTTTGGATGTCATCATAACTCTTCTACCTACTTTGGGATACTTTAATATGGTCTTGGACTGTCTTCACCTTTTTCGTGGTCTCCTCAAAAAGTTCTGGTCCTATAAGTTTCCTCTCACCAACTTCATCCCAACAAGTTGGAGTTTGACATCTCTTTCCATATATGATTCATATGGAGCCATTTGAATACTAGAATATAAAATTTTGTTGTAGGAAAATTCCACCAATGGAAAATATTGATCCCACATACCTTGGAAGTCAAGAGAGAATTATCTCATCATGTCTTCTAGAGTTTGAATAGTCCTTTTAGACTGTCCGTCAGTTTGGGGGTGATAAGCAGTACTCATATGAAGCTCAGTATTCACGAAATTCTAGATACTTTTCCAGAATTTTGATGTAAACTGGGGGATCTCAATCGGACACAATCAATAGAGGTGCACCATTAATTCTGAAAACTTCATTAATATAAAGTCTTTCCAGGAGCTCAAGTGGTAAATCCTGTCTTATAGGAAGGAAATGTGCTGATTTTGTGAGACAATCAACAATTACCCATATTGCATCATTCATTGTAGGTGTCCTAGGTAGTCCAATAACAAAATCCATCGTAATGTTATCCCACTTCCACATATGAATAGGTAGAGGTTGCATTAATCCTTTAGGATTTTGTATCTCTTCCTTCACTTGTTGACAAACTAGACACCTTGACACGTATTCAGTAGTTTCCTGCTTCATATTATCTCACCAAAAATATTCCTTCAGATCTCTATACATATTTGTGATACCTGGGTTTATAGAGAAATTTGAGCTACAAGCATCATCTAATAGTTACCTATTTAGCTCAAGTACTGATGGAACACATAACCTCTTCCCAAATTTCAGAACTCCTTCTTCATACATGAAGCCTTCCAATCTCCCATCCTTGATAGCATTAATTTTCTTATACAGATTCTCATCATCAGATTGAGAGCTTTTTATATTCTATAATAAATATGGTTTAACAATCATTTGAAAGAGGAAATATGTTTCACCTTCCTTAACAATCCCCATATCCATCTTCAATAGATCCATGAATATAGGATCTCTTTCGATCCTTATTTGGGTCAGGAGTCTATGATATTTCCTACTTAATGCATCTTCCACCTTATTTTCCTTTCTTGGGTGGTAGTGTATTGAAAAATCATAATCTTCGAGTAACTAGATCCATCTCCTTTGCCTCATGTTGAGTTATTTTTGTGTGAAAATGTATTTCAATCTCTTATAGTTCGTATAAATCTCACATCTTTCTCCGTAGAGATAATGTATCCATATTTTCAGAGCAAATATTATGGCTACTAACTCAAGATCATTAGTTGGATAATTTTTCTCATGAGTCTTCAACTATCTTGATGTATAAGAAATAACTTTATCATTTTTCATAAGTACGCAACCCAAGCCATTCTTTGATGCATCACTGTATATAAAAAATCCCTCATTTTGAGATGGAAGAGTAAATATTGGATCACTGACCAGTATTATTTTCAATTATTCAAACATTATATACATTCTTTAATCCATACAAACTTAACCCCTTTACGTGTGAGCTTGGTTAGTAGGTTATCCAGTCGGGAAAAATTCTGAATGAAACACCGATAGTAACCTGCTAAGCCAATAAAACAGCATACCTCAGTTATGTTTGTTGGAATGGGCCATTCTTGGATTTCCTTTGTCTTCACAGGATCAAATAATATTCCATCCTTAGAAACAATATGGACAAGAAAAGAAACTGATTGAAGTTAGAATTTTCACTTTCTAAACTTCCCATATAATTCATTTCTTCTAATAGTTTTCAGAATATTCCACAAGTGATTCTCATGGTATTCATAGATTTTTTAGTATACCAGGATATCATTGAAGAATACCAAAACAAATTTATCAAGATATTCCTTGAAAACTGTATTTGTTAAATCCATGAAAACAAAGGGTGCATTAGTCAGTCCAAAAGGCATCACTGTAAACTCTTAATGCTCATACCTGGTTCGAAATGCTGTCTTAAGAATATCTTCCTTCCTGATGATATCCAGATTGAAGGTCAATCTTTAAAAAGTATTTATATCCATGAAGTTGATCAAATAAATCATCAATCCGTGGAAGAGGATACTTATTATTTATTGTAATATAATTGATTTCCCAATAATCAATGCATAGCCTCATGGATCCATCTTTCTTCTTGAAAAATAGGATAGAGGCTCCCCATGGAGAAACACTAGGTTGAATAAACCATTTTCACTCAATTAATCTAGTTATTTCTTTAGATCCACTAATTCCACAGTTTCCATTATATAGGGAGTCTTTGATATAGGTCCTGCACCAGGAATTAAATCGATAGAGAACTCAACTCCCTACTCTGGAGGATGTTTAGGTAAATCCTCTAGAAATACATCAATGTATTCTTGCACTCTATTCACATATTCAATTTGAATATTTCTTTCCTTTCTCATAGATATTGGTTTATCCTCCTCTCCAAGTATTGCATTCAGTAGAGCTACTGGGGGTGGATCTAGATAAGAATCAAATGGCAAGGATTCTTCTCTAAAAATAAGATATTCTACACCATTTTCAAAGATTGTAACTTTCTTCTTCTTGCAATAAATCTTCACATCATAATTCGACAGCCAATTCATACTGAGAATTATATAAAAGGTAGTCATTGGTATGATAATAAGGTTAGAAACTAAAGCATGTTTTTGTTTCTGGAGGGGGACTAATCGACATGCCTTTGTTGCAATGATACATCCCCTAGGAGTTTTGACTCAAAAATCCATTATTAAATCAAATTGGGCATGTCTAATTTTCTTGGAAAACTGGGAAGATATAAATGAATGCAATTATCCAGAATCAAATAAAGTGTTGGCTAAGTTTGAGGAAACAATTAAAGTACCTGCCACTACATCATTAGGAACTTCAACTTCCGCAGTTGTAATCACATAAGAAATCCTTTTCTCTCTTGGAATTTTCCAAGGCATGTTTCCTTGGTGCTTAGGACACTCATTTGCATTGTGTCACATATATCTACAATTGTATCATTAAAAATCATAAAATTGTTTCTTCCCCTTGCATTCATTAGATAGATAACCCTTTTCTCCACACTTATAGCAGACTCCCATGCCTTTAAAGAATTTTCCAAGATGATTCTTTCCACAATTCTGGCATAATGGGAATTTCTTCATTGCCTTGTTCTTATTTGGTGCTTCACCTTTCCCTTGGTTATCAGAGTACCAATTTTTATCTTGGATTCTCTTTAATAAATTTTATCTAGAAAATTCATTCTCTATTTTGATGGCACTTAATACAATTTCATCATATGATGAAAATGTTTGAGAATCCAGTGCCCTTCGAAGACTTGGCTTAAGACCTTCAAAGAAATAATCAATCATACCTACTGAGTCACGTACGTAATCTACGACATACCTGGATAGCCTTGTGAAGGTAGCCTCATACTCTGCAACACTGTCTTCTTCCCTTAGCTTTAAGCCAAGGAAATTTCTATTCATTTCGGTTTGTTGTTCACAAGGGAAATATTTTTAGAAGAATATTTCCTTAAAAGTAATCCATTCTATATCTTCTATTTCATCTTCTTCCACGATATTATGAATCAAGGACCACCATTGATCAGTGCTTCTCTGGAGACAATATACTTCCAGTATTACCTTTTCATTTTCATTGCATATTAATGCCATTAATATCCTTTCAAGGGAATTGATCCACTACCCAGCAACCACTGGATTAGTAGTCCCACTAAAATATGGGGGCTTCTATAGAAAGAAACAATCCAAAATAGGCGTGGAATGGTTATTCATTACAACTTGAGTACATTGTACCAATATGGTCATGATCTGATATGCTTCAAAATTGTCTATGTCGACTTGCTCAATGGGGATATCCCTAAATTTCCCATGAGTATTGATTCCCCTTCTTCCATTAGACACCATTTCTAAATAATGGCACACACTAGATTTGGGTATAAATCATAATTTATAATCTTAACTTAACAAAATACTTAGCATAAATTGAGATCCTATGCATGGCTAATCCCATAATCAGAAAAATGGTTTCCTTGAAGAATAATTTAAATTTCAATCATTCATAATGTCTTGTAAAGAAAATATGAATTATCCTAAGAATATCCCCTGAGAGTGTCGTAACCAAGAGTGAAGAAATGCCCATTGTTGTGTACCAGGATACCCCGGGTCAAGCCTGAAAATCCTTGTTAGAGCATTCCCTCCTAGGTACATCTATGCCAGAGCCACCTCTACCCTCTCGTATCCAGACAAGGTTGTATTTCTTGAAAGTACCACATAATATTTTCCTTACAAAAATACTGGGATGTTATTTTATGTTTGTCCTCAAATACCACCTTAGGGCTTTGTTCCCTAATCTATGTTTTCTAATCTAGTTTCCAAGTTTGCTACTAAACTTCCTTTTATACCAACTATAACACACCGAACCCTCTAGACCAGAGTCGGTGCATTACTTGTTATATTTGCATGGTTAGAAGTAATGAATATCCTGAAGGAATGATCAGTTTAGTATTCTTAAAGAAACTAGATACATAAATGTAACTGAACTTACATTGGAAAAGGTTACAAAATACAATAGATAACAAAAACTAAAAACTACATCCACATGAACTCAATAAATGATCTCCTATTCATCACCTATTGAAGTTAAACGATGAAAGAGGTGATCTAAAATGATCATTAAGGGTTACAAATAGAATAATCATGAATCAATAATAACTGAATTGTAAACAATTTGATATAATCAATATGGTATGGTGAATAAATGAAAAACACACGCCATTAATAAACTGAGAATGAAATTGTATCCATAGATTTTATCATAGTGAAAACCTCATGGATAGTAATAACTGATAATGAGTAAAAATAATTCTTATTAATTGGATGTCATGTATCTGGCATATGATACCATAATACTGTTAAAACGGTTTAGTTCGGTGGGTAGAAACCCGTCTGATTTTTGGAAACAAACTCGAAGGGTTTGTCGCCAATTGATTTGTCTCATGAGACCTGTCGATTCATCAAGGGGCTGTATCAGGCCCCACCCTCCACTGCATGTTCAAATCATTATTTATACATAGATTCAACACAAGAGAAATATTACTTTACATTATTCATATAGAATAGAGGATACAGATTCATCAATATTTCCATAGTCAAAACAACATTCAAAATAAATACCATATGTAAAATGGTATATAGATTAGATAATAATAATATACATGATATGAGGATATGGAAATTTAAATGGAATGAAATTTCAATTGAAAATTGATCTCAAATTTTCAGTAGGTACACCACATAAGAAAGAGTAGGTGCACAATACTAAGCAAGTCATGGTGAAGTGAAAATTGAGACAAATCTCATTACCACATTGTAATCAATTGAGTCGTATGACAAAAAGTTAATAACCACCAAAAGAATCACAAAATACCATGAATTTATATAGAATCATGATAATATATATCAAATTTAAGTACACCTATAACACAAATAAGAAATAAGAGGCAAACAATGGAAATCCCAAAGAATTGAAAGTGAGATGAGAAAACCCCTTACAAACATTTCGGCATGGTAACGAGAGTTCTTGCGAAGTCTTAATGAGAGGTAAAGGGGTATCACATTATTTATATATCATAAGGGATGTATGGGGGAGGTGTGAAAACATACTCCATCATTAGGTATTAAAAATAGAAGGGCACAACATGGGGGAGATTCTTGAACAAAAGTGAGAGAGAGGATCCATTACCTTATGCTCGAAGGTGTTCTTGATTGTTCTTAATGACCTGAATAATAATATTTAGATTCATTAATTAATGATCCCAGAACCCCATAAACATTTAATTGATATGTTATAACCTTATTAGGTTCATTAATGGCCTTTTTTATGTGTTTAATAGATTCAATTTTATTGTTTTGGTAGCATTTTCTTCTTTGGTTTTCATGATCTGTTTACTTGAATTCATGAAAGGAAGTTCATTTTAAATGTGGTTAAATATCCAAAATTGTTAATATATAATATTAGTGACATTAAAGAGATATAAATAATATTATTATGATTCTGGTTATATACCATGAGGATTACTCATTCAACGAGTTAATGATACACCCCTGGATTTGGATTAGCGGTTTTGTGCATAAATAACTTATTTTGTATCATTATTACTTATTATGAGTTTGTAAGGATTATAGAACAATAAACAAGATAAAATACATATATTATGATCTGGTTTAACCATTGAAAAGATTTAATGACCTATCTTGAAGATAATTATGCAAATTGAAAAACCGTCTTCCTTGAGTGTGATAAATTAACACATCTCGGACGACATTTGCATTTATAGTATAAAAGGAAGGTAAAAAAAGATATTTATGATGAAATATTCCATTAGCACCATGAAAATAAAGTACATGTAAGGTAATGTAATTACCATGGAATTTGGAAGAGGTGAGGTGAGAAGAGAGCAAAAAAATAATAAAACTTGTAAAATAATTTGAAAGAAAAGAGAAGAGAGGTTCACTTCCTGAGTAATCCTCCTTGAGAAACTTCTTAATACCTTTGATTTTGGACTTTTTCTAAGACCAGTAGGTATTGGATGTGGGGGAGGAGGTTAGGGAGCTATTTGAACAGAATTTTTACAAGGCTTAAATATTGAGTGGTGTGGGAGGAAGAGGGGGTGAGGGGTGGTTTATATAGTGGAGGGGAGAAGCGTTTTCTTAATATTATAATCATTAATTTATTATTTCTTCTCAAGACAAGAAATAGTGAGTATTCATTGACTTAGAATAGTAATAAGAGCATGTGAGTTCGAGATTTTTGTGCTTACATCACTCATGATGCTAGGAATAGTTAATTTAATTTATAATGTATTTATATGGTAAATTAATGTATTTTACTATTCACAAAAATTCTAGTTTTTCAGAAAAATACCAAAAATTCACTATTGACACTCATTTCCATCATAGGGTCTAATAAATGGAAAGGGAAAATACCTTAACACAAATTGATTCATCCTTTGAATAAACATAAAAAATTGACAAAGGCATGAAAGATGATTTTTTTTCACTTGGGTCACGCAAGTTTCATCATAGTCGCGTAGGGTACCTGCGCGCCATATATAGGGCGCACAGATGACCTGCACAACCTATTTAATTTTATCCTGAGGTCTTCAGCAGCCTATAAATACCCCTTGTGGGCCCCCCATTTTAGGGACAGAAAAATCTAGAAACTCATATTTGGGCTCCCGGTGCCCTAGTTTCTTCTCGAAGCCTTTCAGACACTTATAAGGTAATTTCTTACCTAGAACGGAAGATCTAAAGATGGGGAACAGGGCCTAAGTGTTGAAATTCACAACACCTGCATTATTAGGTGTATAACCCTTAAGGGAAATGAAGACACCTGTATGCTTAGGTGTCTAACCCTTAAGGTAAATGGAGACACCTGCGCACCGCCTTATCCCTTCAACAGAAACTGCGTGCCACTCTTTTGGAATCCCCTAGGGATAATAATAAAGGCTTAAGCCAACCCTCACCCAAGTATTACCCTATGGGTTGACCGTCGCACTGGTACCTATGTGTCGCGAAGGTATACACACGCGACCAGGACCTGCGCGCCCACACAGGACTTGCGCACCTCTCTCTTTTTGGGTGCCCCTCCCACCTATTCACCTCTCTTATTCAAATCCACCTCATCCTTTAAGATGAGTGGATCTTTAACCTAATCCTTCTTTTAAAAAATAAGCCCAATTCCAAGATATTGAAATATGGGCCTCCTTCTCAAGAGTAAGTCCTAATCTCAAATCTTCTTAATTCATGGGCATCCTCCTTAAGAGTAAGCCCCAAGTCCCCTAACCTGGGAATCCTATTTAGGAGTAAGCCTGAGTCATAATTTCTCTAATATGGGCATCCTCCTTAGAAGTAATCCCCAAGTTCCCTATTCACTAGGCCTCCTTCTCAAGAGTAAGTCCCAATCTCAAATCTTCTTAATTCATGGGAATCCTCCTTAGGAGTAAGCCCCAAGTCCCCTAACCTGGGCATACACATTTTCCGGAGTAATCCCCAGTCCAAATTTTCCTTAGTATAGGCATCCTACTTTGGAGTAATCCCCATGTTCGAAATTCCCTTAACCTGGGCCTCCTTTTCAGGAATAATCCCCAGTCATAATTTCTCTAATATGGGAATCCTTCTTAGGAGTAAGCCCCATGTTCCCTATTCACTGGGCCTCCTTCTCAAGAATAAGCCCCAGTCATAATTTCTCTTAACCAGTCTTAAATTTCTTTTGATTTGGACTTCCTTCTCAGGAATAAAACCCAATCATATGACCCCTCTAATTTGGGAATCCTTCTCAGGATTAAGTCCTAAGTTAAGTATCAAAATCTCCATAAAGCACATATACCTTTATTGACCTTGTTCCTGGGTTTCTTCCTTGAAGTAAAACCTAATATTCATCTATCTGTGCAGTCATACATACATAAGCCCCACATTATTTCTCATAATTGCATCTTTCATGGCATAACTGTCAGGTTTTACCAATACCTCTTATTTCTCACACCGATCATGACTCATGTGAGATTAGAGCGTACAAGTAATTATGACATCTTTCTTTGATCCATAAACCATGTATAAACTTCATACTTCTTTAATCGAACTACATGGGTTCTGATTCCTTTTCTAAACAATGATACGTAGGTAGCCCATCTGCGGGTACGATCCTAACTTTGAAATAATCCATTTCCTTCAAAACGATAATAAACTTCAAGTTCCCCACTGAGTGGCTTTAAAACAAGTATGGTTATCATAATGACCAAGAGAATTCTATATAATGTGTCGAAGGATACCATTGAATAAGAATCTCTAAACAAATACAGATGATTCTATATCGATGAAGAACCTCAAATACATATAAAAGATTCTATAAATCTCCTACATACTAATAATTGATTGTTAGATCTAAAGGAAAGCTCATTTTTTATACGTGGTAATTTAATAAGGATTCAGGAACATAACTTAAATCTATAAAGAGAGTCCCGGAGTAGACAATAATTCCCCCCAAAAGGTGTGATGAGTCCAACCTCCCATCCTCTCGACCAATGCAAATTATTAAGCCTTATCAGTCCACAACTAATGAGCACCTACCTTTGGAAAGTAGGTCCAAATGGATATAGAATCATTGGATGTTTCCGGTTCTACGAACAAACCTGTTAGAAACCGATTGGAATGTTTGAACCTTAAACCAACGAGGTCATCCTCAATTCCATAGGAAACAAAAAATGGTGAACCCTACGTGAATCCTTAACCAAGTTAAAGTGATGTTTTACTAATTTGTTAGGCCCCTATTTAAACTCAATGAGAGGGGAAAGAAAACAATCAATAACATATGTGATCATCCAAAAGATGTAGTGGCGGAATTTATCTTGATTATGTATGTTATATCTAAGGCACTCTTTTCCAAGATCTTCTATGTTACAGAAATGGCTTCTCTTAAGTTCACACCTGTGAATACCTCTGCTGTGAATGCCTCTGCTGCTACTCCTGATGGATCGTCGTCTGCTCTGAGGATGACATCACCCACTCAGCATCTTCAACGCTGGGTATCAAATGCGCTGGTTAAGGAATACCGTCAAAACTGTACCATTCTGACTCCGGAGGCTGCTCGACAAGCCCTCCAAGTCAATAATTCACCCTGGTTGTCCAGACAACGACAACCAGCGATCATGAAGCAGGTGGTTCCAACCACCATCTCCAACCGTTTTGGGTCGTTATCCCTATAACGCAATCACCAGTCCCTCCCATATTATGGGGAGGCGAATGAGAACGTCACCGAAGGCCTTAATTCAAGGAGACATGAGTCCTTCCCGAGGTATCCCACTAACAATATCTGCCAGACTTGTGTGGCAGTGCGCCCTCAACACGATGAGGGTGTCATCTCCAGGCGTTTGGCTCAGGTTCCTCGAACCCGAGCAGGCAAGACGAACCACCAGAGGTGACGACTGGTCAACAGTCAGTAGGTTCTTATCTCTACCATTTCTGGAGAAGTCCACCAACCTAACTTTGTGGAAAGCAACGAGCGGGCACACACACCCGTCCGTTTTAATTCCACTGTCCAATAGACTCATCTGGAAGCAACACGCCAATCCCTCTAGGAAATTCCGACAGAGTACTATAGATAGGAACATAAACCTGTTTATAAATCATCAGCTAGTCAGTAGGATCGTCTGACTACATACGATGAAGCCCGCCAACCCAATGTGTTGAAAACTGGTAAATAGGCACATACACCTCCTTACACTCATCAATCCTGCTAGCAGCCTCATCTGCCAGTATTGAAGGAAGTTCATCAACCACATTCTGCAGAGTGTAATCAGAAGGCACATACACCTACTAGTATTGATCAAGCCTACTAACAGTCTCGTTTAGTAGCACCCAGAGAAGTCAATTGGAAATCCCCAATGAAAAACAGGAGGCAGACTCAACTCTCTGCCCCCACACTTGGGTATTGTCAGAATTCACTGATAGGAAAAGGAGGACAGGAGCAATAACATACACCTACTCCATACACGGAATGGACATATATCCTTGTTCCGACAGCTGAAGTCACCAAGAACATTCTGTCAATTGTGAAAGAGCAGAAGAAAATCCTTGCTCATATTCTGAATACCTGTCAGAATATTATAACAGCTTCAGTAGCATCATAGGGAAAGAAATGAAAATATATCCCTACCAGTGGAGTGACACATTATCATATCACTCCGGAATAAACACACACCTCTGTTCTAGTCCAAGAGGGTTGTGAGGCGTACTCCCCCATATCATACGGACAACCAAGTCAGGAACATACACCTGATTTGAGTGGATATAATCAACCTAACCTGACTATTTCCCCTGAGAAGACACATACACCTGCCCATAATAACCACTTTCGTCAACAAGTGGTTCCTAAAGTGAGTAATAAGGCATCTAAGAAGAAGACCCGCCCATCACAGTCAAGAAATCAAGAGCCAATTTCTAATAAGGCCTTATCCGATGCTGGAGTTCTTGAATCCCTTAGACAATTATGTGTTGGAATTCAAGATTCTACTCCCTCATTTCCCAATAGTGGGAACGTTAATTTTGAAGGTATTCATTAGAAACTTCCTCATGAAGGCTTGCTTCATGACAATTCGGTCGATCTCGAAGTTTCATCTTTAGATGAGAGCCACAAGAACCCTCGGTGTGGCCAGAAGACCAAGGAGAAAAATGATTCATCTTTTTCTATAACCCACAATGGTGGTCCTCCCCATGATAATGAATTTAGCTGCGAAAGTCCTCTCCGGAGTAGTAATGCGCATTGTATGGAAAATTCTTCAGATGACAATGCAATGACGAGAAAGCCCTCTTATCTTGAGGCACTTGCAAATGTAAAGAAAGTCATGTCTAATGCTTTACCACTATCAGGTGAAATACTTTCTCAATCAGAAGATGCCCGAGGTGTATTTCATTCTCTGAACCACCCCTGGGTCGTTCATCTTCTAGTTAGATTAGTGAATTCTCTACCAATCTTGTTGAATCCGATGAAGCAACAAGGAAGTACCAGCTCTGGTCTAATATGGTAGAATAATATTCATTTAATGATAAAGAGGAAGTACTTAATACGAGAAAACAACTGGTGAAAGGTGAAGTGCTAGTCATGTTTTGGCCTTTGGCTGACTCTTAGTATGACATTCCAGAGATGTTGACGGAAGATGGAATTCATGATATTCGTCTCAACATATGGAAAAATATTTGTCATTTGAAAAAGAAAATATTATCTTATGATGAATATGAAAATCATGTCAAGATAATAGAAGGGTTACAATGCCAAATTGACTTGGCATCTCTCTCAGTTTCTCGATATCCAAAGGCTGAAAAGCAGCAGAGAGCCCTTCAACGTTCATGCCTTGGTGCACTAAGAAGATTTCTCCAGTTAATTTCCAATGCCCCATATGGTATTCATATCAGGGGATGGGGTTTTCATGGAGCACTACATTTCACTGTACTCTCCAGTCAACAAATCCTGCCGAAGATGGTCTCGTGCAATGTTATTGCCCATGGCCAGCCACAACCAATTGGCTTTGTTTGTAATCAAAGGCTTGATCAAGAACATTCCTCAACTAGTTCTTCTCAAAGTCAAGCATACAGAGAATAATTTGTTGAATTACTCCTACATCAAGAAAACGATAATATTGAACAGCAGGTGATAGAAGGGTAAGAAATCATCCAATTTTCATTTTATCCAGGTGATAAAAGTGGATGCAGGTTTATGTATCCAGCCAATTTTTGGACTAAAGTCCACAAGATCAAGAGAGCTTTCAAGAAAGTATCAGATGTATCAGCTCAAGAACCACCCCTGCTTGCCAGACTGGGGACTCTTTTAACCCAATCCTCAGAATCAACAAATAGGGTTCGAGGAGTTGAGCAGAAATAGCAGGAATAGCCCCAGTCCACCGGAATGGGGACTTTTTCAAATCATTAATCTCTTTCTCAGAGAAAGTCATTTTTCTCTCGATTAGGGAAGAAGCCAGAAGAGGAACGAAGAGCCGAATTATCAGGAGATTCCCTCCAAATTATGGTTCATTAAGAAGAACCTAAGGCATCAAATCAATAAAAGGAAATGTATCATCAAGGACATGAAAAAAGACAGTATCACAGAAATTCCAATAGAAGGGATGTAATGCGTTATGCATCAATTAATGTCATCAATGCCATTGTTGCTGATTCTCTAGAACATGAGGCTCACTCAGAGGGATCAGATGAAGAGGTTCCTACTCAAGAATTTATACGCACAGACACAAGTGAAGAAGGTGTGCATAAATGAAATCAAAGGCTTACCCAGAATCTGGGTGATCCTTCAAGTAACCAACTTCCCCCTCTCCAAAAGGGATCCAACAAGGGGAAAGGAAAGAATTATGTTACGTAACCTTCCTATGGAGAAGGCCAATATCTCTCACTAGAGAAAAGATTCGTGAAACAAGAGGAAGAAATGAAGGAATTGAGGAGGTTGAATACAGAACTACTTCAAGGTAGTCTTCCTCCTAAGCCTACTGGAGTCAGTCAGCCAAGGGAATTTGTTGCAGCTACTGAGATGGATCAAGAATATCCTCCTCTACTAGTACACCCTCACAGGTCTAATCCTATGGGTCAAGTGCAACAAAAACTAGTGGTGTTACCATCAGTTGCGGTACCAACCACCACACCTATCCAAGCTCCAGTTATTGCACCTGCTCAGGTCCAAGATCAACCGGATGTTTCTCAAAAGTTAATAATTACTATTGAGTAATTAACAGCTTAGTTCGAATCTATGGAGGGAAAACACGCTCAAATTCAACTAGAAAAGAGAGCTTATCCTGAATGGGTTGATGAAATTCCTCCCCCATCAAATTTTGCAAGTACCACATTCCCAATATTTAATGGTTCGGGAGACCCAGAGAAACACTTAACACATTTTGTTTCTCATTGTGATCTTAGGATGGGAACCCCTCAACAACAGGAAGTAGTTAAGCTTAGGTGTTTTGTACAGTCATTACAAGGGCCTACTTTTGTCTGGTATACAAGCTTGAAATCCCGGTCAATTACCGGATGATAAGATCTACGCTAAAGATTCATTCTTCAATTCAGCTCAACTTTGCCAAAGACAACAATTTTTGATCTTACAAATTGTAAGCAAAGGGAGAATGAAAGGGTTTCAGATTTCATTTCTCGCTAGAAGGGATTACCATATTCCCTAAGATTAGAACTCCCTCAAGATGAATTGTTTCTAATCTGTGTGGAAAATTTGCGTGACGAGTTATGCACACTGTTGATCCCTGTGAAATACACAGGTGGGTTTTGAGACCTTACTTCGGTCGCTCAGCAGATCGAAGACTCTCTTACAAAGACTAAGGATAAAACTCATCTAATTCCATCAACTCCCGGAAAAAGAATGGGTAGAGCAGAGACTGATACAGTTATGCTTAAATAAGAACCTGTATCTGCTTCTACTTCAAAACCATCATCTTTCCGAAGGACTTCATCTCCTAAGCATCAACAACAGAGGTCGTTTTGTCAAGATGATCAAAGAGATCAAAGATGGAAACAATTTGAGGATCTGAAGAGAAAAGTTTATTCTTTCTGAAATGAACAAGTTCCTGGTTACTTAATTTCGAATATGGAAAATAATTTGGTTCAATTGACAAGGCCCAAAAGGCTAAACAAGGAAGGAGATGAAGACTGTCCCAACTATTTCCCATTTCATCAGATGTTGGGGCATCCCATTCAGGAGTGTTTTTTCTTCAAGGACCTCCTGCAAAAAATGGTCGACTCAGGACAAGTCAAATTGAGAGTTTATTCAGCTCTGGTATCATGTGTTACTACTATAGATCCAGAGGAAGAAGGTGAGTGGCAAGAAATCAAAAGCAAAATTATGCAGAAACATGATTATTGGATGGTCAGTAAAAATATCAACCGAACTTATGCCATTTTGCGAATGAAATTAAAGAAACCAATTGTGTCTTCTGCTATGAAAGCCACAACAAATCTCCCTTCATCAGAGGGAAAATTCTCAAAGAAACGAGATAATTCAAAGAAAGAAGAGCAATCAGAAAAATATGAGTTCATGTCAAAGCTTAAGTTGTCTTCGACTCTAGCAGATTTTATGCCATCTAATTCGAAGCCACATGCACCGCCCCACCAAACGGCACAACCTAAATTGGCTAGTCAGGCAGATTCTTCATCGGATGAAGAGTAGATCTTTGGTTCTATTAACATTATTCACTTAACAGATCCTCATTCCAGTCACAGTTTCAATATCGATGAGCCTGAGTTCCCTGTATCAAACAGAAGAATTAGAGGGAGTTATAGAGGTCTGAGATACAGAGGAAGACATGGATATCCCAGAAGCCACTATTCCAATTATACCCCTTCTAGAATTGTATATGCAGTAGAAACTCGTGGCAGAGCCCTCCAATGATCTCAACAAGAATAAGCAAGTTCTTCCACACATGGAAGATTCAGTCCTGACACAATCATTCTAGAAGATCGGTTGGAGGTTACAACTTCTTCCTCTCAGCAGGTAAATAGACCTATTTGGTTTAATCTTCCAAAGCTGGGAGTATTTCCAACTCCTACCCCGATACAAGATGCATCTACTTCCAAGGCACCTGCTAAACCACATGTTCCTGCTGGGAAACACAGACCTTTGGATCAAAAATATGATTTCTTGAATCATTTGGCCCAAGTACCGTCTATGTTATCAATTCTTTATGCCTTGAATCTATCAAAGGATCTTCAGGAGGCACTCATCGAGGCTTTGTCAAGTCCTCAGGAGTTTGAAACTGAAATTTCTGCAACTGAAGTCTACCATGTAGAGAATAATCCTGCAGAATTCCATGCAGTGATATCTTTCACAGATGAAGATGAAGATGATGTTGTTCATGGACATATTAGACCTTTTTATTTATCTAACAAGGTCAATGATGTAGACATCCTAAGAGATTTTATTGATAATGGTTCAAGAGTCAACCTCATCCCCATTCGTACACTTCATTGATTGGGCCTCAACAAATCTGATTTATCTCCTTCTACTTTGATGTTGCAAGGATATGATAAAAATGAACAAGAACCTCTGGGTGAGATCACACTCAGAACTCAGTTTGGAGATCTTGTATCCAATTCAGATTTCATGGTTGTTTGTCATGACACAGCTTTCAACATTTTTCTTGGAAGACGTTGGCTACATCAACATGTAGCTATTCCTTCATCATACCATCACTGTCTCAAATATTGTTTCAATGATCAAATTGGGACATTGTATAGTGATAAGGCCCCATTCAAAACATGTGAATCTCAATACATTGAGGAGGAATTATATCACATGGAGGGTAAGGAGAAATCTATAGCAAGGGAGGTTACCAAAGTTAATGCTCCATATGGTTTGGAAAAGATTCCATAAAACCCATTCATACATGTGAGTACAGATTATGTGTTGCCTATCAGTCAAATTGATAGGATAGACCCAAATCCAAATACTCTTATGGAAACTTCCATAATGTCAATTACGGAAATCCAGCCAGACAGCATGGGATAAATTGGTGATTCATCAAGCAATGATGAAATCCCAAATGGAGATGTCTTCATTTCATCTGCTAAAATCTAGCAAGTCTATACTTCAGCAACCAGGCCAGAAGAAGTTATAGCAATGTTAGAGGTGAGTGATGATGTTGATTCTCAATCTATCATCTTCTCTTTATTACCCAAGGAAGACCCTTCATCATCAATATGGTCAGAAATGGAAGCCTCTTCTTCAAGATGTTCAAATTTTAACATCTCTCCTGATCATGGAAATTCTATTTCATCATCTACTATGCAAGTAGAAACAGAAGAAATAACACATGTTGAAGAAGAAGAGGAAGATCTCAGGGATGCTCCTCCAGCATTTGAAGAGGGTATCTCTACCACTGTGGATGAACTCAGAGAAATAAATCTGGGTACATAAGAAGACCCATGCCCCACTTTAATTAGTGCTGCCATGACTCTTGAAGAGAAGGAAATGTATATTTCATTTTTGAAGCAAAAATGAGATATATTTGCTTAGAACTATACAGAGATTCCAGGCTTTGATCCTGATGTTCTACTCATTGTTTGGGTTTTCCAGAAGAACATTGAGAATTCGAGCAAACCGCAAGAAGAACACACCCAACTTATGCTTCCAAAATTGAAGTTGAGGTGGATAAACTTATCAAAGATAACTTCATCAGAGAAGTTCAATATCCCAAGTGGCTGGCTAATATTGTCCCTGTGAAAAAGAAGAACGAACAAATTAGAGTTTGCATTGATTTCAGAGATCTTAATCGTCATTGTCCCAAGGATGATTTTCCAGTTCTGATCATAGAACTCTTAATTGATGCAACAGCTGGCTATGAAACACTTTCCTTCATGGATGGATATTCAGGGTATAATAAAATCTGAATGTCTCTAGAAGATGAATAATCTACAGCCTTCAGAGCCCCTCAGGGTGTGTTTTTATAGCAGGTAATGCCATTTGGCTTGAAGAATGTAGGCGCAACATATCAGTGTGCCATGCATCGTATCTTTAAACCCTTTTTAGGGAATTTTGGTGAATGTTATGTGGAAGATTTTATGGTTAAATCCAGACAACGTTCTAATCACTCGGCTGATTTGGAAATCATATTCCATAAACTTTGACAACACAATTTGAAGATGAACCCCTTAAAATGTACTTTTGGGGTAACCTTAGGAAAATTTATTGGCTTTGTTGTACACCATCATGGTATCGAATTCGACCCTGAGAAGACAAAATCAATCCTTGGTATGTCACCTCTGCAAAATTTGAAATAATTGAGAGGACTTCAAGGACACTTGGACTATATTCGGCGTTTCATCACTAATTTTGCAGGAAAAAGTTTACCCTTCACCAAATTGATGAAGAAGGGAGTCACTTACTAGCAGACTGAAGAATATCAAGTAGCATTCAATGTTCTCAAGAAATATCTCTTGATTCCACCAGTATTAATGCCACCTGTTAAAAGAATACCACTTATCCTCTATGTGACAACTTTAGAGTGATCATTGGGTGCCTTTCTTGCTCAGAAGAATGATGATGGGAATGAAAACAACCTCTATTATCTCAGTCAGACTATGCTTGAAGCAGAAACCTGATATTCAAGTATTGATAAGTGCTTCCTCGCATTAATCTTTGCAGTTCAGAAGTTAAGACACTACCTGCAACATCACGATTTCCAATTGGCATCTCTCAATAACCCACTAAAATTTATCCTTAGCCGTCCAATATTTACAGGACTTCTGGCAAGGTGGGAAGTTATTTTGCAGCAATTTGATATCCAGTATGTATCTCAAAAGGCAATAAAGGGCCAAGCTCTGGCTAATTTCCTTGCTGAACATCCTTCAGTAGAAGATACATCTTTAGATATTGAACTTCCTGATGAAGAAGTCTTTTCTATTCAAGATAATATTCAAACATGGAAAATTTACTTTGATGGTGCTTCCAGAAGTCCAATAGGGAAGAAAATGGAGGATCCTAAATTCAAAAAAGTTGGGTTAGGAATTGTGCTAATTTCTTCGAAAAAGGAAGTTCTAACTTATTCCTTCTTATTGTGGGAAGGCGGTACAAATAATGAAGCAAAATACCAAGCTCTCATTGCAGGATTGAGGTTGGCGCTTCAAGCACAAGTGAATCACTTAAAGGTGAAAGGTGATTCAGACCTGGTAATCAAACAAGACAATGGGGATTATGCCATCAGAAAAGAAGAGTTAATCCCTTTGTATGATTACGTCATAGAGTTAATGGAGGAATTTCCTATGGAACCGACATTTTCTTATGTCCCACGATTACAAAATGCTCAATATGATGCACTGGCTAATATAGCTACAGCTCTGGCAGATCCAAATCAGGATGAGATAATCATCAGTATTTCCCATCGTCGTATAATTTCACCTTATGTTCAAACCAGAATAGAGGAAATCAATGAAATTAGTCCCATTTCTGAACCATATGGTCATACTACAAGATGGATGACACCTATCAGGGAATACCTTCAAAATGGAACACTTCCACCTGATAGAGCTGGGAAATAACAAATCCGGTGATGTGTAGTCAATTTTACTCTTTATGAAAGTCCTGATCACCTAGAGAAAATTGTCTAAAAAAAAGGTTTGGATGGATTTATCTTCAGATGCATTGATGGTGAAGAGACAATGGCTGTCCTGAAAGAAGTGCATGCAGGAGTCTGTGGTGCCCACTAGTCTGGACATAGACTATCTGATCAAATTCGAAGGATTGGATACTTTTGGCCTTCAATGATACAATATTGTATTGATTTCACAAAGAAGTGTCATTCATTCCAAGTATGTGCCAACTTCATTCATCAACCCCTAGAGTTGCTTCATATAGCTAAATACTCGTGGCCGTTTGCCACATGGGGAATGGATGTAGTGGGACCTTATCGTTCAGCTACAGCCAAGCAGTTTAAGTATATTCTTACTGCTACTGACTTATTTTCCAAATGGGAAGATGCAATACCTCTCAAAGAAGTTAGTTCTAAAAGTATTGTTAGCTTCATCAAGTCTAACATCATTACCATATTTGGTGTCCCTCATACCATATTGACGGACAATGGCACCAACTTCTGTTCATCCGAGGTCTGGAAGTTGTATCAAGAATACAACATCAAATCCAACCATTCATCTTGGTACCATGTAGCAGCCAATGGATAGATAGAATCCTTCAACAAGACTCTTTCAAACATACTACAAAAGATGGTGGATAAAGATAAGAAGTCATGGCCTGATAAACTCTTTCATGATTTATGGGCTTATCAGACCACCACCCGCACTTCAACGTGGTGAACTCCATATTCATTGGTATATAGAATGGAGGAAATCTTGGCCATTGATGTTCAATTACCTTCGCTCAGAGTAGCCATTTGTGACCAGTCATCTACAGATGAACAATCTCAAAAGCGATTGGATGAATTGGAACGATTAGATGAAAAAAGATTGTGCACCCTGCATCACTTGAAAGTCTATCAGAATCGAATAACACGAGCTTTCAACAAAAAAGTTCGTCTTCATTCATTACGTCCAGGAGAATTGGTATTGGTTCTCAGAACTCCAATGATAACAGGAAATAAACCTCCCAAGCTTGAGCCAAAATGGGAAGGACCTTACTCAATACATAAGGTCTACTCCAATGGATCTTATTCTTTAATCTCAATGGATGTAGAACTCATCACGACTCCAAAAAATGCGAGATTCTTGAAGAAGTATTTTGTATAAAACAAACACATCAATGGTACATGCATATGACCTTAAACTATTTTCACTTCTATCCAACATGATGTTAAACCGTGTCCCCTTCAACGGTCCATGCATATGACCTTAAACTATTTGCACTTTCGTCCAACATGACATTAAACTATGTCCCCTTCAATGGTCCATGCATATAAACTTAAACTATTTTCACTTTCATCCAACATGACGTTAAACTGTGTCCCCTTCAACGGTCCATGCATATGACCTTAAACTATTTTCACTTTCGTTCAACATGACATTAAACCGCGTCCCCTTCAACGGTCCATGCATATGACCTTAAACTATTTGCACTTTCTTCCAACAAGATGTCAAACTGTGTCCCCTTCAACGGTCCATGCATATGACCTTAAACTATTTGCACTTTCGTCAAACATGACGTTAAACTATGTCATCGTCCAACATGATGTTAAACTGTGTCCCCATTGTCCTCACTGCAAGACATTAAACTGCATAGTAATACATCCTATCTACATGATACTAAACTATACATCACTCCATCGTCCAATATGACGTTAAACTGTATTGTCCCTTTTCGTCCCACATGACGTTAAACTGTGCTTTCGTCTAACATGACATTAAACTGTGACGTCCTAGCTACATGATTCTAAACTGTACAGAAGTCCCTTATGTCCAACAAGATGTTAAACTGTTTTGTCCTTACTGCATGACATTAAACTGCATAGTCCCCAATGTCCAACATGATGTTAAACTATGAAAAAGTCCCTAAGACGTCCAACATGACATTAAACTGTGCATTATTAGGGTTGTTTCAACCTCTTTTTTCTCACATCGAGTATGACTCACATGAGCTTAGAGTAAACTTCAACCATAACACCCTATCTGGGCCACTAACAACGCGTAAGTCCCAACACCATTTTTTAGGTCATTTTCCTCAAAAGAACAACTTGATCACCAATTCATTCTTCAATTGAACTATGCCGACTTTGATCATTTCCTTCTAAGCTGGATACGTAGGCAACCTCCCGAGGTTCAAGCCCAAAACTAATCTCTTCACATCGGTTCACCTCCATCTCATAAGATGTTGATTTGTGAAGCCGCCCCCAGAATCAATATCTTCACATTGGTTCACCTTTTTCCTTGCTATATGATGTTAAACTGTACAATACTTTTGTCCTGTATGATAATAGACTACAAAATTCTTTGACACCCTCATCTGAGAGGGAATCATTATTTTCATTGATTTACAATCATGTTATATTCTAAAGACTATGTGCATACATGGAAATGCCCGAAACTTTTATCTTGGGTCAAACCATCATTGCACTAAAGTCCCCTTTGACCCTTCATATGTACGAACCAAATCTATACAGAGGGTGTTTCAAGAACTACGTGTGGCTTGATTCCCATCCTTATGGGATACATAGGAACGTTCGAGCATCCGTCGAATCCAGCCCCAAGTCTTTGGGCCCAACCTCAAAGTTCACTTTCAGTCCCTTGGCTGAAAAGTCCCCCCGTGAAAACATGAATGTGGTATGAAAACCCTAGTCCTCATTCACATCAGGTTCATAAAACACACATTGTGTATTCATTATTATGGTCCGAGCTCTATGATCCTAAACTAAGATCTTCCATACTCTCATCCCACATGACGTTAAACTATATTTCAAGAACTACATTTGGCTTGATTCCCATCCTTATGGGATACGTAGTGAAGTCCAACATTTCAATTTAGGACCCAGGAATAACATGATTATGGTTAGCATTGGTCTATATATCTCTTTCATGCATTGGCCAATACCCATTTTCATGTGTCATACTCCTAACCTTAAATACTTCCAGGTCTCCATAACCATTTTCTTGACTTCTAGTGACAAAATGTCCAATTTCTGAGAATTCTTTTTCCTGACTATGCTATAAGTTCCCTTAGGTGGCCTTTCATAAAGAGTCTACATAACAGACTTGTCAAACAAAAGATGCTATTATTTGACTATGCAGCCAATTCCCTTAGGTGGCCCTGCATAATTCAACCCCCTAACAGGTTTGTAAAATAATGGTAAATTCATTATTGGGAAGAAAACCTCTTTTTTCCTCAATTGTCTTAATGACAATATGTAGAAATCCGCCAAAATAGCCATCCTTAACATTTTTGTCCCATACTCTTTTTCATGATATGTAAGTATTCAAGTCTATGGTTTATATTTCCCTTCCCTACGTTTGGGTCAGACCTTTGTAGGAGTGACATTCATCTAGTTCTTATAAAATCTTGTTTGGAGATATCTTCTCCATATTCAAGTACCTCTCTCCATACAACAAACTCTATTATTTGGAAAATTTGAATCTCCACAAACTTTCACTAGATTTTTAGCAGTAGAAAAGTAAATTTCTGAGAGTTCTTTTTCCTGACTATGCAACATGTGCCCTTAGGCGGCCTTGTATAAGTAGTCTACATAATGGACCTATCATCCAAAAGATTCTATTATTTGACTATGTAGCCAATGCCCTTAGGTGGACCTGCATAATTCAACCCCCTAACGGGTTTGTTAAATAATGGTAACTTCAATCTTAGGAAATACTTCTTCTAATTCCTTTTAGCCCCTTTTTCATATCATTCCTCAGATTCAAAATTTCTTAAGTCATAGTTTACATGTTTTCCCTCATACTTGAGTGTGGTAATATGTTTTCAGATAAGTTTTCAAGGAATTGAGTCAATTTTACTCCATTTGGTCAAAGCTATTTCGACCATAAACATTATCCTTTTTTATGTCTAACGTGCATGACTTTAAACTTCCCACAAAAGACAAGGGAACTCTGAACAAAAGTCAAGTCCTAGCTCACTAAACATACAATTTGTATGATTTATGGAATATTGAGCAATGAAAAAAATTCAAAGTTTAGAGGGTTATTTATAATAATCATAGAAAAAATCAAACTATTCTTACTAGGCCCATTGTCTTAGGTAAAAATTTAAAGCAGGTAGCAAAAGAATTTAGGAAGAAATGATCGAAGGTGAAAGTGTTTTTCATTTATGCACAAGAGTTAGAAGGACATCCACAGATTGGAGTCTCTTCTCTTTTCCAAGAAATACAAACGACTTTCAACATAACTCTTTATTTGATTTACGTCATCCCAAGCTTCATCAATAGCTTCCTGGAATTCATTCATTCAACTAGATACAATAAGAGATTTAGTGATACCAGCTCTTCTGGGAACAATTGTAAAAGAATGTTCTTGAGTGCGGTTTGAGAAAATCTTCTATTGATCAAATAGTGACTCTGTTTCTGTCCAAGAGACTTGGAAGATGGATACATGGATTTGAGAATGAATCATTGGAAGTAAAGATCCATTTGGAGAGAGTACTCTTTTCAGATATTATTCTAATGCCATGATTGTTTTCTCTCCACCAACCAGAAGTGGAAAAAATTTTAGCCCATGGGTTTACCATTTTCATATCTACAAGGAAATGACATGAAGGAAAAATTTGAAAGTTCAAACCATTGTTGTTGCTCTTAATGTACAACATAACCGAAATAGAGGAGTATCGGTGCAGCTCCATCCCAGACAGATAGTTCTTTTCATCAGGAACGTTGACTCCTTGTAGATGACCATGTCCATACAGAGCCAGGTAGATGCTATGTGGGAAATTAACATGATATTTCTTCAAGTACTTGGCCAAATCTGGGAGAGTTCTGTCATAGATATTATAATAATCATGGCCAACAATGTTCATCATATCATCAATCCTCTTGATAGCCAGTTCATCAGCCATTACAATTCTTCTAGGAGCCATTGAATCTGCACAAAGGTTGAATAATTAACTCTTAAGTGGGTTGATTTTTTATAAAATTTGTAAATAAATTCAAAAAAAGGCTAAGGCATTAAGGCGCGCAAGTCCAATTTTGGCGCATAGGTGTAACTATGTCGCGTAGGTTTTTGGCGCGCAGGTATCACCACGTAGGTCAATATACCTCTGCAGTAGCGTGACACGGAAAAAAGCACTGAACCGCGGAAAAAAAGACACTTGGGCGACGATGGCAACTTGCACGAAGAGAGCGGGAATCTTTGAGAACCGGTTGATTTTCGTGAGGAATGGCCGCATATATATAGGCAAGACCACACCCCTACATGTCAAAGCCTGCGTGACTCTTACATGCATGCTGATATCTGCGTGCTCTGAACTTGCGCGCTTCCCGCCATGGTCTTCTTCTCTACCTCAGAGTCACACCCTCCTTCTTTTAGATCCAACTCTAAGGGGGGACTTTTGTTGACGCTCCTTTCTGTCACAGGATCTAATGAATGAAAATAGAAAATACCTTAAAAAATATCGATTCATCCTTTAAAGAAACATTAAAAATTGATAAAGGCATGAAAGAGGATTTGTTTTCACTTGGGTCGCGCAAGTTTCATCATAGTCACATAGGGTACCTACGCGCCACATATGGGGCGTACAGATGACCTGCATTCCCTATTTAATTTTCACCTAGGGTCTTCAACAACCTATAAATACCCCTTGTGGGCCCCCCATTTCAGGGACAGAAAAATCCAAAAACTTAGATTTGAGATCCCGGTGCCCTAGTTTTTTTTCGAAGCCTTACGGACACTTCTAAGGCAATTTATTACCTATAACGGAAGATCTAAAGAGGGGGAACAAGGACTAAGTATTGAAATTCACCAACACCTACACGCTTTGGTGTCTAACCCTTAAGGGAAATGAAGACACCTGCGCGCCACCTTATCCTATCAACAGAAACTGCGCGCCACTCTTCTGGAAGCCCCTAGGGATAATACTAAAGGATTGAGCCAAGCCTTGCCCAAGTATTACCCTATGGTTTGACCATCGTATAGGTACCTATGTGTCGCACAGGTATACCTGCGCGACCAGGACATTCGCGCCTACGTAGGACTTGCATGCCTCTCGCTTTTTGGGTACCCCTCCAGCATATTCACCTCTCTTATTAAAATCCACCTCATCCTTTAAGATGAGAGGATCTTTAACCTGGTCCTTCTTTTCAGGAATAATCCCCATTCCAAGATCTATAAATCTAGGCCTCCTTCTCAGGAGAAAGTCCCAATCTCAAATCTTCTTAATTCATGGGCATCCTCCTTAGGAGTAAGCCCCAAGTCCCCTAACCTGGACATCCTCCTTAGGAGTAAGCCCCAGTCATAATTTCTCTAATATGGGCATCCTATTTAAGAGTAAGCCCCAAGTTCCCTATTCACTAGGCCTCCTTCTCAAGAGTAAGTCCCAATATCAAATATTCTTAATTCATGGGAATCCTCCTTAGGAGTAATCCCAAAGTCCCCTAACCTGGGCATCCTCCTTTTCAAGAGTAAGCCCCAGTCCAAATTTTCCTTAGTCTGGGCATCCTCCTTAGGAGTAAGCCCCAAGTTCCAAATTCCCTTAACCTGGGCCTCCTTTTTAGGAATAATCCCCAGTCATAATTTCTCTAATATGAGCATCCTACTTAGAAGTAAGCCCCAAGTTCTCTATTCACTGGGCCTCCTTCTCAGGAATAAGCCCCAGTCATAATTTCTCTTAACCAGTCTTAAATTTCTTTTGATTTGGAATTCCTTCTCAGGAATAAAACCCAATCATATGACCCCTCTAATTTGGGAATCATTCTTAGGATTAAGTCCCAAGTTAAGTATCCAAATCTCCATAAAGCACATATACCTTTATGGACCTTGTTCCTGGGTTTCTTCCCTGAAGTAAAACCTAATCCTCATCTATCCGGGCAATCATAGATACATAATCCCCACATTATTTCTCATAATTGCATCTTTTATGGAACAATTGTCATGTTTTACCAATACCTCTTGTTTCTCACACCGAGCATGACTCACGTGAGCTTAGAGCGTAAAAGTAATTATGAAATATTTCTTTGATCCATTAACCATGCATAAACCTCATACTTCTTTACTCAAACTATGTGGGTTCTGATTCCTTTTCTAAACAAGGATACGTAGGTATCCCATCTGCAGGTACAATCCCAACTCTAAAATAATAAATTTCCTTCTGAACGATAATAAACTTCAAGTGCCCCACTGAGTGGCTTTAAAACCAGTATGGTTATCATAATGACCAAGAGACTTCTATATAATGTGTTGAAGGATACCATTGACTAAGAATCTCCAAAAAAAATATAGATGATTCTCTATCGATGAAGAACCTTGAATACATATAAAAGATTCTATAAATCTCCTACATACTAATCATTGATTGTCAAATCTAAAGGAAAGCTCATTTTTTATACTTGGTAATTTAATAAGGATTCATGAACATAACTTAAATCTATAAAGAGAGTACCGGAGTAGACAATAATTCCCCCCAAAAAGGTGCGATGAGTCTGAACTCCCATCCTCTCGACCAATGAAAATTATTAAGCCTTATCAGTCCACCACTAATGAGCACATACCTTTGGAGAGTAGGTCTAAATGGATATAGAATCATTTGATGTTTCTGGTTCTACGAACAAACCTGTTAGAAATCGATTGGAATGTTTGAACCTTAAACAAATGAGGTCATCCGCAATTCCAGAGGAAACATTCACCCTAACCGTTTTTCTATGTGTAGAATCCAAAAATGAATTCCATTTTTCAAAATTAATATTCTAAACATGATTAATTAAATATTTAATTAAAATCATTATTTAATCGACAAATATAAACACTTAAAATATTCATCTTCATTTTTAAGGTACCTAAATTTATTTATACATTCATGGGTATGGAAACATTCATAAAAGTCATATTAATATTCATAAGCATAAATTACTATTCATAAGGGTATGATAATATTCACCAAAAATTATGTTAATTCTATCAGACTCTAAATATCATCCTGAACACAACCGTATATGTGATATTTTCCAAATTCAAATTGTAGAGCTGGAAAATTAAGTTTAATGGATAGGTTATGACTATACGCTATAAATACCCAAGTTTTGTTCCATAGAGGCTCAGTGATTCATGAAATATAGGCTATAAATAGAATATGTTTAAGATAAACAAACCATAAAATGTCTTGGGTGTTACAATTATCTTGACCACTACTTTATCACTCAAGGTATGGCCTGATATCACATTACAACATAGAATAACCTTCTCAGTGAAGGTATTCTATTCCAAAACCTTCTCACTCAAGGTGAGGCCAATATCCAATCTTGTTACCTGACATACACATAGTCGGGCACACATAAACAATGGAAAATAGTCTACACAACTCATCCCACAAGCTCAAATACTCATCACTAGGGTTATATCCACTCAATACCTAGCCTTTCATCTCAAAACATGTTTCAATTCCCATATATATTCATAGGATAATATTCTCAATACCATATTGGTCATAAAATCACATCTAACTGAAAGCATTGGCGTTCTCATATTTTCCTTAAGTGTGTCTACTAGGGTCCTTTTACCCATCTCGACCTCTTCCCATTAGAATTAAATTGAAACAAACTCCCCATGGTGTTCTCAAATCCCAAAGGTGTGACGACCCGAACCTGAATGCCACTTAACGAGTGCCCCAAACCCGGTGGGCCACATGGCCTCAAGTGAATCTTCCTGAATGCCAGAAGATTCCAACTAGCAGCGAGGGCCTAAGGTGTGTCCATGGAAAGACTATGCCCTAATTAGTAGAGTGTAACACAACAGAATATATATAAAGAAATAGTAAAATATGTAAGCAATATAAGTAAACATCAATAAACAGTGGAAGAAAACTAATGAAATAGATAAACAAGGATAATAATAATAACTATATCAACTGAACAATAATGATGTAATTTCATGTCACTAGAAAAAATGGAAAACATGGATACAAGATAGTAGGCATAACATGTTCCACAAATTAAAAAAATAAAAATACTACTCCAAGCATCCCGAGATCCAACTCGGTCATCTACTATCAATATCCATCATAAACAGCAAGTAATCAAGTGTTTGAAGTCATATGCTTCCCTTTTTCAACACCTGCAACCATATAATCTACTTCAGTTACTAAAAGACACCCGGAGAGGGTGTGAGATAAATCTCAGTGGTCCACCACCAACTATGTCTATAACATTCTTCCTTTGTAATGGAATATAATATTGTGCATGCATATAAATATAAGTAAATGAAGCAATACAATATAACTAAATAACCAAGTACCTATTTAATCCCTTGATTGGTGTATGAACATATAACTAGTTCATTTTAATTAAGAAATTTCCATTTAATATTAATAGGTCATGTGAGACATAGCCAACACTGACATCACCTCATGATGGTATAAGTAGTGAAGGTACCAAGACATAATAAGGCAACCTGATAATGACATTCGGTGAGGGAGTTCTAGGGTAATAACCAAGGTAACATAGATCTCATGGAATTCTAACTCAGTGGTATATGAGTCTAGTTAAGGGGTAAGAGTGTAATAAAAGGAGTGTAATCCAATGAATTCCACAATAAGGTGTATACCGAGTCCAAGGTGATTGACCAATGTAAAACGAGGCTAAACGAAGATAGGGCCCAATGAGCGTTCACTATAGAACCCACTAGTCAATACTGGATCCAAGGACTGTATCTGAGGTGTCATGTAATAATGAAAAGGACCCTATGGAAGTATATTGAGCATCTGAGGAATAGAAAAGAACTGCAGTCTAGGTGGGTATCAACCTAAGAAAACCGTATCCTTGAATCAGAATGGTGTTCCCAAGACCCAAGGTATTCTCCTCAGATAATCCTAGGTGAGTTCGAGTCAATCCATTCCTATTTGATTTTTTAATCAGGTAATAATTCATTTGGTTCAAGTCTTTCCTTACATTAGTGTGGATAGGTCAAGTAGAGTTAAAACCATTTGTTTATTGTTCCCTTGTCTTCCATTAATGTGGATAGACCAAGTAATGTTTCAACCACTTAATCAAGTCTTAGTTATCCATTAAGGCATATTAAATTATTTAGGTTCACTCCGCTACCTTCCATAAACATGGAAAGGGGTGATACAAACATGTAACCTTTATTAAATCCCTTTTAATAAGGACAAGTTATATACTTAGTATACTTTCCATTTTACATTTCACATTTAATAATCATTTGAAGCACTTACCTTTGGCAGGTCAAGTTGTGAGCATACATGGTACATGAAATTATGAAATTGTCCTTAAAAAACAAACCATTTATTATAATATGACTCACCTTTAGTAACGTCAAATAAAGGCACACCCGAACGGTGGATGAAACGTGTCAAAAACACTAAAAACCCAAATATGGCATAAACTTCAACTTGAGGCGGATTAAATTGTGGGTGTAACCACTGACAACTAATCTCATATTTGGAAAGAGCATAACCATACTATTTTAACAATTATAATCATGGCATATAAATTTAAGGAACGATCTAAAATGAAACCGATGGGCCCCACACAAACATTCCAAAAACAATGAACTTTAGGGATGAGTTATAGACCACCCACATTAGGGTTGTATGACTCTCTTTCTCTGGTATCGACCCTTGATTTTCCTCGGATTGGAGAAGATCTAAGAAAATGTAAAAACACTCACATGGAGATATCTAGGTTGAGAGTGAAAGAGAAGAAGAATAGATAAAGTGGAATCATGTACATACTATTGCACATAAAACATGATGAATAAAAGCCCGATCATATGCCGGATGAAGGGGATCTCTTGATCCCTAGCTTTGGCTTCAAAAATCTCCAAATGGGTGAAAATGGAGGGAAATACCATTAGTTCTAAAATTAGGTGGAAAGGGAGGATTAATAGATCATTAAGGGCATTTTGGACATTTTACATAGGTTTTTAGCCTACACACGATTTTTCCACATGGTTTATCAAGATGTGTGCAAACCGTGTAAGACAGTTTTTCCCAAAAATTCTTCCTCTACATGGTTTGATCAAACTATTCACCATCTATGAATGATTACCTAAAAAAGGGGCATTTTCATGGTTAGGATTCATGGACGTGCACCAACTGTGCAAGGTGCCACTATTCGAAAGAACACCATCTGCATGGTTTTTCAAACAATGCGGAAATCTCGCACGGTTTACTCTAAACAATGCGTAGGGTTTGTTTCCTCCAAAAAGATGGGTTCTGGGATAAGAACAAGATCCAGAAACCCTCAAATCCAATACCAACTCATTAAGAATACTTATTAGGTCCAAAGTAATTATTTAGACTGAAAATTAAAGGATCCATACCTGATTGAAAACCAGTTTCTTATAAAAGGTCTAACTGACCCCAAAATAAAGAGATTGGTCCAAAAACTCATCAAAATCCTGCATCATAGCCCAACCCCCCAACCATGGACTATCCTGAGCTATTTCTCACAAGCGTCCTTAGATAACCAATTCTGAGTCTTCTAACAATTCCCACGGACCATAATAGAACCCATATCAAAACTCTCTTAAAAAATATCTGGATTACATTATTCAGAGAAATATACTTTCTATCATACCACACCTTATCCTAGTATACTGACCCAACTCATAGAACACACTAAGACTCCAATCCACCTTCAAGAGGGTGCTCCTAACTTGTGTGAGACATAAAAATATATAACCCATAATCACATGGGCTAAGGATATCATTACTACGAAAATATACCTAGGAAACCGATCTTGGATATTCACACCTCATATCATATCATAAGACCTACCTAATGCCTCTCTTTACTTAACTAGAATCTTCACACTTTGGTGATATAGTCCCTAGGTGATCCCAAATTACTCATGTTCTAAAGAGTAATAATCCCATATTTAGGAAGCACAAAAATATACTATCAATTTTCCTAGGGTGATCTTAGTCTCTATCACTTTACCTATTCCCATTCATTTATGTAGAAAATATGGAATCCCACTTTTTTATCACATAAATTTTCATTACATGGTAAAAATAAAGGATATTTTAAAGTTTAGTTTCTTGTAAATAAAGAACATAATACATGAATACATAATAAATTATTCTAAATATACTTGAAATACATCTTCATGGGTTCACCCTAAGTTAATTTTACTGCATCTCATATTCTGGGGACATACATCAAAGGAAAGTGGTGAGTATGAAGCCCAATAAGGGAATAAGAAAGGGAGATAGAAGCATGTGATCATGAGTCATATAGATAAGAAAACGAGGCATAACAATAATTCATGAAAAAGATACATAATAATAATATGTAAATGTGGATAAAATACTTAAATGATACATTCATAATCATATCACAAAGGTTTTTCACTAAAGTATCATAAATGAAATTTACCAAGGTTATTCACCAAGGTATCTTAAAACATGTCACCAATAGAGATTAAATTATTTACCCAATGAATTGGAGAGATATCAGGGAGAACCCTTAATATGTATTAATTTCACGTGATACAGATAGATAATAATAAATCATTTCATTAATAACCAATGGAGAAATAAGAATGAGTTTCTTATAAAAATCATGGTATAAAAAAGTTCTTAAAGACATGATCATTACATCATTCTTAACCCATGAAAAGGGAATGAAGGTTTCTATTTAGTCAATAAGGTTTCCTTATGACTTTTCCATTCCTTCTTGTTTTGAAAATCACAAACACCTTATCTTAAGGAAAAATTAATTTTACCCTAAGTTTTATCTTCATAAGGAAATTCTCCTTCCCCAAGGAAATTTATCCTTACCATGTTTTTCATTATTAATATTTTGTCTAAGTATAAAATTCGGTTTCATATATAAAACCTCAGAATCTTATAATACTTAGATATAAAGAATTTTGTTTTCAGAATCCGAATTATGGTTCCGAATTCTACTGAATTCAGACTCCGAACTCTTACGAGTTCAGACTCCGAGTTCTCTGAATTCAGACTCCGAACTCTTATGAGTTCAAACTTTGAGTTCTCTGAATTCTGACTCTGAACTCTTATGAGTTTAGACTCCGGGTTCTCTGAATTCAGAATCCGAACTCTTACGAGTCCAGACTCCTAATTCTAATGAATTCAGACTCCTAATTCTACTAAATTTAGAATCCAAATTTCCTTGAAATTCAGACTCTGAATTATAATGAATCCAGACTCCGAATTCTACTAAATTCAGACTCCGAATTTCCTTGAAATTCAGATTCCGAATTCTACTAAACTCATCCTATGAGTTTCCTTGAAATTCATACTCTGAATTCTTATGAATTCAGACTCTGAATTATTCTAAATTCAGACTCCGAACTTTCTAAGTTTAGGTTCCGAATTCTTATGAATTCAGATTCCAAATTTCCTTGAAATTCAGACTCCTAAATTCCATATAATTTCAGTTCCTAATTCTTCTGAAGATAGAATCTGAATATCCTTGCATTATAGACACCAAATGTGTTTTTGGTTAGACTCCAAACTTTCATTTTCCTTACAATTTGGAAATTGAAATTGGTTAAGTAACTATATTTTTTCTTACTCACGTTTTGGTTATAAAACGATGTCGTGCATTCAGTTACTAACTAACCGTTGTTTGAGTGACATGTGTACAGGTCCCTCTGAAATTCAAGGAAAAATATGACTGTTGGAGGAGGGAGATGACCGTTAGAGCTGTGCCTATAAATAGGAGCTCATTTAAAAGAGCTCACAACTGTTAACATTGATGAACTGTTCTACGACTCTAGAGATTACATACTGTTGAAGTGATTTCTAGAGAGAGAATCTCATGCTTAGTCCATACTAAACATCTTGTTCAGAATTGCTTTATGCAACTCTGAATTTTTCTGAGTACATTAGAGGGATTCTGGGTATAGGAAGACAGAGGTGACAACTACCTTAAAGTTTGAGGACTTCCTTGCTGAGGAAGACAGAGGTGCTGGCTACCTTGAAGTTGAGAGCTTGTGGGGATATTAAGACAGACTCCGATCTTCATATCAAGGGCTTACCCTGGTGTGGGTAAGAAATACTTTATTGAAAGTATAAATCAAGGGACCTTTATTCAAGGTTGTTGGATACCCTTCTCTTTGGGTTAAAATATTTACTACTTATTACTTGTTTTGTTTCAAGTTTTCCGCCGCATTTTGATTACTGAGGAAAGTATAACTGTCTTATACTTTCTTATACTTGTACTCTAATTAGTATGATTCTATATGCTTTAAGGTAGAATCTTTTTCCTTATAAACTTTTGTTAAGTTTCATTTCCAGAACCACTTTTCTGGAATCAAGCAAGTTTGTAGAACTTAGAGGTCTTGTAAATTTACCTTGTTTAACTTTGTTAAACACAGTTTTGGTTAAGGTTTAAAATGAAAGTTTTTATACGAACATTAAAGGTTCCAAAGGAATTTTTAAAGTATACAATTCAACCCCTCTTAAATATTGAGCATATATATCATTAGATGCTACAATTAGTATCTTATTTAATCATTTCGATCCTACAATTGGTATCAGAGAAGGTCTCTGAAATACTTATATCAACATATAAGTTTTCTTTCTCAAGTTTTCATTGTTCTACTTTTTCCTTGCTTAGGAATAATTTCCCTATTTTAAAACTTTTATTACTAAAAAGTTTGTGTGGAAAGATTTTCTTTAAGATGACAGGAATCAATGTTGGTTCCATAGACAACCTAAATCCTATGAGACCACATATTTTTGATGGGAATGATTACGAATATTGGAGAGATTGCATAAAGAAATTTATTATCAATACTAGAGTGGATAACTTTGTTATGCTTATTGGAGGATATAAAATCCCTGACAAGGAAGTCAATACTTTCAACAACCAAGAAAAGCATGAATATCAACTGAATTATAAGGTAAAAAATACATTGCTTTGTTCCATGACTAGAAATATATATATATATATATATATATCCAAATTTCATCTTGTGAAGCCACAAATTGCATTTTGAAGAAGCTTGAAGTTACACACTTTGGAACTTCCAAAGTCATTGAAACTAGAAGAGACATGCTCAGAGCTGAATATCATGTTTTCTGATTTCCATATGAAGAACCCATAAGTAAGGTGAAACAAAGGTTTATGACTATTGTTAATAGTTTACAATCTATGGGTGAGAAAGGATTAGATGATGAAACTCTTGTGAACAAAATCATAGAAATCATGCCCAATAAATGGGAATCCAAGAGGACAATTATAGATGAGAATAGAAAAGTTACATAGATTTCTCTTGATGAAACTTTTGGAACTATTCTTTAATATGAGACTAGAATGAAGAGATATGCTGACAATCTTAAGAAGAAGAATGTGAATGACAATGTTTCTTTTATAACAACTTCAAATCATATGAAAGCCAAGACTCCTGAGAGAGTTACAAGATCTAAATCTAAGAAGGTTGTTATTAAATCTGAATCTAGTGGAAGTTAATCTTCAGAAAATGAATTAGCCAATCTTGCTCGAACAATGAACAAGATTTTTGGAAAAAAAGAACTCTCAATCCAGATACAATAAATAAAGAAAGGAAAGATAAGAAAGACTCATAAGTCACTTGTTATGAATGAAAGAGAACTGGACATATAAGGCCAAATATTCCTATGATTAAGAGAAAATATAGAAAGGAAAAGCATTCTGAAAGAGATAGAAAAAAGTAATAAAAATACAAGGCTAAGAAAGATTTAAAATCAAATGAAACTTGGAGTGCTAGTAGTGGAGACTCTTCTGATTAATCCTTAGATTACGAATCTTCTGGAAAGAATAATCTTGGTTTACTTTCCATATTACCTATTGAAAATCATTGTTTAATAGAAAAAGGTACACAATATTGAATCCATAACCAATGTATCCTTGAATTATAATTATAGTGATAGTAAATATTATGAATCCTTGGATGAAGAATCTTCTTCATATGAAGACAATACTTTACCTACCTATGAAGAAGTTTCTAGGTTTGCTAGGCTTCTTGAGAATGAAAATTCTAAAGTCAATAAAAATATTGATAAAGAAAATTCTAGGATTACTATTCTTATTAAAGAAATATCACATCTTTCTAACGATCTTGATAAGAAAACTCTTGATTTTTAAAGTATTTCAAAAAACCTTGAGGAAGTAAATTCTGAGAAGGATAAACTTTATAAGGATTTAGAAAAAGTAAGTTCTAAGAAAAATGTTTTTGAGCCTAACTCTAGTGCTAAAGACAATGTTTTGGAAGATAAGAACTTAGTTATTTGACTAAAGTTAGAAATATTTTCCTTGAGGAAGTGTTTGTTAAACTTTACCATAGGTAAGGAAAACTTTGATAAGATGTATTCCAAATATCGTCCTCTAAGGAATAATTATGGAATTGGTTATACTAGTTCTAAACCGATTTTTAGTAACAATTATTTTGTTCCTCAATGTTCTCCATTATGCACTAAGTGTTAGTGTGGTGGGCATTGGGAAAAAAATTGTTCCTTAAACAAAACTCAGTCTTTAGGATTTCGTAAAGCTTATTTTTCTAAGAAAATGTGGATTCCTAAGATTTGGATTTCTGAAGTTTCCGGATCCAAGAAAGTTTGGGTTCCGAAAGTCTAACTCTCTTATTTTCAGGAAAATAAAGATAGTACCAGCAAAAATACATGGTACATGGATAGTTGATGTTCCCAGCATATGACTGGTAACAAAAACTTCTTTGAAATTATTATCAATACGAAAGGAGGAAAATTAACTTTCGGAGATAATGTTAAGGGAGAAATTATTGGTATAGGTAACATCGTTCTTCTTGGAAAAACTTTGATTTCAAATGTTTTATTTGTTAAGGGTCTTAAGCACAACCTCATTAGGATAAGTCAATTATATGAAAAAGGTTATCATGCAAATTTTAGGAATGAAAAGTGATTAGTACACAAATTTTGTGTGATAATACTAGTGCCATTTCCCTAAGTAAAAACCCTGCACATCACTCTCTTGAAAAACACATAGACATTAGGCATCACTTTATTAGGGATCACTGACTAAAAGGAGATATCATTCTTCATTTTATCGGAATGCATGATCAACTTGCTGATATTTTTACAAAATATTTACCGTCTGATATATTTGAATACATTAAACTGAAGTTAGGAATGATAACTGTAATTAAATCATCCTTATTAACTTTTTTGTTAAAACCTATCTCTTTACAGTAAAAAAATCCTTTTCATTGGGGGAGTACATTTTTTTGTTAGGTGTCTAATTTTTTTTCATAGTCTATTTTTTTTAATGAAAATTTTCATAGTAAGATTTTCTAAATCTTTTGTAATGAAAATTTTCATAGTCAGTTTTTCTTAATTTTCATTATGAAGATTTGTTTCTGTATTGGAGTTTTTCTTCTTAAATTTTTTCGTAATAAAATTTTTCAGAATCTAAAGTTCTTCAAGAAAAATTTTCCTCAATATGAATAATATTCCTAGAAATCTGAAAGTTATGTTTCCTTTCTTAAGTTTTCATAAAAATCTTTTACTTGTTGGTATTTTCATTTGTTTTTAAAATTTTTTGGATTCTCTTTTCCTTAAATCCAGATGTTTTTCTTGAAAACCTCAAAAGATCAGATTCTATCCAGATTTCCTTGAGGCTATCATATCAACTGTCAGATCTGATCAGAAGGATTTTCATCCCTTGGATTGAGTTTAGAAGATGAACCGTCGTCTCATTTCCCTATATAAAGGACCCCCGATGGTTGTCTCACATCGAAACTCAAGCCTTCGTGAGCTGAATCTCTGCCCTTCTACATAAACTCATTCCATATTTTCAAGGTTTCCTCAACTCCGAATGTCTGTCGAAGTATCTTCCCAGAAAGACATGTCAATTGTCAATCCAATTTCTGAATGACAGATTTACAGAGAAAGGTTGGTTCATCCAAATTTCTTTGCTAAGTATGAATCTATAATCTCAAATAATATCAAGATGAATGGATGGGAGAGTGTCTACTTATCCAAACCAAAGGCACAAAATCTGGTGTATCCGGACTTGTTGGTTGAGTTCTATGAGTCACCAAGATTTTTCAAGGAAGAAAGAAAATATAAATTCTCTTTCAATAGATATGGGAAGACTTATTCTCTTTCTTACACCAAGGAATCCAGTTTGATTGGAGTTCGTTATGAGGGTGAGGCAGAGTTATGCTCACATAAGTTGCCTGAGGTTAAAGGAAGTTTTGATATGGTAAAGGCTATGGCTTGTCTCAGTCTTTCAGATGTAAAGACTCCAAATATTCTTCATTTATCTACAAATTTAGGGATTCTTAAATTGTGGGTTCAAGGTTTCATAATTTCAGGAAAAGGGGACAAGGATACTTTGAAGAATAGTGACATGTATATTCTGGATTTCTTGGTGAATCTAAGGAAGATTAATTTAGTTAAGCATATTTTGATTACAATTGAGAATATAAATAATAGAAATCTGAAGGCTCATATTATTATGTATCCAAAAATTCTCTCAAAGATGATTGTTCTTTTTTTTATAGTCCTTCAAAATACCCTGTAGTTCTAAGCCAAGAAATTGCAAAGTTATACTGGTAAGTGATGATACACTGAAGAGGATGAAAATTTGTTTTTCTAAAGAATTTGGAGAATTCTTTGATTTTCTAGAAGAGGAAGTGGAAGCTCTTCCAAATAAACAGGAGGTGGCTGAACCCTCTAAAAAGGGTGGAAGTAAGAGGAAGCTGAAGGAAGTAGAAGATAAAGAAAAATCCCCAGAGGCTATGGAAACCCAATCCGCACCACCAAAGACTAAGAAGAAAAAAGCATATATAGATGAGGTAGTAGCTAAGTAGAGGGAAGACAAGAAGAACAGGAAAGAAGGGGAGCCTAGATATAGTTTGGATCCTGCTGAAGTAAATGCTTTAAAAGAAAATACTGCTGATGAGCTTGAAAAGCAATCAAAAGAAAAAAAAAACAAAAGAAGAAGATTACTGAAGCAGATATTGTGAAATCCCTTCTGAAGGATACTGAGAAAGATTTGAAAAATATTCCGGTTCCAGAATCCTTCTTGATGGAAACTTTACCAGAGACACCAGGAAAGAAATATGTGACTCTATAAAAAGTCAAAGAAAAAGAATTATAAGAAGTAGTAGAATAAGAATAAGAAGAGTCCATTGATGAAACTAATGATCTCATTAAGCAAGTAGCATATTTTCAAGAGAAGGAAAGTCCATCTGAGAAGCTTTCAATCATAAATTATGAAGCTAAGACTTCAAAGCTTACTACCCCTGGGAAAGATGAGAAAGGTGAAGATGACAAGGTTGAAGAATAAGTGAATAAGTTATCTGAAGAAGAAATTTCTAATCATGATTTTATTCAACCAGAGGATGCTGAGGCATGAGATGGGAAGGAAGAGGTTGATGAAGACAAAATTGTTCAACTATCTGATAGTGAACACGAATCCCCTAACCAAGAGGATGCCATTCCTAAGGTTAATAAGGGAAAACAGGTGGTTGTTGATACACCTAGTAAAGCTGTTGTGAAGAAGAAAGAAGTTGGTGGATCATCGAAGAGGAAGGCAGTTGAAATAGAGAAATAGACCTCCCCAAGTAAAGTCTCAGATTCGGAATCATCCTCCCTCGGACATGATTCTATTGTTCAGTCTTTGATGAAGCTTATGGGGACTATCCCTCTACTTCCCATTATTGAATCGAGATGCCATTTTCTTCAACACACCTTAAACTAGAAATCGGATTTAGTATCCATGGTGATGGATAAGTGTGTAAAACTGGAGGCAGACTTCAAATATTTTCTTATTAACTATGAAGATCACAAAATGTCATGAAATAAGATGACTAGTTGGTCAAGAAATACTATTGAAGATATGCATATTCTTGATGATTTACAAAAAAGTGTAAAAGATACATTTTACACCGAAGATAGTAAGATCAAGGATCTCACAAATAGTTTTGAGAAAAATATAACTTTGGAACAGAATTCTCAAGTATAAGAAGTGAAAGATCTGAATGGAAAGATGTATTCAGTTTCCCAGAGTTGGAGGAGATAAAGAGATCTCATAATTGAGATAGAAGAGAAGGTAGTCAAGCAAGAAGAAGTCTTGAAGGATCAGGTAGAATATCTCAAGGATCAGGAAGAAAAAAATCAAATCCTTAGAGAAGAAAGCCGGAGATCAGGATCAACTTCTTAGGCGAGCATAGAAAGATCACAAGGAGCTCAAAAAGATGAAAAACACAGTGAAGAAGCTGATGCCCAAGGAAAAGGAAGGATAAACCTATTGAAATTTGATCTTTTTTTATATTTCCCTTGTTGTACAATTTTTCCAATCCTAATGGAATTTTTTGTTGCTCGTCTTTTGGTTGTTTAGTACTAATATTTCAAGTACCATAATTTCTTTTCCATTTGCTTTAATTCTTTTTGAAAATCACAAAGGGGGAGAAAGAAAAAAATAATAATAAGTAAAGATGAAAATTCCCTAAGAAAGGGGGAGTTCATCTAAGGGGGAGTTCTTATCCAAGAATATTTTCATATGAAATAAAATGCTAAGTCCCATTCCGAAAATCAAGAATACGATCCTTAGTGTTTCCATAGCCTAAGGGGGAGTTAGTCGTATTCATCTTTTCCCATGTGTTAAGGGAGATAAGTTTTAGTTTCAAAGTCCAGAATTTTTTTTCTAAGTCTTTATATTCTTTTTCGTAAGGATGTTTGTGCTTTCCAAAAAGGGGGATATTGTTGAGTTAATAAGGTTTACTTATTAATTTTACATTACTTCTTGTTTTGAAAATCACTAATACATTATCTTAAGGCAAAATTCATTTTACCCTAAGTTTTATTTTCATAAGTAAATTTTCCTTCCCCATGGAAATTTATCCTTACCATGTTTTTCATTGTTTATATTTTTTCTAAGTATAAAATTTAGTTTCATATCGAAAACCTCAGAATCTTATAATACTTATATATAGAGCATTATATTTTCAGAATCTGAATTATGGTTCCGAATTCTACTGAATTCAGACTCTGAACTCTTATGAGTTCAGATTCTGTGTTCTCTGAATTCAGACTCCGAACTCTTAAGAGTTCAGACTCCGAGTTCTCTGAATTTAGACTTCATACTCTTACGAGTTTAGACTCCGGGTTCTCTGAATTCAGACTCCAAACTCTTATGAGTTCAGACTCCAAATTCTAATGAATTAAGGCTCTGAATTATACTGAATTCAGACTCCGAATTCCCTTGAAATTCATACTCTGAATTCTAATGAATTTAGACTCCGAATTCTACTGAATTCAGACTCCGAATTTCCTTGAAATTTAGACTCAGAATTCTTATGAATTCAAACTATGAATTCTTCTAATTCAGAATCCGAACTTTCTAATTTCAGGTTCTGAATTCTTGTGAATTCAGATTCTGAATTTCCTTGAAATTCAGACTCCATAATTCCATAGAATTCAGGTTCCAAATTCTTCTGAAGACAGAATCCAAATATCCTTTCATTATAGACACCAAATTTGTTTTTGGTTAGACTCCGAACATTCATTTTTCCTTACACTCCGAAAATTGATCTTAGTTAAGTAACCATATTTTTTACTTACTCATGTTTTGGTTATAAAAAGATGTCATGTATTCAGTTACTAACTAACCATTGTTTGAGTGACACGTGTAGAGGTCCCTCTGAAATTCAAGGAAAAATATGATTGTTTGAGGAGGGAGCCGACCATTGGAGCTATGCCTATAAATAGGAGCTCATTTAAAAGAGATCACAACTGTTAACTTTGATGAACTGTTCTACGACATTAGAGATTACACACTATTGAAGTGATTTCTAGAGAGAGACTCTCATGCTTAGTGCGTACTGAATATCTTGTTCAGAATGGCTTCGTGCGACTCCAAATGTTGCTGAGTACATTTGAGGGATTTCGGGGATAGGAAGACAGTGGTGGCGACTACCTTAAAGTTCGAGGACTTCCTTGCTGAGGAAGACAGAGGTGCCGACTACCTTGAAGTTGAGGGCCTGCAGGGATAGAAATACATACTCCAATATTCATATTGAGGTCTTACCCTTGTGTGGGTAAGACATACTTTCGAGAAAGTATAAACCAAGGGACCTTTATCCAAGGTTGTTGGATACCCTTTTTTTGGGTAAAAAGATTTACTACTTGTTACTTGTTTTGTTTCAAGTTTTATGATGCGTTTTGATTGGTGAGGAAAGTATAACTATCTTATACTTGTACTCTGATTATTAATATTCTATACGCTTTATGGTATAATATTTGTCCTTGTAAACTTTTGTTAAGTTTCATTTTCAGAACCAATTTTCTGGAATCAAGAAAGTTTATAGAACTTAGAGGTCTTGTGAATTTACCTTGTTTAACTTTGTTAAATACAGTTTTGGTTAAGGTTTAAAATGAAAGTTTTTATAACATCTTTAAAGGTTCTAAAAGAATTTTTAAAGTATAAAATTCACCCCCCTCTTGTATATTGAGCATCTATATCATTAGATACTACAATCAGTATCTTCTATCATCATTTCGATACTAAAGTTTAATATATTTAAATACCCAAGTAAATAAATTATTTTTAAAAATAGATAAATACCCATATAAAAGGAATATTTTTGGGTATTCACAAAAATAAAATAAGTGAGAATTTATCAATTAAAAGAGAGAAATTTGGGTAGTAAATCCAGTAGCATGATGGGTATAAAACATGGTTTCAGAAAAGGGTAAAATGAGGGAGAAAAAAGGTACCAAATCAATAAAAGAATATTATTATAGTAATTGGATAATATAAAGTGGAAATAAGAGATCTTAGTTCGAAAATTAGAAGACATACCATGTAAAAAGGGAACTTGAATGGAAAAGAGAGGTGGAGATTTCCCTTACCTTGAAGAGTTGTTCCTAAAACATGAGGATGGAATCTTGGGGTATTGAGGAGACCTTGGGTGGACTACTTGAGAGGAAAAATAATTAGAATATCATGATGTGTGGATTGATAGTGAAGGGTAATGGTGAAATGGGTGGGTATTTATAGGAGTAGGGGATGAATTATTTAATAATTTCCAAATATAGGTCTTGGAAATCTAGTTTGTGGAAAATGAAAAGCCATTGGCTTACCCATAGGGTTTTATCATGGTTTTTGAAATTTGGGTGAAATATTATGATATTTTAATCCAATAGAACCCAAAACCATTTTTAATACTTCTTTTGGCATGGAAAATTTAATATTCTACAAAGTAATGTTTCTAAAAATTAAATTTTCTATTTTAGACTTTGGAAATTCACTTATTGTTTTAGAAATTGATTAAAATATATTAAAAACATTAATATTAATAAAATAAAATATTTTAGGGTTTTTATTGCGTTTAATTAATTATTACATCATTATGATATAAATATGAATTCATAAAATATACCAAAAACCCAAAACTATATTTTTAAAATTCATGAAAAAATAAAGTATTTTAGGAAATCATCATAAACTTACCCTAACATAATTTCAACAAGTTGATTTAAAATATAATGTTTATTTTTCCATAATAATTATATAAATATGATAATTTTAACTTTTTAAATATAAAAATCCTTATTTATTTATAAATAGTAGTTTTTAAGGAAGATTCAAATTTCTTACACTTATAAAAAAAATCCTAGGCTATTATAAAATTATTTTATCATTTATATTTAAGTGATAGTGTTTTAAATTTTTTTTAAAAAAATATTATTTATAATAGTTAAATTTATTATAAAATTTAATATAGTTTCTAGAAATATAAAATTATGTTTTAGTTGCATCCAAAAACGAATTTATTAAATTCATCACAATTAAGCATATATTTTATTAAGAAAAACTATTATTAAAAGGAATTTATGGAATAAATTTTTTATTTATACAATGAAAAATACACTTCAAGTAACTAAGGCCTAGACATGTGACCCCTTATTAAACCCGCATATTCCCTATGGGTGAGTTGTGTAATGTTCATAGTTTCATAGGGTGGCTTAGATAACATCGACCTAGTGGTAATCTCCACTAACTTAAACTTTCCTCATAGGTGATTTCATTCAAGCTTCATTTGTTGAAGCTTGGATTGTACTTGGTCAAGGGAGAACCCAGGTGATTCTACCTCCCTCTTAAGTTTGAAAAAATGGGATTCAAATAGCGTGACTCTACTGGTTGATCCCATCAGTTCTTTTTTCTGTACCAAATATCCGTTTTCACTAATACTTATAAGCACTAAAAATAATAGAAAAATTATCAACCAAGCTTATAAGTTCCAATGGTCATATTTAACAACAGTCATATTGAAAAATGGTCATATAATGATCAAATCCCAATGGTCCCATTTCTCTTTATACCTTATAAATACCACTTCATTATTCCACTCAAAATTTACTACAATATCTCCCTATGTTTATATTTTATTTTCTTAATATATTGATTGGTTTAATAATAGTTCACTTTATTTCTCTATAATTTTCAGGGGGGGGGGATGATTATAGAAGATTGGGGTGATCTGTGTATTCCCATTTTAGCTATTCTTTTTTATATTAATTTTCCTATTATAATGTTCAGAATTTTAATTGGTTTCATAGCCGACTAATGTAATGATCTTTATTAATGATATAAAATATATTGGTTTATATTTATTTTTTACATGTATAATATTATATCATATTTAGAAACATTTATTTATGAAACAAATATCATTTAGAAAGTTTGGGTCATTACATTCTCCCCCTTAAGAAATTTCATCATTAAAATTTCAAGTCATTATCTTGGTTGAGAAAAGGTGAGGGTACTTCTATCTCATTGAATCCTCTGGTTCCCACATTGCTTCTTCATATTAATAGTTCCTCCATAACACTTTAATAGGGTGGGTAATCTTATTTTGTAGAACCTTTTATCTACGATCTAATATCTCTATCGAATTCTCCTCTTAAGAGAGGTCATGTTATAGTTATACCACCTTCAGATTCTATACATGTGAGGGATGAGGCATGTATTTCCTCAATAGAGATAGATGGAATGAATCATGAAATTGTGTTATATTTGGTGTAAGTTCTAGATAATAGTCCACTTCTCCTTTGCAATCAAGTATTTCATAAGGGCTAATGTACCTAGGGATAAGCTTCCATTTCTTTCCAAACCACATGACTCTCTTCAATGGTGATACCTGAAGGAGAAATTTGTCTCCCATATCAAAATCTAAGTTCCTTCTATGGTAGTCATCATATCTTTTCTACCAACTCTGAGTAGACTTTATATATTTTTGATGGAATAAACCTTTCATGTCATTTATTGCACAATATTGGCACCACGTATCTTTCTCTCACCAAATTCATCCCAACATTTAGGATTTCTAGATCTCTTCCCATATAGAGCTTCATATGGTGCCATTTGAATACTCGAGTGGAAACTGTTGTTGTATGAGAAATAAACTAATGGGTGGTGTTGATACCATCCACCATTAAATTCAATTAATCATGTTATCATAATGTTCTCAAGTGGTTGAATATTCCTTTCTGATTGACCATCAGTTTGGGGGTGATAGGTCATACTAAAATTCAATTCAGTATTCAGAGCATGTTGAAGAAATCTCTAGAATTTATATTTGATCCTTGGATCATGATCATAAATGATAGAAAGTGGCACCCCATGAAACCTCACCACTTTCTTTATGTATATCAAGAAAAGTTTTTCAAGAGATAAATCTTCATGAATAGTGATGAAATGGGAAATCTTGGTGAATTGATCCAATGTAACCCATATCACATTGTTTCTTTTGGATGTCTTTGGGAGAAAAGTGATGAAGTCCATAATGATATTTCACCACTTCCATGTTGGTATGGGTAGTGGTTTCAATACCCCTTTATATGGAACACATAACCTTGTATGAAATTTCAATACACCATCTTGATTAATATTGAACTCAAGAAACTTCCAATTCTTCACATCCTCTATATTCTTTTATAACAAAGGATCCTCTATTTTAGATTTCTTTATCTTCTCTAGTAATGATGGATGAGAAATTATTTGGGATGGAGTTTATGATTCGCCTTCCATTATAATTCCCATGTCCAATTTTACTAGGTACCTAATCAAAGGATCTCATTGAATCCTCATAATTTATAGAACACCAGGGTGTTTCCAAATTAATGTATCAATGACTTTGTTTACTCTTCTGGGGTGATAATGAATTGAATAATCATAGTATTTAAGAATTTCCAACCATATCCTTTTTCTCATGCTCAATTCCTTTTTCATGAAAATATAATTCAAACATTGGTGGTCTATGTATATATCACATTTCTCTACATAAATATAGAGCCTTCATATTTTCAGAGAAAAAATAAATGCAGCTAATTCTAGGTCACATGTAGGATAATTATGCTCATGAGTCTTTAACTGTAAAGATTTATAATCAATCACCTTGTCATTTTTTATGATGACGCACCCAATACCTTTTATATATGTATTAATATAAATAATTAATCCTTCTCCGATAGAGGGTATATTTAATTTAGGTACAATAACCAATCTTTTCTTCAGTTATTGGAAACTTTTTCACAATCATTTGTCCAAATGAACTTATCCCCTTTTCAAGTTAACTTGGTTAGTGGATTATAAATTCATGAAAAGATCTTCCCGAACCTCCTCTAATATATTTATAAACCAAGGAAACTATGAATCTCAGTTACTGTTGTGGGATAAGACCACTCCCCTACAACCTTTGTCTTCATAGGGTTAACTGTGATTCCATTATTGGTTACGATGTCCCCCAAGAATGCAACTTTTTGCAACCAGAATTCCAATTTGTTGAATTTTACAAAAAGATTATCCTTCCTTATAGTTTTCAATATAACCCTAAGATGATCCTCATGCTCCTCATGAATTTTGGAATATATTATAATATCATAAATTAAAACCACCACGAGTTTATCAAGGTAGTCCTTAAAGACTCTATTCATCAAATCCATAAATATAGCATGATTATTATTCAAGACAAAGGGTATAACAAAAAACACATAACGTCCATATCATGTTTGGAAGAAATTATTTGGAATATCTTCTTTATTTACCCTTATTTGATGATACATAGATCAGAGTTCAATCTTGAGGAATAATTAAGCCCCAAAAATCTAGTCAAATAAATCACAAATCTTAGGGAGAAAGTACTTTTTCTTCATTGTGATTCCATTAAGTTCTATATAATCAATGCATAGTGACATTGATCCATAATTCATCTTTACAAATAGAATAGGTTCTCCCCAAGGATACACACTTGATCAGATAAATACCTTTTGAAAAAGATATTGAATTTGTTTATTTAATTCATCTAACTCCATATTTTCTATTTCATATGGGGTATTTAATATCGGCTTGGATCTAGCTATGAGTTAAATGGATAAATCTACCTATCTTTCTAGGGGAGGTCTAGGTAACTCTTTAGGAAATACGTCAATGTATTATTGAATGATAGGGACATTATCTATATTTATAATTTAATTTCCTTCTCCTCCGTCACTGATCATCTCCATAAAGAAGGCTATGGGAGGTGATTCTAGACAAATATCAAACTAGGATATCACTCCTTTGAAAATGATTGTAGGTTTTTTAAGTCTGCTGATATTTTTTCTTCTAAATTTTATATTAGTATCATACTTTTAGATCCAGTCCATCACTAGTGTAATGTCGAATTACACCATGGAAATGACTACTATATTTGTGATGGGACTATACTCTACAAATTTAATACTAGAGTTTCTATACACTATTGATGGTAGGATAATCCATATATTAGTATTGACTGATAAATAAACTTATATAACTTCAAGTATTGATTCTATATTATTTATAAACATGGATCAAATAAAGGAATGAATAAAACCCAAATCAAAAGAAGTACTTGCTAGATTTGAGTGAACAATGAGAGTAGCCTACACCACATCATTGGGAGCCTCTAATTTAGCCTCCATGATAGTAAATTCCCAACCACTCTACCTTAGCCTAAGATAAGGTTGATGGTGGTTCCTCTCCATTATATTATTATTTAGACATTGATTATAAAAGTTCCTTAGTTTTCCACACTCAAAGCGTTGAACTTTAGGCTGGGCCTACACCATATTTGCTTTATCGTTAGTGTTTAGAAGTTGAGGATTCACCTCACCATGATAGTTTTATGCTATATGTTGATCAATTCCACATTTTTATCACTTTACACTCCCAAAAAATTAGTTCCTCTAATGCTTCTTACAACATTTGTTTCATGTGGGGAGTTTCACTTTCTTTCCTCCTCTTTCATGATCAAAGTTCTTCCCTAAGTTTAGATCCATTTATATCTTATTTTTATTCAATCTATGTGACCACTGCATCTCTAAAAACTTCAATTCAACCTTCATATCACTCCACATTATCTCCTCATAGCTTTCATTGTCATTATTTTCTAGATTCCTCCATACATGGGATCTTAGTCCATCGAATAATCTTTTAACCTTTCCCTTAGGATCCATAACAAAGATAAAACAGTATTGAGAAAGTATTGTAATGTTTATCTCATAGTTTCCCATAGATTCATTTTCCTACTACTTCAGTTTTATCAATTCATTATCTATTTTCATTTGCATTGAATAAGGGAAATATTTTACTGAAAAAGATTCCCCTGAACTCTTCTTACTCTATAGCATCAATCTAGCTTCTTGGATTCATATTTTTAATCAGTTTCCACCATTGATCAGCTTCTTCTTCTAAGTGGTAAACTAATAGGGTGAATTTCTCTTGTTCTGAATAAAAAAGTACAAAAAATATATTTTCTATAGAGATTATCCATTGTTTATCATTTAATGGGTCAATAGATCTACTAAAATAAGGTGGTCATTAATGCATAAAGGACTCAAAAAAAAATATTTTCCCTTCATGGTGAATCTAGTCTCTCGAATTGATTCAAGTTATGGTTAATTACTTTAGTTATTTGATTCATCTTTCTCATGAAGTTTTCCATTCCAACAACCATCGAAACTATATCAGTGCATCATCTGTTGAACTCATCATTTACATGTTTCCTCTATTTCCTGCCATTTTTTATGAAAGAAGAAAACCTTAGTGAGAAATGTGTTACTTTTATGAATGTTATAATTCTAAAGGTATTTTATGTCTTACAACATTATACTTAAATATGTTATTAATCTACTATAATAAAAATTACATTTTTATATAAATCCTTTATAATGCTTCATAAAATTCTTGTGATGTACCAATCATATATCTCAAGAGTGTAAAAATAGGTGTATAACAAAGTACATTTTCATACACCATTTCCTAATCTAGTCTAGATCAATATAGTTTTTTGGGTGTTACCCCTAAGTACATCTGTAAAAAATCCATATCCAATTTTAGTATATATACTTGGATGTATTTGTTTGGAAACCTCTTAATAATTACCAAAATAGTAGGATGTTTTTATATATTTAGAACTGGGCCTAGGGTTATTTATTAACCTTTCAATTACTAATTTACAAAAAATAAAAAAATTTACTTTGGTACCAACTATGGTATCCTTCCTTGTTGTTATAAAAGTTTTCATTTCATGGTACAAATAAAGGATATTTTAAAGTTTAGTTTCTTGGAAATAAGGTAAATAATACATGAAAACATAAAAAATTCTTATAAATACCCTTGAAATAAATATTCATGGGTTCAACCTCTGTTACTTTTATTGAATCTCATATCCTGGGGATATACATCAAAGGAAAGGGATGAGCAAGAAGTCCAGTAAGGGAATAATAAAGGGATATAGAAGCATGTGATCATGAGACATATCAATAAGAACATAAGACATAATAATAAGGCATTGAAAAGAGACATAATAATAAAATTAATTGCAACATGTAAATGTATCTAAAACACTTAAATGAGACATTCATAAGCATATCACCAAGGTATCAAAATGAAAATGACCAAGGTTATTCATCAAGGTATCGTAAAACATGCCATCTCTAGAGATTAAATTATTTACCCAATTCACTACAGCACTATTAGGGAACACCCTTAATATGTTTTAATTTCACGTGAGAAACATATATCATAAGAAATAATTTCATTAATAACCCATGGAGAAATAAGAATTTGTTTCTTATCAAAATCATTGTGTACAAAATCACTTAAAGACATGATCATTACATCATTATTAACCCAAAAAAGAGAATACGGGTTTAATATATGTAAATCCCAAAAAAAAAATCATTATTATAACTAGGTAAATAAAAATGGAAAATTAATAGGTTTGGGTAGTCACAAGAAGAAAATAAATGATAATTTATTAATTAAAAGAGAGAAATTTGAGAAGTAAATTCAACAGCATGACAGATATAAAATATGGATTAATAAATGGGTAAAATGAGGGATAACGTAGGTCCCCATTGATAAAAAACTATTCTTAAAGTAATGGGATAATATAATGTAGAAAAATATCTTATTTGGATAATTATAAGACATACCATGTAAAAAGGGAACTTGAATGGAAATGTGAAGTGAAGCTTTCCCTTACCTTGAAGAGTTGTTCCTAAATATTGAGGATGGAAGATTGGGGGATTGAGGAAACCTTGGGGGGACTAATTGGGAGTAAAAATAACTATATAGTCATGGATGATGGATTTAGAGTAAAAGGTAATGGTGAAACGGGTTTGTATTTATAGGAAAAGTGGGGGAATTATTTAATAATTTTCAAATATAGGTCTTGAAAATCTAGGTTGGGGAAAATGAAAAAAATTGGCTTAACCATGGTTTTCTACATTTGGGTCAATTGTTTTGATATTTTAATCCACCATAACATAAAACCATTTTTAATACTTATTTTGGCATATAAAAGTATAGATTCTGTAAAGTAATGTTTTTAAAATTTAAATTTTCTTTGTTAGAATTTAGAAAGTCACTAATAGTTTTATAAATTGATTACAATATATTAAAATACTAAATATTAATAAAATAAGATATTTTAGGTCTTGGATTGTGTTTAATTAATTATTACATCATTATAACATAAATATGAAGTCATAAAATATACTAAAAACCCAAAACTATATTTTTCCTATTCATGAAAAATATGGTATTTTTGAAAATTATCATAAATTAAAATTATAGTAATTTTGATGTGATGATTTAAAATATAATGTTTATTTTTCCAGAGCAATTCTATAAATATTATAATTTTAAAATTTAAATATAAAAATCCTTATTTTTTTAAAAATAGCATTTTTTAAGGCATACTCAAATTTTGGACACTTATAAAGAATTTCCAAGGCCAGTAAAAAATTATTTTATCATTTATATTTATGTGAGAGTGTTTTAAAAGAATATTTTATTAAAACAATTATTATTCAGAATACTTGAGTTTATAATAAAATTGTATATATTTTTTTTAGAAAAATACAATTATGTTTTATTTGCGTCCAAACATAAATTTATCAAATTCATCTCAATTAAACATATATTTTATTAAGTAAAAATATTCTAAAAATAATTGATGGATTACAAATTTTATTTATAAAATGGAAAATACACTTTAAATAAGTCCTAGACACATAACCCCATATTATACCCACATAAACCCCAAGGGTGAGGTGTGTGATGGTCATAGTTTCATGGGGTGGCTCATCTAACATAGACTGAGTGATAATCTCCACTAACTTGAACTTATTTAATATGCTATTTCAATCAAGATTCACTTATTTAATCTTAGATTGGGCTTGGATAAGGGTGAACTATAGTCATTCCACCTCCCTACCAAGTTCAGACAAATGGGCTTTAAATGACACAACTCTACCGGTTGTGTCCATCGATTCTCCTTTCTCTACCAAATATCCTTTGTCAATACACTTATAAAAACTAACTCTAATGGTAAAATTATCAACCAAGGGTATAGTTTCCAATGGTCATATTGAACAATGGTCGTATAACCATCGATTCCCAATGGTCACATTTCCCTTTATACCCTATAAATATTACTTCATTCTTTCACTCAAAATTCACTACAATATCTACCTAATGTTATATTTTAATTTCTTAAGGTATTGAATGGTTTACTAATATTTTGTTTCATTTTTATAGTATTTTCAGTGGGGGCTATGATTCTAGTATATTGGGGCAATTCTTATTTTTCCATTTTAGCTATTCTCTTTTATATTCTTTCTCAATTTTTAATGTTTGGAATTTTAATTGGTTTCATAGATGACTAATGTAATGAATTTTACTAATGATATAAAATTTGTTGGTTTTTATTTATTTTATACATGTATAATGTTATATAATATTTAACAACATTTATTCAGGAAAAAAATATAATTTAGAAAGTTTGGGTCATTAATAGAATCCATATATAGGTATCAACAAGCTTTTAGATTTGTATTAAAGGGACCACTTACCTCAACCATAGAGTCACTATCCTCATGATGTTTTTATCATCCTCAGCCAAGAATGTCTATGCCTTATACAAGCTCATGACAACACCCAAGCCCCTATCTCATTCCATGATTTTGAAATAGTTAATTATAATAATTTATATTTAATTATTCAATTTAATCCAATGGGGAATATTTATAAAAATACTCACTGAGAATCGCTACATCGCCGAACTAGAAAAAAACATGGTGTGTTCGTCCTTCAATGATCTCATCAACCAAGTTAAGAAAAATATCCATTGTTTTGACTCAATTCCACTATATTATGATGGAATTAGTTCCAATTTTTTTTTTATCATGAAAAATTAGTGGCAGTGAAAGGAAAACCAAATTTATTAAAGAGGGGGTAAGAAATCACCTTAAAATACCAAGGAATCATATAAAAAACTTCTCTATCCAAGATGAATTGAATAGAGAAAGAAGAGGGTGAGTAGCTGGATGAAATGGACCACCCCATGTCACCTCTCAATCTAAAACCAAAGGCAACTAACATGGAAATTACTGGCTTACCCCTATTTGAAAAAACCTATCCAGGAACTTGATCATGGCGTGATCATGAGGGTGTGACTACGATAACTCCACACTAGGCCACACCGCGGTATGGCTCCCCTACCTGTTATTCAACTAGCCACCAAATGGCTGGGTAAATTTTCCCACTATAATAACTCATCATGTGGTCCACATGGTTTCATCACAGGCCTCTCCTGCCATGACTACATTGCAATGTCACCCCTAGTTTACTATACAACGGCCCATAAAATGGAAGAGGTCCCAAACAAGATGGAATTATTCAATAATTGGACCCTATGGGCAGTATTATAAGGCATCTACCCCATGGTATTTCTATGAAATAACCCTCCACCATTGTGTCATAGCCTCCCCTAATTTGTACCTCTATGCTATAACACCCCTACCACGCTGTGACCTCCCAACATAAGTTATTTTCCTTATAAAAAACCCGTAAAAAATACCACTACATCGTAAATCCCAAGGACACCATGTGGTAAATTGACCAGCCCCTCATAACACTATAACCCCCACTAATCATGACATAAATAACCACAAACAACCAAAAATTAGTAAGGGTTTACCCTAATCATACTTCGATATTCTCATGAGCGCCCAAAACATCTCTCGTGCCTCTAACCATATACCAAAACATCTCATTGAGATGTTTTAATGCTTTGAATTCCTTTTTGAATCCCATGTCTAAAAATTTACAATAATATAGAACCAAAAATTTAAATTTACATTGAATTTTAAAACCTCTACTGATGAGGGTCATTAAAAACTCCTCACTATAGTTATTCTCATTCTATAGAATCTGTGACGGTCCCCGACCATCATTCACAACCTACCTTGACCTTGAATTCATTAATAAATCCCCACGTTCCCTCCTTTAACACTAAAAGGTCTTCTACTATGAAAATGTATACACAAAAGTTCTCTATTAATCAAGGGTTTATCTACTCTTTTTCCACACTCATCAAAACTAAGACGGTTCTCTAATGCACTCATCTATCCTAAGTTACCATAGATTCATCAAATAGTTTATTCCTAGGTTTATAGTGCTCCCCACTACATGGATCTCCTCATAAAGGCCAATTTAGAATCTTGGTTCTCCCCACCATGGGAATTGGATATTGAAAATACACTTCTAGTGGTCCATCAACATGACCACTACAATTTCCACCTCACCACACCCAATATAAAAAAATAATCAATCCTCCTATATAAGTATTTTTCTAAAAATTATTAGTCATATCCACTAACGTGCTATCACGTCATATGATAAAGGTTACTTAATTATAATAGGAATAATGAAATCATCAAAACAACTACACTAAAGTCTAAACCTAATATTTAATTTAATACTATGGTTGGGTCCTCAACCACCCACACTGATTTCCACACTCTCCACACGAGTAGTGATGAATATCCAATCTTACACACTCCCAGATCACACGTAATAACTTATAGAGTTTTATTCCAACACTAAGTTTGACACCCCAAGATTCCATAATATGTTTCTTTTTAAATAAATTCAATAGCTTGTGTTGCATGCAACACCGAGTTAGAGCGCACCATGATCTATTAAACAAGCCAATTAAAACCCAGTTATGATTAATAGTAACCACATTATGAAATTTATAAATTTTAGTTTTGAAAATAGACTTCATTTTTTAATTCTAAATATCAAAATTATCTTAGGATGATTTTTTGGTATTTTTCTAAAAAATTTCAATTTTTGATGAATAGTGAAAAAATAATGCATTGTAGTTAAAAAATAATTTTTTTTAAATAATTATTATAAATTAAATTTATTTTTTAAGTCACAATATATCAATAATAAATATATTAATCCAATGTAGGTAATTAGACAAATTTTATATTAAAATTACATATAAAAATTTACTGAACTTTTAGATATTTCTTTTGCCCTCATTCTCACCACATTAGCGTTAAACTTAATTTTGGCACTCCTGTGAGTAGAATTTTAAAAAACAGATATACAAGATTGTAATTATTATGATATTAAGAGTCTAATATGATAAACTTAATTTTTTTTGTGAATAGTAATTTCTGTAAATTTATATATATTTACCGAGGTTAAGGGTAAATCAGGTATTTAAAGGTAAAAATAATATAATAATAATTAAAAGTTACCCTAACACTTGTTATAATTTAATTAGATAAATTATTTTCAACCAAAATCCACCTTAGGCCAAAATTATGATTTTTGAAGCCACTTGGGTAAGAATAATACTTTTATTATATTTTATTTAAAGATAAGTAAAAAATTTCATACTCATAATTTTTATAACTAAATAATTTTTGATATTCAGTTATACATAAGATAAATTAAACTTGAAATATTAATTGGAAATCTAATAAATTTATCTTCATCATGATATTTTATTTTAAATTTTTGGAGAATAAATATGTTAATTAAAAGCTTGTATAATAATGATGTAGTAATTGTTTAATTAATGTAAATATCAAATTAATGATATTAAAAATATTAAAAAAATATAATTTGACATAATTAACGACATAAAATAAGTTTTTAGGTAACTTGGACATGTTATAGATATATGAGAAGTGTTATTTCAAAGTTATCATGTTAAGATATTTTTAAAAAGACAAATAATAAATAATATTAAAATCGACATAAATGATACTTTAAAATAAATAATATTTTATTAAATGATATAAAATTCATAAAAATATATAGTTTGGATAAATAAATATAATAAGAATACATATTTTATCATTTATCCACTTGGGGTTCTTTTTTTTTCATTTTACAGTAACTATATTAACCTTGAAGTGTAAAAATTCAAGTTGTCATGGTAAGAGTTAAATGGTTTAACTAAGAGTTAAATCAAAAGAATAAGATTAATTTTGTGACCTAAACTTGTCTAAAAATATTTCATTGTGTGTATTTAGATCCATACTAATCTTATATTATAAATAATTTACTTTATAGCTATCTTAAATCAAAAATAAATTTATATTAATTTAATATTTTAAATGATTCCAAGACTGCCCCTTCCCTCTCTTATAAAAAGGAACCTCCTTCCTCACTTCCTCATAGCACCTTGAGACTTATATATCTACCAAAACCTATAAAGTTCTTCTATGAAAATTCTTATTTAACTTAATTTAGGTCATGGTCTTCGAAAAATACCATCCCTAGTGTCCCTAAGAGGAGATCCAAAGGAAGTCAACTAAAGAAGAGGTAATCATTTTACCCATTCAATTCAATATATTTTATTATTATACTTCCTATTTATAAATGGTTTCCATAAAAAACTAATAAATACAGTATAATCTATATAATGATATTTTATTATTATTATGGTTTAACCATATTCTTCATTTTATCCATCTTATGAAAAACAATATCACCATGCGTGCGTACGTATGACTTACCGTCTCCACGTTGTGGTGTAATTTGTTTTTCACCAATAATTTATTTGGATGGTATAATTATGAGTATAATGGATATAAATAATAAACATGACATGATAATTATTCCCTATAATTAATATACCATCCAATTCCATACCATTTAACCATTAAGGGAATGATACCATCGCTCATGCGTACGTACGACCAACCATCTCTATGATGCGATAAGATTTATTATCCATGATAATCATTAAATAATGATTATAAAAATTTATAATATGAGTAAATATAATATTTATGAACTTAATATTACTCTGGATATGAATAAAATATATCCTATTCATAAGAAATATGACTTACACAACAAAACTTGTATAGGAAAATGAAGTAGTTAACACCCGAAACAATGGTAATAATGGAATGTTATTAAAAAAACAATAAAAGAGGATCATATATGATATCATAAGTATGGATATGGTTCTGGAATAATTTAATAACATTATTTAACCATTATATAGCAGGTTAACACACCCTCAACTAAAGGAATGTACATGGTAAGGATTAATTTCACAATCTCCTTATTATCCAAGATTGTTTATATATAAGTAAATTCTGGGGGAATATTTATCATCCATGTCCACATTTCTTAAAAATGTATTAAAAATATTCATATTAATTTTTTAAATTTTTTTAAAGTTATTTTTACCCATGATTTACTTTTTATAAAACATTTTAAAGGGAATCTTTCTGTCAATTTTCAACTGAGGTAATTTATGAACTTTTCCAAAAAATAAGGAAGGAATGTTTTTTAACTTATATAGCATGGGAAAAACTTAATTTACAAGATTAGAATATTATTTTCACTAAAAATCTTTTCTTTTAAAAATTACGCACCCCTTTCTAAAATAATTTCAATGAAAAAGGTATATTTCTCTTAAGAAGTTTTTAATGATTTTATTAGATTATTTTCATCTATGTCAATATTATTTATTATATTTTATATTTAATTGAGTTTTATTTATTATTATAAAATCTAAAATATTTTATTTAATGGTTTATGAAATATTTGACCATGGATGTTCTATTTCGTTACCATTCGTGGTTTATGGTTAATGTATTAACATTTTGTATGCTAGTTTTAATTGGAATGTTTATGTTGGTTATGTTTCACCATTTTCATATGAGGAATGAATTTGGACTTAATAAGTAATGAGTTGGGGACCATTTAATAAAATCCCTACATGTTGGGGACCCGTTAATGAAATCCCCTCAATGCATCGGTAGTTATCATGAGGAAAACTAGTTTGGGTTTTGACTAAAATCTTACCTATTTATATATGGTATTAAAACAAGGCCTTAAAGGTATGGTTATGATGTCTAAATTATGAATTCCCTCATTGTGGGATTAGTTATTGATATTACATGTGATTATTTGACTAGTAAAATATACACGTGAATGTTTATATGGAATTATTTGATTCATTATTTCCATATTATGCTCAAGGTTATGTTTAAAAACATTTTGTTTTATTTTTATACATTGCCTTAAAGGTTTATTTATGATGGAATCCATTGTATTATTTACCCTTACTATGAATCTGATATCACCCCTTTTGTTTAACTTTTTCCTAGGACGTGAAGATATATATTATGACTAAATTTCTGGGATAATCTAAAGGATATGAATGTTTTCAAATGAGATACTATGTTGTTTTAATTTCAAGATGTAATGTAAAACTTATTTTTATATCTAATTTTTCCAAAACTACTAAATTGTTTTGTCCTTTAGGATGTATTTACTTTTATATTGTACCAATGTAATAAAGGAAGGCATCGAATCTGGGAAACTAGGGTTGGGGTTGTTACAGTTGGAATTGAAGAAAGTTTTGTAGAAACCTTGGAAACTAGTTTTAGAAAACATAGATTAGGGAACATAAACCTAATGTAGACTTTAAGGAAAAGTATAGAATAACATCCTAAAATTTTGGTAAGGTAGATATTATGTGGGTATTCCTATCAAATACATCCATTTATGGATACTATAAGTTGAAGTGGTTTTGTAAAAGATATAATTAGAGTAATAACTTTGAAAAGGTGTTCTGGGCTTGAATCAGGGTAACCTGATAGACAAAAATGGGCCTTACTACGCACCTAGTTTGACACTCTTGGGGGATATGCTTAGGACAATTAAAATTTTCTTTACAAACCGTTATTTAGGATTTATGAGTATATATTTCCCCAAAGTAACCATGTTCATGATTATGATATTAGATATAATTAAAAATTTTCAATTTATGTTAAGTATTTACCAGTTCAGAATTATGCATTATGATTCATAACCTAATATAGTGTATTATATTATTTAGAAATGGTGTATAATATAAAAAATGTAAACCGTATCAATGCACGTAATCCATATAGGGATTTACCTCCCATGCAAGATTATGATAGCGAAGATGGAGATACAACTGGTGCTGAACAACTTATTACCATACTAGGACAACTGACTTATGTTATTATCAATAACCTTACCCAAATGGAGCACCTTGATCCACAATGTGGAGGAACAATATTAGAATGCTTCATGAGAAAACAACCTACAACATTCAATGGGACTAAAAAACCATTTGTATCTGAGAAATGGATAAGTTACTTAGGGAGGATATTGCTTACCTTGGGAAGTAATAAAAGAGAAAAAGTTGTCATGCAAATTTATCATATATTAGAATATGCATATTAATGGTGGTCATTAATTCAAAACATTAATGAGGATGGAGAAATATAAAACATTTAATAGAGAGAATTTAAAGAAATTTTCTTATAAAAATATTTCCTCTTGAACATTGAGAAGATATAAAAAGTAAATTTCCGAGTCTGAGGTAAAAGGGGTATGATAATGTTGAAAAATATGAATCTTACTTCACAAGGTTATCAAGACTTGTCATAGACTATATACGTAACCCAAGATGCAAGATTTATTGATTATTTTATGGGTTAAATCCATTCCTTCAACGGGAACTAGTCACACAATCTTTCTCATCATATGAAGATATATTCTCATGTGCTATCAAGATAGAAAAGGAATTCTCTATGTCTTATTACATTAGAGGAAGAAAAGAGATGAATAGGGTTTCTGAACAATCTAGAAAAGTAAATAAGGTGTTGGAGGGAAAATATGACATTCTAATGTACAATAATTATGGGAAGAAACACCATGGTACTTGCCTAAGGGGAATGGAAGTTTGTTACAAGTATAGAGAAAAAGGCCACCGAGCCCGTGATTGTAAGGGAAATACTGAAGCTATCAATTTTCAATGCTGCAATTATAAAAAAACAGGACATTATGAAAATGATTGTTCTAGGCATCAAGTAAATTTTTCTAAGAAAAGTTTAAGGGAGCAAGTCAAAGCTTATGAAATCACAACTACTAAGGTTGAAGTTTATAATGATGTGGTGGAAGGTACTTTAATCATCTTCTAAAACTTAAACAGTTCTTTATTTTATTCCGTTTCATCACATTCTTTTATATATTCTCAGTTTTAATAGAAAATTAGGCATATCTCTTTTGATTTTACAAAGGAGTTGTGAGTGAAAGCTTCTACGGGAAGTCTCATTGCAACAAAGATATGTTTGGAAATCCTATTTACAACACATAAACATACTTTAGTTTCTGAAATGATCATAAAACATATGATTGACATTGATATAATCCTCAGTATGGATTGGATTTAAAAATATGATTTAAAAATTTATTACCAAAAGAAGGAAATTAATATTTTTGAGGAAGAAGAAGAATCCATTATATTTAAAGCATAAAGTTCATCATATTAATCTTATCTAGATCAACCCTTTGTAGATTTACTGAATGAAATTCTTGGGGAGGAAGAGAAAATAACATCTTGGGATGAGGAAGCTAATATTTAAATTGTGTATGTACCTATTATAAAGGAATACATTTATGTTTTCCTAAATATTTACCTGGAAACCCCTAAGAGCATGAAGTTGAGTTTTCTATTGATTTAATCCATTTTTCATAACTAATATCAAAGACTCTCTATAGAATAGCCATATTATAATTAGTGGAGTTAAAGAAATAACTTGAAGAGTTGGGTAAAAAGGGATTTATTCACCCCAGTGTTTCCCCAAGGGATCCCCTATTCTATTTTCCAAGAAAAAATATGGATCCATGAGGATATGCATTGATTATAGGGAAATCTATACAATTAAAATAAATAAGTACTATCCTATACCTCACATTGATGATTTATTTGATCAACTTCATGAAGTTCAATTATTTTAAAATATTGAACTTCATTCTGGATATCATCAATTGTGAGTACATAAGGAATAAATTCCAAATATAGATTTTTATATGTGGTATATACATTATGAATTTATAGTAATTCCATTTTGATTTATTAATTCACCCTTAGTTTTTATGGATTTCTTGAACAGAGTTTTCAATGAATACCTTGATTATTTTTTATGGTATTCATTGATGATATTATGGTATATTCTAAAAGATATAAAAACCATTATAATCACTTGATAATCATTCTTGAGAATATCAGAAGGGAAGAACTATCTGGTAAATTTATCAAGTGTGAATTATGGCTTCAATAAATTTCTTTCCTTTGACATATTATCTCCAAGGATGGAATATCTGCTGATCCTGCAAAGACAAAGGCAATCAAATAATGGCCAGCACTGATGATCATTACTAGGGTACGTAGTTTTATTGGTTTAGCATGTTACTATCAGGGTTTCATCTATAATTTTTCCTGATTAGCTAATCCGTCAACCAAGATCACACATAAAGGGGTTAGATTAATTTAGGCAAAATATTTTGAAGAATGTTTTGAATAACTGAAGAGAATATTGTTAAATGATACTATCTTAACTTTACCATATGGAAATGATGGATTTTTGATTCATAGTGATTCATCATTGAAAGTAATTTTTTTTCCTTATGTAGAATTAAAGAGTTATTGCATATTCATCTAGGAAGTTAAAAAATAATGAACATAAATATCAAACTCATGATCTTCTGTTAATTGTGGTAATATTTTCTAAAAAAATATAGAGACACTATCTATATTGTGAAATATATGATATATATATATATATATATCACAAGAGTTTGAAATATATTTTCTTAGAAAAAGAACTCATTATGAGGCAAATGAGAGGTATTGACCTACTCAAGGATTATGATTTCACAATACAATACCACATAGGGAAGGTAAATAAGGTGGAAGATAATTTGAGTTGGAAGGACCATGGAGTTCTGAATAAAATTAAAACTGAAAGGGATCACTTGTTTATGGATCAAGTAAAAATGTATATAGGAATTATGAAGTAAGGAAAAACATTTCTACTTTTTCAAATGGTTTACAAAACATCTTTATTGGAAAGGTTAAAAGTTCTTAGTCTGATGATGAGGAATTTTAAAAGAAAATTAAAGATGTAGTTGATGAGAGATTGATTGACTTCATATATGAAGATGAAATTTTGAAATTTGGGAAAAGGATTTGTTTTCCCTATATAATCGAGTTAAAAATTGAATTATTGAATGATGCTTATATCTCAAATTTATCTATAAACCATGTTATCAGTAAGATGTACAGATATTTGAAGGAACATTTTGGGTGGAACTACATGAAGAGGTTGATTACTGATTATGTTTCAAGATATTTTATTTGTCAACAGGTGATACACTACTGGAATGTGGGTTTTTCCCCACAGTTACATACCAACGGTTTCATAGAACCGTTGGTAAAGGAGGTTTTTCCCAACGGTTCATTAGAACCGTTGGCATAGATGTTCCCTTGGAGGTTTTTTCCCAACGGTTCATGAGAACCATTGGGATAGATGGCTTTTACCAACGGTTCATGAGAACCGTTGGGATAGGTGTGGATAGGTGTGAGGTTTTTGCCAACGGTTCATCAGAACCGTTGGGATAGATAGCTTTTCCCAACGGTTCATGAGAACCGTTGGGATAGAGGTATGCTTTGGGGAGGTTTTTCCCAACGGTTCTAGAGAACCATTGGGATAGATATGCATATGCCAACAGTTTTTAAAAACCGTTGGCAAAGGTTCTCCCCAAATTCCCACCCACCTGTTCTCTCCCCCATTCGCGATACACAACCCTAAAACGGGAGCAGCAGCCGATTTAGGCGATTTTGGAGGTACTGACAGCCGGACCTTGAATCTTCCAGCTCTTCTTCAGGTTATTCTTCTTCTTTATCTGAAAACGTATTCAAATGTTTGGATAGTATTTAAACGTATTTTCATTTTTTCCATCAGTTTAGGCAATTTTGGAGCTACTGCCGGCCGGACCAGCCTAAGGGTGAGTTTTCTTGAAAATTCCTTTTTGGATTTTACCCCTTGAACATGGGATGTTATTTGTGAAAGGTTATATAAATCGAATTGATTGTTCGATTTCTGAATTGAATTGTAAATTAAATTAATTAAGGGTATTTTATGGTTTGCATTCCCCTTTTAACACATGAATGCCAATTATTTTTTAACACATGTTTTAATTTTATTGCCTTGCCAATGTGAGTAAAGTAGAGACTATGCTATGAATCTATGAAATTGGATTGAATTTATCTTATATTTTATGATACCATATTAGATATATTATAACTAATGCATGTGATATCTTTATAGTCTTGTTAGGAGTGTTCTATTAAAAATTCCCATGTGAGTGCTTGAATTTTCATTGAATTGCTAGCCATTATGAGTTATGTTGAGACCATGATATGGAATTGATTGATTAAGAAAGGGAATCTCATTATCTTGTCATTACAACATGAGTAAATGAAGCTTCATTCTTTTCAGGTTATTATTTGATTGAGTCGCCATTTTGAGGTGAGTTGTATTAAATACCTTTGTTTTTGACCTTGGTATGTTTAATGAATTGTTTAAATTAAATGGAATTCATTAAATGATTAATAGTAAATAGTGATACATGGATTTTATTAGGATGCCAGGTATATAATCTTGTTTCTATTAACTTATACGCTTTATGTGATAAATGGATTCACAGTGGAATTCCACGGATAGACTCATTTCTTTGAATATTGATTAAGCCATGGGTGATACATGGATCCAAGGGAGGGATTCCATAGATAGACTTATTGAATGTAGAATTATATTCCAATTGATACATGGATTCTTATGATAATTCCATAGATAGACTTATTGAATGTAGAATTATATTCCAATGCTATGCGTCTTGTGTGGTGGTGGTGTGTTTTATGTGTTTTATGGTAGTAGTGAAGTGTGTGATTATGTAGTAAATGTGAACCCATAGGTTGAGTATTTTGTGCTATCTATATATCATGTATTTTTATGTTATTTCTACACATTCCCAACCAGAGTTGGATAAACTTACCAACGATCAGAGGTTTTGAGTTATGAGTATTTTTTCTAATATCTAGGATGGTGGTTATATGTTTGGATAGCTACCATGTCTTCCCTACTCTTCCTTCAAAAGTGATTGACCATGTGTTTTTAGGCAAGATGCGATGTGATTGTCCATGTGTCTTCAGGTGAGATGTACTATGATTTCCCTAGTGTTTTTCGGTGAGGTGTGATGTGATAAGGCTATAATAAGATGTGGCATGTGGTTGGGGTCATGTAGGGTAGGAGGATGGAACAAGGTTGATGTTATTCATGTTCATGATACCCTACTAATATGGTTATGGGATGAGTCATGCTGTTATGTGATATAACACATTAAGTTCTTGTTGGTTTTACATTTTTTCAATAACACATTTGTATGTTTTTTTGACATGTGTAGTTGATACCTTGATTATTTTCTTCCTTTATCGTTTACTTAAATGTATTTTCTATTATAGTTAATGCCTATTGAATTGTTTATGAAAAAATGACTTATATAAATTATTTTTACAGAATGGACAGAAGTTGGATGTATGAAACCGATCGGATCTCAGACGATTTTCAAAACAATTTGGAGAGCTTTATAGATTTTGCATTTCACAATGCTTCAGATAGTGGTCGCATACACTGCCCATGTTCCAATTGTGTTGGTAGACCTTGGTTGAGCCGTGAAGAAGTCAGCTACCACATAACCAAAAATGGGTTTCAAGCAAACTACTTTCTGTGGTATCACAATGGGGAGAAAATGAAATCTCAAATTGGTGATGATCGAAATGAAAAGACTGGAATGGAGAATTTATTAGATGATCAGTTTCCGTTTATTCATCATCATGAAAAAGAAAGGATTTCGACTCAAGAAGACTTCGATATGAGGACAGCTGATGCATCTAGTGAAAATGATGATATTGATAGGGTGAAAAAATTGAATGATGCTGCCACGACTCCAGTATATCGACAATGCGATAAAATGAAAAAGCTGGAATTTTTAATCCGATTATTTCATGGGAAAACTATGTATGGGATTTCTAATACAGCAATCGATTACATTCTTACCCTCTCGAAGGATTTACTTCCAGATGATGCAGATATTCCCTCAAACCACTATATGGCATGGAAGTTAGTTGAGAAACTTGGATTTTCAAGAAACAAAATTCATGCTTGCCCGAAAGATTACAGTTTATTCTGGGAGGAAACCGCTGAACGAAATGAATGTATAAAATGTGGCACATCCCGCTTGAAGTCAAAATCTGATGGAACACCATCTCGCATTCCACATAAAGTAATGTGGCACTTTCCATTGATCCCCAGACTCCAGAATCTTTTTATGTCTGATGACATATCAATAAAAATGAGATGGCATGATACTGAGAGAAAGAAGACTGATGATGAGTTAGTTCATCCTGCAGATGGATTTGCATGGAATAGATTTGATGCTCGACATCCTGATTTTGCAGCTGACGTGCGTAATGTGAGGCTGGGTCTTTCATGCGATGGTTTTAATCCGTTTGGGCAGATGCTTACTTCGCAGAGCACATGGCCAGTTTTTATACACATTTATAATCTTCCCCCATGGTTGTGTATGAAAAAATCTTTCACTTTCATGAGTATACTCATATCTGGTCCTTCTGATCCCGGCATTGATATTGATGTATACATGCAACCTTTAATAAAAGAGTTGAAACTTATTTGGGATGTGGGTGTGCGCACATACGATGCATGTTCGAAAGACATATTTCAGATGCGCGCTGCGCTTATGTGGACAATCAATGATTTTCTGGCTTATGCAATGATGTATGGATGGAGCACGATGGGAAAACTGTCATGTCCAGTTTGTATGAAGAATACATGATCCAGAAGACTGAAACATCGTTGTAGTTTCAGTTTTATGGGACATCGATGATTTTTGCCAAAGGATCATCCATATAGAATGAATCGTCGAAGATTTGAAAATACTATAGAGACCGATGATCCACCTCAGCGTATGTCTGGAACTGATGTGCTTAATGAATTGAAAGATTTCAGTTTTTCATTCGGGAAGGGTCAAATGAAATCTGGAAAGAGAAAGAATGTTTCCACAGAAACCTGTTACAATTGGAGGAAGAGGAGTATCTTTTTTGATTTGCCTTATTGGTCAACCAATTTGCTACGTCATTGCTTAGACGTAATGCATATTGAAAAGAATATATGTGAAATGTTGCTTTCAGTTCTTCTAAATGTCAAGGGGAAGACAAAAGATGATTTATGATCTCGACGTGACTTGGTGGATTGGGGCATCAGACCAGAATTGCATCCTGTGCGTATCAGTGAAAATAAATGGCAACTTCCATGTGATTCTTATGTGATGACACCTACTAAAAAAAAACAATTTTTGGAAGTATTAGAGACTATTAGAGTTCCTGATGGCTATTCAAGCAACATATCTAAACGGGTCAACAGAAGAGAGTTGAAGCTAAAATCTTTGAAGACTCATGATTATCACGTTCTACTGCATGAGTTGCTTCCAATAGCAATCCGTCATCTTTTGTCCAATAATGTAAGGGTGGGTGTTATTCGGTTGTGCCATTTGTTTATAGATCTTTGTGCTAAGAAGTTGTCGAAGTATTTCTTGCAAAAAATGTTGACAGATGCCCCATTAATTTTGTGTGAGTTGGAGAAAATATTTCCCCCATCATTTTTCACATGCATGCTGCATCTGACTGTCCATATTCCAACTGAAATACTTCTCGGAGGACCTGTTTCTTTTTGTTGGATGTATCCAACTGAAAGAAATATGTTCACATTAAAGTCTTATGTTCAAAACAAGAATCATCCCGAAGGTTCTGTCGTGAACGGTTACTTAGCTCAAGAATGTATGGATTTTTGTTCAATGTATTTGTCTGATCTTACTACAAGAATGAACAGACCAATGAGAAATGAAGAAGAACAATATGATCAAATTGAACCCAGTTTTCCATCACTTCCTCAAACAAGAGGAATTCCTGGATCATATACATTGAAGACATTAAGCCATGAAGAGCGGGAGATGGCACATCGCACAGTTTTGTTCAACTGTGATTTGTTCGATGACTATATCAGGTAAAAAAATTGAATATGTATATCTTACATATATATCTGTTAAACTATTCATATTTTTTTATCTACAGGGAACATAAAACAATGATAAATAGGAAGCATCGTTCTTTATCTTTGAGAAGGAGAGAGACTTTGCATAGAAAAGAGTTTTCTGCTTGGTTAAAATTGAAGGTAAAAATATTACTATTTAAATTAATTATTTCAATATTTACTTAAGTTTAACTGTCATTTATATTGCAGGTATTGAGTTTGTCTGCTGACTCTGTCTCTGAGGAAATAAGAGCTTTGGCTTTTGGTCCTAATACCGTGGTTCGTGACTGTAAATCAATTGTTATCAATGGGTACAGATTTATTGTCACTGAATGAGCCAAAAACATGAGAACACAACATGATGGTATTATGGTTACTGCCACAACAGATTGTTATGCCAGTGCATCAGATAGTAGGCCGCGACTTGAAAATGTGGGTTATTATGGAGTCGTTGAGAAAATAATAATATTGGATTATTACTCTCATGGACGAGTCACAATGATGAAATGCCATTGGTTTGATTCGATGACGAGACATGGCACATTTATTGATGATTGTGGATTTCGAGTAATTAATATGACCCGCACTCTTGAAACCGAAGAACCATATGTGTTGGCATCAATGGCTAAACAAGTTTTTTATGTCAAAGATGAACTTCAACCTGAATTTGGTGTCATAGTTGAAGTAATTCCAAGACATATTTTTGATGATGCTGATGATGGAATTGACACTGTCCCTATTGCCATTGGAACCAATCCATTTATATCTTTTGATGACTCCAATAGCTCAATTGTCAGAGTTGATTGTGAACCTGAAGTTGTGGTTGGAAATATATAGAATCATTCATCCATGTTCTCAATTCTTTTGGTTTACCTAGAGTTGGGTTGTTAAGGTTGGTAATATTCATATTTATTTAGTATTGATCACAAATATGTTTTAGCTGACTTGACCGTTATGTGAATTTTCAATGTTTATTGGTTGCTGTTTTATTTGAATTGCATTTTCTAATTTGGAATTGAACTGTATTCAAACCAAATCAAACAATATTGCTAACTTGGTGAACATTACAACTTGTATGTTTTATTAAATTCATTCAAGATCTTCTAAAACAATTGATAGCCAAATTACCAATGAATCCCCTCATTCCCTCATATATTTAGTTTTTTGGTTTACAAATTAATTTTCTTTTTCTAATTAATTACATATTTGTTTTCCAATGCAGGAAATGAAGCCAATTGAAGAGAGACGAAGAAAAAAAATGGCGGAGAACAATCGTCGGATGGAGGAGATGGGCATTCCACCATTAGTGCCTACAGTGAGTACTTTATTTCAAATATATATATATATATATTTACAGAATATATAATGTCATGTGATTAATTTTTTTTGTAAAATTTTTTGTAGGATCCACCATTACGTCGACAGTTATTCGACGAGGAGCCTAGTACTGGTCCTAGTACTCAGGCCGGTGGTACGAGGAGGGTTCGTACCAGAGGTGGACGTAGAGCTGCGCATGCCCAACTAGACCCTGCCCCTCCCACTGACATTTCAGCCTTCCCACATTTTGATCCCGGTGTGTCGTTAGGGACACACGGGATATTTAGACCTCCCATGTTTTCGCTACCTTCTGCATCTTCTGCCCCATCATTTTCACATCCCATGATGATTCCCACTCCCCAGTCAGCATCAGGTCATACAGTTGTTCCATCTTCTTTTCCTTCTACTTCTGTCTCTCCGAGCTTTTATATTCCATCGTCTTCGACTCCTGTTCCACCAGAGGGTGTTCCATCAGGTTCTGTGGATCCGGCGCCACTCATTGATCAGACTAGCGCATGTATATTTATAAAACCCTAACAAATTTTTATAGCAATATTTATTTTCATTATAACATGTTTTGATAAAATATTTGTTTTTCTTTCATGACAGATACATCTACTGACAGGAGGCGGGGGCGGGGCCGTACACGCATGCGTTCGGTGTGGAACCGTCGCACACAGGTTATGGTGGAATATAATGAAGACAATTAGATGGTTGAGAAAACAGGGCAGCAATGTCGGAGTTTTATGGCGATGCTTGCCAAATACTCCGACATCATTCCCGTCAGCCCGCTGTCATGGAGACATTTTCCACATGAGGTCAAAGATAGAGCTTGGGCAGAGATATGGGTAAAAAAATATGTTGTATTTGATGCCATGAATTATTTTTGTATTTATATGAATTAATATTTTGATTTCAGCTTCGATTTAATTTTCCTGATGGTGAGGGTGCACGACTGGAACGTCTAAAGGATTTAGGCGAGCTTTGGAGAGCCTACAAGCATGAGCTGTATATTGGTTGGCGTTCTAGAGTTGGCACTAAGTTAGAGGCAGTACCAGTCGTGGATGATTGTCCTATAGAGCAGTATCGTCAGAAGATTACTCATTGGACGAGTACCCAGTTTAAGGTATGAATTAAATTTGAGGTATTTAAATAATAACTTTCAAATTTTGCATTAATATTATCCTTTTCATTATCGAATTTTATTTAGGAATCATCTGGAAAAAATAAAAAAAACATTGATGCAAAAAAATACCTCCATACACTAGGACGCACGATGATGTCGGATCATGAGAGGCAGCAGGTATGACAATTGTTTATAAGTTTTCTTTACGACTTACATTTTCTTTTGTTTCCTCAATTATTTAATCATTTGCTAAAATTTTTATATAACTTTTGTTTTAAATGTCATTGTAGAGGAAAGTACAAAATATTGAAGGACGTGTGCCTCGAGAAAAACTGTTTTGCTCGAGTAGACGAAAAAAGGATGGAAGTGCTGTCAATGAAGCGACTCAGCAGCAGATTGTAAGTTTTAATCAGTTGATTTTATATTTTAATATCTATTTCTTAACTTAATAATATATTTATATTTGTAACAGGATGCTTTAGAGGCCCTCGATGCCCAAGAAGCAGACAATTTTGGGCCATCTGATCACTTACATCAGGTGTTGGGAGATGATCATTCTGGCAGAGTACGCTGCCGACCTAGGATAGCCCCGACGAGGTATTGGCCTGCCTCAGGTATGAGTTGTAGTACCACCGAGCTGCAGCAAGTTAGGGCACAGGCAGAACAGGCTGAGAAAAGGGCCACAGAGACGGCAGAACAGTCTGCTAGGGCAAACAGTGCATTTATGAAATTTATTGAAGTTCTACGTCCAACACTTCCAGCAGAGGCCAGCCCAGCGATTGATGAATACATGTCGTCGATACATTCTATATATGGTGCACCAGGTGGAAATTCCAGTAGTGGTCAGGCCGATGTCCAGCTTGAAGATGATGATGGCGAGGAGTCTGATGCAGAAGAGGAGGGAGATGAGGAGGGCGAGGAGGAGGGCGAAGGCGAGGAGGAAGGCGCTGTGGAGGGTGAGGACGATGAGGAGGACGATGACGAGGGTGTTTATGATGATGACGATGATGGTGATGGTGATGCTGATGTGGGACATATTGATCCGTTACATTTTTGACTTATATTACTGAGATTTGATGTTTAATCTATTCTAGTTGTTGGTTTTATCTAGACTCGTAGTATAGTATTGGAGTTGAGTTATTTTTATATATTGTCTGTTTTTATGGATGTTGTTGTCTTTTAGTGGTTGTGTGTTTGAGAACTCCCTGGACAACCCCCCTCATTCTTGGACCCTGGACAACCCCCCCTCCCCCTTGGACCCCGAACACCCCCCAAACACCCCCCGGACAGCCCCGCGGACAGCCCCCTGGACAACCCCCCGTACAACCCCAACCCTCCACCCTGGACCCCAGATAGCCCCCCGGACAGCCCCCCCACCCTCCCCCTTGGACCCCGGACAACCCCCAAACACCCACCGGACAACCCCCTGAACAACCCCGGACAACCCCCTGAACAACCCCTGAACAACCCCTGAACAACCCCCTGAACAACCACCGGACAGCCCCCTAAACAACCTCGGACAACCCCCTGAACAACCCTCAAACACCCCCCGTACAGACCCCGCACAGCCCCCCACCCTCCTCCTTGGTCCCCGGATAGCCCCCCGGACACCCACCGGACAGCCCCCCCGGACAGCCCCCTGGACAGCCCCCCGTACAGCCCCCTGTACAGCCCCCCGTACAGCCCCCACCGGACAGCCCCCGCGGACAGCCCCCTGGACAGCCCCCCGGACAGCCCCCCACCCCCCCTTGGACCCCTGACAACCCCCTAAACACCCCCCGGACAGCCCCCTGAACACCCCCAGACAACCCCCTGAACAACCCCCTGAACAACCCCCGGACAACCCCCCTGAACAACCCCGGAAAACCCCCTGAACAACCCCCAAACACCCCCCGGACAGACCCCGCACAACCCCCCCACCCTCCTCCTTGGTCCCCGGACAGCCCCCCGGACACCCACCGGACATCCCCCCCGGACAGCCCCCCGGACAGCCCCTCCACCTTCCTTAATTTCATTAGCTCTGAAATGTCTCATAGCACGATCAACTAAAATCTAATCCATACTAAATATGATATAAAAATATTCTATATGAATTTCCATAAGATTTTAAGTGAAAACAAAAAGTGACATACGAAAAACTGACCAAACGCATTCGAAATGTGTTGATGCTTTAGGACAATGATCCATGGGTCATATGTGACGTGTACGAATCAACCCCGCCTCAATCTGAGTCGCGGTGTGGCCGAGATCAGTCTAAGTGGCTCTCTTTTGATTAAAATGGACATCATTTTAAGTACATACGGAAAACCGACCAAACGCATTCGGTTTCTGTTGAGAACGATCCATGGGTTATATGTGAGGTGTAAGAATCATCCCCGCCTCAATCCGAGGCGCGGTGTGGCCAACACTGCTCTAACTGTGTCTATTTTGTTTAAAATGGGTAGGATTATAAGTGAAAAGAACTGGCATACGCAAAACCGACCAAACGCATTCGGTTTCCATTGAAACTTTAGGAGAACGATCCATGGGTCATATTTGACGTGTACCAATCAACCCCGCCTCAATCCGAGGCGCGGTGTGGTCGGAACAACTCAAACTGTATGTCTTTTGTTTCAAAAGGACATCATTTTAAGTGAAAAACATCAACTGGCATATGGAAAACCGGCCAAACGCATTCGGATTGTGTTGATACTTTAAGAAAACGATCCATGGATCATTTGAGACGTGTACGAGTCAACCCCGCCTCAATCCGAGGTCGTCCGCTATGAATTTGACCGTTTGACGCCCGTTTTGACCGTTTATGACACCAGAACTGCGTTGTCGGTCACCGCGCGCACATGGCACGTCCGATTGACGTGCCGTCTGCTCGACCACTTCATAAATCACTCACCCGTATTTTTCGTCTGATTTCAGACCATTCTGAAATCATTCGGCCCGTTTGGACCCCCCTCACGCGCGTTTACGAAGCGCGCGCATCACTTAAAACACGAATATTGAGCCGTACCGCGCAAACCGCACATCCGATTGACGTTCCGTCTGCGCGTACACGTCATGAATAATAATTAGAATGTTTCCCTGTGGTTTCAGGTCAATCCGAGGTCGGCCGCTTTGAATTTGACCGTTGGACGCCCGTTTTGGCCGTTTATGACACCAGAACTGCGTTGTCGGTCACCGCAGGCACACGGCACGTCCGATTGACGTTCCGTCTGCTCGAACACTTTAGAAATTACTGTCCCGTATTTTTCGTCTGATTTCAGGTCATTCCAACTTCTTTCGGCCCATTTGGACCCCCCTCACGCGCGTTTACGAAGTGCGCGCATCACTTAAAACACGAATATTGAGCCGTACCGCGCAAAACCGCACGTCCGATTGACGTGCCGTCTGCGCGTACACGTCACGAATAATAATTAGAATGTTTCTCGGTGGTTTCAGCTCAATCCGAGGTCGTCCGCTATGAATTTGACCGTTGGACGCCCGTTTTGGCCGTTTATGACACCAGAACTGCGTTGTCGGTCACCGCGGGCACACGGCACGTCCGATTGACGTACCGTCTACTCGACCACTTCAGAAATCACTCACCCGTATTTTTCGTCTGATTTCATGTCATTTCGACTTCGTTCGTCCTGTTTGGACCCACCTCACGCGCGTTTACGAAGCGCGCGCATCACTTAAAACACGAATATTGAGCCGTACCGCTCAAACCGCACGTCCGATTGACATGCCATATGCGCGTACACGTCACGAATAATAATTAGAATGTTGCACGGTGGTTTCATCTCAATCCGGAGACGCGGTGTGGCCGGCACCACTCAAAGTGTCCGTCTTTTGTTTCAAAAGGACGTCATTTTAAGTGAAAAGCATCAACTGGCATATGGAAAACCGACCAAACGCATTCCGAATCTGTCGATAATTTATCCCAACAATCCATGGGTCATATGTGACGTGTAAGAGCCAACCCGGGATGAATCCGAGTCGCGGTGTGGCCGGGATAAGTCTAAGTGGCTCTCTTTTGTTTAAAATGAACACCATTTTAAGTACATACGGAAAAACGACCAAACGGATTCGGTTTCCATTGAAACTTTAGGAGAACGATCCATGGGTCATATGTGACGTGTAAGAATCAACCCCGCCACAATCGGAGACGCAGTGTGGCCGAAACCACTCAAAGTGTCGGTCTTTTGTTTCAAAAAGACGTCATTTTAAGTGAAAATCATCAAGTGACATACGAAAAACTGACCAAAGGCATTCAGACTGTGTCGATACTTTAGCACAAGGATCCATGGGTCGTATGTGACGTGTACGAGTCAATCCTGCCTCAATCTGGGGAGCGGTGTGGCCGACACCGTTCTAACTGTGTATCTTTTGTTTAAAATGGACAGGATTATAAGTGAAAAGAACAATTGGCATATGAAAAACCAACCAAACGCATTCCGAATCTGTTGATAATTTATCACAACGATCCATCAGTCATATGTGACATGTACGATCCCACTCAGGCTCAATCCGAGTCGCGGTGTGGCCGGGATCAGTCTAAGTGGCTCTCTTTTGATTAAAATGGACATCATTTTAAGTACATACGGAAAACCGACCAAACGCATTCGGTTTCCATTGAAACTTTAGGAGAATGATCCATGGGTCATATGTGAGGTGTACGAATCATCCCCGCCTCAATCCGAGGCGCGGTGTGGCCAACACCGCTCTAATTGTGTCTGTTTTTTTTAAAATGGGTAGGATTATAAGTGAAAAGAACTGGCATACGCAAAACCGACCAAACGCATTCGGTTTCCATTGAAACTTTAGGAGAACGATCCATGGTTCATATGTAACGTGTACCAATCATCCCCGCCTCAATCCGAGGCGCGGTGTGGTCGGAAAAACTCAAAGTCTATGTCTTTTGTTTCAAAAGGACATCATTTTAAGTGAAAAACATCAACTGGCATACGGAAAACCGGCCAAACGCATTCGGATTGTGTTGATACTTTAAGACAACGATTCATGGGTCATTTGAGACGTGTACGAGTCATCCCCGCCTCAATCCGAGGTCGTCCGCTATGAATTTGACCGTTTGACGCCCGTTTTGGCTGTTTATGACACCAGAACTGCGTTGTCGGTCACCGCGCGCACACGGCACGTCCGATTGACGTCCGTCTGCTCGACCACTTCATAAATCACGCACCCGTATTTTTCGTCTGATTTCAGGTCATTCTGAAATCGTTCAGCCCGTTTGGACCCCCCTCACGCGCGTTTACGAAGCGCGCGCATCACTTAAAACACGAATATTGAGCCGTACCGCGCAAACCGCACGTCCGATTGACGTGCCGTCTACGCGTACACATCACGAATAATAATTAGAATGTTTCCCGGTGGTTTCAGGTCAATCCGAGGTCGGCCGCTATGAATTTGCCGTTGGACGCCCGTTTTGGCCGTTTATGACACCAGAACTGCGTTGTCGGTCACCGCGTGCACACGACACATCCGATTGACGTGCCGTCTGCTCGAACACTTCAGAAATAATTGTACCGTATTTTTTCGTCTGATTTCAGGCCATTCCGACTTCGTTCGGCCCGTTTGGACCCCCCTCACGTGCGTTTACGAAGTGCGCGCATCACTTAAAACACGAATATTGAGCCGTACCGCGCAAACCGCACGTCCAATTGACGTGCCGTCTATGCGTACATGTCACGAATAATAATTAGAATGTTTCTTGGTGGTTTCAGCTCAATCCGAGGTCTTCCTCTATGAATTTGACCGTTGGACGCCCGTTTTGGCTGTTTATGACACCAGAACTGCGTTGTCGGTCACCGCGGGCACACGGCACGTCCGATTGACGTGCCGTCTGCTCGACCACTTCAGAAATCACTCACCCGTATTTTTCGTCTGATTTCATGTCATTACGACTTTGTTCGTCCCATTTGGACCCACCTCACGCGCGTTTACGAAGCGCACACATCACTTAAAACACGAATATTGAGCCGTACCGCTCAAACCGCACGTCCGATTGACGTTCCGTATGCGCGTACACGTCACTAATAATAATTAGAATGTTGCACGGTGGTTTCATCTCAATCCGGAGACGCGTTGTGGCCGGCACCACTCAATGTGTCCGTCTTTTTTTTCAAAAGGACGTCATTTTAAGTGAAAAGCATCAACTGGCATACGGAAAACCGACCAAACGCATTCCGAATCTGTTGATAATTTATCCCAACAATCCATGGGTCATATGTGATGTGTACGAGCCAACCCGGGATGAATCCGAGTCGCGGTGTGGCCGGGATAAGTCTAAGTGGCTCTCTTTTGTTTAAAATGAACACCATTTTAAGTACATACGGAAAAACGACCAAACGGATTCGGTTTCCGTTGAAACTTTAGGAGAACGATCCATGGGTCATATGTGACGTGTATGAATCAACCCTGCCACAATCGGAGACGCGGTGTGGCCGACACCACTCAAAGTGTCAGTCTTTTGTTTCAAAAAGACGTCATTTTAAGTGAAAATCATCAAGTGACATACGAAAAACCTACCAAAGGCATTCGGACTGTGTCGATACTTTAGCACAAGGATACATGGGTCGTATGTGACGTGTACGAGTCAATACCGCCTTAATCCGAGGAGCGGTGTGGCCGACACCGTTCTAACAGTGTATCTTTTGTTTAAAATGGACAGGATTATAAGTGAAAAGAACAACTGGCATACGCAAAACCGACCAAACGCATTCCGAATCTGTTGATAATTTATCAAAACGATCCATCAGTCATATGTGACATGTACGATCCCACTCGGGCTCAATCCGAGTCGCGGTGTGGCCGGGATCAGTCTAAGTGGCTCTCTTTTGATTAAAATGGACATCATTTTAAGTACATACGGAAAACCGACCAAACGCATTCGGTTTCCGTTGAAACTTTAGGAGAACGATCCATGGGTCATATGTGAGGTGTACAAATCATCCCCGCCTCAATCCGAGGTGCGATGTGGCCAACACCGCTCTAACTGTGTCTGTTTTGTTTAAAATGGGTAGGATTATAAGTGAAAAGAACTGGCATACGCAAAACCGACCAAACGCATTCGGTTTCCATTGAAACTTTAGGAGAACGATCCATGGGTCATATGTGACGTGTACCAATCATCCCCGCCTCAATCGGATTCCACATATAATTGTCATCTAAATTTTAAATTGAATTATATATGAATTATGTATGTTTATGAATTGTAATTTAATTATGGATGTGTATAGTTTCAGGATCCATTATATGTTAAATGTGTATAAATTTGTTCGTAATTGTATATGTATGTTTTATTTTATTACAGGTACAATAGTTGGATCAAAAATGAGGTGAAAATGAGGCCTGATGAGATGAGAGGTGCCTGATGTACAGGGGAGAGGGGCTGTGCAAATTGCAGGTTGCTGCAATTTGCAGCATAGGGTATGCCAACGGTTTTAAACCGTTGGCATATAATCCTAAATAAGTTTTTACCAACGATTCAATGAACCGTTGGTAAATATCTCTTTTCCCAACGGTTTAGAACCGTTGGGAAAGAGTTCACCCATGGAAAACTATCCCAACGGTTCTGTATATTTGGTTTTCCCAACGGTTTGGGAGAAACCGTTGGGAAAAAATATCCCAACGGTTCACCCAAACCGTTGGGATAGAGTTCCTTCTATCAGCCTACCCCAACGGTTTCCAGTAAACCGTTGGGAAAGGTTTTCCCCACGGCTTACTTCCCTACGGTTGGGAGAACCGTTGGTATATCATATACCAACGGTTTGAGGGGCTTTCCCAACGGTTGTGAACCGTTGGGAAATAGTGTATTTCCAGTAGTGATGGATGAAATAAAACATCCTAGAGAATTTATGCAACCTCTTTCTATACCTATGTGTAAATGGGATGATATTACAATGGAAATTATCATGGAGAAACCAAAGACTCCTTGAAGAAATGATGCGATATGGATTATTGTTGACTGTCTTAGCAAATCGGAACATTTTATTACTATTAAAGAAGATTTACCTCTTAAACTCTTAGCAAGACTTTATATTAATGAGGTTTTAAGACTTCATGGTTTAACTCTATCGATTTTGTCTGATCCTAATTCCCATTTTACATCAAAATTCTGGAAAGGTCTTTTGAAGGCCCTATATACCGAGATTCATTTAAGCTCTGCCTACCACCCTTAAACTGATTCAGAGTCATAAAGGACTATTCAACCTTTAGAAGACATGTTTAGGTCTTTATCACTTGACCTTCAAGGTATGTGGGATCAATATTTACCTTTAGTATAATTTTCCTATAACAATAGCTTCCATTCAAGTACTTAAATGGAACCTTATGAAGCGTTATATGGGAATAGATGTCATAATCCTAATTTTTGGGATGATGTTGGTGAAAGAAAACTCATAGGCCCATAAATTTTTAAAGAAACAATAGAAAATGTAAAGATTATTTAAACCCATATCAAAGCATATCAAAGTAGAAAAAAGAGATACACTGATAAATGAAGGAAGGATTTGAAAATGAAAACGAGAGATCATTTTTTCTTGAAGGTATAACTATAGAAAGGTGTTACAAGATTCGATAATAAAGAAAAATTTAGTCATATGTATATCAGAACTTTTACAATTCTTGAACAAATTTGAGTAGTAACTTACCGTTTAGCAATGCCGCCAAATCTCTCTAAAGTTCATGATGTGTTCCATATATCACTATTAACGAAATACACGACAGAACCAATGCATGTACTAACCTATAAATAAATAGAACTAGAACCTGATCTGTATTATTATAAAGATCCTATAAAGATTCTTGATACTAGAGAACTAGTTTTGAGGAATCAGATGACTCTACTAGTAAAGGTTCTTTGTAGAAACTATAAAATGGAAGAGGCGATGTGGGAACCTGAGAAATTTATGATAAAGAACCACCCGAATATTTTTAGGAGGTGATATTATGTAAATTTCAAGGATAAAATTTTTGAATGAGGGAAGAATGTGACACCTCAAGATTACACGCTACGTTTCTTTTTAAATAAGTTCAAAATCTTGCACTGCTCGCAACACCTAGTTCAAGCACACCATGATCTATCAAACAAACCATTTAAAAAGAAGTTATAAATTTTATTAACCACATTATGAAATTTATAAATTTTATTTTTCAAATAGAATTCATTTTTGAATTCAAAAGATAAAAATTATCTTAGGGTGATCTTTTGGTATTTTTTTGGAAAATTTTTACTTTTTAATGAATAATGAAAAATACTACATTGTAATTAAAAACTGAATTTTTCATTTAAATAATTATTATAAATTAAATTTATTTTTAAAGTTACAATATATCAATAATAAATATATTAATTCAATTTAGGTGATTGCAAACATTTTATATTAAGATTAGATATAAAAACTTATTGAACTTTTAAACGTCTCTTTTACCCGCCTTCTCACCACATTAGCTTTGAACTTAATTTAGCCACTCCTATGAGTATAATTTATAAAAATATAAATACAAGGTTTTAATTAGTATAATATTTAGAGTCTAATAGGATCAAATTAATTTTTGGTGAATAGTGACTTTAGTATTTATTTATTTATTTACCACGGTTAAGGGTAAATTGGGCAATTAAAGGTAAAAATAATATTATAATAACTAAAATTTAAACAATTTTTTTTTATTTTCATTGGATAAGTGGTATTTGAAAAAAATCAACCTTAGTCTAAAATTATGATTTTTAAGCCATTATGGTAAGAATAATACGTTTATTATATATTTTTTAAAGATAAGATAAAAATGTCATACTTATAATGTAATAACTAAATAATTTTTAATATAGGGTTATACAGAAGATAAATTAGAATATAAATATTTATTAAAAATAAAATAAATTTATATTCATCATTATATATTTATTTTTAATTTTTGGAGAAGAAATAATTTAAATAAAAGGCTTGTATAATAATGATTTAGTAATTTTTTAATTAATGTAAATATCAAATAAATGATATTAAAGATATTAAAAAAATATAATTTGACATAGTTAAAGTCATAAAATAAGTTTTTAGATAAATTGGTCATGTTAGTGATATATTAGAAGTTTTATTTCTAAGTTATCATGTTTTTAGGATATTTTTAAAAAGACAAATAAAAAACAATATCAAAATTGACATAAATGATAATTTAAAATAAATAATATTTTATTAAATGATATAAAAGTCAAAAAAATATATTGTTCATCCAAATAATTAAAATAATGTTAAATATGTTATAAATGATCCACTTGGGGTTCTTTTTACATTTTATAGTAACTATATTAACCCTAAAGTGTAAAAAACCAAGTTGTCATGTTAAGAGTTAAAAAGTTTAACTAAGGGTTAAATCCCAAATATAAAGTTGATTTTGTAACCTAAAATTTTCTAAAAATATTTATTTGAAAGTATTTTGACCCATAATCATATTATCTTTTAAATAACTAACTTTGGACCTATTTGAAAACAAAAATCAATGTATATTAATTTAATATTTTAAAGGATTCCAAGAGTGCCCCTTCCCTATCATATAAAAAGGCACCTCCTTTCTCACTTCTTCACACAAACTTGAGACTTATATCTTGACCAAAACCTATCCAAGTATCCTCTAAACATTATTAGTTAAATTTTATGGTCATATTATTCCAAAAATTCCATCCCTAGTTTCGCTAAGAGGAGATCCAAAGGAAGTCCACTAAAGAAGAGGTAATCATTTTACCAATTCAATTCAATTTCTTTTCTTCTTCTACCTACTATTTATATGTGGTTTCCATATGAAAGTAATAAATATAGTATCATATCTACAATTAATTTTTTTATGATTATGTGACAACCATATTCTTCTTTTTATCCATCTTATGAAAAAAAATATCACCATGCGTGCCTACGTACGACTTACCATCTCCACACTATGGTGTAATTTTTTTTCATAAATAATTTATTTGGATGAGTATGAAGATGAGTATAATAGATTTAAATAATTAATATGAAATGATAATTATTTTTTATAATTAATATACTATCAAATTCCATACCATTTAACCATTGAGGGAATGATATAGTCGCTCGTACATACGTACGACCTACCATCTCCACAACGCGATGAGATTCATTCTCCATGTTAACCATTCAATAATGATTATAAAAATGTGTAATATAAGTAAATATAATATTTATGAGCTTAATATAATTCTATATATGAATAAAATATATCCTTTTCATAATAAACATGACTTACACTACAAAACTTTCATTAAAAAATGAAGTAGTTAACACCCGATACAATGGTAATAATGAAATGTTATTAACAAAAAAACATAAGAAGATGATATATGATATCATAATTATGGATATTGTTCTAGTATAATTTAAGAACACACTTTAACCAATATATATAGGGTTAATACATTCTCAACTAAAGGAATGTACAAGGTAAGTGTTAATTTCATAATCTCTTTATTATCCAAGATTGTTTATATGTAAGTGTCTACTAGGGAATACTTATCATCCATGTCCATGTTTCTTAAAAATGTAGTTAAAATATTATTATTAATTTTCTAAATTTTTTTAAATCCACTTGTACCCATATTTGACTTTTTATAAAATGTTTTGAAGGGAATATTTCTATTATTTTCCAAATGAGGTACTTTATGACATTTTCGACAAAATAAGTACTATTTTTTAAACTTATATAGAATGAGTGAAGATTACTTTACAAGATTAGAAGATTCTTTTCACTAAAAACGTTTTATTTTAAAAATTAAGTTCCCCTTTCTAAAATAATTTCAATAAAAAATTAGATTTCTATCAAGAAGTTTTAAATGTTTTTATTAGAATATTTTCATGAATGTCAACATCCTTTGTTGGATTTTATGTTTAGTGGAGGTTGATTTCTTATGATACAGTCTACCATATTGTATTGAAGGGTTTATGATATGTTTAACCGTGGATATGCTATTTTGATACCATTCATGGTTTATGGTTAATGTATTAACATTTCATATGCTAGTTTAATACGATTTTTTATGTTGGTTATGTTTCGCACTTTTCATGTGAGTAATGCATTGGAATTAGCAAGTGATAGGTTGGGGACCATTTAATGAAAGCCCTACGAGTTGGGGACTGGTTAATGAAAGACCCTCAATGTATCAGATGTTCTCACGAAACAAACTAGTTTATGTTTTGACCAGCGTCTTAACCATTTATGTATGGTCTTGGAATGAGGCCTTGATAGTGTGGTTATGATATATGACATTATGAATTCCCTCATTATGAGATTAGTTATTGATATTACATGTGATTATTCGACAAGTAGAATATCCATGTGAATGTTTATAGGACATTATTTTATTTATTCTTTCCCTATTAAGATCTATTTTATGTTTAAAAGGCTTGTGTTTCAGTTTTATACCCTACCTTAAACTTTTATTTATGATGGAATTTTCTATATTATTTACCCTTACTGAGAATTTAAGCTCAGCCCTTTTTTATGTTTCATTTTTTCCCAGGATTTGAAGATATATATTGTGACTGAATTTCAGGGGTAATATAAAGGATATCAATGTTTCCAAACGATATAATATATTGTTTTTCATTTTATGATGTAATGTAAAACTTATGTTTGTATCTAGTTTCTCCAAAAATTCTAAAGTGCTTAGTCCTTCAGGATATGTTTCCTTGTATAATGTACCAATGTAATAAACTAAGGCACCAACTATGGGAAACTGGGGTTGGGGTTGTTACACTCAGTCTCTATCTAAAACTATGTTTTAGTATAAAATATAATATTCACCAAGGAACCAGACAAAATTGGACCCACCATCACACTAAAATCATAGTTCCATATAAACTATACTTCAACTGATCTCACCACTCACTCCAAATCCTTTTTTTTTCATTTTTTAAAATAAACCACTTTTTGGGTGAGTGGGAACCTTACAAACACTGAATACAAGATTGAAGCACCTCCCTCTAAAAATAGCATTACACCTCTTACACCATTATGAAAAGCGACATTTAAAATTGAAAATTCAAATTCAAAAAGTCAGAAAACAAACCGCCTGTGAAAAACGAGAGCCGCCATGACACAATCGCAACAATAATCACCTCTCCTACCTTATCATCTCATCACATCCACCACTATCACATCGGCTCATAATCATCACTACCATACGATCACCTTCATAATACCGCTTCTTGAAACCACAACCGTTGACGTCACCGTAATGTCGCTGAAGCCAAATCCTCATTCGGCCACCACCAATGATTCCCACAAACAATCACAATATCACCGTGAAATAACCACAACACAATTTTCGTCATTGGATAAAAAACGAGCACCATCGCCTGATAGAGGAAACCACAAACCAGGGACACAAAAACTAGAATAAAACTTGAACAGATTGAACCTCAGAAATTTCCTCCTCGAAGAGCCTCACTGATGAGACCATAATCACCAGCCCGAAGTCACATAACTGCTAGTGCACTCAAGTTGGAATCCACTAAGACCCTCCAAAATCGTGAGACAAACTCCCGAAACTCCTCTAGAAATAATGTGTTCCATAAAAAAGAGCTATCAAAGAATCCATATCGAGGAAGAACTTGACCAGGCGCCATCCATTCATCGCTTCACCTTCTCCGCTATCATCCATGGCTCAACTCAAAATCACCCATGTCATCACCATTAGGCCAATAAAAACCATCATCGAACCACTAAGATGGGAATAGAACCAATGAAAACCCCCAACAGAAAACAATTAAACCACCAAGAGAGAGGTAGAAGGAATGAGATTGGAACCTTAATCGAAACCCAGAAAAAATCAAAAAAAGAAAGGTGAAAGGAAACCGAAGATCTCCATAGTGAGGGGATGAAACCCTGAAAAGTAACCCAGGGCTGAAACCCTAGAAGAGGAAAAAATAGACCCTAAGAGGACCCTTAACCACCAAATCGCTATCCCAAAGCCTCAGTATGTCCATACCTCCAGATCCGACCTGGAGCGGAGCTATGGAACTTGAGGCCAGAGTGTAGAATGGCGGTTGGAGAAAGAAGTTCATGGAGCTGGGGAGAGGAGACCAAAAACTAGATAGATAGAGAGAGAGAGTAATCAAAGAAGAAAACGTCATAGGGAGAAAGGAAGCCCTAGGAGAAGGAAGACTTCCGGTCGAGAAGAGAGCCCGAGAGAAACCCTGGAGAATGTAGTGCCATTGGTGTAGCCTAGGAAGGAAGTCTGCAACTGATTTCACCATATCCACGACCATACTAACACAAGGGTCATACATCCATGGCCGACAGGACACTCCCCACAATAGTATTTTCCTTACAATCACTCTACTGAATCCAAATTTCTAATATCCACATCCACACATTTTCTATTACCATACATAATCACTAGATGTGTCTATACTTATCATACTTGATCACCAATACAAAAAATTGATTGCTACATGTTCTTGGGTCCATAGGAATGTCATCATTGTTATCTGATGTATTTTATAAACAAAGAGGGTCACACCATTTGAAATCCAATGGCATGATCCCCACTATATGGATTATCATACACTTCTCCTCACAAAAAATTCTTGATAAGTTCCATCATTGTATATGAATTTCTCCTCTCGAGCCTTGCTCACCCTTTCTAACAACCCTTATTAAGGTCTAAGATTGAATCAACCACACTATGGTACCTTGATAAATCTATGATGTCACTATCCATTAAAAAGCTAAAATATAGTATTCTCAATAAAACTATGGGATTCGTTGCCAGTAAGTATTCCACCTATCACATCATTCCTATACCCTCACATGATCGTTCACTAATTTCAACCCAATAAACAGTATAAATAACTAGCATGGACTAGCCCTTATACATCAATGATTTTCATAAATCCAATACAACCCTCACTATCCTATCCTAAGGTAGAGTGATCCTCTAAAGAACCCTCTCATAGGTTTTTACCCATTATGTAACTTGGTCTCATCCAAACCCAGTAGGTATACACCCCCATACTATCTGATCACACAACCCGACTCATAATCAAGTGATTAGTGTGACACAAAACCTAGGATCACATGTTTAAACCACTGACCATTCATCTCTCAGATGTGAAAATCATATTTTTGAAGAAAATACTAAAATATTTAGGTCCAAAAGGGGAAAGATACCCAGAGGGGGGGGGGTGAATTAGGGTATGAATATTCTTTTTAAACTTCATCCTGCCCCAATGGATCTTGACCTCTTTATTACAAGGGTCACTTATTATGCTCTTTAATATTAATGTTGATCGCATCCTTTCCAATTTTATATGATGATAATGCACTGAAAGTAAATCTATAAATAAAACACAAGGAAAAAAATATTTTTACTTGGTTCACCCTCACTGGGAGACATCCAAGGACCATACCCAACTATGTACTAACTGTACCAAATTCACTAAGGCTCACTTACAAATTACATTGTTCAGGATAAATATTCTATGACCATGATAATTGCCTTTAAAAGGTTTAGCATCTTATTACTACATTACCAAGTGTCACTCCCTATGTCTCTTCTTCTGGCTCACTACCTGTTGGAAGGATCACCATATTCCTCTTTCTTCACTCAATACTCTTGGAAGGGATTCAAACCCAGTTAATAGACTTGTAGGTCCCTTAAATTTCCTGAATTATGCATCCTAAACTATAAATAAATGAAATTTTGAAGTTAAAATTTTATAAAATAATGAACACAACTTTACCAAAGGTGTACTAGGATACTTGCAACTTTTGCGCAACCTTAGGGTGACTTGCGTGCTAATTTAAGCATGGTGTGAAAGTGTTTAATTTGTTATATAAAACCAACTTTCTCACTAATCCAAACTTGTGAGCACCTCAATATGTATGTTATAATCCCTTATATCCTTGAAAATCCCTTATTCCATAAAAGTTTCATACACCACTCTTATTTCTATGAAATTTTCTTCTTCACTCCATACTTGCATGACACACACCCTTTTATTCCCAACATACTATTGGCGCACAAATTTTGAATAACTCACTACTTGCGCGACCAAACCACTTGCGTGCCCAGAGCTTAAATTTTATCCATGTGTTGAGATTATCCATAATTAGGGGGGTAGCCATCTATTTATAGTAATTTTGGGGACCTTGAGCGCATGGTGCACAACTTTCCCCCAGACGCGCTAGTCTATTCGCCCAAGTCTCTGTCGTGTAACTAAACTTGCGCTCCACTCCAAAACTTGTGCTACCTTCTTTACTTTATAATGTTTTGATGTTATAATCTTTAAACATGAATTGAATGTATCTTTACATGGTTAATTGATACTGGAGTGAAAATCCCTTTGCCCAAACACTTTTCTTCATTCTTCAATTTTTGGACCCAAAAATTTGGCAAACACTGCAAAATAGTTCTACCATGTATACGTTCTTTTTGTACCACCTTTAGATCATTAATTACTTTTTCATGGATCCTATTCAATATAGGTTTTCAAAAATATCTCTATAATTGCAAAAAAATTCATGGAAACCTACTTTATTAACAAACACAATTAACTCAAAAATGCTTTAATGTTAACTTGAGAGATTTTTCCCAACAAATTGATTTAATATGAACAAGATAGAGGCATCTGACTCATTATAAGAACTAAAACACAATCACCCTCCACCAAATAATCTTTATAAAACCATTAAGCATCCATCCATGCTTCTTTTTCACCACTTGAAAGCATATCCCAAAATTAACTGGTCTAGGCATCCAACTGATTATTCCCTCTAAAACCTAACCTTAATAAAAAATCCCTCAAAGTGATTTTGATCATGGAATATGAAAGAATATCACATGATTTTATTCTACCCACTCAAGGTTATCCATATACTCATGGAAACTTATTACCATCCTTAGATCATCTCTCATAAATCCAATGTCTAAATCGACCCATCAGGGGGTCACTGTACACCCCTACCATAGAGGAACTATATAGTCACCAATAGATAAAATCTCACTATAATGTCTATCCACATGAACTAACATAAAATAATTTACCATGGTTAAATGTATTAGTATGGAACTAAAAATTTATATGGGAAACCACCATGTAAGTCATTATTGACACTTTAAACAAATAAACCCCTCATTCTCAGTGAAATAAATTATACAAAAATATACATATGTAATTTAAATTCTACATGCCAAATATGATTCATGTACATAAGCCTATTTATAATATGGTCCAAGAGATAGAAAGATAAATAAAACCCTCCAATAAGCACATCATATTTGAATAAAAATTAAAATAGAAATCCCATTACCTTGGTAACATAGACTTCTCACTAGAATAATATTCATAAATAACTAGTCTAAGGTCCATATTAATATCTAACATGTCCCTATTATCTATATACCATATCCCAATAGTTAGAGAACAAAATAGATTCTCTAATACCATTTTTCACACCCTGATATAAAACAACCCAATAGTGTCCCAATCGGCATAATAAAGGACCTCAAGTACAACTCCTTGTATACCAAAGGGTGCTAAATAGTAGCAAGGAAATAAATCATAAATCAGGTGACTATTACCTTGATATCATAAAAATTAATAATAAATAAATAACTAGATATCATCCAAATAAAATCATTATAGTACACATAATCAATAAAACATATCCATATTATAATAAATAAACAAAGGAAAAATTTATAGAGTAAAACATACACAAACATATCCCATAGGGACAATCAAATATAAAATATAAAATAATGATAATAAAATACACAAGGAAGCTTTATTTTTATCCCTGTGCCTCACCCCACCCCTCCCCAAATCTCATTGAGCTTCTCTAACATGATCCATGATATAAATTTTTCTCAACATATATAACATATATAATGTACACTCATGCACTAAAGTTCCTATCCAGGGTGTGATAAATACATCTCAATAGGGTATCACTAAGTTCCCACAATATATATCATCATATATGTGTATGCATAAGTAAAATAAATTACAGAAAATAAACACGCAAGTTGGGCCATCATGAGAAAACCAAGACACCATAATGCATGACCATACCTACTTCGACTTATGATAGAAATTAGTTGTCTTTTCCAAAAAATCTTGACCTATTCTTGAATATACAAGGTAGGGTTTCATATCATGACTTTATCACTACCTTCTTACTTTTGGTAGGTCCCATAATAAACCTCATTTGTATCATACCATGTATTGACCTCTACCCTCTCACATGGGGTAGTTTCCCACAATCACATCTTGGACCACCACCCTATCACTTAGGGTGGTCCATGTTAACATCCCCTTAATCAAAGTAAGATTGTATTATGGATCCATAAATTCAAATCTTGGACTAATATCCTATCACTTAGGGTGGTCGAAAACAAGAACCTTGATCATCCCTACCCACTTAGAAGATCCCATATATAATACACTTGTCATCCCTGTATACCAAATATATGTTACATAATAGTACAAATAATCTATAAAATCCTGATATTTTATGATATATTTCTCCTCAAATAAATTTAATTTCATTGATATCTTGTATTACAAACAAATATGAGTCTAAATGAACCATCATATAATATACCATTATAACATTTATATTATATTGGAGGAAAGAATAGGAATAAAAACATTTTAAAAATTAAATATTAAGGGTTTAGATAAATCAAATATATTTATTAACAGGTACTTAATTTATAGTAGTCTTTATATTCTTCAAAAATAAAATTTTACTAAAAAATGTTTTTTATTGCTTTTTGTGAGAAAATAATATAATTAATTTATGAAAATTTTAGAAACTTTATTCTAAAAAATTATTTTTTAAATCATCATATAAAAATTATTTTATAGTGAATTTTAAATAATTTTTTGAAAAAATTGATTTTTCAATAAAAAGTGAAAAATACTGATTTTTATTGAAAATAGTCCTTTCATTTCAAAAATTTATGAAGTTAGATTTTATTTTGAAATTATTTTAAAAGTAAAATTAATTAATTTATATTAATAATAATACAATTTATTTCATTTGAATTAATTTTATGTTGGATTTTGGCATAAAAACTTTTTATACCTAGGAAAACTTTTTTTTATGGAAAATAGTTTTTCGTCATATTTTATGTGTTTAATTTAAAATTAAATCATGCCACTTATATGAATTGAATTTGATAAAATGGATTTAATTTTTATAATAATAATTTATAAATTTATAAATGTTGGACATTTCATTTTTTTATAATTAATAGTAAAAATAGTAACAATTTGTCACCGTAGTTAAGGTTAAAACGAGTTTATCGGGGGTTAAACCAAGAGATATGGGCATGTTTTCCAATTAAACATGTATAAAAAATATTTAATGGAAATATTTAAACTTAATACTATAAAAATTTGAATATATTTCCATTTTGAAGAATTTTTCTTGAGTATTACATTATTGTAATTTATTCTTTTATGAAATTCTAAGTGTGCCCTCTCCCCCACTTATAAATTGACATTCCTTATTTCTCTTATTTACGCTACATTGAGCTATATATCCTGACCAAAACCTAAAAAATTATCTTTTAAAATCCCCTATATGAAAATTATAGGTTCTTATCTTCTTAAAATTCCATTCCAAAGGTCCTTAAGAAGGGATCTAATGGAGGCCCACCGAAGAAGAGGTAATCACCCTACCCAACCTATTTCTATTTTTTCTTCTTATACCTCCTCTAAATTAGTTTTATTTATTATAAAATAATAAATTAAGTATATTAATTATATTAAAATATTATTATGATTATATAACGACCATTATTAATCCACTTTTCCATCAAATGGGAAGTGAATGTATAACTCGTTTGTACTCATGGACTAGCGCCTCCACACAATGATACAATTTATTTTCCACGACAATCTTTCATGGATGGTTATTTTCATGGTTTTAAGGTATATATATATATATATATTATATCTATGATGTAATTATTATTATAAAATTATAATATTATATCTACATTCTTACCTTCCCATAGATCAGAAAATGTTAACGTCGCTCATGCGTACGTGTGGATGACCACCTCTACAAAATGATGTGGTTAATTTTTGATTTTTCCTTTATATGGATGGTAATAAGGGTAGATTTAATAAATATATATGATATATATTATATAATAATGATTCTATAAATTTGAATTATTATTTACCTTTTTTTCATTCCTTCTTTCAAAAAGAGGAAACAACATTCACGCGTACATATGACTTACCTTCTCTATGAATAATGTAATTAATTTTTCTATATACACCTTTTATAGTTTACTGTATATATATAAAATTAGTATATATGATTTTTTATCATTATTAAAATTATATAGATTATGTAATTATGATCAAAGTACAAGGACCAAAACCATCGAAAAGAAATTCTCATGAAAAATGAAACAACTAACACCTGGAAATGATGATTTTAATAAGGAATTGTTAAAAAATAGGTGTTAAAATGATATAATTGGATGATATATGATATTATAAGTATGTACATGGATATTTTAAATAATTATATTAAATTTAAATTTATTATTATTGAGTTTAGAGTGATTTTGAAGCAAGTCAAACTTGAGGTAAGGAATTTAGTTTACAATCTCATTATTTATCAGTATTATTTATGATTATGTTTTTAATGATAAAATTTTATGACCTATATCTCAATAAAACCGTTAATTTTATTCTCCTATGTTTATTTATATAGATTAACATTTTTGATTTCTTTTTTCTCTCTTTAAGTACTCAAGAGACCAAAATAATATTTTTTAAAAAAACTGACTTTATTTATCTCTTTGGTCAAAAATCCATTTTCTTATATACTCATGTTTTATAAAAATGTTTTCAAGAATGTCTTTTATATTATTCTAATATTTTTTAAATGCATTTTATCCTATTATTGATTTTTTAAAAATTGATTTAAAATTTATCTTCTTTTCATTTTACGAGTGAGGTACTTTTGACTTTTTATTGAAAATGTGAAAGAAATATTTGTTTTAACATATACAACATAAAAAATTTCCTAACATCATGATAACTAAAGGATTCAAAGATTACTTTATAAGTTTAAAAGGTTATTTTCAAATAATATTTTTCACTTAATATTGCTTATTTTTTTCGATTTTAAATAAGTGATTTCAAAGTGAAAAGGGTATTTTCCTCAAGAAATGCTCTAGTGATCTTGTAAAGGAATTTTTTATCTAAGACAAAATCCTTTATTTTTACTTATGATTTACTGGGGATATGATCCAATTATAATCTAAACTTTAATTATTTGGATGGATTATAATGATGATGATCTAAGGATGATTTTATAAAACTTGTTTCTTTCCATAGGGTTAAATAATTTAAGATGAAACCTTTATGAAACTTATTTCATTCCCATGGGATATGCTATGATTAATGTTTTATGATCTTTTGGAACACATATATAAGATTTTCATTATGATATGGGAGGGACTGGAGTTATTTATCCCTCTAATGAATTGGGTAAAGATGGTTATCTCCTGAGATATAATGACTGGAATGGGGAGTGAACCTAATTCAATAAGGAACCCTATATACTATTATAGTATTCGGAGTAAACCTTGATTAATGATATTATGGAATAGGAATTGAACACAATCCACTATGATAGTCTTGATAGCTAGGCTTGACTAAGGAAATGTTTTTCTATGATTATGTGAATGCCACAAATTTATGTCTTTTGCCAATATATATATATATTATTTATTATATAATTATTCTTATTTAATTATAATATCATATCTTCTTTCTTACCTTCATAGCCATTAGAAAACGTTAATGTCTATCATGCGTACATGTGGACTACCACAACCACAAAACGATGTTATTCATATTTCTTTTTTCTTCATATAGATGGTAATAAGGATAGATTTAGTAAATATATATGATATATATGATATATTAATGATTATATAACCTTGAATTATTATTTTTCTTTGTTTCATTCCATCTGTAAAAAAATCTAAAACAAAGTTCACATGTATGTAAAACTTACCGTCTCCATGAACTGTATACTTCATTTTTCATTATCTAACTTTTATAGTTGAATCTAAATAAATATATATATATATAATGAATATATATGACGTTTATATAATTATTAAAATTCTATAGATTATGTAACCATGATCAAATTAAAAGGACTAGAACTATTGAACTGAAATTCTCATGAAAAACAAAACAATTAACACCTGGAATTAATGATTTTGATAAGGAATTATTAATAAATGGGTGTTAAAATGATATAAGTGGATAATATATAATATTATAAGTATGTAAATGACTATTTTATATAATTATATTAAGTTTAAATTTATTATACATGGGGTTATAATGGTTTTATAGAAATTCAAACTTGAGTTAAGTGATTTATTTTACAATCTTATTTTTCATCAGGATTGTTTATGACTATGTTTGTGATGATAAAATTTTATTAACTATAACTTAATAATTAGTTGAATTTTATTCTCCTATTATTATTTATATATATTAATGTTTTTCTTTTTAATTTTCTCTTTTTAAGTACTCAAGAGACCAAAATAACATGTTTAAAGAAAACTGACTTTATTTCTCTCTTCGGTTGAAAATCTATTTTTTTTCCATATTCGTGTTTTTTAAAAAAAAATTCAAGAGGGTTTTATATATTATCCTATGATTTTTTAAATCCATTTTTACCCAATTTTTTTTAAATGGTTTAAAAGGAATCACTTTTTATTTCCTAAACGAATTACTTTTTAACTTTTTACTAAAAATGTGAAAGGAATATTTATTTTAACATTCACAACATGAAAAACATTTACTGCCATAATAAACACTCAATTATTTAAATATTACTTTATAAGTTTACATGTTTATTTTCAAAAAAAAAATTCCCTTAATATTCATGGACTTTTTTATATTTTAAATAAATGATTTCAAAGTGAAAAGGGTATTTTCATCAAGAAATGTTCGAGTGATATTTTAAAGGAATTTTCATCTATGATAATAAAATTTGACATTACTTATGATTTACTAAGGATATTATCCAATGATACCATAAAATTTCATTCTTTGGCCAGATTATGATGATGATGATCTAATGATGATTTTATAAAACATTTTTCTTACCCCAAGGTTAATTAATTTAAGATGAAACCATTGTAAAACTCATTTCCTTTCCATGAGTTATGCTATGATGAATATTTTATGATCTTATGGAACACATATGTATGATTTTAATTATGATTTGGGTAGGCTTGGAATTATTTATCATTCTAATTCATTGGGTAAAGTTGGATATCTTGTGATATATAAGGACTAGAATTGGGGGTGAACCTAGTTCATTAAGGGACCATGTCTACTATTATAGTCATTGGAGTGAACCTTGACCAATGATATGATGGAATAAGGAGTGAACCCAATCCCCTATGATAGTCTTGTTAGTAAAACTTTATTAAGGAAATGTTTTTATATAATTATGTATATTCCACAAACTTATGTCGTATACCAATGTTATTCTATCATTGATCATTTTCTTTGATTCCTTTTAGATTCATGTATTATGAACTAAAAAGCATTGTTCCATGATTCGAGATTATGATCAATTATATGCTAGGTACAGATTTTAAAATGTTAAGATCATATTCTCATACCCTTATACTCATGTTATGCATAATTGATAATTGACATCTCCCTTTATTACCCTTACTAAGCACATGAGCTCACCATTTCTTATGTTTCCTTTATCTAGGTTATTAATAAATGTTTTACGTATTATATGTTCAAGAAGGGTGATAGTTATGAAGAACATAGTGGGAGATGATGTAAATATCTTATGAACAAGTTTTTTAGGTATCCAAGTTTCCAAAGATACTAAACCTATGAAATTTTGGTATAGATCGTTATTTTATGTATTGAATATTCATATAATAAGATGTAATATTTATGTATGAAAATTATAGGTTGATATAGTTAGTATTAGATAAAGGTTTATTTACCTTTGTAAACTAGGATGATAAAAATTTAGTGTGAACCCTTAGGATAATACTATGTATAATAGAAAAACATAAGTTAAGGTAAAGGAAGAAGTTTAGTTTCCCTATCAATACAAACCTTCTTGGATACTAAAAGTGGATATGATTTTGGAATAGATGAATATAGAGGTAATAACCCTGAAAAGAGTTGGTCAAGTATATCTTGACTATTATTCTAGTTTATGGTGAGTGTTCCCTTATTTTTCACCTGGTTTCCCACTCCTGCTGGATATGCTTTGGTTAATTTACATTTTATTTACTAAACATTATTTATTATTTTAATAGATAATGATTAAGAATTACATAGGTTATACCTAAGGTGTTATAAATTGAAAACAAGGTTTTATGATTTAGAAATCCTAAAAATTATTCTTCATAATTATGTTGTTTCCCACTATGATAATTATTGTTCACAATATAAATTTAGTTTTAGTGAATGGCTAGAACCCTAAGTAAACATATTAATGTTAAATATGAAAAATAATGTAATAATTTTCCTCTTAATAAACCAAATGTTACGGGATTTGTAATTAAAAATATTATTTCTAAACCTAAAAAACTTTATCAAGCTATAAATCTTGTCGAGATTAAAAGTGATCAAAGGAGGGAAAAATATTATATTGAGTCCTCTATAAGGAAAAATACGCCTTATTTTAGTGGGTCTTTTGATCCACTAGTTACTAGGAAATAGATCAGTACCATTAAAGAGTTTATTTCCATTATTCAGTGTTTCGAACAAGAAAAAGTTATTGTGAATGTTTATTTTTTGGATGGAGAAATAGATCAATGGTGGGATCCTATACATAACATGAGGTAACATGAAGAAATTTAATCCATATAGTGGAATGGGTTTAATATATTATTTATCAATATGAAATTTCCTCTTATTCTTTATATGAAAATGTATAAGGAATTCCTTGAGTTGAAGAAAAAGGATGATAGATCTGTTAGTACCTATGAGGAAGATTTTATAAGACATGGGATGCATAGTTATGGTATTTTAATCTAACCTAGAAGTAATATTAATTGATTCTTCCGTGGTTTAAAACCAATTATTATAAGGGTTTTATCCATAAGAGACTTTAGTAGATATGAAAAAATCAATCAATGTGCTATCAAGGTAGAAATAGATATTGGAGCTACCGATCAATATCATAGTTTTAATATGAAAATAAATATGTAAATATAAAGAAATTATAATAATAAAAATCTTATAGATAAGAATATGATATCTACATTATGCTCAATGTGTGGAAGAAAATATGGAGGAAATTATATTTACTTTATCATTGGTTAATGTTTTCAGTGTGAAAATGTTGGTCACCAAGCCATCAAATGATAAAGTGATTAGAAGAATAAGTTAGATAACAATTGAGAAAAAGCACCACTAAATGCACTACCCACACTACAATAATTCAAATGTAAGGAGTATGGGAATTATGATAACCATTTCTCAAATACGAAGGTTAATGATGATGATCAATTTTAGTAACCTCTTAAGACTATGGATAATGTAAAATCTCATGTGATCACTATTACTGATGTGGGGTATGATAATAGAGTAGTGAAAGGTACACTTATTATCTAATATTGAACTAAAAATATATTATTTGATTCTATATCTACCTACTCTTATATCTGAGAAATTTTATAAGGACATCACAATACTGCCCCAATGATTAGATATTGAATTATAAGTTAAAAATCCCATTGTTATGATGATTTCATCTCAAATATATGATTCCTATCTGATTGAAGCTTGTGGGAATTCACTTCCTGAAGATATCAATGTTCTCCCTTTAATTCAATTTTTTCTGTTATCTTAGGGATGGATTTGATTTATTTATATAAATTTCATATTAGTTGTTGAGTAAGGGAAGTCACATTTTATATTATGAATCAAAATATGATCTTCTATAATTGCGATGATAAATATGAACTTTTGATGGAAATTTCATCCATTGTATGGGTATTGATTCTTATTAAAAATGTGTATTTATCTTAGATGGTTGGGGAGAAACTCTAAATAAAAGATATTCCTATTATATGATATTTTTTTATGTCATTATAAAATATTTACTTAGGATTACACTAAATTGCAAAGTTGAATTTTCAATATAAATCATGCCTGATGATACACCTATTTGAAAGAATACATATAGAATTTCCCCAATTGAGTTATAGGAATTATATAAGTAACTCTAGGTGAATCATTAAAAGTAATTTATTAATAAAATTATGTCACCATGGGCTGAACCTATTATTTTTGTTAATAAGAAAGATGGACCAATACAAGTCTGTATTGATTATCATGAACTTATCAAGATCACATTCATGAATAAGTATCCTCTACCCCATATTGATGATTTTTTTGATAAATTACGAGGTGATCAATATTTTTCAAAGATTAGCCTTCGATCTAGATATTATCTATCAAGGGTCAAAAGTGAATACATACCCAAGAAAGTATTCTATATGAGGTATGAACACTACGAATTTATAGTGATGAAATTTTGTCTTAATAATTCCCCTACTATCCTCATGGATTTAATGAATAGTGTTCTTAGAGATTAACTTGACTAGTTTGTGGAAGTATTTATAGAGGAAATTCCTATATATTTTAATAGTAAAGAAGATCATGGATATCAATAGATAACTATACTAAATACCCTAAGTAAGGAGAATATATTTGAAAAATTTACCAAGTGTCAATTTGGAATACAAAACGATTCAATTTTGAGTCATATAATCTTTAGTGAGGGTATATAGGTAGATCCCACAAAGATAGATGTTATTGAATGTTAGACCATACTAACCACCGTGAATAAGGTATGTAGTTTTCTTGGTTTGGATGGATATTATCAAATATTTGTGGAAACTTTATGTCAGTTGTCTAATCCACTCACCAAGTTAACTTGAAAGGGATCCAATGTCCTCCAGATAGATGAATGTGAATAAAATTTCATTTAACTGAAGAGAAAGTTTGTTAGTGAACCTGTGATTAAACTAAAATCTAGTGGATAAGGGTTTATGATATTTATTAATCCATAAAATAAGTTAATTGGTTGTGTTATCATGTAGATTTATATGGTGATATCTTATTGCTCATGAAAATTTAAGGTTTGTTAGAAAAATTATCCAACTCATGATTTGGAGTTAGTTACCGTGGTTTTTTAATTCAATATATAGAGTTAGTATCTTTATGGAGGAAAGTTTGAAATATATACTGATCATAAAATTTTAAAGTATATATTCACTCAGAAAGAGTTGAATATTCACTAGAAAAAATGGTTGGAGTTGATTAAATGTTATGACTACTCAATACATTACTACCCTTGGAAAGTGAACAAGGAAGCTGATGCTTTGAGTAAAAAGTATAATTCTAGCTTATCTATGATGAGTATCATAAAAGATCCAATATTTTTGGATTTGAAAATGATGGTTATGGAAATATTGAATGAAGAGGAGAAATATTACCTTTCTCAAATGAGTTTTCAACCATATATCCATGTAAAGATTGAATTGGTGTAGTATAAAGATTTATAGCTATAAAATAATGCAAGAAATGTTCCTGGGTTCAACCTTGATTGTGATGAAATGGTATGGTTTAGGAACCATGTATGTTTCTAAACTATACCATATTTAAAGAAGGATCTGTTGGATAAAGCTCATAGTTTATCATTCTCTATTCAGACTAGAAGTATGAAGATATATAGAGATATAAAAGAGTATTTTTTATAGAAAAACATGAAGAGTGTTACTAAAATGTATGTATTGGTGCTTATAATGTAATCAATTTAAGGCAGATAGATAAAAGTCTAAGGGGATGTTAAAACCATTACCCATACCAGAATAGAAATGGGAAAACATCAACATGGATTTTTTCATCAGACTCCCCAGAATTTCTAAAGGCTATAATTCTATTTGGGTTATAGTCAATATCATTATTAATTCAGAACAATTAATTAATATTAAAGAAGATTTATCTCTAGATCAACTTTATATAACACACATTATGAAATCAGTAAGGTATCATGGGGTACCATATTCTATTCTGTCGGATCAGGATCCATGATTTACCTAAAAGTTATAGAAAATTATTCCATAAGTTATAAATTTAGAGTTGTATTTCATCACTTCTTATCATCCTTTAAAAAATGTTCATTCTGAGAGAACCATTCAAACCATGGATTATATTTTGAGGCCTTTATCTCTATATTTTAAAGGTGGTTAGTATCAACACATTCATATTATAAAATCATCCTATAATAAAATCTCTCACTTGAGTATTTAGATTGATCCTTATGAAGCCCTATATGGAAAGAAGTGTGGAACTATAACATATTGGGATGAATTGGATAAATAAATATATTAGGATTTGAGTTAGATATTGAAATGGTAGATAAAGTCAGATCCATTCAGAAACAAATCAAGGAAACTTAGATTCAACATAAAAGTTATGAAAAAAATCATAGGTGAAATATAGAATTTAATGTTGGTGAGATGGTGTTCCAGTTAATTTCCCAATGGAATAATGTTATGAGATTCATAAATAATAGAAAGAAGTGCCCTGTGTATATTATCCCCTTTTATATTCTTGATTGAGTAGGGATGACAGCTTACCGCTTGATGTTTCCACCAAACCTCTCTCAAGTTCACAATGTTTTCTAGGTATCTCTACTGAGGGAGTACATACCTAATTCATAACACATACTAAACTCAAAGGTTTTATTATTGGAGAATGTTTTAAAAAATATCAAATTGAAATCTTCAATCATAGAGAAAAAGTGCTATATAACAAAACTATTCACATGGTTAAAGTTCTCTAGATGAATCATAAGTTTGAAGAAGCTATATAGGAACCCTAGGATGTGATGAAATAAATATATAATCATTTTTATATTTTAGTGATGAAATATTTGAGGGTGATATTAATTTTAATGGGGGTATAATATAACATGCTAAGATTTTATGATATATTTCCATTTAATTTTTTTAAATTTCTTTGATATGTTGTGATACATGAAAACCTAAGTCTAAATGAACCATAATATAGTATACCACTATAACCTAGAAATTAAATTGGTGGAGTAAATAAGGATAAACATATTTTAAAAATTATTTATAAAGTTTTAATATAAATCAAATTTGTTGACAAATAAATACTCATTTTTTAGTAAAGTGTTTATATGTTTCAAAAATTTATTTTTCTTCAAAAATTGATTTTATTTATTTTTGTGATAAGATAATGTAATTTATTTCTTACACTTTTATAAATTTTATTTATTTTTAAATGATCATTTCAAAATTAAATTAGATTTTATTTTTGATAAATTAAAAAAAAAATGATTTTTCAATGAATAGTGAAAAATACTGATTTATATTTAATTTTCTTTTCATATTAAGAATTTCAAAAGTTAAATTATTTTAAAAATTATTTTAAAAGTAAAATTTGATAATTTATATTATTAATAACCCAAGTTAGGTAATTTTAATTAATTTTGTGTTTTATTTTCATATAAAAACCTTTTATACTTAGGAATTTGTTTTTTGGAAAACTAGTTTTCATTTTATTTTTTGGGTTTAATTTTAAATTAAACTATAAAAAATCTATTAATTTAATTTGATAAGAAGGATTAAATATTTTTAATTATCATCTATATCTTTTTTAATTAATCTACTTTCATTTTTATTCATAATGAATCGTAAAAGCTCTTGACACTATGACTAATGTTAAAAAAGTTTATCGGGGGGGGGGGGGAATCCAAGATACAAGTGTAATATTTCTAGTTAAAATTTTATAAATAATATTTTTGTCAATATTTAAACCTCATAATAGTATAAATTTTAATCTATGGCCATTTTGAATCATTTTTATTGAGTACGAAATTATTATAATTTAATATTTTAAGAAATTTCAAGTGTGTCCACTACCCCACTTATAAAAGGACACCCATACTTTGTCTTCTTTACACCACTTTGAGCCATATATATTTAAAACAAACTACCAAATTCTCTTCCAAACTTTCCTATACATTAATTAAATGTTTCTTTCTTCTTAAAAGACTATTATAAGGTTCTTTAAGAAGGGATCTAAAGGAGGCCTACCAAAGAATTTGTAATCATCCCACCGAACCTTTTTAAATTTATTTATTCTTTTACCTCCTATAAATCTATGATATTTATCATAAAATAATATATATAGTATTATAAATATAATAAAATGTTATTATTTACCCTCTTTTCATCAAATAGGTAATGAAAGCTGTGCTCGTGCATACGTGTGGACTGCCACCTATCTATAGTGATATAATTCAATTTCCATCACCATAATTCATAAACAGTTATTATGATGTGTTTAATGTTTATATTTTATATTTATAATTTTCTTATAATTATATAATTATAATATCATATCTACCTTCTAACTTTACAATCTTTTTTAAAATGATAACGTCGCTCATGCGTACATGTGAGCTACCACATAATTGAATCGATGTGATTCATTTTTAATTTCTAATTTAAATGGATGGTAATAAGGATAGTTTTAATAAATAGATATGATATATGTGATATAATAATTATTTTTTATTGGTTAGTTACTTTTAAACTTTCTTTTATTCTATCCATCAAAAAGTGAAAACAGAGTTTATGGGAACATACGACCTATTGCCTCCGTGAATGGTGTAATTGATTTTTTCATATCTACCATTTATGGATGAATATAAATATATATATGATGAATTTATGTTATATTTATATAAGGAATAACATTTTATAATTGATTTAACCATGATCAAAGTAGATGAACCAAAACTACCAATTCAAAATTCTCATGAAAAATAAAATAATTAACACCTGAAAACAATGATTTAAATAACAAGTTATTAACAATTAGGTGGTGGAGTGTTATAAGTGGATCATATATGATATTATAAGTATTTAAATTACTCTGGTATATAGTTATAAACAATTTAAATTTATTATGTTGGAGGTTAGAGAAATTTTGAAGCAAATCAAGCTTGAGGTATGAGATTTATATTACAATCTCACTATTTATCGAGATTGTTTATGATTATGTTTATGATAATGAAATTTTATGAACTATATCACAATAATTGAATAAATTTTATTATACTATAGGTATTTATTGGTATTTAATGTTTTCATTTCATTTTCCTTTCTTTAATTACTTAAGATACTAAAACAATATTTTTAAGGAAAACTGACAATACTATAGCAATGCTTTTAAAAGGGATAGAAATAGGATTTATCAGCACTTGAAAAGTGCCGAAAACCTATGAGATATTAAAAGACATCATTTATTAGTTCTATAAAATATATATTATAAAGGGTGCCTTTATTAGTGTTTTTTATCACTCCTTTATCAATACTTTCTCTTAGCACTGATAAAATTAGAAAAAAATTACTGTTTTGAAGCGCTCTCCATCCCCATACAACCGAGCTCACCCCAACCTTTTATCAACACTCAATAACACCTTCCTTAACACTCATCACACCCACAATATTTTCTTAGCACTCATGACCCCCTTACTTAATGTTATAGGGATTCACCACTATCTTATCACAAACATGCAATCTCCAAAATTTGATCCTATGACATCCTTCTGATAAGAGAACCCTTTTGCCACTATCATACCTTGATTTATTCACTATGTTAGGATATTTATATTTATTTATTAAAATTTACACACATTTTTAATACAAATATTTTTATATAAATATATATCTATTCTTTTCAAAATACGTTTATAAAATATAATGTTGTGTTTGTGTGTGTGATATATATATACTTAAATTTATTTAAATATATTATATACTAATGTTCATTTATATATATTAGAATATTAATATAAATATATTTATTACTACTCACATATATGTATATATAAATATTATATATACATTGGTATAAGTATATATATATTCATATACTTTATAATATATAAAAAATGCTTAGATATTGTTTTAAATAAAATGGATAGTAATTAATTTCATATAAATTATATAATTATTTTTAATTTTTATAAATATATTTCTTTATATTCTATATTTAGATATAAATTTTATGCATTATGAATATATTTATATGTGTATATATATATATATATATTTATACATATTTACATGTGATTGTATATTTTGATATAAATTTGTATTAATGTATTTGTAATTTTTTTTAGTAAATATGTTTATACAATATATTTAATGATAATGGTTTATATATAAGAATACATTTATATATGATGTATATACACAATATTTTATACACATACAAGTATACATTTATATTTCTCACATACATGTATAAGTATTTACAAATATACATATTTATTTACATATATTAGAATATACATATAAATACATATTTTTTATTAACACACACATGTTTATATATAAAAAATACATGTATGGGTATATATATATACATATTAATGAATTTTTATAAGTCAAATAAAATGGATAATTTTTTATTTTAAATAAAATGAATAATAAATATTTATTTCCATTTGGTTATATATTTAAAAATACATTTTTTGTAAATATTTCTAAATATGTATTTATACAATTGATAAATTATATGTAAATATAAGAAAATATATATATATATATATATATATATATTTAATTATAAATAAAATTACTATATGAAAAAAGATAAAATTTCCAAACCATAATATCTATATGAATGTAATACCTGGGAATAAATATAATCCCTTATGAAAAAGGAAAATAAGACTCTTAAATGAAGCTGAAATAATATCAAATATTAAAACATTTGGTTATGCCAACTAAAAGATCAGTTTTGGAGGCCTTCAAGATATTTTTGATCTTGATAACTAGTGAATTAGGTCCCCCTTGGTAAACATGACATAAATATCATCTCAATATTTTATTTTATATGTGGTTGATCTCAAATGGACACCCGAATCAAAAGTTATGTCTATTTGAAGTTCAAATCATGTTTTAAACTTATCTCAAATCATTAATTAGTTTATTGAATTTTTATGTAATCTTATAGTATTTAAATGAATATTACTCTATAATAATTATAAAATTATTAATTAATGTTATTTTTAATTATTTTATCTGACATTTTCACAAAATATCATAAATATTAAGTGTAAATGCGTATTTAGTCTTCTATAAGTCATATTTAATAATATATATTATATTTATATCAATATAAATACATTTTTATATTAATATATGATTTTTAATGATATATAATTTTTTTATGAAATATAAATTTCATCAGTTCTAGAAAAAAAGTAATGATAAAAGGTTCATTTTATCAGTTCTAAAATAAAAGTACCAAAAAGGGTAACTTTTATCAGTGCTTTTTTTGCATCGATAAAAGGTACCCTTTATCACCACTGATAAAGGCCCCCCTCTATCAGTTATTATTTTCTAACACTGATAATGTGGCCCTTTATTATCACTTTTTTCTTAAACTGATAACTGGAGCCTTTATAAGGTCTTTTAGCTGGTGCTAATAAAGGCTAACACTAGATAAACCCAATTTTGTAGTAGTGAGACTTTATTTGTCTCTTTAGCCAAATATCCTTTTCTTTCATTCACATGTTTTCTAAAAATATTTTCAAGAATGTTTTTTATATTCTCATTGTATTATTTAAAGTAATTTTTTCCATGATTTAACTTTTAAAAAATAGTTTAAAATGAATCTTATTATCATTTTATGAATGTGGTACTTTAGAATTTTTACCGAAAATGAGAAAGGAATATTAGTTTTAACATACACAACATTAATATAATTTCAAACCATAATAACTAATAAAATTTTTAAATATTACCTCACAAGTTTTAAATGTTCTTTCTGAATACAATTGTTTCTTTAATATTTGGTAATTTGTTTATATTTTAAATAAGTTATTTCAATGCAAAAAGGGTATTTTCCTCAGCAAATGTTCCAGTGATCTTTTAAAGGCATTTTTTATCTATAATAAAATCCTTTGATGTTACTTACAATTTACTAGGAATTTGATCGAATGATACCATCCACTTTAATTTTTTGGATGTATTATGATAATAACGATTTGAGGGTGATTCTATGAAACCTATTTCTTTTCCATGAGTTAATTAAGTTATGATGAAACCTCTATGAATCTCGTTTCCTTTACACAGGTTATGCTATGATGAATGTTTTATTATCTTATGTCACACATATGTTTGATTTTCATTATGATATAGATGGGCCTGGAATTATATATCCCACTAATGTATTGGGTAAAGATGGAAATATCATTTGATAATAAAAGCTAGAATGGGGAGTGAACCTGGTTTAAGTATGAATGGAGTTGTTAACAAATAGAGGTTGATTTTTATACTTATTGGATATATGGAAAAAGAAAAGGATTCATGCATGAAGTGTGGCATAAATAAATAATGTTCATATGAATGGAGACAACCATGTGATGCCACTTGAAGAAGTTCATGGAATAAACCATGAGGGATGTAAATCAATTGGAATTTTTATAGAAGCAATTTTGGATTTATAGTGGTGTAATAGAATATGTAAAATGGATACATGTTATGTGTGTAGGAGGGATTTGGGGTTTTTAAATCAGTCATTTCCCTTTGGGTATGAGTTATTGAAAAAAGGAAAGGATCAACATAAGATTCATGTTATAGGTGAATATGAGTCATCTAGACTGCATATTAGTTATTCTAGAAGTTTGTATAAGTCATGAAGGCATCTTAAAAAGTTTTATTTGGGAGAAGTTTCCAAGTCATGCTCTGCATATGAGTTATTTTAGGATTGTGTTTGACTTATCATCTCTATGTACGTATGATTTTCAAGATATGGAAATGTAATATGAAGAATTTGTATGAGTCATTCCCAGTCAATGTATATGTCATTTTGGACTTTAGATTTTTTGGAAATTTTCTAGCATCATTTTCCAGGGATACTTTTCTGCATTCAAAGTATATTTATTCTGAGATATTCCAGAAGTTTTTATTCATAATTAAGATGATTATTGGTTTTATCCTAAATGTTTGAAATAAAATGAAACTTTAAATAAAATTCATGATTTAAGATAAATATGAAGGATTATTTGTAGTGTTTTTTAGTGAATAAAATATCATGCTATAATCCAAACCATAAAGTATCTGATGTTACATGATGAATTACAATGATTTTTTAGTGAATAAAACATCACACCACAAGCTAATAAATAAGGTAGAAAATATTTTCCTAGGGAGTTACATGTTACATATAAGGCCCCAACCTTAAACCTTACTTAATCTTGAGTTATTACAAGATTACACATTGAGGATCTTTTTAGGTTTAGAGTTTTATAGAATTAGATCACCAAACTTACATTACATTCCACATTTAAACAAAGTGGTTACATAAAATATAGTATTCATTTTTTCCCATCAATGGAAACATATTTAAAAATAAATCATGGATTCTTTCTTGACACTTCCTTGAAAATATCATCATAACATGTACCTTTTCCTTGACCTGTGAAAAACATTTAAAAAAAACATGGGATGAGCATAAAAAGCTCAGTAAGGGTTATAAAAATATGGAAAGGAAACATGTGTTCATATATACATAAGAATGAAATCATACTTTACCCATAAAACATAGGCACTTTAACATACCTCATCAAATCATGAATAAATCATAGAAATCATAAGACATAAAGGTAACTTAAGACATTCATAACATTCTTACGTAGGGATTAACCCTCTTGGTTATGTTTGGAATACCCACCACAGTATATTCCCCAAATCTCTTTGGAGAAACCTTAACGTTTCACTCCTTCACATTACCCAATACATTAGAGAGCTATATCGGGCTCACCCACCCTTAGTTTATCACGGAACCACCCGTCTTCATTACAATAACCAAGAACCATAACATAATCGTACCAGATAATACATGCATAAAGGAAACATAACATTTCCACATTTCACTCACAAGATATCAATAAAACACATTGATATAAAAAACCTTATGAAAACCATTTTCAATACGAAAATCAAATAAAAGAAAAACATGGTATTTATTTTTCTTTTAAAAAGAAGGTACGGCTTGTAGAGGAAGCCGAAACTCAAATAATGGTCATGGTGGTAGAGAAGTCGTTGTCGCCGCATACGTACGACAAAAACATTCCCTTTTGTCGTTTAGTAAAACGCTTCGTATAAAAAAGATTCCTTTTTGGATAAATGTAAAAGTCAAATGGGTTTATACACCGTATAAAATAAGGTTGTGTATAAAACAAAATATGCCTCAATGAATAGAGATTGAGACGAAGTCCCTTACAAAGACGATATCCTTGGTTTAAGGATAAATCAATTACATAATTATGTGTGACAAACGAATACACCAAATATAAGTGGATATTAAGTGTAAAACAATCATAGGTTATTCACATATATTCATATAATGACATATTCAAGGAGTACAAGTTTATCCCAAAGAATCAAATTTGGGTTAACAAGTTCCCTTGCAAAAATTTGACAGCCTAACGGTGTCACTACAAAATTCAAAAAATGAGTTGATGAGAGATAAAAAGGGTATCTCATCACATGGAAATAAAATTTAAATCAATAAGGATATAGAAGAACATATCCCAACATAATAGTATGTGAATTAAAAGACATAACAAAATAAGTCTTTTAAAAAGAGGAGGGTGAAAGGTTCCCTTACCGACATGGGTATCTTTCGAGACATGCACCCCGTGAAAGAAGGACAATAAAACATTGATGTAAATACTCATAAATGAAATTATATTACACAATGAGTAAAATAATGGGCAGTACATACACCACTCAAAGGAAATTGTGGCAAATGTAGCATAAATATCACGGGAATAAATGTGAGATGAAAAATCCCTTACGAAAACTCGGCAGCCTAACGGCGCCACTTAAAACTTACAAAAATGGATTGATGAGATAAAATAGGGTCTCTAATCATATTAACATAAAGTTTACATAAAGAGTAATATAAAAGAACATCCCCCAACATAACAAAGAGGAGCTTTAAATAAGTGACATAAAGGAGAGTACTTAAAAAGAAAGAGAGAAGATAGATCTCTTACGAAAATTCGGCAGCCTAACGGCGCCACTCAAAACTTCCAAAATGGATTGATGAGAGAGAATAGGGTCTCTAATCATATTAACATAAATATTACAGTAATAGTAATATAAAATAACATCCCAATAACAAGAAATATGATCTTTAAAATGAATGACATAAAAGAGTGTACTTAAAAAGAAAGAGAGGAGTAGGATCCCTTACCTCAAGTCCGACTTGTCTTGTTCGTTTCTTTATATTCCTGAATAATAAACTTTGGTCAATTTATAATTGTATAAGGATCTAATTTAGATATTATTATTCAGTTCATATCACATATTATAATGTTATAATAATTGTTTAATAATGTTAGTTCATATCAGATGTTTTTGCCGATATTTGGTACATGAGTCAAAAATGAACTTGTTTGAAAAATGATTGCCCATGTAGTTATAAGTAAATAATTTCCCGAATATTATTAATGATTGAAATATCATATATATCGTAAATATTCATTTTATACTATTACATATCATTTTGAGAAAAAAAACAAAAAGCAACGTTCATGGAGACGGTAGGCCGTACGTACGCATGAACGCTACTTTCATTTTTTCTTTGTCATATTAATGGAATTAAAAATAAATGATATATATATATATATATTATAATTCCATTATAATATATATTATATATAGGTCATATATTTTCATTAATTTAATTCTTTATACATTCCATGTATTGCATGTACGAGTCACATCACTTGAGGGGGCGGTAGTCCACACTTCCTCATATGAAATTATCACATTTACACAACATGAAAAGAATAAAGATATGGTTTAAATATAAAATAAATAAGAATATAATAAAAATAAATAACATTTATATCATATATAAAATACAGTGACATCATAATGGCCACCTTTAAAGGTGTTAAAAGATTATTGAACAATCATCGTTTCATGAAGCAGAAAATCGCCAACCACAGAAACAATATGTTATTTAACCATTAGACGAAGGTGTGTGTAGGTGTAGCTTGAATAATTCATATAAAAAAAAATCCTAGTATATATAATATACTGGAGTTGTTACAAAATAAATTAATAAAAAGAGTTTAGGGGGTTGGAGAAGCAAAATAAAACAAAAGGACTCAAGTGAAGACATTACCGTAAAATCGAGTAACTCCCTTTGGTTTGAGATCAAATGATTACATGGGAAGACTTATTCCCAAATTGAGGCTTCAATGAGTTATAGAGGGATGTGGAGAGACAAAATGGGTAGGGGTTGGCCGAGCCAAAGGCTTTGGAAGTGTGGGTAAGGAGGTAGAGGTGGGGGCCTTTTATAAGAGGAGAGGAGGGGTACTCTTGGAAAGTAAAGAAACACTACTTTATTTTAGAATGAGTTTCGGATTTTAATGGTCCCACATTGATTTTTTTCTAGTATAAGGTGATAAGGGTTTGAAATAAACCCATACAATAGTTTTTGGACATGTGTAGGTCTTATATTTTACATTATCTTTCCATTTTATTTAAATCGTTAAATAATGAGGTCATCACTGCATCATCATGATGTCATAAATAATTTAATTTATTTAATGTATAAAAATTATAAAAAAATAATATGATGTATGATATCGTTTTATCTTTCCAATGACTATTTATAGTAAAAAATCTTACTTTTATAACCCCATGTACAAATTGTTTTAGTAAAACATCTCATGTTTGTGTCATTTTTACTTTAACATTAAATAAAAAGGTATTTATGTCATTTTCCAACCAAAGTGGCTCCATGGGGTCCCCAAGTTGACCCATGGATTGTATAGGTCTGCCATGACTCATAAAAGGAGGGTAGGACATGTGTCAAGTTCATTTCATATTATTAAAACACTATTTTTACCCTAAATTACACTAATTACCTCTAATCGTGATTAAAAACTTAATAAGTTACTATTCATCAAAAATTTCTTTTAATCCCATTGAACCAAATTTTAATTATTAATGAAATCCATGTATGTCGGATTTTTGAAATTCAAAACACAAAGGTGGAAAAATTTCATTTAAACGGGAAAATCAGTTTCTTAAGTACCACTTAGTGGTTTCAGTATTCATCAAAAATTGAAGTTTTCCAGAAAAAAACCAAAACTTCACCCTAAGATATATTTGATATTCTGAATTGAAAAATGAGGTATATTTTAAAAAATTAAAAACATATAAGTTTCATTAATTAATTTAATAATTAATTCCTGCTGTTAAAACAAATAGCGTGTTTTTATGAAACAAAATGTATCAAAACATTGACACAAGTTTAAGTCCGATTTCAATGTGAAATTAATTCCAACGACCACTATTGTATTAAATGGTAAAAATATATTCTAATTTCACTTTAAAACCAATTCAAAATATAATCTAATCATATAAATAAATTAGATTAAAAAGAGGTTTTGAATTAAAATAAAACATTTTTCACTATTCATTAAAAATTGAACTTTTTTGAAAAAATACCAAAAATTTAAACAAAGTAAATTTTGATGTCCCGATTCTAAAGAAGAATTTTATTTTGTCAAATATAACACATAAAATTGTAAAAAGTGGATTTAAAATAGATTCGCTATCAAAAGGCGGTTAATCGACCTTTTAAAGAATATTAGAATGTTTACGCTTAAAATTGGATTCATTCGCATTTTTAATCCTCTAAAATTTACTGTAAAGAGTAAAAATATTTGAAAAACATATATAATCATTATGTAGTTAGTTCTGTTCATTCCCTCCATTACAACGGCTAGGCGTTAACTACCATTTAAAATAATATTATTTTATTATTAGAGTGCAACGTAAGATTCCCAAGAAACTCGTTGTTGCGTATTGGGTACGCCATCGAGCATAGCGTCCAATTTAAAGTAATATTAATATTTTATTCACAAATATGGGTAAATGTGAAAATGTCATATTCTTTATTTACCTGGGGTGTTACATCCTTACCCCCTTTTGGGAATTGCGTCCTCGCAATTTTAAAATTGGGCTTGGAAACTGCATTGAAAATCCCACATCGGAACAATAGTCAGTAAAACAATCTCCTTAAAATAAAGAAAGAGAAGTACAAAGGTAACTCGAGTTAACCCATACTTGGATTCCATGTAAGAAAATATGGATATGGATGAGAAAACAAAGGGTCATGTTCTGATATAGAGTGATAGTAAACATGTCTAGGAGAAAGTTAACCATAAGAAAATCACAAACTTGTGATGGGTTAAACGGTATTCAATTCACCAGTAGGAAAAGTTAATAGAAAACATTTTTGTTTTAAGTTACTCTTCATTGAGTAATTAATTTTTGAGCTTAACTAAATCATAATGAAACATACTTACTTGTCACGTAGACTTTCAACTTTTACTAGATTCCTTAATCAAACTCATATTTTCTCCAAAAGATGAGTATTTAGGATGACTTTTTCACATTAAGAGAGCTATAATAAACTTCTTGAGAATCACCTAATCCACAAAAGAGAACTATATACTTCCCATGTCTTTAGACCTTAACCAAAACTAAAACCCAAAGTTCAACAAAGAACATTCAATAAACAATTGTCCATAAAATTCTTCAAAGTAAACCAAACTAGGATTGAAACCCAAATATTTGAAGGATTTAATCACATAGTCTTCCAAGGTACAAATTAACTTTTATCTCCAAATAACAGCAGTTGCTCTTAAATTCTCATATTGAAAAGTAATTAACCTAATCACATATCCTCCATGATAGGTTAATAATTTCCATAGATAACCCAAAATAAACTTACTCGTGATTCATAAAATCATCTAACTAAAAAGAATTAGTCAAACTAACGAGGTACTTCACGTAGTCCAGTGGTAGGTGATAAATACCAGTCACACTTTGGTTGTGGGTTCGATTCCCGCAGCTTTGTCCGACGCGACGGGTTGTCACACGGTCTGCGTGTTGTCCTTTTTCCAAAACTATATAATTCATAAAACATTCCCCAAATGAGATAAAATCATCAAAAATAACCATAACATAATTTAACCTCAATTTTATCTCATGCCTTTCACTTCCATCATAACGTATAGTAAGGATCATATAAACCCTAATGGTTACCTTTATAATTATTACCTGAACTTCCACATCGATTGGTCATCTCATACATGATGCATTACAGAACATACCAAGGTTTAAGTGGTTGATCATGAATCCTTGATAGTTGGTTTAGAACAACCATGAGTTTTATCATTGAATCCCCCATTTCATCCAGTCTCTTAATCAGAGAACCACCAAAGTTTCCTTCAAACCTATTATCACTTTGGTGCCTGCTTGATCCATCCATTCACTAAAAATAGAAATGTCAGTGTGAGTATATCAACAAAACCATCATGTACTAATGTGGAAGATATACTTACTCATTCACTTTATCTAAAAACTATCACTCTTTCTGAAATCCTAACCATTATGGTAATGTCACTTATGCTTAAAGAATACCCTAACCTCTAAAGTTATCTAAACCGACCTCTGATACCAACTATAAGGCCCCAGCCTTAAACCTTACTTAATCTTGAGTTATTACAAGATTACACATTGAGGATATTTTCAGGTTTAGAGTTTTAGAGAATTAGATCATAAAACTTGCATTACATTCCACATTTAAATAATGTGGTTACATAAAAGATAGTATTCATTTTTTCTCATCAACGGAAACATATTTAAAAATAAAGCATGGATTATTTGTTGACACTTCCTTGACACTATCATCATAACATGTACCTTTCCCTTGACCTGTGAAAAACATTTTAAAAAAACTTGGGATGAGCATAAAAAGCTCAGTAAGGGTTATAAAAACGTGGAAAGGAAACATGAGTTCATATATACATGAGAATGAAATCATACTTTACCCATAAAACATAGGCACTTTAACATACCTCATCAAATCATGAATAAATCATAGAAATCATAAGACATAAAGGTAACTTGAGGCATTCATAACATTATTACGTAGGGAGTAACCCTCTTGGTTACGTTTGGAATACCCACCACAGTATATTCCCTAAATCTCTTCAGAGAAATCTTAACGTTCACTCCTTCACGTTACCCAATGCATTGGAGAGCTATATCGGGCTCACCCACCCTTAGTTTATCACGGAACCACCTGTCTTCATAACAATGCCCAAGAACCATAACATAATCGTACCAGATAATACATGCATAAAGGAAACATAACATTTCCACATTTCAATCACAAGATATCAATAAAACACATTGATATAAAAAACCTTATGAAAACCATTTTCAATACCAAAATAAAATAAAAGTAAAGCATGGTATTTATTTTTCTTTTAAAAAGAAGGTATGGCTTGTAGAGGAAGATGAAACTCAAATAATGGTCATGGCAGTGGAGAAGTCATTGTCGCCGTATACGTACGAAAAAAACATTCCCTTTTATCGTTTAGTAAAACGCTTCGTATAAAAAATATTCCTTTTTGGATAAATGTAAAAGTAAAAGGGGTTTATACACCGTATAAAAGAAGGTTGTGTATAAAAAAAATATTACTCAATGAATGGAGATTGATACGAAGTCCCTTACAAAGACGGTATCCTTGGTTTATGGATAAATCAATTACATAATTATGTGTGACAAACGAATACACCAAATATAAGTGGATATTAAGTGTAAAACAATCAGAGGTTATTCACACATATTCATAGAACAAAATATTCAAGGAGTACAAGTTTATCCCAAAGAATCAAATTTGGGTTAAGAAGTTCCCTTGCAAAAATTTGACAGCCTAACGGTGTCACTACAAAATTCAGAAATTGAGTTGATGAGAGATAAAAAGGGTATCTCATCACATGGACATAAAATTTAAATCAATAAGGATATAGAATAACATATCCCAAAATAATAGTATGTGAATTAAAAGACATAACAAAAGAAGTCTTTTAAAAAGAGGAGGGTGAAAGGTTCCCTTACCGACATGGGTATCTTTCGAGACATGCACCCCGTGAAAGAAGGACAATACAAAATTGATGTAAATACTCATAAATGAAACTATATTACACGATGAGTAAAATAATGGGCAGTACATACACCACTCAAAGGAAATTGTGGCAAATGTAGCATAAATATCACGGGAATAAAAGTGAGATGAAAAATCCCTTAAGAAAACTCGGCAGCCTAACGACGCCACTTAAAACTTCCAAAAATGGATTGATGAGATCAAATAGGGTATCTAATCATATTAACATAAAGTTTAAAGAAATATTAATATAAAAGAACATCCCCCAACATAATAAAGAGGATATTTAAATAAGTGACATAAATGATAGTACTTAAAAAGAAAGAGAGAGGATAGATCTCTTACGAAAATTCGGCAGCCTAACGGCGCCACTCAAAACTTCCAAAATAGATTGATGAGAGAGAATAGGGTCTATCATCATATGAAAATAAAATTAAAGTAAGATTAATATAAAAGAACATCCCAATAACAAGAAAGATGAGCTTTAAAAGGAATGACATAAAAGAGTGTACTTAAAAAGAAAGAGAGGAGTAGGATCCCTTACCTCAAGTCCGACTTGTCTTGTTCGTTTCTTTATATTCATGAATAATAAACTTTGGTCAATTTATAATTTCCTAAGGACATACTTTAGAGATTATTATTCAGTTCATATCACATATTATAATGTTATAATAATTTTTTAATAATGTTAGTTCATATCAGATGTTTTTGCCGATGTTTGGTACATGAGTCAAAAATGAACTTTTTTGAAAAATGATTGCCCATGTAGTTATAAGTAAATAATTTCCAGAATAGTATTAATGATTAAAATATCATATATATCCAGTAAATATTTGTTTTATACAATTCTATATCATTTGGAGATAAAAAACGAAAAGCAACGTTCATGGAGACGGTAGGCCGTTCGTACGCATGAACCCTAGTTTCATTTTTTCTTTGTCATATTAATGGAATTAAAAATAAATGATATATATATATATATATATTATAATTACAGTATAATATATATTATATATAGGTCACATATTTTAATTAATTTAATTCTTTATACATTCTATGTATTGCATGTACGAGTCACATCACTTGAGGGGGCGGTAGTCCACACTTCCTCATATGAAATTATCGCATTTACACAACATGAAAAGAATAAAGGTATGGTTTAAATATAAAATACAGAAGCATATAGTAAACATAAATAACATATATATCATATATAAAATACAGTGACATCATAATGGCCACCTTTAAAGGTGTTAAAAGATTATTGAACAATCATCATTTTGTGAGGTAGAAAATCGCCAACCACAGAAAAAGTATGTTCTTTAACCAAGGTGTGAGTAAGTGTAGCTCGAATAATTCTTATAACAACATCCTAGTATATTTAATATACTGGAGTTGTTACAAAATAAATGGATAAAAAGAGTTTAGGGGGTTGGAGAATCAAAATAAAACAAAAGGACTCAAGTGAAGACATTACCTTAAAATCGAGTAACTCCCTTTGGTTTGAGATCAAAAGATTCCATGGTAAGACTTATGACGAAATTGAGGATTCAATGAGTTATAGAGGGATGTGGAGAGACAAAATGGGCAGGTTTTGGACAAGCCAAAGGCTTTGTAAGTGTGGGTAAGGAGGTAGAGGTGGGGGCCTTTTATAAGAGGAGAGGAGGGGCACTCTTGGAAAGTAAAGAAACGTTACTTTATTTTAGAATGAGTTTAGGATTTTAATGGTCCCACATTGATTTTTTTCTAGGATAAGGTGATAAGGGTTCAAAATCCACCCATCCAATAGTTTTTGGACATGTGTAGGTCTTAGATTTTACATTATTTTTCCATTTTATTTAAATCGTTAAATAATGAGGTCATCGCTGCATCATCATGATGTCATAAATAATTTAATTTATTTAACGTCTAAAAATTATAAAAAAAAATTCTATGATGTAGGAAATCGTTTTATCTTTCTAATGACTGTTTATAGTAAGAAATATGACTTTTATAACCCCATATACAAATTTTTTTAGTAAAACATTTCATGTTTGTGTCATTTTTACTTTAACATTAAATAAAAAGGTATTTATGTCATTTTCCAACCAAAGTGGCTCCATGGAGTCCCCAAGTTGACCCATGGATTGTCTTAGTCGGCCATGACTCATAAAATGTGGGTAGGACATGTGTAAAGTTCATTTCATATTATTAAAACATTATTTTTACCTTAAATTACACTAATTACCTCTAATTGCGATTAAAAACTTAATAAGTTACTATTCACCAAAAAATTTCTTTTAATCCCATTGAACCAAATTTTAATTCTTAATGACAACCATGTATGTCAGATTTTTGAAATTCAAAACACAAAGGTGGAAAAATTTCATTTAAATGGGAAAATCAATTTCTTAAGTACCACTTAGTGGTTTCACTATTCATCAAAAATTTAAGTTTTCCAGAAAAAAACCAAAACTTCACCATAAGATATATTTGATATTCCGAATTCAAAAATGATTTCTATTTTAAAAAATTCAAAACATATAAGTTGCATTAATTAATTTAATAATTAATTCCCGCTGTCAAAACAAATAGCGTGTTTTTATGAAATAAAATGTATCAAAAGATTGACACTAGTTTAAGTCCGATTTCAAAGTGAAATTAATTCCAATGAACACTATTGTATTAAATGGTAAAAATATATTCTAATTTAACTTTAAAACAAATTCAAAAGATAATCTAATCATATCAATAAATTAGATTAAAAAGAGGTTTTGAATTAAAATACAACATTTTTCAGTATTCATTAAAAATTGAACTTTTTCAGAAAAAATACCAAAAATTTACACAAAGTAAATTTTGATGTCCTGATTCTAAAGAAGAATTTTATTTTTTCAAATATAACACATAAAATTGTCAAAAAGTGGATTTAAAAGAGGTTCGCTATCAAAATGCGGTTAATCGACCTTTTAAAGAATATTAGAATGTTTTCGCTTAAAATTGGATTCATTCGCATTTTTAATCCTCTAAAATTTATTGTAAAGAGTAAAAATATTTGAAAAACAGATATAATCATTTTGTAGTTAGTTCTGTTCATTCCTGCCATTATAATGGCTAGGAGTTAACTACCATTTAAAATAATATTATTTTATTATTAGAGTGCAACATAAGATTCCCAAGAAACTCGTTGTTGCGTATTGGGTACGCCATCGAGCATAGAGTCCACTTTAAAGTAATATTAATATTTTATTCACAAATATGGGTAAATGTGAAAATGTCATATTCTTTATTTGCCTGGGGTGTTACACTACAAGGGTATTTTTTGTTCTAAAAAACTCTTATTATAGGGCTATATGATTTGTGGGAGATCATAGATATATAGGATTAGTTTTTTTTCCATGAAACACACTATTAGAAAAATAGGAGGTGGTGATGTGGAATTTTCTACCACGTAATTATGATATATTTTTTAATAAAAATTCTGACTGAAGCTTATGGGGGTGTATTTATCAGAGGTTTTAAGTTATTAGATTTTCATTTAAAATAATATAAATTATTATTTTTTATCATGAAATATAGAATACATGAAATGAGGAAAAAAAAAATTTCCTACCATATTTAAAATATGGGAAAGTGGTTTTGGGTATGGTGCAGTCTTCTAAAAATATATAAGGTGAGGAAGAAGAGAAAAAATAGACTATGGGATGAAACTTAATTGCAGATTTGAAAAAATAAGATAAAAAGAGATAATAAGAGACTCTCATAAGAACCTTCACTAAATATTTGAAATATGAGAGAGAGAGATAAAGAGAGACCCTACCAAACATATTAGAACATCTATTTGTAGGATAAGAGATAATTTCAATTATGTATTCTTGAAGATATGTTTCTTGAAGAATAATAATGGAGTTATTGTATAATAGAAAAGGAATTCCAAACTTGTTCTTGAAGAAAGGATAATTTGGTAGTTCATGAAGAACCTAAAAAAGAAGAATTTGTACCTTCTAAAGGAGAAGTTCATAGATTTCACTATGAAGAAGTAGTTAGGGAGGATGATAAATAACCAATCTATAAAATATTTAGGATAAACCCATCAAGAAAGTGATACTAATTGATTATAGAACTATGTCTACAAAGTGTGAGTCTCCTACCCTAGAGCAGTGCACAAAGAAGGATGAAATGGTTTTGAGACTTAGTAAATAGTGAGTTATTACAAATCTCTGTAAGGAAGTGATCCTAAGTGTGGAGTAACCATGACCTATTATATCCACTGAACTAGCGAAGTAGAAAATTTTGGTGTGACTAAGACATCATTGATGTATGCTCATTGGTTATCCCAGTATGGGTGAACAAAGTAAAATCCTTGAGTCCCTTATATATTTACTTTACTATTTTATTTGAGAGTATTTAGTGGGGTTGAGTGAAAACTAATAATTTTAAATTGGGTTTCTACCTAAGTAGGAATAAGATCAAATATAAAAGACATGTAAGAGGTCCAAAAGTTTTAAAATAGTCACACCCTAATTTACCCCTATCTCAGAGTGTCTTGGGGACCTAAAAAGTGGTATCAAAGAATAATGTTTTGAATTTGTGTTCAACCTAGAGAGTAGTATTTGGAGTTCTTAAACAATTGAGGGAAATAATGAAGATACCATTCTTCAATGGTATAAAATTATAGAAGTGGAATAAGGATTTCTTGGAATACAAGTAATTGGTTATGAAAGTCCCCTGATAAATTGTGAAAGATTGGATTGTTATGTTAATCTGTCGTGGAATTTTATTTGTAATAGATTAAAGAAAAAAGGAAATTGATGTTTGGTTAAGGAGGCATTAAATAAGGATATCAAATAAGACATCTTTAATAAGATTTCTGACTATAAATTTTCCAAATATATATGGATAAAACTTGTATACTTATATGAAAAGGATTTTAAAAAATGAGTGATTAATATTGGTGAAGAATAACTCATGTCAAAATGAAATAATAAGAAGAACAACTTCACCAAGTGTATGAGATCTCCAACCAAAATAATTTTCTTAATTGAATGTTATATGTGATTTTATCCCTAATACATATAAATAATGTGTTTAATAAATTTCATACCCTCTTATGGATTAAAAAATATAAAGTGATTCCACTAATAAAGTGGAAACAACATCTGGTTTTCAATATAGGGAGTTTTTATTCATTGGCCAATAGGGAATTACTAACTTATAAGAAAATGAGGAACAATGGAAAATAATTAATGAAGTTAATTTTACAATCATGGAAGATTCAGACTTGAAAAATATGATAAATATGGAGGAATTGGCCTTGAAGTTTTACATTAAATTGATGTTATAAAAAATAAAAGAGAAAAGTGATTTTCATGAAGAAATGTCCCAATAAATCAGGGAAAAAATTGACATAGAGAAGGAGTTAAAGGAAAGAATCATCCTAACCAAAATGAATCTTCAATAAAGAAGGAAATCTAAGATGGAATCCACCTCAATAATAAAGGGTTTGGCTATATAGGTGAAGGAGAAAGATGATAAAATTAGGGAACATAAAAAGAGAATAAAAAACTTTAATGAAAATAAAAGGATTCCTTCTATGGAAGCACCAGTATATATGAAATGAAAATTCTATTTTTGAATTTTAGAAACAAAATGAATCTTTATTTTTGAAACAAATAGTATTTCTTAAATAATCTGAGAGAAATGAGGTATATAAGAAGGTATCTAAAAGGTTCTACTATTGTGGGGGATTTGGGAACATTATTAGCATATGTTTTGAATCCCAAAGGTCCAATGTTGAAATAAAATATACTATAATAACATATCAACTGAGCGGTGTTCACATAAGGTATAATTTATCTCAAAGATGTTTATATATGCTAACAATTGTCATTTTTAATACATTGTGGAATGAATAAATAAATTAAAGTCACTAAGAGACCCCCAATCCCATGACATAGAAATATATATTTTATCCTAGAATGAATCTTGTCATGTTTGTAAAAAAGTTCACTATTTTGGAGGAAACACATAGAGTTCAAATAAGAATTCTATAAGAACCTTAATTATTTCACTCATAGTACCCCGTTTTGAAATAAAGGAAGAACATGTAATGGATAAATAATGAGGGATCTTCCCCAACTATAGTAAAGGTTGAAGAACCTCAGAAGAGGGATCCACCAAATAAGAAGAATATTGAGATGTCAATCATGACCCTTATGAAAGATGCATGCATTAGTGGTCTAAAAAACCACTTTAAGGTAAGAGATGATGACCACTTGAAGTTTCCTATAATGGATAAGGATTATAAAATAAATATCCTCCATATTTTCATCATAATAGGTAGTTTACCCAAGTGTAATATGTTCCATAGTTATTGAAAATCCTAAGAAAAAGAATAAAAAGTGTTTTAACATCTATGAGGAATTGTGTGCAAGTGAAATTATACATAAAAGACCCATTAACATGGTACTGATGAAATTGAATTCTATCAAAATTAATTCAAATTATAATATGGATTCCAAATTTTTGAGGATAATTTTTGAGGATGATCATGAAGAATTTTTTTAATGAGATGGTTTAATTCAATTATAGAAACCTGAAAAAGGGAAAAGGATAGTGTACAGATGAAGGGGTAGATCATCAAGACCATACCCATTTTTCTACTTGAAGAAATTTGAGACACCCATATCCCCATAAAATGAAATATTTTCCCAATATTTTTTAAGAGATTCATAATTTATTGTAAGATATATTATACGAGATAATTTTATTAGAAAAGCACATGAAAATAAGATGACACATTTATCTTTTAAATCTAGAAGAGATACATACAGTAAGTGGAGTTTGTGGTAGTTCAAGTATAATTAGTATCATGCCCAAAAATAGTGTCAATATTGGTTCATACCTCAAAAAAAATGTAAAAACTGTAAGTAGTAAAGTTTATTTTTGAATCTAAAAACTATATGGAAAAGGGCCTAAATGGTAAGAAAAAAGGTTGGTAGATCCATATCTAAGACTAACAGTGGTATCATGAGAAATATGGATTAAAGGATATAGAATAATGCCATTAAATTAGTGGAATTATACCACTACAAAGAAGTGTAAAACTTGTAATAAGACACAACAACATAAAAAGATTTTTATGATTATTTATTAAATGATTTAAAAATTGGTATTAGCTATTTATAGGATACTAAAGCTACTGAACATGAGTTAATTTATATAAATTTTGTATCCCTAAACTGAATAAAATTTTAAGAAACATGATAAAAATGTTTAGTATGATTTTTTTTGCTAAAATTTCAATGTTTTTTTAGCCTTATATAGAAAATTGGGAAGCCTTTGAAGAGTTATAAATAATGGAGTTCAATTGGTATCGCTATTAACAAGTGGTATTAATTGATTCAAAAAATTTAATGTTATTACACTTATTTTTTTATTACTTATCTACTAATAATTTGTTTCGAAACTATTATGATATAATAAGTTAGTTATTTTTAGAGAAAAATGAAAGGTTTCTATCTATAGGTGTTTTAATTGAAAATCTGATGAGTGACATGGTAAAATTTGAGGCTGTTAACTTAAACTACTATTTCTTACACTAATTGTGACAAATGGGTCCTGGTGACAGCACAACCATCCTGACTTAACATGGACGTCGGGTTCTAGCCCGCTAGGTACCACCCGTTTCCCCACAGACACGTGGTTCCCACCCAGTGGCCCACCCACGTTCTTGAATGGGTCATTTGACTAATGATTATCCCCACAGTCCAACACATTTCCTTTCCAATGTGCTTTTTCCTCACCCACACACACCCTAAGAAACTTTACAGATGGTCTCCCATCCTAATCACTACTCCAGGCCAAGCACACTTAATTGTGGAGTTCTAATCAGGTAGTCTCCGAAAAAAGAATGTGCCCCTTGTTGACATGAGTCATATCATTTAGTCATTTAACCCTTTATAATTTGGGGGTGTTACAATCACCCCCATTTAGAGCACAAAGTCCTCGTTGTGGGCCCTACAACTCAACCCGGGAAGTGCGCTACACTTAAGGTTGGGTACCAACTCTGATACCAAATGTGACAACTGGGTCCCGGTGATAGCACAACCACCCCGCCTTAACATGGCCACTGGGTCCTGGCCCGCCAGGTACCACCAGTTACCCCGTAGACACGTGGTTCCCACCCAGGGGACCACCCATGTGCTTGAATGGGTCATCTGACTATTGATTCTCCCCATAGTTCAACACATGTCCTTTCCAGTGTGCTTTGTCCTCACTCATACACACCCTAGGAAACTTTCCAGAAGGCCCCCATCCTGATTACTACTCCAGGCCAAGCACGCTTAATTGTAGAGTTCTAATCAGGTAGAATACCAAAAAGGAAGGTACCCCTTGTTTCCATGAGTCATATCATTTAGTCATTTAACCCTTTATCATTTGGGGGTGTTACAATCACCCCCCTTTAGAGCACAAAGTCTTCGTTTTGGGCCCTACAACTCAACCCAGGCAGTGCGCTGCACTTAAGGCTGGGTACCACCTTTGATACCAAATGTGACTACTCGATCCTGATGACAGCACAACCACCCCACCTTAACATGGATATCAGGTCCTAGCCCACCAGGTACCACTAGTTTTCCCATATACATGTGGTACCCACCCAAGGGCCCACCCACATGCCTTAACAGGTCATTTGACTAATGATTATCCCCACAGGCCAACACATGTCCTTTCTAGTGTGCTTTGCCCTCACTCACACACACTCTTGGAAACTTCCCAAGAGGTCACCCATCCCGATCACTACTCCAGGACAATCACACTTAACTGTGGAGTTCTAATCAGGTAGGACCCAAAAAGGAAAGTTCACCTTATTGACATGAGTCATATCATTTAGTCATTTAACCATTTATTATTTGGCGGTGTTACACTGATCCCATGCTTATTAGGATTATAGGATTCACTAAAACCCAAATGAAAAGTGTTAAACTCACTTACATGGATTTTATGGAGATCATGAAGCTTATGTGAAGAAATTGGTTCAAAATTTAAAAGGATAAGTCTTTATGTAATTGGATGGTATAATCAAAGTTGTTTTGTTTTGAAATAATTGGTAAAAATAGCTAATGGTTAACCAACAAGTGGTATAATCCCAAAAAATGAAAATGATAAGTTCATATCTATCCATAAAGGGGGATAAGTATTTTTCTCCAACCAATGGGGAAATGTCAAAATAAATAAGTTTCTCATAGATGAGAGTGGAAGACCATGATGAAAACCCTCTTGTTTTCTAAAGAAAAAGTGGGAGTTGAGGAGTTGGTTTTATTCAAAAGGGGAGTGAAGGATAAAAAGGGATATCCCTATGATGAATAGGGGAATAGATCTAAATAAACCCAAAATTGGGAAGAGACAAAAAATACAAATATACTTACCTTTTCCCCTTTAGATTTCAGCGACAAATGGGGAGATATTTTAAAGAGGACAATGTGTCATATTTTAAACAAAATACAAAGGGGGAGATTATTGCACCACTATCAGGTTGTGTTGGATTTGTTTTCAATATTAATTTAAGATGGAAAAAATTTATTATTATAGGGTAATTATGGAATCATCATTACAGGACTCACAATAGTAATATATGTTAAAGAAAAATAGAGTTTTTTGAAAAATAAAGTTTGATTATAGGACTTGTTTGATGTTTTAAAAAAGTAAAGGATGCATGTATGTAGTGATTCATGATGGAAAAATTCTTATATGAATAGAAGGAGTCACATTAAGTCAATTGGGTAAGTTCATGGAATAAAAATAAAGGATGTAAGTTAATTCGATTTATTTTAGAATTAATTATGGACATTCAGGTTGCGAAATAAATTTGGGAAAATGGCTAAGTATCATTTACATATGAGTCATTTAGGGTTTCTGTATGAGTCATTTCCCTTTGTGTATGATTGATTGTGGAAAAAATATTATTGTTTAGATAATTCAAGTATATTCATATGAGTTATTTGGTTTATGCATTCAAGTAATTTTAACTACACACAAGTCATTCTAGAAGGGTGTATGAGTTATGGAAGCATCTACGTACGTGTCATTTGAGAAAAGTAGATAAGTCATTCTTTGTGTGCGAGTTATTTTATAACCATGTATGAGTCATAATATCTATGTATGTGTGATTTATAAGTTGCATATGTTTAATAAAAATACTTCATATGAGTCATTCCTAGATTACGTATGAGTTATTTGGGACTTTTTATTTTTTGAAAATTGTCTAACATTAATTTCATGGCATATTTTTTTCATTCAAAGGTGATTTATTCTGAGATACCCCTAATATTTTTTTTCTAAATTTATATTATAAATATCCTCATCCAAAATGTTTCAAATATAATCTGTAATGTCCTGGCCCGGCTTACCATCGTACTGGTGGTCATACCGGTGGTCACATGGCCTCAAGTGCGTCTCCCCATATGCTAGAGGCTACTGACTAGCAGTGAGGGTCTCAGGAGATGGTAGTGGGGAGACTATACCCTCATATCAGAGTAACGCATCGGTATTATCAGAGTAAATATCATTCAGTAGCGGAAGCAGTAATCAATTGAAGGACAACAAGGAAATACATAATAATATCCATTTTATAAAAGGCGGCAAACAGAAGTTTACAATGCATGCATGTACAGATGACGATACAGTATAAAAGCTGTAAAAAAACAACATTCTTTACAACCTAATACAAAAGAAAGGATAGAAAAGCCCGACGGAAATCCCCTGAGCATCCCAAGCTCCCGCATGGTCCTTTTCTCCTAACTCCTCATGTAAAAACAACACAACACACAACCTAGGTCCTATAAGAAGAAGGTCTACTCGGGTACCCCAGTGCAATGGAGGCCCAAGTAGGGTGTGAAATATAAATCTCAGTAGGCCGGCACCGCTGGTGTCAAACCCAATCTAGGTAGTTTATAATAATTAAACAGTGAATAGATATAACAAGGTTCAATAAACAGGACAACATAGATAAAAAACACCCATCCAGGTTCCCTAGGGACACCCGACGGCTATACCAGCTTCATATTGTTGCCGGTAATGTAACCTGATCATGTCACCACATACATACATATATATATATATATATATATATATATATATATATATATATAATAAAGAATTTAGATCATAGGTGGTGTGGGGTAAGAATTCCTCCCACCCATTGGTCGTGATTATTGGGCACGAGGTAAGAATGCCCCTCATCCCTGTAAGTCAACTGGCAAGGGGTATGAATGCCTCCCTTCCATACACGCATAGAGAAATAGCTGGCATGAGGTAAGAATGCCTCTCATCTTTGTAAGTCATCTTCAAAGGGGTATGAATGCGTCCCTTCTATAAATGTACTGTCACACTGGCATGGGGTATAACTGCCTCCCATCCAACCACGTATCTGTCACACTCATCACTCTGGCATGGGGTATAACTGCCTCCCATCCAGACACGTAATCATCACCTGGTGGCATCAGCATGTGCACACTCATATCACAACCATATTTATATTATACTACTTATGGCACCACCTCATAAGCATTCAAAAGTCATATCACATACACATTCATTATCAGCATTACAATACAATGCATAAGGAAATACCTCTTATGCATTTCAAGTAAAAATTCCACATTCAGAAACATTCATATATCTCATTTCTATAGAAGTGACCATGCGCACATTCATCACAAGTATACTTAAGGAAACTCCTCTCAAGTATCTATATCACGATTTTCACACATTCATTTCACTAACATAAGCCGTGCTCTTTACGATATCCCAAGGCGTGGTCGTACCAACCTAGTTCATTCATTCTAGTTTAACCATTTAATTTTAAGGAATATGTTTTTATCATTTTCTAACCCTTTGATATATTCTAGAGGAAACATGTCACTTAGTCTTAGGTCATCCCACTAAGGCTACCATCTTTCTCAATTTTCTTAACATGGAAAATTGACCCAAGCACGAGTATCATAGCCATATCATTCTACTTGTCTCAACAAAGAAAGTTCACACACAAGCATCAAACAGGCACCACAAAAATCCAGAAAGCAAGCATAAAAAGTATATCACTACTTTTTATCTTGAAGACAACACACCTATGATTGAGGTGTTTTATTATTAAATTATTAGTTTAGTTAGTAGGCAACCAGTTTTATCTTATTCTTTCAATTCACATGATTTGCACAGAATCATTCAATCGGAACTAACTTGCACAATTAAAATACTAAGGAAGTGCAATACTAAATTCACTTTCTCTTTAATTAAAAAGGAGAGGAGAGGGACCCTACCTCAAGGTGGATACATCCGTCCACTCCGGCTCTTGGCGCTTTCTAACTAAAGCTGCCACAGGCGAGTCGTATAGTCTTTGGTGACTCTAAACCATGAAAGAACCTCGAACACACTACAAAAAACATGCTAGGAACTCAAAAACATCAAAAGCCCCAAATTAAAAAAGTTTGAAACAAAGAGGGTGGTGAAAACCTTACCCCGAAACCAACCCGATGATCTGAAACCGCCCGAACCGCTTTACCTTTGGTAGGGATTGCCGGAATTCACACCAAGGAGTCCCTACAGACCTTCCGCATAACCTAGAACCGAAAGAAGACTGAAAATAGGATCACCTTCAAACCCTAGGTTTTGGCTGCACCTCATCGGGTGCCGATTAGGTCAAAAAGAAACCGGAGGAAGGGAGGAGAAGCAAGAGGGGAGCTTACCATGAAGATTCAGTGAGGAAACCTCAAGAAATCGGTCGGAGATCAAAGCACAAGGAGGGAACCGAGGTGGGGGGGGGGGGGGGGGTGTCGCGCATGACTCTAGGGGAGACCCTCCCTATGTAGTGCGGGTTGAGTGAGGGTGAGTTAGAGTTAGATTAGGTTTTAATATTTTTCTTTTTATTTAAATTTATTTTAATTTTAATTAAAAACCTAAACTCACCCACGCGCATGGTTTGACCTGCATGGTTTGCCAAACCGTGCGCAAACCGTGTAGAGTCCTTTGCCTCCAAGACATCCGCTACACGGGCTAGGCACACAGTTTGGAAAACCATGCGTAGCCCATGCACGATCCACTGCCTCCTTTAATAAGGCTGCACGGTTTGGGCCACCCAGTTAGCCAAACTGTGCGCCAACCGTGCGCCCTCTACAGCTCTTTAAGAACAAGGGTTTGGCGCTTTCAAAACCTCTTGGGCCACCTGAGAAACTTAACGGGCCTTCGCCCACTCCCAAAAATATTAAAAGGAAGGGTTCCAACCTTCAGAACTTTGTTCCGAAGCCCGGTCTTCAAAACAACCGGTTCATTAAATGAAAAAGTTCATATTCCTTCACTTTTTAACCCGGTTCAAAATGCGAGTCATTACATCATCGAAATTTAATTGGGAACCATGATTCAAGACAAATATAAAGGAGGAGTTGTAATAATTTTTCTATGAATGAAATATCATGCCGCAAGCCAAGTTTTGAAGCAAGATATTTTTTCATGAGGATTTTCTATAATTTTTTAGTGAATTAAATGTCAAACTACATGCCAATATGTGAAGAAACATATGTTTTCATAAGGAGTTTTATTCTCTGAGGGTATTGTTTATTTTTACAAACACATATTGAAAGGTTGTATAATTTTTGAGAGATCCCAGATAAGGATGATATATTTTATCCATGCAACATACCATTATAAAAAAAGGAGATGCTGTTGTGGAATTTCAATTAGTGTGAATACGGTTTATTTCCTCAAAAAACAATTATGAAAAAAGGATATGGGGGGGGGGGTTGTTTCTATAATATTTTATGAGACTTTATTGGAATTAAAATAAAATAATGTCCTGCTATTGAGGGAGAAATTTCGAATAGAATTATTATAAAAATAGGAGCTTTCTATCCGAATATGAGGAAAATGAAAAAATGGTTTCCATATTTAAAATATGGAAAAGTGGTTTTGGGTATGGTAAATTCTTATATATATATATATATAAGAATTTAGGAATAAGAGAAAAGAGAGACTCTATGCAGAACCTCAACATTATATCTAAATAATAATAGAGAAACAGAGAAGTAGAGACTCTCAAGAAGTTAACTACATATATGAAAAATAATATATTGAGAGAGGCACCTAATTTCAAAAATTATAATACTCATAGGTAGGATAACAGAGTAACTTGACTATTAAATCTGGAAGATCTATACATTAAAGAAGAATAAGGGTGTTTTTGTGTAACATTAAATGCATTTTAGTCTCCAACTAGAAGGATTGAGAAATGGGAAGTTCATGAAGAACCTACTAAAGAGAAAGAAGTATCTACTCATGGGGATGTTCAAAAATCACTCTGTAAAGAAACATCCAATGAGGAGGATAATTAATTAATATATACATGATTAAGGGTATACTCTTTCAATATAGTGATTCTCATCAAAGATAGACCTAAATGTCTATAAACTATTTGTTTTCTACATAGGAAAATTTTCAAAGAAGGTGGAAATAGAATTGTGCCTTGGGTAATGTCGAGTTATCCCAAAACATTATAAGGTAGTGAGATTAGGTGTGGAGTAACTGTGACCTCTTGTATCCACCACATAAGATAAGTTGCGGATTCTTTTATGAATAGGACATCATCGGTGTATGGTCTTTGTATTAGAATATTGTGGGTGAAACATGTAAAATCTTCATATGAATTGCATATTTACTTTACTTCTTCATTCAAATAATTTATTTAGGTTTAGTAAAATGAAATAAATTACACACAATTCATACCTAATTGGTAAAACAATCCAAAATACAAGACAAGTAGGAGGATTTTTTTTAAAATTGTCACAGCCTGATTTACACCCTTCTTAGGGTTACTTGGGGATCTAAAAGTATCACATCTCCATTAAGAGATCTCTTGATTAAATCATTAGGATGAAACATCTATCTATCACATCAAGACTAGTCTTAAAGGACTCATAATTCTCATAACACTCACTAAGGCTCTAATCCACCCTTAAGAGGGTGTTCCTTAATAGGTGTGAGACATATGACCATCTCACCCATTATAAAAAGGATTATCCTCTCATGCCTAACCGATTATACAAAGGAAAACCAAATCAGATTTTTATACCTCATATCATATCTTGAGACTAACCTGAGGTCTCTCATCACTTAACTTATATCTTATCCCTTTAAAGACATAGTCACAGAATGATCTTAAATCACCCAAGTACTAATGAGACCTTATCCCATCTCTAAGAGTCTCAAAACCATCCAATTTCTTTAACTACCGAACTCTTAGTAATTATCTGCTTACCTATTCCCATGAACCATACAAGCATGCAAACCCATGGATTAACTGTAATATTAATTTTTACTAAAGGTAATACTTAAATTAACTTTAGAGTTACTATCCCCATGATTATCTTTTCCACACACTGACCTTGGAAATTATTTTATTTTATTATTTTCTTGATCTTGGATCCTTTGGTTAAGGTTTGGGTTCATTCCTAGTTTTAATTTTTGAGTTTTTATTGAAAATTTGATGTTTTGACCTCAGAAGCTATGGGATCATGGTTTGTGCACGATTTAGGGAAATATTGTGGCTTAGCCTAGGTAACCACAAAACTTGTTTTGAGGCCAATGGGAAAGGTGCATAGGTTGAGAACAATATGAGAAAATATGAAACAATTATGTGTGAGGTTAAGTTCACTTGGATAGTGGAAAGTGCACAATTTTCACACAGTTTAGAAAACCATGTGGCTAAACTATCTGAGCTTCCCAAATTCTTAAAAATTTGAAATTCCATGTTTTACCCTCAAGGTTTTTAACCCCAAATAAAAATTCTATCCCCTATTAAACCTAGGCGCACCATGGGGAACTAAGAGGCCCTCTCCCTTACTCCCCAACCTCCATGGATGCTTCCTAAAGGTTCCTAAAGTGATTTATTTGGGTTTTTTTCTATTTTATCCTCTTCTCTATTCCCTATTTAGATATTGGTCTCTTTTAGTAGGGTTTACCTATTATATGAAACCTATCGGTTAGGGTTGGTTTATGATTTTATTTCTTGAATGTTTGGGTGTGCATATGTGTATCAGGTGTGAATCTTCCTCCTCCTAAAGTCTGGTTGTGTTCGCTCATCATTGATGTAGGTGTTTCTAACTATTTAATTTCCATCAAATTCCATTTGATTCTTTAGATTTCCTAGATGATATATAAATGTGTTTTCCTTGATTGTGATGTGTTATTATGAATTTATTTGGTATTTTTATAATGGAAAATGTATGTGAAATGGTGTTTAAAGGGATTATTTAATTATGTTTGTGTTTACTTTCACATAAGGTGTTTGAAGAAAAGAATATTGATTTTTAAGGTGAAATTGGTTTCCTTAGGTAGTGTTTTCCCTTTGGTATATTTTTATAATGCTGTTAGATTGTGATTTGGGTGTTTTACATGGGGAGAGAGGACTTATATGATATATAACATATGTGTGTTTTGTTATATTGATTTAAGAGCACGTGATATTCCCATTTAAAGGGTGTTTTCAAAATTATTTAAAGTGTACATGTGTTCTAAAGTGGTCATCTAAAATAAATTGATTATGTTACTTTTGTGCCTCTTTATTGGGGTTAATAAATTGTTTCAATTTTTTGTGTGAAAGGTGAGAAAAATAATTTAAATAAGTTATAGGTGCGAATGTGTTTAAAGTTGGGTTTCAAAATAAATGAAACATATTTAATGTGGACTTCCTTGTTGTACCCCTTGAATGGGTTTTGTGGAATAAGTAGGTGTTGTAAAACACATTCTAAAAAAATGGGTTTAGTGTGTGTATGAAATTGGATAATGGGATTTCCCCAGGGAAATGTTTTGGGTTCTACATGTGTTATCCTTGTAGTGTTTTCTGAAAGGGTTTCATGAGTTGTTCAAGAGATGTAAAGGCCCATTTGGTACTTTTTATATTATTTCATGTTTTACCTTTAGCTTGGTAATGATTTTTTTATATTTGAGATATAAGGGCCCATTTGGAATTGTATGCATGGAAGTGGTGTTTTATGTTGGTTTTGGAAAATTCATTGGAAAGGGGATATGAAAATCCATATAGATTTGAAATGATGAAGGACTGATTGACATCTTATGTTGCCTTTGAAAATTTGATTTGATGTGAAGTGATGTGAATGCCCATTTGGAACTTTTTAATGTCGTGGAAAATGGATTGAAGACCTGGGTGGTATTATATAATGGTTTTTGGAATGTGGTTTTGTTTATGGAATTGGTGGTTTCTATGTGAACCTTGATCCTTGGATCAATGTGAATTATAAAATTTGTGATCTCCTCATGTGATTGTGATGATTGGCATCTGTATGTAAAAGTGGTGATTTTTGTGACATGTTAAGTGGTACTTAAGTACAAAAGGGAATCCAAAATATCTAGGTGAGAAAACTATAACTATTATACTAGTGATTAAAAAGTGTAAAGCTCATATTCTTCTCATATATTGATTCTAGTTGACTCAAAAGTGGAAAATCCCTAATTCACTTAGCATGAATCATGCTTGCAACACTAACCAACATGTGATATGAGTAGAGAGCACTAGGACATTGGGATGATCCCTCCTAGTAGATCATGCATGGGAAATATTTTGGTATTGGATTATTATTTTGAGACCACTAGGCCCTTGGGAGGGTCCCTACTAGTGGCTCATGCATTGGAAATATTTTGGTAGTTGAGTTGGAGGATATTGATCACTGAGGTATGAAGTTCTTAGTGACCCACTTATTCTAGTTACCCTTTGGGATTTTATATGGTGCTATCTTATGGTATAATTTTTATGTGATGTGGTGATAGCCATAAATATAAGATATAACTCATGTAAGTTTTTTTTCAATGAAATTTCAATTGAGGAAATGCTTTTGTGTGGATTTCAGAATGTTCTGTGTTATTTCTAATGCATGTTTGTTATTGGTTTTTATAGTTGTAACTTCTTGTTTGGTTACATTTATATTATGTAACACCATTTTTGGTTATCTATATTGGTTTGTACTTGGTTTGTGGTTTTTGAAATGTATTTTTTTAAGTTGAACTATTTTTGAAAATGAAAGTTGTGTGAGTTGTTTTAGAAATGGAAAATCTTGGAAAACTATGTTTGATTTTTTATTGCTAAAATAGTTTTAAAGGTCTTATTTTATAAATATTTTTAAAACTAGTGTTTGTGTACTATTTTGGGAAATTAAATATATAGATTATCACTTTGTTGGTCTCCTACTGATATTTTTAAGCTCACACTCTACTTGTGCCACTCGGCATCGATAGACTCGGGCTATTTTGCAGGTGCAAGTTTCTGGTTTTGGTGTGTACCTTTGGTGAATGTTGGTCATGTGGCTGGTGGTGACCAAGAGGTCACATGGAGATCGTGTAATATGGTATAGTTCTAGTTTTTTATTCATTTATTGTTTTATTCATCCGTTGTTGTATTTGGACCAATTTGTATATTTATTTGAGATTCATTTATTGTTGGTTCTTCTGTGTGTTCTGTTTATTTATTTGATCTTGTTTATTGGAAAAAAAATCATTCTCATAATGACTACTTTGATGCCAGACACTATGTTTCTAGACTGTGGGGATTTGGACACCCTTTGGTCCATGTCTCAGACTGGGTCAGGTGTCAGATTGGATGACATCCCGATCTTGGTTCATGATAGTCTTATCATTCTCAACCAAACTGATCCTAGCCTCATCCAAACTCATGTCAATACCCAAACCCCAATCTCAATACACTACATAAAATCAATTAATTATAAAAATTAATAATTCGTTATTCTATTTTATCCAATTAGGAATAATGTAAGGACCTTTAATTTTATAGATGTAATTCACTTCTGAATGAATATAATCTTTTTAAACAATATAGTTATAGAAAACACATGCACTATATTTCATTTGTTATTTTGAGACATTATAAAATATATTAATAATTTAACTAATAGTATTAAAATACTATAAATCATTATAACCATTATTAATATAGGTGTTTTATAGTGACTATTTAGATTAGAATATATAAAGGTTTATAAAAAAATATAATTGACAGAAAAGGAAGAATTGATAGCCTAGAACATAAGAATCATACCCCATGAATCCCATTTGTTACAAATTTTGAAGTAGATGACATCACTAGGCTTTACCCTTGACCAACAACAAGTAAATATTCAGAAACTGAAACTAGAAAAAAAAATAATTGGATAAGTTAATTTTTATAGAGATTACCACCCAAACCATGTCCATCAAACCACCCCAAGAAAACAATACCATCACACATATTACACTTATAATTTATTGTGGTGTAATAATTAATTATGTATCCTAACCCTATTAGTATGAATTTTTCAATTATATTTTTAATGATTAAATAATGGTTATATTAATCCCTTTTTAATTATTATTTTATACACTTTATAGAATTAGTTTGATAGAAATTATATTTCGATACAAAGAAACCAAAAGTGTTTTAGAAAATATTTAATTTTAATTAAAACACTATTTTTTTTATAAAATATAGTATTGAATTAAAGTTTTCTTAATGAAATAGTATTATGAAGAACTTTTATTAATATATAAATGGTAGTGTGACTTAATGAAGTCCAATGTAATTTTTATAAGGGCCAGAAAGATGTTTATGTCGTAAAGACTAGTATTTTTTTCAGTAAATAAGGTTTTGTATTTTAAAGTGGAAATTGATATATAAATAAAATTATTTTGGTAAAATAAATACCATTTTTGAAGTTATCATGTTGAAATTATCCGATTATTATATTTTCATAAGTTTCTGTAATAGTTGAATTTTTGGGTAAAAATTAAGTATGGTTTAAATATACGATAGGTATTATGAAATCATAGTGGTATAAAAATGATATAATAAATAATAATAACAAAAATAATCGACTATAAATAGGATTTAACTTTTAAATAATGTGTTTTAAAGTAGTTTTATTAATTTTAAAAACCTATAACGAATCCAAAAAAACATATATTATATTTTAAGGTTTTAAAAGTAATTCTTTATAAACACGAATCACTTCACATCATGAATGGTTTTATTTTAATGAGTTTAGTTTTTAAAATAATAAAATATTGGAAACCAATACTATTTGGTAGAAACATTAGAGAAAAAGTATGATAAGGTATGGGGTTTTGATTATTTTATTACTTAGAGTCTAAAAATTGTGTTTAGAAATTAATAAAGAATTACCCTATCTATATCTATAAATACCCAGGAAAACCCCATTTCCTCTTCACTCAAAATCATTGAATCATGAATTTTCCTTCTATATCCCTATCTAAATCTCTCCCAAAGTGTTCCCAATATCTTAATATGCTCATCTCAATCTTTTATAAGTAACCTATCAAGTAATGGATTATTTTCCTCTCCCTCTTCATTCAAGTACTTCATTTTTATTTATCCATTTGAATCTCAATTAATTATTCTATCATGTGTTTATAGATATCATTTTAGTTTCCAATGGATTTTATAATAACTAGATATAATTTATCCCCTCAAATTATAACATTTACCTAAGTTTTTACTATACTTAAGTAATAGATCTCTCTCCCCAATTTTTTATTCAATCGCCTTCTTTGTATTTAGCCTTTTTATTTGAAATTGTTCATATTTTCATGTGTTTTTAAATATACCTTTACAATCCATATGATTCCCAAGTAAAGAGATATCAGCTTTCTATCTCATTAATCCAACCCATGAACTATAATCTATCACCATTATACTATTAAACTCATCTTGTGATTTTCCATGCAAAAACTTTATATTGTAAGTACCCATACCAATTTCTAGTCAAGGGTATTCACTATGATCAACTATCCTAAATTTATTGGAGAATTCCATGTATGCAACCCATAGCGTAACACCTCCAGATTTTGTGATTTTTTAAAATGAATTTAATATTTTTGATATTTTTTGTTACATGTTACAATGAATATAGCTTTCATTATATAAAAAACTGAGTTAAAATTATGTTACAAACAATAATGAGTTTCTTTGAAAATGTGCATGACACACAACACCAAGCTTCAGTGAACTATGCAATAATATTCTTTTAAATATGTTTATTATAACCTAGTCATTAGATATGTGGGTATGAATAATATTAAATACTTTATGATGTATACAAATAAATTTACCACTAAATATAAATATATTTATATATACTTAGTAAATAATCAATTAATTTTTAGTAAAGTGAATATATTCATAAAAAATATGTTTTCTTTAAAATTGTATTTTAGTGATTTTTATGAGAAAATATTATATATAATTTAGAAAAATTATTTTAGAAGATAAAAATTATTTTTGAAATCATCATATCAAAATTATCTTATGGTGAAATTTTGGGTTTCTTCAGAAAATATTGATTTTTCAGTGAATAGTAAAAAATAAGGATTTTTGTAAAAATATCATTTATTTTTAATAAATTAAGTAATTTAAATTCAAAATTGTGTTTTAATGTAAAATAATTATTCTTTAGTTATATTTAACCCAGTTAATTAATTTTGAATTAACTTTATATTGGATTTTTTATAAGTTTATTTTTGGGTTTAAAAAGGGTTTTTTTCCTGACAACTATTTTAAGTGCAGAATGTTACTCTATTTTAATTAATTAAAATAATAAATAATGATGAATGTTTTAAATTAAATTAATATATTATATATAAGTAAATTTTAATTGATATTCATACAATGATTTTAATTAGACATAGTGTTAATATAAAACCATCTTTTTCTTAAAACAACACACTTCTCAAAAACCCGCTTTTTCATCGCGTTGTTGGGTTTTGTTTTAAATTTAATTTTTTCCACTTTTAGAAAATTTATTTTATAAAATAAAATTAATATTTTATATGATCAATCCAAAATTATATTGGGATTATTTTTTTAGATTTTTCTGGAAAGACTAATTCTTTTGACGAATAGTGAAAAATAATGGATTTTAATTAAAAAGCTCCTTTTCATTTAAATTATTTATAAAGTTAAATTATATTTTAAAGTAAAATTATTTCAATTATACATCCATTAATCCAATTTATATCATTACAGTCAATTTAATATTTAATTTTTATCTAAAAACATTGTAACGTTTTGAACATTTTCTCTTTAAAAAGCCGTGTTCTCATCACATCTGCAGGATTAATTTTAAATTAAAAATTTCTAATTTTGTAAAAATAATTTGGAAAAATGAATTAAATATTTTGAATAAAATTAATTTATATTATGTAATAATTTATACATAATTTTGACTCTGTAATTTATTTATATATGAATATATAGACCCTATAATTTATAAGGCTCTGTAATACTCCATTTTGTATATTTTTTTTTGTGAAAAACAAGGGTACACCATTTTATTTTCCAAATAATTACAAGTGTGCCACTCACCTCACTTATAAAAAAGGACACCCACTCTCCTCTCTTATTCACAAATTAAAACAATGGTTTTTGAATATACCTAACAAAATAACTTGAGAACATTCCTCTTATCATCTTATATGACTTATTTTGTTCAAGAACCCAACCAATTAAGGCTTTTTTTGAAGTCCTAAGGAGGTTACCCAAAGAAGAGGTAACATTCTTCAACAAAAACTTTTATTTTATTTATTCCTCTATATCATTTAGTTTATATTAACAAATTATGATATAATAACCTTAATATCTCATATATAATTATAATTTTTGTTATGGTCATGACCTTTAAAAATCTCCACTTCCATCACATGGTTAATAAATCATCTTTCATGTGTACAATGGACTACTGTCTCGTGAACCAATGTCGTTGTGTTTCCATTAAAACATCTCATGGTTGTGTATGATGATGTATATAAAGTATATATTTGATATTTATAAAAAAATATAAGTCTTTATTCATTAGAACACATATAACCTTTTTAATTTCCATTCAATAGGGGATACAATAACATTACTCATGTGTACGGCAGACTACCGTATCACGGAGCGATGTGATTCGTTTTCACTAACACTTTACATGGAAGTTAAAAATGATAAATATATGTTATGTATATAAAATAATTATTATATTAATTTCATATTTATAATTATTAAATTAAAATATATGATCTAATTTATTACCTTTTAAATCATTGAAAGATGATAATGTTGTTTGTGTACATGTTGACTACTTCCTTCACAAAGTGTTGTGACTCTCCTTCCATCACCACACCACATGGATGATATGAATAATTTTGTTTAAAGAAATAATATGTTATTTATGGTATTATTATTATTTAAAAATAATATATTACTTACCTACTTTCCATAATTATCATTGGAAAATGAAAATGTTACTCATGTGTACGTATGAACTACCGTCACTGTGATCGTAATGTACTTCATTTATCAAAACAATATTTCATGATTATTATTAAAATTATAATTGATTTATAAATATTATAATTATATCATTATTATTATTCTAGATATTATTTAACCATGATCAATGTAAGATTACTGAAAATAACATATCAAAACATTTATAAAAAAGAAAGTGGTTATTACCTGAAACGTGACTTTAACATAGAATTGTTAATAAATGGGTAATAAAAGGTCATAAGTAAATAATATATGGAATTATATATATAATTATTGTTATGTTATATATGTATAATAAACTTATATTTATTATACAAGAGGTTTTAACATGTAAGAAGGAAGTTGATTCTTAAGGTAAAGGATTTTCAAGTCTCTTTTTTTGGGAGACATATGTAAATTCACCACTTTGTTATTTTTTTGTGGTGTATATACTAGCCCTTTTAAATTTTATATCATTAATATAATTATTTTAAGGGTATTAATGTTTCATTTCATGTTATTATTTATTGAGTCTTATGATTCAAAATATTACTAAAACAAATGTGATTTTTGTCATAGTTTTCTTTTTTTGAGACATACATCATGTCATGAACCTATATTATTTCATGAGGTGTATATAAATCCCATTTTAAATTTAATATCAAGAATTTATTCACCCTCATGATATCTTATGTTCCATTTTATGTTATTCCTTCATGGGGACTACGATTCAAAGTTATTAAAATGGTAATCATTTTATGTTTCAATCTCGTTGTTTATTGGGATTGTTTATGATTATGTTTCTGATGATAATATTTTATGATATATCTCTAAATAAACTCTTAAAATTTATTTTATTATTTTTACTTCGTATATTTTTATGTTATATTACTATTTACACTCTTTTGGACTTAAAATAATAGAGAAAATGTTTTTAAGAAAGTCCGACTTTATTTCTCTTTTGGACTAGAAATTTGTTTTCTTATAAAACCATGTTTTATAAAAATGTTTTCAAACAATATTTTATTATTACCATATTATTTTAAAATATAACTTTATCCATTTTTTAATTTTTTGCAAAATGTTTTGAACGAAATATTTATTTCATTTTTAAAGCATGCTCATTTTTCTTTTATTGAAAATGTAAAAATAATTATTGTGTTTAACATGCATGCCATGAACATTATTTCCCACTATCATGAATTATCAATAGTTTCAATCCCCCTTACATTTTTTTAAAATTTATTTTCAAAGAAAATTTTTTCATTAATATTTTTTAATTTTTTAGATTTAAATAAATGATTTCAATATGAAAATGATTTTAATTTTTTTTATTTTAAAAAGTGGTTTTCAAGGAAAAGTTATTTACCTCAAGAAATATTTTAAATGATTTTTAAGGAATATTTTTTAAGTATTAAATATTATTTTAAATGAAAGTATTTTTAAATTTTTTTATGTTTTAAACAAAATTTTCAAAGAAAATTTATTTTCCTCAAGAAATATTCCAAGTGATCTTTTAAAATTATTTTTCATCTAAGATGAAATCATTTGATGATACATATGACTTACTGGTGATATGATACAGGGATACCATTCTTATCCTATCTCTAATTTGTTTATGTTTATGATAAAAATATGTTTCTGGAACCCGTTTCTCTTCTACGGGTTATACAATGATAAAATTCTTATGAAACCAACTTCTTTTTGAATGGGTTATACACTGATGAAATGATTATTAAAACCATATCTTTTCCATTGGTTATGACACAATGAAGTTTTTATGAAACCAATTTCATTTAATTGGTTATGATATGATGAATGTTTTATAATCTTGTGAAACACATATATATTATTTTCATTATGAAATGGATTGTACCTATATCTCCCTCAAATTAATTTGGTAAAGACTTATATTTTATGAGATAGATATGACTATAATGGGGAATGAACCTTGCCTAGTGAACAACTTTTTATACTATTATGGTATTGGGAGTGATTCTTGACTAGTATGATGTTTTTGGGAGTGAACCCATTCCACTCTGATAGCCCTAGCAGTGAGCCTTGACTACAATGGACATGGGTTTCTATGATTATGTGTATTCCAAAAATCTATGTCTTATTCCAATGTTATGCTCTAATGGATCATGTTCTTTGATTCCATTATGATTCATGTATTATGAACTACCAATAATTATTCCATGACTCAGGATTATGATCTTTAATACTTCAGGTATTCTTTTAAAATCTTATAATCATGTTCTCATACCATTTTATTCATGTTATGCTTACATATCTCCTTTACTTACCCTTTCTGAGAATCTAAGCTCACCCTCTATTATGTTTCTATACCTATATTATGAATAAAGGAGTTAAGTAGGATATTTCTATGAAGATTACTTAATGGGAAGATCTTAATGGGATAAATTGAAGATCTTCCAGCAAATTAGAAGATTATGTCCCATGTTTCCAAAGGTACTATACTATTATGGTCCTCAGGCATGTGTTTTTTTAATTTAATGAATATTTATCTAAAAAGATGTAATATCCATATATGATAATGCTTGGTTGCTATACTCAATCCTTAATAATGGGGTTTAAAGTGATGAAATGTATTATTATGTTGTGTGATCAATGCGGAAGACAAATGAAAGTACATGATATTAATATGGTGGGGGGATTGAAATAATATAGCCCTATAATTCATTGGGTAATGTTTTTATCTCATGATATACCATGTATGGTGCATGAGTGGTTACCTAAGCACACTATGTTATGATGTATCATCTATTAACCTTGACCTATGCTTATGATTTCATCTTGTTTCCACATTCTTATGATTCCTTGATGATATCATATTATGTCATGATTTGATGTTGATTATTACCTTTCCAGGTTATGATTTTATACCTCTCGACTCACATGTACTACTTTTCTTTATTCTATGCTTTAATTATTCTCTTATTGGGTTTTATTTATCTCCCATTTCTTATATATGTCCCCAGGTTATCCCATATAGTATTAGAAGATCAATGAGATTTAAGGTAATTCTATAGAGTTTTTAAATACTTTCATTGTATCCGTGTTCCATGTTATTGTGATATGTTCCTAATTACCCAAATATACTAGACCTATTGATTCTTTGGGATTATATTATGTGTAGATTTATGTAATAAATGATAAAATAAATTATATAAAAGATATAGGTTGTTATAGTTTTTATCAAAGAAAATTATAGTTATTTTTGGGTATTAGGAATAGATTTTTTTTGTAAAAACTTAAGGATAAGACTAAACATAGGTAAACATCCCTAAATTTTGAATTTTTTTAGAGAGATTAGTTTTCTAAGGAAATACATCTCAGTATGGATACTGAAAAGTAGATGTAGCTGTAGAATATATTTACCTAGGGGTAATCAGTTTTAAAGAGATTATTGGCTATTAACTCGACCAGTACCTTGTGCATGATAAAGAGTCCTAAGACTAGACACCTGGATAGATAATACCAATGGATATTATTTTGTTAATCACGTTATTTTTAAAAACCATTATAAAGGAGAAAAATGAATATTAAATTTAATTTTTGGAAATAGAGATTGGGTAACTTAGATTGAAATCTAGAAATTCATAGGCTAATAAATACATATAATATATAGTTTATCCCTTAAGTATTTATATTTTCCCTTTTATTCATTAATAGTTTGAAAATTATCATCCTTGATTTTCTGTTATTTTTTTGATGGATAAAAATAAGAGGAACCAAGTTAAAAACCAATGTGATGGGTAATGTGATGACAATTAAAATGAGATACCCAACCTGATGGGAGAAGGAGTTTTGAAATTCATGACAATACTTTTTTTGTTAACTCAAGTTTTAACCATAAAATTGAATCATGTGGAACACCGACCTTCTTTTAAGAAATAGAAAGTTTAAATTGAGACCTTGATATGATAAATGTCTATAACTTTTAGTGGATATTCTGATCTATTATTCACAAAAAGTGGATCTAATCTATTGAGAAGATATTCAATGTCTTTTAATGATCCATGAAAGAGAAGGTCATGTGGGGTTCCTATTTTTTTGAGGGATAATCTGATCAATGGTGGATGTTGATTAAGAATATTAATCCTAATGAAGAAATAAAAGTGATGTAGTGGGATGAATTTTGGAAAATATTTTTTAATAAATATTTTTCTTTACTCTTTGACTTAAAATTTAGTGGGAATTCCTTGGGATGAATACAATGGAGGATAAATCCATTGGGTAATATGAGGAATACTTCACAATACTTTCAAAATACACCTCCAACTTTTTCGTTGACTATGATAGTAAATCTTACCACTTCTTTAGTGATATAAAGGTGAATCTATGATAATATTTGGTGATTTGAAACTTCATAAGTTATAAAAAAGTTATATAATGTTACCTCAAATTCAAATTGGATATTGGTGAATCTCAAAGGTCTTATGGGAATGAATATATAAAGTGGATAATGGAATTTAATTCTGGGGGAGTGATGGAGAAATATCATAGTTGTGAGAAAGTACAACTTCCCATCTTTCAGAAGTATAAGAAGAAATATCTTGTAAAGTGCCTAAAGGGGATAAAGAAATGCTTTAGGTGTGTAAAGGAGGGGAACTGAGGTAGAAAATTCCTATAGGATATAAACACACCCAATTATGTGATGGAATATATTTTTTTCAATTAAACCTCAACCAATTGTCTAATGTTTCAATAATAAGGAATAATGACACTATGTAAACCAATGTACTAAGCTAAGGACTGTTAATGATAATTGATGACAACAACCTACAAGGCCTAGAGATAAATGGAGAGAAAATTCCATCACAACTGCTGAGGTGGATCATGAAAATGATGTGGTGATGGGTAAACTATTTATTTATTCAAGAATAGTGAATATATTATTTTATTTTGGTTATATACATTTTTTTATATCATGCAAGTTTTTTAGAACTAATCAAAAAGCACCTAAAAAATGGAAGTCAAGTTATTAATTAAAATGATATAGGAATTAAATATTTTATCTTAAGAATACAAATTATACCCTATTAATATTTGTGGGCTGAATAAAATTCTATCCTGGGTATAAATTATCTTTCCTTGTATAGATCCAACTAAATTTTTAGGATATATAAATCACTATCCTTATTGAAAATTACCCTCTAATTCTATAGAAGTGTAATATGGCATATGGATATTATTTGGATTCATCATCTTGATCATTAATATCATTGACTTTTGAGTAATAATATCTATCTAAAATGATTAATACTAAGGAAAAATCATACTTAATGAAATTAACTTTATAAGAGAATATGATCATGTGTTCCATGATGAATTGATTGGTGTTTCTCCTAATTGAGAGGTTGAGTTCTAAATCAAACATATATTGAAATATTTTCTAATATCCAAGAATCTATATATAGTGGATATTATTGAACTTGAATATATGAATAAAAAACTGAAAAATAATATGGATAAAGGGTTTATATGCTCAAGTGCTTCACCATGGGGTGTGCCAGTCCTTTCCATAAAGATTAAAGATGGGTCAATGCACCTCTATACTGATTTTCATGAGCTCAAAATGATCACAATAAGTAAAAAGTATCATTTTACATCGATTAATGTATTATTTTATCATCTATGTCAATTCCATTACTTCTCTAAGGTGGATATTTAGTCAGAATATTATCAAGTAAAGGTAAAGGAGATATCTCTGAAAATACATTTCATACAAGGTATGGGAACTATTAGTTCATGGTGATTCCATTAGAACTCACCAATTCTCTAACCATCTTCATGGAATTAATGAATTGAGAATTTAGGTATTACCTTGAAAAATATTTGGTAGTCTTTATTGTTGAAATTATTATATACTTTATATGTAAGGAGGAACATGTAGATCATTTGGATTCCATGCTGAAGACCTTGTGAAAGGAATATTTATATGTGAACTACATTAAATGTGAGTTTTATATGAATCAATTAACATTTCTAGGGTATATTATCACCAGAAATGGGATATCTATTGATTATTCAATGATAGAGGCAATTGAAGGATTGCCCTGACCAATAATTGTGATAGATATCCATTGTTTCCTTGTATTAACTGGGTACTATCATCAAATTGTGAGAAATTTCAAAAAAAATTTAAACCCACTAACCATGATAAATTGGAAGGGTGTAATGTGTTTCTAGACCAATGAATGTGAGGAGATAATTAAATATTAAAATAAGAGGATAATCACTCCAGTTTTTCTCACATTACCCACTAATGGGGAAGGATTTTTTATATAAGGTGATTAATCCAAAAAAGGATTGGGTTGTGTACTCATAAAAAATGAAAAAGTAATATCCTATTACTCACACCTATTAAAGATCAATGATACTAACTACATAACACATGATATGGAAATATTTTTTTAAATTTTTTTATTGAATATTTGGTGATGTTATATCTATGGAGAGATAAGTGACATATAAATTGATTATATGAGCCTCAAGTATATATTCACACAAAATTATATTAATATATACCAATGAATGTGGTTTTAGATGATCAAGGATTATAAAAATTCAATCCATTGACATCCTAGGAATTTGAATAACATGTAATATTCTCTAAGTAGAAAGGATCCCATAACCCTTTCCATGATGAGGATCAAAAGGGATCCAATATTCTTAGACATGAAAAGGATAGAAATGAGAATCATAAAGGGAACATAATAATACCTTTCAAAAATAATTCTCAACCATGTATTCATGAGAAAATAAAGGGGGCCTAGAAAGATGTTTTGGAACTACAAATAAAGGTTGAAATATTTTCGAGTTTACCATTGATAAATATGAATTTATAAGGTTTGTAACCCTGATATGTGCCTCATCAAAACTATAATCGAAGAGGTAAATTCTAGATGATATGCATAAATCATCCTTATTAAGTCATCCAAGAATCACTAAGATATTTAGTGATCTTAAGAAAAACTTATGGCTAGATAACATGAAAAGGAAGATTGAAAAATTTGTATCTTGATGCTTGTTATGCCAAAAAGTCAATCCTAAATGAAAAAAGTGTAAGGGTATGATGAAAACATTTCCCATACCTATATAGAAATGGGAAAACATAACCATGAAGTTTACTCTCATGACTAAATCCCAAATATATAACTAAGATAAGTGGTAAAACTGCATTGACTGCCACTCCCTATTTCATCTAATAGAGATTCAAGGTTTAATTTAAGGTTTCAGAGAAGTCTCCAGAAAGTGTTAGATATAGAGTTAAGTTTTAGTGCTTATTATAACCCTAATATTGATGGTTAGTCTAAGATAACCATTAAAACTCTATAGGATATTCCGAGATCATATTCAATGGATTTATAGGGCTATGTGTATTAACACCATCCCTTAGTGGAGTTCTCTCACAACAACAGTTCTATTCTATAATTCAAATGGCACCGTATGAGGCTCTATATGGGAATAGATTTTAGAATCCAATATATTGAGATGGATTTGGAGAGTAGATTCCAATGGGACATGATCTTATCATAGATTTGATAGAGAAATTTCAAACCATTAAAAATCATATAAAATCCATAAAAGGTTGATAGAAAATATACAAAAAAACTATAAATGAGACATATAGGTTGTGGTTAGAGATATGGTTTTCCTTCATATATCAGGGTGGAATAAATTCATGAGGTTTGGGAAGAAGGGAAATATTATTTATAGATAATCATCCCTTTTGAAATCCCTGTTCGTATCAGAGCTCTGGCCTATAAACTAGAACTATCACCTAAACTATCTCTAGTACATGATTTTTCCATGTATCCCTATTAAATAAATACATAGAATTACCCTCGCATATACTGAATCCAATGGTGGTACCTTTGAAGAATGTTATTTTATATGAGGTGTTGTCAATGAAGATATTATATAATGAAGATGATGTTCTAAGAAACAAGATAACTCACAAGGTCAAATCACTATGGTGGAACCAAAAGTTAGATGAGACAACATTGGAACTAGAAGGAGTGATGAAACACAAGTACCCTCATCTATTTTAGTATATGAAATGAAATTCTAGGGGTGAAATTTTTGAAGTGGGGAAGAATTTAATGTCCCATATTTTTATGAATAAAACCTTATTTTGATTGAATATATGTATTATTGAATAATGTAGTTATAGAGAACACATAAACTATAATTCATTTTTTATTTTAGACCATTATAAAATACAGCCATAATATAATTATTGGGAATAAAAGACCATTAAACATCATAATAGTTGTTAATATTGATGATTTATAGTGACCATTAACATTATTATATATTAAGGGTTATAAAAAAATATAATTAACATAGATGGAAGAATCTATGGCCCTACATATTTTTTAAAAGGGTTAAAAAGATATTTTTGTCATAAAGACTAGTATTTTTTAATAAATAAGGATTTTTATTTAAAATTAAAAATTCATATAATTATAAAATTAATTTAGTAAAACAAATATCATTTTTTAAATATTTATTTTGAAATTATCTAATGGTGATTTTATCATAATTTTTTGTGACAGTTAAATTTTTGGTTAAAAATTAAATATGGTATAAATATACAGTAAGTATTATGAAATTATAATGGTATAAAAATGAAGTAATAAAATAATAGACCAAAAATAGTTTTTATCTATAAAATAACTTTTTTTGATGTAATTTTATTAATTTTACAAACCTATATTGAATCATATAAAACCTATATTATATTTTATGGTTCTAAGTATAATTGTTACGAACATGACTCACTTCCACATCATGAATGATATTATTTTAATAAGTTTAGTTATTAAACTAATAAAATATTATAATCCATTCCTCTATGGAAACTATGGGAAAAAACCATGGTAAGTTTTTTTGTTTTGATTATTTTATCACTTAGATTCTAAAACAAATGTTTCGAAATTAATAAAAATTTCTCCTCTTTTACTAGACATACCTACCCAAACTCCCTTTAATATATACTAAAAATAATTTAATATTGAATCTCATATACATCTATCTCTCTCACTAAATCTATCCCGAGGTGTTCCTAATATCTTAAGAAGCTCATCCCAAGCTTTTCGAAGCAACCTCTCAATTAAAGGATTCTCACCCTCTTCATTTTCATTCAAGTACTTCCATTACATTTAGCCTTTTGAATCTTAATTTATTTTTTGGTCATGTATTTATAAATTTACATTTACTGTCCAATAGATATTTTAATAATTAAATATTATTTATCCCCTCTTATTATATCCTTCACCTAATACGTTACTATGATGAAGAAAGTGATCTCTGTCCCTTAATTTATATTCAACCACTTTCTTTGTATTTAGCCTTTTCATTTTAAAATTTTCATGTTTTTATATTTTTTACTCATCCCTTTACAATATATATGATTCAAAAGTAATTATAGGCCACCACTCTCTCTCATTAATCTCTCCCACAAACCTTTATTTATGCCCATCATGTTGCTAAAATTATCCTATGATTTTTCATGAATAAATTTTGTGTTGTGAATACCTATCCAAATTTACACTCATGGGTATTCACCTAGATGTAAATATCATTCATTTATTGAGAAATTAAATTTATTCAACTCACACTCCTTAATCATGATATTTAAAGTGATGGAATGTTTTCTTATGTTACATGATCTATGTGGCACACAAATTCATGTACATGATATGAATATGAAGGGAATACCTAAAATTATATTTCCCTATAATTCATTGAGTAATGATTTTATATAATGATATACCATATATGGTTCATGATTGGTTATCTTGAGAATAATATGCTATGATGTCTGAGTGCTTACCCTTTATTTGTTATGATGTCATGCTGTTTCCACATTCCCATGATGCTTTGATGAGAGAAGATCTCACCATAAACTACTATAAAATCATCTAATAATCATTCCTATATAAGTGGAATAAAATGGAGGAATAATAAGGGGATGATTCAGCTGAAATATCCCTCCTTTCATCACTCCTCAACCAATAACCAAAGGGGGATGACCTAGAAATTATAGGGATTCCCTTATTAAAAAAAATATCCAGACAGTTGGCCATTGCATGATCATGAAGGTTATTCTGTGACTTCTCCTCACTCGGCCATGATAAGAAGTAGACATGTTGGATACCACACAAATGTTCCTCAAATGGAAGAGGGTCCAATCCCCCCTATAACGACATCGACCCCAGTAGTCTGGATCTAGTGGCTTACTTTATTACATTGACATAAGATACAAGGAATCACATTCTAAAGGAATGACTAGTTTAGTAGTTTTAGTAAACTATATACATATTTAAACATTACATTATATTTTAAAATATAAAACACAACATTGGGGGTTCTTCATAAGTGATATATCCACACTCCCCTAGACTTCAGTGTTCTCGCGTCTCCCTCACCCTCTACTAGGGTTTCTTCTCTTTCGGTGATGGTTCTCCCTCAACAAGATCAGTCTCATCGCCTCCACCTCTTCTTGGCTGGTGGATTTCTCATCTCTACCTCAAGTAATTCCTCATTTTTTTTGTTTTCTTGTGGTCAAAGCCCCTTTATCCCTCTTCTTCTTCTCTTTCCATCTTTCCCATCATGATAGACCCCATTTTGGTCTCGCATGATGGCACCTAAGATGGCTTGAGATAGTGATGGCATATTGTGGTTTTTTGCTTTTGTTGCTTTAGTTTTTTTGGTTTTTGGGTCTCTTTGGTTGGTTCTCACCATCGATTCTCTTATCAGTGTTTGATGGTCGGCATTCCCTGTGAGGCTGCTTTGCGCCTGACTTCTTCCTTTTATGTTCTCACTTCAGATTCCATCAATCCTTACCTAGTCGGTCTGGTGCCATGGTCTGTAGGAAGCTTTGGGTTTTGATCTTTAAGCAGTCATTATGTAAAGACTCGTAAATACTTTATAATTGTTTTTAATTATATGGTTTTATTACGAGATTGCGAAAATTAAAGGCATGTGATTCCGAGGCCCAGAGAGCTCGAAATGGAATTTTGAACTATTTTTAAGGTACATTCAGTAAACGTGCGGGCGGATTTTTCTATCTTATAAATTGGTTCTTAGATTGAATATCCGAGAGCACTGTTGAATTCTCATTGACGAGATTCTCTTAGGCGAATCTTTATATTGTTTGAAAAAAGTTGGTTGGAAAAGTTATTTTCTGAACTTTTGGAAAAATAATAATAAAATAACTAAAAAGTTATTTTATTCTTTTTGCAACCATTGAGTGATGGTGGAAAGACCATAGTGTAACGTTAGTATTTTATTGAGATCCATTTATTGACACAATATTTTAGTTGCGTAATCACGATGCTTGTAGAATTAGTGGAACATTTATTGCGGTTCACTAATGAACCACATTAATGAATGTAATGTAGGTGGTTCCTTTTTCTCTTATATAATCAAACCTTTGGCATGGGTTTTGGAAGAGCTATGAGAGGAAGCCTTGATGAAACACCGACGATGAATTCCACCAACGAATAATGGAGATTCAACAATACCATTGAGGATTCGAACCGGATATCGGCGGGAGACGACGAAAGATGACGAACATCTTCAAACAACTGATTCTCCTCCTTCATGTTCAATGAATCCTACATGTTCAGGTAGGGGAATTAAACTTTCTAAGTGGTTAAAGATTCATCATAACTAGTTTTTGAATAATATGATGAATGCGGATCAATCAAATAATGGGTTGATCCGCGATTCATTTGAATTTGCGGGATGTTGATGCGCGACTTCCATTATGGGTTTTTAATGATTTTTATACTTCTTCCCATGATACAACGCTAATGCGGAGGTCACGAGATGATCCAAAAGGCCCGAAACCTCCATAAATCTTGGTTTTGATGTTTTCTTCATGGGAGATTGAGAAACATGACGACATAGAAAAATCGAGGGCCATGCAGTAAAGGCAGCGTCTTGGGAGACCTGTGGGCACAAACGAGGGATAGAATCAGACCACCAGAGCTTCACCGATGGCCCACAGAAGCATCACTGCGGCGGTGGCTAGAAGAGTCGGCCACATGGGAATGGAAGTGCCCATAGGCACCACGGCGGCTTAAGCCATGACGTTCCAGTGCCACGTGGGGAGGTGAGCGGCCCGCTCATTCCGCTTGGCTAGACAGAAAACAGCCGGCTGAGCCGACCATTTCGGAAGGGAGGGCGACACCCCGCTAGAGCCGCCTGTTGGGGGAACCAGCCCGCACCACAGGACTGATTTTTCAATCGGGCTAGACCCTCCAGTTGGGACGGACTCACGAGCTGGTCCGGACTCGCGATTTGGGCGAGGTCTACCAACCGGGCTGGACCCTTCAGCCGAGTCGAACCCTTACCAGACCCAGACCCGACCTGTTCCATTTCGCTAATTTGGGTGTATCTCTTGAACTGGATGCCCATTTGAAGAACCTTCTATGGTGTTGGAACCATTAGGATGAGATATTCCTTTTTAAATACTTCAATTGGGTTTTGGAGAACGTTGGAGTATGGATGGGTTGAATCAAACTCGAATCCTACCGGGCCCTCGGTAGTAAAATGTCTATAACTTACAAACCGAGTGTCCGATTGACGCACCGTCCATTGCATTGGAACCCTTATGTCAAGGTGGTCCTTTGGGTAACTTATTTGTGGGAACTTCATGGTGTTTTAAATATGACCATTTTCTTAAGGAGAAGAATCTACAAAATTCAATCGCACCAAGTGTGATAATCCTACGACTGGCTATCAAGTGAAGAGAGACCCTTTGTGGAACAACATCAGAGTGACCTAGTGTGGATTGAAGAATTATGAATATATGTGGACTAGTAGTAGCGTGACCCGATGAGGACTGACCTTAGAGTGACCCTTCTTGGATCAACGACTTATGACCCTATGTGGATCAACGACTTACGACTCTATGTGGATCGACAACTTACAACCCTATGTGGATCGATGAATTAGGACTCTATGTGGATTGGTGACTTACAACCCTATGTGGATTAGTAGTAGCATGTCTCAGTGAGTACCAGCCTTAGAGTGGCCCTTCGCGGATTGACAACTTATGACCCTATGTGGATTGATGACTTACGACCCTGTGTGGATCAGCGACTTATGACCCTGTGTGGATCAGCGACTTACGACCCTATGTGGATCAACTATAGAACGACTTCTTTTTGGTTTATCAGTGTAACTTCTCAATGGAATAAGATGATTCTGATTTATGACTAATCATTATTATTCATGTTCTTTTAGTTATATACCTGGTGTAAGTTGAGTATTTTACTTTGTGCTTTGTGATTGAGTTCATTCTTTGTGGTTTTTCCTTAGTGGAATTTTGGGAGACATTGGGGGTTTCAGGGTCCCTTCTGGGTATTGTTATACTCACCCTTACACGGGCTTCACCAACACTTTATTGTGTCTTGTGCAGATGACAGACAAATTTGACTAAGATTTGGGAGCTAGGAATAGACGGTGCATGGTGGTGACCGGTTGATGCGGAGAACTGTAGTTATGAGCTATACCTACCCTTTAGGTAGAATCCTTGGCAGACAACCTCAAGAGCTGTTTTTCCTTTCTGCTATATTTTATTTTTGTTGGGTTTGTATTCTAGAACATTCTACTCCAGTTCACACTTTTACTTTTAGCAGTTATACTACGTGGGTTTTTCTTGTTGTGTACCTGGTCTGTGAGTTTGCAGGTTTAAAGGAAACACTTTCCCATTTTAAGGATATTCCTTTCCAGTGATAGTTGCCAACCCCTGGCCTATGGAAGGTGGGCTTGGGGTAGTCATAGCACGGGCCCTGGGGGATGGGTTGTGAAAAAGTTTTATCAAAGGAAGGTTCTACTGAAGAACTAAGACTCTGATATTTTAAATGGGGCAATAGTGTTAAGTGTTTTGAGTACGATTTTTAGTTTGGGGAGTCTAGTGTTGATGCAGTGGATGACGTATCCATACATCAGGACCCCGAATTCTGAATTCCGACTTAATACAGAAAAAACTGATTGTGCGTGTTTTTGTATTTTTGTTCTTTCGATCTCTTTTGAGTTAGCTCACTGGGTATAAAATATTGACCATGGTGCACCTGTTTGTTTACAGGATACTATCGTGTAGACAGCCAACCAGGATTCCAGAGAGAGATCACGATGATGGCCCACCGAGCGATGAGGCTTCGGTACAGGGCCCTCTTACGGTGATGGTACTTTCATGTGGTGTACCAACAACACCACTACCCGCAGGGAAGTAGTTTTTTCCAGCCCCACTAACAGATGGTGCACGCCGACTTAACGTGATGAATGAGTTCCAATGTTAGAGGCCTCCACGGTTTCAAGGTAAGTCAGATCCACGGGTTTCTAGGGATTGGATGGAGTCTGTGGCACAGGTTTGCCATTTGGTTGAGACACCAGTTAAATATATAGTGATTCTAGCTACTAGTCTCTTCTAGGACACAACAGGGAGATGGTGTATCTTGACGCTCTAGTTGCATGATGAGGATACCCTCACCTAGTTGGAATTTGAGAGCCTCTTTAGGGAAAAGTTTATACTAGAGACACTATGCTCTGTGCATATTCAAGAAGCTACTACACTTAGAGTATGACATCCTGATAGTAGCCCAGTACTCGATGAGATTCACTGACCTCTCCCGCTACTCCACCAACATGGTACAAGACCCTTTCTTTAGAGACCAGACCTTTGAGCAGGGTCTTGAAAGGGAGATCAGTGTGCTGATGATATCACTAAACATACCGATGCAGGTTGGAGTGATAGAGAGAGCACTTATGGTGGAGAGATTCCTATCTTAGAAGGCACCGACAGTGAGAGACACCACCGGACGACACGTAGTCGTGTCATCTGCAGTAGGCAGTAGGCAAATGATGCAGAGGTTCAAGTGGTCCAGACCTTCTGGTGGATGACACCAAGATTTAGGGTCAGTGGTGCGGAGCACACAAGATAGAGGAGGTTAGCAGAGGAGTATATTGTGCTACTCGTGCGGCGGGTAGGGTCACATGGCTCGTGAATGCCTGACCCACTACACCGACAATCAACAGAAGGTCGAAGGACCACCTAGGTAGAGACATAAATTCAAGTGGGGAGGTCCGCAGGGTAACGAACGTGGAAGAGGAGCTATCTGTACAGCAGGAGGTGGGTAGTGATTTGAGGTTCTACCGCTACCACCTCTATGTGGTCCACCGTCTCCTCAGGGAGCAGGTGGATATGGGTGATCTCAACTTCAGGCAGCTGAGGCCTATAACCACAACATTCCAGAGATGATTTGAGGTACGATATGTGTATACTCCACTCTAGATATAGTTCTTATAGAAACATGTTCTATTCACTTTTTATTTCCATGGATACCGTTAAGAGCTCAGAGATTCCGATGGAGCCATTGGCTCGATCCTTAAATTTAGAGACTCCTACAGAAGAGGATTCGATGATTATGAACTGGTTCCGACAGTGTGAGATTACTCTAGGAGGCGATAGATTTGGCTGGGATCTCCTAGTAGCAGCGTTGAAGCCTTACGGCGTCATCTTAGGTATGAAATGGTTAACCATGGTCCATGCTTGGATTGACTATTTTAGGAATAAAGTGCGGTTTGTCCGTGAGGATGGGACCGAGTTTTCCTTCATCGGAGAAAAGGGAACCTTTGCAGCTTAGGATGGGATTTATCGAAGGAGGTTGCAACTGATCACTCATTAGTTGGATAGCCTTACCCTCATAGCAGTTGACGAGAGCTCTCTGAACTATCCTATTGTGGTGGACGAATATGCTGATGTATTTCCTGAGGATGTTCCGGGACTGCCTCATCATAGAGAGGTAGACTTATAAATTGACCTACACCCAAGGAAGACACTGATATCTACACCATCATATCAGATGGTTCCCACAGAGCTTTTGAGTTAAGGGTACAGCTGGAGGACTTGCAGGGGAAGGGGTTCATAAGGCCCAATGTTTGTCCACGGGTAGCCCCAATTTTTTTTGGCTAGAAGGAAGATGGGAGTTTGAGGCTTTGTGTGGACTACCGATGCCTGAACCAAGTGAATATGAAGAACAAGATTCCACTTTTGAGGATTTATGATCTCTTTGATTAGCTGAAGGGAGATCAATCGTCTTCGAAGATAGACCTCAGATCAGACTATCATCAGCTCGGGGTACGAGATGAGGATGTACCGAAGATGACCTTAATATGCCGGTATGTCCACTATGAGTTCTTGGTGATTCACTTTGGCATGACCAATTCTCTGATAGTTTTCATAGGAATCATGATAAGGATATACCAACCATACCTCGATCACTTCGTGGTGGCCTTCATTGACGACACCTTGGTGTACTCGGTGTCATAGGAGGATTACACCACTCATCTACAGAGAGTTTTGGATACACTATGAGAGCACCAACTTTATGGTAAACTCTCGAAGTGCTAGTTCTGGACATGGGAGGTCCACTTTATAGGACACATTTTCTCAAAGGCTAGAGTTGTAGTGGATATAGAGAAGATAGTGGCAGTTCTTTCTTGGGATCCACCCAAGAGTGTGACCAGGGTGTGGAGTTTCCTGGGATTGGCTGGGTACTACCAGAGATTTGTACCCTACTTTTCCAGAGTTGTAGTACTCTTGTTGTCTTTGACAAGGAAGGGGAAACCCTTCGTATGGACGGAGATATTTCAGCAAGGTCTCTAGGAGATGAGGCAGAGAATGACGAGTGCCCCTAACTTGAAGCTACTAGAAGAGGGAGATGGGTATATAATCTTCTAAGACACATCATGGAATGGAATAGGATGTGTCCTGATGCAGGGGGGAGTGGTGATTGCCTATGGCTCTCAACAGCTGAGGAAACATGAGCAGAACTAAGCGACCCACGACCTGAAGTTAACAATAGTGGTATTTTCATTGAAGATGTGATAGACCTTCTTGATGGGAGAACAATTTACTGTCTAATATGATCATAAAAGTCTCAGTTATATCTTCTCATAGAAGGACCTGAACTTGAGATAGTAGTGATGGCTGGATTTCCTCCAAGACTACAACATGGAGATAGTCTACACTCCTGGGAAGGGGAATGTGGTGGTAGACACACTCAACAAGAGGTTTGGTTTATAGTTGCTGAGTGAGGTGACAGAGAAGCTAGCTGCATTATGGTTATCCTTCATGGATAGTGATGGAGCTACTTACCTTCAGTCTATGATAGTCACTCCCCCACTCCTTCAGCGAGTCTGGGAGGCTCTTCTTGAGGACATTGACTGCGAGACCCGATGTCCTTAGATATCCTTAGGATAGGCTCCTGAAGGATTTTATAAAGGTCTGGAGAACTTTATCCTTTTAAGAGGATGCACTATGGTGCCAGTGATGCTACGAGAGGAGATGTTGATGGTACTACACACATCCCCTATAGAGGTACACCATGGTGTATCAAAGATGTACCAGGACCTCCAGCACTAGTACTGTTGGCTATGGATGATGAAAGCAGTGGAAAAGTTCCTTTCATGATGCCTCACTTGTCCACAAGTGATGGCTGAGCACCAAGTTCCAGAAGGCTTAAATCATCTATTAAAAGTACCAGAGTGGAAATGGGACAGTATCTCGATGGACTTCCTAACGAGGTTACCACATACTTTAACAACCCAACTCTTTATTACATACTTAAACATGATTTATTACATAAACATCACTCGATGAAACATAGTATATTGAGAGATATAGTGTCTTTGGGGATTAGGATCATTAAATAACAACCTAAAACATGAAATACAACATCTTTATTGAAAACTTCCTCTACATGACCACTACATTCCCCCGTACATAGCATTGCATGGGATAACCCGAGGACATGCATAAGAAAAGGGTGAGCTATAAAGCCCAGTAAGGGAATAAAAATAGAATAACATGAGGAATAAAATACATGTTATAGAATATTAATATCAATGGATTACAAGAGAAACATGAACATAAAGGCATGGTAAAGCATGATTATCCTAACATGGAAATGTGACAACAACACTTAACATTGAATTTAGCATGAGCCAAGGCTCATTGCACATAGAACATGAGTAAACCTCATTGAACATGAAGCAGGATTAAACCCTTGTTGCACTTAAATTATCATGAGTCAAAACTCATTGAACATATGATGATACTATACTTTACCCAATGTATTGGAGCGCTATCAGGGCACACCCTTCTTAAACATTTCATTTCATGCATAAGTGTGCCACATGGATCATATAACATGGAATCAATCAACATCATAAGTTATTCCACGATTAATTAATGTGGAATAAATACATGAAAGTTACGTTCAATATGTATTTGTTCATAAAGTTTTATACCCATGATATAGACATGGGTATGGTATTCACTACGCAATAATATTGGCTTGAAAAAATGCAGTACAATTTCGGCAACATCACGACATGACATAAGGATTCATGAAAATGGTTGATGAGAGAGAAATGGGTGTGTCATCATATGTAAATTAAATGGACAGTAAGGGGATCATATGGATACATTTACCAACAAATTTAATGGAATTTATATTCACAATACAAAAGAATTACTTATATGTAAAAGATGAGAGAGAAACCCCGCACGGAATTTCAACATGGTAACGGGTGTACATGGGTAGCATTAATTAGAGATAAAGGGATCTCCCATAATCTAGAAATAGAGAGGGAGGTATGGGGGAGGTGAGAAATCATACCCCCAACATTTTTAATTGAATAAAAAGGGAATTCCAACTTAAATAAAATTGGACAAAACTAAGAAAGAAGGAAATCCCTTACATGGATGTGCAATCCCAAAAGCTTGGGAGAGGCTTGAGAGAGGCTTATTGGGTGAATGGGGCACCTTGGGAGGATTATAGAGAGGGTATGGTAGGGGTTGGTATAACTACAAAGGCTTTGAGTGAAGAGGAAGTGAAATCTTGAGTGGGTTTATATAGAAAAGGTGAGGGAATTCTTTATTATTTAGGTTTGGGACACCTCACATTGAACTATTCAAAACCACAAACCAGATCATGGTTTTTTCTCATAGTTTTTGAAAAAGGGGAGTGAAAAACAATATTTTAGAAGTCCAATGGCCTAAAGTCTCAAAATAATAGGGTTTATTATGTGGAGGTGGGTCACACTCTCAAGGAAAACAATTTAAAATGACAAAATGTTTTATATGACTTGAAGGGTCCACTAAATCATTGTAAAATAAATTTAAAAAAACCCAAAATCACATTATTTTAATGGTAAAACATATATTAGCCGAAAATAATGTTTATATTATTTTATTACATCACTATTGGGTCATTATAATTTCATAAAACACATTATATATTTCAATGGTATTTAATTTTTACCCTAAAATTTGATTGTCTCAGAAAATCATGAAAAATTCACTATTGGATAATTTCGAAATCCTAATTCCAAAAATAATATTCATTTTATCAAAATAATTTTCTAAAAATGTGAATTTTTACTTTTAAAATAAAAACCGACATTTATTGAAAATTCCCGAGTTTTGACAAAAATAACTTTCAAACGTTATTAAAAAATTACAATTGCATTCATAAAATTTTAAAATAATTTATATTTAATAAAAATAAATTTAATAATAATAATAATATTTTATTAAAACATTATTTAATTCAAAAATCCATTAATCCATCAAAATATATTTCTTAGTTGAATATTAACGAAAAATACTATTTTTGCTCTAAAAACTATTTTCAGAGTAACAATAAAAAGAATGTATATTCTATATACAAGAATTATGTACATAGTAATAGTGCTAGGGTCTCATTACATATCCCCTTATAAAACGTATATAAAAATGAAGGGTAAGGTGTGCGATGGTGACAGAATCTTGGGGTGGCTTGAATAACATCGCTCGGGTGGTAATCTCTATTAACTTACACTTCTCTCGTAGTCGGTTCCACTCAAGCTTAACGTGTTCAAACTCGGCTTGGTCTTGGTTAAGAGTGAATCCCAATGATGCCACCTCCTTTCCGAGCTCTGATAAATGGGCTTCGTAAGGGGAATGTCTACTGTATGAGGCCATCTCTTCCTTTGTCTGAGTAAATTGGATTTGTTAAAGACCTATATTTATACAAATCATGTGATCACTTTTCAAAAAATATATTAACAACGATTAAAATTTTTAATGGTATTTTATAATCCAAAACATAGAACCAAATAAGTGAATACGTTTTACATAACCATAACAAGACATTTAAAGAGACTAAGATGAATTTTCATTAATTAATTTTTGGGCCGTTACAATTTTTCCCCCTTAAGAAATTTCATCCTCATAATTTCCTTTTCCCACACTAAAACAGATGTGGGTAACTTTGAATCATCACTTCTTCTGATTCCCACATTGCTTATTCAAACTTGTGGTTTCGCCAAAACACCTTGACGAGGGGAATTGTCTTATTTCATAGAACTCTTTCTCTACGATTTAAGATATTCACTGGGTTATCATCATAAGAAAGATCATCCTCTATCTATACTACCTCTGAAGAGAGTACATGTGAAGGGTCTGGTATGTACTTCCTTAATAGGGATACATGAAAGACATCATGTACTTTGGCCATGGTAGGTGGAAGTTCTAGTCCATAGGCCACAACCCCGACATGATCAAGAATATCTAAGGGGCCGATGTATATAGGACTTAACTTCCATTTCTTTCCAAACCTCATGACCTTCTTCTATGTAGATATGCATAGAAATACAATGTCTCTAACTTTAAACTTAAGTTCTTGTCTATAGTTATCTACAAAACTCTACTATTGACTCCATCCTTCCTTGACATGCTGCTAAATGGTTTTCACCTTCTCCAACATTTCTTCGACCATTTCTAGTCCTAGTAGCTTATGCTCACCGACTTCATCCCAACATGTCGGTGTCTACACCTTTTCCTATACAAGGATTAATAATGTTCCATTCAGATGCTCGAGTGGAAACTGTTTTTGTAGGAGAATTAAACCAGTGAAATATGTTGGTCCCACCCTCCTTTGAAGTCCATAGAACATGATCTTAACATATCCTTGAGTGTCTTAATAGTTCGCTCAGATTGGACATCCGTTTGAGGATGAATGGACGTACTGAAGTTTAGTTCGGTATCCCGATCATGTTGAAGAATCTTCCAAAACTTAGAGGTGAATCTTGGATCTTGATCAAATACAATAGATAGTGGTACTCCATACGGCATTACCACTTCCCTGATATATATCCATGCCAGTTGATCTAATAAGAAATCATCCCAAATTCCAATGAAGTGTGTATACTTTTTAAGACGATTCACAACAACCTAGATTGTATTGTTGCCTTTGGATGTCTTCAGAAGTCCGGTGACAAAGTCTATGGTGATGTTCTCCCATTTCCACGCTGGAATAGGAAATGGTTCCATCATCCCATTGGAATTTTTCCTCTCTACCTTCACTTGTTGACACACCAGTCACTTTGATGTATACTCAACAATATCCTTCTTCATATTATCCCACCAATAATGCTCTCAGAGTTCTCGATACATCTTTGTGTTTCCTAGGTGAATAAAGAAATTTGAACTATGTGCATCATCCAAAAGTTCCTTCTTTAGCTATGAACTTGATGGAACACATAGTCTTTTCCCATATCTCACAATTCATTATTCATTAACATTGAACTCCGAGGATTTCCCTTTTCTGATAGCTTCCAATTTCTTCTGAATTCCAACATCATCCTTTTGAGATTCCTTTAAATTTTCAAAAAGAGACGGTTGAAAAATCATTTTTGGAAGGATTGAAGACGTTCCCTTCTTTATGAATCCCATGTCCATCTTAATCAAATATAAGAATATTGGATCCTTATCAATTCTCATCAATGATAGAATTGTTGGGTCCTTTCTACTTAGAGAATCCACCACCTTGTTCTCTTTCCCAGGGTGGTAATGGATTGAGCAGTCATAGTCTTTGATCATTTCTAACCATATTCCTTGGCAGATGTTCAACTCCTTCTGTGTTAATATATATTTGAGGATTTTTTGGTCCGTATATATTTTCCACTTCTTCCAAATGAGATAATGCCTCCAAATTTTTAAAGCTAAGATCACCATAACCAACTCCAGATAATGTTTTGGATAATTATTCTCATGAACTTTCAATTTCCTTGAAGCATAGGCAATGAATTTGTCATTTTGCATCAACACACAACCCATGACCTTCTTCAAATCATCACTGAATACTACAAAAATTTCTCCACTTATTGGTAATGTGAGCACGAGCACTGTTATAATCCTCTTTTTCAACTCCTTGAACCTTTCTTCACATTCATCACTCCAAGAAAAATTTACTCCATTCCGAGTTAGCTTGGTAAGAGGGTTGAATAGTCATGAGAAATTTCTCACAAATCATCGATAATATCCAGCTAAACCCAAGAAGCTACAAATATCCCTTACCGATATTGGCCTCGGCCATCCCTTTATTGCAACTGTCTTAGAAGGATCCATATATATCCCATTGCTTGTGATGATATGGTCCATTAATGAGACCTCCTTCAACTAGTACTCACACTTTCTATACTTTTCATAGAGCTTTTCCATTCACAAGTTCTCTAGTATAGTTTTTAGATGCTCCTCATGATCCTCCCTTATTTTGGATAATATTAGGATATCATCTATAAAGACTACCACAAATTTGTCGAGGTAATATCTAAAGACTCTATTCATCAAGTCTATGAATATTGATGGATCATTAGTGAGTCTGAAAGGCATTATTATGAACTCATAGTGCTCGTATCTTGTATGAAAAGCAGTCTTGGGGACATCTTCCTTCTTCACCCTAACTTGATAATATCCCGACCACAAATATACATTGGAGAAGTATTTTTCTCCAAACAGCTGATCGAAAAAGTCATCAATTTGTGGGAGAAGATACTTGTTCTTTATTGTGATTTTGTTAAGCTCACGATAATCGATGCAAAGGTGCATTGACCCATCCTTGTTCTTGATGAAGAGGACTGGTGCACCCCATGGTGAAGCACTTGGGCGTATAAACCCTCTATCCAGATTCTACTATAGTTTTTTCTTCAACTCCTCAAGCCCCAGAACAGTCATTCTATATAGATTCTTGAATATTGGCAATGTCCCAGGTATAAGATCAACTGAGAATTCAACATCTCTTCTAGGAGAAAGACCAGACAATTCCTCGAGAAACATGTCAGTGAATTCCCTCACAATATTCATGTCTTAAAGGATGGTTTCCCCCTTAGACTCAATCATATGATCCTGATATGCATGCTCATTGGGTAGTAATATCCACGCTTGTGATAATGGATCTAAAGAAGATTCATCTTCTTCCTTTCACTTGTACAAAATCGGGGGTCGATTCTCCACATAGAGAGTGATTTCCATCTCACGACAATTTACGCTGACTCTATATAGGGAAATCCAATCCATGCAAATAATTACATCAAATTCCACTAGAGGGAGTATGATGAGGTTCACCAGGAAGTTCAATCCACCAATTATGATAGGGGAGGAGTTATATTCCTGGGATGCAATTATTGCCCCATTTTCCGTACTCACCGATATATTTACTTCCATGATTTGTGGTGGTGTTGGGATTGTTCTACTAAAATTTCGAGATATAAAATAATTCACAGAACCTGAATAAAAAAGTATGTTATCTATTCTTGAATGAATAACTTGTGTACTTATCACCACTTTATTTTTGGGGTTCACTTTGTTAGTAGTGATGGAAAAAGCTTGCCCTTGATGCCTTGGAGGTTGTTGGTTCCCTCTGAAAACCCTAGGCTTAGGGCACTGATTTTCAAGATGCCCTGGTTCCTTGCAGTTGAATCAATGAATAATGCATTGAGAGTTGAATGTAGTATTCCTCTCTTATGTCGTAGTTGCAGGTTTTTCTTGTCGGTAGTTAAGAACTAGGTGTCCTTCTCTTCTCCACCTAAATAATTTCCTCGTCGCCTTCAGGAAATTTTCAGGGTGCTTTTTTCTACACCTTTGGAAAGTTGGGTAATGTATTTTCTTAGAACCATTTGATTTATCTATCGGACCACCAGAATTGAAGTCCACCTTATGCTTATTATCCCCATGATACCCCTGAGGTTCTCGGATCTCCATTTCAACCTTGAGGGCTAATCGAACAATTTCCTCATAGTTGTTGAAGTCGCGGATCACAATGACATTCCACATGCTAGGTTTCAGCCCACTAAAGAAGTGATCAAACTTGCATTCAGGGGTAACGACAATGATAAATGTGTATCGTGAAATCCTTGTGAAGTTTTCCTTATATGCTCTGATAGATTCATCATCTTTTTTCTTGAAGGAAAGGAAGTCCCTTTCCATCTTAAGATGAAGGTTGTGCAAAAAATATTTATCAAAAATCATCTTCTAGAAATCCTTCCATTCCAACACCTCGATCTCCTCCTTAGGCTTCATATTTCTGATCAATGTACACCATTGATCGACTTCACCCTCCATATGATAATTATCCAGAAGAAGCTTCTCTTATTCGAAACATCGAAGGATGGAGAAGATCTTTTCAATGGCGTTGATCCATTGTTTGGTGATTGAGGGATCAGATGATCCATTAAAATTTAGGAGGCCTTTATCTCATGAAGCTCTCAATAGTGACTTGTTCTTTCGTAGGGGGGGGGGGTTGAACGTTCCTCTTGAACCATGTTTCTATTCAATGCTTGAGTTAACTGAGAGAGTATCATGACAAAGTTCACGATTCCCGCTCCCATCATATTGGGCATCTCATTAGAACAGTCATCACATTGGTTTTCACATCGGTTGTAAGCCTGAGTCCTCCTATTATCGGCCATTGGATTGAATAAAAGGAAAGTTATGGGTAACGCATAATGGGTAATCCAAAAATAGATGAATTATAAATATCTTTTATTTCCTTAACTTATGAATCTACAGGCTTCAATCCATGTTATCCACGATCTACTTTCTAACATATATTCTTATGGGATTTTTTTATTCCCTTAATAATTGTTCATACTAATCTTGTAAATTTACCAATGAATATCCCCTGGGAGTTTCATAAAAAAGAGTGCAGAAAAGCCCATTGTCGTGTACTAGGATACCCTGGGTCAAACCCAAAACTCCTTGTCGGGGTTTTCACTACTAGGTACATCTGTTCCAGAGCCGCCTCTACCCGCTCGTATCCAGACATGAATTTATTTTCTTGATCAACCACTTACTCAATACTCACAAAAAAGTAGGGATGTTTTTATTATACTTAGTCTTATCCTTAAGGCTTTTAATAGGGTTTTCTAATCCTAATCCCAAAAAATAACTAAACCTATCCTCTGAACCAACTATAAAAACCATATTCTTTATTACATACGTAAACATGATTTATTACATAAACTTCACTTGATACAACATAGAAGATCAAGAGGTATAGTGTCTTTGGGGATTAGGATCATTACATAAAAATTGAAAACATGAAATACCAAATCTTTATTGGAAACTTCCTTTACATGACCTCTACATTCTCTTGTACTTAACATTGCATGGGTAACCTGAGGACATGCATAAGAAAAGGGTGAGCTATAAAGCCAGGTAAGGGAATAAAAATGAAATAACAAGAGGAATAAAATACATGTTAGACAATAGGCATATCAATGTAGCATAAGAGAAACATGAACATAAAGGCATGGTAAAGCATGATAATCATAACATGGAAATTTGGCAACAACACTTAACATGGAATTTAGAATGAGCCAAGGCTCATTGCACATGGAGCAAGAGTAAAACCTCATTTCACATGAAGTACGAGTAAACCCTCAATGAACTTGAATTAGAATGAGTCAAAACTCATTTCACATGACATATCATGATACTATACTTTACCCAATGCATTGGAGTGCTATCAGGGCACCTCCTTCTTAAACATTTCATTTCATGCATAAGTGTGCCACATAAATCATATAACATGGAATCATTAAACATCATAAGTTATTCAATGATTAAGTAATGTATAATAAATATATTAATGTACCATTCAATATGTATATGTTAATAAAGACGAATACCCATGATAGAGACATGAGTATGGTATTCACTACACAATGATCTTGGCTTGAAAAAATGCGGTGCAATTTCAGCAGCATAACGACGTGACATAAGGATTATTGAAAATGGTTTATGAGAGAGAAATGGGTGTCTCATAATATGTACATGAAATGGAAATTAATGGGGTCATATAGATACATGTCCCAATAAATGTAATGGAATTTGGATATATAATACAAAAGAATTACTTGGATGTAAAAGAGGAGAGATAAATCCATGACGAAATTTCAGCATGGTAACAGGTGTACATGGGAGGCATTAATGAGAGAGAAATGGGTATCTTATCATTCAAAAATATTGAGGGAAGTATGAGGAAGGTGAGAAGTCATACCCCCAATATTTGTAATTGAAAACAAAAGGGAATAACAACTTAACAAAAATCGGACAAAAATGAGAAAGGAAGAAATCCCTTACTTTGAAGTGCGATCCCAAAAGCTTGAGAGAGGCTTGAGAGAGGATTCTTGGGATCCTGGGGCACCGTCAGAGGATTATAGAGAGATGAGGTCAGGGATTATTTGAACTCTTATGGCTTTGAGTGAAGAGGAAGTAGGAGCTTGGATGGGTTTATATAGAAAAGGAGAGGGAATTCTTTATTATTTAGGTTTGGGACACCTCACATTAAACTAATCAAAAACACAAATCGGACCATGGTTTTTGCCCAAGGTTTTTGAAAAAGGTGAGTGGAAAAAAATATTTTATAAGGCCAATGTCTGAACTTCTTAAAATAAAAGGTTTTCTTATGTGAAGGTGAGTCACATTCTAAAGGAAAACTTTTTTAAATGACAAAACATTTTATAATCCTTGAAGGGTCCACTAAATCTTTGTAAAATAAACCAAAAAAACCCAAAATCACATTATTTTAATGGTAAAACATATATTGGCTGAACATAATGTTTATATTATTTCATTACATCACTATTGTGTCATTATGATGTCTTAAAACACAATATATATTTAAATGGTATTTAATTTTTAACAAACAATTCGACTGTCTCAGAAAAATATAAAAAATTAATCTTTGGATAATTTCGACATCCTGATTAAAAAATTATATTCATTTTATCTGATTAATTTTATAAATATGTGAATTTTTACTTTTAAAATAAAAACCGAAATTTATCGAAAATTCATTGGTTTTGAAAAAAACAACTTTCAAAACTTAATAAAAAATTACAATTGCATTCAAAAAATTATATGATGATTTATATTAAATAAAAAGTAATTTAATAATAATAATAATTTATTAAAATATTATTTAATTCAAAAATCCAATAATTCATCAAAATATATTTCTTAGTTTAATATAAACTAAAAATACTATTTGTGCTTTAAAAACTATTTACAAAGAAACAATAAAAAGAATGTATATTACCTATACAAGAATAGTGTACATAGTCATAGTTCTAGGGTCTCATTAAATAACCCCTTATAACACCTGCATAAGACTGAAGGGTAAGGTGTGCTATGTTGACAAACTCTTGGGGTGGCTCGAATAACATTATTCGGGTGGTAATCTCTATTAACTTCCACTTCTCCCATAGTCGGTTCTGCTCAAGCTTAACATGTTCAAGCTCGGCTTGGGATTGGTCAAGAGAGTAGACCAATGATGCCACATCCTTTCCGAGCTCTGACAAATGGGCTTCATATGAGGCAAGTCTACTGGATGAGGCCATCACTTACATTGTCTGAGTAAATTGTATTTGTTTAAGCACTATATTCATACTAATCATGTGATCACTGTTCAATGACTATATTATAAATGGTCACAATTCTTAACAGTATTTTAAAATCCAAAACATAGAACCAAATAAGTGCATATGTTTTACATAACCATAAGAAGACATTTGAATAGACTAAGAGGAATTTTCATTAATGAATTTTCGGGTCGTTACACATAAGTCCAGGGGCCATGATTTCATTTGGGTGATAATTGAAAGACTCACCAAGTCGGCCCACTTCCAACCCATATGAGTTCAAGGATTCGTAGAGGGCATGGGATGCCCCAAATTACATGAGATAGTACAACTTCATAGGGTTCCATCGATTATTGTTTCATATTGTGATGCTTATTTGACATCCCAGTTGAGGAAGGGACTCCAAGAGAGGTTTGGGATCATCTATGATTGAGAACCTCCTTTCACCATCAAACAGATGGTCAGATGGAGCGTACCATACATATGCATGAGCACATACTCTATGCTTGTGTCCTTGATTTTGGCCGCAGTTGGGGGGATCACTTTCCATTGGTGGAGTTCACATAAAACAATAGATATCACCCCACAATGGACATGGCACCATTTGAGGCAATGTACATGCAACCTTGTAGATTACCTATATGCTAGAAAAACACAGGGGAGTCAGCACTTATGTGTCCAGAGTTGGTGTGAGATACCACATAGAAGGTATAGATCATCCAAGAGTGGATCAAGACTACATAGAGAAGGCAGAAGTCTTATACTGAGAGGAGACGAAGACCCCTGATGTTTGAGGAGGGTGGTCATGTTTTCTTTCGGGTATCACCTTGATGAGGCTTTTATAGATTTGGCCAAGGCGGCAAGCTGTCTCTGAGGTTCGTCGGACCTTTCCTAATTCTCAACAGAGTTATTGAGGTGGTGTAATGCCTATCCCTTCCCCCATAGATGCAGCAGGTGCATAATGTTTTCCATGTATCACAGTTGATGAGATACGTGCATGATCCATCATACTTCATCAACTGGGGAGAGATGAACATTGACGATGGGGTGACTTTTTCAGTGTTCCTGGTGGAGATAGAGGATCAATAGAAGTGGGTGATATAGGGGAGGTTGATTCCTATAGTATGAGTTCGGTTGAACCACATGAACCTCTAGGAGGGTACATGAGTGTGGGAGGATCAGATTCATGCTCAGTACCCCCATTTGTCTCTTTAGCTTTTATTATGGATTTCGAGGACATAAATCCCTAGGGTGGGGAGGATTTAAAGACCCATAAATTCTATAAAACTTTTTTTAATTATATGGTTTTATTACTAGAATCTCAAAATATACGAAAAATGATTTTTAGGCCCGAAGATCTCAGAACGAAATTTCGAATTATTTTCAAGGTATGTTCAGTAAATGTGTAGGATAGTTTTTGTATCTTTTAAACCGGTGCGTGGATTGAAATTCAAAGAGCACCATTGAATTCACCTCCCCATGATTTTCTTTGACGAAGCTTAACTTTGTTCAGAAAAAGTTGGACGAAAAAGTTATTTTTTTGGAATTTTAGAAAAATAATAATAAAATAACTAAATAATTTATTTGATACTTTTTGAAACTATTGAGCCATGGTGGAGAGACCACAACGTAATGTCAGGCTTTGATTAAGAGCCATTAATTGACACGATCCTTTGGTTGCGTAACCACAATGCTCGTAGAATTAATGTAACATTAATTGTAGTTCATTAATGTACCACATTAATGAACGCAACGTAGGTGTTTCCTTTTTCTATTATATAATAAAACCTTTGGCATGAGTTTTGGGAGAGTTACGAGAGGAAGCTCTGATGAAACGTCGATGAAATATTCCTCTAACAAATAATGGAGATTCGACGGTGCCTTTGAGGATTAAAACCAGACATCGGTGGGTGATGACAAATGCCAATGAACATATTTGAACAACGGATTCTCCTCCTTCGTCTTCAACGAATCCAACGTGTTTTGGTAGGGGGGTTAATCTTCCTAAGTGTTTAAATATTAATCATACCTTGTTCTTGAATAATATGAAGAACACGTATCAATTGACTAATCGGTTGACCTACGATTCACTTGAACTTGTAGGAGGTTGAAATGGGGTTTCCATTATGGGGTTTTAATGATTATTATACTTCTTCCCCAGATACAATGCTAACACAGAGGGTGCAGGCCGATCCGAACAAGGCCCAGAACCTCCACCGATCTCGGTTTTGATGTGTTCTTCATGGGATATTGAGAAACACGAAGAAAAGGGAGTCCAATGGCCACATAGTGAAGGCAGCATCCCGAGAGGCCCGTGGGTGTATATAGGAACAAAATCGGATTACCAGAGCTTCACCGGTGGCCTGTGGAAGCACCTTCAGTAACCAGTGACGGCGGCCGGTCAAGCCAGCTGTGTGGGAAAGGCGACGCCCGTAGGTGACATGACGTGCCAACGCCACGTGGGGGAGGTGAACGTCCTACTCAGGCCAATCAGCTAGACAGTAAACGGCCGGCTGAGCTAACCATTTCAGAAGTGAGGGTAGTGCCCCGCACCGGGGGTCAGGTTTCTAAGGCGAGCAGGACCCGCCGGTCGGGTCAGACACTTTGACTGGGCCAGACCCATCGATTGGGCCGGACCCACCAAACAGGATGAAACCGCCGGCCGGGCCAGACCCGCAAGATAGGCTGGACCCACCAGCTGGGCTGGGTTCGCCAACAGGTCAAGACCCGCCACCCGGGCCGTACCCCTACTGGACCTGGACTGGACCAATCCTGTTTCGCTAATTTTGGCGTACCTTCTGAACCAGATTCCTATTTGATGAACCTTCTATGGTGTTGGAACCCTTAGGAAGAGAAAATTATTTTGCGATACTCCACTTGGGTTTTAGATAAAGTTGGAGTATTTACAGGTTGGATTGGACTCAAATCCAACCGGGCCCTCGGTACTAAAATGCCTATAACTTATAGACCGAGCATCCGATTTACGCACCGTCTATTGCATTGGAACCCTTATGACATGGAGGTCCTTCTGGTTACTTTTTCTTGGGAATTTGTGGAGGTTGAAATATGACCAGTGGCTTGAGGAGAAGAATCTAGCGAAGTCAAGTACACGAAGTGCGGGAATCCTTTGACTGGATATTAAGTGAAGAGAGACCCTTTATGGAATCACATTAGAGAGACCATGTGTGGATCGACGACATACGAACCTGTGTGGATTAGAAGTAGCACGAACTGATGAGGACCAGCCTTAGAGTGGCCCATCTTGGATCAACGACTTACGGTGCAGTTTGTATTGATGACATAAGATCCTGTGTGGATCGACGACTTACGACCCAGTGTGGATCGATGACTTACGACCCTGTGTGGGTCGATGAATTATGACCCTGTGTAGATCAGCAATAGCATGACCTGGAGAGGACCAACCTTAGAGTGTCCTGTTGTGGATCAATTACATATGAACCTATTTGGATCGATGACATATGAACCAATGTGGATCGATGACTTACAACCCTATGTGGATCGGTGACTTACGACCCTGTGTGGATCAGCTATAGGATGACTTATTCGTGGTTCAATAGTGGAACTTTTCAATGTAATAAGATGATTTTTATTTACAACTAATCATCATTATTCATGTTCTTTAAGTTATATACCTAGTGTGATATGAGTCTTTTACTTTTTGTTTTGTGACTGAGTTCATGCTTTGTGGTTTTTCCATAGTGGAATTTTGGGAGACCTTGGGGGACTAGGGGTCCATACTGAGTATTATTATAATCACCCATGAATGGGCTTCACCCGAACCATGTTGTGTATTGTTTAGATGGCATGCAACTTTGAATGTGATTTGGGAGCCATGACTAGACGGTGCATGGAGGTTACCGGTTGACGTAGAGAGCCACAATGATGAGTTGTACCAACCTTTCAGGTAGGATCCTTGGAATATGACTTCAGGAGACGTTTTTAATTTATTCTGTATTTTATTTTAGTTGGGTTTGTATTCTGTCCTATTCTATTTCAGTTCAAACTTTTACTTTTAGAAGTTATACTACTTGGTTTGTTCTTATTGTGTACCTGGTCTGTGCGTTTGCAGGATTAAAGGTAATGCCTTCTCATTTTCGGGATACTCCTTTCCGGTGATAGTCACTAACCCCAGGAATATGGAAGGTGAGATTTTGGTAGTCACAGAATGGGCCCCGAGGGATGGTTCGTGACATGTTGGTTTTCAAAGCGACTCATCCTCCATGGATCTATCACTTAGGGATTTATTTATTGATGGTTCTACTATTATGGTTCTATGGAGTGGCCTTGTCCCTTTCTCTTATTCCTAGGTCTTCCAGCCTATCCCAACTCCCAAGAATCCACTTTGGTCGATGAGTTGGTCCTTCATGAAGGTTAGGGGTCTATGATAGGTGGTTTGGGAAGTTTTGGGGCTTTTCCAGTTTTGATGGGCTGGAGGTTTTGAGCTTTGTTGGTGGTTTTTGGATGGTTCATGCATGGTTCTTCTCCGATGGTGTTTTCTTCTTTCGTCAAGGACTCTGATGGTGATGTTATTGATGACGACGCATGGTTGTGAGACACAATGTCCAGTGGATCAACTTTTGATGGAGGTCCTCTAATTTTATTTGGTGATCTTATGTATTAAGGTAGTGGCATGGGATTCCAGTGGGTGGTTCTCACCGAGAATGGGGAGGCCAATGTGTATAGATGGCCATAGTTCCCAGTGCAAGGTGGTCCATCATTCGAGACAGTATGATGGTGTTTGTTTGAAATATAAAATTTGAATATTTTTCTCCTTTACGCTACTCTTATGATATGGATGAGCTATGGATGAGCCGACGAGGTGATGATATGGTGATGGGAAGATGGGGACGACGACATTTTTGTGAGGACTCTCAGGTGTCTTTGCATCTGGTCAACGTGTTTTATGTCTACTGTAGTTTATGTTTTTGAATCTTTGAGTTTTTATATATTTTAATGTTGAATTGTGAGGTTACCACTTTAACTTAAAGTGGATTTTAGAAAATTAAAAAAGATATTTGGAGGAAAATATAAAGAAAAACACAGCGAATCATTTTATAACACTATTAATCTCCAAGATTAACCCTATATATTACTCCTAAGAAACATCTTTCCATCCTGGGAAAAATAAAACATAAGAAAGGGGTGAGATAAATTTCTCAGAAAGGGTCAATTACAATGGAAGATATCATAGATAAATAAAGGATAACAATAATGGAAATTTAAATGACTAAAAGACATTGCAATTAATCAATAACTTAAGAATAATATGGAAGGAATGGAATATGATAAAATAATTCTATATAAATAATCACATATGCTTGGAACTTGACCGAAAATATTCTAACTAATCGATTAACAACATGAAATAACAATAATTATGGAATGAATAATGTTGGATATTTGAACTATGAGGACATATCCACTAGATAGATGCTGTCAAGATCAATCCTCTTGACAGTTCAAGTCTGTGGATTTAAACCCATTTGATTTGTGTCAAGACCTTTCACATGGCACTACTGCCAAGATCTATCCTTTGGACAGTTTAAAAATGATTAAAAAAACACAAAGGGTTTTTCACCAACTGAATTCATCCAATGAGACTACCAATGCATCAAGGGTCTTTCATTAACTAGTCCCCAACCTGTTCCCTCCATGTACAAAGCATTACTCATATATCAAATAATCAATTTAAATAGATATTTTTAAATCAAAGTGTCTCATACCACTTTTGAAAAATTTGAATCATAATAACTAAGAAGGAATATAATTTAATTAAATACTAAATAACATGAGAATAAATAAATTCATGATATGATATTTCAAAGGGTCTTTATATATAACTCATAAAAGAAGGTGTGTGTATAACATTAAAATATGTCTCAATGAAAATAGATTGAGACAAAGTCCCTTACAAAGATTATATTTATAATAAAATGAATTGATTATGTTTATTCACTGTAAATACAAATAAAAAAGTGGAAATACAATATAAGGTAATAAAAACTCATTTCATCCATAATCATAGCATGAAAAAATCAATTAAGTATAAGTTTAACCCAAGGAATGGAAATTTAGTTAAGAAATCCTGTCCACTTTGTAATCAGTCAAATCTTATGCCACATAAAAGTAATAATTATAAAAATAAACATTTAATATAAAGAAGATAATTAGATTCATGATATTATATATCAATGTGTAGTATAGATACACCACACACAATAAATAAGTGATGAATAAGGAATATATCTCACAGAAGTAAAAGTGAGATGAGAAAACCCTTACCTCACATTTTTCTTTAGTTTCATGTACTTTAACATCCTATATAATGGCTTAAATAATTTTATTAATTGATTACATAACTATATTCATATTTATAATACCTCATGTTATTATTTTATAATATCTTATATCCCATTCATTAATAATATTTTATTATTTTCATGGTTTAGGTGCGTTCGATTCATGGTTTCAAGATTGGTTCATTTGTATAAAATTATGGATGCTATTTTCAAATTGTATTACAACAAACGTAGAGTGAAATGATTTTAATTAAATTCCTTAAATATAAATGGTCCCATATATCATTTTTATTTCTTGTATGAGGATGAATAATTGGATAAAATTATAATGATAAATGTTTAGTTTAATTTGGGGGTTTCTTCAAAACACCATAAACTAGTTTTGTTTTATTTACTATTATGAGTATATATTTGAAGACCCAAAAATTTCAAGGAAGATTTTTTCTTATTTTCTTTGGAATTTTGCGAGTGCGCGGTTTCTGACGGCACCTAATTCCGAGGCCCGGTGTACCCGGAATCTATTTCCGAAGTTTAGCTCGGGTACGTTCAGTGAACGAACGAGCGGGTTTTTCTAACTTTTGAACTGGTACTAAAACTCGAAATCTGAGGGCACCGATGAAACTGCAACGTCGGTAATTTCTTAGGAACACCTTTTCTGGAGTTGCGTTTTCTCGGGTATGGTTATTAAAAAAAGGGTTAACTAATGAATAAAAATAAAATTTGTGCAACAATTTTTATTTTCTATTCAAAGTAGTTTAAACCTAAGCATGGTGGTTGGAGGGGGACCCACTATATCCTAACTCCACTAGGTAGGATATTAGTGAGGTGGGGCCCACACGATCCCTACCCCTTCAAATCCCTTAAAAACCTCCCTCGTGCAATTAATTGAGTAACACACCCGCACCCCTTTTAAATACCAAGTAAACTCTCGCAATTAATTGGTCAACGCACCATAATTGATTGTGATATTTTGAATTTTTAAAGGGTTGGCATAAGTAATAAAATAAGGGAAACATTATTTTATTATTGTTTTTCTGTTGTGTGAGAAGTTTTGGAAGAGGAGAACTCTAGTCTTGAAGAACATTCTTCCTCGTTGAAGAACGCACAGAACGACGAAGAACGCCAGCCTCCGACGAAAGACGATGAAGAACGCTAGTTCCTCGGAGATCGAAGACGTGACACCGTGTACCACGACACCGACGATCCTCTTCTCCACGACTCCATGTACCGCAATGCCGATGACACTTATGGAGCCTCGTTCCGCGACACCGTCTTCCGTGATGACCTTTTCCTGCAACGATCCTCATTCGACGACTTCTTTGAGTTAGGGTTTTTATTTATGTATAATTTAATTCCCTTGTTTCTTTCATTAAAAAAGAAAACAAAGAACACGGATCAACTTGTTGTCATGTTGATCCGTGAATGTTTTAATTGCAGGTTGGGAATTTTGGTATGCTTCAATTTTATTTGAGGGATCGTGGAATGATTTTCTTCAATTTTATTTAAATAAAATTGATTATTCATTCTTCTTAAAACCCTAACTAATCTTGGATATTTGATAACGCCTGACGCGGAGGGCGCAGGCTGAACAAACACGGCCCGACAACCCTCCGCAGATTGTTGTTGGTGCGTGGATTAATGACGATGATGGAATGGGACCACAACAGTGATTTGAGGCCTTTGCAGTAAAGTATGGGACACCAGATGAACACCGGCACATACAGAATTGAAAACTAACCAACGGAGCAACTCCAGTGGCCCGCGGACATCAACGGCGGCGCGGGTCACCGGAACGGCGGCGCCGGCGGCCGGAGGTGGCAGCCGGCACCGGCCGGCCACCCGGAGGCAGCGGAGCCCCAACGCGCCTCCAAGAGGAACCACCGCGGCTGAAGCTGCGCTGGAAGATGGTCGGATCCCGCGTCCGCGCGGGATCCGAGGGAGCAGGACGTGGCACTCGCCGCTTCTGTGGAGCGCAAAGGCCGCGGGGGACGGCGTCCCCCGCTCGGCTTGCTGGCCAAGCCAGCGTGCCACCCACCCGGGCCGGGCCGGGTTGCGCAGACCGGACCCGACCGCGCCCCTGCTGGGCCGGGCCACGCCCCGCTGGGCCGGGCCGCGCCCCGCCGGGTCGGACCCGGCTCCGGGTCGGACCCGGCTCCGGGTCGGGTCAACCCTGTTCGGGCCGACCCAGGGGGGTTGGGCCGGGTCAGACCGGGCCCAGACCCCCCATTTTTGGATCACTTCCGTTCTTTTTCCCATATCTTGGGATGCAGACCTCCGATCGACGCACCATTAGTTGCGTAGTGATCCTTGGATCGAGACAGTCGGTTCAGTATATTACACTCAAGGTTTTGAAAAACATTGAGTACAACCGGGTTGGTTCGAACACGAAACCAACCGGGCCCTCGGAACGAAAATGCCTATAACTTGAGCTACGGATGTCCGATTGATGTGCCATCGACTTTGTTGTTTTTCTAATAGTGATATGGACATTTTATCTTACTCCGTTCAAGGTTTGGACGCAGTTGGAGTATGGCCGGCTTGGATTGTGCCCGAAATCCAACCGGGCCCCTGGAAAGGAAAAGCCGATAACTTTCAGACCAGATGTCCGTTTGACGAACCGTCAGCGGCGTTGCTGATCAAGTCGAGAAGCGGTCCCTATGAGTATACCCTATGTGAGTTAGGAGTGCAGTTTAGATACATTCGGGTTGGTTTGTACGCGAAACCAACCAGGCCCTTGGGATGAAAAGGATAATAGCTCACAGACCGGGCATCCGATTGATGCGCCGTCTGTTGCGTTGAGACCCCTATGACAAGGCGGTCCTTTGAGATACTTCTTCGTGGGACTTTGTGATACTTGGAGTATTGGCCTGTAGCTCGTGGAGTGGACCCTCCCGGAGACGAGCATACAGAGTACGAAGACTGTGTAGCTGGATGAGACCTGATGACTGCTTGTCCAATTTAATTCGGAGTGAATTGCATAGCCCAGTGGGGAGCACTACTTTGTGAGGTGGCAGACCCATGGCAGAGGAGCACTACTTTGTGAGGTGGGAGACCCATGGTACTTGACAAGAGGAGTAACTCTGTAGGCTATGAGGGAGAGCACTACGGTGTGAGGTGGCAGACCCATGGCGGAGGTGCACTACTTTTTGTGGTGGCAGACCCACGATACTCGACAGGAGGAGTACCTCAATAGTCTTAGGTTAGTGAGCAGTCCCTTGGAGTCGTGACATGATCACTATAATCGTCAAAGAAGGAGCACTTCAGTAGTTACAGTTTCGATAATGAAAATCCTGGTTTGAGCTGAGTGAATAACCTTTGTGTTTTCCTCATGATTGAGATGAGTTAATTGATAACTTAGGTATAAGTATGGGATTATACCTAAGTATGGGTTATCTGTTGAGAACTTTCTTTGTGTTTATCCTTGTTGTATTTAGTGAGACCTTGAGGGTCTCGGGGTCCCTACTGAGTATCGTATACTCACCCCTACACGGGCTATGCCCGCACCTCGTTGTGTTGGTTGCAAACGACGGACATCACTGATCGTGGTTGAGGCTTGTAGAGATGGACAGTACCTGGAGGTGGATCCCACGACGATTCGGTACCTGGAGGAGAGGGACGAACATGGAGTGCTGAGGAGGACATCTGTCCCTACCCTTCAGGTAGGAACCCAGAGGACGATCTAGGAGCTTCTTGTCACCTTTCAATTGTTGTCCTTTGAGTTGTACTTTACTTTCTGTTGTAGCTGTACCTTTCTTTTGGGCTTGTATTTCTGGCCTCTTGTACTATCAGCACATTTGTTTTACTGCTTTACTTAGCATAGCTTCTCCTTGTACTCTGTTTGTGTGTGTTTTCGTTTCATAAAGGCAATGACTTCCCTTTAACTGGGATTTACTCCTTTGGTGCTAGTCGAGAGCCCCCGGCTTATGGAAGGTGGGCTTGGGGTAGTCACAACATGGGCCCAGAGGACAGGTCGTGAAAGATTGGTATCAGAGGAGTTGGTTCTACCGTAGAACTTATAACTCTGATATTTATTTTCTATGAAGCAATAGTATTAAGAGTACTGAGTGCGGTATTCAGTTTAGGGAGTCTAGTGATGGTGCGGGCGGCCGATGTATCTATACACCAGGACCCTGAATAATGATTTCTGACTCAGTGCACGAAAACACTAATTGCGTGTGTGTTTTCAAAGGTTTTCCCCTTAAAACAGCTCAAACCAGGTCATCTCACCAGGTATAACCGTTTGACCGTGTCACATCTGTTTCTTTCAGGATGCCTTTCCACAGACTATCAGCTTGAGCCCTAAGAGATGTATGTACTGACAGCCTGCCAAGCGATGAGGATTTGGTACAGGGCCCTCTTACCGTTGAGGCACCAGCGGAGGCACCAGCGGTACTACAATACGTTGGGCCACTGATGCCACCAACCCCAGCAGCAAGCGATGCACACCGCTTGAGCGTGCTGCACGAGTTCCAGCGCCAGAGGCCACCCAGGTTTCGGGGAGAGATGGACCCACAGGCGGCTGAGGATTGGCTGGAGGCTGTGGTGAGATTCTTCAGGATAGTGGGTACACTAGCGGACTTCATGGTGATCTTTGCTGCCGGCCTCTTTCAGGCAGCAGCAGGCAGATGGTGGAGCCGAATGATCCAGTTTTGCAATGAGATGAACTTCACATGGGGAGACTTAGAGACCTTTTTTAGGGTGGAGTTTGTACCAGTGGCTCTCCACCCCGAGCATGATCAGGAGCTTCTACCTTTTCCGTAGGATTTTCCCTCAGTAGCCGAGTCATCTGTAAGCAGTAGACAGATGATGTGGAGGTCCAAGAGGACCAGACCAGTAGATGAGTGACCTCGGGATATAGGTTTGGTTGTGAGAGGCACATGAAAAAGATCCAGTCACATGAGGAGCATATAGTTTTATGAATGTGGCAGGAAGGGTCACCTGGCACGTGACTGTCTGACCCCCCACATAGTTGATCCGCAGGCTTTGGAGGAGCCACCAAAACAGAAGTAGTGGCAGGTTCTTGAGCAATATCCGAGCAGTGGACAAGGCGGTAGAGCTCCGAAATCAAGTGGACGTGAGAGGATTTAGTGGATTCCATTTTGTTCCTTATACTTCTAGATCCATGTTGCTATTGTATTTGTGTCTTTGTACTTCGAGCTGTAGTAATAAAAGACACTTATCTTTGTGATGTTTTCTTTCCTGTCCTTTTGTTTGGTTGATACTAAGAGGTCCTGGTTTAAACTGTTGACTTCACCCTCACTTTCTAGATTTCTACTAGAGGATACCCAGTGACCTCACACTGATGGCGATAGTGTGACTTGACCCTTGGAGGCGAGAGTGATAGTTGGATCTCATGGTAGTAACGCTGAGGCCTTACGACGTCATCCATGCCATGCATGCATCATTCATGTTAGGATTGACTGTATTAGGCAATGGGCATGGTTCATCCAGGGGATGCGACCGAGTTTCTCTTTTCAGAAAAGGAGAAATCTTAGAAGCTCTTACAGATCGTAGGCAAAGAAGGTGCAGATCATCGAGGAGCGGATGAAGGCTACACAGTGCAGTAAGAAACAGGAAACTAGTGCCAGTCTTAGAGACTCGGGCGTGTTAAATGTTTCAATAAGAGGAAGAATTAAGGAGAGATGAGTCTGCGAAGCGGCAGACGTGGAGGCAGAGCTAGGAGAGCAACATGAGGTGGTGTACATTTCAACATTCTACAACCACCCGCCTTAGTTGTCCCCGCCAGGCTCAGGGAGCTGGAGGTCAGGGGAAGAGTGTGGCTACATGCGGTCAAGGAGTGTGACCCAATGGCTCTAAAAATGATTCTAGGGACAGTCTGTGTCCACTACTAGCTCCCGTAGTAACATACGTTGATATGAATCATTCCTTCCTTCCTCGAATCTTGTCCCAGACCTAGAGTTTCTGGTAAGACATAGACTTGACCCTCATGTCTGGAGATACCTTGGGAGGATACTTGATAATCACACTTACGCCGACAGTTTGGTCTGACCCTAAAGGTGAGAGTTTCGGTTGGAATCTCTTGGTGGCAGCGTCGAGGCCTTACGACATTGGTCTTGGTATGGATTGGATTCACAGTTCATGTTCAGACTGACTGTATTAGGCAAAAATGTTGTGGTCTAACTACAACATCAGGATGGGTTTTCCTTGGTCAGTGAAAAGGAAACCCCAGGCAGCACATGATAAACTCATGCATAGGAGGGTTTGGACGATCACTCTTGGGTCGACCAACCTTACCCTCGTGGAAGCAGGAGTTTTGAGTTTCAGTTCTAATCAGGAAATGGAGGCGTCTAGAGTTCAAGGATGGCGATCACGTCCTTATACAGGTCTCACCTCGATGAGGTTTATGTAGATGTGGCCAAGGCGACAAGTTATATCCGATGTTCAACGGACCTTTCTAGGTCCTCAGCAGGGTAGGCGAGGTGGTTTACCGCTTGACCTTTCCACCTCAGTTGCACCAGGTGCATGATGTCATCCACATATCTCAGCTGAGGAGATACGTGCATGATCCTTCACACATCATCGACCTTAGGAAGTAGGACATCAATGGCAGGGAGATATTCACAGAGGTTCCAGTGGGGATTGAGGATCGACAGGAGCGGATCCTACGTAGATGGTTGATTCCTCGGGTGGGCTTTCACTAGCAGTACGAGAACCTCTAGGTGAGCACATGGGAGCAGAAGGCTCAGATGCGTGATCAGTACCACTTTTGTTTCCCTAGTTTGTGTTATAGATTTACGAGGACGTAAAGCCCTAAGGTGGGAGTAATATAAAAACCTGGAAATTTCAAGTAAATTTTATTCTTATTTTCTTCGGAATTTTGCGAGTGCGCGGTTTCTGACGGCACCTGATTCCGAGGCCCGGTGTGCCCGGAATCAATTTCCAAAGTTTAGCTCGGGTACGTTTAGTGAACGAATGAGAGGGTTTTTCTAACTTTTGAACCGGTGCTCGGAATCGAAATCCGAGGGCACCGATTAAACCGCAGCACTGATAATTGCTTAAGAACACATTTTCTGGAGTTGCATTTTCTCGGGTGTGGTTATTAAAATAAAGGGTTAACTTATGAATAAAAATAAAATTTGTGCAACAATTTTTATTTTCTATTATAAGTAGTTTAAACCTAATCATGGTGGTTGGAGTGGGACACACTATATCCTAACTCCACTAGGTAGGATATTAGTGATGTGGGCCCCACACGATCCCTACCCATTCAAATCCCTTAAAAACCTCCCTCGTGCAATTAATTGAGTAACACACCCACACCCCTTTTAAATGTCATGTCAACTCTCGCAATTAATTGGTCAACGCATGTTAATTGATTGTGATATTTCAAATTTTGAAAGGTTTGGAATAAGTAATAAAATAAGGGAAACCTTATTTTATTATTGTTTTTTTGTTGTGCGAGAAGTTTTGGAAGAGGAGAACTCTAGTCTTGAAGAACGTTCTTCCTCGTTGAAGAACGCGAAGAACAACGAAGAATGCCAGCCTCTGACAAAAGATGACAAAGAACACTATTTCCTCGGATATTGATGATGCGACGCCGTGTAACACGACACCGATGATCCTCTTCTCCATGACGTCATGTACCGTGACGCCGACGACGCTTAGGGAGCCTCGTTCCGCGACGACGTCTTCCACGACGACCTTTTCCAGCAACGATCCCCATTCGACGACTTCATCAAGGTAGTGTATTTATTTATGTATAATTTAATTACCTTGTTTCTTTCGTTCAAAAAGAAAACAAAGAACACAGATCAACTTGTTGTCATGTTGATCCACAAATGTTTTAATTGCGGGTTGGGAATTTTGGTATGGTTCAATTTTATTTGAGGGATCGTGGAATGATTTGCTTCAATTTTATTTAAATAAAAATGATTATTCGTTCTTCATAAAACCCTGTCTAATCTTGGATATTTGATAATGCTTAACGCAAAGGGTGTGGGCTGAAAAAACACAGCCCAACAACCCTCCACAGATTGTTTTTGGTGCGCAGATTGACAGTAATGATGGAACGAGACCGCAACAGTGATTTGAGGCCCTCACAGTAAAGTACGGGACCCGAGATGAACACCGGCGCAGACGGAATTGAAAACGGACCACCATAGCAACTCTGGTGGCTCGCAGACATCACCAGTGGCGCCCCGGCATGCCGCCAGGAGGAGCTGACATGGCTGAAGCTGCGGCGATAGGCGTCCGGATCCTGCGGCCGCGCGGGATCCGGGGGAGAAGGACGCGACACACACCTCGTCTGCAGAGCGCAAAGGCCGCGGGGGACCACGTCCCCTGCTCGGCTTGCTGGCCGAGCCAGCGTACCACCTGGCCGGGCCAGGCTGGGTTGCGCGAACTGGACCAGGTTGTGCCCAGCCGGGCTGCGCCTGGCCGGGTCAGACCTGAACCCAGGTCGGGCCGACCCAGGGGGGTTTGGCCAGGTCGTACTGGGCCCAGACCCCCCATTTTCGGATCACTTCCGGTCTTTTGCCCATATCTTGGGCTACTGACCTATGATCGATGCAACATCAGTTGCGTAGAAATCTTTGGATCGAGATGGTCGTTTCGGTATATTACACTCAAGGTTTTAGAGAACTTTGAGTACGGCCGGGTTGGTTCGAACACGAAACCAACCGGGCCCTCGGAGCGGAAACACCTATAACTTGAGCTCCGGACGTTCGATTGTGCCGTCGACTTTGTTGGTTTCCTCTTAGTGAGACGGATCTTTTGGATTAATCCTCTCATGGTTTGGATGTAGTTAGAGTATGACTAGGTTGGATTGTACCCGAAATCCAACCGGGCCCCTGGAACGGAAAAGCCGATAACTTTCAGACCGGACGTCCGTTTGACGAACCGTCAGCGGCGTTGGTGATCACATAGAGAAACGGTCCCTATGAGTATACCCTATGTGAGTTCGGGGTGCAGTTGATATATGGTTGGGTTGGTTCGTACACAAAACCAACCGGGCCCCTAGGACGAAAAGGCTAATAGCTCATAGACCGGGCGTCCGATTGACGCGCCGTCTATTGCGTTGAGACCCCTATGAAGAGGCTGTCCTTTTAGATACTTCTTTGAGGGACTTTGTGATACTTGGAGTATCATCCTGTAGCTTGTGGAGTGGACCCTCTTGGAGATGATCGTATGGAGTACGAATACTGTGTAGCTAGCTGAGACCTGATGACTGCTTGTCCGATTTGATTCAGAGTGACTTGCATAGCCCAGTGGGGAGCACTACTTTGTGAGGTGGGAGAACCATGGCGGAGGAGCACTACTTTTTGAGGTGGCAGACCCATGGTACTCGACAGGAGGAGTACCTCTGTAGGCTATGAGGGGGAGCACTACTATGTGAGGTGGCAGACCCATGGCAGAGGACCACTACTTTGTGAGGTGGCAGACCCGTGGTACTCGACAGGGAGAGTACCTCAGCAGTCTTAGGTAAGTGAGCAGTACCTTGGAGTCATGACAGGATCACTGTACTCGTTAGAGATGGAGCTCTTCAGCAGTTACAGTTTTGATAATGAAAATCCTCGTTTGAGCTGAGTCAATGACCTTTGTGTTTTACTCATGATTGAGATGAGTTACTTGATAACTTAGGTATAAGTATGGGCTTATACCTAAGTACGGGTTATCTGTTGAGAGATTTCTTTGTGTTTATCCTTGTTGGATTTAGTGAGAACTTGAGGGTCTCGGGTTCCCTACTGAGTATCGTATACTCACCCCTGCACGGGCTATGCCCACACTGCGTTGTGTTGGTTGTAGACGAAGGACATCACTGATCGTGGTTGAGGCTTATAGAGCTGGACTGTACCTGGAGGTGGATCCCACGACGAGTCGGTACCCAGATGTGGATCCCACAACGAGTCGGTACCTGTAGGAGACGGAAGGACATGGAGTGATGAGGAGGACATTTGTACCTACCCTTCAGGTAGGAGCCTGGAGGATGATCCATGAGCTTCTTGTCAACTTTCAGTTGTTGTACTTTGAGTTGTAATTTACTTTCAGTTGTTGCCATACCTTTCTTTTGGGCTTGTATTTCTGGCCTCTTGTATTATCAACACGTTTTTTTCTGATTTACTTAGTTTAGCTTCTGCTTGTACTCTGTTTGTGTGTGTTTTCATTTCGTAAAGGCAATGCCTTCCCTTTTACTGGGATTTACGCCTTTGGTGCTAGTCGCCAGCCCCTGGCCTATAAAAGGTTTGCTTGGGGTAGTCACGACATGACCCCCGAGGACGGTTCGTTAAAATATATTAGTTCTATAACATGAAATATTTTATAATATACCAATATAAATATTATTTAACCAGATCAATAGTTTTATGACCATCCATGAAGGCGTTAATGGAAAAAGAACAAAAACATTATTCACAGAGGCGATTAACTAGCATAGGACAATAGATTAATTAATTTGAATAAGAGGAGGTAATAAAAACTGTAGATATAAGACATTAAATTATAAATTTAAAATTATATTATATTCATGATTTTGGATTTACCTTGACTTTATTCATGAAGTATGCTTGGATAAAGTAGAATAAGAAAAGAAATTAAGAGAGGTGTTTTGAGAAAATTAGTTCTTGAATATCACCTCCTTAGAGGACGCCTTGAGGAACATGGATTTTGTATTTTGGTTAGACCATAAGTACCTAGAATTTTTTAGAGTGAGTAAGAGAGTTTTGGTTAAAAATATGTGAGTCGAAATGGGGTGGTGTGGTTTGGTATTTATACTTGAGGAGAGGTGAGTGTATGTGATTAAAATAATGATCTTTTATATTTAGAGCCAGCCACATTGAGGTGGAATTAATATACCTGAATTTGGATGAAAATTAATATTTTAGATGATGTTTAGGGTGATAAATACCTCAAACACCCATTAAATTCTGTAGTTTTTATGTATTTTAAGTCTTTATCTTTTAACTATATCTCTTTTCATTATTTTTTATATATCTTGGTAAATATTTTTCTTTTACCACGATAAATTTTTATGAATAAAATTTAAAATTGATCTTAAAAAATAATATTTAACTATTGATTCAAAATATTTAATCCATTTTACAAAATTCAATTTACATAATTAGAAAAATTCGATTAAAAATTAATCCCGCAGACGCAATAAAAAACAGGTTTTTAAAGTGAAAATGCTCAAAAATTTGATATATTTTTATGTCAAATTTCAATGTGAAATTGATTCCATTGACCTTAATTGGACTTATTTATGTACAATTTAACTATTTATACCTTAATACCAATTTAAAATATAATGTAACTATATAAACAAATTACATGAAAATGCCGTTTTCAATTAAAATATTGTATTTTTCTCTATTCATAAAAAAATGAAACTTCTATGAAAAATTACAAAACTTAACCATAATATAATTTTTATATTATGATTTGAAAAATGATTTTTTTTTTCAAATTAATCTTTTTAAAGTGTCAAAATTTGGATTTGAAATTGGTGCGCCATCGAAAGGTGGGAAAATTGCCTTTAGAGATAATATGGATTTTTTATGCTTAAAATTAAATTTATTCTTGTTTTAAGCTAGTAAAAAAATTGAATGAATTTGAAAAAATTTTATTGAATAAAAAAAATATAAATTTAATTAATATATTTTACTAATAGTGATTAATTTAATTTATTAAGATAAAATTTCATTTTTGTAAGAACCCGGTTCTTATTTTTGAGGTACGGGCTTCTTCTTTTCTCTTTTCCTTAAGTGTTTTTGAGAAAATATGGAAAATGGGGAAAAATACTAATTTTTGGAACTATACGCCATGTAATGTTCCACACGCCGTGTACTTTTGGCTATGTGGAATGGGTACACGGGGCGTGTAGCCTTGTCGGCGACGAGGGGTGTAGGAACCGACTACCCGCTATGTAGTTGTACTTTACATGCCGTGTAGTCAGTCGGCAGGCTTAAACAGTAAGGAGGGGGAGCAGCCGCCAGCTGGGCGATAGTACATGCCGTGTACTCGGGAGTACATGCCGTGTACTCATGTCAACGGATGAACAGTGCGGCGGTGCCGCCCGAGGAACAGTTAAATGAAGGAAGTACATGCTGTGTACTCAGAAGTACGCACCGTGCACTTTGTTTTTTCGGCTTAAAACAGGCAGTAGCCTCCTCATTTGGAAGAGGAGGCTTTTGAGCCATTTTGTAGCCAAAGGAGGACAACCGAACCTTTGAAGATCCGTCGGGTGTCCATCTGGAATCCGATTCAGCTTCAGAAGATCTCATTGAGACTGCACGGGTAAGCCCTTTCCTCTCCTGGTATGGTTCTTACCAATTCTTCCCCTAACAAAAGTTATTTACGTTTGAATGGGTTTTCTTCTTCGTCAGATCTACGTCGTTCTTGGGCGTTTCTTGGATCGACGTTCATGTATAAAGCTCGTTGTCGTATAAGGTAGGTGGCTTGGGGTAAATTTCCAACTGTCGTGCATTTTCGTGCCATGAACCCATGTTGGGGTGTCGTGTGGCTGAGGCTGTTGCTATATTTAATGCCTAGAATTTCATAGGTGATTAAATTGTTATAATAAAAAGCTGGTTGGGATTGTTGCTTAGATCTGCAACCACCCCGGGGGGTGTGCTCCACTGTTTAGCCATTTGGCCAGGAAACCCAAGGGTATGCCTTTAATGTAGTAATCGTATAATTTCCTTGAGAGGAATTGCTTGTTTACTGCATTTTGATATGTTCTTCATGACTCGATTACCTATTTATCCTGAGGGCGTTGTTGTGATTAGCCTGTGGGCACTGCACTGTTTTTCCTGTGGGTAGTAGTTATATCGGCCTGGGGGAAACTTCATCCATGCCTGTGGGAAGCTGATTCTGTGCCTATTGGCGACACTACCTACGCCTGAGGGAAAACTCTGTTATGCCTGTGGGCAGATTCTTGTGTTGGATACTCGTTACCCGAGGGTAAGAGTTTACGTGTCTGAGGACACTAGTTGTTTACTTAGAAATTCACTGTGGTCATTTCTTATATTAATGGATTAAATGAATATTAAAAATATAAATAACTAGTAGTTTGTTACTTTTGATTACTGCTTACTTTATTTCATTTTACCATTGCACACTATTGTTTCATGTTAGCATGCAGTTGGGCACGGGCCTTTGGTGGGTGCCTACTGAGATATTTTTCTCACACCCTATTTGGGTCACGCTTTTCGGCCCAAACAGATTATGTTTCTACAGGTGTAGATAGGGTCAAGAGTCCCTATACAGGTACTTGACTTTTTTTGAGGAGTTGGAGGGCATGGGACCGAGCCTAGGCTCGCGATGCCGCTGCCAACTGTTTTGCTTGTTTTGCTGTACTCTGTATTTTGTTGTACTGTATTTATGTATAACATGTTCTGCCTGTTTTCTTAGAACATGAAACATGTAGCATCATTATTTATATATTGTTGGTTATATCCACTTGTGTAGTTTATTTCAGTTTGTGTATGGTTTACTACTTCCGCTATCGTTGTATGTTTATTTTGTATTCCACTGCGCTACACTTTGAAAAATGAGGGCATAGTTTCCCCACTATCCGACCTGGGCCCTCACTGCTAGTCGGAAGCCTCTAGCGTTTTGGGAAATGTGATTGAGGTCACGTGGCTAACCGGGCTCGGGGCACCCGTTGCGTGGCACCTGGGTCCGGGTCATTACAATTGTGGGCATACAAATTGTTTTTTATAAAAACACATTGTTTATGTTCAATTGTTTCTCATTTTTATTTCTAACTAACTGGTAACCAATGAATTCATTTTATAAACATATATAAACTATATTTTCTTAATTTAGTTAATATCATTCATTCTCTCCATTCCAATAGCTTGGTGATTATTAAAACAATTAAATAATAATATTTAATCATTTGTTTAAGCTCGGTGTTCTATGTAATGTAAGCTATTGAAGAAATTGAATTTATTTAAGAAGAGTCATACTGTAAAATCTTATAATGTTACATTCTCCCATACTTCAATAAATTATATCACCATAATTTGAAATTTCACTTTTAAAATCAAAGGTTGATACTTGAAAATACCTTTTTGGGAAAACCACATAATTAATAGGGTCAACAAAACATTTCCTTAATAAGAGGGAAATAGAAACACGAAGGTAACCACAAAATTATGCTTTCAAATTGAATAAAATTATGGGGAATTGAACATCGAGACATGAAATATAAATTAAATTATCAAGTTCTAATAGAGGTTGATAGATAACATCTTTATCAGAAATTATACCATCACAAAATCGTTAGTATATGATGGGTTAAAGAGGCAATTAATTTCTTGGTAAGAAAATTAAACGAACAATTTTTTTCTTCTAAAATAATTTTCTTAGAGTTAAGGGATTATTTTACTATCTAGATTAGCACTTGATAAAATAAAATTACATGATTTCTTTCTATGTAATAAGCATAATCTTATCCTTTCATTGTTATTCGATCTATTTTCACTTCATATCTTATAACGGGAAATGGATATTCAATTTGATTTTTTCATACGTGAAGAACTTTAAGGAATCATAATATCCAAAAGTAATTCCTTAAACCTTTAAATATTTACTAAAACCAATATGGTTAGTACTTGTTATCAACATAAAATAATATCCAAAGTTCAACAAAATTCATTCCATAAGTAGTTAATCTTAAGACTCATTCAAACTATGTTTGTTGAAATTACAAGATGAAAATTTTCATAGGAAGTTCATTAAATTAACAAAAGTAAATATAACATTAGATTCTTTATATGATTGTATTTAATTTTATTTATATGTATACATAATTATAATTATATAATATTAAGTAAATTAGTATATATTTATTTTTATAAGTTGTATTTCATATAATATTAATTATTTATAATATAAAAGCATAAACATGTTATATAAATATATACATAGATATAATTTATTTAATAAATATATCATATAAAAACCCAATCTTGTAGTTTTTATTAATTATATAATAATAATAATAAATATATTTGTATATAATAGGTTTATGCCTTTATATTATATATAATTAATATTATATGAAATAGAATTTGTACAAATAAATTAGTTTATATTAATGTACACAATATTATAAAATTATATTTATTGAAACATAAATATATATTAATTTACATAATAATAAATATATTTATTGAAATACATTATATAAATATTTTTTATAAATTTTATTTCATATAATATTAATTGTATATAATATAAAAAGTATTTCATATAATATTAATTATATTTTTGTATAAATTTTATTTCATATAATATTGAATATATATTATATACATATTAATTATATATAATATACATATTAATTACATATAACACAATATTAATTATATACAATATATTATCAATTATATATAATATTAATATTTTTTAAAATAGTATTTCATTTAATAATAAAAATAATTTATTAATTTTATATAATATTATATAGTTTATACAAATAAATAAATAAATATTAATATAAATAATAATAAATATATGTATTGAAAGACATTATACAAATATATTTTTAAAGACCATATATAAATATATTAAGTAAATACTTATATATATATATTTATTCTTTAAACATATATATATATATATATATATATAATAAATATGAATTTAAGTACAAAATAATTTATATAAATATATAATACAAATGTATTTAATATAATATATGTTTGATATAAATCATAAAATAATTGTATAGTATTTAACCAACATATAATATTTATAGATTAAAAAATAGATGTAATAAGAATAATAATAATTAATAATAATATTATTATTATCAAACACACACACACATATATATAAGTACAATATATACATATATACTTGTGTAATATATTTAATTGATATATAAATATTTAATATAGGATATATTTAATTGTATATACATATAAATATATTAAATAATATATATATTTCTATTTAAATGTATTTAAATATATTATGCTAATAATATTTATTAGAATAAACAATCATATATATATAAATGTAGTCACGTGTATATTATAAACCAAAATTGGTTTGGTGTAGGGGTTTGCTGTTGGGGATTTAGTTGTATGTTAATGGATAGGTTCACGGTTCGATTGTCGGGGGCATAAATTTTTCTAAATCAGAGGAGGTTTGGTGTGGGAATGGGATAGAGGGGTAGGATGGGGTGGGGTGTAATGGGAACAAAATGGAGGTATTGGGTGGCAGGAAGGAGAGGGGGAGCGCTGGTCATGGGCTCTTGGCGTGGGGTAATGAACGAGAGGGGAGCTCGTGGGGGGTACTAAACATGACGAGAGGGGAGCGTGTGGGGAATTGGACTTGACAGGAGGTGAGTGAGGGGGGGGGGGGGTACTGGGAACAAGAGGTGGGAATGAGAGGACATGGCGTAGTTTACACCGGAGCGCCAGGGGATAGAGTAGGGAGTGTTGGGAGTGGAGAACTGGGCTTGTGGGGGTGGGGGGGGGGGTGGCACAGGATCCAAGGGGTGGGGTATAAAAAAATGCAGAACATTGGGGGCAGTTTTTACAACTGCCCTAATGTCACCCCTTATTAGGGGTGGGGCACAGGAGCCAAGGGGTTGGGGGTGGGGTATAAAAAAATGCAGAACATTTGGGGCAGTTTTTAAAACTGCCCTAATGTCACCCCTTATTAGGGGTGGGGCACATGAGCCAAGCAGTAGGGGTGGGGTATAAAAAATTACAGTACATTGGGGGTAGTTTTTACAACCACCCTAATGTCACCCCTTATTAGGGGTGGGACACATAAGCCAAGGGGTGGGGGTGGGGTAAAAAAAAATGCAGAACATTGGGGGTAGTTTTTACAACCGCCCAAATGTCACCCCTTATTAGGGGTGGTTCCCCCCCTAAGGCCTTTCAGTTAGTGGAGTTTCCCTTATAACCACCTCAAACATGAGTATTTTTTAGGTAATTTAAGTCAACATTAGAGGGGAGTGCGTGGGGGGGGGGGGGTACTAGGAACGAGTAGTGGGAACGAGAGGGTGGGGCACAGTTTACACCGGAGCACCAGGGGATAGAGTAGGGAGTGCTGGGAGTGGAGCACTGGGCTTTTGGGGTATAAAAAAATGCAGAAAATTGGGGGAGGTTTTTACAACTAGCCTAATGTCACCCCTTATTAGTGGTAGGGCACAAGAGTCAAGGGGTGGGGGTGGGGTATAAAAAAAGGAACAACATTGGTGGCAGTTTTTACAACCCCCCTAATATCACCCCTTATTTGGGGTGGTTCACCCCTAAGGCCTTTCAATTAGTGGAGGTTCCCTTATAACCGCCCTCAAACATGAGTATTTTTTAGGGAATTTAAGTCAACATTAGAGGGGAGTGCGTGGGGGGGTACTGGGAACAAGAGATGGGAATGATAGGGTGGGGTTCGGATTACACCGGAGCACCATGGGATGGAGTAGGGAGTGCTGGGAGTGGAGCAATGGGCTTGTGGGGGGGGGGGGGGGTGGCACAGGAGCCAAGGGGTGGGGGTGGGGTATAAAAAAATGCAGAACATTAGGGGCGGTTTTTACAACCGACCTAATGTCAACCCTTATTAGGGGTGGGGCACATGAGCCAAGGGGTGGGGGTGGGGTATAAAAAAATGCTGAACATTGGGGGTGGTTTTTACAACCGCCCTAATGACACCCCTTATTTTGGGGTTTTCACCCCTAAGGTCTTTCAATTAGTGAAGGTTCCCTTATAACCACCCCAAACATGAGTATTTTTTAGGGAATTTAAGTCAACATTAGAGGGGAGTGCGTTAAGGGGGTACTGGGAAAAGGAGGTGGGAACGAGAGGGCGGGGCGCGGTATACACCGGAGCGCTAGGGGATGGAGTAGTGAGTGCTGGGAGTAGAGAACTAGGCTTGTGGGGGGGGGGGGGGGGGTGGAACAGGATCCAAGGGCTGGGGGTGGGGTATAAAAAAATGCAGAACATTGGGGGAAGTTTTTAAAACCACCCTAATTTCACCCCTTATTATGGGTGTTTCACCCATAAGGCCTTTCAATTAGTGGAGGTTCCCTTATAAACACCTCAACCATGAGTATTTTTTAGGGAATTTAAGTCAACATTAGAGGGGGTTTAAACCCCCTCTAATGTAACTGATTCTAAAGTCATAATGACTTCAGCAAAGCTTACCCAAAAACGCCAATAATAACATTAGGTGGGAACATTGGGGACGGTTTACACCGGAGCGCTAGGGGATAGAGTAGGGAGTGCTGGGAGTGGAGCACTAGGCTAGTGGGGGGGGGGGGTGTCATAGGAGCCAAGGGGTGGTGGTGGGGTATACAATAAATGCAGAACATTGGGGGAAGTTTCTACAACCGCCCAAATGTCACTAATTATTAGGGGTGGTTCACCCCTAAGGCCTTTCAATTAGTGGAGGTTCCCTTATAATCGCCTAAAAATGAGTATTTTTCAGGGAATTTAAGTCAACATTAGAGGAGGTTTAAACCCCCTCTAATGTAACCACTGCTAAGGTCATCATGACTTCAGCAATGCTTACCCAAAACCGCCACTAATAACATTAGGTGGGAACACTGGTGGTGGTTCCTAAAAACAACCACTAATGTCTTTATATGGGGTTATAACCCCTTATAATGTAAAAAATAACCCCTTCTAAAGTGGCCTTTTTTTTTATAGTGGGGGTGATTTGGTTTCATGGTTTCATTATCAGTTAATTTGTGTAAAATTATAGATGCTATTGTAAATTGTATTACAACTCCAGAAGTGGAATGGATTGGTATTAATTAAATTACATAAGTATAATTGGTCCCATATATCATTATTATTTCTTTTATGAGGATGATTCATCTGATAAAATTGTAATGATAAATGTTTAGATTATTTTAGTGGTTTTTTCGAACACCATGAACTAGTTTTGTTTTATTTACTATTATGAGTATATATTAGTTATAGAACATTAAATGGGTTATAATATACCTATTAAAGTTTTATTTAACTATAACAATAGTTTTATTACCATTCATGAAGGTAGTAATGGAAAAAGAACAAGAACATTATTCACGGAGGTGATTAATTGGCCTAACTTGGACAATAGTTCTGTTTCTTTGAATAGGAGGGGGTAATAAAAGGGGTAGATATAATATATTACATTATAAATACAAAACTAAATTAAATTTATTATTCTTGTGTTTCATTTCCTTTATATATTAAGTAGGTGATGAGAATATAGAATAAGAAAAAAAATTAACAGAGGTATTTTGAGAAAATCACCTCTTGAATATCACCTCCTTGGAGGACCTTGGATCTTGTATTTTGATGATCCCTATAGTAATTTTACTAGGGGAGAGTGATTAGGATTGGTTTGGATAGATATTTGAGGATATTAAGAGCTTTTGAGTTGAAATGGGGTGGTGAGGGGTGATATTTATACTTGAGGACAGGTAGGTTTAAGTGATTAAAATAATGATTATCTTATATTTAAAGCCAACCACATTGAGGTGGAATTAATTTTCATGAATTTTGTTGAAAATTAATATTTTATTGGATGGTTAAGGTTTATAAATACCTCAAAAAACCACCAAAGTCTATATTTGTTAGGTACTTTAAGCCTTTACCTTTTAACTTTAACCCTTTTTATTATATTACCTATAATATGGTAAATAATTATTCTTACCATGGTAGATATTATTATACATAAAAAATAAAATCAACCTTAAAAAATAATTTGTACCTTTTGATTATAAATATAGAATCCATTTTACTGAATTAAATTCAAATAATGGAAAAAAATAAGATTTAAAATTAACCCCATAGACTCAATTGGAAAACTTGTTTTTAAAGTTCAAAAGTTCAAAATTTTGAAACGTTTTTATATCCAATTTCACGGTGAAATTGATTATAATGAACTAAATTGGATTTATTGATTTTAAATTTAGCTAATTATTATTTAAAACAAATTTAAAGTCTAATTTAACTATATAAATAAATAAAATTAAAATGAAATTTTCAATTAAAATTAAGTATTTTTCATTATTCATAAAAAAATGAAAATTCTTTGAAAAATACAAAAAATTTACCCTAAGATAATTTTGATATTAAGATTTAAAAAATTAACCGAATTGTTTTAAATAAAACTTATAAAACTTTCAAAATTTATATTTAAAGCTCATGAACCATCAAAAGGCAACAAAACTACCTTTAGAAAAAATATATCCCTTTAGGCTTAAAATTGGATTTATTCTTTTCTTAAGACTATAAAACATATTGAATAAATTTAAAAACATTTTATTGAATATATAAAATATAAATTTCGTAAATATATTTCACTAATAATGATTAATTAAATATATTAAGATAAATTTCATTTTGGGAAAATGAATAGTTTTTTTTATAAAGACATATCTTTTTGTTCAATTGGATATTGTTTTTATTTATAATAATTGATAATCAATGAATTCATGTTATAAAATTGTGTATAATTTATTTTTATAATGTAGTTAATCTCAGTCATTCCCAATATTACAACGTCTAGGTGATAACTATAGTAATTAAATAACAATATTTAATTGTTTGTTATAGATCATCGTTTTGTGTAATGTTAGCTATCAATGAAATTGAATTTATTTAAAAAGAGACATAACATAGAATATCAGAGTTTTACTCCCCCACTAGAAATCCTTACACCGTATAACTCATGTTAGAACCATGGGCCTTTCCCATGAGGGCTGCATTGCGGTGTTTCACTTGGGTTCCAACACAACCCTTAGCCGATTCATGGAATGGAACCTACGGGTCACATCACATAGTGTCCAAATCTTTGGAGAAACATGGTGGAGTATTAAACCATTTTTTCATGGCCCACTAGAATTCAAACTAGCAGGTTGTGTCACCCATACAATATGATTACCTCCCTTCATAAATTTTTTTTCCTTATCAAAAAATCAACATAAAATCCTACCTTGTCCCAAAGAACTTGGCCACCACTTTGTCCATCGACCAACCTCTCATCACAGTGTGGACCTCACTAGTCATGGAAGGATGATCCATATAAAAGAAAAAATTATCAAAGGGGTCACCAATACCCCACTCCTATAATAACCTAAGCACCCAAAAACATTTATCTGGCCTTTAACCATATCCAAAACAACCACTTGAGATGTTCCATCCTTTTGAATTGTGATTCTCAAAGTATCCTCTACACCATGGTGAAAATTTAAAATTTCATATAAATTTTACAACCTGTAACAATGAGGGTCTTTTCAATATTATCCTATAGAATTTTAAGTAAATTAGTCCCATATATTTTCAGACAAGTGACTTCTAAATTCATTTTGTCAATGTCATTTCAAAAAAATAAGAAAAGTATTAGAAAATCGTATCTATAAAGATAAACCATTTTTTTATATAAAATAACCAACTTCATTCCTAAAAAGAAAATCTAAATCCCAAAAGAGTTCAAAATATTATTATTGTAAAACTAATTTATGTATGAGTTATAATTCCAACAACAATCTAACCCTGGTTATGCATTTCAAAATTATAAATTTTCTAAAATATCAATATAAATACCATATTTTTCCCATAAGATTTCAAAAGTATTATTTAACAATTTAAAATCATGATCATTATATACTATAATGTTCATAGAAACATATGGATAATTTTTTCTGAGGCTATATTTTTAAAATATCATTGTCCCATTTTAAATACACTATCATCTGATCAAAAAATTTATATACTTATAATTCTGTTAGGAGTCACGGTAATTCATGCTTATGTTATAGTTATTATCACACATAATTCAGATACTTACTTCCTATTGTTGAAGCCTTTACTTTAAAATAATTTCTAAAAAAATTATTTCAAAGATCTCAAAGACAATTGTTATTCCACCCATTCAGGAAAAAACTTAAAATAATCATCCATTTATCCCATATAGATGATTTTAAAACAACCACTACTTTCATGTATTCTATAAATTTTTATACCATAACACTCACTATTCAAAAAAAATTCATAAAATTATATATTTATTATCATACCCTCATCAATCATTGATTTATCAAAATAATAATTTATCTAAGAAACATTCACCCACTAAGTGATTTTCCTAAAAGTAATTCATTTAAAATAAAAATTATTTTCCATTATTAAAAACTAACTTTCCTTACATACATGATGGTAGTGAAACCAACCATTAAGATCCATGTTCATCCATTAAATCAATGATTTACCCCAAATTAATCATAAAACAATGATAAATTTGTAAATTATCATATCATCATTAATATAAAAGTACAACAACCAAACAAAATCACATTTTCTACTATAATAGGAAAATAAATTCACCTATCATGGGTGAATGTTTAGAAATCAACTGATTAGTTAAAACTTAGAGTTGAGTTATCTAAAAATATTTAATTTCAATTGATTAGATTTTTAATTATCAAAATGGTGAGATATAATCATCTTGAGATGGATTAAGTTCTCTAAAATGGCCCTATGAATATCTTCAGGGCCAATAAATATGAAATAAATGTTTTAATATGATCTAATAGAGGAGGGATGAATTTTTCATTTTAAAATGAATTAGGTTTAACTTGTAGAACTGTTAGGTTTATTAATTAGTAAACAAAACATCTTAATTGTGAAATGCCTCTGTCCATTTTTTTGGTTGCACAGTCAGTAGGTTGTGTACCTAAATCATAAATCAACCAAAATCAATTCTAAAATTTTAATTCTTAACCCAAAGTAAATAAAAACACAATTAATTAATAAAATACCAAAATGAGAGTGTTAAACACAACTCATTCATATCCATCATCAATTTTGAATTCATAAATATCCCATTAATGAGGTAAAATTTCACTCCATTAATATACATCAATAAATTTCCTTATTAAAATAAGGTAATTCAACTCTCTATTTTTTAAGTCCATATTATTCTCTATTAATATATGTCTACATATATCTTCATTAAAATAAATCAATATGTCTTTCTATCAAAATAAGTTAACATTTCTTGCCCTAATAATAATTCAATATCTCTCTTTATGTAGAACATTCAATGGGTACCACACTTATTACATTTGAAAATTTTTATAACCAACCTATAAAAACATAATAAATTCTTAACATATAAGTCATTTATTTAATTCTCTTTACCAGGGATTATATAAATATATCCTAATAGTAAAATAATATAACTTCCTCTAATATATCTATCCATTAGATAATATTATTAATATATCCTAAGAAATTACCCCTTAATAATTAATGATCAAATAATACTCTATTACTAATATAATATATTTATACCATACCCATTACAAGTATTTATTCTCACATAATAATTTTCACTAAAAATTTCCTTTACAAACATCATATTTATTGAAAATAAAAAATATACATGTATAAATAAAGTAATTTTTATTATATTAAAACAAAATTTTTCTTTTCTCAACTATAAATAACTAATATATAATTTATTTTTCCATGAATCCTTCTCCAACTTTCATTCTATAATACCACCACCAATAAAAAATAATATATATATATATATAATTTTCATATATAAATTTATTAAATTATGGTATAACTCTGAAATGTATTGATGTTCTTAATTAATAAAACATATTATACATTTTTAAATCTTTATTTTACCATGAAAATAATTTAAATTAAAATAAATAAACACTCATTAATGAATTTAACAACACCATTCATAATTTATTCACTTCCATCATCATAACTTTTATTAATAAAGACACATTTTTATCTAGTAAAATTCACATATAAAATATAAATCATTTTTAAAAGTAACCCCCAAAATAAGAATAAAAATAATTATAATTATAAATAACACATAAAATTTACATTAACACGATGTAATTATATATATTAAATACATAATAAATTATTCACCATATTAAGTCTAAAGATAATAATATGATCCTATTTGTTTCCACATTAGTTACTCAAAATTTTATAAACACATGATTCCCATATATTAAAATATTAATTTCATAAATCCAGTTATTATAGAAATAAATATAAATTAATTTTTTTTCACCATAAACTATTGGAGCCTTAAAAAAAATAAAGATAATGCTACAATTTGATGCTTATCTATAGGTGAAGATTATTGGTCTTTTGTTTATAGTTAATTAAGATTTTATAAATGACTAAATATGTCTTTAAAGTGAAATTAATTTATTTTATGAGGGATTGAAGTTGAATGTAGATGTTTTAGTAAAGTTTATCCAGGCCACAATGAGACCTATAATTCATTTGTGGTCATGGTTCTAAAAAGAATATTTCATATGTTCTATATTAAATAACATGAAAACTGTCATTATAGTTGAGGAAACCACACTATGTTAAGGAGGAATAGACTTTGGTTTTATCACATGTATCATATCTACTAGAGATCCTCCTAGTCTGATAGTAAAGGTGAGTCTGACCCTCAAATAACACCTACTATAGGCCATGATTTGGTATCTAGTGTTGTGCTTATGTAACAACCCATTTGGAAGGCCTTCAACTTTTTCATTCAAATAAAATACAAAACCTCTAATCAAATCCAAGGTCCACATATAATAGAAAAAAAAAGAATAAAAAAAATAATTAATGTAATGTTTTAAAAATCGAAGGAACAACATCCCTAAGGTAATACCATGAAATAAAAAAGCATTTAAGGATAATGAATCCTCTAACACCAACTAAATCACCTAATAAAGAGCTAGTAACTTCAATATTAATAACCAAATATATATTTAAAATCATTAAAAATAGTATATATAAGTAGGGGTGAGAATATAATTATATTTAGTATCTTCCTAACTCGAAACTCTGCTGTGAATGCAAAGGAATCTTATTAATGTTCCCAAGAATAAATAGAGAAATAGACTCATGTCTCATACTAGGATAACTTTGATCAATATCACTATAGGATCACTCTCAATATCTACATACTATATATATAGTAAATCAGGCAATATAACAATGTAGGTACCCCACACCTGCTTCCTTATTGAACTAGTCACCCTCACATTCCAACAATATGCACCTTGATGCTCCTTTATCTTCCTGTATCTACATAGAAAAAAATATAATCTATACCAACATACATAATACACATAACCCAACCTAAGACCACCTATATATACTACAAACTCATTGTAGTCCTGAGGAGGCTTCATTTGTCAGGTAACTTCCCCAAACCTTCAGGCACTATGGAAATCTTCTGGATACCTCCATTGGCAGGATGGATCAAATGCAATCTTGATGGTGCCTCAAAAGGAAATCCTGGACCAGCTGGTTATGGCATTGTGTTCCGAGACGAGAATAGCAACTTCCTTGAAGGCTCCTATGGATCTTGTGGTTATGCTACTGCTCTTGAAGCTGAGATGATGGCACTTATTACTGCAGTGGATATGGCTCATGAAAGACACTGGAATGATCTCTGGTTTGAAAGTGATTCCTCTACTATAGTGCAAGCTGTCCGGAAAAATCAGATTCATCTTACCTGGAAACTCACCCCTAAATGGATCAAATGCTTTGAAATTCTTGCCACCAAGAACTTTATCATTACTCATGTTTATCGTGAAGCCAATTCGGTTGCTGATAAGCTGGCTTCCAAGGGAATCTCTGCAACCTCCAGAGTGCAACTGACTTCACCTGATGAAGATTTGACTGATCTGCTTAATAGGGACAAGTGTAAAATCTCCTCCTTTAGACTCTTGTAACTTGCCTCATTTATTTGAATCTCTTGCTTTGCTTTTCTAAAAAAAAAAAAAATACTACAAACTCATAATAAAATTTCGTACCAAAAACTTTTACAATATAAAATTTTACTATATTCAACAAACCACTACCTCATAACCGTACTATGGACAAAAGAAAGAATAAGAGTATAAGAGTAGTTGACAATTCATTTCACCCACATCTTGGATATTAAGGGTTTATCTAACACCCAACACCTCATTTAAGTGTTTGTCATTTTATCAAACTTATGTGGTGGTTTATAAAATATAAAAATATATACAATGATATATAATAACACACAATTTGATTTTAGGGTATATTACTATGATGGCTCCCCTATAACCACATCCCATTTCCCATGTCAACACAGTCACACTACAACCTCTGACACCTCCAACCACATAACAACAAACATAAAAATCACACAATAATTATTAACTTAACACATAATCCTTCCACTTTGATATTTCATTAAACATTAAAAAATCATTCATGGAAGGTCCCTTACTAAAAATAAAATTACCATACTTATTCCTTTGTAAATTTCATCACTAACCACTACATGTATTAATAACCAAATTAGTCAATTTTATTTATTTTTATTACAAAAAATAAACATAATCCCAATCCTAGTATCCTTAATTATTAATTTAATTTATTTCACATCCATATCCAGGCTATCCTCTCATCATCACCTCACACACATAAACTTATCATAAAATCTGAAAAAACAACTACCACATCTCATCCCAATAACAACTTACAAGTGTTGTTCAACTATTAATTTTTCTTCTCTAATTCCCAAGAAATTATAATTCTTTTTATTTTATAAAAAACTATCACAAAAATTTTATAATTTCTAAATAGTTTATTTTACCATTTTCTTACCACTTATCCCTTTCATATTTAATTATTTATTCTATATTAATATCATTTGTTAAACCAAACATTTAATAATATCAAAGTTCTATTTTAAACAATATATGCATATCTTAGAAGGCATAGAAGAAGGGAAATAAAAAAAAATAATTATATCAAATATATCACATCCATTATATAACCCCCTATGATTTGATTTGAATTATATAATTAGTACAATTATAAAAACTTACTCAAATAACCTAAATCATGTAAATTCTGCACCAAAAATAGTAATAATAAATATAAGTTTTTGATATATCCACCTTAAATTGAAGCATGATTTTAATCACATCAAATATATATTAAAAATTTACTTAAACATCAAGGTTTTTTAAGGGTTAAAAAAACCTAGATTCCACTATACTTAAGTCAACATTCCTCTATACTAACACATAATATATTTTCAATAGAAACTAAATAAAAAAAAACTATACAATATACATAGAACGAAGTAAAATAGTACCTTATATCATGTCACTTTTATCTCTAAAGATGAGGAACTCAAGAATCCTTTAGAAGCACCTAAAACTACTCAGAAGAATCTTCCTTACTACCTAGGGTTTATAAAAGAAAAAATATTCCAAATGAGGGTTGATAAGAACCCAAATGTTTATTTAAAATTTAGGTGATACAAACTACAACATGGTACCTTAAATCACACCGTGACTTAGGTCGGTTAATAATGAAATTAAAACCATAAAAATATAAAATAAAAAACTATGAAAACATATTTATACATTTCTAGTATAAAAACATAAATTTGAATAATACCATAGAGTGATTCGTAGACAATGATGCATTTTATCCAACTCCCTATTCAAACATTGATACAATCAAGATGAAATTATCCATAAACCATATCATTTTTACCCATGATGGAAAATAATTTCGGATACAAACTACAAAAATAACATATCACCAAAACATTCCACTAAAAAAAAATTTCATACCAGAATATGGTTTTCAAAAACACAAGGTAATATGATCCTCACAGTGACCTATGAAAACTCTATTATATTCCTCTTATTCTATTAACACTCACCATGATGAGAATAAATACCATAACCAAACCATAAAACCATGGTGTATAAAAAATAAACCATGGATTTTTTATGTTATATCCTATTAACTCAACTCTTATTCAATAATTTTCCTACAAAATTACCACTATCATCCCCGACACCTAAAAAACAAAAAATAAAGGACAAAGAAAATATAAGACTATATGTGATACCTCTAAAATGATTTCATACTTTATAACCAATATATAACCTAGGAAGAAGAGAAAAAACTTAAAATATTATCTATCCCATGGGATGCCTCTCAAACCAGAATCTCATTTTCTAAAAAATGATTAGGTAAAAAATATAAAAGAAAGAAAAACCTGAACCACTTAAAATCATAAGAAAATATCAAATATGATAAAAAAATACAAGTTTTAAATATTTCTAGGTATTTAACCAACCTAAATGATTATCTCTCCCATTTATATTCCTCAAAACCACAAGGACTTCATAAGACATAGACTAAATAAGTGAAAAGTCCTAATCGAACATTACATGGAAATTTAAAACCAATATATTCTTCTCTACAAATGTCATATACATATCAATATCTATCCCAAACTAATAAATGATGGGGGATTCATCATGATAAAATATTTGAAGATGCGTAACATTAATATTGTCATAAACTTGATCCATTTTAGTTTGAAAAACCAACTAATACATAACCTCACCAACTTTCCTTAATACCCTGAAAGGTTCAATGATGCATACGAAACCTCTATTTTCCATGATGAGGAAAATGTTTAGGAAGAAATGATAATATAACTTAAAATCTTATTGTTTCATCCTTAGACCTATATAAAACTTGCAATGGTCTAGATAAAACATAAATACCTCTAAAATTACCTTAAATTTATCCTTATTACTATAAAACATGTTTGGTCCATTGATCACCAATGCTCTAACCATGGTCCAATACACAGGTGATCTACATTTCCACATATACAACACCTTGAATTATGAAATTAAAATGGAAGAGAGGTAACTGTTATTTTATGAAAACTAAATCAAAGGTATATTATTTATCCAAAAGTCTCTAAAACTTAAAACATATTCACTCTGAATGTCATCCAATGTTTGTATTATCTTCTATGTATTCCCTTTTATTTGAGGAGTAAAGTACATTATAAGGTATAACTGATATATAAAAGAACATGTGAAGTAAAATGAGGTTCTTGAGTAGGTATGTTTACACTAGTTACTCTATGAAGTATCACCACATCTCTAATGCATCAACTACACTTGAATCCCCATCACTATGATATGAGAAAACATCCTTACTCAATACACAATTAATAAAATGTATTAATATCATCATAATAATATTGTAATACCAATAAATAAATAAATCAAAATTTCCTCCACAATCAACTACAGACCATCTATGGTATAAAATATACTATTTTGGAATTTATTCTATGTTTCAATATATTATCAAGAAAGATACCATGATATAGAATTTTCTATTTCCTGGTTTAGACTCGATCACCAATAAAACTTCTTTAAAGAATAACACATCTTGTAAACTGTTAGATCCCCAAACTAAGGTGATAAATAAAAATATATAGAACCTTATATCATATAACCTATTAAATGATCACTATCTCTATAAGAAACATCCAATTCTTATTATCTTTATCCATCCATCAAGATCATATTTATAAATGATATGACCCCTCTACACCTCTACCATGACATTTCATAGATGATACTTCTCTATATATAGATGAAAAGGATAGTGGACCATCGTTTATAAAGAAACAAGTGTCTTTATTTTCCTATAATCATCTTCAAACTCATGAGAAACACCACCACAATTATTACATTTAGTTCATCATACATCTAATTATATTTACACATAGTACAAGGGATCTCAATGTCACACTATTATAATAACTCCACCCATATAAGCTAATGACAATTCATATCCTACAAATTTTTATATATAGGCTCTTGAGATATATGAATATCACATAGTTCTCTCTGATAAGATAATTTCTACCAAGATTTAAGCCAAACACAACCTCTGATAACTCAAGATCACGTGTTCCATAATTTCCTATATGATGAAATAACTGCCTTACACCATAGGAGATTATTTCTCACTCTTGTATCAACAGTTAAACACCACATGAAAATATAATATCTATAAAAAATATAAATTTTCCTAGTCAAATCTCTCAATTGTGTTACTATTAAAGATAAATCTAATACTAACCACTAGTAATAGCCTGCAACATTAATAAATTATGATCCTTATAAAAATTCATGCCCTTTTCCCAAGAAAACATTCCTTAAACTTAAAAATATAGACATCTAAACCCAAGTGATACATGAAATTTCCAAGTAAATACACCTCATTCATCCATAGTTTATACCTAGATAGTTTTTAATACAACTAATGTCATTAAAGTATCTCTACGACTGTCTTAAAATAAATTACATGATTTTAATATATCCAAAAAATAAACCAAAATATCTTCTATTAACATTACAAAAGACTTTTCAAATAACACATTAAACACCAAGTTACTCAATGCTGTAAATACTGTTGGTTCATTTTTTACTCCAAAGGGCATCACAGTAAACTCAAATAGTTTATAGTAACACCTAAAGAGAGTATTTAAACACTTTTATCTTTCAATTAATTTTTTAATATACAGAACACTAATAAATATTAAAAAAATAAATAGATCTCACAAAATTTTCAAATAATTTTTCAATACTCAGGAGTGGATAGGGGTTCTTTTCTATTAGCATATTAAAATTCTAGTAATGTTTGAATATTTACAAACTACCATCTTTCTTCGCCACAAAAATAACTTGGGATCCCTAAGAAGATATTTTGTCTAGATAAATACTTTTTAAAATATACTATTAACATGAATATATTAATATAATATTCCTAAAGAATATATCTTATAATAAGAAACAGAAATCATAGAAACATTAGGTTGTATCTCTATCCTGAACTCAATCCCTCAACAAAGGCGAAACACTACAATCACTTTGACAAATACATATAGAAATTATTATTAAACTATTTAAAGCTACTTTACCTAATCATACATTGAGCTGAATATTAAAACTAACAACTTTAATGTTATAGTCTTGATACATTTAAAATCGATCCTATGATCTCTCTTTCCAACAAATGTTACACTTCTAACTTTCACGTTTAAGAAGATAACTCAATTTTGATAGAAATCAATGATAGTACATAATTAATACAACCAATACCTATGGAAAATAACATCCTATTTTAATATTAACAAAAAATTGTTTAATTGATCAACCTTATCCTTTTGTTATATTATACCCCAACGCTCATCTACCAAACTAGACCGACCTCTAACTAGAATAGAGAATACAAAGGGAATGTAAAACCTATACACCTTGAGTCATAATTCCCATACCAAGGTAGGTGTAATTTAATACTATGAATATATTTAATTTATTAATGCATAAATGATGATAGAATATAGATATATCATACATGATTAGTAAAACATTATTGAATTTTTAAATTAATTTTTACATAATTTATGAAATTTCATGAAGGAAACTCATGTATTTCATTGAGTTGAAATATTTTTTGAATTACATTCATATTTTTGAAAACATTTACTTAAGTGAAAATTTCCTGTCATTTTATAAATTTATTGGGGTCATTCATTTTGAACAAAATTTTACACCAAAAATTTATTTTTGGTGATATAATTGCAGTTATTTGTTATTTTTGTTCTAATATTTAATTATATATTTTTTTAAAATATTAAAAAATTATTTTTTATTCTATATATTTCTTAATACTATATAATTACATAATTAAGTTTTTATTTTTTTAAAATTTTATATTATAATAACTAATTCATTAAACATAATTGTTTACCATTTGATAAAATTGATTATATATTACATCATTCAAAATTTAACCATTTAAATTGATTATACTAATTTAAAACATTTAATTTAAACAATCGTAGTTTATAATTTAACTTATTACTCATTATTTATTTCGAGTCTTGAATTTTATTTAATGGTTTATTTATTTTTTATAACATATTATTATTTGACAAAATTTATAGCAGGTTGTATGAATTAGAGTTGATATGCCACTTTCATAAGAATAGATCAGTAGATATAAAATCTATGTATAATTAAAATTGGGTTCTTGGTCAAGTTATGTATGATTAAATAAATAAAGCTAAAGAATATGTATGATTAGAGAAATAGAATAATCTCACCTTAATGAGATTGAGAGTATATTACAAAATATTAAAAGGTTTATCATGTAAGATCAAATGGGGAATTTAATAGGATAGATGAGAATGAAACTCCTCCATATAATATTAACTCCACCATTTACTTGGGGTTGGATTATCTAATATCGAGCTTCATCAAAATCAGCCCATGATCAAATGAATCCTAACCTCCCCCAACACCATCTTGAGCTCAAATTCCATCTTAGGCTAGTTTGATTCTCTTCCATGTCTCAAAGGCATATCAACCTCCCTCAATGGAACCTTAGGTGAAAATAGATTCTCAAGGGTATCGAATTGATTCTCAACCTCCAATTTATACTAAAAAAATTCTAATGAAATCTTATCCTCACCCAATACTGTGTTGAACAAATCATGTACCTAGAAGAAGATACGAAAATCCAATTCAAGTGTGGACAATCAAGATCGATATGTGGCTTAGATCAAATCCTAGATAGATGTGAGTATCATCCAAATGGTGAATAATATTTTTACATTATATTTTTTATGATTAAAATAACATGTTGTGAATTATTCCAGATAGAACCATATCATTGGGAGAGAGAGGATGTCGATTACTTCCCCTTATAGATTGAATCTTATAGAATTTCACGGAACTTGGAATATTTTTCCAAGTGGAGTGATTTAAATGTTGAAATAAATTTTAGAGGGAAACTAGAAATACATAGGATTTATAAAATAATGAGTTCTATTATTTTTAATAATATATAGGCATACAATATTGAGTTGGAGAGTTACTAGATCAGAGGATACTTCGAGGAGGAGGAGTTAGAGCTATAGGAGAGAACTAGTGATCTATAGGAGGAGTGGTAAAATATATTATTCAAACCCACTTATCCGTATTTTTATATTTATAATTGATTTACTATGTGTATTAGGTTTTTTGGATTCTGAATTTTGCATTGGTTTTTAAATTGCATTATTATTGGTCATTTACCATGAGTGTATTTTCGGTGTGATTATTTATTATGCATGCAATGCTTATCCCATTTGGCTTGTGCGTATATGATAATAAGGATTGAGTGTTGTAAATAAGGTGAATTATATCCTCGTAAGATTAAGATATTCAAATATAAAATTAGGGGGTGTGGTGTGGTTTGAAAACTGCACCTTTTTTGGATTTGAAAACCGACATAACAACTCAAACTCTTTAGATAATGGCAGAAAACACACCGTAGAACTATAAAACTTCCGGATATTATTTTATGATTAATATGAACCCAAAATGGGAAAAATAGTTTATTAATAATAGGTTTCAGTAATGTGAGAAAATATTCTTATGAAAAGTGTGCCAGTTTCTCACTAAAATTGCATGTGAATTAAGTGGTCTTGGTAGTTCGATGAATTTATTATCCTACTAAAATTTTTAAACTATTGTGGATGTACTTTTCTTGGTTATTTAATATTGTAGTGGTAATATCTCATTACTTTTTTCAATTACCCCTTTTACACTCTTTCCCATATTTTTATTACTTTTATTATAAAACTGAACCAAGAGAACTTATATCATTGTTCCTATCACTGTTCTTTTTCCAAGTTAACAATTGGTATTGTTCTAAACTATTAGGGAAGTATGTTTCATCTCCAATGAAACATTTTAAAATTGAAAAATTGACATCATTTCTAGGTATATTAATTTGAGTTTCTTATGGTAGAAAAAAATGAAAAATGAAAAATTTAAAAATTTAAAAAATTGTTATAATTTCATGTGAACCTTTACTATAAATTTTTTTAAATCAAACTCATTTATATCTTCTATGAATAGCATTAATTTATTATATTCTATTACATACACCTCAATAATATTTAGTTTCTATATTTGAAAATTATTATTATATAATGGAAGAGACCTGGAGGAGGAGCATATAACTTGAGAAACAAGAATAAAAACTTATGGATGGAATGATCTTGTTGAATGAATAAATTAAAGATCATGTGAACCAAATGGGTAGATATTATACTAAGTTCATGATGAACTATATGAATTGGATTCACTCAAGTGATGATAAAATGGAATCATATTATGATGATAGTGGTGAACTAACTCGAATGAGGTTATACTTGATTGATATTATCAGTTAACTAAACTGAGAAGATACATTGAAGCTTAAAAGTCAAGACATCTAGATCAATACAAAACATAAATAACATAAAGAGTATTTGGGAATCCCTATTGAAAATAACATTCCTTTATTCCCAAATTTACAAGTCCATATCATTACCAAATTCTTGAAAAATATATCATAATTGAGATTAAAACAAGATCACTATAGTTCTATAATAAGGTCATAAATTAATGAGAAGAGTCCACATTTAAAGTGGTATGATTTTATAGTGAACCAAGATAACTCAAGGATAAGGTCCCCCGTATTTCATCTACACACCCCTTGGAGCTTCACAAGGTTTATGTCATAATAGAGGAGGTGAAAAAAATATCCATTACACTAAACATGGGGAGATCCAAGTGTATATTTAAGAAATTGAGGAATAAGGTTTCTACTAGAGATCCTTATAATAAAATTGATAGTGAGAATACCAAGGAGTAATAGAGAATATAACATGTGTTGGTTTCTACATAGGCTTCCAAATCCACCATCTAACTTGGATAGTTCAATAATAAATATTGGATAAAGGTTATAAACCAAGAAATATTAGAAGGAAACCTAAAGATAAATAAGAGAGTTTTTATTTATTTTAATTTTTTTTATTTTAGTCACTTTATTTAGTTTTTATATTATACTTTTTATCATAAGATAACCCAAGATACCCAAGACTCATCACCTAATCTAACCCCCAACATGGCCTGTAGGGAATTCCAGATCTTCATAGGATAGAAACTAGTGGTTGGGAATTAAAGATATACTCTTGGGACTAGTTTCACCTAATAAATCCATCTACCATATAAATAATCCTAACTAAGAATATGAAATGATTCCATAATTTATTGGCGATCCATACAAGAAAACTGAAAATATATAACAATCAAAATATCATGATATTATCACATAAATTAAATATAAAATAAACCATAACAATAAATATATAAATCAAAACATCCATAAATTGACCAAGTGGTCAAAAATATATAAACAAAATTAGAAGATGATATGGGAAGATGATAAGGGGATATAATAGACGAGTCTAAAACAAAACCAAAACCAACATATACTAAAACAACCATTCCCATATTCATATGACTATAGGGCTAAAACCCACTATATCACATGCACTAAACCCAAACATGGATAACATGAATGTCCATACTAACTAATTAGATCATTTACCTTAACTATATCAATGGGTATAAGGTAAACATACACATATTGAGTGTATGTATGGTGTGATCATAACTATCAAAATAAGATCCCATTATGTTCTCTATTAGAAACATTGTTTTTGATAATATTACCATATTTTTTTGAAAATAACTACATAAAAAATAAGATTTTAACATGTAAAGGTTAAGAAACATAAGAAAATACTCATAAAAAATTAATAAAGTAGTAAAACCCATATAAAAAATAATTTTTACACATGCATCATGGGATGTTCTCTATGGTATATAAGGTAAATATCCTGTAAGATCCTCATAAAAAATATATATCCATACCAAATAATCTCATCTATATAAAGGATGATAACTAGAGATAAATACTAAATCATTTGTAATAATATCCACCCTGAATGAAATGATAAACTTGTGATATAATCTCAACTTTACAAGGTAGAGTTACATTTATACCTAGTTTTACTTGTCCTAGTATTCCCAATCTAATCATTTGCGGGTTCCCAAGAGAAAAAAATTCATAAAATTTTCCAACCTTATTTTCAAAACCATTCCATGAAAATAAGTTAACTATTTTATGAAACATAAGGAGAGAATCCTTATTTTCATACATGAAGCATGAATTTGGAATCAATTAAATAAACCATATTTAAAGAAATATTAGAAACAATTTTATCACATATAAAATCATTAATCTCATGCAATATCTTCCAATATATTTTCACCCTTCACCAACTTGAGATTTCTCCCCTCCTTCCCTAGTACCCTATTGTCCCCAAAGATTCTCAGTTTTTCCATTAGATCCCATTAACTTCCAATATGCATCTTGGAGTTCTCAAAATATTCTTCCCTCAACAACCTCACCTTGGTATCTTGTTTCAGATAAGATATTCCTTTGGTGGATGTAGTTGGTAGATTATTCAATACATAGAAAGGTCTTCATCATCACATGGTTGTTGGATTGCTTGAATCTCATCAAATTATGATTCAATTTTTCTATAAATTAGACCCGAATCTTTCGTGGTCCAACATCTTGTACTCCATCAAATTTTTGTTAATTTATTATCTATTGGTCCTTTGATATTCACTTGAATTGTGACCCAAATATAATATATATTTAGGTTCTTGTTCTTGTATTTCCATTCAATTTCCAAAATCCCACCATTTTCTAGATGATAGGTAATATTTTAGTCTTTTTCTTGATTGTGTATATCATGACCCAAGTAGTTTTCCACCACATAGAACACTGAATCTATGTCCAAGATGATATATCTAAATCCCAAATAAATTTCATCAGGATCAAAATCAAGGGAAAAAACTGATATAAACTTCCGATCATTTATGAGTTATAGACCTACTATTTATCCTCGTACTACCTTTAAGGGAATTCAACTTGGAGATTTTTTCATAGTGGAACTACTTCATCTTATTTGAATCCTAATAAAGAGGGTTTATTGTTGCACAAGGAGGATACTGATGGGAATGAGGTTGTGATTTTAGAGGGTCACCCTCTAATAATTTACAATAAAATTAAAGTTTTATGGGATTCTTATGCTGATGCAGTGAGTCAAATACACCTATTGGAAATGATTTTGGGAGAAAAATCGATAGAGGACAGACTTGAAAGGTTAAAGTAATTCTCCCCATCTGGTGGCATGATAATTCTTGATGGTAATTTAGGGGAATTAGAGGGTATAACCAAGAACTATGATAGAAACCATGATATGGACCATTCCCAAAATTTTTACAATGAGAATTACAGTGGAATTGGAAGTTAGAAAATATTTGAATTGTTTGGTGTGGAAGAGCATACCCCACTTGAATGAAAGTATGGTGATACTATAGGCCTTAAAGTGAATAATCCTATAGGAGGCTTGTGGGTTGAGAAGGAAGCTTATATGGATTCCAAATATAAAACACGGCCCACTGAGAGAGGAAATAAAAATAGTGGAAGAGTATCTTTGGTCCCTAGTAAATAATGGTAAGAACAAATTATTGATTTTAAGGGTTTTATTAATAAAGTTAAGAGATCATGACCAGAGAAAGACTTCTCAAATTTACCCAGTCCTCTAGTTAAAATATCATCTAGAAAAGTTCCCTTATTTTAGAATAAATTACTTGTTTCTGTGGATTCTTTAAAGGAGATGTATAATTGAAATGGTCAGTCAGATAATAGAAGTATTTTATTCTTGAAACCTAAGGAAAGTGAGTCCTAGGGGATTGAATTTCAAGAGGAGCTGGGAACATCTTATAGTGTTGATGGAAACATTCTAATGGGAGATGACAATGAGGATGTTGATATATCAAATTTTCAAGTGATTATTATTCATTATAATGAAGATATGTTTGAGGATTTTTTATAGATCAATATTTTAATGGAGGATTCCCATAGAATGTTTGAAAATACTCTCTGAGTTGATCTGAATGAAGAACAAGCTTCTTGGATTGATAAACCGAATCATATTTTGATACAAGGATTCAACAAGGGGAAAGAAATATTAGAGAAACATGTTCAGACCTGGGACAAGATGTCCTACCACTTCAAGGACCTCATCAAATATAGTCTAGACATGAAGTTTGACTCTATAAAATGACACTTATACAAGTTAAACCATTCCAAATATTTTAAATATTTATGTAATGGTTTGGTTATTTTAAATGTGATTTGATGTTATTTTAGTCTCATGAGTTTTTTTTTTCAGTTTCCATTTTATTTTCTAGAATTCTAGATGTAGTTTTTTATCGCTTAAGTGTGTCTGTTCGAGTATGTTATGCTGTTTTTACTATTTTAAATTTCTTTTGGAGTTGGTTGGAAGTTTTTTTTGTCTTTACTACTATGTAGGTTCCCACTAAACCCCTAAAAGTGGATTTCATGAAAATAACTTATTTTTATTTTTAATAATAACCTACTACCTTTAACCATTGAATCCCTTAACCAATAATGTGAATCTAAAAAAGAACATAAAGAAAATCCTTAACGTCCAAAACCCTTAAAATAACTCAAGACAACAAGAACCCTAAGGCCATGTGGTAAAGAGAAATCCATATTGAAGAAGTGAATAGAAGTAATAATAATAAAGGAAACTATTTGATGATTTTTTGGTGATTCATGGTTGAAAACCCACTATAAATTTGGTATAATGGGAGGATAAACATGGGGGTCAGAATCCTATGCCAATAATATTCAAATTTGGGAGAGATAATTCTTAGTTAAGTTAAATTGAGTATGGGTAGGAGTAGAATTTAACAGTTTTTTATTTTCATAGAAAGATTAATGGTTTAGGAAGCCATGTGCCAATTGTGGGGTAACCATTGTAAGGAACCCCATATATTTAAGGTTTTCCCCATGGTTAAGTCTTTATATATAATAGAATATGTATGGTTTACCTAACTATGTGCTAACCATATATATTACTTCTATTGGTAAAAGTAGGACAGACAATTACTACTAGATAAGTAAGGATTCTTACAAGGTTTATCCTTTATAATGAAATAACCACACACCTAACTTATTTAGTACCAAATTACCCATTCATAAGAGTAGTATTGAAGGTTTTGATACAAATTTTAAGAAAATATCTACCAACCATGCTCACTATACTAGAAATCTTCCTTCCCCTCCACATAGTTTGGGTGCATGGTTAACACTAACCATGCCCTAACTATTCCCCGTATACTTCTTCCGCATGATTTTACAAAATTTTAAAATAAAAATACCAAAAATGAATAAATAATATTAAAAATAAATAATAATGAGTTAGAAATCAGAAAATGGCACCGTGTGTGTGATGATTCTCTGCACCATATAATTTTATGTCCTTACAATATCAAACAAAATAAGAATGATAAAATAAAATAAAATTCCATTTCTCCGTTATAATAAATTCGCAATCTTAGTTCTCATGTGATTAACTCCAAATATTACATAATAATTGAACCAATAAAATATATTTCCCATTTATCACTTTATACTTGGAGTTATCAATCTAGATCTGTTACTCAATTACTAAAACATCCGACTCTATATCTAGCTCTTCCAAGCTCAACACATGATAGATATCAACATGATATTTCTTTAACTAAGAGGATTAGAATAATTTAGGAATTGAAATCATTTTAGGAGGAAAGTCTCATAGATATGTGATATTTATGACACTTTTAGTAATATCAAAGGATCCCTATACCACTGTGTGAAATTCTATTGCTTAAGGAGTACTCAATGACCCAATAGAGACAAAACCATTAAAAACACCCAGTCACCAACATAAATAGTCAAAGTATATTAAACATTATTAGTATAATATCCATGGAGTTTTAAAGGAGTCATTAGCCATTACTGGATAACTTGAATCTATTTATTAATCTCCAAGATGAATCTCTATCCCACCAGAGAAGTCTCACTCACTTTAGTCCAATTGAGAGGAGACCGAAATGGATGACCATATAAATAACAAAAATGGTCCATCAATATAGATGACTAATAAATATTATTATAATAAAACTTGACTAATTCTAAATGGGTATCCCACGATCCTAAAAAATACCTGACATAAGCACAAAGCATATCCTTTAGAAGTTTTATTTCATGATTTATCTTCCCATTCCTTTTTGGATGATAATCCATGCTCATCTTCACATGGTATTCATCATTTCTTGATGAAATTAAAATAATCGGTAGGTAAATTAGGGATCACTATCATAAATTATAGCAGAAGTTATGCCCTATAATTTCATAATCCCCTAAACATATAAAATTTCAATATACTCCACTTCAGTAAAATCCTTAATCAGGATGAAATGAGATGATTTTTTATGAGATAAACCAAAAACAAGATAAAATTATTTTCTTAGGGGTAAAGGAAATCCAATTATTAAGTCTCGGGATATATCCTACCATTTCTAATCAAGGAAAAGAAGATTCTGATGTAAGTTACAAGAATTCTAATTCTATACTTTTACTAGTGGCAATGTATAAAATATAGAAATTTTTTTTCTATATTAGAATCACTTTTCGTAATATGTATTTCTAGATCCCAGATGGACTAATCAAGAAAATTGATGGTAATCTTTCTTTAAATATTTTCCCATGGGCAGAGAAACCTGAAAACAACCCCTAAAATAAATAATACCCTTAGAAGATATAGAAAACTCATTGGTGGTATCACCACCATATATAATTATACTTATACACTAACATGTATCATCACCTAGTTTCTCATGATTAATTTTTCCAATAATATAAAGTTTCAACTTGGTATTAATAAAAAACATGTAATCTTTATCTTCTTTTACTTCTAAGTTGAACTGAGTAAATAGTTTCATCAGGTTCCACTTGTCACTAGATTCATTTATGTATTTCAAAAAAAAACACCCTACTATGAAAAATTAGTTTAGGTATTGATTAAATATATGTTTCATAAGATCCATGAATATTTTATGATCATTGGTTAAACTGAAAGGAATCAGTAGGCATTTATAATGACTATATCTTCTTGCAAAAATAATATTGGGATTATCATAATCCTTTTACCTGAGTTGGGGATATCATAACTAGAGATCAAATCTTGATATTATCCTCTCCCCATTTAATTAATCAAATAGGTCAAAAATATGGGGAAAGGGGTATTTATTCTTGATGGTTACATGATTCAGCTTCTCATAATTTATCCATAAGCGAATAATTCCATCCACTTTACTAACAAATAGTACTAGAGAGGTCTACATACATACATTGATTTTAATAGAGACATTAGATTCTAAGTAATCACATATATTTTTTAATTCCCTCAATTCAAATAATTCTATTACATATGAAGATAATGAGAATGGTGACATCCCAGGCATTAGATCAATATAAAACTCAGTTTATTTATTTGGAGAAACCCTTGGAATTTACCAATAAACATTTTACGAAACTCCCTTACCATATGATGAACTCACTCTAAAAGTTCCCTTCGTAAAACTCCAGGATAAGAGATGACACTTGACATATTATAATACCAACCTCATAGAGAGGAGGTCCCACCTGACTAGATCATGGTCACCATTCTCCTTGAAATAAATGAGATCCCCTGATGAATGTAGTGAATGACACCATATAATTATAGTAATTGACGATGGATTTAAATATGACCATAAAATCCATAGTAAATATGGTATAAAAAGGTATATCTTAAGAATTATAAAGTAAACCCCTCATATTTAGATACAATTCATGAAGGACATTAGAATCCACAATCTTTTTTTCCAAGAGGTGCAACTATATCCATAATGTTTGATATAATATTCAATGAAAGACTTATAATATCAATAGTAAAGGATTATATAAATAAATGATAGTCCCATGTGTCAAATGAGGCAGTAGGAATAGATAGTGAAATATAAATGGTACCCTGCACTATTTCCAGTTCTATGTTAGATTCAATGGGGTCCTACTCTGTAGAATGAAACCACCTTACTTTAGAATGGGATTGATGACTTCTTCTAGATGGAGGCTCAATACTCAACTAAATCTACCAAAAGAACGATTCACTATTTTATCCACACCAATAAGGTTGGGATCCCATTTATCTAGAACCATTTGAATGCACTTGGGATCCCTTGGGTGATGAGGAACCTGCAACCTTTCTTGATGAGGGATTAGTTCTAAAAACCAATAGATATGATAATATGACTGCAATTATGAATGTTTTTGGGGCCTCCAGACAAGTTTTTCTTTTATGCCCAATCCTAACCCACTGGTGGCATATGAGAGGTTTTCTCCCAATTAGGATGAGGGAAGTTGATTGCGCAGGATGTCATGAGCTACTTCTACATCCCCTTCTAGGATTATCAAAATACCTTTTACTCACATGAAATCCACCTTCACCCCCAGTAGACATGGATGAATAATTGATCACCCCTAAAATCCTAGAATGATTTGTCTCCACTATTAGGGTTTGGACCACCACATTTTATCAGTGGAAAGATTCAATAGGAAGACCTAAGATTAGTTGTCATGTGAAAGGACCATATCAAATCACCTAGCTTTTGACCTATCATATTAAAAAATATTGGGCACAAAATTAAAAATATTATAAAACTATTTTTTATACTCCATGATTTTCTGGGTACCCTTCCTAAGGTATATAATTCCCAATAATTCACTAAGGTCATTGTGTTAGGATAAAACTACTAGGTGAATATTTCCTTAGAATCCTTCCATTCCAAGTTCTTATGTAGCATGGGTTAAAAAATAATGTCCCACAACTTTCCAATAGATTCATCAAGTATGAACACCGAAAAATTAAATTTTAAAGACTCTAGATTCTCAAGGAATTAAAAAAATATTTCAATATTTTTCCCACCAATCATTTTCCTCTTGAGGATGGTTTCTTCCTTGAAAGGATGGAGATTGATGGTTAAGAATGTTCTGATCCCAATCCTTATATGGAATAAGAACCCGATCTACTTACCTAGAATTATATAGTCTAAGGCCTTCTCTTTGGTCTAAGGATGAGATGAGTCTCAATACTATTTTGATCTAATTTTGGTCAATTGGGGGATTTTATCACAAAGAACTATTCATGTTGACCTTTAGAGGGATCATTAGGGGGTTTGTAAGGGGACATGGTACTACTTTTAATTAAATAAATAAGAATAGGAACATTAAAATAATAAAATAACATCAGTTAAAATCATGAAAATTCCATAAAATTATTTTAAGAATCATAACTAAAAATTTAAAAGTGGAAAACATATAAATCATTGAAATTCCCACTATGTATAGTTATGAAACACATTTTACTAAACCTTATACCTACCATGTGAGTGTAATTAGATGGATGGGATTAGCTATATAGTTTATCTACATGATTTTATAGAGTGTGTATCAATCATATGAGGCACAATATAAGTCTTTTTAATATTGATGGGATGGTTCACTACATGGTATGCAACCCATGAACCTTAATCACTAAAATCCTTCATTTTTGACCCAAATTTCCTCAAAATACAAAATAAAATAATAATATATATCTGAATACTCATTTCCCAACATCCCATGGAATATTAAGGCTCATCATAATGAGTTTTGGATGAAAAATTCCTCACAAACTACTAGTATACCTTAACTTTACAAAATAACATAATTCAAAATCACGATTTGATACCATTTTTTCATGAACCATCCTAGGATACCTTTGACCTAATTCATGATTCAGACCAGGACAAGTCCGAAAGGGAATTATTGATATCCACAAGACAGAAACCAGTGTTTGGGTATCAAGTATACACTCTTGGGAATAGTTTTACCTAATAAATATAATTGCCATAAAAAGGGTCCTAACAGAGATCTTGGAATGAATCCTCATGTATTGGTAAGTCTTGTACCCAAAAAAAATATAGCAATCATAACATCACCATGGTATAAAATAAATAAAATCTAAAAAAACCATAAAATCAAAAATATCAAGAGAAATATTTATAATATAACTTAAGGGATAATCTTATATATACAAAAGGGATGAATTGAAATGAAGTCAGTAAAGTGATATAATGGACGTGTCTTCAATAAAACCAAAGAAAAAATATTCCAAAACAGTTTCTACCCCTCTTTGTGTGACATGGGGGATAAATCCCTATATGTCACCTACACTATACACAAACCCAACTAGCATGAATATCTACCTCCTACAAGTAGTGTCTTTCCTTTACTGGTATCAATGAAAGAACAATCTATATACATCCAAAGGGTGTATGTAGGGAGTGAGCATAACTAGCCTAGTAGGATCCCACCAAGTGTTCCATGAGACAAAATTGTTAGATAATTCAATCTTGTTAATTTGAAAATATTTATATTAAAAATACACTTTTAACTTTTAAAAGACAAGTTTCTCAAGAAAAATATTTATAAGAAATTAAGTTTGGAGTAAAATATATATAAACAAGAATTTAAATACACGAATCATGAGGGTAACTATGATCAAGGTCCCCTAATACCCTAATTCTAATCGAAATCCATATCTAATCATTCCATCTATATACATGCCACTATCCAAAACAGAATACCAAATTATCATTAATAAACACATTTTCCGAGAGAAATACTAAACCAATAATATAATATCAACTTTATTAGGAAAATTTTCATCGATACCTAGTGGTAATTTTACTATAATTACCTAAATAGGAACCTAGGATTTCCATTGAATTTTTTTTAAAGGATACCGATTTTCATTTTCAAAGCAATACTTGAAAACAAGTGAGGCATTTTATCAAACATTATGTGTTAACCTTCTTTTTAATACATAAACCATTATTTTGAAATCAATTTAATTACTCAAATCTAAATAAATATTTGAAACAACTAGAGAAAATTTAAAATATATCCTTACTATTAAAATAAAATACTTTTTAATCATTTAAAAACGTTATATTAAGGAATCAAGCACATAAATTTCTTCAATCAAAGGCTGCGCATAGAACTACTTACCTTTAACTGCTGAGGCCAGTAGAAAATTATGATAATTCACTAAAGAAGATAAATTAAATACCTAAAATCAAGAATATTTATTATAAGTTTTTTCATAAAAAATAATGGGTCACCATGCCCCTGGGGAAATATAATATCTATATAGAATAAGGGAATACAATTATAGAGAATGAAAGATACAACTTAATTGATGATTTCTTAGTGGTTCATAATGTAAAATCACTAGTAATTAGGTGGAAAGGGGGGAGAACCAAGGGATTTGATGTACAAGGCCTAGAAAATTCGAACGGTGGGGGGGATTTTAAGTGAGTTAAATAGAATAGGGGTATGATTGAAATTTTAAACTTTTTATTTTTTTGATGGGATTCAATCTTTAGGAAACTATTTTCTAATTGTGTGTTAGATTTTGTATATAACATCACATATGTATGGTTTTTTGTATGGTTTTTAATTGATATGTAAGTGGAAAACCATCATTGTTCTTAACCATTCATGGAAGATACACATTTAAAAGTATGTTTTATGGTTTTTTCTAGATATATGAGGATTTATGCATGGTTTCCCCCGAATAATGAAATAAATGTTCACCTTGCCTATTACGTATTGACTCACCCATGTGTAAGGGTAGTCTGCACAATTTGACCACAAAATTTATGAAACCATGCACCAACTATTCCTACATTACTAGAAAACGACCATCCTCTTCAAATGTTTCAGGTACACAATTTTTATTAGCCATGTATTAACAATTTTCCATTTACCACTTCCAAATATTTCTATAAACTTTTAAAAAAGGACTTGTAATAAATAAATAAAAATAAAAATAAATAACTAATAAATCTCATGCCTAAAAATGACACTTTGTGTGTGAGAATTTTAAATAAATACCAATTTTTTAAGCCTCCATATAATTTATAAGACCTGAGAGTCATCTCAAGGAAAAGAGGAAAATACTCAACCCATTTTCAAAGGAGTATATGAATTACACAATTGGGGGGTGTCTCTCTTGGACATGTTTTTTAAACTTTTCAATGCATGATTTTATTTTTGATAGATTATTTGGTCACCTCACATAGTTAAATTCACTTGCCATACTTTATAGACTAATTATGGGTGGAATTTGATATAAGGTACCCACTTGAATCATGTATCATTTATGGACTTAGGATAAATGTCACTTTGGATCAGATTTAATGACTTGGTTTTGATATCTTATTCATGTCAAATATTTAAATTAAATAAATATGCATGAATAACTGATTTAACATTTTGGAGTTCATTATTAAATCATAAATCGAGTGGGTTGATGTGTTTTTACTTGTTAGTATGTTTTAAATTTTCAGTTTAGGTGTTTAAATGATATATGAATATGTTAGAGTTTTATGATTAATGTAACAAAACTAGTTTTAAGTTTTCAATTATGGATTCACTATGACTATATAATATTATTTTAAATAAAATCCATTAATTAGATTTAAAATCAATATGAGTTCTTGATGTCTAACCTTGCTTTCATGCCTCAACAATGACAAATAGTCCCATGTGTTCTAGATATTGGAATTACTTCATTCTAGACTATCTTGGATCACACTAAAAATGAGTTTTTTGAGATATGTCTATTAACTATTCTATTCATTACATGGATATCAAAAATATTTCTGGAAGGTACCTACTAATTAGAATGTATTGGTTTTAGATAGACTCAATTTATGCTCAAATAAGTGAATTGTAAAACAATATAAAAAAAATCAAAAAAGTATGTGGTGTGTGTTCCCAATCATAGGCTGATGCGCCCGTAAAGGGCTACCAAGCTAGGGTTTTCCTCTCGCCGCCGTCGCCCCTTCACTGTGGATGGCGCGGCGTTCCCTCTCGTGCTTGGGGAGTTGGACAGGATCTCTGCGATGTCGCGTGATTTCGTGGTATTCCCTTGCTGTGGAGTTTCTCATTGGGTGTCGGTAGTTGTGGGTTCAAACCTGCAGGTGTAAGACTGGTCCCTGTCGACGACATACTCTTCGGAGTGCTCCTGGGTTTGTTCTCGGCAACAAGCTAGTTTACTGAGGCATGCTTCTCAGCGTCTGATGGTCGCGCTCTTGCGTCGGTGGTGCTTGGGGTCCTGGTCTTTCTTAGGTGAGTGCAGTGGGGTTTCTTCGTGTCTGAAGCGGTCGTTTTGGATGGCGGCGGCGGGATATTCAGTTTCAGGGCATTTTTTGTGCGGTTGGGTGGTGTTTCTGTGATTTATGACTCTTCAGAAATGATTTGATTCTTCCTTTCGTCTCGTTTCTTGGTAAGGTGAAGTATGGATGTACTGGTGTTTTGGATTTGTTTTTCAATCGTTTATGTGTCTTTTGGTGCCTTCGGTGAGGCGATGAATTTGGATATGGTGATGGCGACGACGCGATTGGTTCTCACCGGTGATGTTGTTGAAGGTTTGTGAGTAAAAGTTCCCACTGTGATTCCGATAGTGGAGATTATGTGGTAATGTCGGAGGGACGATGGCATTGAGGTGTCGACGAAGGCTGGAGAAGCTCGCTGGCGAGGCGGTGCAGTCTCGCGGCTCGAGATGAAGATGACAATTCCGTCACCGGTGAAGGGTGGCACGTGACCGTGCTCGGGCTGTCGCATGGCCTTCGTTTGGCATGCAGACTGAGCAGACAGGGACTGATGTGGCTGGTGTGCGGCTCGAGGCCAGTCAGGACATTGACGCTTTGGTCGCAGCTCAAGCGGTTGGCGGGGAATTTGCTTTTGTTTTTGTATTTTGAAATGTGGTTCTGTTTTGGATGTGGTGAAGATACTGGAGGTGGTGAAATGGTGTATAGTTACCGGCAGCCCCTTAAACCGGCCATATGAAAATGGAAAAAAATGATTTGCAAGCAGGCAGGTGTGTTCCCAATCATAAGAGATAATGGAGGATGGGGATGTGCTTTTCACATATGAATAATTTAAATTTCCATATAAATGAAATATTTAATATGAGAATTTATAATTGAGAAACATGTACTAATTTTTATTTACTTTATTTGGGGAGTGATTAAATAGGACGATTCATGTTTTTAATCTCAATAATTCATGAAAATCCATGAGTTACTATGTCAAAAAAATATGACGATTAATCATTTTTTAGAGTAACATCCATTATGATAATTTTGAGGTTGATGTTTGAGGATAAACATGGTTTAAGTTGGGGATATTGGTAGACAATTATTTTTTTTGTAAATTTTCCAATTATTTTTTATATGTTTTGTGCAATTTTATACAAAAATTATTAATTTCATCAGGCTGAAATAATTTTTGTATTTATATTTTCATTTTTTTAAAACATATACTAAAGTTATGGTTCGATTCTTTTTTTTTCAATTAATTAAAAGCATGCATTTTCACATACATTTTACACTTGAACACATATATTTTGGTTATGGAATGGTGGTGCTTTGTAATTTCTATTTTAAAATTGAATTATATATTTTTTAATATTTAGGAAATTTTTTTATTGATTTTATGTATTTATTAATTCTATATACATGTATAAATAAATTTCATATTTATTAAATTAAATATTATAATAATCTATTTCATAAAAAATAACTACTTACCATTTACTACCATTGATTTAGTATTGTAGTAATTAGAAATTTAACTATTTTAATTCCATATTTGAATTTAATGACATTTAATTTAATTATTCTTAGTATATTATTTATCTTATTATCTATTATTTATTACGTCTATTGTATTTTATTCATTTGGTCATTTTTTTCTAACGTATTATTCTTTGATTTAATTTATAGAAAGCTACATGAATTGGAGTTAGGATGTCACTTGTGTAAGAATATCTCAGAAGATATGAAAGCTATGTAGGATTAAAACTTGGTTCTCCTCTAATATACATAAGATTATTTGAAATATATTAAAGGTTGTGTAATATTTGAACAAGTAAATAATATTACCTATGTGAGTTAAAAGGTCTTCGTGGAAGGGGCTTACAAAATATTAAATAGGAAATTTAGAAGGCTTTATGAGAAGAAAACTCTCCCCTATCTTATTAACTCAAACATTTCCTAGGGACTGGAGAATTTAATCTCAAGATTCATTTATGGAACTTAGTTATTGAACACACCCTCAACCTCCACCAATTACATTTTATGCTTCAATTCCATCTCTGGCTTGACTATCCATATTTTTTAAATACTTTATTTTATGTTCTCTTACATTAAGATACATAAAAAAATCCAAAAAGATCAAGAGTCCTAGTGTCTTTGGGTAATTATATACATATCACAACAACTTGAAATAGGGTTATAATAATATTATTTAAAAAAATCCGTAAAATTCCCTTAAAATTCCATTTATCTTCTAGAACCACATGAGATATCATGGGGACTTACATAAGAAAGTAATGATATATATAAATAAGTAAGGGAATAGTCAAATAATATAATGAAGTAAAGTAGTAAATGTGAGTCAAGGGTTATAATAGTGACATAAAATGTGATAACCAAAATCATAGAAATCAAATAATAAAAATGATGATAACATCGAGGCATTATAGGAATTTGTAAAAAACATAAAAAATTCCATAATAAAAATAAGTCAAGGATAACCACCAAGAAAACATAACATAACTTCTTAGGATAACCACCCGTGAAACATGCATGATATCTCATGAGATAGAAATATTAACCAATGAATTTGAGGGCCATATAATTTTGGTCCAACCAATCACACTCATACCAAATATATACAGTTGTGTGCCACATAGATCATACAATATAAGAAAATAATTCATCAAATTTTATTCCATGATTAAGGAGTGTGGGTTATATACATGGAATCCCAAAATAAATAAAGTATAGACACAATTAGGTGAAAAAACTTGAGTTGAAAATTGGATGGGTATTCACAACACAAAAGTTTGTCATGGAAAATCAAAGAATAATTTTGGCAACATAATGGGCATACATAAAGGTTCATGGAAGGGATTAATGAGAGTGAAAGGTGGTATATCATTAATTGGTAATGATAAGGAAAATATAGGGATATGTAAAAACATATATCAAGATAAAAAATTTGTAATCAAAATGTTTAATCTAAAGAAGTATTTTAATAAAGAGGAAGAGTAAGAGAGTCCCATACCTTGAGTGGGAGCTTCTAAAAGTTTACGAGGAGCTTCTTAAGAGATTGAGATCAACTTGGGGGGGGGGACTTAAATAGGTTTATGGGGCTGAAATTTATTCTTAATGGGTTTTGAGTGTAGAGGAATGGGAGGTTGAGTCGGTATTTATAACCAAAGAGAGGATAATCCTTTATTAATTTCTAAACATAGGTTTTGGACTCTAAGTAATAAAATAATAAAAACCACAAGACTTCCCATTGTTTTCCCATGGTTTTTACCAAGGATTGGATTTAGTTATTTTATTATCTTAAGAACCAAAATCATTAAAATAACACCATTCTTGATGTGAAAGTGAGTAATGTTTATAAAGAATTGTTTTTAAAACCATTAAATACAATATTGTTTTTGGAGGATTCATTATAAGTTTGTAAAATTAATCAAATAACTTCAAAAAAACATTAGTTTATATAAAAAATATATATTTTTTTCTTGTATTCCATTTATAGTATTTATTAAAAAAATATTGGGATATTATAATATTATAATACATACTATATATTTATACCTTGTGATGTCCCTGTTCTGGGTGCCACTCAACGGGTGCCCCGAACCCGGTTCACCACATGACCTCAAGCGCATTTCCCCAAATGCCAGAGGCTGTCGATTCGAAGCAATTGCTCAGATTTGATAGTGGGGAAAGTATGCCTTCATTTGTCAATGTGTAGCATAGAGAATATAATATAAACATACAACAACAACGAAAGAAATAACCATACATATTTCAAATAAAAAACTGTAGTAAAAGATAACCGGCCAGATATATAGATATGTTGCAACATGTCTCAAGTTCTAAGAAAATAGCCAGAACATGTTACATAGCAGTACAATACAATATAGGGTATAACAAATCAAAAAAAAACTGCCGATAGCATCGTGAGCCGAAGCCCAGTCCCATGCTCCCCTACTCCTGAGCAACAATCAAGTACCTATATAAGGGCTCTTGACCTTATCCATAACAGTAGAAATTTAATATATGTGGGCCAAAAAGCATGAACCAAACAGGGTGTGAGAAACGAATCCTAGTAGGCACCCACCAAAGGCCCGTGCCCAATTGTGTGAAAACATGCAACAATAGTGTGTAGTAGTAAAATGCAATAAAGTAAGTAGTACTGAAAAGTAACTAACTTAACCATTTATATTTCCATTTTAATATCCATTTAATCATTTAATTTAAAAATATCACCATAGTGAATATTCTAACTAAAAAACCAATTTCCTCAAACATGTAAACCCCTACCCTCAGGTAAAGAGAATCCAAACACAAGAATCTGCCAACAGGCATATGAATATTGCCCACGAGCATAAGACGTGTCGCCCACAGGCACAGAATCAATTACCCACAGGCATAGAAGAAGTCACCCACAAGCTAAATAGTACAGTGCCCATAGGCTAATCACAACACTCCCCTCAGGCTAAACAGATAACCGGGAAATGCCCAACTTGTAAAAAATAAGTACACAAGCAATTCCTCTCAAGGCAATTCTACAATCATTGCTTTAAAGGCATACCCTCGGATATACTAGCCAAATGACTAAACAGAGGAACGCACCCCCGGGGTGTCCTGGATCTATACAACGATCCCAAACATCAGTTTATTATCACAATTAATTACCTATTCAGTTCTAGGTATTAAAATAGCCATGGCCTCAGCCACAAGACACCCCAAATATGGGTTCGTAGCTCAAAAACACACAAAACACACAAAAGTTGGAAATCAAACACCTAGACACCTACCTTTAACACCAACGAACGATATACGTGAACGTCGATTCTAGAAAAGTACAAGAATGTCGTAGATCTGAGGTAAAATAGTCCCCATTCAACCTCAAATAACTTCCAAAGGAGTAAGAATTGGAAAGAAACATACAAGGAGAAGGAAGCTCTTACCGCTACGGTTCCAACGAGATTTTCCAAGGTAGAAATAGATTTCTGATGCCTGATATGGAGATCCACAAAGGTTTGGTCGTCCTCTCCTAAGCTCCCATCCGATTCTAAGCCTTCCCTGTGAACAGGGGAGGCTACTGCCCGTTTTAAGAGAAAAAAAACAAAGTACATGACGTGTACTTCCCATTTTTTAACTTTTCCTCTAGAGTCTTCCTACCAGCGTGGCACTATTCACTTTCTGACATGACTACACGACGTGTCTTCATGAGTACATGATGTGTGCTGTCGCCCAGCTGGCCACCACCTTACTATTCACCTGCCGACTGACTACATGACGTGTAAAGGGCCACTACATGGTGTGTAGGTGGTTTCTACACCCTTCATCGCCGACATGGACACACTCCCTGTGTACTAATCCCACACGGCCAAAAGTACACGGTGTGTGGAAAAGTACACGACATGTACTTCCAAAATTTAGGATTTCCCCCATTTTCCTTATTTTCTCAAAAACACTTAAGGAAAGGAGAAAAGAAGAAACCCATACCTTAAAACTAAGAACCAGGTTCTTACAAACTTCCCCTCTTAAAGTAATTCATCCCCGAATTTCCCTTCCAAGGGTGGTGAAGATATAGCAGTGAACAAATCCAGCCACTAAGCACGTACATCGGTCTCCCGCTCCCAGGTTTCATCCTGCAGTCGGCCATGCTGCCATAGAACCTGTATGAGAGGAACTGACCGGCCTCGAAGAACCTTCATGATCCTGTCAACGATATGAATCATATACTCCCCAAAGGACACATCGACCTAAATCTCAACCTACTTGGGATGAAATACTTGAGACGGATCTGAATGATAGCGACGCAACCGAGACACATAGAAGACGTCGTGAATGGCTTAGTACCGCTGCGGTAACTGAAACCGATAGGAAACCAGTCCGACTCTCTCCAAAATCTCAAATGGCCCCACATACCTCGGTGAAAGTTTACCCTGTCTCCTGATCCACCTGTGTCCTAGCCTTGGCAAAACACGCAAGAAAACCTGATCCCCAACCACGAACTCCAAAGGTCGTCTGTAGCAATCAGCATAAGATTTCTGACGAGACTGTACGGTAGCCTTCCACTTCTGAATCAACTGGACCTACTCAGAAGTCTCCTGCACGAGACGTGGTCCCAGTAAAGCTTCCTCACCTGCCTCTAACCAGCACAAAGGTGATCGGCATGGCCTACCATATAAAGCCTCGTATGGTGCCATCTCAATAGTCACCTGAAAACTATTTTTATAGGAAAATTCAACCAGGGGTTTGTGATTCTCCAAAGAGCCCCCAAAGTCTAGGACACATGCACACAACATGTCCTCTAGCACCCGTATCGTATGCTCTAACTGGCCATCGGTCTGTGGGGGGTAAGCTGTGCTCAGAAGCACCTATGTACTCAGTGCCCTCTGAAAACTCTTCCAGAAACGAGACGTAAAACGGGCATCCCTATCTGAAATAATAGAACGAGGGACCCCATGAAGATTTACGATCTCTTGGATATACTGCCTTCTGAGCTCGTCAACACCGAAGGTCTCCTTGATCACAAAAAAGTGAGCTACCTTCGTGAGTCTGTCCACAACAACCCACACAACATCATTGCCTCGAGGTGACCTCAGAAATCTAGTCACGAAATCCATCACGACATCATCCCATTTTTACTCTGGAATGGGTAACTGCTGTCAAAGTCCAGCTGGTCTGTGATACTCTGCCTTCATCTACTGATAGGTGGAACATCTCATAACAAAACCAGCTACATCTCTCTTCATACCCAGCCACCAGTACTAACGTCTCAAGTCACGGTATATCTTGGTAATCCCAGGATGAACTGACCACGCTGAAGCATGAAACTCCTGCATTAATTCCTCGTGTATATCCCCTGGAACCAACACTTTTCCAGGGAAACACAGTACCTCATCATCACCTATCATCCAACTAGGAGGAGGGTACTCACTTGCCACCGACTCCTGTAGAACTAGGCCTTCTGAATCAGATAGTTGCCTCATCCTCACTCTATCTAGAACGGTAGAAGTCATAGCTAAAAAAGAAATATTGGTTTTCCCCTGACTATTGTGCAACTCCAAATGCATCTCAGAGAACAAGGCCATAAGCTGCCACTCACCACTGGCCTTCTGCACTTCCTGTATCTGAGTCCTCCTGCTCAGTGCATCAGCTACTGCATTACCATTACCAGGTGTATAGGAAAGCTCAAAGTCGATGGACTGTAAGTACTCAACCCACCTTCTCTGCCTCAGCTTCAAGTCACGCTAAGTAAAGATGTACTTGAGACTTTTGTGGTTGGTAAAAACCACAAAATTCTCTCCCAAGAGATAATGTCTCTAATAGTGCAATGCATGAACAAATGTAGCCAACTCGAGATCATGCGTTGGGTAATTCCTCTCATGTGGCCTCAACTGCCAAGACCCGTATGCAACAACTCGGTCGCCCTGCATCAACACTTCTCCCAGCCTAATACCTGATGCATCACAGTAATCTGTATAGCTCTTCCCCTGCTCTGGGAGTATCAGGACTGGTGCTGATGTCAAACTTCCTTCAGGTCCTAAAAGGATGTATCGCAAGCTTCCGACCAAACTAACTTCACACCCTTCTTAGTTAGACCCATCAACAGTGCTTCTAAGCGGGATAAGTCCTGTATGAAGCGTCTGTAGTAACCATCCAGCCCTAATAAACTCCATATCTCAAACATGTTCTTAGGATGCTCCCAGGAAACTACTACACTCACCTTCTCAGGGTCTACTGCAACTCCTGCCTCTAATATGATATGAACCAGGAAGTGAATCTGGTCCTTCCAAAAGTGGCACTTCGAGATCATATCATATAGCCGATGCTCTATCAGTGTACTCAATACGATCTCAAGATGGGTGGCATGGTCGTGTCGAGTGTGAGAGTACACCAAGATTTCATCCACGAATACTACCAAAAAAGAATACAGATATGGATGGAACACACGATTCATTAGATCCATGAAAATATCTAGCACATTCGTGAGTCCGACTGGCATAACCAAGTAATCATACAGACCATATCTGCTTAGAAAAGCTGTAAGCGGTATATCTGATGGTCTCACACGTAGCTGATGATATCCGGATCTCAATTCAATCTTCAAGAACACTCGTGCTCCATGAAGTTTATCAAAAAGATCATCAATCCTTGGTAATGGATATCGGTTCTTAACCATTAACTGGTTCAACTTCCGATAATCCATGCAGAGTCTAAGGGTGCCATCTGCCTTCTTCACAAAGAGGACCGGCGAACCCCATGGAGAAGTACTGGGTCGGATAAAACCCTTTTCCTGTAACTCCTCTAACAGCCTCTTGAGCTCCCGCAGCTTGGGTGTGGCCATCCTATAAGGAAGAATGGACACTGGTGCTACTCCTGGCACAAGATCAATAGAGAAATCCGCCTCTCGCTCAAGAGGTAGACCTAGAAAGTTGTCCGAGAAAACATCCCTAAAATGATCAATAATAGAGAGAAAGCCATCTGAAAGTCCCCTGGTCATCCCGATATAAACTCGCAATCTGGGATGTGACTCCTTCTCGCCCACGATGCTCTAGTCCAACTAGACTCTCCTGAACATCCCACTCACCTTTGTATAGAAACTCTCCGCCCTCTGGTGACGTGAAATGCACCCTGCAATGATAGAAGTATACAAAATCTCGAAAGAGAACCAACTAGTCCATCCTGAGAATGACATCATAGCTCGTCATCCCTAAGACATAGAGGTCCCAAAGAAAGTGACACCCACCAACCTCAAGGTGACACTCTCTGCACTGACGCACACCAGCCGTTCTAGTCCCCAACGGAGTGTCTAGCGTCATGATATCAGGAAAAAAATAAACATAGAGCCCAAGGTTCTCCACAACGAGTACAGATATTAAACTATGCGTAGCACCCGTATCGAAAAGCACTGAAGACAAGACATAAGCTACTAGAATAGTACCTCTGACCGTAGAAGGTCCGGGATCCTTCTCCTAGTGGGTCTGTTGCACTGCATATGCCTTCCAAGTGCCGCGGCCTTATGACACCGCCTGGCTACCCTGAGCTGTCCCGCCCTATTGCCTCTTAGATATTGGTGTCTGGCTACCACGACCACGACCACCATCTCTGCCTGCATGCCCTGACGTATTCCAGTTCCCTGACCAGTAAGAAGCCATTGGTCCTACTCCCGCATGCAGAGTATACATAGAACCCCTCTCACTAGTAACTGGTGGGAATGTCCTGCAAAAGCACTGCAGATGACCCATCTTTCCGCAAGCTCGGCACTCCACTGGGTCTCGTGGACACTGTGGCCTCTTGTGCCCCTCTCTACCACACTGGTAGCACATGACCTGGCCGCCTGAAGCATTCTTCTGGCTAGTACTGCCACCCTAAGAGAATTCCATCAGTCTCTTCCTCTTACAATTAGAAATAGTGCCAGTAACTGGTGATGAACCGACCTAGCCCACACCACTAACTTCCTGCAGGTTCCTCTCTGTAATCAGCGCCTGATTCACGATAGCATGTACTAAAGGAAACCTGAAAACATTCACCAGTGATCGAATGTCATATCGGAGACCATCCTCAAAGTGCCTGGCCCTCAACGTCTCATCACCCACTAGAACGGGCGCAAAAAACTGAGGCTCGGTAAAGCGAGAAGAGTAATCCATCACCGACATAGTGCACTATTGCAGATTCATGAACTCTAGAGCTCTATCTTCCCTCAGCATCTTTGGGAAGAAGAAGTCATAGAAATATATCTGGAAATCTTCCCACACCATGTCTCTGTGATGCTCTGTCTGGGTGGTAACATCCCACCACCTCTTGGCGGAATCACGCATCATGTAAGTATCGAGCTTGACCTTCCACCCTGGAGCGGTCTCAAGATGCTCTAAAATAGTCTGCATCGATCCTAACCAAGACTCCGTATCCTATGTTCCGCCATCCCATGAAAACCTAGGCGGATGCTGTTGCTGGAATATACGAGTCAACTCAGCCATATATGTGGCAGCTGGTGGTGCTCCCTGAAAGGTCATCATGAACTGCATAAAGCCTTCACTGAACTCCTCCTCGGTGCCTGTGTTTGGTATAACAGCTGGCACTGCATCAGGATCTGCTGGAGGAACCACTGGTAGCCCATGGCCCACCATCTCTGGAGTATAATTGTTGCTGCTTTCCTGGAGAACAACGTGTGGTCGTCTCAGTGGCATGAAACTACAAGGTCAAACACACACCTTAGATCCACATTATCAAAACTGAAAAATTAGGGGACCAAAAAGGAACCGGAGGAAGAAGGCATTTCATGATTTGAAAAACAAGACTACACGGCGTGTATACTGACTACACGACATGTATACTGACTACACGATGTGTATCTGGCTTCTCTTCCCCTGCCTGGGTCCTTCTACCCGACTAAGCCACATGGAACCCATTGAACAAAACTACACGGCGTGTATACCGACTACATGACATTTATGGTGTAATTTTCCTACTACCTGTGTCGTTTGTGACACGACCGACTACTCGGCTTGATACTACATGGAGTGTTACACCAGCACACGTTGTGTACACCAACCCATCTTCCCAACCACACGGCTAAGTCCACACGGTCTGTCCTCAGTCAAGACTGCACGACATGTCCCATAGGAAGACGACATGTTCAAGGAGAGGTGACACCGACCCGTGTTTTTTAGTTACACTGCCAGACTCGAGGTCATACTACACGACATGTTCTACAGTGGACACAACGTGTATGTATTTAAGTCTCTTCATTCGTGTTTTTAGTTACACGGGTGGACTCTGGGTCCACACTACATGACATGCATAGTAGGTACACGACGTGTTTTACCCAATAATTCCCTACCCAATGTCGCCGCCCACACGGTTTGTGACACGGGAAGAGACTACACAGCGTGTACTCAGGATACACGGCGTGTACTCAAAAAGTTTATTTTTCTTTCCGAACAGAAGAATATGCACGACGTGTTTAAGGTACTACACGACGTGTATACTGGGTTTTCCGGGAAGTATGCCTTAGAAACTTCCCCAAAACCCAGAAATACTGAGAACCAACACCTAAGTGCCAAATTCCGATCTGTGAGGGCCCATACTCCCTGTGAATCAAAGTTTGACATCTTATATGTTTTATAACCAAAGTAAAAAATTAATGATCTACCAAATTCCGGTAAATGTGGGCCCATACTCCCCAAAAACCAAAGTTTGGCGTCCATTTTACAAACTGGATCACACAAAAGTTACCCTATCACATAGCAGGTATTTATCAAACAGCTATGACAACAACATGCTTCTCTATCACAACAACTATCACAACAGAATGCAATTTCTAATTCCCCTACATGGCATGGAACTATGCATGGCATGTGATTTATAGCATGTTCCTAAATGATGCATGAGATGACATACTCTCATCTCATCAGGTTTCAAATAAATAGAACCCATGGATAAAATATAACAGCATAATCTCATGTGCGTCACCCAACGGTGAAAAAAAATCAACTGTAAAATTTTCAAAAGCAGAAGAATTGAAAAATACGAGGTAGACTGGCTTTTCCCTGTACACGGGTTAGCTATTCCTGGGCACATCTTATTACCAACTACCGTTTCCATCCTATCCCTGACAAAGGATCCAAATAGTAAGTCAAAGAAAAGAATTCCTCTGATACCACTTTGTAACGTCCCGATTCCAGGTGCCACTAAATGGGTGCCCCGAACCCGGTTCGCCACATGACCTCAAGCATATTTCCCCAAATGCCAGAGGCTGCTGACTAGCAGTGAGGGCCTAGGTCTGATAGTGGGGAATCTATGCCCTCATTTGTCAAAGTGTAGCACATTGAAATATAATATAAACATTAAACAACAACGGAAGAAATAACCATGCACATTTTAAATAAAAACTGCAGTAAAAGATAACCAAATAGATATATAGATATGTTGCAGCATGTCTCAAGTTATAAGAAAACAGCCAGAACATGTTAGATAGCAGTACAATACAATACAGAGTATAACAAAGAAAAACAAAACAGCCGGTAGCATCTCGAGCCTAATCCCTGTCCCATGCTCCCCTAATCCTCATCAACAATCAAGTACCTGTATAAGGGCTCTTGCCCTTATCCATACATGCAGAAATGTAATCTGTTTGGGCCGAAAAGCATGACCCAAACAGGGTGTGAGAAAATAATCCTAGTAGGCACCCATCAAAGGCCCGTTCCCAAATATGTGAAAACATGCAACAACAGTGTGTAGTAGAAAAATGCAATAAAGTAAGCAGTACTGAAAAGTAACTAATTTAACCAGTTATATTTCCATTTAAATATCCATTTAATCATTTAATTTAAAAATATCACCGAAGTGAATATTCTAAGTAAACAGCCAATGTCCTCAGACACTTAAACCACTACCCTTAGGTAAAGAGAATCCAAACACAAGAATCCACCCATAGGCATACAGATATTGCCCATGGGCATAAGACGTGTCGCCCACAGGCACAGAATCAATTTCCCACAGGCACAGAAGATGTCGCCCATAGGCTAAATAGTATAGTGCCCATAGGCTAATCACAACACTTCCCTTAGGATAAACAGATAACCGGGCCATGCCCAACATGTAAACAAGAAGTACACAAGAAATTCCTCTCAAGAGAATTCTACAATCATTTCTTTAAAGGCATACCCTTGGGTATCCTAGCCAAACGACTAAATAGAGGAACACACCCCCAAGGTGGTCCTGGATCCATGCAATGATCCCAAACAGCTGTTTATTATCACAATTAATTTCCTATTCAGTTCTAGGTATTAAAATAGCCATGGACTTAGCCACACGACACCCCAAATATGGGTTCGTAGCTCAAAAACACACAAAACACACAACAGTTGGAAATCAAACACCAAGACACCTACCTTTAACACCAACGAATGATATACGTGAACGTCGATTCCAGAAACGTCCATGAATGTCATAGATCTGAGGAAAAAAATCCACATTCATCCTCAAATAACTTCTAAAGGAGTAAGAATTTTTACGAAACACACAAGGAGAAGAAATCTCCTACTCATACGGTTCCAACGAGATCGTCCGAGGCAGAAATGGATTTCCGATGCCCGATCTGGAGATCCACTAAGGTTCAACCATCCTCTCCTAAGCTCTTGTCCAATTATAAGCCTTCCATATGAACATAGGAGGCTACTTCCCATTTTAAGGGAAAAAAACAAAGTACACGACGTGTATTTCCAAGTACACGGTGTGTACTTCCCATTTTTTAACTGTTCCTCTGGCGGCTTGCCACCAGCGTGGCACTGTTCACCTGTCGACATGACTACATGACGTGTCTTCATGAGTACACGGCATGTGCTGTCGTACAGCTGACCACCACCTTACTATTCACCTATCGACTAACTACACAACGTGTAAAGGACCACTACACGGCGTGTAGTCGGTTTCTACACCCTTCATTTCTGACATGGCCACATGCCCCGTGTACTCATCCCACACGGCCAAAAGTACACGACGTGTGGAAAAGTACACGGCATGTACTTCCAAAATTTAGGATTTTTCCCCATTTTTTTTATTTTCTCAAAAACACTTAAGGAAAAGAGAAAAGAAGAAACCCGTACCTCAAAACTAAGAACCAGGTTCTTACATACCTCATTTAATTTTTAATCAAAAAATCAACTCATAAAAATATGAAAAATTCACCACCGTATATTTTTAACCTGTAGATTTAAAAAATGATATTTATTTTACCAAAATAATTTTATAAATACAGAAATTTATAATTTTAAATAAGAATATTTATTTATTAAAACATAATAGTTATCACAACACAAATAACTTTATAACATTTATAATATTTCATTGAACTTAATTAAATTATATTATCATTTATATATAAATAAATATTACTTAATATGAATATTTCATGTAAATAAAATTTATTTAATTTTTTTTGAATTTATCAAAAAAGTGTTTCAATCGAAACTAAATATTTCCGAGAAATAAATTTTTTTGTATCTTCATATCAAAATATAATATTTATCTAACTCATTATTTATTATGTACATATACCAATATTGAAAATGGATAAATATAATAAATATTTTTTAAAAAATAAAATGTAAATATTAATACTACTAGGGTATAGATGCATAAACCCTTATTACACTAGTGTACAACCTAATGGAAAGGTGTGTGATGGTGGTACATTCTTGGGGTGGTTCAGTGAACATGGTTTGGGAAGTAATATCTATGAGCATGAACTTATTCTATAAATGGTTTTGATCATGTATCAATGGTTGAATCTTGGTTTAGGATTGGTCAAGGTTAGTGCCCAGTGATGCCATCTCCCTCAGAACCACCAATAAATGGGCTTTATATGGTATGCTACTTTTAGTCGAGGCCATATCTTATTCTTTATGTGTCAATTAATTTTTATTATAACCTTCAATATATAATAATCTTTAAATGTATTATAAAATGTCTATATTATCAATGGATATGATTCTTAATGGTATTTTAAAACTGATATACAAATTATGGATGTATTTTATTATGGATAAAAACAACATATAAAATATAGAGTGTGTGTTTTGTATAACTACATTACATAATAATACATTTATTCATTTATAAGGAAATTTCATTTATAAATTTTTGGGTCATTACATTCTTCTCCCATTAATAAATTTTACCCCAGATATTTTATTTGGTACACTAAAATTTATGAGGTTACTTTTATTTTATCACCTCTTCTAGTTCCCCTATTTCCTCCTCAAACTTGAAGTTCCACCACAGTACTTTGACCATGTGAGTTATATTGTTTCATAAAACTTGGTCCATATGATCTAAGATCTTCACTTGATAATCCTTGTATGAAATATCATTCTAAAAATATACCACATAGGGATTTAATACATGTGATGGGTCTGATATGTATATCCTTTAGATAGATACATAGAACACATCATGTACTAAAGATTGGTTAGGTGAGAGTTATAGTCGATAGGACACAACTATGATGTTATTAAGGATATAAAAGGTGATGAAATCTATAGTAATAAGCACTATCTTATACACAAACCTCATTAATTTCTTACATGGTGATACTATAAGGAACACCTAATCTTCAATCTTAAATCAAAGTATCATTAATTATTATATGCATAGATTTTCTATCAACTTTTCATAGATTTTATATGATGATGAGTGGTTTGAACCTTATCTTCCATCTCATGGATAAGACTAGATCATATCATATACTATATCGTTTTAATGGTTCTCTGAGATTGATCATCCATTTGAGGGTCATGAGAAGTTGTGAAACTTATCTTTTCATCCATTTCTTACTGATGGATTTTTCAAAACCTCAAGGTAGACATTAGATTTCAATCAGATACAATGAAGAGTGGTACTCTAATAATTCTTTCTAGATCACTTATGTATACCTAGATGTTTTTAAGATATAAATATTCCTTGATATCAATGAAATACAATCACTTTGTAAGGTGATCAAATACCACACAAATATCATTATTTCCATTAGATTTCCTGAGGAGTAATATAATGAAATCCATGGTTATATTTTCCCATTTACATATTGGTATTGGAAATGATTTCATATTATACTTATAATTTTATAATTCTAAATATAATTGTTATTATATAAAGAATCGAGATACAAAATCCCTAATTTTATTCTTTATGTTATCCCACCAGAACTTCTGATTCAGATCTCTATGAATATTAGTGATTTCTGGATGAATAGAGAAGGATGAGCTATAAAAATCATTCAAAATTTCCATCATTAATTTTGGTTTTTATGGGACATATATTCTAGGTCCAAACCATAAAATTACATATTTTAAAAAAGTTAAACTACACAATTTTAGCTAACTTTCTTTATAGGTATTTATTGTCTTTATATGATACATTTTCCTATCAAGAATGGATGTTTGAGTAGTTATTTGAGTAAGGTAGGATGAATTTAATTTTATGATTACCATTTCTATAATTTTCATGTAAAATAATATTATATACCTTTCAATCAATATCATGGATAGTGTTATAGGATCCTTTTTTACTCAGAGCACATGCTACCTTATTTTCCTTCCTAGGATGGTAATGGATTAAATAGTCACAATACTTGATCAGCTCTAACCACATTTATTATCACATAATGAGATACTTTTGTGTTAATATGTACTTGAGAATTTAATGATCCACATATATTTCAAACTTCTCCCCATAGAGTTAATGTTGAAAAATATTCACTATGAAGACCACTAGAGCTAATTCTAGATCATGCATTGGGAGGTTCTGTTGATGGATCTTTAATTTGTAGGTGGAATAAGCTATCACCTTTTCATTTTTTATGATTATAAAGTAGAATAAATTTGTGAATGAATCACTATTGATCAAATATTCTTCCCCATTTGTGGATAATGTGAGAACTGGTACAATGATTATCCTATTATTTATCTCTTTAAAGATCTCCTCACATTCATCTATCCAGAAAAACCTCACTCACTTTCCAATTATCTTGATTTGTGGGTTTGGAAATCATGATATGTTTCCCAAATATTAGTGAAAGTACCCAGATAATCATAGGAAATTATGGATCTTCAACACATATATTGGTTTGTTCCATCCTTTAATTTCCTTTATCTTTGAAGGATATATAGATATCCCTTTGCTGGTGATGACATACTCTTAGAATTTCACTTGCTCTATAAAAAAACTCTCATTTACTATACATAACATGTAAAATTTTCTTTCACAAGGTCTTCAGTACAACATTGAAATGATCCTCATATCCCTCCTTGATTTTTGAATAGATAATAATGTCACTTGTAATGAATATAAATTTTCTTTCAAGGAATTCCATAAATACTATATTCATTAAGTACAAAAATATAGTTGACGCATTAGTGATCCCAAATAGAATCAGTGTGAACTCATAGTTCCCAAACTGTTTACAAAAATAAATATTTGGGATATATTACTTTTTCAAATTTACATGATAATATCTAGACCAAAGATCCCTTTAGAGAAGTTTTGGGATCCACATAGCTGATCCAATAAGTCATAAATCCATGGAAGTGGATAATTTTAATTAATCATGATCTTATTGAGACCATGATAATCAATATAGAGGCTGATTGACCCATCCTTATTCTTAATGAAAATAACTAGTGAACCATATAGACAACACTTGGGTGTATAAATTGTTTATCCAAATTCTATTATAGTTTCTTCTTCATATATTAAAATTAAATAATGGTTATTCTATATGGTGCATTGGATATTGGAAGATATTTAGGTATAAGTTTGATTGATAACTCCAACTCATGGTTAGGATTAAGACTATACAATTATTTGGGGAACACATCACCATATTCTCTTATAATGGGAATGAAACTAAGGATGATCTTTTCCTTAGTATCAATCCATTGAGTTAGAAATTCTTTCTCACAATGAAATATTATATATGTTTATGATGATGATTGTAATGAATATCCATCATTCTCTTTATACTTGAATAAAATCATAGGTAAATTCAAGATAAATGTGTGATTTACTTCTCCCAAAAATTTATGTTGTCTCTATATTAGGAAATACAATCCATACACAAGAAAACATCAAATTATTATAAAGGGAGCATTATAAGGTTCACTTGGAAACTCATACTGAAAATATTAATAGGGGGAATTTATATGCTAGGTATGAAATAATTGACCCCACTATTTTCCCCAAATACTCAACTTCTATGTTTTGAAGTGGTATTTGAATAGTTATACTAAACTTGTGTGATACTAAAGAATGTGTAGAACTATAATAATATAGGAAATCTAAAGTTTATGAAGGGTTATTGAGTGCACATTTCTAAATTTGATATGGGTTTTAGTAATTTATTATATAAAAAATAAATATAGACATTATAATGCTTAAACTAATAAGAATATAAAAGAGAAACAATGATATTTGGAAGGAATAAATTATAAATGACATGTGTATCCTAACTTATAAGTCCCTAGGTTTTAATATAGGTTATGTATGGAAATTTTTCTATTAGGGTTTCTTACCTAAAATCTATTTAAGTGCTTTATAATGGTTTATAAATATCTTTTGAATTTACCAAATCACATCGCATGGGAGTTTCAAACTAGGAGAGTGACCAAGCCTCTTTGTCATGCAACAATTATCGGTCGAGTTAATACCCAATGACCCCTTTTCGGGTTATTACCCCTAGGTACATCTTTTCCAGAGACACATCCACTTGAAGAATCTATACAAATATTTTTTTCCTGAAAACCAGTCACTTTATACTTCACCAAAATTTAATAATTTTTTCATATATTTAATATTATACCTATGGTTTTCCCTAAGGTTTTCTAATCTCAATCCCCCAAAACTAACCAGAGCTTACTCTAATGTCAACTATAACAACCCTTATTAGTTATAGAATTTATTTCATGATCTATTTCATTAAGATACATAAGAAAATTACAAAATATTGAGAGGAATATTATCTTTGGGTAATTAGATACATATCATAATAACATGAAATATAGATATAACAACATTATTTAAAATATCCATAACATGACATTAAAATACCATTGATCTTCTTAAACTATGTGAGATAATTTCGGGAATTTCATATGAAAGGGGTGATATATAGTTCCCACTAAGTGAATAATCAAAGCATAAAATAAAGCAAAGTAGTAAATACGAGTGAAGGGGAATAATATAGTGACATAAAAAGTGATAAATATAGTCATGAAAATATAAACAAAAAAATATATGTTAACATCAAGGAATAATAAGAATGTGGAAATAATGAAAAACATTATATCATAAGAACAAGTAAAGGTTAACTACTAATACATCATAACATAGTGTTCTTTGGGTAACATACTATTCACTGTAAATGGTATCTCATGAGATAAAACCATTAAACAATGGCTTAGTGGGATATATAACTATAGGGCCACCCATCACATTCATATCATTTACATGCATTTTTGTGGCACATAAATTATACAACATAATAATTTATTTCATCAATTTATTCCCATGATAAAGGTGTATGGGTTACATACATATAAATAACCAATAAATTAAGGATAGGTAGAACTAGGTGAAAAACCTTGAGTGGAAATGGGGATAGTTATTGACAATACAAATGTTTTGTATAAAAAATAAAAGAATCATTTTAACAGTATCTCAGGAGTACATAAATTTTTCTGGAAGGGATTAATGTGAGTTAAAGGTGGTATATAATTAATTTTTCATCATAAGGATATTAAAGGTATGTGTAAAACATATTCCAACATGAAAAATTGGAAATAAAAAGGCTTAATACAATGGAAGTATTTGAATAAAGTGGAAAAGGAAGAGAGCCCCTTACATGGAGAGGATGCTTCTGAAATATTTAGAGGAGATTATTATGTGATCATGAACACATTGGGATGAATTTAGAGAGGGATAGAGGTAAGAAATATGTGATCAATGGGTTTTGAGTTAAGAGGGATGATGTAACACCCCGAGATTTTATGAAAAATATTCTTTTTAATTTAATTAATGTCTTGTGTTGTACGCTACACCAAAAGGAGCTTGCACAACATGCATCATTGACTTTCCTTGCATTACACGCTATCACGACCTTCCTCGATAGAGTGTGTAGTACGCAATACCGAGTTTCACTAAACAATGATATGCTATTAAAATAATATTAAAACTAGCCGTTATGAATAGTAATAAAGACTTTTTGAAATTTTTTAAATTTTATTTTTTAAAATGGACTTTATTTCTGGATTCGTAATATCGAAATTAGCTTAGGGTGAATTTTTGGTACTTTTCGGATAACTTTCATTTTCTGATGAATAGTAAAAATTACTAAATTTTAATTAAAAACAACCTTTTTAATAGAAATAATTAACAGTGATAAATTATTAATTTCAGTGGTTTTAAAGTATATTTAGAATATATTTTTACAATTTAATACAATTTTGGTCATTGGATGTAATTTTACATTTAAACCAGACATAAACAAGTGTCAATCTTTTGATAATTATTATCTCTTAAGAACACGCTATTTGTTTTGACGACGGGAATTAATTTTTAAATTAATTAATGCAACTAATATGTTTTTAATTTGGTAAAATAGACATCATTTTTGAGTTCATAATATCAAATATATCTTAGGCCTAATTTTTGGTATTTTTCTGGAAACTTTCATTTTTTTGATGAATAGTGAAACCACTAAGTGGTAGTTAAAATAAATGAATTTTCATAAAACTTAATTTTACCGCTTCTGTGAGTGGAATTCCAAAAATCCGAGAGACACGGTTGATGTCAGTAAGTAAAATTTGGTTCAATGAGATGAAAATAATTTTTGGTGAATAGTAACTTTTTACTTTTTTTTACCACGGTTAAAAGTAAATAGGGTAATTAAGGGTAAAAATGATATTATTATTACCATAACACATGTCCTAATTCTATTGGATAAGTTTAATTAGACTAAAAACAACCTTAGGAATAAAATATGACCATTTAGGCCCACTTTGATTAGATTCGGACATTTATTATTAATTTATTTAAAGAAGGGATAAAATAGTTAAAATCAAAGTTTAATCAGTAGATAATTTTTAATATAGGGTTATACTTAAGATAAATTCGACTATAAATACTAATTAGAAATCTAAAACTATTTCCTACATAATGGTATTTTATTTTTAATTTTTAGACATTAAATAATTTAATTTATTTATGACACAACGATGATGCAGTAATAATCTTATTAATGAAATATTGACATAATTGATGTTATAAATACCCAAATAAATGTAATTGGAGACTTTTTATGAATTCCACTAATTTTATAGGTTAATATGACATGTTATTATTAATTTAATTAACTTGTTTTGAACTAATAATTCTGTTATGAGTTTCACAAAAATAAATTACCAAATAGTGTCAAAATTGACATAAAATAGTTTTTAAAAAAAATATTATATCACTAATTGTTATTATATTCCTAAAAATCTAAGGTTCGGTCAAGGTACTTATATAATGATAGGGGTATCATTAATTGACCACTTGAGGGTCTCTTGGATGTATATGGTAAGTTTATTAACTATATAATATAAAAATACAAAGTGACATGGTAAATGTCAATCTAATTAACTAAGAGTTAAAACTAAAAGATAAGGTTAATATAGGAACCTAAACTTGTCTAAATTCTATTGTATGAGAGGATTTTGACCCATACCCACCTTATCTTGAAAATAAATCAATTTGGAGCTATTTCAAACCGAATTTGGCTTTATAATAAAATAATATTTTCAGTTATTCCAAAGGTGCCCCTCTCCTCCGTTATAAAATGGCACCTCCTCCCTCTCTTCCTCACACCACTTTGAGCCTTCAAGCTCGGCCAAACCCTGCCAAATTCTCTTCTCCACTTCCCTAGAAACATCCTAGAGGTCCTAGTATTCTTCAAAAACTAATTTTAGTGCCCTAAGAGGAGGACTCAAAGAGGTGCTTCAAAGAAGAGGAGGTTCAGACACTTACAAAGAAAATCAGACCTAAGGTAAGGGAAAATATCACAATCTCATTTTTATCCGAGATTGTTTATACTTTGGTATTTACTGGGGTGTATTTTATCATCCAAATCCATGTTCCCTCAATATGTAATATTTTTTCCATCCACCTACAATTGTTTAAATCCAATTTTACCCTTCGGTGTGTTTTTAGTAAAGTATATGAAAGGAATCTTTTGTCGTTTTTCATACGAGGTACTTTTTGACTTTTCTGACAAAAGTATGAGAAGAACGTTTTTTTAACTTATATGGCATGAAAGGATTTTTACGATTTTATAAAGCCATATTTTCATGAAGCTTACTCAAAAATATTTCATGACTATTTTCAAGAAAATCCCTTTCTTTTAAAAATTCATGACATTTTGTGAAAAGAAAATGATTTTAAAGAAGAAAGGATATTTTCCTCAAGAATTCATTTCAAGTGTTTTACCAAAACCATTTTCCATCTAAAATGAAATTATTTAAGTATAATGTCTCTTTTATTTACTTGGTTTCACTTTTATTATTATGAAATTATATCTATTTGTTTTATATGGATTATGAAATGATGGGATGATGTTCATGAAACCCATTTTATTCTTTGGGTTATGATGAATGTTTTAAGTTTATTTTGTGGCACAAGTAAGAATTATTTCACTATGAGATGGGTGGGACCTATATCTCCCTCCAATTCATTGGGTAAAGATTTATATCTCATGAGATAGACATGTATAGAATGGAAAGTTAAACCGGTTCAGTAATACAGGACTGGAACGAGGAGTGAACTCGATTCAGAAAGGGACTTTGTCCACTAAGACTGTCTTGGCAGCAATGCCTTGGCTACTATGTAAATCATATCATGTGCTTAATTTTTTCCACAATTACATGTTTTATTCCCATGCTATTTTATCATTATTAATGTTTCATTATGATCTATGCCTTGCGTACTTCCATGTTTTATGTCATTGCTCAAGATTTTGATGTTTAAACATTATGTTCATGTTTTTAAGTTCAAATGTATATGGTATGTTTTATTTTATCCATGCTTACCCTTACTGAGCATTTGAGCTCACCATTTTTATGTTTTCTTTTCCCAGGGATATAAAGAAAGGTTTTAGGTAAGAAAAAAAGGGGAAGATCTTTATGGGAGATGTTGAAGATCTTTCATCATGATTAGAAGATTACGTTCCAAGTTTCCAAAGACACTAAACTATTATGGTCCTTGTGTGTCTGTTTTTGTTATGTATTAAGTATTCTGCTAAATTAATGTAATGTCCATCTACGTTAAGCTTCAGGTCTCTACAGATGAGTGGTTGGGTGTGTATTTATATAAAAATAGAGGGGAATTATTTTTCAGTTTCTAAACTTAGGTTTTGGACTCTAAGTAATAAAATAATAAAAAAATACACCTTTCCAGGATTATCCCCAAGTTTTTTACTAGATAATTTTGGTTTACAATATTTTATTATATTACGAAGCATAATCGTTAAAATAATACCATTAAATTTATGGAAGCGAGTCATGGCCATAAAGAATAGTTTTTAAAATCATAAAATATAATATATGTTTGTTGGGATCATTAGAGTCATGTATAATTAATTAAATAACTTAAAAATATATTTTTAAAGGTAAAATATATTTTTTGTATTTTATTTCTTTAATAGTATTTATTACAAAACTTTTAGGGTATTATGATGTCATAATACATACCATATATTTATACTATATTTAATTTTCACCAAAAAATTTAAAAGTCTCAAAAAATTATTACAAATTAACCATTGGATTATTTAGAAATTTTAATTTCAAAATTGATATTTATATTATAAAAATAATTTACTAAATATAGGTATATCCACTTTTAAATAAAAATATTATTTTTTCAAAAACTACATGTTTTTATAAAACAAACAACTGTCAGACCCTTATAAACATTAAATTGAATTTGCTTAAATAATATTATCTTTTATATTTACATAAATATTGTTTAAAAATAATATTTCACAAAAAAAAATCTATTTAAAAATTCTAAAATTTATCAAAAAGTGTGTTTTAATTTAGGCTAAATATTTCCCTAAAATATAGTTGTTGTTTCTTCATTTCGAAATATATTTTTATCAAAATTATTTTATAATCATGTGTATGTTGGATCATAAGGGATACAAATAATCACTTGAGTTGCGAGAATAATCATTAAAAAAATTAAAGAATAAATCAATCAGAGTTTTATTAATTAAGGAATCTATAGTGAGTGCTGTGTTCAATTAGTGGAATAGAGTGGAAATTAAAAAGGAAGAACACAATATTTTTATCATAGATTAGATAAAAAAGAATCTAATATACTCTTCAACCATCTCTAAAAAGTTAGAATATGTGAACCCAATAAGAAACTCAATTTTATAGGTGTGAGAACCTATTATGGACTATATTTTTTATAAAAACCTAAAGGAATAATGAAAACTTTTTATAGGAGTCTTTACCGAGTCTGTAACATAAATTTTATTTAGAAGTCACAAAAAAGAACATCCTTTTTTGTGGTAGAATAACCAAATATAAATGTCATTATTTTTATTTGGAAAATCATTAACCATTTATTAACAAATTACAAATAGATATACAAAAGATAATACAATGAAACAAATACAATGAAACCCAACCGAAATATATGATAATGATAAAAGGAAGCTTGATGATCATGATCACTATAGTAGTATATGATGGTACAATAGAATTTTCTTCATGATCTTGTAATGGAATCAGAATTTGAAGAGGTTCTTGATTGAATGTAGAATAAGAAAGTGTATCACTAGTAAGTTGGGAAAGCTAGTTATTGAATAAAGTTTATGAAATCTATTTAATCACTACAACATGATCTAATAAACTAATAAATATTAATTAAATAAAATATATTATTGGATCATCATGTTCTCCAATCACTATATCCCATGAGTTTTCACATAACAAAATATAATATTACCTTTTCTTGTATTTGAAAAAAAACCATACTAAAAATAAAAGAAATTTAATTTTCATTTATTTATATATAAAATAACAATGTAAAACTTCCAGAATGATCATTAGAATAAAAATATAGAATAAAAATTAATAAAATAGTTAAAATAAATTGACAAAACTTATAGCCGAATTAATTATTAAATGTTTCATAAAATAGAGTTTCGTAAACTGCATGTGTGAAATTTACTTCATGTGTATAATATATAATTTATATATAATACAAATAAATTTTACACAAAATGAAATTATATATTTAATAAATATATAATAAAATTGAAATTAAAATATTCATTTAAATTACAATAATAATATATAATAATTATTATATTTTTTGAAAAAAAATATTTAAAATAATTGTAGATAAAATAAATATCAGGCCGTAGCATAGTGTTGTTACCACTAACAGGATATCATCGTTGACAGGAGAACGGTACTACCATTCCAGGTAATCTACTATAGAGTAACATGATACACCATTGAAACATTATCGATGTGAATAACAGATCCCATTGGTTAGTCATTGCAGCTATGTTGCACTCAACTGATGCTACCTTGACATTTCTGAAGAGATGGTTTTGTCGTTAAAGCATGGAGAGTGCCAATGACACTGTTAGATGAAACATATTTGTCTATTCTACCATTGGATTTTCCATCTTCAACCATGGTGGAGATTGAGGAACTACCATTATTGGAGACTTACCTTTACTAAAGCAGGAGCGATCAACCGTTACTGCTACCATCAAAGGTGGATGGTGGTGCTTATATCCCACATAATCTACCTTTATTGAAAAACGTACCATGAATAAGTGAAATTCCATCGATAACACATGCTACTACTACCTAAAAGGGTATTTAACATCACAATGAATGGAATGTTTGACCATTGTGTTTTACCATCAAAAGTTAAAGTTGGTTCTACCATTGAACGGAGCTTCCGTTGATGGTCACACTGCTACAACCACTATGCATAGAGGAGTTCAGTCTCCTGGATACATGAAAAGTTTAACATACAAGAATATGCATTCTACACCGCAATTTCATTAAATCCAAGCTTAATAATGACAATTTTAGGCTCGACTTTAATTAAAGGTAGTCCTTCCGTGATCTCCGGCCAAGAGAAGCTTTAGATGACACTGGAGGTAGAAGACGAATGCTGGTGTTGATCAAATGTATATTAAATATTTAATTTGATATCCAATGAAATTTATATATACCATTAATTTATTGGATAAGTTCCTACATTCCCCTACACCCCACATTTAAAACACAACTAGTTTATCCACACTATAATAATAAATCACTTCCTGCCACTGCTTTAAGACAGAACCTAGGTGAACACCTGGAACACCCCCACACACATATTCCACGATCCAACCTGCTCACTCCTTACATGCCTCCATGTGCACCTAAAAAGTTCTATACACACTCATGATTCCATTTATCCTATTTTGTAGGCCTTGTACCTCACCCATGCCTCCATGGGTGGGTCCCTTAAGGCTGAATTTCCCACAAGGTTGACCACCTGTCCACTTTGTGTTTGACTAGATGGACCTTTGGGCTATCTGTGGTTGGCCATATTATTTACTAAAAACCACAAATGAAAAATTAATAATTATTAAAATATAAAAGTAAACTATGAATAAAAAATATAAATGTAAACAATTTGAAATAAATAACATTTATAAACTTATCGTAATCTCATGAAATAAAGAATGATTATTCATTTTTTAAACAAATTTAATTCATTTAAATGCTATAAATTATAATTTATTAAAAAAACAAGCGTTAATATATTAAAACACATGTTCAAACACTACCAATATCTACCTTTTTTTAAATTAAAAAAATAAACGTTTATTAAAAATTCAAAAACATTCTTCCACTTTTTGAGATTTATGAGAAGGTATATTAAAATTAAATATTTAAAACATTTTCCCTCTTAAATAGTATAATATACTACGTATATAATAAGTATAATTCACTCATAAAAATTATCATTAATTTATAGTATACATGTAAATATAATTTAAAAATATAAATTAGTTATCACAAAGTAGTAATTATGTAAAAAAAATATTAGTCTTCAACCATACCTAGTCCAAACTTCATTTTCTAAAATTTGAGAGGATATACATGTATTGTGAAATTGTTATCAAATTGTTTTCCTAAAGGAATTTTTTTTGAAAAATATCACCTTTATTTCATGATCCCCCATAAAATGAAATCTAATATCTATGTATTTTGTTCTAGAGTTATGCAAAGGGTTTTTAGAAATTTAAATTACATTATAATTATCTCATAAAATTGTAACTTTATCAAAAAATTAAAATCACATGTTTTTTTGTTTAATCCATTTTATCTATAAGAAAAAACTAGCATTAAAAACATACTCAACCTCATAATTATGTAGTTTTTATGATAGTTTTTACTTAGAAATCCATGAAATTAAAATTTTATAGAGAAAATAACACATACCAATTACTCTTTTCCAGCCAATAATACATCCTCTAAAGTTAGAATCAGAATAAGATAATTAATCAAAACAATATTGATTAGAATAAAATAAACTAGTATTTATAGTATACTAAATATATAAAATTACTCCTTTAATATATTTAACATGATTTTCCTTAGGGCTGAACTAAAATATTGCACATAAGAAGACTGAGAACATTATGTTTTTTCTAGATGTAGTGAGATACAATAAATTGAATATTATTCCTTAATACAGTTTAATATCAAATGAATTTCTAGATTCATCTAACTCCAATATGGAATTGGTATTCATTGGTGTTTTCATAGTCTTACTTAAATAAATCCCAAACCTTTTAACAAGTTCTTTATAATATTTATCTTGATTTAATAAAATAATATATTTTATTTTATTATTTTTTAAACAAAGAAAATATTTTATTTCTCGCATTAAGCTCATGAAAAATTTATTTTTAATTAATTCAAAAAATTCATTACTTATAAAGTCATTTGAAGATAGAAATATTATATCATCAATATAAATATGTAAAATAATTTTATCATTTGAAACAATCTATATAAAAAAGGTAGGACAACCTTACCTTTAAAAAATTTATTTTTTATTAAAAAATGAGTCAATATTTCATACCATGCTTAAGAAGCTAGACTGAGACCTTATAAAGATTTATTAAGTTTTAAAACATGATTTGGGAAAATTTCATATTCAAATCCGAGGGATTGTTTTACATAAGCTTCCCTAGAAATTATTCCAATTAAAAAAAATAACTTTTTACATTCATTTGAAATAATTTGATATTTTAAAAAAATCAAATGAAATTAATATTATACTTCCATACTATCCAAAAGAGAAAAGGAATCTTAAAATTGAATTCCCTACTACTAGGAATAACCTTGAGCTACTAGTACTACTTTATTTATAACCATGTTTCCAGATTCATCTAACTTATTACAAAAAATACATTTGGATCCTATTATTCGTTAGCTTATTGGTAAATCAACTAAATTCCACACTTCATTCATTTCAGTTTGATTTAATTCATTATGTAGATCCTTTATCCAATTTGAATCAAATCTATAATTATCAAAATAGACAGAAACAAAATTAGAAACAAAAGTAGAATTTGTTAAGTTAATTAAAACATATTTTATGGTTTTTATACCAAATTATATGTTTCCAATTACTTTTTAATTTGTATAATCTTTTAGTGTTTTCCACTCTTTAGGACCAATTTTAGAATATATAAACCCCCTTAACTGATGTAATATTATTTTCTTGGTCATTATCTTTACCAAAATTAAATTCCTAAAAATCATCATGAGCTTTGTTTAATTTATAATTTTTCTTCTTGTAGTTATTTTCATTAAAATTAACATGTATAGATTCTTGAACAGCTAAATCTATCTTATTGAAAACTTAATATGCTTTTATATTATTGGAATATTCTAAAAATATTCCTTTATCACTTTTAGAATCAATTTTTGGTAAATTATCTTTTATATTTGAGATAAAGAGTTTCCAACCAAATACCCCAAAATACACAACTTTAGGTTTTAACCCTTTTAATAGTTCATAACGGGTCTTATTAAAAATATTTATAATAGATACTCTATTTGAAACATGATAAATTATATTTACAAATTCTCCATAAAAGTATGTAAGCACATTAAATTTCATAATCACTTATTTTTCTATTTCATGTACACAAACACACACACACAGATATATATATATATATATATATTCAACCAGACCATTTTGTTGTGGTGTATTAGTGGCTAAAAAATGTATATATCTACTTTATTTATAAAATTGATAAAATTATAAATTAAAACAATTCACCACCTCGATCACATATGATAAAGATTATTGATAAATTTTTGAATTTATAAATAATTTTATAGAAAGAATAGAATCTTGCTAAAGTTTTATTATTATGTGATAATAATTAATACAAATAAATATACTATAATCATGTACTATTAAAAATAAATATTTCTTAAGACCAAAACATATAGTTTGCATAGGTTCAAAAGTGTCAGGATGTAAAAGTTCTACGCATCTATCAGTACTAACATCATTTCTAGATTTGAAGATTTATTTATTCTGCTTACCCTTTAAACAGTAATCACACATAAAGTACTTACTTGAATGTAATTTTCAAAATTAAAAAACCTATTAATACTTTGAAAGCTTGTGAAATAGTATGGAGTTTTCATTCCCAAGCCTATTATGCCACAAAATCTCATTTACTTCTTGAAAATTTAAAAATTTAAGATTTTTTTAGTTAGATTATAAAAATAAATAGTTTATACATTCTATTTTCAAATTATTGAAAATAAAATAGATTTATTTTTCTGAATAGTACATTTATCATTTCAAAAATAAAATTTAATCTATCATCATATAGTTGTGATAAACTTATTATGTTATGTTTTAAACTATCTACTAATAATAATTTTTTTGATAATAATAGTTTTAGAAAAACCAACTTCAAAAATCCCTTTAATTTTATATTTATTGTTGTCTATAAATGTGACTAGTCCCCCATCATTTGAATTTAATGATAATAATTTATAAATATCACCTATTAGGTTCCTGGAGCACCCACTATCTAAACACTATGTTTCTTTCAAAATTCTAAGAAATATTTCCTAAAATTAAACAATCAAATATACTATTTTGGTACCCAAGATAACTTAGGTCCAACTGGATTTGTAGAATAAATTTTTTAACCCTCATAGATTTTAAACATTTATTAATGGGTTGTTTAGAAAATAAATTTCTAGAAATAAATATATATGTATTCCCAAATGATTATGTAAATCTTAGTGAACATTTGTGAGCATAATTCCCATTCATTATATATTTAAAATTGGTTATATTGGAAATAATTCCTTTAGAAATATTATTTATGTTAGTCTTATTTATACTTGTGGATAAACTTTTATAACAAAATTCATTCTTGTTATAGTTTAGTTTTATCATAGAAATCATTTTATCATATTCTAATTTACATTGGACAAATGGAGATAAATTCTATTTAAGGTTGATTTTTTTTCAAATTTATATTCTATTTTTTAATAATATCTAAACCATTACAAAATTTCACGTTAGAACTTGAAGTTTTGTTTATTATTTTCCTATTTTATTGATTAAGTTTCTTAAAAGTATTTTCTAAAATTTTCAGATCTTACAAAATATAATAAAATCTTCCTCATGATCTTTATCAACCAATACTAGGAAATTTTTAAGTGTTTCATTTTGTTCTGTTAGTTTTAAAATTTCAGAATCAAAATTATCTTTAAAATTATCATTTTTGGAAACAATAATTTCTAATTATTATAATCCCTTTTCAGTTTCTCATTTTCCTTAACCATTTTTTTAATTTTTATATCTATTTATTTTTAAATTATCCTAACTCTATCATTCCTTAATTATTAATTTTCATTAATAAATTGTTTGGAATCATAATTAAAAGAATTAGAATCATAACATTAATCAGAGTCAATTTCATTTTCATTTTCAAAAATTGTATTATGATTTTAGTTAGTAGGAGTAATCAATTGAGTGAAAATTGAATCATTTACCTCACAATGTACACCAATAAAAGTATGGTTACTTGTCTCTTGGTCACTTATAATATCACTTCTTGGGTCAGAACTCTCTAAGTAGTACCAACCTCCAAACAAATATTTATTTTCTTTTCTCATTTTATCTTTTTCTTTATTTTGATTTTTTCGTTTGGGGGAAGTATTTCCTAATATGACCTTTCTTCCTAAATTAATAATAGTTTAATTATAAAACATCACAATTATTTTTGGAATTTTATTTCTTGTAATCCATTTTGAACATTATTTTGAACTGCCTCTTACCATCTTTTTTTTCCTGAACTTGAAAGACTTATTTCTAAAGTGATCCATCTCATTGTAACTTAGAAATCATATTCAGTAGTGTCAAATATCTCATTAACTTTAGACTTGAAATATTTACCTTTTATCTTTATATATTTTTCATAAAAAAATTGTTTCCACTTTAAATTATACAACAAAAAATTGACTATGAATTCATCTTATTTATAATATCTAAAAATATTACTCTCACCAATGGAAACCTTATTTTCATTACATAATTTTGTTAGAGCTCTCATAAATCTTTCCACTAGAGTTTTGTTGTATAGTACTTCACTAAAATCACTCATACCATTTTTAATATTGGAAAAATGATAGAACATATAATTCAATAACTCTTCATATTCGATATTTAAGTTCTATTATTCTACTTAGATTATTATTAGCTTGGTTATTTTGAGAGTTTGATTCCTATTGTGAGTGACTTGAAGTATTCTCCATTTGTTGTGGGATGTCTTATAAGTTGAAATATGGTTACAGGAACTTATAGTTATAAAACAGTAAAAAATATTATTAACATTATTATTCCAAATATACATAAGCATATCATTACCGACAAGTGTCGTACAATCAACTTTGGGTAGCTCATATGGATTCTCCTTGGAGTTCCAATGAAACATAGTTAACTTTTTCAAATAGGCTACTATTCTATCCTACTAGTATTCATAGTCACTTGTATTAATGAATGGGGATTTTTGTGGAATCCATCCATCATTGTAATTGAAACATTCCATCTTATAGAACTAAAATTTTATTCCTTATATTTTTATTTCCAAGATGATAAGGATATAAATATATGACAAAATAAAAAATTGAATAATATCCAAAATGATTAAACTAAACAAAGATGAAAAATAATTAGAGACTAGGATATAAGACCAACTGTTTGGTATCCGAACCACGTAGCTATTAAACTATCTCTTATACCAATTTGCATATCTTAAGTGATGTTAATAATGACTATAGTGGGGTGAATAGTCATGTAAAAAATTAAATAACAAATCAACTAGAGTTTTATTAATTAAATACTACCTAGTGAGTGTTGTGTTCAAGTAATGAAATACATCAAAAATAAAAAGGAAAAACACAATATTTTTATAATAGTTTTGTGAGAACCTGCTATAAACTCTACCTTTTACATAAATATGGAAGCTGAAACCAAAATTTTTACAGGAGTCATTAACTTAGTATGTGAGATAAATTTTCTTTAGGAGTCACAACCAATAACTTACTTTTTGGTGAAAGAATATGAAAAAATAAAAATACTTTGTTTTTATTAGGAAAAGCATAAACCATACACAATCAGATTAAAACAAACAATTAAAAGATAATGTGAAGAAAAACAAGTACAATGAAACCAAAATAAATATTTAATGATGGGGAAAAAGAAGTTCAATGATCTTGATCAACATATTATTAGAGGATGGAAAAATATAATTTTCTTCATTATCTAATAAAGGAAATAGAAGTTTAATAGGTTCTTGATCGAATGTACCATAATAAAGTAAATCACTCATAAGTTGGGGAAGCTACTTATCGAAAAAACTATATGAAGTTTTTTTAATAACTTGAAAACAAGACAATGAAATAATATGGATTACTTAAATATAATATATTCTCAAGGATTAAATTTATACCATCACTACATTCCATGAGTTATCACATAAGAAAATATAATATCACTGTTACCTGTATTTGAAAAAAAACTATGCTAAAAATATAAGAAGTTTCAAGATCTTTTAAATCTTCTCGAAATAAGAATATAAAATTATAGCATGATAATTAAAATAAAAAAATTTAATAAAATTGAATAAAATAATTAAAATAAATAAATAAAATTTTAATTGAATAAAATATTAAAAAGTGTCACAAAATAAAGTGTCGTAAATTGCATTTGTGAAATTTACTGCATATGTGTAAAATATACATTATGAATGATCAATATTTTTTTACAACATGAAATTATATTTTTAGAAAAAAATCATAAAATAGTAATTAAATTATTCATTTCATTTAAATAATTTTAAAATAATAATAATTATATTTTTTGAAAAAAAAAATTGAAACAACATTAGATAAAAGAAATACCTAACAGTAGAACAATATTTATACCACTAAAAATATACAATCATTAGTAGGAGAAAAATACTACCATTCCATGCGATCTACTATTGAGGAATATGATCCACCATTGACACATTATCTATGGGAGGAATAAATCCTCGAGGTTGACTGTTAAATCTGTGTAGCACTCGGCCGGTGCTACCTTGACATTACTGAAGAGATGGTTGTACCATCGAAGCCTGGAGAGTGAAAATTCTACTTTCAGATGAACAATACTAGGCAGTTCTACCATTGGAGTTTCCTTCTTATACTGTCATGGAGAGGAATGATCTACCGTTGTTGGTGACCTACCATTACTAAACTAGGAGCTGCTGACCATTACTCATATCATCGATGGTGGTTGGTGGTGCTTCTATCATATATGATCTACCATTGTAGAAAATATGTACCGTGAATAAATGATATACCATTGAGGTTGTATTTTAATATCACTAAGAAAAGTATCTAATATCCCATGGATTGGAAGAGTCAACCATTATGGTATACTGTCTAAAGATGAATCTAGAGATTTCATTGAACGTAGTTTCTGTTGATGTTCACACTAGCGCAACCACTTTGTACAGAGGAGTCTGGACTCCTAGATATAGTCACTGTATAACATGAATTAATTTTTTTTTACTTCTCACTATATTATAATCTTATATTAATAATGAATATGGTTGGTTAGACAATGATCGAAGGTGGTTCATCTGTGAACTCCGACGAACTGTAGCCTCAGAAGACACTAGAGGTAGAAGATGTGTGCAGGTTCTGATCAGATGGCTATTGAAGATCTAATCTGGTGACCCAAGAAATATACATATATCATTAATGTAGAGGAAATGTTCTCATGAACTCCCGATTCCCATATTGAAAAGGGATAGTTTATCCATGTAATAATAATCAAGTGCTTACCAATACTACTTTGATCCAACACCGAGGTCAGTAACCAGAACACCCATATACACAAATATGGTGAGGCCCAACCCACTCACCCCCAAGCACACGCCAATTCACACCTAGAAGGTTCCATGTGCATGTGTGATTTCATTTATCCTACCTTATGCAGGTTCTCATCCTCACCCATGCTTCCATGGATGGGTCCCCTGAGGCTGGCTCCCCCAAGGGGTTGAACACCACCCCCTTATGTGGTTAAAGAGTTATCCCTTTAGGCTATCCATGGTTGGCAATATTTTTTAACTAAAAAAATCTAATGAAAAATTTAGAATTATAAAAATAAAAATTTAAACTTATATTAAAAAATATAAATATAAATAATTTGAGAAAAATAAAATTTATAAAAAAATAAAAAACTCATGCAATAAATAATTATAATTTATTTTTTTAGAAATATAATTTAATTAAATGTGAGGAAATAGTAATTAATCAAAAATATACTGTTAGAATATTAAAACACATGTTTAAACACTAACAGTATATATATAAATCAATAATTAAAATGGATAAACATAGTCATTGATTAGTCACTAAAAGTGTCTAATATTAATTTTTAATATCTTTATATTAATTTTTCCAAAGTCCATAAACATTGTTTTTAGTGAATTACATAAATAAAACTTCATTTCTCATCAAAAATGCAATTCATGTTTAAAATGAAAATTTGGGCCCAATCATTCATTTGTTTGTGGGAAAATTTATATTCATTTTCTAAATTTCAAATTTTGGGATATGATTTACCACTTTGTTTGGAACATTTTATCTTTCAGGTCCGATGGATGAATCCCAAAGGAAGATGGAGAATTTTGCGCCTGAAGGAAGAAACTTGCTGGAAAAAGCATAATGGGCCTAAGGCCCATCAAACAAATATGGGGCCCACAAACAAATCCCAATGAATCTTAAATTTATACAGTAGAAAGATAAAAATATGAGGATCATTTTATTCAACTGTGGCCGGAGCTAATTCTGATGTTATCATGATGATAAATGGATCTGAAGTTGAGATTTAAATGGTGGACCCGACATTAATGCACAAAAATCCCTCCCACCATTTCTACTATAACTTCCAAACGACTAAGAGAAAATTCCTGAAATTTTTACATCTCATATAGGACAGAGGAATGAAAGATATTTCTCTTCTATAGCCCCTCTGGATTCGTCCTTCTTCAATTGAGAATTCACACGTCAATATGTTGGACGAATCTGGATAGTTTTCCGGGTCAAATTCGAAACATCAATTTCCTTTTGATTATTCACCCTCCATTTGCCTCTATTAATTGTTGGGGGGTGAATTAATTGTTGGGCGATTTACCTAAGGCTCTTAATATTCCTATATAAGGATCTAGTGGTGAAGGGAATATGGTGTGGATATTTTTATTATCATCTTTTGTCGCTTGTTTCATTGTAAGGTTATGCTTCAAAATTTCCTTTGTAATATTTTCCATTTCCATGTAAGTTTTTTTTTGTATCTTTAAGTTATTAATCAACTTATTTCTCTTATATATTTTCCATTTAATTTATTAAAACTTTTTTATCACAAAGCACAGTGATATCTCTGTGTTGTTGTGAATTGGTTCACACATAGGTGTGAATTCCGTTCACACACACGGAGGAGTGCTCGTTATTTCTGCGGTTTTAAATTCTTCAATCCAATTCTTGTTAGTCATCTTCTGCCCACCATTGAGAGTATACCAGCAATGGAGGGCTAACCCTTTAATGGGTTGATCTTAGGAGGATTTAAATCCTGGATTGAATGTTATTTTTTGAACGAATTTTTGTTAATTGGATAATTAATTTAAGACATCCATTCTTCAGTAATTTCTACTCTTCATCTTTACTGTGTTTGAGAAAACTAAATTCAATTACTAAATGACCATATACCTCAGATAGATCATGAATTTGGTTCTCTAAGTGTATAGGGGATTAGTAATTGTGTTTAGTAAGCACAAAACTAGAAAATGATGAAGGTAGTGTTATTTTTGAATAATGGATTCATCAAGAATTAATATAACCAAAATTGTCTAAAGAAGTAAAATTCATTCAATCCACCCTGAGAAAAATCTTAAGATCAAACCATTTTATTTGAATTGAATTCACTTAGGTTTCTTAGTATTCTTTAAACTATCCAAAATCAAACCCAAAGTTGGCTACTTCAAAAGCCCATCCTTCACTAAATCATAGCGTCTTAAGGTTACTTCTTCGGTCCCTGTGGATTCGACCCCTACATGTACTACATCGACCGCTTTTACCAGTAGGGTAAATTTTGGGGCAACCAGTCATTATTTTATTAAATAGAAAATTCCAAAATTCATAATATTATTTTCTTGATACATGACCCCTTATTACACTAGTTTATGCCCTAAGTATCTGGTGTGCGATGGTATAAATTTTTTTGGGGTGGTTCGACGACCATGGTTTGGGTGGTAATATTTATTAGTTTAAAATTATCCTGTAAATAGTTTTGATTATGTTTTAGTTATTGAGTCTTGGATTTGTCTTGGTCATGGGAAAACCCCATGGATTCAATCTCCCTCAGAAGCTCTCATTAATGGACTTCATAGGGTACTATCATAACGGACGAGTCCATTACTTCCTCCTTTTACATAACATAGATTTTATTATAACCCTTGATATTTAGTAATCTTAATGGTCCCTATATAACGACTATATTTATAATTATTATGATGCATAATAGTCTTTTAAGATTGATAGAAAAATTATGGTCACATTTTTTCATGGTCCAAGAAAAAAAATGAAATATAGTGTTTGTTTTTTTAACTAAATTAATTAATAAGGAATTTATTAATATAGAAGATAATTTCATTTATAAAAGTTTGATTCATTGAATAAGGTCATCTCGATGTTCTCCTTGGTTCCAAGGACATGTTAACCTCTCTCAATGTCACATCAAGTGATAATGTATTCACAAGGGTCTCCAATAGTTTCTCAACATCCCATATATCCTCAATACTTTCAAACATAATCTCAACCTTGAACAATATTGTTTTATCTAAATAAATAACCCTTTAAGTAGATACACAAATCCAATTTACTTAGGGACCCTCACTATCGATTCAAGAATTGGATATATTATCAAATACATACTTTCATTATGAAAATTGTGAATAATAATCATGAATTCTTATTTTCTTGAATCAGTTAATTTATTGTGTACAATGACTGATGGAAATAAATTATTTGAGGATAGAGGTTACTACATTATTCCCTTCAATGATTGAAGATTTAGTAACTTTACTAAAATAAAGAGATCATTCCATGTGGAGTAATACCAATGTTTTAGGAAATTTTATAGAGGGATTAGAAATTCATATAAAAAAAAAAGAGTATTGTCCTTGAAAATAACATAGAGGCTTAGGAGATTGAGTGGGTGAGTAAATAGAATAGAGGATACTTCCAGGTGGTGAAGTTGAAGTTATAGGAGGGAACTAGTTGTTTGTTAGTGGAGTGGACAAAGCCTTTTATACGATTCTTATTAAACTATTATCCTTGTTTTCATGTTTATTTTTGATTTATTATGTGTCTTGGGATGTTTGAATTGCTAATTCTGGATTGGGTTTTAAGTGGAATTTTATTTTTTCATCTAATGTGAGTTCATTTGTTGGGGGATTCTTTCCTATGATTGAAATGATTATTCCATTTAGCCAGTGAGAAGATGATCATAAGAATTGAGTGTTGTAATTATAGTTAAGGACTACTATAGAAGATTAACATAGAAAAGTTTAAAATTAAAGACATAAGTCTATATTGAAAACCACACATATGTTGGATATGATAACCCCCATGAAAACATAAACTCTTTTCATAGTATAAGAACATATTAAACCCTGAACTGGTTAACTCTATGAATAATACCTAGATCAGACCACCACATGACCACATGCACACCTCCCCGAATGCCAAAGGCTGCTGACTAGTAGCAGAGGTCTCAAAAGGTACCCCTCGGAGGCTATACCCTGTATATAAGAGTGAACAATAGAAAAATATATAAATAAATATCATCCACCACAATAACCAAATGATGAAGAAAAAAATAGATTGTAAATGAAATGCAGTAAAGGCCCTAATATCCATTATATTAATATACAATTGACCTCTAACTAGGTTGGTCACATATAAAAATTGATATAAAATAAATAAAATATGTTGGATCTACGACTACACCGAGCCCCGTAACATCTAGATATCAAACCTCATCTATGTTTTCATGCTCTACCATGCTACCTGGAGACTTTTCCCAAATATGTACTTAATATAACCATGTGAAAGATTCTTAGGTAACAAAACTCCCTGTCCACCCAAGCAATGTGTGAGTACAAAACTTAGTAGGGAAACCCCAATATAGACCCTTAAAATATCGATAATTCTATGACATGTGAATGATAAAATTTTAATATAGATAAATATATTGTAACACCCCAGGATTTCAGAGTGTGTTATTTCTTAAAAATAATTCAATAACTTGCACTACACGCAACACCGAGTTCAATCACACCATTAAAAGAGTTCATGAATAGTATTAACTACATTTTGAACTTTATATAATCCTTATAATTTTAGAATCCCTATTATGAGTTTCTTAGTCATATTGCAAGAACAGATTCATTTTCAGTATTATCAACTTCTAATAGTGAAACCTTTTTAAATACAATATTTTAATCTTTTTGACTAAATTGGGACATCAAAAATTTAAAATGAAACATCCCAAGCTTCCACGGTACGCTTTCTTTGAGTAATACAGTAGCGTGTGTTGTACGCAACCTTGAGTTTTAACACACACCACAACCAATCAAACTAGCCGTTATGAATAGTAATACCTAATTTTTGAAATTATATATATTTTATATTTAAAAATGGACTTCATTTTTGGATTCGGAATATCGAAATTAGCCTAGGGTGAAATTTTGGTACATTTCGGATAACTTTTATATTTTGATGAATAGTGAAAATTACTAAATTTTAATTAAAAACAACTTTTTTAATCAAAATAATTAATATTGATAAATTATGAATTTGAGTGGTTTTAAAGTATATTTAGAATATATTTTTACCATTTAATATAATGTTGGTCATTGGACATAATTTTACAATTAAACCGAACATAAACAAGTGTCAATCTTTTGGTAGTTATTATCTCTTAAAAACACGTTTTTTGTTTTGACAGCGGGAATTAATTTTAAATTAATTTCTGCCACTTCTGTGTTTTGAATTTAGAAAAATGGATTCCATATTTGGAATCAGGATGTTCAAATTGTGTAAATAGGTAACTTTTATTTTTAGACATTTTGAATAATTACTGCGGTAAATATTTTATTTACCATGGTTAAGGGTAAATCCGGTAAATAAGGGTTAAAAAAATAATATTATAATAATACTAAATTACCCTAAAATGTGTCTTAACCCTATTGGTTGATACATAGTCGACCATGGGAATCTTTGGGTCTATTTTGGGACCCCATGGATCCACTTGTAAGTGATAATGACACTTTATTTTAATTAAGTCAAAATGAATACAAAAATGACACAAGCATATCTCTTTTAGAACAACAATTTTTACATAGGGTTATACATGTTGGATTTTCGATTATAAATATTCATTAGAAAGATAAAAAGATTTCCTACATAATGATAGTTTATTTATAATTTTTAGACATTAAATAATTTATTTTATTTATGACACAATGATGATGCAGTAATTACTAAAATAGTAAAAAATTAACATAATTGATATTATAAATACCCAAATAAATATAATATGAAACTTTTAATGAATTAAACTAATTTTCTAGGATAATATGATATATTAGGATTGATTTAATTGACTTTGTTCGAAGTAATCAATCTGTTATGAGTTTCACAAAAATCAACTATTGAATAGTGTCAAAATTGACATAAAAGAGTTCTTAAAACAAATATTATATTATTAATTGATATTAAATTCCTAAAAATCTAAGGTTCGGCCAAGAGACTTATATTATGATAGGTTAATCATTAATGGACCACTTGGGGGTCGCTTGGATGTATATAGTAAGTTTATTAACCATAATATATAAAAATACAAAGAGACATTGTAAAAGTGAAACTAATTAACTTAGAGTTAATACTTAAAGATAAGGTTAATATAAGTACCCAAACCTGTCTAAATTCTATTGGATGAGTTGTTTTCGACCTATCCCCACCTCATCCTTTGAATAGTCAACTTTGGAGCCTTTAGAAACCGAATATGAATTTATTATAAATTAATATTTCTAGCTTTTCCAAAGGTGCCCCTCACCCCTCTTATAAAAGGGAACTCCTCCTTCCCATTTCTTCACACCTTCAAAGCCTTTTGGTTCGGCCAAACTCTGCCCAAATACTCTCCCAACATCCCTCACTACAACCTAGAGGCCTTATTTTGATCAAAAAGCCAACCTAAGGAGCCCTTTTGATCAAATCAAAAGGAAGAACCCGAAGAAGAGGTAATGATTTCACCACCCTTTTCTAAGTTCATTTCTTCTTCCACTTCTTCTTCCTTTGTTCTTACCATTCTGAAATAATAACTCCAGTATCTCACATATACTGTGATGTTATTATAAATATGGTACAATCATATTCAGTATTCTATCCATCCTTTGAATAACATGTCACCATACGTGCGTACGTACGGCTTACCGTCTCCACGTCGTGGTGTAATTGTTATTCAATATAATATTATTTGGATGGGTATAATAATGATGTGTAACTCATGTAAATAATAAATATAACATGTTAATGATTCTGTATATATGATATACCATCCATTTATATATTATTTTAATATCAAAAGAATGATATTGTCGCTCGTGCGTACGTACGGACTACCGTCTCCACGAACGCGATGAGATTCATTCTCCATCGTATCCATTCAAGTATAATTATCATTTGATGATTTAAAAATGATGTTTAAGGACTGTATATCATTCTGGATATGAATAAGATACAACAACCATGGCTTATGTAACAAAACATATAAAAGAAAATGAGTAAGTTAACTCCCGAAACGACGATAATTCTAAGATATTATTAACAAATCAATGTTAAAAGATCATATATGATATCATATTAATATATATGATTCTTGTATAATTTAATAACAACTATTTCACCATTATACAGGAGGTTAACCTACCCCAACCAAGGAAAAGTACAAGGTAAGGGTTATTTCACAATCTCTTCATTATCCGAGGTTGTATATACGTAATAATCTACTGGGATCTCTTTATCATCCACATCCATGTTTCTTAAAAATGTATTTCAAAACATTTTTACTATTTACAAGAATATGGGTTAAAGTCATTTATACCTTTTTTTGACATTTTATAAGAGGTTTATAAAGGAATCTTTCCGTCGTTTTCAAAACAAGGTCCTTTTTAACCTTTTCGACAGAATTGAGGTAAGAATGTTTTTTTTAACTTATACGGCGGGTGCGGTTATTTTCCGCCGTTATAAAATCGTCGAAGCTTTACATACAAGCTTATAAGAATATTTTCAAAGAAAATGTTTTATTTTATATGGATCTTAAATGATTTCAAAATAAAAGGAGATACTTCTTTAAAAAGAATTTTGATTTCATCTATGTCAACATCCTTTATTGGATTTTAAGATTATTTGAAGTTGATTTATTATGATACAAAAATTCTATATTGAATTGAAGGTTTTGTGATATGTTTGACTGTGGATGTGCTATTTTTATACCATTCATAGTTTATGGTGAAATTATTGACATTTCGTATGCTAGTTTTAATCCGAATGTTTATGTTATATTTCAAACTTTTCTTCAGATGAATGTGCTAAACAAGTATGTTCCGGGTTGGGGACCGGTAAAAGTAAGCCCTCCAGGTTGGGGACTGGTAAAAGTAAGCCCTCCAGGTTGGGGACTGGTTAAAGTAAGCCCTCTAGGTTAGGGACTGGTAAAAGTATGCCCTCCGGGTTGGTGTCCGATTATTAGAGGCACTCCGGGTTGGTGTCCGGTTATTAGAGGCACTCCGGGTTGGTGTGCGGTTATTAGAGGCACTCCAGGTTGGGTTCCGGTTAGAAGTAACCCCTAGGTCTTGGGATGAGGCCTAGACAAAGAAATTAACGTTTAGCATTATGCATTCCAACATTATGAAAGTGGTTATTTATTTTTGCATGTGATTATTCGATTAGTGGAATATCCATGTGAATAAGTAAATGGCATTATTTCATTTTATTTATGCCATACCATGTTGAAAGTTCATGTTTAAAAGGCTTTTGTTTTAGTTATACATTGCCTTAAATGTTTATTCTTAGTGATGAAAGTTTCCGCTATATTGTTATCCTTACTGGGCATTTGAGCTCACCCCTTTTCTATGTTTTATTTTTCCCAGGAAGTGAAGATGTAAGTTATGAATGACCTGCAGGGATATTATGAGGGAATTGTAGTGTGGACTGTGGAAACATTATGTTGTTGTAGTAGTTTTTGATTTTATGATGTAATGTAAAACTTATGAATATATCTAGTGTTTCCAAGGCTACTAAACCAATCGGTCTTTCGAGATTTGATCTTTCTTGTGATCATGCCAATGTTATGAAGTAATGCACCGACTCTAGGTAATTAGGGTCGGGGCGTTACAGTTGGTATCAGAGGAAGTTTAGTACAAACCTTGGAAGCTAGATTTAGATAAACTCTGATTAGAGCACGTAGACCTAAGATGAACGTTGAGGATTAGTATAGAAGAACTTCCTAGAATTTTGGTATTGTAGAGATTTTGTGAGTTTTCCGAGCAATACATCCCTGTCTGGATACGAGCAGGTAGAGGCGGCTCTGGCACAGATGTACCTAGGGGTAAAACCCGAAAACACCGCTTTGAGCTAGACTCGAACGGGAACTGGTGCACGACAACGGGCCTTGCTGCACTCTTGGTTACGACACTCCCGGGGGATATGCTTAGGATAACTCTCATTTTCTTTACAAATCATTATGAAGGGTTTATGAGTATATACTTCCTCAAAGAAAACATTTTTATGATTATGGATTATATCCATAAATAGTTCAATTTATGTTAAGTGTTTTATAAGTATGGGATTATGTATTTTGATTCATAAACTGATCTAGTTTATGCCATTGTTTAGAAATGGCGCCCAGTAGAAGGAATGAGAACTCCAGAAATACACATGATTCAAAGAGAAGGAAGGATCATATCTTTCATGGTCTTAAGCTAGAATTTATAAGAGAAATAGTCTCCCATGTATTATCATCATATGAAGAAATAATATCATGTGTTGATAAGATAAGTAAAGAGTTTACTGAGTCCTATGGCTTTGAAGGGAATCAAGAGAAGAAAAGGATGGAAGAGAGAAAGATGGATAAAGGGAAAAGGGAAAAGAAGAATTTTCCCATATGTGGTAACTGTGGAAAGAAACACCCTGGAACTTGCCTGAAAGGAATGGGAGTTTGTTATAAGTGTGGAGGAAAAGGGCACAAGGTACGTGACTGCAAGGGTAAGAAAATGGTTTTAAATGTACAATGCTTCATTTGCAAGGAGTTTGGACACTACGCGAACCTATGTCCCAGTCATCAGACTATGCCGAAAATGATGTTATTGGATAATAATCAAGTTATGATACTACCACAGATGAAGAGGAATGATTAGAGTTCTTATGTTGATTATGTCAATTGAGTGTTGTATCAACAATGTACTTGTTACAATAATTATGGAGTTTATAAGGATTGTACTGCAGTACTATTTCATTAAGGACTTGAGATTGTGTGGAACAAAGAAAAGTGACTCAATAGCAGGATAAATTTTTGGAAAATATATGGTTGAGAGAATGATAAATCATAACATAGTTCTGATACTGAGGTAGTGATTTTGGAATAATATGTGATTGTTTTGGATAAATTATATTGGATATTCCTGACTACCCTGGAACTGATTAATGATTTGTATATTCCATCATTGTTGGGGTTTAAAACATTTTTGGATTAATGAAGTATATCCAGCTTTCTATATGGAATAAGGGAGCATGAAGGTAATCAATAAGGAATATGGTAATTCAGGATGTTTCGGTGTATTAAAAGAATACATGATGAAGGTATTCATATGCTATTAACGGGGTAAAAAGGTTCTACATTATGTTTACCTTACTTATAAATGTTGGACTGTGAGTTTGGATAGAATTATTTTGGATAGTTCTAGTTTGGATTATTTTGGATTGCCATAAAAGGACAACCCGGAGGTCGGGCGGCAACCCGTCGCGTCCGGCAAGGCTGCGAGACTTGGACCCGAAACCGAAGGGCGACAAGGGTGTATCACCTACCACTGGCCCACGAGATGTCCTGGATTAAATAATGTAGTTTTTATTAAAAGATCTTGTAGATGAATTATAAATTCATTTATTTTGGAACCCTATACGAATAGTGTAAATAGAATTTTTCTTACATTCTATTATCTTTTAGAGTGAAAGATGAGTTTGTGGTAGAAATTTATTAATGGATAAAACTATAATTATAAAGTAAGTATATCTCCTTATGATCTTAGTCAATCTCATAAATAGATTCCTCAATATTAAGAAAAGCAACTTAGAACAAAAATGTTTTCCTAGATGGTACCTTAAATCATCACTAATTTATGGCTTTGGGATTGTTGGCCTTTTCATAGCCATGTTCTCTACCACTCTCCATCAGATAATTGATGGTTAGATTTCTCTTCCATATCCATATTTTCCTAAATGGAACCCTAGTATGTGTTATTTTCGGTAATCTTCATACTTTCCACTCTTTATTTTAAATAGAGGCCTCATTAATTCATTTTTCGATGTGGGATTTCAACTAAGATATTTTGAAATGTCAAAAATGTGTTGTCCCAATACCCTATATTTTGTTGAACCGATGGTACTTCAAATCATCATAGATTGATGAGTTTAAGGACCTCAATTTTATACTTGTTTGTGATTGATGACCTCAATCACTACCTATAAATATTTACGTTTTTCCTCCAATTATATGTCTCTAATTGCCACCAATGTTCTCCTAATCGAGATCATAATTTGGTGGTGACCCTTTCATTTATCTTTTCCTCATATTAAGACTAAATTTTAGTAACCCAATTTCCGATGTGGGTTTTCCCACAAATATATTTTCTACTTTCAACCTTTTATTTTCGAAGAACAATTTCAAATTGCGAGGACGCAATTTATTGAAGGAGGGGAGAATGTAACACCCCAGGATTTCAGAGTGTGTTATTTCTTAAAAATAATTCAATAACTTGCACTACACGCAACACCGAGTTCAATCACACCATTAAAAGAGTTCATGAATAGTATTAACTACATTTTGAACTTTATATAATCCTTATAATTTTAGAATCCCTATTATGAGTTTCTTAGTCATATTGCAAGAACAGATTCATTTTCAGTATTATCAACTTCTAATAGTGAAACCTTTTTAAATACAATATTTTAATCTTTTTGACTAAATTGGGACATCAAAAATTTAAAATGAAACATCCCAAGCTTCCACGGTACGCTTTCTTTGAGTAATACAGTAGCGTGTGTTGTACGCAACCTTGAGTTTTAACACACACCACAACCAATCAAACTAGCCGTTATGAATAGTAATACCTAATTTTTGAAATTATATATATTTTATATTTAAAAATGGACTTCATTTTTGGATTCGGAATATCGAAATTAGCCTAGGGTGAAATTTTGGTACATTTCGGATAACTTTTATATTTTGATGAATAGTGAAAATTACTAAATTTTAATTAAAAACAACTTTTTTAATCAAAATAATTAATATTGATAAATTATGAATTTGAGTGGTTTTAAAGTATATTTAGAATATATTTTTACCATTTAATATAATGTTGGTCATTGGACATAATTTTACAATTAAACCGAACATAAACAAGTGTCAATCTTTTGGTAGTTATTATCTCTTAAAAACACGCTTTTTGTTTTGACAGCGGGAATTAATTTTAAATTAATTTCTGCCACTTCTGTGTTTTGAATTTAGAAAAATGGATTCCATATTTGGAATCAGGATGTTCAAATTGTGTAAATAGGTAACTTTTATTTTTAGACATTTTGAATAATTACTGCGGTAAATATTTTATTTACCATGGTTAAGGGTAAATCCGGTAAATAAGGGTTAAAAAAATAATATTATAATAATACTAAATTACCCTAAAACGTGTCTTAACCCTATTGGTTGATACATAGTCGACCATGGGCATCTTTGGGTCTATTTTGGGACCCCATGGATCCACTTGTAAGTGATAATGACACTTTATTTTAATTAAGTCAAAATGAATACAAAAATGACACAAGCATATATCTTTTAGAACAACAATTTTTACATAGGGTTATACATGTTGGATTTTAGATTATAAATATTCATTAGAAAGATAAAACGATTTCATACATAATGATATTTTATTTATAATTTTTAGACATTAAATAATTTATTTTATTTATGACACAATGATGATGCAGTAATTACTAAAATAGTAAAAAATTAACATAATTGATATTATAAATACCCAAATAAATATAATATGAAACTTTTAATGAATTAAACTAATTTTCTAGGATAATATGATATATTAGGATTGATTTAATTGACTTTGTTCGAAGTAATCAATCTGTTATGAGTTTCAGAAAAATCAACTATTGAATAGTGTCAAAATTGACATAAAAGAGTTCTTAAAACAAATATTATATTATTAATTGATATTAAATTCCTAAAAATCTAAGGTTCGGCCAAGAGACTTATATTATGATAGGTTAATCATTAATGGACCACTTGGGGGTCGCTTGGATGTATATAGTAAGTTTATTAACCATAATATATAAAAATACAAAGAGACATTGTAAAAGTGAAACTAATTAACTTAGAGTTAATACTTAAAGATAAGGTTAATATAAGTACCCAAACCTGTCTAAATTCTATTGGATGAGTTGTTTTCGACCTATCCCCACCTCATCCTTTGAATAGTCAACTTTGGAGCCTTTAGAAACCGAATATGAATTTATTATAAATTAATATTTCTAGCTTTTCCAAAGGTGCCCCTCACCCCTCTTATAAAAGGGCACTCCTCCTTCCCATTTCTTCACACCTTCAAAGCCTTTTGGTTCGGCCAAACTCTGCCCAAATACTCTCCCAACATCCCTCACTACAACCTAGAGGCCTTAGTTTGATCAGAAAGCCAACCTAAGGAGCCCTTTTGATCAAATCAAAAGGAAGAACCCGAAGAAGAGGTAATGATTTCACCACCCTTTTCTAAGTTCATTTCTTCTTCCACTTCTTCTTCCTTTGTTCTTACCATTCTGAAATAATAACTCCAGTATCTCACATATACTGTGATGTTATTATAAATATGGTACAATCATATTCAGTATTCTATCCATCCTTTGAATAACATGTCACCATACGTGCGTACGTACGGCTTACCGTCTCCACGTCGTGGTGTAATTGTTATTCAATATAATATTATTTGGATGGGTATAATAATGATGTGTAACTCATGTAAATAATAAATATAACATGTTAATGATTCTGTATATATGATATACCATCCATTTATATATTATTTTAATATCAAAAGAATGATATTGTCGCTCGTGCGTACGTACGGACTACCGTCTCCACGAACGCGATGAGATTCATTCTCCATCGTATCCATTCAAGTATAATTATCATTTGATGATTTAAAAATGATGTTTAAGGACTGTATATCATTCTGGATATGAATAAGATACAACAACCATGGCTTATGTAACAAAACATATAAAAGAAAATGAGTAAGTTAACTCCCGAAACGACGATAATTCTAAGATATTATTAACAAATCAATGTTAAAAGATCATATATGATATCATATTAATATATATGATTCTTGTATAATTTAATAACAACTATTTCACCATTATACAGGAGGTTAACCTACCCCAACCAAGGAAAAGTACAAGGTAAGGGTTATTTCACAATCTCTTCATTATCCGAGGTTGTATATACGTAATAATCTACTGGGATCTCTTTATCATCCACATCCATGTTTCTTAAAAATGTATTTCAAAACATTTTTACTATTTACAAGAATATGGGTTAAAGTCATTTATACCTTTTTTTGACATTTTATAAGAGGTTTATAAAGGAATCTTTCCGTCGTTTTCAAAACAAGGTCCTTTTTAACCTTTTCGACAGAATTGAGGTAAGAATGTTTTTTTTAACTTATACGGCGGGTGCGGTTATTTTCCGCCGTTATAAAATCGTCGAAGCTTTACATACAAGATTATAAGAATATTTTCAAAGAAAATGTTTTATTTTATATGGATCTTAAATGATTTCAAAATAAAAGGAGATACTTCTTTAAAAAGAATTTTGATTTCATCTATGTCAACATCCTTTGATGGATTTTAAGATTATTTGAAGTTGATTTATTATGATACAAAAATTCTATATTGAATTGAAGGTTTTGTGATATGTTTGACTGTGGATGTGCTATTTTTATACCATTCATAGTTTATGGTGAAATTATTGACATTTCGTATGCTAGTTTTAATCCGAATGTTTATGTTATATTTCAAACTTTTCTTCAGATGAATGTGCTAAACAAGTATGTTCCGGGTTGGGGACCGGTAAAAGTAAGCCCTCCAGGTTGGGGACTGGTAAAAGTAAGCCCTCCAGGTTGGGGACTGGTTAAAGTAAGCCCTCCAGGTTAGGGACTGGTAAAAGTATGCCCTCCGGGTTGGTGTCCGGTTATTAGAGGCACTCCGGGTTGGTGTCCGGTTATTAGAGGCACTCCGGGTTGGTGTCCGGTTATTAGAGGCACTCCGGGTTGGGTTCCGGTTAGAAGTAACCCCTAGGTCTTGGGATGAGGCCTAGACAAAGAAATTAACGTTTAGCATTATGCATTCCAACATTATGAAAGTTGTTATTTATTTTTGCATGTGATTATTCGATTAGTGGAATATCCATGTGAATAAGTAAATGGCATTATTTCATTTTATTTATGCCATACCATGTTGAAAGTTCATGTTTAAAAGGCTTTTGTTTTAGTTATACATTGCCTTAAATGTTTATTCTTAGTGATGAAAGTTTCCGCTATATTGTTATCCTTACTGGGCATTTGAGCTCACCCCTTTTCTATGTTTTATTTTTCCCAGGAAGTGAAGATGTAAGTTATGAATGACCTGCAGGGATATTATGAGGGAATTGTAGTGTGGACTGTGGAAACATTATGTTGTTGTAGTAGTTTTTGATTTTATGATGTAATGTAAAACTTATGAATATATCTAGTGTTTCCAAGGCTACTAAACCAATCGGTCTTTCGAGATTTGATCTTTCTTGTGATCATGCCAATGTTATGAAGTAATGCACCGACTCTAGGTAATTAGGGTCGGGGCGTTACATATATTACTAAAAAATAAATAAAATTGACAAAAAATAATAACTTTTATTTAATTCTAGAATGTCTCTAAGTACATCTTATGAATCATGCCAACCCACATAAAAAACCATACCATTATCGATCCTCAGGTTTGTGACCCCGATCGACCAAACCTTCATTGGCCATTCAATGGGTGTGTATGTTAATATCATGATATCATGGGTACCATGTAAATACTAGATCCTTGTGTGTAACCTTAACATTCCTTATACCTTGGTGAAAGTATCCAAAAAATCTCCCTGAATGAGTTAATATCCAGATCTGAGATATTATTGAAATCACTCCCAACATCAAAATAACAAATGGATTGAATTAAATTCTTAGGAATCCTTGGAAGTTACTAGCCCCAAGGTTAATATCCAGGTTACCGTACCAATTGGCTAGAACCTACTCATCATGAGATTCCCCATTAGGTATATGTCATATCACAAGGCTTGACTAGATGGATCCTAGGGGTGTCCTAGGTATCTCTTCAAAATTAATGTGATCACAATCACTAATATTTAATGACTATATCCTATATATTATAGGCATCTTAGGGACCCATAGTGTACAGGGAAACCCATATAGACCTAAGGTCGAATCACAGTGTCCCAAGCATTCTATATTTGGCTCAAAATCCAAATTCGATGATACACATTGGGCATCCAAGATGACATCATCTCATCCTAGACGTATCAAAATAGATTTATATAAGGACCATGGTTAGATCCCACATAGTATATCTAGGATTCTATCATACAATCATCCGATCAATACCATAGTTTTGGTCCTAGGAAGTACTCCTAAAAACCATAGATACATCCATAATTTAGACCTAAAGGCATAAAAAAATATTAAGGGACGACCAAATTCTAAAACCCATCACTATAATCCACTACCATACATACATACACATTCAATGTTGTTTTCAAGGTGAAAACCACAACCATATCTACATAATCCACAAACACCCACGCAAGTCCATCTAGTCACTAGGGCACCCATTGAGGTCCCTAAGGTCAAAATATGGCAGAGGCACCCTCTCATGGGTCCTCGGTCTCAATGTATTCACTCAATGCTCAAAGGACTTCACATTATTCAATATCATCAGCATGGTAGTACTAAATAACAAGATAAATTTGGTCTACCATATAGGCATAAGAAAAATATAGACCATGGTCCGTTTCAATCATTAAGGTCTCACCAAGTGCTCCTACTTCCCCAACCCTTTATCTATAAACTAGTGTCCACCCACCTAGGCTGAGCATGTCTCCAGGGTCAGTATCCTATCCAGAGCCTATTTCCACCTCTTGAATAGTCTAACCATCTTACGAAATTTTAAATACACTATTTAAGCATTCAACCTTTGGAGGATGCGGCAACCAACCAGTTTCATGGGTCTAAGGTGTCCTTGGACACCTTGTACAATCCAAAATTTGAAATTTCATTTAATTATACTAAAAATTTAATTAATTATCATATTAGAAAAATATTTAATTCATCTAAAAATTTATTTAACTTAGAGGATTATCTTCCTAAGGTGGCAAGTCCACATGCCTTAATGCATATAATCAAGTTCCTAAACCATAGGGTGTGTGTGTGACCACCTACCTCAATTCGATACTTTTCTATTTATTCCCATAAGATGGTAGTTCACTACCCTGGCTCACACTACCAAGTCATAACTGAGCCCACACTACCACCCGAGAGTGTACCTTAATCTACACACTAGAAATATTTAATTTTAAACAATTATAAGTAATTATTCAACTAAAACTAAATCAACAAAATTGTCGAACCACTCCCTGAGCACCACCGTGTTGCTGAAAAATTAACCAACACCACCCGAAGGTTCCTCAACAAACCCATAACACCAATTCAAGTAAAATGAATTATGAAAGGGGTCGATTAAATTATATAATTAAATTAATTTTTTTTAAAAAAACTAAATTTCATCCATGTAAAAACATACCTTTTCCAAAATGATGAATGCCAATAGATGGATTTCATCTCAGGACGCCCTCTAGCTAGGCTATACAATACCCTCATAAAAAATATGTTATTTCACCATTATTTGGTAAAAAATATATTTTATTCATAACCCAGAAAATGTAAAAATCAATAGAAAATTAATTAAAGGAAGAAAAATGGAGAGGATAAATTCCATACCTTGCATACTCCATGAAATCCCCTGAAGAATGGATAATAAGAGATTGAAAAAGAATGACAGGGGAGATTTTTGGCTGAATCATCCTCCCTATGTGTGTTCATTTACCCAGGAAAAAGGTGTGAATAAAACCTTTTTGAAAAAACCTAAAACCAACATTTAGGGAATAAAACTATGGTTCATGATAAAAAACATTGATTGACAATGTGAAACCCCAGTAGCTGACCCCCTGCTGCATCACAACCTCCCGTTCCTCTTTCAATAGCCCATGGAAACTCTGAGTCATCACCCAATGCATGAATCCCATCCAAAAACACCTCTTGGGGTTTACAAACCCTTACAAAAATATTTCAATTATTTTTTATAAAAATTAACTATCCACCAGAGTTAAAATTCATATTCACATTGAAATTTACAACCCATAAAAAAACATTGTCTTATAATATCCCCACCATAATACTTTACATACCTGATAAGTATCACTGAGAATTATACAATCTGGCCTGACCTACTATCCCACTATTTCATTATCAACTAGTTTCATTCCACCTAAAAAACTCAAATGTGTTTTTAAAGTGAAACATTAAAATTAAGGTATTCATACTATCGAACCATTATCTGACACTTGTAACCATTACCTAAACACTAATATGTCACTCCACGACTCCCATCCAAATCAATACACTATTGTTCCATTAACTTCATCATCAATTTCATGGTTCTTGTAACGCTCTGACCCCAGTTACCCAGAGTCGGTGCATTATTACATAACATTGTCATGATAAAAAAGGATCAAGTCTCGAAAGACCGATTAGTTTAGTAGTCTTGGAAACACTAGATATATTCATAAGTCTTACACTACATCATAAGCTAAAAAAAACTACAACAACATCTTGTCTTCATATCCCCTCATACTAACCCTACAGGCCATTCATAAATTACTTCTTCACATCCTGGAAAAAATAAAACATTGAAAGGGGTGAGATCAGATTCTCATTAAGTATAACAATATAGATGAAGCTTTCATAGATAAGCATAAACACTTAAGGCAATGTATAACTAGTAAAAAGCCTTTTAAAATTTAACTTCAGCATAATATAGAAAAGATGAAATGAAATAATTCCATTTAATTATTCACATGGATATTCTACTAGTTGAATAATCACATGAAATATCAATAACCACTTTCATAATGATGGAATGCAAAATTCCATACGATCATAACCACGTATCCAAGTCCTCGTGCCAAGAATATAAATAAGATTTTGTAAAGGCCTCATGCCAAGACACTATTTGTCTCATGAGACCTACCGATGCATCGAGGAGCGATAGCGGGCTCCACCCATCACTTATTAAGTCCAATGCATTCCTCATATGAATAGGTTTAATCATAACAAAAACATTCATATTAAAACTAGCATATGAAATGTCAATACTTTATCCACAAACCATGAATGGTATAAAAATAGCACATCCACAGTAAAAAATAACTCCTTAAGTACAATATAGAAGATTGTATTGTAACGGATTAACCTTAATCGAGAATAACGAATGATATTGACATAGATGAAAATAACCATCAAAACCCTTTGAGAGAAATATCCCTTTTTCTTGAAAACATTTAAAAGTCACACTATTTGTCGAGAAGCCATTTAAAAATATATTTTTGAATCAAAGTGTCCTATACCACTTTTAAACATTTAAAGGAATTTTAATTTTAAAACTATAATGTCTATATAAAAAATTCCTTAAAACCATTTTTAAAACATGGACATTAATGAGAAAGATTTAGAATAATAAATCTTTAAAACATTTAAAATGATATTTTGGTTAGAGTTCCTAACCAAAAGAGGGACACTTGAATAAAAATAATTGAAGTAATAAAAACTTTTTAATATCATGAGAATAAAGGGATTCATGATATACTATGTCAAAGTACATTATATACCCCATATAAAAGTGATTTGGTGTATGACAACAAAGAAGTCTCAATGGGATATAAATTGAGATTAAGTCTCTTATAAAGAATGTATCCTTAGGTTAAGGATAAATCAACGAAATAATTATGTGTGACAAATATAAATACACCCAATATTATTGGATATTTAGTGTAAATAAATAGGAGTACATTCACACATATTTTTGTAAAAACAACAGCAAATAATTGGATATTTAACTCAATAAATGGAGATTGAGTTAAAATTACTCTTATAAAGTTAATATTGATGACTAGAGAATTTATCAATGGAGTGATTATGTGAATCAAAAGTATATCCACAAAAAGGGGAGTGGAAATTATGGCATAATAAAATGAATAGTGATTCCACACATAATCTTTGAGTAAAATAATCAATGAAGTACGCGTAAAGCCGAATGAGTGGAAATTGAAAATTCAAATTCCCTTATCGATTTGATAACTTACGAAACATACAACAATGAAATAAGTATCATACAATGATGATGTAAACATCCATAAATTAAATTATATTACACAATGAATACAATCATGGTCAGAACAGACACCACATGAAATAAATAGATGGTGAACAATGTAATTCTCACAGAATTAAAAGTGAGATAAGAAACCACTTACCTTGTACTTTTCCTTGGTTGAGGGTTGGTTAAATTCCAGTATAATGGTTAGATAATTGTTATTAAATTATAAATGAATCATATACATTAATATGATATCATATATGATCTTTTAATATTGCTTTGTTAATAATATTTTAGTATTATCGTCATTTCGGGTGTTAACTTACTCGTTTTCCTTTATATTATTTGTTATGTAAGACTTGTTTGTTATGGATAGGTTGTATCTTATTCATATATAGAATGATATCAAGTACTTACACATTATTTTTAATCATTAAATGAGAATAATCTTCAAATGGATATGATGGGGAATGAACCTCATCGCGTTCGTGGAGACGGTAGTCCATACGTACGCACGAGCGACAATATCATTCTTTTGATATTAAAATAATATATAATAGGATAGTATATCATATAGAAAGAATCATTATCATGTTATATTTTTTATTTACATTAATTATAAATCATTATTATACCCATCTAAATAATAATATATTGAATAACAATTACACCACAATGTGGAGATGGTAGGCCGTACGTACGCACATATGGTGACATGTCATTCAAGGGATGGATAAAATAATGAATTTGTTTGTTCCATATTTATAATAAAATCACATTATATAGAAGATTCTAGAGTTATTATTTTATAATGGAAATAACAAGGAAAGAAGAAGTTGAAGAAGAAAGGAACTTTAAAGAGGGTGGTGAAGAAGTTACCTCTTGTTCGGGTTCTTCCTTTTGATTTGATCAAAAGGACTCCTTAGGTTGGCTTTATGATCAAAATAAGGCCTCTAGGTTGAAGTGAGGGAAGTTTAGAGGATATTTGGGAAGATGTTGGCTGAGCCAAATGGCTTTTAATTTGTGAATTAGTGAGAAGGGGGAGTGCCCTTTTATAAGAGGGGTGATGGGCTCTTTAGAAAAAACATAAAGTATTATTTTATAATAAATTCATATTCGGTTTCTAATGGCTCAAAAGTGAAATATTAAAAGTCTATGGTGGGTATGGGTAGAAAGCCTTTCAACCAATATATTTTAGACTGGTTTGGGCCATTATATTAACCTTTACTTTTAGTTTTAACTCTTGGTCAATTAGTTTGACACTTACCATGTCACTTTGTATTTTTATATTATATAGTTAATAAACATACTATATACCTCCAAGAGACCCCCAAGTGGTCCAATAATGATACAAATATCATGATAATAGTCATTTTTTCGAACCTTATATTTTTATAAATTTAATATTAATTAATAATATAATATTTGTTTCGAAAACTCTTTTATGTCAATTTTGACACTATTTGGTATTTGATTTTTGTGAAACTTATAACAACATGATTACTTCAAAAAACGTTAATTAAATCAATAATAACATGTCATATTAACCTATAAAATTCATGTAATTAATTAAAAGTCTCAAATTATATTTATTTGGGTATTTATAATATCAGTTATTTTAATATTTCACAAATCAGGTAATTACTGCATCATCATTGTGTCATAAATAAATTAAATTATTTAATGTCTAAAAAATATAAATAAAATATAATTATGTAGGAAATACTTTTATATTTCTAATTAATATTTATAATCTAATTTATCTTATTTATAACCCTATATAATTTTTTTTAGTAATTAAACTTTGATTTTAACTCTTTTAACTCTTCTTTGAATTAAATAATAATAAATGTCCTAATCTAATCCAAGTGGGCCTAAATGATAATATTTTATTCCTAAGGTTGTTTTTTTATCTAGATAAATTTTTCCAATATAATTAGGACATGTGTTAGGGTAATATTAATTTCATTTTTACCCTTAATTTCCCTATTTACTTTTTACCGTGGTAAATAAAAGTAAAAAGTTACTATTCACCAAAAACTATTTTTATCTTATTGAAACACATTTTACTCCTTGATATTAACCGTGTCTTTTGGAATTTCTAAATTCTACTCACAGAAGAGGTAAAATTATTTTTTATGTGAATTTGCAAATTCTCTTAAAAGATAGGTAAAAGGCGGTGAAAAGTTCAATAAAATTTTTATATATCTAAAATTATTCTAAAATAACTCTAATGAATTAAATTAAACTTATAAAGGCATTATGTATCTATTTTGACCCTAATTAAATTTAAATAAAATAAATAATTATTTAAATAAAAAGTCGGTTTTAACCAATAATTCAGTGTTTTTTTACTATTTATCAAAAATTGAAAGTTTTCAGAAAAATACCAAAAATTCACCCTAGGCTAATTTCGATATTCCAAATCAAAAAATGAAGTCCATTTTGAAAGATAAAATTTATAAAATTATAAAAAGTGAGTATTACTATTCATAACGGCTAGTTTTATTAGTTATGGTGTGTGTTAGAACTTGAAGTTGCATACAACACACGCTATTGTATTATTCACCGAGAAGCGTACCGTGGAAGCTTGGGGTGTTACAGTTCTACACACTATATAACTAAACTAATAATGGCTAGTTTTTATCCACAGTGCTCCCTACCATTTAAACCACCTACTGAACCGTGTCTTCCAGCAGTCAACTAATCTAGTTCAGGTAACTTCCATATGACCACACCCAACCATGTCTGAAAAAAACCTCTATAATCTGGTACTAACTATCATCTATGATTCTATACTGAATCATATGAGTATATACTACCCATCCATAAGGATTATATATGATAAAATTTCCTCGAAAGGCCCTAAATAAACCTCAAAAGAGAACAATCATACCAAATACCAAATTCCTAAACCATGGTACTATCTTCTTTACTTTTTAAGAATTTTGATCTCAAAACAACACTTCACTATGTTTAGTTTCCTAATTTACCCCCTAAACCAAGATATGAAATAGGGTTTCATGCCCTAATCTAAGTGATAAAACTGGATTAACCCTTGAACCATGTCACAAAATGGGGTTTCCCCCATAAAAAATTTCAAAAATCCCGACTCACCGCACAAATCTCCATCAATTCACTCTGATATCACCCTGAGGCTGAATCCAAGGAACCAAATCTATCTATTTTCTCATCTAAACCTATAATCAGATTAACTTTATTATATAAACCTTTAAATGAAAAGTCCTATCATGACCATAACCCAACCAACCATTGGTTGTTCCATCATGGCTCACACTCCACCCAATACAACATGAAATGGATAGACGTGATTATCTCTATCCAACATGATCATCAATATCTAACATCATTTAGAACTTATCCTAGCTCTGGATTTCCATAATTGGAAACCACCAAAATTCCAACCATAATAATGGACACACCCTCAAATGGATAATGGTTCAATCCCAACCATATGGATTACGTTTTAAATCTTCCAAAGTGACACCTTAATATGTTCCATAACTATATGTGTGTCAATCCTCCCAAACCATGCTCATCTATCCCCAAAAAATCCTATCTAGGATTAACCTAGATCATCGATTCCACCACACCTAGTGCACTTCTGATTTAAACTATAACATAGAAGGAAATTTATCATTTCATCATTACTCCTAGGAAACCATGAACACATTGTTACATCATAACCCTCAGTCCTCGTATTTCACACAACTTCATTCTTATTTCAACAAAACTACACCACATGAATATATAACTTGTTACCTTAGTCTTATTGAATTCTTGGGTTCATACACTCTCAATGTGAACAACCATAAAACTGGGATGATGCCTCAACATCAAATCAAGGCTCAACTCCTGAACCACTAACCAGGATCTTGAGTATGTTAGTATCATATATCCCAAGAACACTTGACATTACTCTTCACAACTAGGCACCTCACAAGTGAAAATCTTAAGCACAATCTTATCCACCACTGTGTACTATACTAGAATGAAAACAATCTACACTCAATTGCACTACAATTCTAAACTATCCTCAATACTAAGGAACTAAACATGCTTCACATTCCAAATCACTAATGCTAATGTTTTTTCTCACATTAAGGGTTCCAAGACATCCTCATGACTATTGTGTATTCTCAATAGAACCTTTCATTAATTGATACCAAATAAAATTATATACCCATTCTTCCATCTCTAAAGAGATCACAACATTGAGCTGACCCTCTCATAGGGCTTCCCATGCACATAACAAGGCACAAAATCAATAAAAATACTAAGTCACATCTCGAGGGTCACTTGTTCATCCCAACTAGCCCATAATTATGTCTCATATGAATGGAACAACCCATTGGGTGTAATCTTTACACCCATATAAAAAATACTTTGGAATAAACCATGCCAAACCACCCATCTATAAGGCCTCAATATATGACAGACATCACAAGACATTCCATCCTCCCACAAATATCAAATTCTCATGTGTATCAACACACAAAACTAGCCCCCGTTAATCATAATATCATTGTTCAAGTAGTATATATACAATGGAATCACCCTAGAATACCCATGTCGAGATACTATAGTTAGATGATTACATTTAGTATAATTCCATTCCATTCCATATAGGCAATCACTATATAGTTTGTTACTGGAAATTTAGGTAACTGAAACCACACAATGTTCACCCTAAGGGGTTGTTCTCTAAGTCATTGAATTCCTTTACCCCTTAGGTTATGTCCCTTTCCCTTTCTGAAGGTATCATACCACCACCACCATAAATAATCATCACACCATAGGATCTAAAATATTTTCCATCAGAATGACATACATATAAAAATCAGCCCAATTGAGTAGAATACCACCAAGTTATTATATGAGAAAACATCATATGAGTTGTTTTGAAACTTTGAACAGTTGATCCTCAGTCATCAGTAGAAAAAAATCACACTTGTGGTTCTATATCATGTGGGTCATATGTTATATATATGATGCATATGTAAATGCCTCCTACCTTTATGGTCCAAGAGACAAATCCATACCTTGAAAAGTATCAATAGGATAAGAGATAAATCCATAACTAGACTCTTTCCAGTGGTCCAATATAAAAAAAACACAGTAACTCATAAACCATAAATATAAAACCACATGTGCCTCATGTTAGGTGAAAATAAAAAATAACCATAACAATGTAGGCTAAGAACATTGATATCATACCCATGGTAACCTCGATTTCCTCCAAAAAAAGGTGTTCATGATGCACTAGTCTGGGTTTCATCACAATCCCCAAAACATTCCAATGCCTTTGGTGTATATAATCCTAGAAACAATAATAAAAAAATAAAAAAATTATCTCATACTAGTTTTTAATGCCTTGGATCAGCTCACTCTATGAATAATAACTAGACCAAACTACCACATGACCTCAAGTTCACCGTCCATAAAACTGGGGGATACCAAACAAAAGTGGGCGTCATAGGAGGTACCATGGGGAGACTACACATCCTGTATCAAAGTTATCAATAAAGTAAAAAATAACTAAAAATAATTCATCTTAATAATCGAAGGAAAACGAAATAAATATAAAAAGAACTCATAATAAATAATATGAAGTACCTGAAAAAACATTCCATTCATATATAGTTAACCTCCCACTAGCCAGGTCACATATACATACTAGTAAAAAATAAATAACAAGATATAGGATCTATAAATATATCAAGCCCCATTATTTATATATCTCCAACCTCATCATATCCATCCCCTAGACCATGCTTTTCGATGAATTTTACAAAATATATGCCTACAATAAACATGTGATAGATTCTTCGTTACCAAAGTTCCATAGCCTACTAAGTAAGGTTTGAGTATATAACATACTAGGGCACCACCAATGTGGCCCCGTACGATACTAACAATGCCTTTATATGTGCATTTTACTTTTTTGATATTGATAAATAAGTTTCTAAAAAATAAATAAAATAAATAGGTAATTATTTCTTTAACTAAGTGCTAAAATGTAGTTGAGCATGTCGTGTGGAACTTCCCAACCCATATATGAAACCACACCATTGTTGATCCTCAGGTCCATGATACCGATCTAATATACTAGTTTCAGTTAGTGCCTATGTGTCTCTTAGCATGTCATAGTATCATTCCAACCATGAAAATACTAAGTCCTAGGGTGAGACTCAGTCATCTCCAATAACCAGGATTATGTAGACAACAACCCTTCATTAAAGAATCAATAGTGAGATCCTAGTATTTCTGGGACCTCTCCCAACTCTAATACAAAACTGGATTAATGAAAATTTTTAGGCATCACGAGAACTAATTGATCCAAAGGTCAAATTCCATGTCACTATGCCAACCAATCAAATCCCAAGCATCCTAGGCATCCCCAGAAGGTACTTGTCATGACATATGGATTAAATGGATTGATCTGAAGGGTGATATAGAAATCTCATCCAAATAAAAGTGATTAGAATCCTTAATCTTAAATGCCTAGATCCTAGACATGCAATGTATACTAGGGACTCATGATGTCTAGGTAAACCCATATAGGCATGATTTCAAATCCAAAAAACCTAAAGATTATTTACATGGATCAATAGTTGGATCCTGGGTTACACACCAGGGATATATGACATTGTCATATTATACAAGTTGTATCACAATAATATAATATATGGTTTGTGGCTGGATCCTAGAAAGTACCATTGGGAATCAACCAAATCATAATTTGATAAGGCCCATAGGTTTATTCCCAAGAAGAACATCTAGGCACTATAGATACATCCAAGATAAATGCTTGATGGAATAAATAAAAGTCAAGGGTTAGACAAATACCCAAACCCATCACTATAATCCACAGTCCCAAAAGAATACATGTTCAATGTGGATTCTATGGTGACATAAAAAAAATTCTCTACCCTATTCATACATATCATCTTAGGTATAATTATTTACAAGGGAAAATACTTGGGGCCCCTCAGTCACAACATAATAGAGGCACCCTCACATGGGTCATCGTTCTCAATCTAAGTCTCAGGATAACACCCAATTCTCAGAGGATATCACATTCCTCAACATTATCAATAGGGTAGCATGACCACACTGGCTATTTGGGATCCAAGATAATAGAATTTAAAAAAAGAAATATAGGGACCATCTTCATAATTAGGGCCTCACCAGGTTGATCCACTTACCAAGCTAATAATCTGTATCCTAGGTTCCACCCACCTTGGATGAGCATGTCTCCCAGATCACTAGGCTATATCAAGCCGAAACCCACCTCTCAAAGTGGCTAAAAATATTAGGAAATCATAAATTAACCATTTAATCCTCCATACATTGGTGGATGTGGCAACCGATTGGTGTTAAGGGCCTATAGTGGCCCTTGAAACATTGTGCAGTCCACCCTTATCCATTTAATTTAATTATATTATTATTTAATTAATTATCAAATTATAAATAGATTTAATTCATCTAACATTTTATTTAACTTAGAGGAAAATCACCCTATAGTGATGAGGACACATTCCATAATATATATAATCAAATTTATAAACCATATTTTGTGTACAAGGGACCACCTAACACATTTTAACCCTTTTATATTTATTCCAATAAGCTGGAAACTCATTTCCCAGCCTTGTTTAAGTCCCTCACATTCCCACAAATCCACCCAATATCATACCTAAATCCATACACTAGAAATTTTTAATTATGAAAAATTATAATTATTTATTTAATTTACACCATATCAGTTTAATTGCCAAACCACTCACTAAGCATCACTACGTCGTAGGAACCTCACCCAACCACACATGGAGGATTTTCAATACACCCCTGAAACCTATATGAGTATAATTGTTAGCCAATAGTGCTAATTAAGTTATAAAATTAAATTATATTTGTTGAAAAATATTAATTAAATCCATGGTGTGATGAAACATTGATAAAACGGTGAATTTTGACTGTTTACATCATCTTGGGATATCCTCTAACTAGGTTACATGAAGTATTTGTAAAAAACTGGTGATTTGACCATTATACGGTGAAATAGAAATTGTATCCATAAACTAAAAAAATTCAAAACTAGTAGAAAATGAAGGGAAATAACAGAGAGAGAGAAAAAATGTCCATACCTTGCATTCCCTATAAAATTGCCTTAGGAATGGACAAGAATGTATAAAAGAAGAGTGGGGGGTGGGTGAGAGGGAGGTCTATCCAGACCATCCTCCCAATAAGAATTCATTGAACCAAGAAAAATAGGGACAACTTCCATTAAAAAAAACCTAAAACCAAATTTTAAGGAATGAAACTCTGGTTCACACTATGATTCTTTAGGGAAAGTGGGTTTCCCTCTATCCCAATTATTCCCATCATGAGGCACATATTCATAACATGAAAATTTTACAGCTGGTCCCCTACTGCACCCCTACATCCTATTCCTTCTTCGGTAGCCTCTCAAACCACCATGTCATCTCATGAGCCTTGAAACCTACCCAAAAAAACCCTTTTAGTTTTTTAAAACCTCATATCCCCATTATAATTCTTGGTTAAAAAAATAAACCATCTTCTAACACAAAAAATCAAATTCCAACTAGAATTTAGAACCCACATAGACATGGGGCCTTATATAACACATATCATAAAACTATGGGACTTAATGACCATATAAGAGGATTAATAGGAAAACACATAGGGATATTCATGTTCATGAATAATCCCATTATGTAACTTGAGAAAGATGTCATAAGAAAAGAGTGGTGGTTACTCAGTGTAATTACATTAACTATATGTGAGCTTAGGTAGTTCAGTTGATTTCCCCTCCCCTTATAAATTTGTTACTCTATTTTAATTTATCTTCTTGGTTGTTGAATCTGATATAAACACTATGTTACATCTTTTCCACTTATCTCTTTCACACACTTCATGTGACACCCGAGAATTATAATATATGAATACCTTTAAATAAGTCAATATGTTTGATTGTGTGGCCCAAACACAACACCGAACATAAAAAAACCATGGTATATATAGATAATATATATATATATAATTATAACCTTTGAAAACTATACATTGAATTAGAAGGAATGAATGGACGTAATCACTTTATGAAATCTATGTATAAAGAAAATAAATTTTTCTTTTAATATGTATGAAATTAATTTAGTTTACATAAATGGTTAATAAGATCATTCATTATTTAGGAAATTATTTTCTCTAAAAAATAAGATTTTATGTGATATATGTAACACCCCAAGATTCCACGGTATGCTTCTCGCTGAATAATACAATAGCGTGTGTTGTACATAGCTTCAAGTTCTAACACACGCCATAACTAATAAAACTAGCCATTATGAATAGTAATACCCAATTTTTAAAATATGATAAATTTTATCATTCAAAATGAACTACATTTTTGGATTCGGAATATCGAAATTAGCATAGGGTGAATTTTTTTTATTTTTCTGAAATCTTTCAATTTTTGATGAATAGTGAAAAACACTGAATTATTGGTTAAAACCGAATTTTTATTTAAATAATTATTTATTTTATTTAAATTTAATTAGGGTCAAAATAGATACATAATAAATTTATAAGTTTAATGTAATTCATTGGATTTAGTTTAGAATAATTTTAGATATATAAAAATTTTATTAAACTTTTCACCGTCTTTTACCCATCTCCTAGGAGAATTTGCAAATTCACATAAAAATTAATTTTACCTCTTCTGTGAGTGTAATTTTGATAATTCGAGAGAAACGGTTAATATCAAGGAGTAAAATTTGGTTCAATAAGATAAAAATAGTTTTTTGTGAATAGTAACTTTTAACTTTTATTTACCACGGTAAAAAGTAAATAGGGAAATTAAGGGTAAAAATGATATTAATATTTCCCTAAAACATGTCCTAATTCTATTGGACAAGTGTATCTAGACCTAAAACAACCTTAGGATAAAATATTATCTTTTAGTCCCACTTGGATTAGATTAAGACATTTATTATTATTTAATTCAAAGAAGAGTGAAATGACTTTAAATCAATGTTTAATTACTAATTTTTTTTAATATAGGGTTATATATAGATAAATTCGATTATAAATATTCATTAGAAATCAAGATATATTTTCTACATAATTATATTTTATATATAATTTTTAGAGATTAAATAATTTAATTTATTTATGACACAATGATGATTCATTAATTACCTTATTAGTGAAATATTAAAATAATTGATATTATAAATACCCAAATAAATATAATTTGAGACTTTTAATGAATTAAACGAATTTTATAGGTTAATATGACATGTTAGGATTGATTTAATTAATGTTTTCGATGTAATCATGCTGTTATGATTTTCAAAAAAATCAAATACCAAATAGTTTCAAAATTGACATAAAAGAGTTTTTAAAACAAATATTATATTATTAATTGATATTAAATTCATAAAAATCTAAGGTGAGGAAAAAGGACTTGTATCATGATAGGTGTATCATCAATGGACCACTTGGGGGTATCTTGGATATATATAGTAAGTTTATTAACTATATAATATAAAAATACAAAGTGACATGGTAAGTGTCAAACTAATTGACCAAGAGTTAAAACTAAAAGATAATATTAATATAATAATCCAAACCTGTATAAAATATATTTTTTGAAAGGATTTCGACCCATACCCACCTTTTACTTTGAATAATCCACTTCGTATCCATTAGAAATCGAATATGAATTTATTATAAAATAATACTTTAAGTTTTTCCTAAAGAGCCCCTCACCCCTCTTATAAAAGGGAACTTACCCTTCTCATTAATTAACATATTTAAAGACATTTGGCTCAGCCAATATCTGCCAAAATATCCTCTCAACTTCCCTCACTTCAACATAGAGGCCTTATTTTGATCAGAAAGCCAACCTAAGGAGTCCTTTTGATCAAATCAAAAGGAAGAACCCGAAGAAGAGGTAACGTCTTCACCACCCTCTTTAAAGTTCCTTTTTTCTTCAACTTATTCTTTCCTTGTTATTTCAATTATAAAATAATAACTCCAGTATATTCTATATACTGTGATGTTATTATAAATATGGGACAAAAGAATTCATTGTTTTATCCATCCCTTGAATGACATGTCACTATACGTGCGTACGTACAACCTATCGTCTCCACGTTGTGGTGTAATTGTTATTCAATATATTATTATTTATATGGGTATAATAATGATGTATAATTCATGTAAATAATAAATATAACATGATAATGATTCTGTCTATATGATATACCATCCAATTATATATTATTTTAATATCAAAATAATGATATTGTCGCTCGTGCGTACGTACGGACTACCGTCTCGACGAACGCGATGAGATTCATTCCCCATCATATACATTTGAGTCCAATTCTCATTTAATGATTAAAAATAATGTTTAAGGACTTGATATAATTCTATATATGAATAAGATACAACCTATCCATAAAAAACATGACTTACATAACAAATAATATAATGGAAAACGAGTAAGTTAACACCCGAAATGACGATAATACTAAAATATGATTAACAAAGCAATGTTAAAAGATCATATATGATATCATATTAATGTATATGATTCTTGTATAATTTCAGAACAATTATTTCATCAATATACAAGAAGTTAACCAACCCTCAAACAAGGAAAAGTACATAGTAATGGGTTTCTTATCTCACTTTTAATTCCGTGAGAATTCCATTGTTCACCACTTATTTATTGCATGTGGTGTGTGTACTGAGCATGATTGTATTAATTGTGTAATATACTTTAATTTATGGATTTTTACATTATCATTGTATGATCCGTATTTCATGTGTGTATGTTTCGTAAGTTACGAAATCGATAAGGGAATTTGAAATTTGAATTTCCACTCATTCAGCTTTACGTGTACTTCATTGATTATTTTACTCCAAGATTATGTGTGGAATCACTATTCATTTTCTTATGTCATAATTTCCACTCTCCCTTTTGTGGATATACTTTTGATACACATAATAAATCCATTGATAAATTCTATAGCCATCAATATGAACCTGATAAGAGTAATTTTAACTCAATCTCCATTTGTTGAGTTAAATATCTAATTCGTTGGTGTTGTTTTTACAAAAATATGTGTGAATGTCCTCTGATTGATTTACAGTGAATATCCAATCATATTTCGTGTATTTATATTTTTCACACATAATTATTTCGTTGATTTATCCTTAACCTAAGGATACAGTCTTTATAAGAGACTTAATCTCAATTTACATCCCATTGAGACTTCTTTGTTGTTATACACCAAATCACTTTTATATGGTGTATATAATGTACTTTGACATAGTATATCATGAATCCATTTATTCTCATGATATTAAATTTTTTATTAATTCAATTATTTGTATTCAAGTGTCTCTCTTTTGGTTTGGAACTCTAACCAAAACATCATTTTAAATGTTTTAAAGATTTATTATGCTAAATGTTTCTCATCAATGTCCATGTTTTAAAAATGGTTTTAAGGTTTTTTATTTTTATATGGACATTAAAGTTTTAAAATTAAAATTCATTTTAAAAGTTTCAAAGTGGTATGGGAAACTTTGATTCAAAAATATATTTTTAAACGGATTCTTGACAAATAGTGTGACTTTTAAATGTTTTCAATAAAAGGGGGATATTTCTCTCAAATGGTTTGGATGGTTATTTTAATCTCTGTCAATATCATTCATTATTCTCGATTGAGGTTAATCCGTTACAATACAATCTTCTATATTGTATTGAATGAGTTATGTTTGATTGTGGATGTGCTATTTTTATACCATTCATGGTTTGTGGATAAATTATTGACATTTCATATGCTAGTTTTAATATGAATGTTTATATTATGATTAAACCTGTTCATATGAGGAATTCATTGGACTTAATAAGTGACGGGTGGAGTCTTCTATCGCTCCTCGATGCATCGGTAGGTCTCATGAGACAAACTAGTTCATTGGAACGAGGCCTTGACAAAATCTTATTTGTAATCTTGGCACGAGGCCTTGGCTATGTGGTTATGATAGTCTGGAAATTTGAATTCCATCATTATGAAAGTGGTTATTGATATTGAATGTGATTATTAGACTAGTAGAATATCCATGTGAATAAGTAAATGTAATTATTTCATTTTATCTTTGCCATATTATGCTGAAGTTCAAGTTTAAAAGGCTTTTGTTTTAGTTATTTTTTTCCTTACGTGTTTATGCTTATATATGAAAGCTTCTGCTATATTGTTATCCTTACAGAGCATCTGAGCTCACCCCTTTCAATGTTTTATTTTTCTCAGGATGTGAAGAAGTAATTTATGAATGACCTGCAGGCTTAGTATGAGGGGATATGAAGACAAGATGTTGTTGTAGTTTTTTTACCTTATGATGTAATGTAAGACTTATGAATATATATAGTGTTTCTAAGACTACTAAACTAATCGGTGTTTTGAGACTTGATACTTTGTGATCATGCCAATGTTACGGAATAATGCACTGACTCTGGTGAACTGGGGTCGGGGCGTTATAGTTGGAATCATAGGAAGTTTAGTACAATCCTTGGGGGCTAGATTTATATAAAATCTGATTAGAGCACATAGCTCTAAGATAGTATTTGAGGATTAGTATATAAGAACTTCCTAGAATTTTGGTATTGTAGATATTTTATGAGTTTTCTAAGCAATACATCCCTGTCTGGATACAAGCAGGTAAAGGCGGCTTTGGCACAAATGTACCTAGGGGTAAAACACGAAAACACCACTTTGAGCTAGACTCGAACGAGAACTGGTACACGACAATGGACCTTGCTGCACTCTCTGTTACGACACTCCCAAGGGATATGCTTAGGATAATTTACATTTTCTTTACAAACCGATTTGAAGTATTATATATAAGATGAGAGTAAATGACCTTGGTTAATCCTAATGTGTTTCAAATTGAGAATATGGTGACATGGTATTCTTTAAATGATTTTATGACTACTGTTACTCACACAATTCTTTCTGGTTTTAGTTAATGGATGGATTCCAAGGATGTCATAGTGACTTTGAGAATGATGTAAAAGGTAGGAACGGTGGTGGAAATGAGCAACAAAATGGAATATTGATAGGTGTAAAATATATCGTCTTCATGCCAAATCAATTTTCCAAAAATAAGATCAACAATATATATATTAACCAATTCCAGGACTCAACAAAGAAGAGAAAGGTGATGAATGATAAGAGCTCCAGCAGTGGAGACCATAGAGAAAGGAATCCTCAATTTCCATCATGCAGAAAATGTGGAAGGAGAAAACCAGGAAAGTGTCTCAATGGGACAAATAAATGCTTTACGTGTGGGAAGGAAGGACATAAAGTGAAGAATTGTCGAAGAAAAATGAAGAGTACTATGGAAGAAGATAAAAATGGTCCCAAGAATCCATTTATAGTCATTTACTGTAAATTTAGGGGACCTGGCCATTACCCGAGTGAATTCCCTATTCTATATGATATTTTCTTGGTCAAAGAAGAAGATATATGGAAATAAATGGTTGGATAAATGTTTAAAAAGTATTAGTGTTCTTTGTTGATGGGTTTACTTTGGAATAATTTTATCCTGTATTTGTAACCCAGCAGTTTTCTATGTGAGAATGATATTTGAGGAAGAATTATCTTTTCTCTTTTGGATATAGTTATAAATAACCATTTGGTTTTATATGATCATTGGGTTTGAGGCAATTACAAGTTATTATAATTTGGGATGAAAATGCAAGGTATGAGATAACATTTGTGGTTAAATTATGTTATGGTTATTTTGAGGAATTTATCTCATTTTGGTAATATTATAAAATATAGTTTTTGAAAAAGGAAAACACGCAGACCGTGTGACAACACATTACATCGGACAAAGATGTGGGAATGGAACCCACAACCAAAGTGTGATTGGGATTTATCGCATACCACTGGACTACATGAAGTCTCTGGTTAGTGTGACTATTATTTTTAGTTAAATGATTTTATTGATCAATAATAATTTGATTTGGGATCTTATGTATTATCAAATGAATACCCTTTGTATAGGAAAATGATTTGGTGATTAAGTGATAAATGTTATTTTGGATGATGTTCGTTTTGTTAGGAACACTATATGCCTAAGGGAAATATAATATTATGGGATTTCATTTGAGGAGTAATGGTGTATTTTTATCTATAATTTTATTGTGGATTTATTGTGATTTGGGTTATATAGGGAAATGATTAACCTATAATAGAGAATATGTGATTTGGTTAATTACTTTTAAGTATGTGACTTTAAGAGTAATTGATGTCATTTGGAGATACCATTTAACATGGAAGACTACATAACCAAATTCCTCAAAGTTTTGAGTTTCAATATTAATAAAGGATAATAAGGAAAATTCTTTATTGAATGCTATTTATTTAACTTTGGGGTGTTGTTGGTTTAATTTTAGAAATTAAGATTAGTGTTTCTTTATTTAATGAAATAACCTTTTGGGGGATCATCAGATCTTATACTAACCATTTTGGTTTTTATTAATCTCTAAAGACAAGGTAAATATATAGTTTATTCTTTATGGATCATGTGATTCTATAAGAATTTTATTAGCTCTTATAGTGTGACCAAGTCTTCTGGAATACTCATCGTTTAAAAATGAGTTAATAGTAGGAATTTATTAAATAATGAAACTTTACTGAAAAATTATGTATATCTCTTTATGTTCTCAGTCAATCTCAGAAATGAATTCCTCATCTTTATGTAATGTAACTTAAAAATAAAATAAAAATAAAAATTTTGCCCGTTTACTTTTCCTACTTGGAAACTAATGACCGTTTATCCCATCACAAGTTTGTGGTTTTCTTGTTTTTAACTATCTCCTGATCATGTTTTTTATCCCCCTCCATCAGAACTTGACACTTAGTTTATCATCCATATCTATGTTTTTCTACATGGAATCCTAGTATAGGTTATCTCGGGTGACCCTTGTACTTCTATTTCTTTCTTTTAAAGTGATAGTTTTATTGACTCTTTTTCCGATGTGGGACTTTCCATTATATTCCCAAGCCCAATTTTAAAAATTGCGAGGAAGAAATTTATTGAAGTAGGGGAGAATGTAACACCCCAAGCTTCCACAGTACGCTTCTCGCTGAATAATACGGCAGTGTGTGTTGTACGCAACTTCAAGTTCTAACACACACCATAACTAATAAAACTTGCAGTTATGAATAGTAATACCCACTTTTTAAAATTTTATATATTTTATCTTTCAAAATGGACTTCATTTTTGGATTCAGAATATCGAAATTAGCCTAGGGTCAATTTTTTGTATTTTTATGAAAACTTTCAATTTTTGATGAATAGTGAAAAACACTAAATTATTGGTTAAAAACGACTTTTTATTTAAATAATTATTTATTTTATTTAAATTTAATTAGGGTAAAAATAGATACATAATACCTTTATAAGTTTAATGTAATTCATTGGAGTTAATTTCGAATAATTTTAGATATATAAAAATTTTATTGAACTTTTCACCGTCTTTTACCCATCTCCTAAGAGAATTTGCAAATTCACATAAAAATTAATTTTACCGCTTATGTGAGTGGAATTTAGAAAATCTGAGAGACACGGTTAACATCAAGGAGTAAAATGTGGTTCAATAAGATAAACATAATTTTTGGTGAATAGTAACTTTTTACTTTTATTTACCACGGTAAAAAGTAAATAGGGAAATCAAGGGTAAAAATGATATTAATATTACCTTAACACATGTCCTAATTCTATTGGACAAGTGTATCTCAACAAAAAAAACCTTAGGAATAAAATATTATCATTTAGGCCCACTTGGATTAGATTAGGACATTTATTATTATTTAATTCAAAGAAGAGTTAAAAGAGTTAAAATCAAAGTTTAATTACTAAAACATTTTTAATATAAGGTTATACATAAGATAAATTCGATTATAAATATTAATTAGAAATATAAAAATATTTTCTACATAATGATAGTTAATTTATAATTTTTAGACATTAAATAATTTAATTTATATATGACACAATGATGATTTAGTAATTACCTTATTAGTGAAATACTAAAATAATTGATATTATAAATACCAAAATAAATATAATTTGAGACTTTTAATGAATTACAAAAATTTTATAAGTTAATATGACATGTTAGTACTGATTTAATTAACGTTTTTCGAAGTAATCATGCTGTTATGATTTTCACAAAAATCAAATAACAAATAGTTTCAAAATTGACATAAAAGAGTTTTTAAAACAAATATTATATTATTAATTGATATTAAATTCAAAAAAATCTAACGTTCGACCAAAGGACTTGTTTCAAGAGAGGTGTATCATTAATGGACCACTTGGGGGTTTCTTGGAGGTATATAGTAATTTTATTAACTATATAATATAAAAATAAAAAGTGACATGGTAAGTGTCAAACTAATCGACAAAGAGTTAAAACTAAAAGATAAGGTTAATATAATGACCCAAACCTGTCTAAAATCTATTGGTTGAAAGGATTTAGACCCATACCCATCTTATACTTTCAAAAATCCACTTTTGAGCCATTAGAAACCGAATATGAATTTATTATAAAATAATACTTTATCTTTTTTATAAAGAGCCCCTCACCCCTCATATAAAAAGGCACTCTCCCTTCTCATTAATTCACACCTTAAAAGCCATTTGGCTCGGCAAAAATCCACCCAAATATCCTCCCAACTTCCCTCACTTAAACCTAGAGGCCTCAGTGTGATCAGAAAGCCAACCTAAAGAGTCCTTTTGATCAAATCAAAAGGAAGAACCCGAAGAAGAGGTAACGTCTTCACCACCCTCTTTAAAGTTCCTTTCTTCTTCAACTTCTTCTTTCATTGTTATTTCTATTATAAAATAATAACTAAAGTATATTATATATACTGTGATGTAATTATAAATATGGAATAAACAAATTCATTATTCTGTCCATCCCTTGAATGACATGTCACCATACGTGCGTATGTACGACCTACCGTCTCCACATTGTGGTGTAATTGTTATTCAATATATTATTATTTAGGTGGGTATAATAATGATGTATAAGTTATGTAAATAATAAATATAACATGATAATGATTCTGTCTATATTATATAACATCCAATTATATATTATTTTAATATCAAAATAATGATATTATCGCTCGTGCGTACGTACGGACTACCGTCTCCACAAACGTGATGAGATTCATTCCCCATCATATCCATTTGAGTCTAATTATCATTTAATGATTAAAAATAATGTTTAAGGAGTTGATATAATTCTGTATATGAATAAGATACAACCTATCCATAATAAACACGGCTTACATAACAAAGAATATAAAGGAAAACAAATAAGTTAACACCCGAAATGACGATAATACTAAAATATTATTAAAAAAGAAATGTTAAAAGATCATATATGATATCATATTAATGTATATGATTATTGTATAATTTAATAACAACTATTTCACCATTATACAGGAAGTTAACCAACCCTCGACCAAGGAAAAGTACAAGGTAAGGGGTTTCTTATCTCACTTCTAATTCCGTGAGAATTCCATTGTTCACCACTTATTTATTGCATGTGGTGTGTGTAATGACCATGATTGTATTAATTGTGTAATATACTTTAATTTATGGATGTTTACATCATAATTGTATGATTTTTATTTCATGGGTGTATGTTTCGTATGTTACCAAAACGATAAGGGAATTTGAAATTTCAATTTCCGCTCATTCGGCTTTACGCGTACTTCATTGATTATTTTACTCCAAGATTTTGTGTGTTATCACTATTCATTTTCTTATGTCATAATTTCCACTCCCCTTTTTGTGGATATACTTTTGATACACATAATAGATCCATTGATAACTTCTCTAGTCATCAATATGAACTTGATAAGAGTAATTTTAACTCAATCTCCATTTGTTAAGTTAAATATCCAATTCGTTGGTGTTGTTTTTACAAAAATATGTGTGAATGTCCTCTAATTGATTTAAACTGAATATCCAATCATATTTAGTGTATTTATATTTGTCACACATAATTATGTCATTGATTTATCCTTAACCTAAGGATACAGTCTTTATAAGAGACTTAATATCAATTTACATCCCATCGATACTTCTTTGTTGTTATACACCAAATCACATTTATATGGTGTATATAATGTAGTTTGACATAGTATATCATGAATCTCTTTATTCTCATGATATTAAAAAGTTTTGATTAATTCAATTATTTTTATTCAAGTGTCTCTATTTTGGTTAGGAACTCTAACCATAATATCATTTTAAATGTTTTAAAGATTTAATATTCTAAATATTTCTCATTAATGTCCATGTTTTAAAAATGGTTTTAAGGATTTTTTTATATGGACATTAAAGTTTTAAAATTAATATTCCTTTTAAAAGTTTCAAAGTGGTATGGGACACTTTGATTCAAAAATATATTTTTAAACGGCTTCTTGACAAATAGTGTGACTTTTAAATGTTTTCAAGAAAAGGGGGATATTTCTCTCAAATGGATTTGATGGTTATTTTCATCTATGTCAATATCATTCATTATTCCCGATTGAGGTTAATCCATTACAATACAATCTTCTATATTGTATTGAATGAGTTATGTTTGACTGTGGATGTGCTATTTTTATTCCATTCATGGTTTGTGGATAAAGTATTGACATTTCTTATTCTAGTTTTAATACGAATGTTTAGGTTATGATTAAACCTGTTCATATGAGGATGAATTGGACTTAATAAGTGATGGTTGGAGCCCGCTATAGCTCCTCGATTAATCTTTAGGTCTCATGAGACAAACTAGTGTCTTGGGACGAGGCCTTGACATAACCTTATTTGTAGTCTTAGCACGAGGCCTTGGGTACGTGGTTATGATAGTATGGCATTATGCATTCCATCATTATGAAAGTGGTTATTGATATTTCATGTGATTATTCGACTAGTAGAATATCCATGTGAATAAGTAAATGGAATTATTTAATTTTATCTTTTCCATATTATGCTGAAGTTCAAGTTTAAAAGGCTTTTGTTTTAGTTATACATTACCTTAAGTGTTTATGCTTATCTATGGAAGCTTCTGCTATATTGTTATCCTTACAGAGCATCTGAGCTCACCCCTTTCAATGTTTTATTTTTCCCAGGATGCAAAGAAGTAATTTATGAATGGCCTATAGGGTTAGTATGAGGGGATATGAAGACAAGATGTTGTTGTATTTTTTTACCTTATGATGTAATGTAAGACTTATGAATATATCTAGTGTTTCCAAGACTACTAAACTAATCGGTCTTTTGAGACTTGATCCTTTGTGATCATGCCAATGTTATGTAATAATGCACCGACTCTGGGTAACTGGGGTTGGGGCGTTACAATATACATTTATATTTCAAGAAAAATATGATTAATGATGATAAATTATGTTTGATACTAATAATTGGTTAAAAACATTATTTGTAAATGATATTAAATAAGAAAAATAAGGGTTAATATTTTAAAATATATTTTTAGAGTAAAAATAGTTTTTCATTATATTTTATGATTTTACTAAAAAATATAATCTATAAAATTTTATAAATGTAATTTAACAAAATGAAAATCATTTTTGGATTAAGAATAACAATATTTTCTTAAGATTATTTTTTTTGGGATTTTCCTAAAAAACTACACACAAATATCAAAATTTATTTCCCATAGGCATATTAATTTTATTTGATAAAACAGAAATTACATTTATAATAAGTATTTCTAAATTATGTAACTATTAAAATATTATTTTTCATCATTGGGAATAAATTATTTGGGACAATTATTAATTACCACGGTAAAAGGAATATGATTTATTTCAAATAATTAATTTTATATGAGTTATATAATTTTTTTAAATAAATTAGATTAAAATAATTTAAAATTTTACACTCATATGAAGTGTAAACACATAAAAATAATAATATAACCCTCATTCAATTAAAAATTAATTGTAAATAAGGATAGAAGCACTTAATATATAAAAATACATTTTCTATAAGACATTTTTTCCTATATCATATTTTTTAATTTAAAAGTTTTCATTCTATTTTATAGAAAAATAATTAAGTTAAATGGATACCAAATTAATATTAATCCTGTAAATATTTGGTAAGAAGGTTCATATTATAATTTTATTAGTAAAATAATTACCATGGTCAATTTTTAATCAATATTAATAAGGGTAAAATTGGTAAAAGAGGCATCTTGAATTTTTAATAATTAAAAGGTCACACAAAACATTTATAAATACCTATTATGCATTAAAGTCATACCCAAATGTCTCAAATACATTTTTACACCCAAATTACTCAACTCTCATGCAATTCCATTCTTATACCTAACCTAACACTCTTTTCCAATGCTTTGTACCTCTTTTTCACCTATAAAAGGAGATCACTTCCTACAATTTCAAGAAAAACCTATAGTTAAAATTATCTTGGAAAATATACCCAATTTACTTCTTATAGATCCACTCGTTACTTATTTCATCCCCTTTGCCTTATAATGTTCCTCAAGTCCTTTATTTCTAAATGCTATGTCAAGAGAAGATCTAAATTCCAAACACATGTAGTAATTACCCTTTTACTTTCATTCTTTATCCTTCCCATAAATCCTCCTCCAAACACATTAAAAACACATATATAATGACATAAATATAAATAATATACTAAAATTTTATTATATTTATGGTATAACCACTATCTATTACTCTCTAGTTCAATCTAAAAAATTAAAACATTGCTCATGCTTGTTTGCAGACTACTGCATCCATGAATGAAACTTTTCATTTTTCATCACCACCTTTAATGGATGGTTAAGGAAATGTATTTATTGAAAAATTATTTTAATTATTTAATGATTTATAATCTAAAAATATAAATTATACATTATATAATTAACATTGTAAATAAGTGATCATTATAACATTAATCATCTCCAACAAGCATACTAAGAATAAAATATTGTTACTCATACTATGTAATATTTTCATATCCATTAATTATTATTGTAACTACTTAAAATTTATATATATCACACTAATAATCACTAAATAATAACATTATGCTTCTGGGATAATGATATTAAAACCAAACCAACTCATATTCATCAATTAATCATGGTAGGTTCATGTTTGGTTCAGTTTAACCACTTACCTGAAAAATACTATGAATTTATATCACGGATTAATATGAGACATTTAATACTAGTATAATATGATATAAATATTTAATTAATGTTTTAATATTAGTTATGGTAGGGAAATATCCACATTTAACTAATTAATTATGAAATTGACCACCATTCATTAAGAATCTCAAAAACATGATCCTCATCGATTTCAACCTCATGGATCATAACCATAACTAACATGGAATGAAATAATTTACCTATAAACTATATTGAAACATATATTACATTACATTATATTATCCAATGATTATGTAATTCAAAAAAAGAAAAGATACCAACCCCTCTTTTACAAAACTAGTTTAAAGCGTTGAAGATTACTTACACTCGATGTTGAAAATTGGTAAAACAAATAACATTATATGTATAATTGTTACACATTTGGATTATAAATTGGTATATTTATGAATAAGGTTATTTTTTAGGTATTTAATAAAAATAATTTAGTTATTGAAGACATTTTGTGCAAGTGTAGAATAAAACATGACCTTGGTAAGGGGTTCATCTCAAATATTCTTTATTGGATACACACTTTCTATTATGAACCAAATTTCATTTTTATAGTGTATATAATACCTATTTTAGATATCATATAAGGAACTATATTTTAATAATTATATTTTATGCTCAATTAAAATACCTCTTTTCCAAGGATTTTGACTTGAAGGTTTCAAAAATCATATGGGTTTTCTTTGTCTCAATTCTGATTCTTTGTGACTTATCTCATTTTGTTTAGCCTATTTTCATTTTACTGTTTATTAAATACCCATTAATATATTTGTTCAGAATATTTTTATTTAATGGTATTTTTATAAAAATAAAATACCTTTATTCAATTTGGATATTGATGTAGTTGTTTCCCCCATAGTACGAATTTCTGGTAACTCAATTTTCATTTATTGAGTTATGACAATTCTTTGAATTTATTTCATATAAGTTGGGTAAATTATACCCAATGACTATGTTATATATTATTATATCCTTTTTATAGGTATATACATCTCTACCACATAAACCCGTTGATAAAAATTTCTCACTTATTATGATATTTTCTTTTCACACTATCCACTATCTTTCATTAGATAGATTATGGTTATTATTATTTCAGTATTGACTTAGCCATATAATTATTGAAATATAAAATGTGAAAATATTCTATGTAATTAATATTGGATAATTTCCACATAGAAATAATTTTATTCTGTTTATTTGGGGAGAGGTATTTCCGTTCCTTATGTTGTTATTCTTATATAGATGATTATTAGAATGTTTAACCATCTACCTTATTTATCTGGATGACCTATGATCATGTTATCTTTATTATTGAAATGGATAAAATTATTGGGATATCATATATTTTTATTCCAATATGTATGATTATTAGAAATTTTGACTATCCTCTTTCTTTCCTAGGGTAGGTTATAATATTGTTATTCGTTTTATTAACATGGGGAAAAGTATTGGTGTACCGTATATTGTTATTCCAATTTGGATGATTATTTTAAATTTTTAAAATCAAAATTATTTATTAAGAGGGTTATAATTGTGATATCCATTTTATTTAAATGGGGAAAATTATTGACATTCTATATGATTACTTATTTCTAATGGAGGTTGATCATGAATTGATATTTCATATTCTTTATTTTATGGACAACCATGTTATATTATATAAGATGTTCCTTAAGGAGGGGTAAAATTTTTATTATTGAATATTAGGGTGAATTCATTATATTAATAAAGTGTAATATGGGGGATTATAATTATATATCCCATTGATGAATCAACATGTATCATGATACAAAAAAATTTTGGGTTCTTTTTGTGTGCCTACCCAATTCAAAAAGATGTCTTGACTAAGGTCTCAATGATAAGTAATGTCTCTTAGCATAAGGCCTTGATTGAAGGTTTTTTATGTTTGACATTATGAATTTCATCAATATGAGATAATTATTATTTATATCCGTTTATTCATTTATTTTCATGGATATAAATGATATTAGTTTCAAGTTGATTATAGAGTCATGTTGTTTAATTATTCCTTCCATAATATTTTTACCATGTTTATTCCATGATTTCTTTAGTTATAAGTTTCCTTTATTTGTCATTTTAGATCACCCATTATTATGTTTCTATTTCCCTAGGTTATGAAGTAAAGTTGTATACATGGAATTTTTATAAAGATAAAACACATGAATAAATAAACAGGAGATGTTAAAGACTATTTTTTAGTTAAGCAGTTTCATATATAATTGAAAAAATGACTATTTAGTACAATGAACATGGGATTTTTAAGTTATTTATATGCATTTATATATTCTATCAAATATTATATATAAATTATGTGTCTATAGAATCAAATCTGGGAGTGTAGGTTTGGGGAATCACAGTTGTTATAAAAGGCAAGGTTTAAATAACCCTTGTGATTATGATTTTTTAGGAAAATTTAATGGTTAATAAGTTAATATTGATAAAAATATATAACACTTTGGAATATTATATGATTTAATTTTATTGAAATAATGAACATTTTATTTAGGTATTAGGATGATATAACTTTATTAAAAACCCAAAAATTAGTATATGTTTTTGATAGAACCCTAATGTTTTTGTAAGGTATATATTATTTGTTTTTCCTAGAAATAAATCCATTTCTAGATAATAGAAAGTGTATGTATATCTAGAAAATATGAAACTGTGGGTTATCACCCTTAAAAAGGGTTGGTCGAGAAATGAATCAATCATCACTTGGATACATAATGAGTGGGATTGAGACTGAAAACCTAGAAAGAAAATCCTAGGGGATATTATTTGGATAATCACATTTTCTTTTCGAACAATTATGAATAAATTAATAATAAAGTTAACTAATTTTGTTAGGAACCTAATAAAAAAATGACCATGAATAACAAAATATTACACGATGAGATTCATTGGTTTATTTGAAAGTATCATATGTAAAAAATAAAGGTATTTTAATAGAAGAAATATTTTATTACTTTCTTATACCTATTTTGGGTATGATCAAAACCATTTTGTTTTTAGTATTTTGTTGAAATTGGATCATATAAATGAATCTAATAAAGGAATGTCGTTTAAAACCACTATATCTTATTATCTAATAATGTAGAATACTTAAATGGGTGGGAATATTATTATATACCTATTATGATGGAAAGTGTGAGTTTTCTAGTCTTACTTAAGGAAGTGAAATAGATATTATCATTAGTGAGTGATATTTATTATTGATATTATAGTGTATTCTATAAGTTATGTGGATATATGAAACATATAAGGATTATTGTTTTGTACTTTAAATTTAAAGGTATGGTGACCCATATTAAATATTATTAATAACCTTGAAAATTTATATTATGAAAAAGTTATACTTTTGGGGGTAATTATTGGAGAACACATGATTGAGGTATACAAAACTCTTTAGTTTAATGTACACAAGATAATGAGATAAAAAATCCTGGTTTGATTTTTAATATGTAAGTTAGATATTATTGGTAAACATGGGATTGATAATTGACTCATCATATTTTTTTCTAAAGTTCATATAATTTACAAGACTATGATATATATCAACCAGTGTGTGACCTTTTGAACACATGTTTAATAGTATTTGGGGGTCAAATATAGAGTTAATTTTTGGAGGAATATATAATCTTGTTGTGGTTTAATGTCTTGGAGATTCATATAGTTTTTGAGAATGATATGTTATTTATTGTATATGATTAGGGTGTATACATACTTGGGTATATGATTGTAAGAATGAATGATGTTTTTTGAGGAATGATAAGATTAATTTTGAGAGAATATATTTCAATTATTGATGGTTTTAGAATATTTTAAGTAAGTTTATGGTAATTTTGTATCACTATTTTAAGAATTAGTTTAATATATATGAGAGAACCTGAATTAAAGTAACTTTGGTTGAACCAATATAGATATATGTAAAACTAAGAGTGTTATAAATTTAACATAGTCTGACACAACTTGATTTGTAAGAACTATAGTACAGTATTACAGTGTTATAATGTACAACATATTGAAGATAAACATTCATATATATATATATATATATATTTATTATAATTAACTTATAATTATCATCACTCATGTTAAATCTTTTGGTTTTAGTAATGGATGAAACTAGAGGGAACCATGGGTGTGAGGTATAATTTAGAGATTACCAAGATGGATAACCTATAGAAATAAAAGTTTTAGTGATGAACCTTATTATTATGCCAAACTATATATCATGGAATATTATTAACAATGTGAACAAAGTCAAACCCCTAAAAACGCAATGTAAAATAATGTTGGAATATCATGAAAGATCACGTGATGAAGATGATGAAGGAAAGAAGGTTCAATTTTATATATGTCAAAAACATAGGAATATACATTAGGTAAATTGAATTAAAGGGATAGAAAAATGATATAAGTATAGAGATGAAGGTTACAAAATTCAAAGTGTAAGGGAAATAGAGAAGCCACACTAATTATTAATTTTAATTGCAAAATCATTAATCATTATGTGACTCAATGTCCCAATCCATGGGCCAATGAGTAAGATAATCACCAAAAACCATACAAATAAATAAAAACATATGAAACAACTAAAATCGAATCAAATAGTGAGTTTTCACCCTAGATTTTAAAGTTTCCTATGTCATGTATGTTTTCACTAACCAATGGATATTGAGTTATAGATAAACCCACACAGGGGTATTGTTATCATAAAAATCATTTTTAGCTTTTTTAGAACTTTAATCCTTAGATATCTAGATCTATATCCCCTTTTAAAATTCTATGTGAAATTAGGAATGTGTTATCTCTATTTATAAATTTTTTATAATTAATTTTCATATAGATAAATCTCATTGCACATCCGATAATAAACCCATGAAAATCAAGTGGTGTATGGTTAATATTTAGTTCCCTATAGAAATTACTATAGTCTAATGATTCAAATTGCAAGGACACAAATTATTTAATGGGGGTGGTAATGTAACACCCTAATATTATAATATAGGATTAACATTAAATAATTCAATATGGTTAATAGATTTCTCCACACATAGCACCAAATATAAATGAAACAATGATACATATAATATAAATCTTTAAGTATGAACTTGAAAACCAAGCCATTGGATTAATGAGAATAAAAATTTATAACCACTTAATGAAATATTTGTATAAAGGAAATAAATTCAACTTTTAATATAAATGAAATTAATTTGGTTAACATAGAGTGACGAATAAGATCATTTATTGATTAAAATTTTTTTTTTCTAAAAAATTTCCTTTTTAAGTGATATGAATTTCCATTTCAAGAAACAAATGATTGATGATGATAAATTATTTTTTCTGTTAAAAATTCAATAGAACCAATTTATTTGGTAAATGATGTGAAATAATAATAATAATAATAATTTATATTTGAAAATTTTATTTTTGAATAAAAATTATTTTTCATTGAATTTTGTGATTTTATTTAAATATTTAATTTTTTAAAATTTAGAAATTTTATTTGAAAAAATAAAATTTATTTTTTATTAATCATAACAATATTTTCTTAATATGAATTTTTGGGATTTTTCTAAAAAATGGGTTTTATGTGCACAAATGTTAAATTTAATTTTTCCAAAACATATTAATTTTATTTGGTAAAATATAAATTATATTTAGAATCGGTAGGTATAAATTATTTGACTATTAAAATATTGTTTTAATTCATTGAAAATAAATTACATAGGATAAATTTTAATTACTATGATAAAAGTAACATTGTTGTGTTCAATGAATTAATTTTATAATAGTTATATAATTTTTATCTAAATAAATTACATTAAGAAAATTTAAAATATGAATCTAATATGATGTTTAGATACAATAAAATATATATAAACGACCATTAAATTAATAATTAATAGTAAATAAGGATAAAAACACTAAATATATAATAATATATTTTCTATGAAAATAGTTTTCCCTATATCTTATATTTTAATTAAAAGGTAATTTTATGGTATTTAGAAATCGAATTATGTTATATGGATCCAGAATTCCAATTTATCATGTTGAAATTGGGTAATAATGTTCATATTATATTTTTATTCATAAAATAATTACCATGGTATATTTTTAATCCAAATTAATATGGGTAAAATAGGTAAATGAGGCATCATGAATATTTAATTATTAAAAGGTCACATAAACATCATAGAAAAACTTGTTAGGTCAAAAAGTCATACCCACATGTACCACCTACCATTTCTCCACCCAAATCACCTAAATCTCACGAAATTCTATTATTCTCCCTTACCTAAAATTCTTTTACAAATATTTTTCCCTCTAGGCACCTTTAAAAGGAACTCACTTCCTCCCACTTCAAACCATAACCATATTTCGAAATTAACATAAAAATAAACCGAATTTAATTATCCTGTATATTATATACACATTTTATATCCCCTAACATCAATAAAGTGCCTCAAGTCCTTCATTTCCAAAGGATACTTCAAGAGAAGATCTAAATTCTCAACGTAAGTATTACTTACACTTTTACATTTATTCTTTATCCGTCCCATCCACCCTCCTCAAAACCCATTCAAACCACACACACACACACACACACACATATATATATAATTTCATCATTATAAATAATATAATTAAATGTTATTATATTTATGGTATAAATGTTATATATTCCCCTTTCATTCAATTGAAAAAATTAAAATGTTTCTCATGCGCATGTGAAGACTACCACCTCCATGAATGAAACATTTTATTTTTTGACACAAAATTTGAAGGATAGTTAAAGAAATGAATTTAGTGAATATATATTTTTCTTATTACATGATTTATCTTATTTAAATATAAATTATGAATTCTATAATTAACATTAAAAATAAGAAATCATTGTAACATTTATCATTATAAAAATGTATACTAAGAGGAAACTTTTGTCATCCATATCATGTAATATTTTAATATCCATTATTTATTATTTTAAATAATTAAAATTTTATCATATCTCACTAATAAACACTAAATAAGATCATTATTAATTTTTTATAATGACATTTTATCTAAACCACCTCTTAATCATCTATTAATCATGGTAGGTTCATTTTTGGATTGGTTTAATCACATACTTGAAATATAATATGCATTTATACAATGAATGACTATGAAAAAATATCTATTGGTATAAAATGATATAAATATATAAATAATGATTATTTTTCCAGTAAGTTTATATCCACATTTAACTAATTAATAATGAAATCACCCTTCATTCATTAAGAATCACAAAAACATGCTCATCATTGATTATAACATCGTAGATCACAACCAAAACTACCAACAAATGAAAATATAGATTTATAGAATACATCTGAAAGTTTATTCTATAAAATTATATTATCCAAAAATATTGTAATTTGTAAAAGTAATATATACAAATTCTTCTATTATGAAACTAGATTAAAGAAATGAAGATTTCTTACACCCAATGTTAAATTAGTTAAAAACTAACTAATATATATATGTATATTTATGTATAGATGGATTGTAAATGATGAATATAAATGGTTATATTTAATAATAATTTTCTTGAGTATGTATTTAATGAACTTAATTTAATTATTCAAGATGTTTTGTGCAATTTAAGAATGAAATAGCACCGAGGTAGGGGTTTCATAAAAAATTTTCCTTCTTTGATACAAACTTTCTATTATAAATCTAATTTCATTTATATTGTGTATATACTACCTATTTGAGAAATAATGGATGAAAATTAAAAATTTTTATTTCCAAATCCATTTTACGGGGGATGTGAGAACCCAAATAAAAACATGAAAATAGAAAAGGATTGTATTAACAAGATGAGTAAAAGGATACGACCAAGAGCATGAAAAACAAAAAAGGGGTCTAAAATAATGCATATTAAGGGAATAAACTCTAATAAGATTCAACCATTTAGGGTTAAAGGTTTCCAAACTAAAAAATCACATGGTTTTCACTCCTTGGGTAGCCATTTAAGCAAGGAAATCAACAACTCTGTTCCATTCATTCTAGGTGTATTGGACTTAGACATGGATATTAATGATGTATCTACACCTGTAGATGAGATATCATAGTGATAAGGTGGTGGAAAAAATAAATGTAGAGAGTTTTGAACTTTAATGGATTCTGTTTCCAATATTGGATGATCTATGTTATCTAAATGCATAGGTAGGGTCCTGTAATCATAGAATTGGCTTTATCATGGGGAGAGTATCCACTCCCAAAGCAAGCAGAGAAATCCAATATAATAACACCCCCTAAATAATAAAAAATAATGCCACCCTACATGGTCCCATGATGAGGGAACCATTTCTGTTGAGATTAATACTATATATATGATGATTCCAGTGGATCCATCACTAGGTAGTGAGGAGAGTGGTTTAGGAAACCAGAAGTGGTCTATGTTAGGGGGAATACTCTCAGTTCTTGACAAGATGAGAAAATTTAACTAGTAAGTTATTGGTTTTTATACAAATTAATATCTTTCTTAAATGATATTAATTTATAATTGGATTTATTCCTCACTTACCTAATATAACAATAACACATAGAAAGGATCACTATTATTTCTTTCTTCTCTAAACCGATGTTACCTTCTCCTTGGAACCAATGGCCAATGAAAGAAATACCTAAAAATTTATAAGAGGGAAGACTTGTAAAATCACCAAAAGAGTTCCACACCATGATAACCCATTAACTTTCAAAGAATAGGTGATCCATGGTTTCTTCTTAATGATCACTGCAACATAATCACCATGACACAACGTAAATGCCTTTGCATTTGATCTTCTCATCCATGGGTAAAGTGTGGTTTATAACAAGATAAGTGAGAATGTTGAATTTTGTAGGGATTTAATTACACCATATAAAATCACCCCAATTATAAATTTAATTAGGATATATTGATACTATATTGTAATATTTCACAGAGTAGTATCCTATTGTAGATCCCATGAAATTTTTTTTCTATCTTGGGGTTCATCATAATAATATTGAAGGTTTCTCACAACTCCTTTTCAAGAATTTATTTGATTAATCCTATGTATTTAAATGCATCCATAATGTTATGTCATGTGTAAGGATTTTGGGGAAGATGATATTGATTCCAAACTAGTTATAATATTAGAAGTTAATATCACCACTTTCTATGATCCAACACGTGTGGCATTGGAGATTCAAAATGTGAGGTTGAAGCATAAGATATAAAGAAGATAGACTCTATCTCATCATTAACCCTCCCCTTTTGTTCTTTTCCACTATAAAAATACCACAGAGAATATGAGCCTCAAGAATTTCCCATGTTAGCTTTGAATGAAGGCACTACATCTTTCTTGAAATGATTCTAATAGTGATGTCTCCCTCATTCAAGGATCTAGCTATCCTAACTCATGAATCCCAATGATGTTTACCATGGGAATGTGAATCCCAAATGAACAGATCTTGGATGTTCTTGATTCCATAAATGACCCATTTTAGAACATTGAGGGATGAATGAACATGCTTGGGAATAGATGAGAGGTCAATGTTAACCAGAGTTATTCTACCACCAGATGATAAGTAACGATTATTCCAATTCATGATACATCCTTTTATTATATTAATAAGTTTTTTGAAGTGGTGGATATTAATCTTTCATGGGGAGACTGGGTTACCTAGGTAGTATATATGAAGAGTCTTTTTGTGCATGTATAAACTAGAATCCAAGGATCTCACATGCCTATCCAAGAATCAGTTCAAAATATAAATACTACTTTTCTCATTGTTCACCTATAACACCCCAAGATTTCATAGTACATTATCTCATTAAAGTAATTGAATAGCCTGTGCTACACGTAACACTGAGTTCGAACACACCACAACTTACCAAACTAGCCGTTCAATAAGCAGTTATGAATAGTATTAACTGAATTTTGAATCTTATATACTCTATATAATTTTAAAATCCATATTATGTTTTTCTTAGATATAATATAAGAACAAATTCATTTTTTTAAAAGAAGTATTTTTCAAAAAATGTAATTTTACCACATTTTAATAGAGAACAATTTTTAAAACCAATATTTGACACTCTTATATATTCAATTTAATGAAATTAACTTCTTATTTAGAATCAGGACATAAAGATTTAGTTTGGAAAAATTTTTGGTAATTTTTGTTAACTTTTATATATTGATGAATAGTAAAAAATAATATGTTTTAATTGAAGACAAATTTTTTGATCGAAATAATTTATAGTGTTAAGTTATGAATTTAAATGGTTTTGAAGTATAATTATTTTATATTTTTATAATTTAATACAATTTAGGTCATTATAAGTAATTTCACATTTTAAGTTGACATAAACACATGTCAATCTTTTGATAGTTTTTACTTTTTAAAAACCCGCCTTTTGGTTTTGACAATGGGAATTAATTTCAAATTAATTAATGAAACTTATATGTTTTTAATTTGGTAAAATATAATTCATTTTTTAATTCATAATATCAAAATTAGCTAAGGTTTAATTTTTGGTATCTTTCTGAAAACTTTCAATTTTTGATGAATACTAAAAAACACTACATTATTATTTAAAACTGACTTTTTATTAAAATAATTATTTATTTTATTTAAATTTATTTTAAGTCAAAATAGTTATATAATACCTATATAGGTTCAATTTAATTCATTGAAGTCATTTTATAATAAAGTTAGATGTATAAATGTTTATTGAACTTTTTATCATCTTTTACCCACCTTATAAGAGCATTTGCAAATTTCCATAAAACTTAATTTCACCTCTTCTGTGAGTAGAATTTCAAAAATCCAAGAGACATGGTTTATATTAGTAAGTAAAATTTGGTTCAATAAGATGAAAATAAATTTCAGTGAATATTAACTTTTCACTTTTATTTACGAAGGTGAAAAGTAAATATGGTAATTAAAGGTAAAAATGATATTATAGTTAACATAAAACATGTATTAATTCTATTTGATAAGTTTATTTCGACCAAAAACTACCTTAGGAATAAAATATGATCCTTTATGTCCACCTGGATTAGATTAGGACATTTACTATTATTTTATTTAAAGAAGAGTAAAAAGTGTTAAATTCAATGTTAGATAACTAAAACATTTTTAATATATAGTTACACACTATATAAATTGGAAAATAAATATTAATTAGAAAGATAAAAATATTTCCTACATAATTGGATTTTATTTTTAATTTTTATACATTAAATAATTTAATTTATTTATGACACAATAATGATGCAATAATCACTTTATTAATGAAAGATTAAAATAATTGATATTATGCATATCCAAATAAATGTAAATTGAGACTTATGATGAATTAAACTAATTTTATTGGTTAATATGACATGTTATTTTTGGTTAAATAAATTTTATTCAAAGTGATAAAGTTTATATGGCTTTCTAAATAATCAAATACTAAATAGTGTCATAATTGACATAAGTGAGTTTAGAAAACAAATACTATATTATTAATTGATATAATATTCAAAAAAATATATGGTTCAGAAAAACGACTTAGATAAGGTTATATATATTAATAATGAACCACATGGGATTATCTTGGCTTGTTATAGTATGTTTATTAACCATATAATATAAAAATACAATGAGACATGGAAAATGTCAAACTATTTAACCAAGAGTTAAATCTAAATGATAAGGTTATTATGATGACCTAACCCTATCTAAAATCTATTAGATGAGAGGTTTTCGACCGATACGCACCTTATCCAAGAAATAATTCATTTTGGATCCATTAGAAACCTAAAATGAGTTTATTAGAAAATAATATTTCAAGATTTTCCTAAAGTGACCCTCACCTCTCTTATAAAAGGGTACTTACCCTTCTCTTAATTTCACACCTCCAAAGCCATTGGACTCAGCCAAAAACTACCCAAATATCCTCCAAACCTTCCTAAATTCATCCTAGAGTAATTATTTTGGTCACAAAGCCAACCTATGTAGCCCTTTTGATCATATCAAGAGGAAGAACCCGAAGAAGAGGTAAATATTTCATCACCTATTTCAAGTTCTTTTCTTCTTCCACATCCTCTTTCTTTGTTGATTACATAAAAAAATAATAAATCCAATAAATTATACATATATTTATGTTATTATAAATATGGTACAACCATATTCATTATTCTACCCATCCTATAAATGACAAAGTCACCATACGTGCGTACGTACGGCTTACCGTCTCCACGTCATGGTGTAGTTTGTTATTCAAACACTTAATTATTTGGATGAGTATAATAATGAATATAAATGATGTAAATAATAAATATAACATGTTAATTATTATTTATCTATGATATAACATCCAATTACATATGATTTCACTATCAATAAAATGATATTTTTGCTCGTGCGTACTTACAGATTACCATCTGCCCGACGCGATGAGATTCATTCCCACGTTCACCATTCAATGATGATTATAAAAATATATATTATTAATAAGTATGTAATATATGACATAATAATGATACTGTATATATATATATATATATATGTATGTACTTACATATATCTTATTCACTTACTTTCGTTCAATGCGATATGAAAACGGAAACATCATTTATGCATACGTACGACCTACCGTATCTATAAATGATGGATTCAATTTCATATATCTATCTATTATAAATATTTATATTCTAAATATATATGATATATAAATCAAGGGATATATTCTGTAAGTATTTAAATCTTGATCTAAATGATACGATCAAGAATAACAAGTTAAAACACTTACAATAAAGAAAACGATTATTACCCAAAATGTTAATTTAACATGAAAATAATTATTAAATGGGTAGTATAAAGTCATAAAATAATCATGTATGATATAATAAATATTAATATGGTTCTGTTATAATTTAATAACATACTATGGTCATTATACAAGAGGTTAAACGTACCCTCGACCGAAGGAAAGTGCAACGTAAGGGTTAATTTCACAATCTCTTTATTATCAGAGGTTGTTTTTATATAAGTATCTAATTGGACATATTTATTATCCATATCCATGTTTCATAAAAGAGTTTTTGAAGGGATTAGTTTTAAGGGACTTTTTACTAAAACAACATTTTGAATGTTTTAAATATTTATTCTTCTAAACCTTTCTCATTAATGTCCATGTTTTCAAAATGGTTTTAAGGATTTATTTATATGGACATGAATGTTTTACAATGTTAATTCCTTTCAAAAGTTTTGAAGTGGAATGGGACACTTTGATTAAAAAATATATTTTAAATGACTTCCTTTATAAATTATATTACTTTTAAATGATTTCACAAAAAATGGATATTTCTATCAAAAATATTTACAGATCATTTTCAACTATGTCGACATCCTTTACGGGATATTATTATTGACTGAGGTTGATTTATTATGATACAAATCTTCCATATTGTACTGAAGGTTTTTTGATATGTTTGACTATGGATGTGTTATTTTTATACCATTCATGGTTTATGGATAATGTATTGACATTTCGTATGCTAATTTTAGTACGAATGTTTATGTTATGTTTAAACCTTTTCATATGAGGAATGAATTGGACTTAGTAAATGACCATTAGAGTCTGGTATAGCTCCTTGATGCATTGGTAGGTATCATGATACAAACTAGTGTCTTGGCACAAGGTCTTGACAAAATATTATTTATAGTCTTGGCACAAGTCCTTGACTATGTGGTTATGAAGTCTGGCATTATGCATTCCATCATTATGAAATTGGCTATTGATATTACATGTGATTATTCAACTTGTAGAATATCCTTGTGAATAAGTAAATGGAATTATTTGATTTATCTTTTCCATATTATGAAGAAGTTTAAATTTAAAAGGATTGTGTTTTAGTATTATGCATTTCCTTGAATGTTTATGATTATTTATAAAAGTTTACACTATATTGTTATCCTTACTGAGCGTTTGAGATCACCCCATTTTTATGTTTTGTTTTCCTAGGATTCTAAGAAGTGTATTATGATTGATAAATAGGGTTAAGCTAGGGGATTAATGGAATTCTCAAAGGATCATTTATGTTGTGTTTTATTTTCTAAGGTGTAATATAACATTCATGTATGTAATTTGTTTTCCAATAATGCTCAACCAATCAAACTTTGAGGACTTGATTCCTTGTAATCATTCCAATGTTATATAATAATGCACCAACTCTGGGCAACTGGGGTCGGGGTGTTACAGTTGGTATTAGAGGAAGTTTAGCAACAACCTTAGAAATATATTTAGATAAAATCTGATTTTAGAGCATTACCCTAAGATAGACTTTGAGGATTAGTATAGAAGAACTTCCTAGAATTTTGGTAATGTTGAGATTTTATGAATTTTACAAGAAATACATCACTGTCTAGATACGAGCAGGTAGAGTCGGCTGTAGCACATATGTACCTATGAGTGAAAACTCTGAGAAGGAGTTTCGGTCATGACCCAAGGTATCCTGGTACATGACAATGGTCCTTTATACACTCTTGGTTATGACACTCCTATAGGATATGTTTAGGATAATTCACATTCTCATTATAAGACATTATGGAGGATTTAGGAGTAAATACTCCCTCAAAGAAAGCATATTATGATTATTGTTTATATGCATAATCCTTTCAATTAACGTTAGGTATTTTACAAGTTTGGAATTATGAATTGAGATTCATAAACTAACCTAGTGTATTCCATTATGTATAAATGGTTCATAGTATAAGTAATGATAACTCCAACAATATGCAAGATACAAAGATTAAGAAGGATAATACAATTCATGGTATTTAGCCAAATTTTTTAAAGGAAATAGTCTCCCATGTATTCTCATAATATGAAGAAATAGTATCATGTGTTAATAAGATAAGTAATGAATTATCTGAGTCCTATGGATTTAAAGGGAAGGAAGATAAGAAAATAATGGAAGAGAGAAAGATAGATAAAGTGAAGAGTGGAAAAAAGGATTTTCCCATATGGGATAACTGTGGAAAGAATCACCTTGGTAAATACTTGAAGGGACTGAGAGTTTGTTATAAGTGTGGAGAAAAAGGACACCCAGTACATGATTGCAAGGGAAATAAAAAGGTTTCAAATGTACAATGCTTCATATGCAAGGAGTTGGGACACTACGTGAATCAATGTCCAAATCATCAGAGTATACCCCAAATGCTGCTCTTGGATAATAATAAAGTTATGATACTACCAAAGATGAAAAGGAATGATTATAGTTCTTATGCTATTATTAAAGTATTGTGTCATTTGAGTATTTTATTAATGATGTACATATTATAACAATTATAAAGTATATAAGTATTGTATTGTAGTACTATTACATTAATGACTTCAGATTGTGCAGAACCAAGAAAGGTGACTGAAAAACAGGTTAAAGTTTTTGGAAAATATATGGTTGAGAGAAAGATAAACCATAATATGCTTCTAATAGTGAGGTAGTGATTTTTGAATAATATGTGATTGATTTGGATAAATTATATTGGATATTCATGACCTCCTTGAAATTGATTAATGATTCATATATTCCATCATTGTTGGAGTTTAAAACATTTTTTGATAGAGGGAGTTTATATTGTATTCTATAAGGAATAAGGGATCATGAATGTAATAAATAAGGTTTTATGGTATTTCAGGGTGTTATAGTGTTTTAAAAGAATACATGATGAAGGTATTCACATGTTATTACGTGGAAGAAAGGATCTTCATTGTGTTTACCTTCCTTATAAATTTTGGACTGTGAGTTTGGACAGAAGTATTTTGGATAAGTCTAAAGGTTTTAATTGATTAATTTTGACATTGGATACTATTGTTATGGTTAAATCATTACTTGAGATTATTTTTGGATTTTCATAAGAAGGACAACCCAGAGGTTGGGTGACAACCCGTCGCGTGTGACAAGGCCGCGAGACTTGAACCTGCAACCGAAGGGAAACAAGGGTGCATCACCTACCATTGGCCTACATGATGTCCTAGTTTGTATAATTTAGTTTTCTTAAATAGTCTAAAAAATGAATTATAAATTCATTATTTTTGGAACCCTATATGATTAGGATAAATAGAATATTTTTGAATTCTATTATCTTTTGGAGTGAAATATGAGTTTTTGGTATGAATTAGTTAAAGGATGAAACTATACTTATCAAGTATATTTTTTCCCTCTTATTCAATGAATAAATTAATTCTTAAACTTTAGGGAAGGGATCTTAAAACAAAAAATATATGATCCTAATACCTCATGTTTTGTTGAACCGATGATATTTTACATTATCTTAGATTGATGGCTATGAGGCCCTCAATTTTACACTTTTTTTGTGATTGATGACCATAATAACTCCCTATAAATATTTACATTTTTCCTCCAATTATGTGCCTCTAATTTCCACCAATGTTCTCCTAATCGAGATCATAATTTTGTGGTGACTTTTTCCTTTCCCTTTCTCTCTTATTAAGACCAGATTTTATTAAACCAATTTCTGATGTGGGTCTTCCAAAAAGGTATTTTTCTATTTTTAACTATTTATTTTTGAAGAAAAATTTCAAAATTGAGAGGGAACAATATCAAAACCATCCCACCATGGCCCATGCCGTGACTACCCCAAGCCCACCTTCTATAGGCCAGGGGCGGGAGACTAGAACCAAAGGCGTAACTTTCGAAATCTGGGAAGAAATTGCCTTTAAAACTTGTAAACGCATAAAACAGAGCACATAGCTGGATACAAAACACTAAGTAAACTATATAACAAAAGTGTTCTGAAAAGTAAAGGGGCTGGAAATACAAGCCCAACTGTAAAGTACAAGGAACTGGAAAAACAGGTACAACTGAAGAAAGAAAAATCAGCTGCTGGATCTTCCGCCAGGATTCCTACTTGAAAGGTAGGTACAAATATCCTTCATAGATCTCCACGTCCATCTGTCTCCTCCGTGTACCATCATTCCATTTGGTCCACCTCCGGGTACCGTCCAGTCCTGGTACTCACAGCCTCGGTCAGCACTATCCATCGTCTGCATCCAACACAACAAGGTGCGGGCATAGCCCGTGCAGGGGTGAGTATAATGATACTCAGTAGGGACCCCAAGACCCTCAAGGTATCACAAAATCCAACAAGAATAATCCACAAAGTATGAAATCAACAGATAACCCCACTTTGGTATATGCCCATATATATACCTAAGTTATCAAGTAATGCATCTCAATCATGAGGGAAACACAAAAGTTACTGACTCAGCTCACACAGGTATACAAATTATGTTGAGAGTTAGAGATGATTATATGTATCCACTAAATCATCCATTCTTTTGAACCCACACATGATCCAGGAACAGTAGTCAGAGCTGTCGAACCCACACAGGATCCAAGAACAGTAGTCAGAACTGTCGAACCCACACATGATCTAGGAATAGTAGTCAGAACTATCGAACCCACACAGGATCCAGGAACATTAGTCAGAGCTGTCAAACCCACATAGGATCTAGGAACAATAGTCAGAACTGTCGAACCCACACAGGATCCAAGAACAGTATTCAGAACTATCGAAGCCACATAGGATCCAGGAACAGTAGTCAGAGCTATCGAACCCACATAGGACCTAGGAACAGTAGTCAGAACTGTCAAACCCACAGAGGATCTTGGAACAATATTCAGAACTTTCGAACCCACACTGGATCCAGGAACAGTAGTCAGAGCTGTCGAACCCACACATGATCCAGGAACAGTAGTCAGAAAGCGTCCAGCCACAGGGTTTTCGCACGAAGCACGCTTGATTCTGGGAGGGTCCACTCCTCACTCCAAGTTTCGATACATCAACTTCCATGAATTCACATGAAGAAGTATCCCAAAGGTCAGCCACATCATAGGGGTCTCAACGCAACTGACGGCGCATCAATCGGACACCTGGTCTGTGAGTTATTAGCCTTTTAGTCCCGAGGGCCTGGTTGGATTCGTGCACGATCCAACCTGACTGTATCTTAGCTATACCTTGAAATCTAGTGGGGTATAATCAAAGGGACTGTCATGCTCCAAGATTACTAGTGCCTCTGACGATTCTTCAAACGGATGTCTGGTGCCAAAGATATGGCCAAAAGAAGTAAAAGGGTCGTAGTGGGCCCAAGACCGGTCCGACCTGGTCAGACCGACTCGGCCAGTCTTAGTCTGGGCTGACCAAGTTCGGGTCAACCCTGCCGGACCTGTTGGGTTTGGCTCGACCCATTGGGTGGGCTAGTCCATTGGGTTCATCCCGGCCCGCTGGCCCCAGCCCAGCAGGTCGCAAGGGTGGTTTGGCCCAGGCTCTGGACCGGTTCTGCCCGGAGCGTCGCGAGGGCACGACCAGGGCCGGTTCATCCAGGGCGCCGCGAGGGGGGCCACAGGATGGCTCCAGAGGCCAGTGCGGCCTGGGCGCCAGTTCGGCCAGCGCGGCTCGGCCGGTTCGGATCAGAAGCCCGGCACGACTTGGCGGTTCGGCAAGGGTGCTGGTTTGGCCGGGAGTTGGGAGGCTTCTCTAGAGGTCGGGCAGCCGAGGGCTGGGAGGCGGCTCGGGAGGCCAGCAGGCCAAGAGCTGGGAGGTGGCTCGGAAGGTCAAGATGCCAGGAGGCTGGAGGGTAACAGGGTGGCCGTCGGGTAGCCGGGAGCTGGCGGGCAGGCCGTGAGACTGGCGGGCAGCTGGGAGGCGGTCAGGCAGGCTGTCGGGGCGTGGGTAGGCTGGCTGTGGTGCGGGACGCCATGGGGGCGGTTCGGGTCATGGAGGTCATGGGAAGTGCGGCCTTCGTCTTTGCCGCCTTCTTCGCCATGTCGTTTCTTCTCCATGCCGAAGGACATCACAAAAGAGATTGGCGGATGGTGTTGGTCCATGTTAGTTTGGCATGCACCCTCCATATTTAGTGTGATAGCAATCGGTCCTCTAGAATGAACCAAAAAAATCCACCTGTAAAATGAAAGCATCCTCGTTCTTCATTTTGAAAGAAAGTAAGAACATGGAACTCAAATGAATTTAACCCCCTACCTTGATTGTCGTTCATCGACAGAGTCACGGGGAAGAAGACAGAGTTGTCATCATTCATCGTGTCCACCGCACACTTCCAATCCCGAGCTCACTCGTCGGCTGTGGAAGACTCTCCACATCGGTAGGAGTCTGGGGAAGAAGATCAAAGGAGATCACTGCCGGCGTTCTTTTTTGGAATAACACGTTATTCGTTCTTCGTTGGGAGATGAGGTTCTTCGTTGGTGACCTCTATTTCTCCCAGGATCTCCTCTCCCCAATATTTCACCCAAATTCCAATAGTGATATGATTTCCCCAATTCAATTTTTGGCACAATATTCAAATTGGGGAAATTAATTACGCAGGTTGGCGTATTAAGGGTGGTGTGTTGGAAACAATAAAGTACGAGGAGTTCAAGGGGCTCTCCCTCATTAATGAGGGGAGTTGAGAGGTTTTCCTCTCCTCCCATTAATAGGGGTCAGGTGGTCCCCGCCCTGATTATTTAAAATGGGAGGTTATGTGGTCTTGGGCAGTTCCCACCACATTAACCTCACATGGTAGGTTGAGGTGTGGTGGTTCCCACCACCATAACCTCTCATGAGAGGTTATGGAATGGTGGTCCCCACTTCCAACCTCCACATGTAGGTCATAGTTCCAGTGGGTCCTACCTCCCAACACCCACATGGTTGTTGGTAAAATAAAAATAATGTGTCAGACACATTTATTTTTATCTTAATCTTTTGCGTAAAACCCAAAAACTATCTTTTATTCTCGACCCACTACCATCGAGGTGAAAGTTTTCATAAGTGAATAACAGTGCTGCGAGTTCAATGGTTCCCTCATATTTCCATTCTAAGCACCGGTTCAAAAGTTATAAAAACCCACTCATACGTTTACTGAACATATGTGATCAAAACTTCATAAATTGATTCCGGGCACACCGGGCATTGGAATCATGTGCTGTAAATTTTTGCGGACTTGTAAAATTCCCATTTAATTAAAAACAATTACATGGAAATTCTAGGTCTTTACATTCTCCCCACCTTAGGTATTTATGTCCCCATATGCTATAACTCGAACTAATGGGAACAAGTGGGGGAACTGAGCACGCATCTGACCCTCCTGCTCCAATGTGCTCTCCTGGAGGTTCCTGTGCTACTAGCGAAAGCGCACCAGAGGTATCGACCGTCCATATAGGACCCGATCCTGTCGATCCTCAATATCCACTGGAACCTCCGTAAAAGTCTCCCCATAATTGACTTCCAACTCTCCATGGTCGGTGATGTGAGTAAAATCATGCATGTATCTCCTTAGCTGGGATACATGAAAAATGTCTTTCACCCTGTGCAACTGAGGGGGAAGTGCCAGGTGGTAAGCTACCTCCCCTACTCGGCTGAGGACTTGGAAAGGTCTGATGAACCTCAGAGATAACTTGACACCTCGGCCAAATGTCCGTAAACCTCATTGAGGTGAGACCCATAGAAAGACGTTGTTTCCATCCTCGAACTCTAAAGGTCTCCGTATTTTATCGTCATACGACTTCTGCCAGCTCTGTGTGGTCTTCATCCACTTCTAGATGATATGCACCTTCTCCGTGTTAGATCGTACCATCTCTAGTCCCACTAGTGCTGACTCCCTAGGGTCAGTCCAACACAAGGGTGATCTGCAAGGTCACCTGTATAACACCGCAAAAGGTTCCATACCTAAGGTGGAGTGATAGCTATTTTTGTATGAGAACTACATCAAAGGTAAGTGATCCTCCCAGCTATGACTGAAGTAGAGGACACAAGCATGAAACATGTCCTCGAGGGTCTGAATGGTCCACTTAGTTTGACCATCCGTTGGAGGATGGAAGGCGGTGCTCAAACGAAGCTGTGTCCCAAAAGCCTCCTGCAACCCCTTCCATAACCGGGAAGTAAAAAGTGCATTACGATCGGAGACAATCTTCGAAGGTACACCATGTAGACTCACAATATCATGAATGCAGAGACTTCCCAAGCACTCTACTGAACCCTGCTCTCTAATCGGTAGGAAGTGGGTCGACTTGGTGAGTTGGTCGACGATCACCCAAATAGAGTCATGACCTCTGGATGTACATGGATGTTTCGTCACAAAGTACATGGATATCCCATCCCACTTCCACTATGGAACCTCTAAAGGTTGAACCAAACCTGATAGTACCTGGTGCTTTGCCTCCACTTGCTGACAAGTGAGGCACCGAGAGACAAAATCTGCAATGGCCTTCTTCATTCTCGGCCACCAGTGCTCTCGCCACAGATCTTGGTACATCTTTGCCACTCCTGGATGTACCGCTAGAGGGGATGTGTGGAACTCTCTCAACACTTCCTCTTAAAGTGACACTAGCACCATAGTATGTACTCTTAAGAGGATGATGTGTTCCCCACCTTTAGAAAATACATCAGGTGTCTACCCTGTGGATATCTGAGCATGTCGTGTCTCACAGTCAGTGTCCCCATGTTGTTCCTCCTTGACTTGTTGAAGAAGTGCAAGAGTGACTTTAAGAGACTGAAGGAAGACTGATCCATCTCTATCCACAAAGGATATCTGTAAAGAAGCCAGCTGCTCTATCACCTCACCTAGCAGCTGTATACCAGACCTCTTGCTGAGGGCATCTGCAACAATGTTCCCCTTCCCAGGAGTATAGATTATATCGAAGTCATAGTCTAGGTGGAACTCAATCCAATGTCGTTGTATCAGTTTTAGGTTCTTCTGGAAGAATATATACCTGAGACTCTTGTGATTAGAGTACACGGTAAAACGTCCACCCATCATATAGTGTCACCATATCTTCAAGGTGAATACCACTACTGCTAACTCTAGGTCATGGGTAACATAGTTCTTCTCATGATATTTCAGCTGCCGAGAACCATATGCGATCACTACTCGCTCCAGCATCAGGATACACCTGAGTCCGGTCCGTGATGATTCGTAGAAGAATACGTACCCTATTTCCTCCTCTGAAATCCTCAATATGGGGGCACTAGTCAGCCTCTACCTCAGCTTCTGAAATCTCTTCTGGCATCTATCCAACCACACGAAGGGTTTACCCTTCTTTGTCAAGGCTGATAGTGGTGCTGCAACTCTGGAGAAGTATGGAACGAACCACTGGTAATATCCAGCCAAACCCAAGAAACTCCGTACCTCCGTCACACTCCTGGGTGGATCTTAACGAAGTACCGCCTCAATCTACGATGGATCTGCTGCAACTCCAACCTCCGAGATGACATGTCCCAAAAAGTGAACCTCTTGGATCCAAAACTAGAACTTCAAGAGATTTCCATAGAGATGGTTCTCTCGAAGTGTGTCTAGTACTACCTGAAAATGGTAGGCATGCTCCTCCTCAGTTGTCGAGTAGATCAGAATGTCATTGATGAAGACTACGAAAAGGCGACTGAGGTATGGTTGGAAAATCCTATTCATGATTCCCATGAACACTGCTGGAGCATTGGTTATGCCGAATGGAATGACCAAGAACTCATAGTGGTCGTACCAACATCTAAAATCTGTATTCTGCACATCCTCATCTCAAACTATGATCTGGTGATAGCCTGATCTGAGGTCTATCTTCGAGAACCTCCGTGCTCCCTTCATCTAATCAAAGTGGTTGTCAATCCTTGAGAGTGGGTACTTGTTCTTTACGGTTACCAGGTTCAGGATCAGGTAGTCGACTCAAAGCCTCAAGCTCCCATCCACCTTCTTGGTGAACAGAATCGGGGCTGCCTAGGGAGAAATATTGGGATGAATGAATCCCTTCCCCAGCAAGTCCTCTAGCTATACCCACATCTCGTGAAACTCCGTGGGATAAATCTGATAGGATGGTATAGATATTAGTGCCGTCTAAAGGTATAGTTCAATGTAGAATTCCACCTCTCTGTAAGGAGGTATACCTGGGACATCATTAGGGAAAACATCCGTGTACCGGTCCCCCACTACAGGATAGCCCAGACTCTCCATATTAACTACTCTGAGGGAAAGGCAAGCAAACTGATGAGTGATAGGTTGTACTCTCCTCTGAGCAAGTCCATCCTACACTGAAAATGCTCCTTTCTCATCGGTGAAGGTGAACCTGGTCCCATCTGTGCAGACACACCGCACTTTGCACCAAATACATCCAGTTTGAGCATGGACTGTAGATAACCAGTCCATACCCAAGAAGACATCGTAAGGCCTCGACGCCGCTACTAGTAGATCCTAGCCGAAGCTCTCACCTCCAAGAGTGAACTCACACTGCCGACACCAGTGTGTAATCGTCGAATATTCTCCCATAAGAGTCTCTAGACATAAGGATCGAGCCAACAACTCTGTCAGAATCTCCGAGATCTGAACAAGGGTTGTGGCAATGAAAGAGTGAATGGAACCTGTGTTTATAAGAACTGTAGCTAAGGTGGAGTAGACACAGACCATACCTTGAATCATCTCTAGAGCACCATGATCACATGCCTCAGCTTCCTGGAGCTGAGCTCTCCCCTGTCCACCTACTCCTTGTGGTCGGGGTGGACCCCCTCGTGGTGGTGGTGGTAACACCTCGTAACGTCATCCATCTCCAGCTTCACGACCATCTCCTTTTCCACATCCACATGTGCCCTACGGATTGCCTCACTTGAAACTTTGCCTCTGCCTGGGAGGTCCCTAAACTGTCTGCTGATCATTCCAATGACAGGTCGGACAGTCATGAGCCATGTTACCCTACCCGCCACACGAGTAACACTGCCCACTCCTACCAGGTCTGGCTCTGTCTCCTGTGCCCCGCACAACTGACCTAGAGTCATGCGGTCGTCCAACTATTGGTCTCGTCCTCTTAGACCTCTGTAACATCTGTCTACTTCTAGCAGCAGAAGACTCCTCTACGTGTTGACTAGTGGTGGTTCTCACTGCTGGAGACTACTCAGAAAGGAAACTCTCCACTAATAGGGTCCTCTATAACACCCCTTCCTGCGAGGGGATGCTAAGTGAGATCATCGAACCCCGAATCTCACGCCTGAGTCACTCCTCGATGGTACGGGACCTAAATAATAGATCTCAAACCATATCCGTGGAGTAACACGAGAGGTCGGTAAACCTCACTAAGTACTGTACCACCACCATGCTACCCTACTAAAGATAAAGTATCTCTTATATGCGCACTGCGCGAAGAGTCGTAGGAACAATCTCCGCCCGAAACAGGATATCAAAGTCTGCCCAGTGAAGCATCACCTTGTCATGGAACTGGAGAATCAAGATCCACCACCTTCCCGCTACTGCCTATAGAAGGCTGACAGCAAGTATCACCATGAGATCCGCTACTGTCTCTACCAGTCAGAAAACTCTCACCACAACCTCCAACCAATCCTCATCTGCCTATTGGTCCATCTCTCCCCTGAAAGTAGGTGGCCTCTAGAACTGGAACTCATGCAACACACTCAAGCGGCATGCACCCTATGCTACTGGGGATGGTGGCATTGGTGGCCTAACGGGTAGTGGTACTGCTGGTGCCTCCATTGTGATAGGGCCCTGCACTGAGGCCTCATCGCTCGGTGGGCTGTCATCTCGTACTAAGCCTGGAACCCTGGTTGGATGTCTGCGTGGGGTCGTCCTGAAAGGAAACACGTGCACCACAGTCAATAAGTTATACCTGGTGAGCTGACTCAAATAATTCCCAAAGAATACTCTTGAAAACACATATGCAATCAGAGTTTTCATGTACTGAGTCAGAAATCAGAAGTCATAGTCCTGGTGTATGGATACAACGGCCGTTGCACCAACACTGGACTCCCTGAACTAAAAATCACACTCAATAAACTTAACAATATTGCTTCATAGAAAAGATCAGAGTCCTAAGTTCTGTGGTAGAACTGACTCCTCTGATACAAATTTGTCACGACCCATCCCCCGAGGCCCATTCCGTGACTACCCTAAGCCCGCCTTCTATAGGTCAGTGGCTGGTGACTAGCACCAAAGGCATAAATCCCTAATTATAGGAAGGCATTGCCTTTAAAACTTGTAAATGCCCACAACAAAGCACAAATCTAGATACAACAGACTAAGTAAACTGTATAACAAAAGAGTGATGAAAAGTAAAGGGGTCAGAAATACAAACCCAACTGTAAATTACAAGGAACTAGAAAAACAGGTACAATTGAAGAAAGGAAAAATAGCTACTGGATCATCCTCCAGGATTACTAGCTGAACGGTAGGTACAAATAGCCTCCACAACTCTCCATGACCATCTATCTCCTCAGTGTACCTTCATGCCATATGGTCCACCTCTGGGTACTGTCTAGTCCTGGTACTCTCATCCTCAGTCAGTGATGTTCGTCTTCTGTATCCAACACAAAGAGGTGCGGGCATAACCCGTGCAGGGGTGAATATAACGACACTCAGTAGGGAACCCGAGACCCTCAAGGTGTCACAAAATCCAAAAAGGATAAACCACAAAGTGTGAAATCAACATATAACCCCACTCAGGTATATGAACATACATATACCTAAGTTATCAAGTAATCTATATCAATCATGAGGAAAACACAAAAGTTACTAACTCAGCTCACACAGGTATACAACTTATGCAGAGTGTTAGAGATGATTAGATGTAGCCACTAAATCATCTATTCTGTTGAACCCACACAGGATCCTGGAACAGCAGTCAGAGTTTTCGAACCCACATAGGATCCAGGAACAGTAGTCAGAGTTGTCGAACCCACACTGGATCCCGGAACAGTAGTTAGAACTGTTAAAACCACACATGATCTAGGAACAGTAGTCAGAACTGTAGAACCCACATAGGATCCAGGAACAGTAGTTAGAGCTCTCGAACCCACATAGGATCTAGGAACATTAGTCAGAACTGTCGAACCCACACAGGATCCAGGAAGAGTAGTCAGAACTATCGAAGCCAAAAAGGATCCAGGAACAGTAGTCAGAGCTATGAAACCCATTCAGGATCCATGAGCAGTAGTCAGAACTGTTGAACCCACACAGGATCCAGGAACAGTAGTCAGAACTGTCAAACCCACACAGGATCCAGGAACAGTAGTCAGAGCTGTCGAACCCACATAGGATCGAGGAACAGTAGTCAGAAAGTAGCCAGCCACATGGTTTTCGCATCAAGCATGCTTGATTCCAGGAGATTCCGATCCTCAAGCCAAGTGTAGATAAATCTACTGCCATGAAGTCCCATGAAGAAGTATCCCAATTTTCCTCCATGTCATTGGGGTGTCAACGCAATAGACGGCACGTCAATCGGATGCCCTGTCTGTGAGTTATTAGCCTTTTAGTCCCGGGGGCCCGGTTGGATTCGTGCAATATCCAACCAGACCGTACCTCAACGATACCACAAACTCTAGTTTGGTATAATCAAAGGGATCCTAATGCAGTATGATTACCAGCGCCACTGACGGTTCTTCAAACAAATGCCTTTTTCTAAAGATATGGCCAAAAGAAGTAAATGGGTCGTAGTGGGCCCGAGTCCGGTCTGACCTGGTCAGATCGAATCAGCTCGTCTTAGTCTGGGCCGACCCGGTTCAGGCCAATGTGACCGGACCCACTGGGTCCTGCCCAACCCTTTGGGTGGGCCGGTCCATTGGGTTCGACCTGACTGAATGGGCCCAGCCCAGCTGGCCGTGAGGGTGGTTCGACCCGGGCTCGGGGCTGGTTCGGCCTGGAGCGCCGCGAGGGCGCGGCCCGATGCGGCTCGGTCTGGAGGGTGCGGCCAGGGCCTGTTCGGCCAGGGAACCATAAGGGGGGCCACGAGCCGGCTTAGGAGGCCAGTGAGACGAGGGTGCCGGTTCGGCCGGGAGGCTGGCGCGGCTCTCCCGGTTCGGCTCGGAAGGCTGGTGCGGCTTAGTGGTTTCGGACGGGAGCCGGGAGGGGGATCGAGAGGCCGGGTAGCTGGGAGCCGTGAGGTGGCATGGGAGGCCGGGCGGCCAGAAGTCAGGAGGATGCTCAGGAGGCTGGGAGGCCGGTGGGCGGCATGGTGGCTAACGGGCAGCTGGGAGCTCTCGGGCAAGCCGGGAGGTGGCCAGGCAGGCCGTGAGGCCGTTGGGCAGCCGGGTGGTGGCCGAGCAGGCCGGCGGGGTGCGGCAGGCCGATGGCGGTGAGGGATAGCGTGGGGGAAGCATGGGTCACAGAGGCCGCGAGAAGCAAGACCTTTTTCATCACCGCCTTCGTCGCCTCTTCGTGTCATCTCCATGGCGAAGGACATCACAAAAGAGATTGACGGAGGGTGTCGGGCCATGTTAGTTTGGCCTGCACCCTCCGTGTTTAGGGTGATATCAATCGGTCCTCAAGAACGAACCACAACAATCCACCCGTAAAATGAATGCATCCTCGTTCTTCATTTTTAATGAAAGGAAGAACATTGAACTTAAATGAATTTAACCCACAACATTGATCTTCGTTCATTGACGAAGTCATGGGGAAGAAGATGGAGTTGTCTTCATTCATTGCATCCGCCGCAAACTTCCAATCCCGATCTCGTAGGTCGGTTGTGGAAGACACTCCACATCGGTAAGAGTTTGGGGAAGAAGATCGAAGGAGATTGTTCCCGGCATTCTTTTTTGGAAGAACATGTTCTTCGTTCTTTGTTGGGAGATGAGGTTCTTCTTTGGAGAACTCTATTTCTCCCAAGCACTCCTCTCCTCAATATTTCACCCAAATACCAAAAGTGATATTATTTCCCCAATTTAATTGTTGGAACAATATTCAAATTGGGGAAATTAATTATGTAGGTTGGCATATTAAGGGTGGTGCGTTGGCAACATTTAAGTTAGAGGAGGTCAAGAGGGTTTCCCTCATTAATGAGGGGAGTTGAGAGGTTTACGTCTCCTCCCACTAATAGGGGTCAGGTGGTCCCCACCCCTATTATTCAAAATGGGAGGTTATGTGGTCTCTGGTGGTCCCCACCACATGAACCTCACATGGGAGGTTGAGGTGTGGTGGTCCCCACCACCATAACTTCTCATGAGAGGTTTTGGCCTAGTGGTCCCCATTTCCAACCTTCACATGGAGGTTATAGTTCCAGTGGGTCCTACCTCCCAACAACCACATGGTTGTTGGTAAAATAAAAACAAAGTGTCACACAAATTTATTTTTTTCTTAATATTTCGTGTAAAACCCAAAAACTATCTTTTATTCTCGACCCACTGCCCTCGAGGTGAAAGTATTTTTAAGAGAATACCAGTGTTGCAAGTTCAACGGTGCCCTCAGATTTCAATTCCAAGCATCGGTTCCAAGGTTATAAAATCCTGCTCAGACGTTTACTTAACGTACCCAAACAAAACTTGAAAGATTGATTCCAGGCACCCCAGGCCTCAGAATCATGCACGGTAAATTTTCACGGACTCGTAAAATTCCCATTTAATTTTAAAAAAATTAAATGGAAATTCCAGGTCTTTACATGCAATTTATTGAAGGAGGGGAGAATGAAACACCCCAATATTTAATAATATGTTATTTCATTAAAGTAATTCAATAGCTTGCGCTACACGCAACACTGAGTTTGAACGCACCACAACTTACCAAACTAGCCATCCAGAAAGGTTGTTATGAATAGTATTAACTGAATTTTTAATCTTATATACTCTATATAATATTAACATCCATATTATTTATTTCTTAGACAAAATATAAGAACAAATACATTTTTTTAGATAAAAGAAGTATTTTTCAAAAAATAAATTTTACTGCCTTTTAATGGCGAACCCTTTTTAAAACCAATATTTGACACTTTTCTATATTTAATTTTATAAAATTAAATTATTCTTTAGAATAGGGACATAAAAATTTTTTTTGGGTTAAAATTTTGGTACTTTTCTGATAACTTTCATATTTTGATGAATAGTGGAAAATACTATGTTTTAATTAAAGAAAAATTTTTTAATTGAAATAATTTATAGTGTTAAATTATGAATTTAAATTATTTTAAAGTATTATTAGATTATATTTTTATCATTTAATACAATTTAGTTCATTATAAGTAATTTCACATTTTAATTTGACATAAACACATGTCAATATTTTGATAGTTTTTACTTTTTAAAAACCCGATTTTTGGTTTTGACAACGGTAATTAATTTTAAATTAATTAATGAAACTTCTATATTTTGAATTTGGTAAAATAGAATAAATTTTTGAATTTAGAATATCAAAATTATATTAGGGTGAATTTTTGGTATTTTCTAAAAATATTCAATTATTGATAAATAGTGAAAAAAACTGCGTTATTATTTAAAACTGACTTTTTATTTAAATAATTATTTATTTTATTTAAATTTATTTTATGTAAAAATATATATATAATACCTATATAAGTTAAATTTAATATTTTGGATTCATTTTTTAATAAAATTAGATGTATAAATTTTTATTGAACTTTTTACCGTCTTTTACCCACCTTCTAGAGGCATTTGGAAATTTGCATAAAACATAATTTTACCACTTCTGTGAGTTGAATTTAAAAAATCTGAGAGACAAGGTTGATATCGTTAAGAAAAATGTGGTTCAATAAGTTGAATATAATTTTTTGTGAATAATAACTTTTGACTTTTATTTACTAGGGTTAAAAGTAAATATGGAAATTAAAGGTAAAAAATATATTATAATTACCCTAACACATGTCTTAATTCTATTGGATAAGTGTATTTAGGACAAACCAATCTTATGAGTAAAATATGATCCTTTCGGTCCATGTGGATTTGATTAGGACATTTATTATTATTTTATTTAAAGAAGGGTTAAAAGTGTTAAATTCAAAGTTTAATAACTAAACCATTTTTAATATAGGGTTTCACACAATATAAATTTGACTATAAATATTAAATATAAAGATAAAAATATTTAATAAATTATTTTATTTTATTTATAATTTTTATAAATTAAATAATTTAATTTATTTATGACACAATGACGATGTAGTAATTACCTTATTAATGAACGATTAAAATAATTGATATTATAAATATCCAAATAAATGTAAATTAAGACTTATAATGAATTAAACTAATTTTATAGGTTAATATGAAATTTTAGGGTTGGTTAAATAAATTTTATTCTAAGTGATAATGTTTTTATGGCTTTCAAAAAAATCAAATACTAAATAGTGTCAAAATTGACATAATTGAGTTTTTAAGACAAATACTATATTATTAATTGATATAATATTAATAAAAATATATGTTTCAGAAAAAGGACTTATATAAGGTTATATATATATTAATAATGAACCAGATTGGGTTATATTGGATTGTTATAAAAAGTTTATTAACCATATAATATAAAAATACAATGAGACATGGTAAATGTCAAACTGTTTAACGAAGAGTTAAATATAAAAGATAAAGATAAATGATGACCTAAACCTATCTAAAATCTATTAGTTGAGAGTTTTTTGACCCATGACCACCTTATCCTCGAAATAATTCATTTTGGATCCATTAGAAACCCAAAATAGTTTTATTATAAAATAATATTTCAAGCTTATCCTAAAGTGACCCTAACCTCTCTTATAAAAGAGTACTTCCTCCTCTCTTAATTTCATAGCTCCAAAGTCATTTGGATCGGCCAAACCCAGCACATATATCCTCCCAACATTCCTCCCTTAATTCTAGAGGCCTTACATTGGTCATAAAGCCAACCTTCGGAGCCATTTTGATCAAATCAAAATGATGAACCCGAGGAAGAGGTAAATATTTCATCACCTCTTTCATGTTTTTTTCTTCTTCCACTTCCTCTTTCTTTGTTGATTCTATAACAAAATAATAAATCCAGTAACTTAAACATACTATGATGTTATTATAAATATGGTACAACCGTATTCGTTATTCTACCCATCTTATAAATGACAAAGTCACCATACATGCGTACGTACAGCTTACCGTCTCCACGTCGTGGTGCAGTTTGTTATTCAAACACTTCATTATTTGGATGGATATAATAATGATTATAACTAATGTAAATAATAAATATAACATGTTAATGATTATGTATATATGATATACCATCCAATTACATATGATTTGACCATCAATATAGTGATATTGTCGCTCATGCGTACGTATGGATTACCGTCTCCACGACATGATGAGATTCATTCCCACGTTCACCATTCAACGATGATTATAAAAATATATATTACTAATAAGTATGTAATATATGAAAAAATAATTCTACTGGAGAGAGATATATATTTATATATATTTATTTATGTACTTTTTTGACTCTCCTTTTTTTCACAGAGTCTAAACGAATGCAAAGGGAAATGCCTTAACATAAAGTGATTTATCCTTTGACAAAATCATCAAAATCGAACAAAGGAATGAACAAGGATTCAAATGAACATGTACCGCGAAAGTTCAATAATAGTCACAAAAGTGTACTTGCGCGCCACCTAGTGGTCACGCAAGTGACTTGCATGCCCTCTTTGAAAATTCGCCCAGGGTCTCTCCAGCCTATAAATACCCCTGTGGGCCCCCCCATTTGGAGGACGAAAAATTATAGAACCATAGATTCGAGCTCCTGGTGCCCTAGTCTCTTTTCAAATCATTCGAACACTTCTAAGGTATTTTCTTACCTAGAACGGAAGATCTAAAGAGGGGGAGGAAGGCCTAAGATTTGAAACTCATCAACACTTGCACGCCTGAGTGGCCAGCCCTTAAGGGAAATGGACACACTTGCACGCTGCCCTGCTCCTTCACCAGAACATGCACGCAACCCTTCTAGAAGCTCCTAGCGATAGTACTAAGGGCCTGAGCCAAGTGTCTCCCAAGTATTACCCCATGGGTTGAAAGTCGCGCAAGTACCCATGTGCCGCGTATGTATACCTACACGACCAGGAATTGCGTGCCCATGCAGTACCTGCATGCCCACCAGGACTTGCATGCCCCTCTATTTTTGGGTGCCTCTCCTGCCTATTTTCACCTCTCTTAGGCCTATCCACCCACCCTCTTGAAGATTAAGCCTTGAAAACTCTCTCCAAAGCCATTCATGGCATGATTTCTTAATTGGATTCCTTATCTGAAAGGAATTCTGTGGAATATCTCTCAAAACCTAGTGATGTACATATCTTTATGTCACAAAGGTAAGAGATTTCATTCATTTCAACCTCATCCTTCAAGATGAGAGAATCCATAACTTGAGCCTCCTTTTCAGGAGTAATCCCCAGTCCAAGTTCTCATTAATTTGGGCATCCTTCTTAGGAGTAAGCCCCAAATCCCTTAATTTGGGCATCCTCCTTAGGAGTAAGCCCAAAGTCCCCTAATTTGGGAATTATCCTCAAGAGTAAGCCCCAAGTCCCCTAATTTGGGAATCCTCCTTAGGAGTAAGCCCCAAGTCCTCTAATCTGGGAATCTTCCTCAGGAGTAATCCAGAGTCTGAAAGTTCCCAAAATCTGGGCATCCTCCTCAAGAGTAAGCCCCAAGTCCCTTAATTATAAAATTCCCTTAACCTATGCCTACTCTTCAAGAGTAAGCCCAAGTTTTCAAATCCCTTTAAACTGAGCCTCCTTCTTAGGAGTAATCCCCAGTCTTAATTTCTCTTAACCAGTCTTAATCTACTTTATGATCTGGGCTTCCTTCTCAGGAGTAAATCATAAGTCCCCTCCTAATTTGGGCATCTTCCTCAGGAGTAAGCCCCAAATTAGAGTATCCAAATCTCCATAAAGTATATATACCTTTATGCACCCTGTTCCTGGACTTCTTCTTTAAAATAAGTCCTGATCTCTATCTATTTGGGCAGTCACATACACATAAGCCCCACATTATTTTCTATGATTGAATCTTTCATGGAACAATTGTCTGGTTTCACCAATACCTCTTGTTTCTCACACCGAGCATGACTCACATGAGCTTAGAGTGTAAAAGTAATTATGAAATCTTTATTTGTGCCATCAATCATACATAAAAATCATACTCTATTTCTCGAACTACGTGGGTTATGATTCCTTTTCTAAATAAAATATACGTAGTTAGCCCATCTGCGGGTCCGATCCCAACTCTGAAATGATCTATGTCCTTCTGAATGACAATAAACTTCAAGTGCCCCACTGAGTGGATTTAAAACCAGTATGGTCATCATAATGAGCAAGAGACTTTTATATAATGTATTAAAGGATACCATTGACTAAGAATCCCTAACAAATACAGATGATTCTCTATCGATGAAGAACCTCAAATACATATAAAAGATTCTCTAAATTTCCAACATATCAATCATTGATTGTCATATCTAAAGGAAAGCTCATTTATACTTGGTAATTTAATAAGGATTCACGAACCCAACTTAAATCTATAAAGAGAGTCCCGGAGTAGACAATAATTCCCCTAAAAAAGGCATGATGAGTCCGACCTCCCATCATCTCGACCAATGAAAATTCCTAAACCTCATCGGTCCACAACTAATGAGCACCTACCTTTGGAAAGTAGGTCCAAATGGATATGGAATCATTGGATGTTTCCAGTTCTATGAAAAAACCCGTTAGAAACCGATTGGAATGTTTAAACCTTAAATCAACAAGGTCATCCCCAATTCCAGAGGAAACAAAAAATGGTGAACCCGATGTGAAACATTAACCAAGTTAAAGTGATGTTTTACCTATTTGTTAGGCCCCTATTTAAACTCAATAAGAGGGCCAACAAGACAATCGAAAACATGTGTGCTCATCCAAAAGTTGTAGTGGCTAGAATTATCTTGATTACATCTGTTATATCAAACATGCACTCTATTCCAAGATCTTCTACAATGGCTTCTCTTAAGTTCACACTCGTGAATACTTATGCTGTGAATACTTCTGCTGGGAAGGCCTCTGCTGCTACTCCTGTTGTATCATCGTTCACTCTGAGGATGATATCACCTACTCAACTTCTTCAATGTTGGGTATCAAACACGCTGGTTAAGGAGTACCATCAAAACGGTACTATTCCGACTCTGGAGGCTGCTCAACAAGCCCTCCTAGTCAATAATTCACCCTGGTCGTCTAGACAGCGACGACCAGCGATCAAGAAACAGGTGGTTCCAACCACCATCTCCAACCATTTTGGGTCATTATCCCTAGAACACAATCACCATTCACTTCCATATTCTGGGGTGGTGAATGAGAAGACCCCTCAGGGACTTAATTCAAGGAGACATGAGTCATTCCCGAGGGCTCCCATTACCAATCACCGCCAGAAACGTGTGGCAGTGCACCCTCAACATGATGAGGGTATCGTCTCCAGGCGTTCGACTCAGGTTCCTTGAACCTGAGTAGGAAAGATGAATCACCAGAGGAAAAATCCGGTCAACAGTGAGAAGGTTCTCATATCTTCCATCTCCGAAGAAGTCCACCAACTTAACTTGGTGGAAAGCAACGAGCGGGCACACACCCCCGTCCGTTTTAATCCCGCTGTCCAGCAGACTCGTCTAACAGTAACATGCCAATCCTACCAGGAAATTCCGGTGGAGTACTATAGACAAGAACATACAACTGTTTATAAAACAACATCTAGTCAGCAGGCTCTTCTGACTACATACGATGGATCCTGCTAACCCAATGTGTTGACAATTGGTAAACAGGCACATACATCTACTTACACTCATCAATCCTGCCATCTGCCTTGTTTGTCATTATTGAAGGTAGATCATCAACAAAATTTGGTGGAGTACAATCAGAAGGCACATACACCTGCTAGTATTGATCAAGCCTACCAACAGTCTCGTTTGGTAGTACTCAGAGAAGTCAGTCAGAAATCTTCGGCGACAAACAGGAGGCAGACTCAACTCTCTGCCCCCACACTTGAGTACTTTCAGGACTCACTAACAGGAAAATGAGGACAGGAGTAGGAACATATACCTACTCCAAGCACGGAGTGGACGTATATCCCCGTTCTGGCAGCTAAAGTCACCAAGCACATTCTGTCAATGGTGAAAGAGCAAAAGCAAATCCCTGCTCATATCCTGGATGCCTGCCAGGATATTATAACAGCTTCAGCAGCATCTCAGGGAAAGACACATAAATCTATCCCTACCAGTGGAGTGACACATCAATATTTCACTCCGTAACAGACACATACATCTGTTCTAGTCCAAGAGGGTTGTGGGGAATAATCTCCCATATCATACAGACAACCAAATCAGGAACATACACCTGGTTTGAGTGGAGAGAATCAGCCTAACCTGATCATTTCTCATGTACAGGAACATACACATGCCAAATAGAGTAAGAAGGCATTTATGACCATCACAGTCATGAAATCAAGGGCCAATCTATGATAGGTCCTTACTCGATGCTGGATTTCTTGAAGCCATCAGACAATTATCTGTTGGAATTCAAGATTCTACTCTCTTAGTTCCCAATAGTGGGAGCATTAATTCTGAAGGTCTTCATCAGAAAATTTCTCATGAAGGCTTGCTTCGTGACAGTTTTATTGATCTCGAAGTTTCATCTTCAGATGAGAGCCACAATAACCCTCTTTGTGGCCAGAAGATCAAGGAGCAAGAGATTTCATCTTTTGTTGTAACCCATCATGGTGCTCCACCCCATGATGATGAATTTAGCTGTAAAATCCATCTCCATAGTAGTAATTTGCATTTCCTAGAAAATTCTTCATAGGACAATGCAGTGATGAGAAAGCCCTCTTATCTTGAGGCACTTGAAAATGTGAATCTAGTCATGTCTGATGATTTACCATCATCAAGTGAAATACTTTCTCAATCAGAAGATAGCTCGGGGTGTAGTTTATTCTCCGAACCACCCCTGGGTCATTCGTCTTCTAGTTTGATCAGTGGATTCCCTACCAGTCTTTTTGAATCCGATGAACCAACAAAGAAGCACCAACTCTGGTATAATTAGGTTGAATAATCTTCATTGAATGATAAATAGGAAATACTAAACATGAGAAAACAACTGGTGGAAGGTGAAGTGCCAGTCATGTTTTACCCTTTGGCTGACTCTCAGTATGACATTCTAGAGATGTTGACAGAAGATGGAATTCATGATATTCATCTCAACATATGGAAAACTATTTGTCAGTTGAAAAAGAAAGTATTATATTATGATGAATACGAAAATCATGTTAAGATAATAGAAGGGTTACAAAACCAAATTGACTTGGAATCTCTATCAGTCTCTTGATATCTGAAGGCTGAAAAGCAGCAGAGATTCCTTCAACATTCATGCCTTAGCACACTAAGAAGATTTCTCTAGTTAATTTCCAATTACCTTTATGGTATTCATGTCAGAGGATGTGGTGTTCATGGAGAAATACATTTAACTGTACTCTCCAATCAACAAATCCCACTAAAGGTGGTTTCATGCAATGTTATCTCCCAGAATTGGCTACATATAGTTGATTTTGTGTGAAATCAAAGGCCTGCCCAAGAACAAGCCTCAACTAGTTCTTCTCAAAGTCAAGAATACAGAGAACAAGTTATTGAATAACTCCTACATTAAGCGAATGAGAATATTGAACAAGAATATCGTTTGGAGAAAGCACATCATCAAGTGACAGAAGTTTCAGAAATCATCCAATGGTCTTTTGAGCCGGGTGATAAAAGTGGATGTTGATTGATGCATCCAACTAATTTCTGGACTAAGGTCCACATGATCAAGATAGATTTTAAGAGAAATTATCAGAAATAGCATGTCAAGAACCACCCCAGCTTTCCAGACTGGGGATTCTTTTAACCCAAACCTCAAAATCAACAAATAGGGTTCGAGGAGTTGAGAGGGAACAGCAGGAACAGCCCCAGTCCACCGAACTGGGGACTTTTTCAAACCCTAAATCCATCCCTCATGGAAATTAGGTCTTCTCTCGATTCGGGAAGAAGCCCCAAGAGGAAAGAAGGGACAAATTATCAGGATATTCTCTCCAAAATATGGTTCGCCAAGAAGTTCCTGAGGGATCAAATCAACAGAAGGCAATGTCTCGTCAGGGGCATGGCAGAAGATAATATCACAGAAATGCTGATAGAAGTGATGTGATGCGTTATGCATCAATTAATGTCATCAATGTTTTTTTTGTTGCTGATCCAATAGATGAGGCTCATTTAGAGGGATCATATGAAGAGGTTCTTGCCCAAGAAGTTGTATGAACAGACATAAATGAAGAAGGTGTGTGTACACGAAATCAAAGGCTTACCCAAAATCTGGGTGTTCCTTCAAGTAATCCACTTCCCCCTCTCCGAAAGGGATCAAACAAGGGGAATGGAAAAAATCAGGTTTCATACCCTTCCTCTAGATAAGGCCAATCACTCTCATTAGAGCAAATATTTGCACAACAAGAGGAAAAAATGAAGGAATTAAGGAGGATGAATGTAGAACTACTTCAGGGTAGTCTCCCTCCTAAACGTGCTGGAGCCAGTCAGCTAAGGGAATTTTTTGTGGCTACTGAGATGGATCAAAAATATCCTCCTTTATCAGTACACCCTCACAGGTCGAATCCTAAGGGTCAAGTGCAACAACAATCAGCAGTGCTACCATCGGTTGCAGTACCATCTTCCATACCTGTCCAAGATCCAGTCAGTGTACTTACTCAGGTCCAGGCTCAAAGAGATGTTTCTCAAAAGTTAATAAATACTATTGAGTCATTAACAGCTCAGTTGGAAGCTATGGAGGGAAAACAAGCTCAAATTCAACCAGAAAAGAGAGCTTACCCAGAATGGGTTGATGATATTCCTCCCCCATCAAATTTGGAAGGCACCACATTCACAATATTTAATGGTTTGGGAGACCCAGAGAAACACTTAACACATTTTGTTTCTCATTGTGATCCTATGATGGGTTCTACTCAAAAACAAGAGGCAGTTAAGCTCAGGTGTTTTTTACAGTCATTACAAGGACCTGCTTTTGTTTGGTACATAATTTTGCAATCCCGGTCAATTACCAGATGGTAATATCTTTGCAAATGATTCCTTCTTCAATTCACCTCAACTTTTCCAAATAAAACAGTTTTTGATCTGACAAAATTTAAGAAAAGGGAGAATGAAAGAGTCTCAGATTTCATTTCCCGCTGGAAAGGATTAACATATTCCCTAATCTTATCACTCCCTCAAGAAGAATTGTTGCCAATCTGTGTGGAAAATTTGCGTGATGAGTTACGCACACCGTTGATCCCTGTGAAATAAACAGGAGGGTTTCAAGACCTTACTTTGATCACTTGACAGATTGAAGACTCTCTTATATAGACTAAGGAAAAAACTCATGCAATTCCATCCGCTCCAGGAAGGAGAATGGGTAGAGAAGAGACTGCTAAAGTCATGCTTAAACAAGCACCTGTAACTGCTTCTACTTCAAAACCTTCATATTCCCGAAGGGCTCCACCTCCTGAGTGTCAGCAACATAGGTTGTTTCATAAATATGATAAAATAGATCAAAGACGGAAACAGTTTGATGAGTTGAAGAGCAAATATTATTCTTTCCGAAATGAACAAGTTCCTGGTAACTTTATTTCGTCCCTGGAGAATAATTTGGTTTAGCTGTCGAGGCCCAATAGGCGAAACAAGTAAAGGGATGAAGACCGTCCCAATTATTGACCATTTCATAAGATTTTGGGGAATCCCATCTAGGAGTGTTTTGTCTTCAAAGACCTCCTGCAGAAAATGGTTGACTTGGGAAAAGTCAAATTGAAAGGTTCTTCAGCTCAGGTAGCATGTGTTACTGCTACAGATCCAGAGGAAGGAGGTGAGTGGCAAGAAGTCAAAATAAAAAATACGCAGAAATATGATGATTGGATGGTCAGAAAAACGATCAACCGAACTCATTACATTTTGCGAACGCAATTGAAGAAACTAATGGTGTCTTCTGCTGTAAATGCTGTAGTAAAACCTCCAACAAAAGAAAAATCCTCAAAAGGGAAGCATGATTCAGAGAAAGAAGAAGAATCAGAAGAAGATGAGTATATGTTAAAGCCCAATTTTTCTTTGACTCTGGAAGATTTCATTCCATCTACTTCAAAGTCACAGGCACCGCCCCACCAAACATCACAACCTAAATTGGCTAATCAGGTAGAATCTTCATCAGATGAAGAGTTAATATTTGGTTTTGTTAACCTGATTCACTTAACAGATCCTTATGCCAGTCGTGGCTTCGATTTCGATGAGCTTGAATTCCCTGTATCAAATAGAGGAATTAGAGGGAGTTCTAGGGGTTTGGGATACAAAGGAAGATATGGATATCCCAGAATCCACTATTCAAATTCTACCCCTGCTAGAACTGTGTATGCAGCAGAAACTCATGGTAGAGCCCTTCAGCGAGCTCAATAAGAACAAGTAAGTTTTTCCTCCAATAGAAGATTCAGTCCTGGCACAGTTATTTTGGGGGATCGGTTGGAGGTTCCACCCTATTACTCTCAATAAGTAAATAGACCTATTCGGTCTAACCTTCAAAATCCCAGAGTATTTCCAACTCATATCCCGATACAAGATGTATCAAATTCCAAAGAATCTGCTAAACCACATGTTTCTATTGGGAAACACATACCTTTGGATCAAAAGTATGATTTATTGAAACTCCTGGCCCAAGTGCCGGCCAAGTTATCAATTCTCGATGATTTGAATCTGTCAAAAGATCTTCGGGAGGCACTCATTGAGGTTTTGTCAAGTCCTTAAGAGTTTGAAACTGAAATTGCTGTAGCTGAAGCCTACCATGTAGAGAATTATCCTGTGGAATGCCATGCAATGATATCTTTCACATATGAAGATGAAGATGATGTCGTACATGGGAATATTAGACCTTTGTACTTATCTGGAAAGGTCAATGGTGTAGACATCCGAAGATCTTTCATTGATAATGGTTCAGAAGTCAACCTCATGCCCATTCGTACACTTCATTGATTGAGCCTCACGGAATATGATTTATCTCCTTCTACTATGATGTTACAAGGATATGTTAAAAATGAACAAGATCCACTGGGAAAGATTACACCCAGAACTCAGTTTGGAGATCTTGTATCCAATTCAGATTTCATGGTTGTTGATCAAGTCTCAGCCTTCAACATCTTGCTTGGAAGGCCCTGGCTACATCAACATGCAACTATCCCTTCATCATACCATCAATGTCTCAAATATTGTTTAGATGGTCATGTTGGGATATTTTATGGTGATAAGGCCCCATTCAAGAAATGTGAGTCTTAGTACATTGAGGCATAATTCTATCACATGAAAGGAGTGGAGAAATCCACAACAAGGGAGGTTACCAAAGTTAATGCTCCATATGGTTTGGAAAAGATTCCTGTAAATCAATTTTCATATGTGAGTATAGATTATATGTTTCCTATCAATCAAATTGATTGGATAGACTCAAATCTGAATACTCTTATGGAAAGATCCATAATTTCAATTACAAAAATCAAGCCAGACAGCATGGGAGAAATTGGTGACCCACCCAGCAGTGATGAAATACCAAATGGAGATGTCTTTATTTAATCTGTTTAAATTTAGAAAGTCTATAATTTGCCAACTAGGCCAGAAGAAGTGATAGAAATGTCAGAGGTGAACAAATATGTTGATTCTGAATCCATCATCTCCTTTTTATTACCCAAGGAAGACCCTTCATCATCAATTGGGTCAGAAATGGAAGCTTCTTATTCAAGGTGTTCAAATTTTAACATCTCTTCTGATCATGAAAATTCTAATTCATCATCTACTATGAAAGTAGAAACCAAAGAAATAACACATGTTGAGGAAGAAGAGGAAGATCTCAGGGATGCTCCTCCTGCATTTGTAGAGGGTATCTCTACCACCGTGGATGAACTCAGAGAAATAAATCTGGGTACAAAAGAAGATCCACACCCCACTTTAATCAGTGCAACCATGAATCTTGAATAACAAGATAAGTATATTTCCTTTTTAAAGAAAAATTGAGACATATTTTCTTGGAACTATACAGAGATGCCCTGGCTTGATACTGATGTTGCTACTCATCATTTGGGTTTACCTGAAGAACGTCGAGGATTTAAGAAAGATTCTAGAAGAACACACCAAACTTATGCTTCCAAAATTTATGCTGAAGTGGATAAACTTATCAAAGATAACTTTGTCCGAGAAGTTCAATATCCCAAGTGGTTGGCTAATATTGTCCCTGTGAAGAATAAGAACAGACAAATTAGAGTTTGCATTGATTTTAGAGATCTTAATCGGCATTGTCTTAAAGATGATTTTCGAGTTCCGATTATAGAACTTTTAATCGATGCAACAAATTACTGTGAAGAAATTTCCTTCATGGATGGATATTCTGGATATAGTCAAATCCGAATGGCTCTAAAAGATGAAGAATCCACAGCCTTCAGAGCCCCTCAGGGTGTGTTTTTCTATCGAGTAATGCCCTTTTTCCTAAAGAATGCAGGTGCAACATATCAGCGTGCCATGCATCGTATCTTCAAACCATTTTTAGGGAAGTTTGTTGAATGTTATATGGAATATTTGGAGGTCAAATACAAACAATGTTCTAATCACCTGGATGATTTGGAAGTCATAATCCGTAAGCTTCGACAACATAATTTGAAGATGAACCCCTTACAATGTGATTTTGGGGTAACCTCAGGAAAATTTCTCATCTTTGATGTATGCCATCATGGTGTTGAAGTCGATCCTGAGAAGAAAATGTGAATCCTTGGTATGTCACCTCCTCGAAATTTGAAATAATTGAGAGGACTTGAAGGACATTTAGCCTATATTCGGCATTTCATTGCCAATTTGGCAGGTAAAAGTTTACCCTTCACTAAATTGATATAGAAGGGAGTCACTTACTACTGGACTGAAGAATGTCAAGAAGCATTCGATATTCTTAAGAAATACCTCTTGAGTCCACCGGTACTTATTTCACCTGTTGAAGGAAGACCACTTATCCTCTATGTGACAGCTTTGGAGCAATCATTAGGTGCCTTTCTTGCTCAGAAGAATGATGCTGGGAATGAAAAAAACCTTTACTATCTCAGTCGGACTATGCTTGAAGCAGAAACCTGGTATTCAAGTATTGAGAAGTGCTTCCTGGCATTAATCTTTTCAGTTCAAAAGTTGAAACACTACTTGCAACATCACGAGGTCGAATTGGTATCTCGCAATAACCCGCTCAAATTCATCCTTAATCGTCCAATACTTACAGGATGTCTGACAAGGTGGGCAGTTACTTTGCAGTAGTTTGACATTCAGTATGTGTCTCAAAAGGCAATAAAGGGCCATGATCTGGCTGATTTCTTTGCTGAACATCCTTCAGTATAAGATACATCTTCATATATTTAACTCCCTGATGAGGAAGTCTTCTATATTTAGGATAGTCCTCAGGTATGGGAAATGTACATTGATTGTGCTTCCAGAAGTCTAACAGGGAAGAAAATGGAATATCCTAAATTCAACAAGGTTGGGTTAGGAGTTATTCTTATTTCCCCAGAAAAGGCAGTGTTACCTTATTCCTTCTTATTGTGGGAAGGTGGTACCAAAAATGAAGTGGAATACCAAGCTCTCATTGCAGGCTTAGAGTTGGCGCTTTAAGTACAAGTGAATCACTTAAGGGTAAAAGGTGATTCAGACCTGGTAATCCAACAAGTCAATGGGGATTATGCAATCAGAAAAAAAGAATTGATCCCTTTGTATGATTACATTAGAGATATAATGGCGTAATTTCCTATGGAACCGAGATTTTCTTATGTCCCTCGATCACAAAATCCTCATGCTGATGCATTGGATAACATAGCCACAGCTCTTTCAGATCCAAATCGGGACAAAAAAACCATCAGTATTGCCCGCCGTCGTACATTTTCACCTTACGTTCGAACCAGAATAGAGGAGATCAATGAAATTAGTCCCATTCCTGAATCGTATGGTCATACTACAGGATGGATGACACCTATCAGGGAATACCTTCAAAATGGAACACTTCCACCTGATAGAGCCAGGAAAGAAAAAATCTGGCGACCTGTGGTCAATTTCACTCTTTATGATAGCCCATATCACCTAGAGAAAATTATCTACAAGCGTGGTTTTGATGGATTTATCTTCAGACGCATTGATGGTGAAGAGACAATGGTTGTCATGAAAGAAGGGCATGTAGGATTCTGTGGTGCCCATCAGTCTAGACATAGACTATCTGATCAAATTAGAAGGCTTGGATACTTTTGGCCTTCAATGATACAAGATTGTGTTGATTTCACGAAGAAGTTTCATTCATGCCAGGTACATGCCAAATTCCTTCATCATCCCCCAGAGTTGCTTCATACAGCTAAATACTCGTGACCATTTTCCACATTGGGAATGGATGTGGTGGGACCTTACCCTTCAGCTACAACCATGCAGTTTAAGTATATTATTACTCCTACTGACTTATATTCCAAATGGGCAGAGGGAATACCTCTCAATGAAGTTAGTTCTAAAAGCATTATTAGCTTCATCAAGTCTAACATCATTACCAGATTTGGTGTCCCTCATAACATATTGATAGACAATGGCACGAACTTCTGTTCATCCGAGGTGAAGAAGTTGTATCAAGAATACAATATCAAATCCAATCATTCATCTTGGTATCATGCATCAGCCAATGTCTAGATGGAAGCCTTCAACCAGAATCTTTCAAACATACTGCAAAAGATGGTGGATAAAGATAATAAGTCATGGCCTGATAAACTCTTGCATGCTTTATGGGATTATCGGACCGCCACCCACACTGCAACATGGTCTACTCCATATTCACTGGTATATGGAACGGAAGAATCCTTGCCCATTGAAGTTCAATTACCTTCTCTCAGAGTAGCCATTTGTGATCAGCCATCTATAGATGAACAATCTCAAAAGTGATTGGATTAATTGGAACAGTTATCTGAGAAAATATTGTGCACTCTGCACCCCTTGGAAGTCTACCAGAATCGAATAGCACGAGCCTTCAACAAAAAAGTTCATCTTAGTTCATTCATTTAGGGAGAATTGGTATTAGTTCTCACAACTCCAATGATACCAGGAAAGAAACCTCCCAAGCTTGAACCAAAGTGGGAAGGACCTTATTCAATACATAAGGTCTAATCCAATGGAGCATATGCATTAATCTCGATGGATGGAGAACTCATCACTACTCTAACCAATGCTAGATTTCTGAAGAAGTATTTTTTATAAACACAAAATATATCATTTACAGTCCCATATGACCTTAAATCTCACCATTGTCCCATATGACCTTAAACTTCACCACGGTCCCGTATGACCTTAAACTGCACCACAGTCTCATATGATCTTAAAATGCACCACGGTCCCGTATGACCTTAAACTGCACCACGGTCCCGTATGACCTTAAACTGCACCACGGTCCTGCATGACCTTAAACTGCACCGCAGTCCTGCATGACATTAAACTGCTCATCATGTCCAGAAAGACATTAAACCGTGTCCCATTCATTGTACTTTCTATATGACGTTAAACTATAAAACAATGGTCCATTCATATGACCTTAAAATATTTTCACTTTCATCCAACATGACGTTAAACTGTGAAAAATTCCCTAATACTTCCAACATGACGTTAAATTGTGTCCTCTTTTGTCATTACTGCATGACATTAAATTGCACAGTCCCCCTTTTGTCCAACGTGACATTAAATTGTATTTTCCCCATTTTCCTAACTATATGATGCTAAACTGTACATAAATCCCTTAATACGTCCTATATGACGTTAAACGGAATTTTGTCCCTGCTAAATGACACTAAACTGTGCAGCACCAACAGTTCTAACTGAAAGACTTTAAACTACAGAGTCCCTTCATATGTCCTATATGACATTAAACTGTGCATCGTTAAGGTTGTTTCTACCTATTTTTTCTTACACCGAGTTTGACTCACGTGAGCTTAGAGCAAACTTCAATCATGACACCCTCTCTGGGCTGCTAACCATGCGTAAGTTCCGACATAATTTTTTTTGTTTGTTTTCCCCATGAACAAATTGATCACTAATTCTTTCTTTAATTGAACTACGCAGACTTTGATCCTTGCCTTCCAAGCTAGGTACGTGGGCAACCTCTCGAGGGTCAAGCCCAAAACCAATCTCTTCACATTGGTTCACCTTCATCCTTGCTATATGATGTTAAACTGTACAACATTTTTTGTCTAGTATGACAATAAACTACAACATTATTTGATACCCTCACCTGAGAGGAAATAATTATTTATATTGATTTCCAATAATGTTACATTCCAAAGACTATGTGCATACATGGCAATGCCCGAACCTTTTATTTTGCGTCAAACCATCATTACACTAAAGTCTCCCTTTCACCCTTCACTTGTACCAACCAAATATGTACATAGGGTATTTCTAGAACTACATGGGATTGATTCCCATCCTTATGGGATACGTAGGAATATTTGAGTGTCCCTCGAATCCAGCCCCAAGTCTTTGGGCTTAACCCCAAATTCCACTTTCAGTCCATTGGCTGAAAATTCCCCATGAAAACACACACTGTGTATTTCATATAATGGTCCGAGCTCTATGACTCTAAACTAAGATCTCCCATACTTTTTTCCTACATGACATTAAACTTTATTTCAAGAACTATGTATGGCTTGATTCCCATCCTTCTAGGATACGTAGTGAAGTCCAATATTTCAATTCAGGAACCAGCCATAATGTGATTATGGTTAGCATTGATCTATGTATCCTTACATACATTGAACAATACCCATTTTTATGTGTCATAATCCTAACCTTAAATATTTTCATATCTTCGTACCCCTTTTTCCGGAATTCTAATCCCAAAATGTCAAAATTCTGAGAATTGTTTTTCCAGACCATGTAGTACATTCCCTTAGATGGCCTTGCATAAACAGTCTACATAACGGACCTGTCAGCCAAAAGATGCTATTATTTGACCATGCAGCCAATGACCTTAGGTGGCCCTGTATAATTCAACCCCCTAACGGGTTTGTTAAATAATGGTAACATCATTCATAGGACAAAAACCTCTTTTTGTCCTTAGATGTCTTAACAAAAATATGTATGGATCTGCAAAAATAGTCATCCTTAATATATTCATATCATAATATTTTTCATGATCGGAAATTATTCAAGTATATGGTTTATATTTTTCTTCCCTACGCTTGGGTCAGAACTTCGTAGGAGTGGCATTCATCCTGTTCTTAGAAAATCTTGTTTGAAAATATCTACTCCATATTCAGGAACATATCTCTATACAACAAACTCTATTCTTTGGAAAAGTTGAGTCCCCATAAACATTCACTGGATTTTTATCAATAGAAAAGTAAATTTCTGAGAGTTCTTTTTCCTGACTATGCAGCACGTGCCTTTAGAAGGCCTTGCATAAGTAGTCTACATAACAGACCTGTCAGCCAAAAGATGCTATTATTTGACTATGCAGCGAATGCCCTTCGGTGGCCCTGTATAATTCAACCCCCTAACGGGTTTGTTAAATAATGGTAACTTCATTCTTGGGAACTACTTATTTTAATGCATTTTATCCCTTTTTCATATCATTCCTCATATTAAAAATTTCTTAAGTCATAGTTTACATTTTTTCCCTCATACATGGGTGTGGTAATATGTTTCCAAATGAATTATCAAGGAATTGAGTCAATTATAATTCATTAGGTCAAAGCTATTCTGACCTTAAACATTAGCCTTTTTATGTCCGACGTTCATGACTTTAAACTTCCCATAAATGACAAGGGAACTCTGAATAAAAGTCAAGTTCCAACTCACTAAACATACATTTTTTTATGAATTAGGTAATATTGAGCAATTAAAAGATTCAAATTTTGTAGGGTTATTTATAATAATCCTAGTAAAACTCAAACTATGATTACTTGACCCATTGTCTTAGGTCAAAATCTAAAGTAGGTAGAAAAAGAATGCAGAAACAAATGGTTGAAGATGAAAGTGTTTTTCATTGATACACAAGAGTTAGAAGGACATCCATAGACTAGAGTCTCTTCTCTTTTTCAGGAATTACAAATGACTTTCAACATAACTCTTCATTTGATTCATGGCATCCTGAGCTTCATCAGCAGCCACTTAGAATTCATTCATTCAACTGGATAAAAATAGAGATGCAATGATACCATCTCTTCTTGGAACAATTGTAAAAGGATGTTCTTGAGTGCGGTTTGAGAAAATTTTCTACTGATCAATAAATGACTCTGTTTCTGTCCAAGAGACTTGGAAGATGGATACATGGATTTGAGAATGAAGAATTTGAAGTAAAGAGACATTTGGAGAGAGTACTCTTTTCAGATATTGTTCTAATTCCATGTTTGTCTTCTCTCCACCAACCAGCAGCGGAAAAAATTTCAGCCCATGGGTTTTACATTTTCATATCTTCAAGGAAATGGCATGGAGGAAAAATTTGAAAGTTCACACCAATGTTGTGTCTCTTAATGCACAACACAACCGAAATAGAGGAGTATCACTACAGCTACATCTCAGGAATATAGTTCTTTTCATCTGGAACATTGACTCCTTGCATATGAACATGACCATACAGAGGCAGGTAGATGCTCTGTGGAAAATTAAGATGATATTTCTTCAAGTACTTAGCCAAATATGGGAGAGTTCTATCGCAGATATCATAGTATCATGGCCAATTATCTTCATCATATCATCAAGTCTCTTTCTTTCTAGTTCATCAGCCATTCCGATTCTCTTGGGAGCCTTTGGATCTACACAAAAGTTGAATAATTAACTATTAAGTAAGTTAATTTTTCATAAAATTTGTGAAGAAATTTGAAAAAAATGGCTAAGGCATTAAGGCACACAAGTCTAATCTTGGCACTCAAGTATGGATATGTCACGAAAGTGTGGATGTGCCGCGCAAGTTTTTGGCGCACAAGTATCGCCGTGAAAGTCCTATCACCTTAACAGCAACACGACAGAGAAGAAATAGCAGAAAACAGAGCAACCTGCGCGGTGAAGGAAACTTGCGTGGCGAGAGCTCGAAAGTTTGAAATTCGGTGCTTTGCGTCAGGAATGACCGCATATTTATAGGCCAGGCCACACCCTTGCATGCCTATGCCTGCGCGCTCAACACTTACATTCCGCCCTCTACGCACTTAACACTTGCACGCCGCCTTTCCTTTTATTTTTTTCTTTTCCTCAGAGTCACATCCTCATTTATTTCGGATCCAACTCTCAGGGGGGACTTTTGTTGACGCTCATTTTCGTCACGGAGTCTAAACGAATGCAAAGGGAAATGCCTTAGCATAAAGTGATTCATCCTTTGACAAAAACATAAAAAATGAAGAAAGGCACGAACAAGGATTCAAATGAACATGTACCATGCAAGTTCTATCATAGTCACGCAAGTGTACTTGCGTGCCGCCCAGTGGTCGCGCAAGTGACTTGAACGTCCTCTTTGAAAATACACCCAGGGTCTCTCAAGCCTATAAATACACCTGTGGCCCCCCTCATTTGGAGGACAAAAAATTCCAGAACCACAAATTCGAGCTCCCTGTTCCCTAGTCTCTTCTCAAAGCTTCTGAACACTTCTAAGGTATTTTATTACCTAGAACAGAAGATCTAAAGAGGGGGAGGAGGGCCTAAGTGTTGAAACTCATCAACACTTGCGTTCCTGAGTGGCCATCCCTTAAGAAAAATGGTCACACTTGCGCGCCACCCTTCTCCTTCATCAGAACTTGCGAGCCACCCTTCTGGAAGCTCTTAGGGATAGTACTAAGGGATTGAGCAATGTCTCTCCCAAGTATTACCCCAAGGGTTGAAAGTCACGCAAGTACCCATGTTCCGTGCAGGTATACCTATGCGACCAGGACTTGTGCACCCATGAAGTACCTGTGCACCCATAAGGACTTGCACTCCCCTCTCTTTTTGGGTGCCTCTCCTACCTATTTTCACCTCTCTTATGCCTATCCACCTACCCTATTCAAGATTAAACCTTCATAAATCTCTCCAAATCCATTCATGGCATGATTTCTAGATCGGATTCCTTATCTGAAGGGAATTCTATGGAATATATCTCAAAACCTAATGATGTGCATATCTTTATGTCACCAAGGTAAGAGATTTCATTCATTTCAACCTCATACTTCAAGATGAGAGGATCCATAACCTAGGCCTCCTTTTCAGGAGTAATCCCCCGTCCAAGTTCTCATTAATTTGGGCATCCTCCTTAGGAGTAAGCCCTAAATCCCTTAATTTGGGAATCATCCTTATGAGTAAGCACCAAGTACCCTAATATGGGAATCCTCCTCACGAGTAAGCCCCAAGTCCCCTAATTTGGGCATTTTCCTTAGGAGTAATCCCCAAGTCCTCTAATCTGGGCATCCTCCTCAAGAGTAAGCCCCAGTCTCAATGTTCCCAAAATCTGGGCATCCTCCCCAGGAGTAAGCTCCAAGTCCCTTAATTCTAAAATTCCCTTAACCTGGGCCTCCTCTTCAAAATTAAGCCCCAGTTTTCAAATCCATTTAACCTGGGCCTCCTCCTTAGGAGTAACCACCAGTCTCAATTTCTTTTAACTAGTCTTAATCAACTTTTTGATCTGGGCTTCCTTCTCAGAAGTAAAACCCAATCATAAGTCCCCTCCTAATTTGGGAATCTTCCTCAGGAGTAAGCCCCAAATTAGAGTATCCAAATCTCTATAATGTACATATACCTTTATAAACCCTATTTCCGAACTTCTTCTTTGAAATAAGTCTTGATCTCTATCTATTTTGGCAGTCACATACACATAAGCCCCACATCATTTTCTATGATTGCATCTTTCATGGCACAATTGTCTGGTTTCACCAATACCTCTTGTTTCTCACACCGAGCATGACTCACATGAGCTTAGAGTGTAAAAGTAATTATGGCATCTTTTTTTGGGCCATAAATCATACATAAACATCATACTCCCTTTATCTAACTACGTGGGTTCTGATTCCTTTTCTAAATAAAGGATATGTAGGTAGCCCATCTGCAGGTACGATACCGACTCTGAAATAATCTATGTCCTTCTGAATGACAATAAACTTCAAGTGCCCCACTGAGTGTCTTTAAAACCAGTATGGTCATCACAATGACCAAGAGGCTTTTTATATAATGTATTAAAGCCTACCATTGACTAATAATCCCTAACAAATATAGATGATTCTCTATCGATCAATAACCTTGAATACATATAATAGATTTTTTAAATTTCTAACATATAAATCATTGATTGTCAAATATAAAGGAAAACTCATTTTATACTTGGAAATTTAATAAGGATTCACGAATATAACTTAAATCTATAAAGAGAGTCTCAGAGTAGACAATAATTCCCCTAAAAAATGTGTGATGAGTCCTACCTCCCATCCTCTCGACCAATGAAAATTCCAAAACATCATCGTTCCACAACTAATGAGCACCTACCTTTAGAAAGTATGTATAAATGGATATGGAATCATTGGATGTTTCTGGTTCTATAAACAAACCCATTTGAAACCGATTGAAATGTTTGAACCTTAAATCAACAAGGTCATTACCAATTCCAGAGGAAACATACTCAAATATATCTTATTCACAAACTTCTGTTCAATATGATATGAAAACGGAAACAACGTTTATGCGTACGTATGACCTACCATCTCCATACATAGTGCCTTCCATGTCAGATATATATCTATTATAAATATTTATATTCTAAATTTATATGATATATAAATCAATTTTTATATTTTGGAAGTATTTAAATCATGATCTAAATGATACGATCGAGAATAACAAGTTAAAACACGTACGATAAAGAAAGCGATTATTACCCAAAATGTTAATTTAACATGGAAATCATTATTATTTGGGTAGTATAAATTCATAAATTAATCATGTATGATATAATAAATATGAATATGGTTCTGGTATAATTTAATAAAATACTATGGTAATTATACAGGAGGTTAAATGTACCATCGACTGATGGAAAGTGCAAGGTAAGGGTTAATTTCACAATCTCTTTATTATCCAAGGTTGTTTTTATATAAGTATCTACTGAGACATATTTATTATCAATGTCCATGTTTCATTAAAGTGTTTTTTAAGGGATTATAGTTAAGGGAATTTTTACTAAAACATCATTTTAAATGTTTTAATGATTTATTCTTCTAAACCTTTCTCATTAATGTCCATGTTTTTAAAATGGTTTTAAGGATTTATTTATATGGACTTGAATGTTTTAAAATGTTAATTCCTTTAAAAACTTTCAAAGTGGTATAGGAAAATTTGATTCAAAACTATATTTGAAATGACTTCCTTTATAAATTATGTGACTTTTAAATGATTTCATGAGAAAAGGATTTTTCTCTAAAAGATATTTACTGATCATTTTCAACTATGTCAACATCCTTTATGGGATATTATTATTGACCAAGGTTGATTTATTATGATACAAATATTCCATATTTTATTGAATGTTTTTTGATATGTTTGACCATGATGTTTTATTTTTATACCATTCATGGTTTATTGATAAAGTATTGACATTTCATATGATATTTTTAATACGAATGTTTATGTTATGTTGAAACATTTTCATATGAGGAATGAATTGGACTTAGTAAGTGATGGGTGGAGCCCGCTATAGCTCCTCGATGCATCGGTAGGTCTCATGAGAAAAAATAGTGTCTTAGCACAAGGCCTTGAAAAAAATATTATTTGTAGTCTTTGCACAAGGCTTTAACTATGTGGTTATGAAGTCTGGAATTATGCATTCCATTATTATGAAATTGGCTACTGATATTACATGTGATTTTTAGACTAATAGAATATCCATGTGAATAAGTAAATGTAATTATTTGACTTATCTCTTCCATATTATGATGAAGTTTAATTTTAAAAGGCTTGTGTTTTAGTCTTATACATTGCCTTAAATTTTTATTCTTATTTATGAAAGTGTCTCCTATATTGTTATCTTTACTGACCATTTGTGCTCACCACTTTCTTATGTTATATTTTTCCAAGATTCCAAGTAGTCTATTATGATTGAGAGGTTGGGTTAATCTAAGGGATTAATGGATTTCTCAAATGATAATTTATGTTGTGTTTTATTTTCTAACGTGTAATGTAATGTTCATTTATGTAATCTATTTTCGAAGACTACTAAACTAATTAGTCTTTTGGGACTTGTTTCCTTCTAATCATGCCAATGTTATGTAATAATGCACTGACTCTGGGTAACTGGGGTTGGGGCGTTACATCACCCGTTGGAAGATCCCTATATAGTACTCCTATAGGTATTTTTGATGTCATGAATAGATCCATTATTAACATTGGAAAAATAACAATGTCATATGCAAACATGATATTAAAGATACCACTTGAGGGAGATCCTTAATGATAAGGAAGAATGCTACCCTCCGAGATGCTATTATTAATGAGAAAACAAAGGGATTATTGGATGAGGATGAAATTTCTTGGCGATAATGGATCACATTTCCTTAGACTATGGTATTATTTGATAAAACCATAGTTTTTCCCCATGTAAGTGATAGATAACCATGTGGAATAGAAGAAACTAAAGAAGAGGTTTGTGGCCCAAGAGGAGAATCCAATGCATGCAAGAACCCTTAGAATAAAATTACAGTCCAACCAATCATTGTATTTTCTCCTATCCACATTAATTTTGATATTAGAGTCACAAACCTTTTGATTGATGTCATTGATCAATTCTAGGTTTAGACCTATAATGCCTTGTATCATCCTCCCTTTGATGAACCCATATTGTTCTTTGGCAATCCAATGGTGGAAGAACATGGATATTATTTTGTTGATAACAATAAACATTAACTTATATGAGAAATTGTACATTCTAATGGAACTTTAGTGTTGTATGGAGGATATATCTTTGATATTTATAATCAACACAATATTAGTTAGATACGACACACGGGGGAGACTACCACCATGAAAAAACCCCTGAATATCATGAACCAAATCATTCGTAACTAGATCCCAAGATTCCCTATAAAAGGATCATATGAAGACATATAGGCCCAATGAACTATTAGGGTTAGGAGAATAAATACCCTCTTTTATCTTTGTATCATTTAGGATGGATTCAAATAACATATTATCAGAGTCAAAAACCCTATGAGGAATGAATTAAAATAGATCAGCGTGTCCTCTCGAGTATCCTCCATGCATGAAAGGTTATAACCTAAAAGAAGAGATTTTATGTTTTCCTCTTCTATTTCTATAATTTTATCCCAATCATCAGTGTAGGATCCATTATCAAGGTTAATTTTTGTTTTAATGATATTCCATTTTTATGCATGCATGAAAGAATAACATATTCTGATCCCATTCCCTGAGCCAGTTGATTATGCATTGTTCATGAGCAAGGAACTCATGTTTCAAGATCATATCACCCAACATTTTATTTATAAAATAAAGTTCACTGAATTTAACCTCATCCCATTCATTATCCAGACTATACCCTGTCTTGTTAATCTTTATTTGGATATCATACATTTCCTAGAATTCGCGGGGTGGGGGGGGGGGGCTATTTGTGAATCTATGATTGAAGGTTTAGTTTAAGTTTTTTTTTGATTTTTTATGAATTTCGATCCATGAATTACATAATTAATCTTTATCCCATGGTTCTCTTACTACCCAGTGATATCATAGAATCTCAATCCAAAAAGGGGATAAGTAGAATCAGTCATCTTTCTCATTTCTAGGAGATGAAACAATAATAATGGTGGAATGATTAGAAACAATTCAAACAAGATGGATTGCATTTGGATTTGAGGAAGAACAAATATCATGGAAATTTTCAAGACAATGGTAATGGAGTAATTTAGTATAGCTTATTCCTTTAAAGTTATTTCATTAGGTGAAATAGTCTCCTGAATATCCCTTGTTTAGAAGTCCACTGAGATCTTTGAAAGAAATGAACTCATGACAAGACTTACAGGGGAAATCACCAACACCATTATTTGCTAATGGACATGAAACAACATTAAAATCTACTCCCAATTTCCATATAATATCCCTACGGTTGAAGGATCTAGGATCACACCATAAGGAAACTCTTTCCTGGCATCTCATTTAGCATAAATAAAAGAGATAAAAAACTATTGAAAACCTGAAGTGAAATATGCAATGATGAACTGATCAAAAGTGAAAAAGAGATCCACTATGATGTTTAGATTCTAAATGATCGAAATATATTTATCATATGGGTTGGTGTCAAAGAAGTGAAACACCCTTAATCTATTTGCAAGGATTTTTTGGTCTCAATTTTGAATCTTTAAGACATAATACATTTTGTGAACCATACTTTCATTATATAGTGTATTCACTGCCCATGGATATATTTTTATCAAATTGTTTTAATTTTCACAGGATTTCGTAGAAAAATCCTGTTACCTTATTCAAGTGGTTGTTGGTTTTTTTGTTTCCCCAAAAGTAAAAATTTCTGGTAACTCATTTTCATTCATTTAGTTATTATCCTGATTTGAAATTATTTCATATAAGTTGGGTAAATTCATCTCTTTAATATAATTATTTGGAATTATCTCATTTTTATGGGGATATACATTCCTACCACATTAACCATTTCAACATTTTTCTCACTTCTTAGGATATGGTCTTTTAAAATAATCCACGTTGTTTCTTGGGATAGATCATGATCACGATAATTGTAGTATTGAACTATCCATATACTCATTAATCTATATTGTGGGAACATGAATTATAATATAAGTCAGATTGGATTATGTTCACCAGGAGAGAATATAATTCTATTAACATGGGAAAAGGTATTAGTGTTCCAAATTTTTTTATTCCAATTCAAGTGATTTTTGGTAGGTTTGACCATCAACCTTATTTCTCAAGATGGGTTATTATCATGCTTTCCATTTTATAGAGATGAGGAAATAATTGGTGTACCATAAATTTCAATTCTAATATAGATGATTATTATCATGTTTTATTATATACCTTCTTTTTCAGGATGGTTTATGATTGTGTTATCCCTTTTATTGAAATAGGGAAAACTATTAGTGTACCATATATTATTATATCAATATAGATTATTATTGGAATGTTTTAAGATCCACCTTCTTTATCAGGATGAGTTATGGTCATGTTATCCCTTTTATTGACATGATGAAAATATTTACATTCTTCATGATTATTTATTTCTAATGTTAGTTGATCATATATTGATATTCTATATTTTTCTATATATATATGGAAATGTTTTATTCAGTAAGATTTTCATTAGGGAATGGAATGAAAAGTTATATTTATATTTATAGTGAATGCATTGGTCTAAAAAAGTGACAATTAGGGAATACAATTATGTAACCCCTCAATGCATCTATAGTTCTCATGAGAAAAAATATGTTTGGGTATTCGGTGTATGCCTTCCAGATTCAGAAATATGTTTTTACTGTGGTTTCAATAAAAATAAAAGTGTCTTTGCATGAGGCCTTAATAGTGAATATTTGATATTTAACGTTATACATTCCATCAACATGAGTTCAGTATTATTGATATCCATTTTTCATTTATTATCATGGATATAATATGATCTATATTTCAAGTTGATTATGGATTCATATTGTTGACCTAGTCTGGTCATAATATTTAAAAAATGATTACTTCAGTTATATATTTCCCTTACTGAGCATTCGAGATCACCTCTTCTTATGTTTCTATTTCCACATGTTATAAAAAAAATTAGTACATGTGAAATGTTTATAATGATGGAACATGTGAAAGAATTAATGAGATGTTTTTAATACTCTTTATAGATTAAAAGTTTTGTATATAATGGATAAATAATGTTGATTTGATAAAAAACATAGGATTTTATTGTTATTTTTTATCCTAATTATTAAAATATCTAATCATAAAACGAACCATTGGAATATAAGAAATTAAATAATCAATTTTATTTAGTAATTAAGGATGGTTATATTGATGATTTTACATATGGTATCAATGTGTGGATGTAAATTATGTGTGTCTGGCACTAGAATCAGGAGTTATGGTCTGGGGCTTCACACTTCACCTATATTTTTACTATTTTTATAGAACTATCCAATGAGTACTTGTATCATTATAATTTTCCCTATAGTTCAACCTGGTTAATCAACAACCCTATTTTGAACTATAAGGGAATTTTCTTATTTCCCCAATAACATATTTTCACATTGTAATACCATGAGAAATCTCAAATCATCATCCCTATGGAAACATTAAAATATGAAACTATCAATATCATGTTCCCCCTCAACATTATCCACGATGTTATCCACCACCTTATCCCTTACCCACTTGAGGTCCTTGAGTTTTTATAAAATTATATGGTTCTCCTCAAAATACTCTATCAAGAATTGATAGTATAAAATCTTGAGGACCTCACTAACATTGAAAAGGTATAGTAGGAAAATGGTGCTAAATATTTTGCAGTCCTTCTACTACCAAACCTTTTATTCTATGCTAACCACTGAGAACTTCTGGACACATAAACACTTAATGTACATGCCTACCATATAAATAAAAAACATAATAGAGTTACTTTTTATAGAATAATAACTAATAAAATCTGATAAATAATAGGAAGGGGGATGAGGGTTACTCCTCATAGGTTAGAAACTTGATCAATCTGTTAGGAGAGAACCATTATACATTTCTATGTTTATTAATGATTTTAATAACTTCCCTATCAAGGTGAATCAATCAGTGATAATTTATTATTGATCACTTGAAACCTCATCATCACCCTGATATATGTCTATAATATAAAAGCGATAACATGATATTGGACCTGTGGATATAAATGCTCCACAAAATGGCTTTCCCTAACCATATTATTTGGTTAAAGATTATGATAACAACGGATGATATTCATAAACCTCACTCCGAACTACCACATGCTTGAGATCTCTTATTAGATAGTGGGAATATCTTGTTGTTTAATTTCCTTTATAATCAAGGATAAGAAATTATTTAAGAACTCGCTCTTGGGTTTCTTAAAATCCACATATACTCATCATAGTCACCTAGATAATTATCATACCATTTGTGTGGTATGCCTCAGTAAGAAAACTTCTAGAGGAATTAAATACTCTATTCTCAGGTATATCAACCCAAAACCAATCTCAATATCCTATAATCAACTCTTAATATCCTAATCAATGAAATAAACCTCAACATTGATAATATATTCAGCTAAAACACATATAAATTCATCCTCTATAACCTTTCCCTTCTAGGGTTAACTCATCATCAATCCACAATAGAAACCTATTGTACCTCACTAAACTGAACTACATGAGGTCATCATCCAAAAACCATATCGAAAGACATAAAATGAGATCATAATACCAATATATTAAATCAATATAAGGTATTTTAATTAAATTCATTTTAGTTTCACCAATTCAAATATAACTAGAAATATTATTATTCATTCACAATACATAGTTCCATATCTTGAAAGTAGTATACTCTTACTTAGTTATTTTCATACATTATCATGGTCCTTATATTGGATAAAAAGATCCTTTATATTCCCATGTTGGTCTTCCAAGACTACTACATATGATAAGATCAAATAAACTATTTTCCTACCAAGACAATGTAATCCTCATTAGTGCCTCTTCCAAAATCCATCCTATAAAAAGCCTTATCTTTGATACTAGTTTACCAAAATATATATCTACTAGGTCCACTCCCAGGATAGTAGAGAATCTATGTATGACCCACAACTATCTACTCTAATATGACTTGGTTTAGATACTATCTATAAATGTACATAACATAGGACATGGGAGGCATCTTCTCTTTAATCCAATGAAAATTAAAAACTACAATAAAATCCAAACATGATATACAAGAAAGAAACCAATTAATAATTTAATAATGCATGAAATTTCTTATGAATTAATGAAGAAACATATCCAATGGAGTACAAAGAAACAAATTATATCATAATGATAGAGAATCCCCAAACAGTACCTAATTCACCAAGTCAAGAGATAATATTGTCTATCTTGATCTCAGAATATATCATTAGAATATATAAAAATAGCATAAATAAGTAAAGGTGAACATACAATTGTACTTAGTTAGATCCTCCCCATAAACTCTTATGTTAATATAGAAGATACATTATAATATTTTGTGAATAAGTATAAAAACTAAAATTTTTCCCATCCCAGGACACCTAAAACCCTTCTCAATATAAGATCACACTCCAGATCGATATAAAATATACACATACATTTAATCATAAAAATATAACAAATTAGGTACCCAATATTCAATTTTTAACTAAACTAGTCACCCTTACATCCAAATGAAATACGTCTTAGTGAAACCATATCTTACTATGTCTTCATAACAGAACCAAAATCCAGATACATATACCACAACCACTTATCACAACCCTATACAATAACCACATACTGTAACCACATAGTTAAACCCCAAATCACAACCTTATACCATAGTCAAGTTTATCATATACCAGAACCACTAACACTACCATATAACTAGACTATAACCAAAGGGAATAATGGGAGAAGAGGATTAGTCAGATATTTATGTCACTGATATTCAAAATGTTTCACTCGATACCCAAAACCCCATGTGGGTATCTGTGAAGTTACCTAACTTGGATGGTGGTGTATTAAAAATAAAATATTATATAATGATATATAATAAAATTTAATATTATCCTAGTTTCTATAACTCTATATACTCATCAATAATTATATATCATCATCCAAATTAATACCATCACACTATAATCATTACTACCTATAAACACAGAAAAAAACATAACAATAATATGAAAATCAAAAAACTATTACAAAATTATTCCCATTTTACATTTTATTATTTTTTACCATATCATTTACCATAAATGACTTCATCAAAACAATTTTAGCATAATTATTTAATTATAATTTTCATTACCAACCACTAAATGTATTAATCATAGCATTATTCAATTTCCTTTATTTTCATTGTAAAAAACAAAACTATCCCTACGCTAATATTCTTAATTAAGTTTTTCATTTCTTTCACAACCATATATAGGGAATCTTTTAATTAACAAAAAAATACCAAACTAAACAGAAAAACACATTATAAGGTATATTCATCCTTTTATTATTTCATTCTCTACCATTTAATTCATTATTATTCTTATTCTTTTATAACAACATACCATAAAACTATTATAATTTCTGAATATTTTATTTCATCATGCACTTATTAATTATCCCCTTAATCTTTAATAATTTATTCCATATTGATATCATTTGTTTTACCATATATTTAATAACAATACACTTCAATTTTAAATTATATAGGTATATATCCACAATCATAGATGGAGATAAATAATAACAAAAAATAACTCTATCATATATAATTGATCGATTACATAACCCTCCAAATATTTGATTCAATTTTTAAAATTAGCCCAATTATAACTCGTTTATCAAAGAACCGAAATATTTTTAATTTCACACTAAAAAAAATATATACAAAGAAAATTTTCTAAATCACCTAACTTAAATTGAATTTCATTTTGACATGCCAGAAAAATATGAAAACCAATTTATCAAACATCTATATTTGCACAAGGATTCTCTAGAAAACATAGATTCCAATATATCTCATCAAACATCAATAATAAAAACAAATAAATCTTGTTTTATACAGCCTTGATATTGATGAACAAGATAAAATAGGTAGAAGGAAAGAAAATTTCACCTCAAATTAGTTAAACATGATCACATGAGATGAAAGACTCAAGAATCTACTAGCAGAATGCCGAAGCACCAAGGAAGATCCTTTTTACCCTCTTAGGTTGATAAATTAAAGAAAGATCTAAATCAGAAAGGATATGTAACCATTTTTTTAAAAAATGTATGTCTCAAAAAAACCAAAATTTTTCTTCTTAAACCATATTGGGTTTTGGGTCAGTGAATAATGATATGAAACAAAAGATAGATTAAAAATTTAATTTTAAAAATATCAATGGTTATTTCCTATATAAAAACATGACATTAAGAAAGCCATAGTGTGGTTTATAACCCATCATGTATTTTATAAAGCTCCATATTTTATTTCTTGAGAAAACAATAATGGATTTATCTATAATCTAGATTATGTTTTTAAACAAGATGAATAACCATGGTGTGTATGCTCTACCATTTCAAATAAAAACTCCTTTGAGACACATATCCAAACCATGCTCTTAAAAATGAATATTTTAATTAAACTATTAAACAGTTTTCAAAAAACCATCATATAGTATTCTACTTGTGGTAACCTAAGAAAACTTTATTCTCATCCTTTTAAATGATGAACACACACCATGATGAGAAAAAAGACCATGACCATGCAAAACGTTTATGTATAGGTTCTAAACCATAACATGGTTTCATTCAAAGCCGAAAAATTAATTTTTTTTACAATATTCCTCCAAAATCAACCCATTATGTCATGAAATATCCCCACTAGAAGTACAACCTATTTGGAATTGAAATTAAAATTAAAATATGAATCCCATATTTATTATATCATGTGTTGGAAACCAGTACTCAGGGAACCAATCATAAATATGGGAGATATTAACCTCATATATTCTCTAGAAAAATAAATGAAACCCTAATAAAATCTATAAATAAATCACAATATACAATTTACATAAAAAAACATACCTACATGGTAATGAATACAAAAAATCCCAAACAATGAATGGACAAGCTCCTAGCATCACTCCAGCTAATTGAACAACAACATCCCTAATCACTATCGAACTATCCTACAAAAAAATCCAGAAAACAATAGATTAGTGAGAACTTATGAGTACTAATTTGGATTATATTTCTAAAAAATATAATATTCATGTAGAATAATTGTGTTGAGGTAGATATGAGTGAGATTAACTAAGTAGGGGTGTAAGAAAATCAAGGATATAGTCTAAAAAAGTAAGAAAATATGGATAAAATATATAATTTCAGTGAATAAAATATTTATTTATTTCATTAAATAACTTCCAACATTAATATTGTCACATTTTGGTTCATTAATGATGTTTTTTTGTTTAATAGTTTTTATTTAGAGTTTAGAAGGTGTCAGAGTTGTTTCAATGGGTTTTCTATGTGGATTAGGCTAAATAATGGCTAAAGGGAGCCACCAGTGAACCAATTTGAAGCCACCATCCAATTAGTGGATTTATATAGATCCATGTATAGATTCTGGTTCCACCTAATAGCTAGTTAGATTTAATATCCATGCTGGTAGGTCGGACAATATCCATTGCATTGTTTTAGAGGTCACTGGCTAGCTGGTGGCCACCATTGGGTAGATGGTGGTGTTAGGCTGGTCCGGGTAAGAAAGGGTATTAACATAATTAAATTCCCTCCCAAAAAATTTATTATCCCCTTAATTACTCATTTTACAACCTAATCTAACCAGTGACCCAATAAAGGCTCCTCGTTGAAGTTTTAATCTAAATTGATCTTCTATAATTGGTGTTTTGAACATAATTTGAAAAATTGTTAATGAATAGGTATGTTTTATTGAATCTATCTCATTCCTAGTCAGTTATTCATTCATTATTATAATTAAAATTAGTTCTATGATATATTGGTTATATCAATCGATCATTTAATGATATTTTTCTCAATTTATTCTATATTAATCATTTGATATTTTCCCAGAGGCCGGATCTCATGTGGGTTATGGTGTGGTGCCTATGATATTTGATTTATTCACTGATATATCATATATGTAAAACATTTTTTCTTATGGAAACATGATTTTAAGTTTCTGGATTAATTTTTTTGGTAAACCTCTCCCTTTTTCTTGCATTCAATTTCTTTTTTGATGTGTGGATTCTGTTGTGGTTGGTGTGAAACATGAGTTTGAGGCAGGTGGTTCCATCTATAGCCTATATTCAAAGAACCATTGAAACTCTTGGTTTGTTAAATGGTTTATAAATAATAATTTACATGATTCTTTAATTTTTTGATTTGTGTTCATAATTTTTTTTATAAAATATGATTTCACCTTATTTAGGTAAATGAAAGATGATTTTCCAAGAATTGTGAAATGGGTCGTGAAATGGGTTTTCAAATAGTGGTTTTTAACAAAAAGGGTTGTTTTGAATTTTATTTTGAAATATGATAACCCCTTGAAATGGTTTGATAAATGTATAAAAATAGAGCCTTTGTAACCTTAGTGGAAGTTTAAGTATTAGGTCTTATCTCTTGATATTGTAGGGGGTCCACTTTATAGGGTGTTTCTCTGTTCCTAGATCGTAGATCAATTGGATCTTGTAACTTAACATTGAAATCATTTGTGGTTCAATCATAGGGTGTTCCCCTATTCCCCATGCCCTATTTTTCTAGGGACCCTATTTAGCGTGCACTAGCCGTGATTTTTATTGGGGTATGAGTGATCTTTCTAGCCTAACCTATGACATCATGGGGCTTATCTCAATTATACTTCACTTTAATTGCTTGGATTTGATATTATATGGTAGATTCTTTGATATATGTAAATATATTTTTTGATATATTCTTTGAAACTAGTTCATCTGTTGTTTTCCTAGAACTTTAAAAGTAAAACTATTTTACCATGAGTTCAATATAAATGTGAAAACTATTTATCATGTCATGTTTTATTTTAAATTTGGAATATTTTGATTTTTTGATAGAGTCTTGTTTTGGAAATCCTATATGAGATTATACTGAGCCTATTTATCTCACACCCAATAAATTTTTTTGGGGGTATGTAGAACTTGTCTTGTCTTATATATGAAATGGAAAGGCACCGTAGTGAGACATTGAGATTAATGTCAGCTAGTTATGGGTATCTAGTGTTGAGACTGTTGGACATTTCCCACATTTCTCATGGTGTATCCAATGTATATCTTTTATAATGATTATATACTTTTACCTTATGTTTTTATTATGATACTTTTGGTTGTATTACTACCATTTTCACTATTTTTACTGAAAATTTTATTCTAATGTATTTTTTCTATATGTATGTTATGTATCTTGTTTTAGGTTGGAAAAATCATTCCATATGGTTATTTTTAGATGAATGGGTTCCTGTCACTATCCTGTGGTGATTGGGAACACCCTTGACCATGCCATGGTTCAGTTCAAATCTTAGATGGATGGGTTTCTAAGGTAGGTCATGTCAATTTGGCATCAGAACTAGGTTATGCTCAGTCTTGGGAAGTTAATAGATAGGAGAAATTATTGTTGAGACTTTGGAGGTATTTTGTGGTGAGTTCATGGATAGATATTTCTATACTGATCCACAATTAACCATGGTATATTAGGTTGTGTGTATCTTGTGTTGAGTTTTAATCTAAATCTCAGTTTAAACATATTTTCTTTAAGTTTAAACTGAGATTGTTTTGTTATATGATCATTTCTGTCCATTTTTTGATATGTAAAATCATACCTTTGAGATGTCTCACAGGTGTTCCACAAAATTTTTTAATGGATAATTTTTCTCAAGTAAACCCTCACATTGATTGGAATCTCCTAGTGGCTATCATGTGGTTAGTTTATGTCATAGACCATAATATAGCACCTATTCAAAACTAATTTTTTGAGGTATAACTAGGATATGGAGGAGACATGGACCAAGCACATAAGTTCCTATATGAGTAGCCCCCATCCATTAAGGGTATGGATAAACCTCAAGAGAACAAGGAATTTATGTAAAATGTATATTGGGTATTTTATTTCCAATATACACCTGGATATGTCAAGGTGTAGTTTGCAATGTTTAAGCTTGAGGGTCCCAACAAAAGGTGGGGAGATTATATGGTTCAGACAAATTGGCATATGGGTTTGAGTGTGAAAGGATTAAAGACCCACTTATGTGATTATTTTCTACTAGAATCATTGATTATGGAAAATTATATAGAGTTCGTCTTCCTACACTAGAAAGAGTATTCAGTGATAGAGTACACCAACAATTTTTTAGAGTTGATTTATTTTTCTCTAAAGGTAGGTATGAATGACCAGTTAAAGGATTAGAAATACATACAAGTATTTCACCCTAACATCAGATCATAGGTATATATACTAAATATCCCCACCTATAAAAAGTTTTTTAATCGAGCAATGATGTAAGAGTTAGATATGGTGGGAAATATGTGTTTGTTTGGATCTTCTCTTCCACTTATTGGTCGTTAAAATGGAACAAATGGGAAAAATATAAAGTGGCATTCTTGTTGAAAGATTGGTGGCGGTGGTTTGTACGAACTTCCTTTTTATACTCCATTAGTATCTACCAACTATATGACATTTAGCTTCTAATGGTGTTGAATGGTGGACCAAAATTGATGATTTTACCATGCACCTCCAAATAACTATAGTTCTAGTGGCGATCAAGGACATATACCGAGATTCTTCAAAAATATTTTTATGCTCAGTTATGGTAAGGGATATTCATATCTAAATTCCACTATTGTTAAATCAGAAACTTTATATTCAATAGGGATATATACAGGATCCTTAGGATTGAATCAACTCCAAACAATGGATAATTTTATTGTGGAAATTGATGCGAGTATGACTATAGTGAGAGGTTTCATTTTTATTTCATCTTCTATAGAAACTGATCAGTTTAAAATATTTTCCACATACTCTTTTATATCTTCCCATTTTGTGGATGTGTTAAAAATTCCATCAGATATCATGTCCTTTGTTTTGTATCGGATGTCGCCTTTTAGTAAGAGGAAGGATCAATGGGTTTGTTTTCATTCATTATCTTTTTCAAATATATAGCAACTCATCAAGCCATGATTGATTTTTATCATCAACATGTTTTATTCTCTACTACCGATGGGTGGTCTTAGGTGTTATAGGGAGATTAGGACCCAAGGTATGGTCATATATGAAATTTTTCCCATATTTCAAGATTCTATTATCTTCTATTAAATTTAATCCTAATATTTTTCCTCATATTTTGATCCTCCCTTGGTTGTTATAGATTTATTAGTGTTTTTCCCAAATGAATTCTCCAATATTCCTCCAGAGTGGGAGGTAGAGTTCTCCATTGATTTTGTGTTGGGTACTCATTTGATCTCAATACCCTATTATTATATGGAACTTGAAGAGTTGATAGTGATTAAGTTTTACTTGGATGACCTATTTGAGAAGGTATTTTTATGTCTATGTGTTTTTCTATGGGTGGACCTTGTACTATTTTCTAAGAAGTAATATGGTTCTTTGGGTCTCCATGTACAATATCTAAAGTTGAACCGGGTAATGGTTAATAATAAATATCATTTCCCATGATCTATGACTTATTTGATCAATTAAATTGAAAAATTTGGTTTTCAAAAATTGATATTTGGTTGGGTTATCATAAGCTCAGACTTCATGAATTAGATATCTAGAAGACCACTTTCTAGAGTAGGTATGGAAATTATGAATATCTTGTGATTTCTTTTGGAGTAACTAACACTCCTATAGTGTTTATGGTTTTAATGAACTAATTGTTCCACCAATATATTAGTACATTCATTGTGGTATTCATGGATGACATCTTCATTTATTTGAGATATAATAATTATCATAAGAACCATATAAATTAGGTATTGGAAACTTTGAAGAGTCACCACCATTATGAGAAGCGATCAAAGTTAATTTTTTTGGATTTTAGATCCAATTTTTTTAGGGAACATAATTTCATAATATGGACTATAATTTTACATTGAAAAGGTAAAAGATGTCATATCATGGGAACAACCATAGAATGTATCTAAGATACAAATCTTTATATATATAGCTAGATATTATCTATGTTTTTCAAGGATTTTTCTAAGTTGGCATCAACATTCATTAATTTACCAAGAGAGTGATGAACTTTTCATGGGAAACAATGTATCAATCCTCTTTGGATGAGTTTAAATGAAATCTAACATCAAATCCAATATTGATATTTCTAGATCTTGGTAAGGTCTATTTGGTATACTATGATGCTTTTAGTAATGATCTGGGGTGAATTCTTATAAAATGTGACCATATTGGGGCATATAGTTCTAGAATTATTTGTCCACATTAGAATAATTACCCCACTCATGGCTTGAAGCTTTATAGAATTATGTATACTCTTAAGTGTTCATTACTCTATCAATTTAGGGAGAGATTCACCATCTTTTCTGATCATATGATCCTGAGTTATAACTTTTCATAGTCGGTAATGAACCTTAGGTAGTGGTGATGGTTTTAGTACCTTTAGTTGTTTGAATTCATCATTTTCTACACTCTAAGGATGGGGAATGTCATTGATGACCTTCTTAGTTTGAAATACTATTTTTAAGATTTTCTAGAATTATAAGAGGAGTAGAACCTTATGATACATTTTTATTAGTTTCATATAGATGTATAAGAGGAATATTCTGGTATTGTTCTAATAAATGTTCAATTTTTATTATATTTTTCTGAGTATATCATATAGTACCAGTAGTAGGATGACAAGTTTATAGGAGTTAGATAATCATTATATGGTGGGGATAATGTTCCTAGTTGGCCTCTCTACTATGATTTAATCCTTTTATATGGGAGCCAGTTCTTCATTCCATTATTTATCAGGGTTTTAGTGTAACATAATTTATAGAGTTAATTATGGTGCATTAATCTTAGCTATATAAAGATGTATAATGACTTGATATGATGTTTCTAGTTACTAGTTTTTAAGTATGATAATGTTGATTATGTTTACTACTGTTACACTTTCTAAAAAATTAAGGAAGAGAACCTAAATCATTTTGGTATTCTCTAAACACTTATGGTTATATTTTGTAAATGTTTTGAGGTGTACATATACTTCATTATTGGATTACCAACATCTCCCAAAGAAAATAATTCCATCCAGGTGGGGGTTGATCGGTTAATGAAATCGAATCATCTCATTCTGATCAGGGACACCACTATGGTTGAAGATATAGGTAAGATATATGTGTAGAAGGTTGTGATGTTTTATAGGGTTCCCTCTTCCATTTTCTCTGATAGGGATCCTTGGTTTACCTCTTGGTTTTGGAGAATTCCCCCAGATGTGATGGGGATTTAGGTTAGGATGCATAAAACTTATCATCCAAAAATAGATGGTTAGGTAGAGAGAACTACTAATATACTATAGGATAAGTTATATGACTCCATCATGGATTTTTGTGGATCATGGAATGAGTTTTAATTGATTTTACTTGTAATCAAAGTTATTATTCATCGATTTGAATTTCTCCATTTGAGGCTTTGTTTGGTCGCTGGTGCAGGTTTCCTATTTTTTGTTCAGAGGATAGAGAGGCCACTTTTTTGGGGCTATGTATTTTTTAGAAGACATCAGCAATGATTGATTATATATATAGATTCTTGGACACAACATAGAGTTGGAAGACATTTTATATATATCATTGACACCAGGGTTTGTATTTTTTCATTGGTGACCATGTGTAGTTGGAAGTTTCTTCTCGGTTGGGTCACCATTGCCTTGGAAAATATGGGGAAATAGATTCAAGATATATTGGAACATTAGTGATCACTAAGTTTCTTATTCAGGATGATTATCAGTAGGAAATACTGGATCTATTTATAGGTATTCATGGTGCATTTCACATATCACAGCTCAAGGAGTTCAATCCCAATGCTTCCCAAGTCCTATGTTGGGAGGAGATTGAGTTGGAGCTAGATGTTTTAGTTATTTAATAACCATTAGAGATCATTGATTCCCAGATAAAGGTTCTATGTGGGATATATATTCCATTAGTCAAAGTGTTATACTTGCACACATCATATTTTCATGAGACTTTGGTGTTTGAATTTTTGGAAAAAGAGTAGCGGCCTCACCTCTTTCCCAAGAATACTTATTATGCATTAATTTATGGGAATAAAAAGTCCTATAGTGGGTATAATTGTAACATCTTACCCTGGATACATATCTATTTTATTTTTAAGAGGTTTTATTTCAGGTTTTAGAGGTTTCATGGGAATTTTGGTGGTCTTAATAACTCGCTTGGGATAAATGGTGGCTATAGGGACCCAATGGCCACTAGGTGGGAAGCCACTGACTCACTAGTGGATTTTGATAGAGCCATGTATGTATTTTAGTGCCGCTAGATCGCTAGTGGATTCCAAAAACCATCTATTAGGTTGATCAATAGCCACTAGTTGGTTTCCTTTCCCATCACATAACCGATAGAATTATGTTAGTCCAGGTATGTATGGTTGTTAATGTAATTGAATTCCCCTAAACCCATTAATTAACCCCTTTCTTCCTCACTCTTGGACCAAATTTTATAATTATAGATTCATGAATATGATATCCAATAGTAATATTTCATTATTTATATAATGTTCAATATTTTATAATGTATTGAATAATTTAGTAGTCTTGGAAGACCATATACATACATATAATACAATTCAAAACAAATGATATGTCATGAACATACAGTGAGAACATGATTATCTCTTCCATAATATCCCCAAAAATTAAACATAGTTTGCTTCTTGGTTTCATATTAAATAAAAAATAATAATTTTTAGCTCAGATACTCAATAAGGGGTAACATACAATGGAAAATTATATAACATAAACAATGCATAAGCGATATGGAAAGAATAAACAAACCAAGTTAATCCATAATTAATAGAAAATAAGGTTATTATATATCAATGATAATAAATAAAAACATATATATTAATAATCATTGATATCTCATTATGATGGAATTAATAGTAACAGATCTAAAATATTTGGATTCAAGGCCTTGTACCAAGACATGTTCCTATCATGGGAAGAGGTATACACAAAAACCCAATCTGTTTTGTGTCATGAGATCTATTGATGCATTTAGGGGAAATATAGTTCTACGTCTAACCCATAATCTTATAATGAAAAATTAATTATCCATAAAATTCATTAAGAACTTTCATATCATTCCCAAAAGAACCTCTAATAAATATAAATTTTCTATCCTTATAATTAAGAAAAAAGGAAATCAAATATTTCCCCATTAAATTGAATAATATGGAAGTATTAGGGAACTATTGGATAGATTATGTTGTTCCAAAATATCTCAGTTTATATTTGTTTTTATGATTAAAAAATATATACTTTTATCCTAAAATTTTTATTTTAAGTGTTTTAGATTGTTTTTATCAAATGAATTTATCTAACTCTAATTACTAAAGTGTTTATCTTTCATTGAGTGTTGTATTCTATCTAAGACAAAATGTTTTATCTAATTATAATCAATGAATTTTTTTTATTCTACACATGATTATAAAAAATTATATATTGTATGTTTATCTAAGTCTTTATCTTATAAATAGAATAGATGAGTTGTTGAATGCTCAAGTCAAATGATTTAGTCAAAATGAAAAGACGTCATATCATTAAATGGATATTTGTAAAATATTTTCTTATCAATGTTTAAAAAGTTATGAAAGTTAATTATCACACCTATATAACATATTCACCATATGATGAATAATTATCTTACATAGTATTGAGAATAGTTTATCTTATGAAGAAAATGAAGAGTTGTTTTATCTTTCAATGTCTCTTTGGAAGTTATCTTATAGATAATAGTACAACCAGTTGGATATCATATGAAGATTTATATGTTATATAGAATGTGGTGATTTCATTAATAATCTATTGATAATTAGTTTCATTATTTTGGACCCTATCAAAAAAAGGATTACACATTTAATGAAATATCGATCTGTACAAGCCTTTCCATAAATGAAAGGATACAAGGAATGAAAATATATCTATCATATCTACCACACAAGTAATTTATATTTGTAATAAATGGATAAAATTCCTTTATATAATATCTAATCAAGTTCTCAATTTTTGGGTCATTTGACCGTTAATATTATATCATTGTTAAGTTCAAAATGAGATATAAAAGAGATAGTCGCTACATGAAAATGAGATAAAGAACATGTGACTAATATATATAAAGAATGATTGGAATTATCATTCCTTGAACTTATTTACATAGAAAGGATCAAATAAAATCACTCATGTTGTGATTAATAGTTTTATTAGTTGCAGTGAATATCATCCCAAGCTATACATTAAAGACTATAATATTCTAAGAACAAATATTTGACCACTTCCAGTTTCTGATTGCAACTTGTGCTGCAACCGTATATTTAAAATTTTATTCATTCTATCTTGTTTACACTCGGTCACTTCTTGTAGTCAGGTGGTATCCTATCGATAAAAGGGTTTTTACAGTGAAAATCATCAATCACATGGAGTAGAGTGTTGGTGGAGGGGACCGCTAGATTTATTTTCCCCGAACCACTATAACTATCAATTATTCGATATACTCCCTTTGTGATTTTATTTCCATTTAATATTTTTATAAATGAAAAAGGATTTTAACAATAATACCTAAAGAAGGATGTTTTATATAAATAAAATTTTTGGAACTCAAATGACCGCCTGTTTATTGTTCAGTTAGCCATTATCAAGGATAAAAATTAGTATTAGAGTTTGTGACTCTTGAGTTCACAATAATCAATGTTTGAAATAGAATGATCTATTTTCAAATTTCTTTATTGGATGATAACTGAAAAGGTATTTCAATGGTTAGAGTTTCGTACTTTAATGGGAAAAATTATTATTGCTGGAAGGCTCACATGACCATATATTTGAAGAATCTCAGCTTGAAAGTTTGTCTCAAAGTTGTAAAGGCCTATGAAATTTCTAATACAAAACTTAAAATATGTGATGCTACAAATGGATAATTTTTTTACTTAAACTCTAAAGATATAAATACAATAATCTGTAGATTTGGACAAGGTTAGTTCAACAGATTTTATCAATTTCAAACAACACATGAAATGTTGACCACTATAGTAGTAGCATACGAAGGTAACGATAATGTGAATGGTCTTAGATATGATACAACCAAAATAGAGTTTGATACATTCAAACTGACTGAAGGAAAGATTATTACTCAAATAATATAAGGATCACTGATATTGTTAATAACATTGCTGATTTAGGAGAACCTATCACTGGACCTGAAAAATCATTGAAATTTTTTAGACTATTACCACTAAAGTGGATTGAAATCTTAACTATCATCAGATAATCTATAGAGGTTAAAATTTTAATGATAAAATATCTCATCAAAACTCTCATGATGTATGAATCTGAAATGGAAGATGAAGCTATAGAATATAGAATGATAAAAAAGGAAAATGTTTCCTTTAAGGTTTTCACTTATAAGGATGATGTGAAAAACAAAATCATACAAATATTTGAAACATTTGAAGAAGAGGACTCATCAAGAAATTATAGATCCAATTATGAGATTTTACATCATTCTATTAAGTTAAAAAAGTTATACAATAAGAGAAAATTAATTATGATACATTTCAACAAGTAAAAAAATAATGTTGACAATGCTAAATAATTGAGATTCTATGAGTGCAAAAAACTAGAACATAACAATCCTGATTTTCATAAAATTAAGGATGATAAGAGGATATAAAAAAAATAATTCCCGAAGGATTATTATAAGAATACTAAGAAAACTATAAATATTACATGGACTACTTCTAAAGATTATAGAAAATTCACATCATCAGAATCAAAAGTTGAAGCTATTAACCAAATGACCAACATATTCTATATGGACTACTTGAATAATGTACATTCCTACTATTCTTCTGGGCATGAATTCAAATAAAAATTAAAAATTCTCATATGAAGAATTAAATGAATACTGTACCATGTTTGAGAAAAGTATGAAAGATTTAAATATAATAATAAGGCCTTTATAAATTCTTATAAAAATAATTATAATGAAGAAAAGGACCTAAATAAATAGATTTTAGAGTTAAAGAATCAATTTGAAAAATATTATTCTTAAAATACTAAACAATATAAATCAATAGATAACTTATATAATGAAGTTCATAAAATCATGGTTGTTGCAAGTGTCTTTATTAAAGGTGAACATTATGTTAATAAAATTCAGGGTAAAAATAAACTTAATAAAGAAAACTTTGTAATAGGTAGCCAGGGTAAAAAGCCCAAATTTTATAAAATCTATTTTTTCCCTTGTTCCAAAAAAAACCTTTCTAAAGTTACCTGTTTTCATTGTGTTGTGGTATAAAATTATAATAACATATGAAATTCGAAAAATTATCAATTTTTTGGTATGAAAAGTTCCTTTATAACAAAATATGTTTCAAAATAATTAACTAATTTTTATAGAAAACAAAAAAAATTGGATACCTAAGTCTCTCATAGCTAATATTTCTATACCGAAAAGAGTTTGGGGACTAAAGAGTTATTTTTTTTTGATTTTCCATTTTTGGTAACAAACCACAAGAAAATAAATGCAAAATGGTTTATGGATAGTGGTTTTTTCAAGTCATATGAGTGGTTATTTCTAAAATTTTCACTCCCTATCCATGATTGATGGAGGTTATGTAACATTTATAGACATTGAAAAAGGAAAAATAGTTTTAATTGAATCTATTGGAAATTGTCAATCTATTTTCATCAATAAAGTTATATACATTGGTGTCTTGAAACACAAAATGATATGTATCTCTAAAATTTTTAATGATGGATATTCTATTTTCTTTCCTGAAAATTCCTATTCAGTTTTCAAAGATAAGTTTCTCAAGTTTTAAGAAACTAAATCATATAATGTTTACACATTAGATATCACTACTTTTGTAGAAAAAATGTAAATTTTTTGAATACTTAAATTGATGAATCCTGGATTTTTCCTAGAAATCTTGTACATTTTATTGTTTATTCCTTGAAGAAGTTGTGTAATAAAAAAAATGATATCTAACTTGCCCAACCTTCAATTGGATAAAATGAAACTATGCGATTCACATCAAAGGGGAAAGAAACACAAGTTTTTCTTTTAAACCAATTAAATAAGTTTCTAAATCTTGACCCCTAGTGATTATCCATATGGATCTTTTCGAACCTAATATAATTATAGGTACTACTGGAAAATAATTTGATTATATGTTATTTGATTGTATTTTGATATTTACATGGGATTATTTTTTATGATTTAAGAGTGAAGTGTGTTTTGTTATCATTAATTTGTATGTTCTTGTAAAAAATGAAAATAATGCTAAAATATTAACTTTAATAAGTGATCATGGAGTTAAATTTGAGAATCATGGGTTTAATTCATATTGTTCAAAACAAGGAATTAAATATATATTCTCTTCCCAGAGGATACCTCAATATAATAGAGTTGTTTGAAAGGCGGAATATGACTTTGAAAAACATTTACAGGACTATGTTATGTGAATATAACATTCCCAACCATTTATTTTATGAGGCTATTAACAGATCATTTTATATTATTAATATATTTTTAGTAGGAGATATATTAAAGAAAATACCTTATGAGTTGTAGAATAATAGAAAACCCATGTTAGGATACTTCAAAGTATTTAGATATAAGATTTTTATCATTAATTCCAAGGATAATCTTGGAATGTTTTATCTAATGGTTTATGAAGTTATCTTTATTAGTTACTCTACTATTTCTATATCCTATAGAGTTTTCAATAATAGGTTTAGGATTTTTGAAGAATCGGCACATGTGATGTTTTATGAAAGTGATCCATTTAATCATAAAATGATTAAAACTAATGATCAAAGTGATTCACTCAAGGATATAATACTTGAACACATCTTTAAAAACAATAAAGATTATGATTTGGAACTCAATTATTCTAAACCAAATCCAATAATGGTTAATTCTAGTGAAATATAAAGTTTGTTTACTAGGGTACCAAGAAATATTAAAAACCAACCTCTAGAAATAGTTATTGGAATCTTAGATGATGGGGTGAGAAGTTTATGAAAAAAAACTAAACATAGTATAATTCTCTAAATTTTTTCCTAGCTAGAACCTAAATCCAAAGAATAGGCATTATCAAATGAAAGTTGGTTTTTTATCTATACTAGATTAATTAAATCAATTAAAAAAACAAGTTTTGGATATTATTCTAAATAACCTTTAACTATCATGTAATTATAAAAAATGGGTTTTTAGAAAAAAGAAAGATTATACAATTGTAATAACTATAAATAAAGCAAGATTGGTTGCTAATGGATACAATCAAGAAAAATGAATATATTATAAGTAAACCTTTTCTCAGGTAGCTAGGTCAGAAGCTATTAGAATCCTTCTATCATATTCATCTTATATGAATATTAAATTATATCAAATGGATGTTAAATTTTCTTTTCTAAATGCATATTTGATAGAGGAATTCTATGTAGAACAAACTCTTGGATTTAAATATACTTACTTCCAAAATTCTATTTTTAAACCCACCAAAAATCTATATGGAATTAAAAAAGATCCAAGGAAATGTTATGAAATACTAAGTAATTTTATTTTATAAAATTGTTTTACACTAGGAATGGAAGACCCTAAAATATTTTAGAAAACATAATCCTTAGATATTATTTATAAAAATATATATTGATGATGTTATTTCTAGATAAATAAGTAAAACATTGTGCAAGGATTTTTCAAAGCATATGAAAAAATTTTGAAATGAGCATGGTGGGTGAGTTAAGCTATTTTATAAGACTTCAAATTTATAAAAAATATTTTGAAAATATTTTAAACCAATGAAAAACATGCTTGATTTAATTAAGAATTTTGGACTTGAAAATGGCAAGACTTACTCAAATCCTATGAGCTCCAATATTAAACTTGATATGTATGAAAATGGAAAACCGGTTGACAAATATTTGTGAAGATGAATCATTGAATGTTTGTTAAATATTACTTCAAGTAGGCCATATATTATGTTTTTAGTATATATTTGTTAAATATTTAAATCCAATCCCAAAAAATTTCATTTATATCCTTCCAAAAGGATTTTAATGTATTTAAAAGGAACTATATCCATTTCCCTTATTTTTTAAAAAAAGTATGAATTTACTCATCTGCTAATTTTATTAGAAATAGAATAGATATAAAAATAATCTTAGGTACCTACCACTTTCTTGGAAATATATGATATCCTGGTAGAGTAAGAAACATAACTCTATAACATTTTCAATTGTTGAAGCTAAATATATTGGAGAAGGAAGTTGTTGGGAACTAGTGTTGTGGGTGAAACCCACATTATTGGATTTTGAATTTAATTTTAAATGCATACCAACCAAATGGGATAACACAAGTTCTATAAAAATTTCAAAAAATCTATTAAACCATTAAAAAACAAAGAACATTTATTTGAGACATCATTTTGACATCTGTTTGGAATTGTTTGACACATAAAATAAATTGGTTGAAATTATTACTAAACCACTACCAACTAGAATATTTTATTTCATTAAATTAGAATTAGGTTTGTTTAATTTTACGTAATGTTATTTTATATTATAATTTCATATTCAAAGTAAATATGTTATTTTCCTTATTGTATTTAATTTTTTATGCCTTTTTATGTATCAGTCATATCAAATATGCCAAGTCACCTAGTTTTTGTTATAATTACTCTACACATCACTAATAAACCCCTTAATTATCACAAATTAAAGGAAGTGTGTATCAACTCTACACACAAAACTCTTTTCAAACCATAAATCCCAATTTCTCTCTTCTACCCAAACGTTGGTTGCCCTAACCTTTCAAACTACCAAATCCAATTTAAATGGTGAAAACAAAGAGAATAGACAGTGCCTATGGAAGCATGATAAATAGAAAAAGGACCTTAATAAAAGTTTTTATAGGTTGGGCTGTGGATTTTGACTATCATAATATGACAAATATATTGGTGAAGAAGGTCGTTAATCTTAAAAGATGAGAATATGCATTTGATGAAAAATAAATCTGGTTCATATTCAAAAAGTAAGTTTATGAGATTTATGAATAGAAAATTTTTCAACTTTTTTGATGAAGAAGAACTAGTTACTTCAATAATAAATAATAATAATATTTTGATAACATATATACATTTAGAATAAGCCTTCAAGAGACCTTATGAGGGATACTCATTTTTCAATACCTCCTTAGTTATGGTGGATGGATTCAATCCTTTAGAAATAATGAGGTCACAATTTAGAGATATTGTCATTGGTAAGAAACCAAGAAAGGAGTTAGATCTAGAAAAAAAATATATTACCAAGTTTATATAGTCTAGAATCACATAAAAGAATAGTGATTTAGAAAAATTTCTTTTTAATATAGTTATTTTGCTCTATCTGTTCCTGATTGAAATAATAATTTAATCTAGAATGATATATATTAGGATACATGTGCCACATTCAGAATAAATCCTTAAATTTTTAACCCTTTTAAGGGATATTAACCCTCATATTTCATATTTCTAGAGTTTCCATGGATGAAAACGCTACAATTATTTGGTCATAGTTTGATAATGTTAAGTCTAATTGTTTTAAGTAAATGCTGTTTCTATTAGAATCTCTCGTTCAACAAGTTGGTCCCCAAAACCTCAAGAGCTAAACGCAATAATGATTCAACTCAGGGGGAGTTATCCCACCTAGAATAAAGACTAGTTTTAGTAGATAGACCGACCCAAAATTAGAGAAGACTCTGATTGAGATATTCTTTCTAAGAGATGAAGATGATTCAGAGCTAATGTTCAATCTAGAGAACGAACTACTCATCAAGAGAGTTCACCTCATGCTCCTGTTTTTATTCCCATTCATGTTAATAGGGAAAGAATAAAATCTTCCAGCACCAATATGTTTGATATTGGTCAATATATTACAATCTCAATAAAAACCAGAACCTATCCTATCATTATTGATTATCATTCTAAAGGATTGGAAAAATTGGATGTGTGAAGGATAATAATATCTAAATAACAAAAATCACATAATGTTAATGAAGTAACCTATGATGTAAAAAGTCACATAGTTGTTGGTGAGATTATGGAAGTCTAATAGGATATACATACTTTTGTTTAAAAATATGGTAGAAATTTTTAGGTTCCTAAAGTCAGAAGAAGTTTTTTGAGAAAGCTCAAGAGAGCTATTCCAAGTTGTCACTAGAAATGGTGTCTCTAAAGACCTAGTTGATTGAATACATAAATACGATTATGAATGTTAATGAATTTTCCATTTATAAATAAGAATTTAATGAATTAAATATGATCATTCAATTTATTATAGATAAATTATCATCATAATCCTTTCAATAAATCATTAATCAAAGTGACATACTTTCAAATATAGAAATAGCGTCTTAGGAAATAGGCCCACTAAACTCCTCCATTACATATATTTAGTGTGATATAATCTCTAAAGAAATAATTAAAAATATTAAAAACTACTTATTTAGTGAAGTAAGAATAATATAGGTTGTTCAACATGAATATCTTTTACTAATTGATCAATCTAGAAGAGAGATATCATTTATATTAAAAGAAAAAGTTCTAGAAGTTTGGAGTGTATCAACTGATGTGAAAACGTTTGTGAGTTTTATTTCAACTTTCTTATAAAATATTTCCATTTTTTAGAAAATATCATTGTGGGTATATAGAAAAAGGTTGATGGCCTGTATCAGATAGATATAATCATGTTAAAGAAAGAATTATCTGATGAGGATGATGAAGAAGTAACATATTATTTTGTGGATAAAAAATAATCCTGGACCTTTGAGAAGGTATAAGAAATCATTTATATTAGTCATCTAGTAAACATGTTGGATAATTAGTTTGAATAATTAGAGAGTTTGGTTGTTGGAATTTCCAGGGAAGGAGGTATACAATATTTCTTAGGAATTGTTTCTCAATGACTTTTGAATATATTCTTGATTATATAAGACTATTGAGAAAATTACATGGTGAAAAGGGTATATGCATGCGATTATTCCTTGTTTTATATTCATGGGATACATCTAATAGGACAACCTATTGTTAATAAACTTGGATTTACTTCATATAGATTAAGGGATATTTTTGAACTAGAAAATTAGTATCTAAGGGATAATTTTAGGTTTGAAAAACAAGTTTCTTTACCTTTGTATGAATTACCGTTTAAACTATCCTTTGTACCTATAAATAAATATTATTTGGTTAGATCTCAGTGATCTACTCTCAAAATACAATCCATGCTAGTAAGGATCACTCAAGGAGATCGAGCAGGTCATGGAGTGCCTCTATTGACATTGTGTGATGTTGTTGATGAAAGATCCAACACCCCTATACCTAAATCATATATACCATTTAAAAAAACATTATTATTATATAAACCAACCATAAATAAACGTTTCAAGTTAAATAGATGATACACCTTCTCTCTTTAGTTTTCCAGGATGGTTACCTAGTGTATGGCCAATTTAAAAACATTTGAATTATGTCTTGTTTTATATAATATTTTAAAAACATTTTAATTATGCCTCATTTTATGGAATATTTTAAAAAAATTTAAATTATTAATTATGAATAATTAAACAAAACTATAAAATTTATCAGATTTGAAAAAAAATTAAATTAAATAACAAATTTTCTTCTCTTAATCTAACTATTTAAATAAATCCATCCATTTTAAAAATTATAAAATACTTGTGAAATATATTTTAAAGCAAGGGATGAGAATAAAATTTCCTAATAAGGGGTTTTAAAACCAATGAAAAATACTATAAAAATTATTTTTAAAAGACTTTATATCAAACAAAAAATATTTGATATTATATATACATTTTCAAAATAATAATCTATGTTTTTTATGAAAAATACTTTTCAAAACCTTTTAAAAATACTCATCATTTTGAAAATACAACCCAAAAATAATTATTCGAAAAACTTTGGTATTTCTCCATGAAAATCATTTGAAAATAATAAAACATTTATGGATTAAATTTATATTTGGGAAATATTCAAAAAACAATGTAGCCACTAGTAGTATCTCTTGTAGGAAAAAGTACCATTAAGGTCATGTGTTCACTCTCCTTTCCTTATCATCTGTTTTGATACCCAATTTCCCAATTTTAAGAAAATATTTTTAGCATACCTTCCTTTCTCATTTGTAACCCATTAAAAAAATTTGAAATTTGAAATATATTATTTTCATAGAAAATAATAATTTAATAACTTATAATCATGAAAAAATATCATTTTTAGGATAAATTTAATTTTCTAGAAAATAATTATATATGTCTAAAAGATCTGAACATAAAAGCATTGAAATAAAACATTGTATTAAAATGCATAAAATTTCAATAAAATTGATAGATGATTCCAATATATAAAATCATGAATGAATATAAAATATTTTCCTTGAAAATATAAAATACTCTTACATAAATTATACTATCAAAATAATCCTCTTACCTTGATTTAGAATCATCACATACGTTTTTTTATCTTCCACTTCTTTAGATAATTTTTTCCTTTAACACCATAATACCACTAAGGTTGGTGTTCTACTTAAACTATGATATCTAGAATAATATGAGGGATTTTAGGAAAGTATTTGGACATGAATTTGCTTAACCAAAATTGTTTTGACATGTAATGAAATGATAAAAAGATGTTTCCTTTTATAATTGAAGTGAGGGACACTTTTTGAATTTCTTAAAAGTTTAAAATATATTACGAATATTCTAGAGCTAAATGATTCCAAATAACATTGAATTCAAATATAAGATTGGACTGGGTTGTAATTTCATCAACCAATAGAATTTATACGTGTTTAACTATCATTTTAGACCATATTATTTTTTATTAAACCCTTGGTTAATTATTTTTGACTTCAACTCTCGTAACCATTATTTTAATTATAAAGGGTTAATAATTTTAATATAAATGGAAAAATTACTAATAAAGGGACCATTTATTATTTTTTAAACTATATTAAATTCACATTTCTGAATATAAGATATTTATTAATTTTAGATAATTTAATAAATTATTATTTTGACCAATTATAATTAATGTCAATTTGGACACTATTCATTTAATTTTACTTTAAATAGATCAAAACAAAATGGGAATTAAAATATAATAATTTAACCCTTCAATAATATATCATATATATCTATAAAATTCAATATACATATTAAATCATCCAAAATATATCAAAATTTATATTTTAAAATCATTTTTTACTTTTTTGTTAATTAAATAAATATTGTATTATCATTTCACAAGCATTTATAGAAATTACATAATTTATAAAAATTGAAAATAAATTTATAAAATGAAACGAATTTATTTAATATCAAAATAGAAATTTATTTTCGTCCGTATCTTGATTTTTTCACTATGTAAAAAGATAAAATATATTAAATAAAAAGAGAGTGGCATTTTGTAATTGTATTTGAATCAAATAATATATAAGTCATTTTCCTTGACAAGAGTCCATTAAATAACCCAAATTAGAGCCTATAGTGATAAGGGTAAAATATTATTCATCCAATAATTGTTTGAAAAAGTCTATATCATGGTTATACACTTAACGTTTTTAACCCTTAGTTAGCTACTTTAACTCTTAACATGACAACATTATTTTTTACTATTTGATGGTTAATATAGTTACTACAAAAGGAAAAAAATACCCATAATTGGATCTTTGATGAAATTTTTAACTTTATCCTGATTATTTGAAAAAATATATGTTTTTTTATGAATTTTACATCATTTAATAAAATATCATTTACTCTAATATATTCATAATTTCAATTTTAAGAACTATTCAATTCATTAACTTTAATAAAATTAATAAAACAAGATAACTAGGAAATAAATATTTTAAAACAACCCTAATATGTCAATATAGTCTTTAAAATTCTTGTATGACATTAAGTATATTAAATTAAATTTATTTTAATATTTTTAATACCATTTCATTGATATATACATTAATAAAATTGTTACTTCATCATCGTTATATAATTATATAAGGTAATTATTTCTTCACTAAAAATTAAAAATAAAATAACATGATGTAGAAATATATTTTAGATTTTCAGTAAATATTTATAATCATAGATATACTCTGGATAAACCCATATTAAAAATGTTATAATTTTTAAAAACATGAATATGACATCTTTGACATTTCTTTAAATAAAATATTATAAATATCATACCCTAATCCAAATGGACAAAAATGGTCATATAACTGAACCTTAAATGATTATATCGGAACATTAATCATATAATACATTATTTCAAAAGTTTTAGAGCCATTTTATAGTCCTCATTATTTTATTTTTAACCTCAATTGATCAATTTACCCTTTACCGTGGTAATAAAAATTACATAGGTTATTATTCATACTAATAAAAAATGAAAGGAATATATTTATTAAAATTTTAAATTTTTATTCCAAATATGGAATCCATTTTTAAAAATTAAAATCATATAATTTGAAAATTTTAATTTAAAATTAAACCGGAAAAAACGCAAGGTAAAATAATTTTTTGGAAAATACCCTATTTAAACATAAAATGTATTTTTAATAGATTAAAGTATAAAATCCAATTCAAAATAAATAATATTGTTATTTTATATTAAAGTGAACAAATTAAAATTTAAAACTAATCCAAAACATGACTTTACCTTGTAAATAATTTTCAGGCATATTTTTTAATAAAAATTGGTATTTTTCACTATTCATTGGAAAATCAAACTTTTTTGGAAAATTATCAAAGTTTCACCATTGGATAATTTTGATATTATGCTTTTTAAAATCAAGTTAATTTTATCAAATAAATTTAATATAATAATAATTAATTAATTATATTATTCATTACAATTTTATTTTATTAATATTATTATTACTCATATTGAATTACTATTTAGATCAAGATACTAAATATTTTTTATCTTTAAACTCCAGATGTTATATTCTTATATCCTTAAATGAATTTCACCCTTGAAATTAATTCATTGTAATTTAGAAAATTATGAATTTCCATATGCAATATTAGGAAAAGTATAAACTTCTATGGGAACTTAATTACCATGAAATTCAAAAGAAAATTATTTCATGTAGATTTGTTTATCAAATGACAACGCCTAATATCCAAAGTTGTCTAGAAAATTTATTTGATACGTACTATAATGAATTGAATCCAATCTTCTAGATTTAGTAGTAAAACATGTTGTGTATTTTTTTATAAAAGATTACTAAGAGATACATAATTATTTATACAATTGAGGGCCTTTTCCGATCTAGGTATTAATGAATTAGAAAAAAAACTATACAATTTTTATTAGTTGTAAAAAAATAACATAAAATAACTAATTTCATTCATGTGTGTTAAATCCTTCACATAATCTATCTATTTTTGTACTACTTAAAGACCTGTAAAAAATATTTTAAAACATGGGATGAACATAAAATTGCACTATAAGGGGTTTTAAAACTAGTGAGAAATACTTGAAAATTTATTTTGAAAACATTTTGTATCCAACAAAAAATATTTTATATTATATACACCATTTAAAAATAATAAGATCCTTTTTTATGAGAAAAACGTTTCAATACCTTTTAAAAATATTAATAAATTTGAAAATACATTTCAGAAGTTATTCCTTGAAAAACATTTAGATTTTTTATTGAAAATCATTCGAAAATAATAATAATAATAATATGGATTAAAGTTATATTTAAAAAATATTAACAAATTTATGTGGCCAATAATTGTGTCTCTTGTAGGAAAATGTTTTTCTGAGGTTGTGGGTTCACTCCCCATTCTTCTTTACCTCATTTGATTACCATGTGCCGAATTTTATGATTTTTAGAAGATATTACTTTCTTATTCATAACCCATTAAAAACACTTGAAATATTAAAAATATTAATTTCATAGAATAAAATAATTTAATAACTTATAGTATTTAAAAATATATCATTTCTAGTGAAAAACCATTTTTCCAAAAAAGAATTAATTACATTTAAAATATATGAACATAAATTCTTTATAATTAAGGGAAAATCTTGAATTAAAATGCATAATATAACAATAAAAATTATAGATAATATACATATCTACAATTTTTAATGAAAATAAAATATTTTACCTTAAAATATAATATCCTCTTCTAAAAATAATACTTCTAAAATAACATTCTTACCTTGAGTCAGACTCATCACATACATTTCTTTATCCTCTTTTTCAGAAAATCCATTTTCTTAATGCCTTAAGACCACTAAGGTTGGTGTTATGACAAAAATAATCTCTCTAGAATGTGGTGAGGGATTCTTGGGAATATATTTATAAGGTATTGTCCTAAGCATAAGGGGTTTTAAGTGCGATGAAATAAGAAGAAGAAGATCTCTTTTATAATTGAAGTGAGAGACACTTTTAGGATTTCTCAAATGATTAAAACATATTAGGACTATTATTGAGAAAAATGTTTCCAAATGGCCATGAATTAAAAAAATAAGATTTTATAGGTTTGTAATATCATCATCCAATAGTATTTGTAAAGGTTTAGTTATCATTGTAAACCTTATATTTTTAATTAACCCCCTAGTTAATTATTTTTAACCTTAACCATTGTAACCTATATTATAATTATAAATGGCTAATGATGTTAATATAAATAGAAAAATAAATAATAAATAGAATATTTAGATTTTATAAAACTATATTACTTTCACATGTCTGATTATCACATTTTCATGAATTTTAAATAATTTAATAAATTATTATTTTAAGAACATATCATTAATGTCAATTTTAAATTTATTCATTTAATGTTATTTAAAATACACCAATAAAAAATAGGAATTAGAATATATTGATTTAAAATATATTTAATACATCAAATATATCTATAAAATTCATTAAACATGATAAATTATCCAAAATATATCAAAATTAAGATGTTTAAAGTCATTGTTTTATTTTGTTGTTAATTAAATAAATAATATATTAGCATTTCACAAGAATTTAGGGAAGTTAAATAATTTATAAAAATTAAAAATTATTTTATATAATGAAAATAATTTCTTTAATATCAAATTAGACATTTATTTTCATTCATATCTTGATTTTTTCCAATGTGAACACATAAAGGATATTAAGTACAAGGAGACTGATATTTTGTATCTATCTTTGATTTAAATAACATATAAGTCATTTTATTGGAAACGTGTCAACTAAATAACTAAAATTAGAGACTAAGTTGACAAGGAGAGTATCATATTCATCCAATATTTTTTTATTCAATTTTAGGTCTTGGTTATACCCTTATCCTTTTGTTTGTACCTTTATTTAACTGTTTTAACTCTTACCGTGAGAAGATGCCTTTTTTACTCTTAGAGGGATAATATAGTTACTATAAAATTACAAAAGTCCAATAAAAGGATCATGGATGAAATTTTAAACCTTATAGTAAGTAGTTGGAGGAATATAAGAATTTTATAAATTTTATATCATTTAATAAATTATAATTTACTATAAAATAGTCATAATGTCAATTTTTAGAACTATTCATAACATTGAATTTAATAAAATTAATAAAACATGATAACTTTAAAAAAACATTTAAATACATACCTAATATGTCAATGGAGTTTATAAAATTCATTTACAACACTAATTATGTTCAATTATATTTATTTTATTATTTTTAATTTTATTTATTTGATAGTTCTATTAATAAAATAATTACTCCAACATCATTTTTTAATTATTAACGGTTATTATTTAATAAAAAATTGTCAAAAATTCCATGACATTGATAAGTATTTTATATTTTAAATAAATATTTATAGTAGAATATATCTTCTGAATAACACAATATTAAAAATTTTATAGATATTAAAAACATGAATGCGATATCTTTGACTTTTCATTAAATAAAACATTATAAATATCATAGTCTCATATAAATGTCCATAAATGGTGATATAACAAAACCTTCCATGATTATAGACGAAATTTACACATCCAAAATATTTTTTGAAAGTTTTAGAGTCATTTAAGGGTCTTTATTTTTCTTAACCTATATTACTCAATTTACCCTTTATTATGCTAACAAAAATTCCACAGGTTATTATTCATATTGGTTAAAAATTAAAGGAAAATTATTATTAACTGTGGAAATTAGGATTCCAAATATAGAATCGATTTTTAAAAATTTAAATCATAGAAATTGTAGAATTTTAATTAAAATTAAATCTATAAAACATAATAAAAATAGTTTTTGAAAAAATATCCATTTTAAGTATAAAATATTTTTTAATAAATTCTTATATAAGATACATTTCAAAATAAATATTTCTATTATTTTAAATAAAATTTTAGAAAATAAACTTTAAATTTAATCAAAAACATTTTTCTACCCCATAAATACTTGAAAAATATAATTTTAAATAAAAATCAATATTTTTCACTATTCATTGAAAAATCAACCTTTTAAGAAAATTATCAAAATTTTACCACATGATAACTTTGATATGACTATTTCAAAAATTAAGTTCATTTTTTGATAAATTTTCCAAAACATTTACAAATTAATTTTTATATTCATTATAATTTTTTTATTAATATTATTATTTCTAATAGTGAATTAATGTTTAAATCAAGATATTAAATAATTCTTATCTCAATACTCAGGATGTTACGATGATCATCAAAAAGGGGGGAATTGTTGGACATATTATGTTGTTCCATCATATCTTAGTTTTTACGTGTTCTGCTGATTAAAAAAATACCTACTTTTATTTTAACAGGTTTTTTATGTTCTTTAGACTGTATTTATCAAAGGAATTTATCTTATACTATTTCTCTAAGTGTTTATGTTATGTTGAGTGAAGTATTCAATCTACGCCAAATGATTTTCTCTTACGATAATTGATGAATATTTTCTGTCTACTTATAATCACAAAAACACTTTATTAATAGTTTATCTAAGTCTATATATTACGAAGAGAATGGTTGAGTTGATGAATTCTCAAGTCCAATACTTTAGTCAGAATGAAAAGATGTTATGAAAATGATATTCATAAAATTTTATCTTACAAGAGTGAAAAAATTTATGAAATCTATGTATAATAGATATGTAACATATTCATATTATGTTGAAGAATTATCCAACTTAGTATTGAGAACAATTTATCTTATGAAGAAAAAAAAGATCCGTTTTATCTCATAAAGTCTCTCAGAAAGTTATCTTACAATGAACAATACCACCAATTATATATCTTACGAAGATATAGTAGTTATATAGAATGTCATGATTTCATTTCCAATATCTCAATATGTCATTTCATGATTTTGGAGCATATCATAAAAAGATTATCCATTTAAGGAAAATATATATATACAAGACTTTCCATGAATGAAAAGATCCATGTAATGAGAATATCTATGACATCACTGTTGAAAAATTAATATCTTTCTCTGAAAAAATGGATACATATCCTTTATATCCTATCTTTTCAAGTTCACAATGCAAGGCTCATTTGACCATTGAGATTATATCATGGTTAAGTTTAAAATGAGATATAAGAGGAAGAGTTAGTCACTACATGAAAAATACATGAAGAACATGAGACTGATATATATTAAGAATGATTAGAACACTCATTCCCTAAACACCTATATATAGAAAAGATCTAATGAAAATTCTCAAGCTATTCTTAGCAGTTCTGTAATTTTTACTAAATATATTATCATGATATACATAGAAGACTATCATACAATTTGGATGAATCTTCGAATATTAATAGTTCCTACTTGAAACTATGTTCTGAAACTATATCTTCAATATTTTATTAATTCTATATAGTTTACACTCAGTGTACGAGTGTGGTTGGAGTGCATGGATAGGTCTTGTAAAGAGAGAGCATAGTTTAAATCTCTTGGAACTTCGTATTAAGTTACTACTGCTCGTACTCAGCTGGGAACCCCCAATAAAAGGGATGTTATAGTGAAAATAATCAAAATCATGAATTATAGTATTGTTGGAGTGGACTAGAAGATTTCTATTCCCCAAACCACTATAAATATCATATGTTTAGTCTATTTCCTTTGTTTTTTTATTTCTACCACCTATTTTGTTTAAGGAAAATATATTTGAATGATCATACATAAAGAGGGATATTTTATATAATGAAAATATTTGGAACAAAATTCACCCCCTCTTGAGTGTTTACCTAGTGATTATATGGGACAACATGAACATAATTTAATCAGCTTGGAATCCATGGGGCATCATCAAAGTAACATGAAGAACCTTATCAAATAAATTTAATGGGAATGATATGAAAAATGTGCTAGTTCATCCATAGAGGATATTAAATGGATTCAATTGATTTCCATAGTTAGAAACCTAGTGAATGAGAATAAAACTACTTCAACATGGTTCATTACGAGTGTGTGAATATTTCAAATCATATCCACTTTAGAGTGTCTTTCCATGTGTCTTTTCATAAACACACTCATCATGAATCAAATAGAAAATTGGGTCAATGATAAACCAACCCTTATTAGAGTGACAACCCCTTTCTTTATCTATTCCCTAACTACATCCTCTTCCCAGTATCTAGGCAGGGATGTATTTTCTAGAAAATTATATACACTTTCACTTTACTAAAACACAGGTTGGGTTTTCAACCATAGATAATGTTAAAATTGAAAAAAAATAATATGAGATTGGTATTACAATATATAATTTTAAATAAATTAAATTTCAAGAATAAAATGTCAAAATTCATCCATGGTAATGTAAGAACCATGAAAAAGAAAATAAGAGGTTATTCCTACATGAGTACCAAAGAATGCAAATTGAGATAGAAAAACCTCACTTATGGCTTGGTTGAAAATTCAATTATAACCTCTTGGGAGAGTGGGATTAGAATTGATCTTACAATTTCATTAATAAATTAATTTCATGGTATGAAATATCAAAAATTTATTATATACATCACATAAAGGAAATTAGGAGTATAATACAAAACATGTCTCAATGAGAGGAATTTGATACGAAGAGTTGTTACCTCTTGTCTTGAATTACATGAATATAATTTAACCTCCAATATCATAAAAATAACTATATTATTCACTTAATTTATAACATTACTCATATAAATTTTAATTTATACTCTTAATAATTAATCATTTTTTAGATGAATTATTCAAATTTTCACAACTAAAATATCAGGCATTTGCGACAGGGAATTTATAAAGGATAAATGCCTCATTTTAAATAGTCGTTGGGTATGAACTATTTGAGAGATGTAGTATTATGTCACAAATAGTAGTTATTTATGACATAATAATACATCCATCCCAAATTCCGATTAACTTGATATTATTTGTGATGCATATCGATGCCTGTCACAAATACTTTTGACCAAAAAACATCTTGTGATGGAATTAATTCCATCATAATTTCTCCATTTAAAAAACTCCTTCAATTTAATATAACCACACTCCCTTTCTTATTACTATACTTTATTCTTTCCTATCTTGAACCACCGCGATAGAACTCACAGGTTCACCCCACTCCATGAAGCTTCAAAAACACCTGATTCTTCTGATTTTAGTTGATTTTGGCCCAGATCTGATAGTTATAGAGTCCACTTTTATCGTCCATATTTTTTTTTCAAATTTTGTTTAAATGTTGTCAATATTGGTTGGAAAAAACCTATGTTATTTAATTTACATATTTTTTATAATTTATTTCACATTTAGGGTTAATCTAAATTTCTTATTCCCAATTTGAGTGTCCTAGTTCCACACGTATTGAACTAATTTTATTTGATTTATTCTTCTCATTGTTATATATTTAAATTTAATCGATTTTTATGGTTTTTAGATTTGCTGGAAGTTTATTATTTTATATTTATATTTTAAATATAATGACTATTGAAATATGTTGGAAGTTTATAATTGTTTGGAAATATGCTGATTTAGTCAAAACCTTGGTTGGTGTTCAGGTTTGGTAGAGCTTTATTATAAATTTAACTAATTTTTGTTGCTCATTGTATTTTAGGTTTTGTAATCATTTTTTGGTGTCCCGATTCCCAATTTTTGTGTATGTGCATGTGTATGTATGTATTTATATATATTTGATATATTAGTTTGTTTAAACAAACACATAATAATAAATTTTATGTAAATAGATTTGATTAAGAAATTAAGATATATATATATATATATATATATATAATGTTTTAAATAAAAAGAAATGATTGGTTTTTAATAATGACGATAAAATTGATTTAAGAAAAACATTTTAAAAAAACATTATTTATAAGAATATTAAAAAAAACTTTAAAAAATTGGTTTAATAAAAAAATAACAATTCAAAATTGGAAATATTTATAAAAAACATAGTTAATAATAATTTGGATAATTTTTTGTAATATTTTGAAATTTTTTTTTACAAATACAAAAATTATTAAAAATTTGAAAAAATATTATTTATTCAAAATTTAGTATTAATTTAAATAATTAGTAAAAAAACATTAAATAATTTATAATATATAAAAATTAGTGTGTCTTTATTTTTAACAAAATTTAAATATTTATGATATTTATAAAATAATAAAAATTAAAAATAAAAATAAAAAAATATAACAACTATTAGAAATTCACAATAATTCTTGTACATGTTGTATTAATTTAAATAATTATAATTAATAATTCTTATAAATGTTTTAAAAACACTCAGCTCGCACAACATTTATAATGCATCTCGGGTAAAAATTATTAATTCCAAATAAAATTCAATTCAAAATAATTATTCATTCAAAAAGATAAACTAAAAATTATTTATAAATTATTTATATAAATTATTATATCAAGAGACTAACATTTATTTATAGTCTAAATTAACTATAAGTAAAATTATTTATAAATTATATATATATATGTATTTATTTATAGAAATTTTATATTTTTATATTTTTTATAAAAATGAGTTAAAATATATTTGATGTATTTATATTAATTAAAAAAAGTGATTTAAATGTTGTAATTATTAAAATTATATTAATAATTTAAATAATTAATAATAATCAGTACATAAATTATAAAAATTAATAATTAATTAGTCAATATTATTAATAAATATTAAACATTAGGGTAATTTACTCATTATTATTAATAATTTTGATATTTGAGGAAATTATGTACATATATAAATATTTATAAAAGAAAAAACATGAGTAATTTTTAAATATTAGTAAAATCTATTAGAAATTCAGATATAAATAATAAAAAATTACAATTACTTAATGATTAATTTTATAAACAACTAAACTTTTAGAAAAAATTTCTAATAAAATAATACCTTTTTATCAAACCTTGCAAAAAATATAAAAAATAATAATTATTAGAAATGAAAAATATTTCATATAAATGTTTAAATAATTAAAATAATTCATATTAAAAATTTTTATAAATATTTTAATATATATATATATAATATATATAAAAAATATGAATGAAAGGTTAAAAATGATAATCTCACATGCGACATTACCAAACACCCGACAATCAGAAATGTAATGTTGTTCCTTTGGTAAACCCCACTTCCCAAATATAACGGTTGTCTCTAGTTTTTCATTTGATACCAAGTTTGAAATATAATTTAAATTTTATTTAGAAATTATAAAAAAAATATTAAATTAATTACCCTCATGTATAATGTAACTAAACACCCGATGCTCACAAATGTTATGTCGCGCCTAGGGTAAGCCCCACATCCCAGACCCAACGGTGGTTTATGATTTATCATACAAGACATAGTTAAAGAGATATTCTATTAATTTTAAAAAATAGAATGTTTCTAATATAATATATATAATATTTTTATTCTATCTTCACTGAGCTTATATGGTCCCCATAATCCAGTTCTAACCCATGACCTCACTCTAATCATATTCTATAGAATATCTCATAACATTAAAAAATAATATTAATTTGAAACTTTTCAAAGTGACCAGTAATAATTATTCTTTTTTTGTTTTTTTGATAACTATGGACTCAGGTTATAGACATCTGTTTCTATTATGCGATCTTGTTTGGATAAATCATCACAAAAATATAAATAGATATGGTATGAATTATGTCTAAATTGATGGTGTTGAAACTTTTAAATCATTTTCTTCATCAAATTACCATTTTTTTAAAGGACAATTAAATTCCAAAGTCAGAAATGTGATCTTAGGTGATTAAAAACGTTCGACAATGTTGGAACTTATCTTTTGTGTTTTGGTTTATGGAAAAATTATATTTTTTTGTATCGACATGGTGAAGGAAATTTAGATGAAAATAATTTTTTTGTTCCAGATCCATCATTTCAAAATTTAGTATATGAGACCACTGGTCCATCAATTCTTGAAATAAAAACTCAAAATTATATTGCAAATCATGAATGAGAACCTTCTCAGTTTTAAATTATTTTGAAATCTACTAAGGAGGCCCACTATCCAAGATTCCATATGATAAAATATGAAGTTTTTACAAAATTTATGGCTATTAAATAATATTTTGGATTGTTAAATAGTTTTTTCAAATAGATTCTATCTTTTGTAAAATCATTATTACCTGATGGAAATACATTACATTCAAGTTTATATAAAAGTAAGAGGTTGTATCATAATTTGGGTCTTATTTATAAATTTATCCATGCATGTTCAATTGACTATATATTATATTATAGTGATTATGAATCCTTAGTTAATTTTCGAACATGTCGAGAATCGAGGTATAAAGAATCACAATAAGAAAAGTCTATAATTCATGTGAAAAAGTTGATATATTTTCCAATTACACCTCAATAATTGAATTTATTTATGTCCCGTAACACAACTAGACTAATGACATGTTATAAATAAGATATTTTCATTATAAAAGATTAAATTATCTATGTGATTTTGATTCATGGAAACAATTTTATCAGAAACCTCCTTATTTTTGTTCAGAACCTCATAACATATGATTGTCCCTTTCTACTGATGGTTTTTGTCCATTTGGTTCTTAGGAAAAATCAATATTCTTGTTGGTCTATTTTCGTTACTCCTTAAAACTTACCTCCTTATATTTTGATGAAAGAACCATATATATATTTGAGGCTATAAATTCTAGTACATTCAAAGAATAATATTGATGTTTATTTGAAGATACTAATTAATGAGTTAATTTCATTATAGAATAATGGCATGATTACATTTGATATAGTTGCAAGTCATAATTTTCTAGTGATGGTAGCATTATTATAGAGGATCATTGAATATCTATCATATGTTATGTTATCTGGACTGAGCACACGCGGTCTAAAATCATTACTGTAATTCTTGGATGAGAACAAATAGTTTATTTTTGTTAATTGGAGAAATTTTTCTTATTTTTATTGATATCAGATATCTATTCATGCAGATCAACATGTTCCATCGAAAAGAAATAATTTTACAAAAGGTTAAGTTAAAATAGATGAACCTCTATTAGTGATCTCTGGTAATTAGGTAAAATATATTGACTCTAAATTACCTCAAGATAATTATGGACTAACCACAAATGAATAAAAAATAAATTATTTCGAGAGATATCACAGTTGGATAACGAGGAGTATTTTTTGGGATCATACATATTGATCTTATTTATTGGTTCATCACATTTTATATGTAATTCATATTTAGAATTATTTTTATAACATATTTTATACCGTGTCTGATACACCTGGTAAAAAAAAGATAATGTAAAGGCCCAATTAGTTCTTTTCTTGATTTATTGATATCTTAAACTTCAATAATTTTAAGATGAAATATCACAAAAATTAATGAATCCAAAATAAGCTTACCCACTTACTAAAAACAACCATTTATTATTTTGTCAAAGGATTTGATATTTAAGGTTACCAGATGTTTAGGCTTATAATTTGTCTTATTGCACTAGATATGGGAATATTACCAGGTTAAGAAGTGAGGACAATCATGTCACAATTTAAAGATTAATGTATTTTCATCTTATAGGGATGTGGAATTCTTCAATCTGATAATTTTTGACTGAAATATCAAATTTTTTCTGAGATATTTATGTGAAAACATCATATTATGATGTATTGGGTTTTCTGAAAAAAGATATCATTTTAATTTTATGTAAATTGGATAAAATATTCCTATAAGGTTTCTTTGATTCCATATAACATTTAATATTTCATTTTCCATATGAATCTAAATGTGAAGGGCCAATACAATTCTAGTGGATGTATCTATTTGATAGATGTATGTAAATATTAAAGAATAAAGTACATAAAAAAACATCAGTTGAAGGGTCAATTGTACAAGCGTCCTTGCAGAAATTGTTTTCAAATGTCTACACTTAATATATTTAGTCAGAATATTTTCAAAAAATAATCACATGGGTCTCAATGAGGTAAATGTTGATTATTTTAGAACCAAAAATTTGTCATTTTTTGATCACCCCAAGCTTGGTTTTGGTGGATATCATGAATGATGACTTGTAGATGAAGAACTGCATAGAGCTCATACATATGTTCTACTGAATTGTGATGAAATGATAAAATTTTTGTATTAAGTAATTTTTTTAATTTGTTAAATATTTATAAAATATAACTTTATTTATGTTAACGTTTTTAGAATATATGATGACCATATCATTTTCTTATAAAAACTAGATATGCTTCTCTTGAAGAACATAGTCAAAAATATTTTTTATATTGGTTTCAAATAATGGTAAGTTATGTTACTTTTGATGGAATAATAAATTAATTTTTCAATTATATCTATTATTAATAATTTTTATTTTTTACAGGCAACACAACATGAAAATAAAATTGATAATCAATTATTTTTGCTAAAAAACCCTCCATTGAAATTGCTAAAATCATAAAATGGGTATGTGGTTGATGGATTTTGATTCCATACATGATTATAAGCTGGATCAAAGAAATAATGTAATAGTGGTGTTTGTTTGAAAGGATATCATTATAACGAACGCGAAGTTGAATTTTGTGGTATGATAGATGAAATAATTGAGTTATGTTATCTAGGAAAACATTATGTAACAATGTTTAAATGTCATTGGTTTGATATAGATCGAGGGTTGTGAGTTCATCCTTGACCTGGATTCGTTGACAATAATTATAATAGTGTTTTTGTATCAAATGAACCATTTATGTGGTCACATCAAGAACATCAAGCTTAGTATGAAAATTACTGTGATGTTTTGAGATATTTGAAGGGTCGGTGGAGTGTGACAAAAATGATATCACGTTGCAATCATTTTATTGAAAATAAAAATGGTTCTATGGAAGAGAAACATATTGAAAATTTTTATGAAAGACCCCAAAATATATCTCTTACCTAATGAGATATTGATTCCACCCGATTCGCGTCGTACTAGGGGAAGATGGAATTACCCGACTAATAGTGACCCATTGTCCGTTATTATGATGGGTTTCATGTCTAGTATGATTTCCTCTGATGGTCTCTAATGGGTTTATTCATGGAGATAAAAACACCCAATGACCCTTGCATTCATGGTTTATGAACTTACTTTCCAAAGGCATGCTCTCGTTGGATGATGATTTGGACCACAACACTTAAGGACTCCTTTGGTCGAGAAGATGGGAAGTCAGGGCCATCACACCCTTTTGGGGGGAATTAATTCCTACTCTGAGACTATATTATATATTTAAGAAATGTTCATATATTCATGAATCCTTGGTTCTTTCCCAAGAATGTGCTTATGGATTACCCCTGTGTTTTATGGTTGACCATATATACATATGTGTGTGGAATTACCAAGACAACGCTAGTTTAATACCTATGATAAAGGTCTCTAGAGTCTGTCATCATCTAGGGATGAAGGAATTTGCTTTGATATTAGGATCAAACATATAATATGGTCTTTCTATGTATCCTCATGAGAGGAATCATAACCCATGTAGTTGGTTCCACTTAAATGGACACATCACCTTTTAAGGTCATGTGACGGGGATCCATCCATGAAGTTTAGCATAGTGTGTCAAGGATGTATAGGCGGAGGATTCCTAGTCAAGATTTTGTGTGGGACATTCACCGAAGTGGCTGGGGATGCTCAAGAGAGACATGTTCTCATATGTGGATATGAACCTACTGAGCATATGGCCTGGTGAACTCTTGGGTGATTTGGGTGTCAGGTTTGGACATTAGGGAGGCTTCTTTCGTATCCCAGTTTGTTGGGAATCAAAGCCCTCGTAGTTCAGTTTATGTTGGGGATTATATCCTGAAGTAGGACCTATTTATAGGGGGAATGACTGCGGATTAACACATAAAAAGGATCCCCCTTGATCTTAGACCTTCATATAGGAAATATACATATCATTTTTAGAGCAGGAATCAAAGTTCTTATAGTTTATTGAGGGGCTATGACTTGATTGGGGGTTACATGTGGGAGCTGCCTATTTAAAGGGGTCATGATCTCTCATTTCATGGATGAGGTGATTTGGAGATAAGGACTACATAAGGGATTCTTAAATTTCCCAGTTTTATTGGGAATCAGAGTTCTCATAGTTAATGACTTGGTTGTGAAAATTTCATATCATCACAAACCTCTAAGCCCACTTGAGTGATGCTGGGTGTGGGAAACAAGAGGATGTGAAAGATTCAACGATGGCTCACTTTCCCTTCTTCGTTGAGGGAAAATGAGGAGGGGGAAAATGGATGAGGGCATGTCTATGGGCCCAATATCAGAGGGAAGGGGGATTTAAATGTGTTAGACCATCACCCGTATTAATATCATGGATAGTCACGTCTGGTGAGCTATCTGGACACATCCCATGTTTGGACAGAGAGGGGAGAAAGCGCTACCTCCCATAAAAATACTAGGGGACTACCTTAGGAGGAGTGACTTTTTTTCGGATTATGAAATTTTTAAGACCACTTCCAACCTCTAAGCCCATGCGAGTCATGCTCGGTGTGAGAAACAAGAAGATGTAGTGGATCTTAAGATCACATATCTCACATCATATACAGATATATGGTACTAGAGCCTAAAGGGTGAGAGAGAGGGGATTTGAATATTCCAATTTCCTCTCCCATGTATTTTCATATCCTGGAGATTTAGATTAACCTATCCTGGTATGCCCTGGGTGGAGGCAGAGAAGAGCACTTACATAACCTCCTGCAAGAAAATCTACGGGCTTACCTTAGTGGGAGTGCCCTTTAGAGCATCATATGGGGTATACAATAGTTTAAATTCATATAGATTGGATAATGATTAACTGTAGGATAATCATGTTGAGATGTTCTGACATGACTTAGACATGAGAGGGAAGGAACATGCAAACCAAGAATTAGGAGGCTGTTATATTAGAAGAAATGATACGAGGCATGGAAGCCATTATGATGTATCTAGGTAGGAAAAACTTCTCCTTAAGACGAAATTTTCTCTAGTTGATAGGCCTTTTTTGTGGGCAACATATGTAGAGATGATGGGGAATTGTGTGAATATTCAAACAAAGTTTTCATCAGGACAATGACCTTTCATCTTCAATATCCTAGAATATATATGAATATCTGAAATTTCCCGATATACTATAGTTTATAGTCATATAGATAGAATGATGGAATCACAGTTTAATGTCGTATTATCAGGACTAATAACATATAGGTTTTTTTAATGTGATGAGGAAGAATTGGGGTCTTGTAGTTTATAGTCATATGATGAGGACCATTTGTTAGAGAAACCATGATTAACTAGAGGATAACCAGGTCAGGATGTTCTGAAATGACTCGAATAAGAGAGGGAAGGAATGTGTAAACCATGATTCTAGGGGTTATTGGATCTGGAGAAATGATATGAGTCTTGGAAGCCATTGGATGTACAGAATAAAGAGATGCCTCTCCAGGGAACAAATTTTTCTCTGGTTGACATGCCTTTTTTGTGGGAAACATATGCAAAGCCGCTGGAGCATTGTGCACATAGTCAAGAAGAGGTGTCTGCGGGACATTGAAATTCCATTTCCAATTGAAAATGAGGTTTATGATGATCCAAAATCACCCAAGAAACATAGTATGATGGATGTAAAAGGGAATGTCTAAGAAATTAAGAAACATGAAGAACATGATTATCCACAATGTTTTGGATCAACCAGTCATAGAAGGCAGGTGATGGGGTTTTAGGAGTCCCATAAAGAGTATCTTGACTCATGGTATTTAAGATACAGATGTAGGGGTGGAAGAAGGGTTCACTATAAAATGTTGACGACCCATCCCAAAATGTTCTTTGATGAGATGGCCACTTAGAAGCATCCATAAAGGGGATGAATGTGAACTACTTATCCAAGAAGTATGTTATTCATGAAGAAGATGTCCGAAAACTGTTGGATGGATAAGAGATAGCCACAAACTGTTTCCCGTAAAAGGGTGTCCACGTACTGTATCCCCAAAGTGTTGTCCACATATTTTTTTAATTTTTTATTCACAGGGTCATAAAATGACACATCAATTCCCTGAATGAAATTACATCCACTTATTATATTTTTTAGAGGGTCTTCCACACATGGTTTTTGGGGTGGAGTTCCACGTAGGTACACCAATACATGGATCGCGGGGTGGAGTTCCATGAACTGCTTCAAGTTCAAGAGGGATTTATACATTTTCTCCCATCATTTGTTTATATTCTACCCATTCGATATCGATTATAGCACTCTCGGGAGAGTTCTTTTTCGATCCCCCTCAAGGTTTATTTATAAATAAGCTGAGCAATGGATCGATGGGATGCATAACACCTTTTGAAGAAGCCCATGAAGAACTTAGTCATATGAGGGATTCATTTACGGGCACTAGAATTTCCACCTCATCTCATGAAATCCCTAGTTAGGGGGGATATTGTGTACATGGGACATTGTACATGGGGGAAAAATTCTCCATCTCCATTTTTCCAATGACACGGTTCATGGGTAAGGGGTGCTGTCTTCATCATTCTATGGACTGATTGTTTTTCTAGAACTATTTGTGGAGTGGATTTCTCCATCTCATTTAGGCAAATGACCACATTCATTGGAGTCAGAACATTAATTCTTCATTCCGCGTACTGCTATGTTTGTGGGTGATACCTTCAATAAACAATTCCTAGAGTTTATTATATGGATGTATTATCTTCCCTTTCCAAATTTGGATTCTCCAACATTATTTTTTGAATATTCCTTTAGTATTTTATTTATTTCCTTTTCTAATTTTGATGAAATTTCTTTCATCTATAATGCAGAATTTTTAGGAACCAAAAGATATAAATATAGATGATGAAATCCCCAAATTAAGGGTGGATGATATAGATAATATTGATAAGTAATAAGTGACGATGATACTAAAAGTCATATAGAAGTTGACAATGATGAAAATGAAGATGAAGAAATTGATCTCGATGAAAATGATGAAGAAGATAATGATTGATGTGTTATAGTCAAGTCTTTAATTACATGTAAATATTATATTTTGATATTTATTATTTTTCTATATTTAATATTTTTATTAAAAATTTTGTACAGTTAAGATTATTATATGCTGGTATTTATTAGTGTTTTATATATTATATATTTATTAAAAATGTATTACAAGTAAGAAAATTTGTTTCATATTGCTATATATGACCCCGATGATCTATTTTATTCTCTTAATGATGTCGTACTTCTTATCAATGAGACTGATTAAGAAGATCCTTAGGATGGTGCACCTATTTAGAGGGGGCACAGTCCTTCTCTATTCATGATTCTAGGTCCTGTTCTAAGGAGACAAATATTTGCTTATTTTGATCTAGTTTACATAGGTATGTTTAATTATTTAAGATATTTATTTTATATTATCTTTTTGAATTATTTTTTAATTTTTTTTTGATTTTTTGTTTTTAATTTCACATATTTTCACATTTATTTGTTGGGAAGACTAATGCAATTCTATGAAATTATTTTTTTAACCATGGGTGTCATGGGACCTAGTTCCCATCACTGTGCGTTACTAGATGTTCGACTACTTGATTTTACATTATTAAATAATATATACTTTTTAAAATTTATTTAATTACTAACATATTTTTTATAATTATCTTGTAGAACTGATTTTCTCTAATTCTTGATATCTTGAGAAGTCCTATCAGAGAGTAATGAGATATTTTTATATAGGAGAACTTTCATTTGTTTCTACACAACTTTTCAAAGAAAGCTATTGATAAATCTTGTGCTACTGTTTTCAACCAGTCTTGCATCTCCTAGTGACCCAACTATATCTCAGCTCTGGTATAAGAAGGATTGTGCACTTTCTGGCTTGGAGAGACTTTTAGGAGGAGGGAATCATCTAGACGTGGAGCCAGGGGTGACAATAGGTCACACATAGGGCCGTAAGCCATTTATTTTTTATACATCAGTGACATATGGTAACTGATATTATTTATTAATGTATATGTATTTTAAATATAACATGTTTTTTATATTATACAGGCCATTTCTGACCCATCTATTATGGAGTTTGATGTTTATAAGAAGATTTATACTAATCCTTATACATGAGAAGTTGTAAAAGACTAAAAACACCATATTATGGTAAACATATATATTTTAATTTAATAGATATTAATTTTATTGTTATTTTAATTTTTCATTATATTTAAAGGAAGCATATGAGGTTATAACTTTTCACTCATGGGAGTGTCAAGCCAAGAGAGAAAAATATGCCACTTGTGATTCAAGTTTTGATGTGAGAACCTCGATACATGTGACTTTGTAGGGTTTTCGGAAAGTTCAGTTGATTGGTTTTGGTTTTCAACAGATACATATGAGTTATTATGGTACATCTGTGACAATATCAGTGAGAAAAAATGGATCTCATGATAGTCATATTAGATTCCATTGTCCACGATAGAGTGTGATTTGAGGTTGAGAGATCAGAAGCAGAAATAGAGGGAGGAAGAGCATGAGAAACATCGTTAGAAAGATGAGCATATGTTTGAGTATATACATCGACTTGTTCGTGGCATTGGTATGAAGTTTCATCCCTAAGATCCTTCATGTGTTCCTCCTCTTCTTAATGAGAGTTGATGTTTTATGAAGTTTTATATCTATGTTTTAATTTGGTTTGACAAACATATTATGTTTGAAATTCTGTATGTCACGACCCACCTTCTTCAAGATGAGGGAATGGATAACAAAGTGTCATGCCCTTCCTTCCTCTAGATGAAGGAGAGATAATGATCCCCAAGTCCCGTGTTCAGTAGAAATTAGAGTGGAGACTTGCGCCAAGGGTATAGAATCTCACATAATATGAAAGACATTACACTTTATATAGAACAAGATCAGGAGATAAGATGGTAAATCCCAAGAAACTCCAAAGATTAAAAGTATAAGTAAAGCCAAAACCCATTAACTCATGCATGTTAAATAGTAAATCTAATTAAAAGTACACGAAATGTACCAAAAAAAGTACCGAAATAAAAGGAGACTAAGTAGAAACAACAACTAATCCAAACACCTGAGCTAGTAAAGTCCAGAACAATCATCAATGTCCTCCTAGAAACCTAAAAATACTTTATATACGTAGGGTGATTATACGAGTATACTTAGTAAGAAAACTAAATATACCCATGAAAAAGTGGGGGAATATACTATTTCCCATGTGTGTAAACAATGGAACCTCAAATCACCAACCAATGATTACTAACCATCCCATCCTCACCAAGGCATCCTCACTAAATAACACACGTTAAGGAAATTAGTAGTATAAACACATCGATATTTTGGTACCCTGCACCACTTTCCCACTTGTTAATTTCTCATTTATAATGGATAACATCTTGATTCTACAATTCTTTCCATACATAGTCCCACTACCACAACCTACCCGCAAACACTTGGGCCTCAAACCACACACAATCTCTCTCGTAGACACCTGGGCCACAACAACCATGCCTCTCACCTGAAGACAACTAGGCGTCATCCCAAAGACACTTGGGAAAACAATATTGGCCTGTAGACACTTAGGCTTCTCATCCACAACAAACCATCTTGAAGGATATGTTACTATGGTAAGCCTCAATCCATTACAGCCTAGCCAGATATTCTTGAGCGGTAAGAACCAGAAGAAGGTGCATGGAAGAAAGTCAATAACCATCCATCCATCCTCCCACTGGGATGTGGGGAAAGTCACCCTCCCCTATGAAATGGGACTCTTTAGCACATAGTTCTCATCAAGGGTCGGGTGTGTATGGAAATCACAAGAAACTAAAATATATATACATAGGTAAGAAAACACTCAAACCAACCTACAAGTCCCCACAATAGACAACCAACTCATACAGAACCACATTTTCTACTACCCATATATGCACAACCACACAAAAACCACTGCCAAAGAATAAACCAACCCCTTTTAATTAAAAACATTCCATTTATTAATTAAGGTATTAACTTTAATTTATTCAAGCACTAATGGGAAACTATCAACCACAACCATAACAAAAACAAAACAAAACCAGATATGCAGTACCACTGTACACCCTCGCTCAACCACTAAAAAATATCATTCTTCAAAGTTATACTATACAATCCTAATATTTCTCAATGCAGTCCCACTATATACAAGTTTATAACCACCCTGCAGTTCCACTGCCAAACATCACCCCGTGACCAAATCCAAAAGAAAGTTAGCCCAACAACCTACAAGTCCATCAATTCCACAATCAATCAATCTCTCAACCTAAGACTCCAACATACTATACATACTGATCCACATACAAAATCCCACACCAACTACCATTAAACCACAACCCCACTTCACCCACATACCAATACCTTGTGAGATAATCCAACTCCCCTTCCCACCCCGGTCCTAAAACCACACTCCCAATAACAACACCACACAACTCACACAAAAAACCAACAAAACACAGCACTCAACCACACCTATCAACAAGATATATTTATATATTCAGATTTTGTAAACACTTTCCTATAATCCACTTGATAGACTAGGGTTTTCATCCCAGGACATCAATTTCATTTAATCAGGTATACGTGATTAGTAAGATTACTATTCACAATAATTGTTTATAAGGAAAGAAAAACAGAAATAAAGCGCCACCCATGCATAGAAAAATACCACCAACAACCATGATTTTTAGAAGGATTTATAACCACCAAAAGTCACACCATCAACAAGGATAACAAATAAAACATGCAATCAACATCAAACCAATCTCATCCTGTTATTTCATTGGTCCCATTATCTTTTGTTCATACAAAGTTCCCTTTTATTATTTATTATTAAGAAAAGTATTCATCCATTATTCTCAACGAATCATAAGTACACCCACCACACATGATGCATAATTAAAGAGATACAGAATAAATCCCAATCGGATGATCAAAGTATCAAAATTCTTCATTACACCAAGAACCAGGGGATTGTGCAATTAGTAGGGAAGAAATCCATAAAAACTGAGCAAGAGGGCCCCTAGAAGAGGTGCACGACTCATCTGTGGGGAATAATCTAGGTGTAGTAAGAGGGAACAAAAAATATACCAGGAAGGAGAAATCACATCTTTGAAGAGAGATCCTATTTAAATTGAAGAATGGTTTCAAAAGACATTAATCATGGGATTGTGGTCATGATTACATGGTTTGATTGTCTCAAATACCCAGAAATGTTAATATATTAAAGAAATACTTAATATCCTTTGTAAATCCCTTAAAAAATTTCAAAAAGGCTTTAAAATTGGTTTATGTCAAATAAGATGTAAAAGGGGAGAAACTGGAAAACTGGGAAAAATAAGAAAACTGCAGATGATTCACTGATGAGCGAGTCACCAATACGGAACCACTGATGGGTGAGCTACCAACATGACCTACTGACACCGATTCACTGAAACTAAGTTTAAAATGAAATGAACTATCGAAACCTTGACCTGTCGACACCCTATCATACCGATGCCATGAACAATAAACACACTGACCTACTGATGCCCTTACAAAGAGATGACCTGAACTACCGATGTGCTGACCTACCGACGCCCTCAAATCACTAACACCAACTCTCCTAACTCAATGACGACAACACCTCTGACTCAAAAACTCACTGACATGCCGACACACTGACATGCCATCATACTAACATGTCAATGTAATGACATTCCAACACACTGAAATGGCGATGCCCACGCCCTGATTCACAGTTGGAAAACTAGAATGAAAAATAAAAAAATTGGTAAACTCTTGAAATGAGCCACTGTTGTCTCCTAGAACACCTAAAACAATTGATTTTCCCATAGGAAGGATATAAGGAAATACAATTCATTACATCAGATACCTATCAATATATTCTTTTCCTCTAGAATTTAAAAGTAACCCAAAAGAAAGGAGGTCAAAACAACCACCCCTTATGATACCTCTCAGGAACAATTTTCCATGAATTGTTCGAAAAAAAAAGTGAAAACTCAAAAATCCAGGAATACCTCCATTTAATATATCTCATAAACAACTGTAAAAACACTGAGGCCCCACTATCCCAAACAACCACACAAACTCAAAATGTCATACTGTCCAGAAACATGGATTAGAGAGCTCTTTCTTCCAGGTTGATATACTATCCGCTTTGGGTGGAGCTAACTCACCCAAATGGGTTGAATTGCGTCCACATTAATGCATATTGATTAGATATTATGTCTTCCCATCCCTAAAGTTAGGACTTTTCACACACATCCAGAGAATAGGGAAAGAACTTATCTGATAATGAACAAGGTCAATCATTTCATCATAAAATGAATCCCAAAAGTAAAACATAGAAACATAACTCAGAACAGATCTGGGTACTGGGCACACATCTGTGTCTCTCACTCCCATGTACTATCTTCGAGGACACCATTCCCCTATAACACACAAACCAAAGGAATGGTCTATCCCTAAAAAACCTTCTCCTTATAATCCTAAATTCTTACCATCCATTCCATGAATGTTGCTTCATCCTCGATATTAAACTCTCACCAGTCAATGACGTCGTAGTCATCATGTAGATACCAATGGAATTAGGAAGCATGGAAGACTTCATGGATCCTCTCCAATCATGGTGGAAATTCCAATTGATATGCCACCTCAACAACTCATCCCAAAACTTCGAAAGGTCTGACGAACCTAGGAGAAATTTTGCATCCCTTACTGAACCTCCACTACCCACGTTAAAGAAAAACCTTTAAGAACATATGTTCCCCAACCTCGAACTCCGAGGGATGCCTCTACTGATTGGCATATGACTTCTGTTAGTCTTGTGCTTCCTTTATCCCATCACACACAAGCGGAACCTTATCCATTTTTCTCTACACTTCCGTTGGTCCGAGAAGGGCTACCCCCAATGTTTGTCCAACATATTGGTGAGTCCATCCATAAACGTCCTCAATAAGTACTATGCCAATGTTAGAGTGATATCTATTATTATAGGAAAACTCTAACAAATTCAAGTGTTGTACCCATGATGCTCTGAAGTCCAAGGGACACATCTGAAACATGTCCTCCAATTTCTAGATGGTCCTCTCTATCTTCCCATCCGTCTGAGGGTTAGAAAACAGTGATAAGGAATAACAGGGTTCCAAAGGCATGCTGTAATCCCCTCCAGACTCACGATGTAAAATGTGTATCATATTCTGATACAATGGATCTTGGAATTCCATACATCTCCACAACATCGCCTATGTACATCTATGATGAGGCATCTAATGCGATAGACTCATTGATCGCTAAGAAGTGATCCTATTTCATCAATCGATCAACTACTAACCAAAGAGCATGAAATATTCCATAAGTACTGGGTAATCCTATGAAGAAACCCATCGATATGTCACCACACTTCCACTCGAGAACATCTAATGGATGCAACAGACCTCTAGGAACGTGATGCTCAACCTTCACTTGCTAACACACTAGGAAACTTTCCACAAATTCCTCTACATTCCTCTTCACTATGGGACCCCAAAACTATTCCCTCAAACCTCAGTATATCTTATAAACTCTTGGGTGCACCTCTAAGGGTGAGATAGGGAGCTCAAGGAGAACTCCCTCGCACATTGACACTGGGAAAAACAGATTACCACAAAAAAACATTCAATTTTTGACTATATTCTGACCATCCCTCTGGAGCATCACCTTGGGTAGTGTGATCACACGTCACTTCAGTCTATTAGTCTCCCCACTAAGACGCATTCTGCTTCCACATTATGGAAAACTGCACTTTCATATGAAATAGAAAACCTCTTCCACTGTCCTCCCCAACATCCAGGAACAAGAAGGCTGACTCCTCTATTTCATTCCATGTATCCATGGATTCACGAATTACCTCCTTCCTTGGATTCCTGCTCCAAGAATCACTACTGAAAATTCCATCTTTCCCAATAGTTTTAAACCATTGTGATGTCCACTAAAACCATTGGGATAGTATTTCCCAGCAGTTTCACAACCCGTTGGTATGTGAGGAGTGGAAGTAGCTCTATACCAACGGTATTTAGAGAACTGTTGGAATATATGGTCAGAAATTAATCTATACCAATAGTTGTACTTAAACTATTGGTATATATTTGTACCAATAGTCGATGAACCAATTATACTGGAGGGTATTCCAATGTTTTTCAGATCATTGGTATACATATTATTCCAGCTTGTAGTATACCAATGGTTTTAGAACCGTTGGAATACCTGTATACCAATGATTTCAGAACTGTTGGAATACTCTATATACTCTTTCCTGTATACTAATGGTTTCAGAACTGTTGGCATACTCTTTCCAGTATACTCTGTATACCAACGGTTTTCCGAACTGTTGGTATACATCTTATATCCCCAAAACTGTACAGCCTGCATGTAAACAGCCTGCATCTTGTGTAAACAGCTTTCATCCTGTGTAAACAGCCTACATGTAAACCCATGATTCCAAATATATAAACCCCAACCTGTAAAAATATAAACATGAACCACTCAAATATATTTCCCAACCTGTAAAACCCAACCTGTAAAACTGAAAACCAGAACCTCTCCAAGATACAAAATTGTTGTTAAACTGATATTTAAGTTAAATACAAAGTGTTACTAGTTTAAAGATAACTTTTTAAAAAAGGTTTGATAAATGTTGAGAATCCAGTAGTTGGAATGATTGAAAATCCAAAGGAAATTTTGGAGATATATTAAAGAAAATGGTTGGTTAATTGAGATTGAAAATTTAATGAAAATTTTGGAGATATATTAAATAAACTGGTTGGTTAATAATAACTATGAGATCATCAAATTAAATGGCCAATTTCTTTACTTTATTCATTCCATTCTAGTAGAAAAATGTGGGTTTCTCATCCTCTTACTCTAATAAAGTCTGATAATTCTTAGAAGGTTCAATTTCTCCTTCTTGAATCACTGAAGATTTCACCTTTTTTAAATTCCTAGCCTTCTTGGGATTTCTATTACCAACCCTTTTCCACTCCACGAATAATCATCATCTGCTGGCCCTTAAACTAAATCTAAGAATCTATTTTGAAGAGTAACTCCCTTGGAAATGGCTCTACCAACATCACCCTCCTTCTAGGCCTCCGTTTCTTCCATTTTCTATGAACCTGCATAGTATGCCTCTTTTTTCCCAAGATCCAGGCCAAAAATACCATATCTTTAGGTCAGAGATGAAGGACCAGATCACTAAACCACTAGTAGAACTCAAGCCACACAAAACTTGTAGGAGGTTTCAAAAAATCCAAGGTGAAGCAGTCGGAGGATCTCGATTCCAGTGAAAGTCATTGGGCCACCAAAAGAAATGGATTGAATCTGTTTGGTGAGTTTTAAACTACCGAGAGAAATGGATTCCACAGAAAGGGGGACACACAGATTTCTCCCCAAAAATTTCAGTCATCTTCAAATCATCCTAAAATCAGGACTATTTTTGTTAATAGACTAACTAGGAGACACACACTTTACATTTTAAGGTTGTACAAATACCGAGAAACTATGGTCATCAAAATATGAATAAAATAGGATGATCGAAAGAATATAACACCTTAACGAATTGAAAATGTCCTTAATATTGATTCATGAGGAATGTAAGGTTAAATTCACCTTATAAAGAGAGTTTCAATAGAAAAAATATCGAATAAACATGGTTTAGTAATCAGCGAAAGAAAATATGAAATGTAAAATTGAAAACAATTTGCAAGAAATAAGAAGAAAATATGGTGTTTAAGGCTTTGGAAGAAGATGAGAAAATGAAAGGAATAAATGTGTGATTACTTCAGAAGTAAAATTGGTCTTTGATAAATGCATCAAAAGATGAGATAGGTCAAGTAGGCTATGTGTGATTTTGGGTGTGTGACATCACGATGGATTTTTTGTACCTTTGAAAGTAGTACATGAATGTTGAAACCTGATATGGGTTGTGGAATATAGGGTGGATTTTGTTTTGAGTAAGATAACTTGAGTGATTTTGGTTTACCCTTGTGGTTGGCTTCTAGAGGGATGGACATGTTTGGGTGCCTAGACTGTGTAATGTATATTAAAATGGGTGGTCCTTATACATAGGGGTTATGATCATGGAGAGTTTTTGTGAAGCCACATGGTGGAAACTACACTATTGACTATTTATGGGCGAGGTCCTCATAGTGGATCAAATATTGAATTATACCTTGGGTTTCATTCAAGGATATAGGGAATGAGTGACAATTGATGTTTCATTTGGCTGCTCAGGTGTAGGAAATATAGACACGTCTAATTCTGTCTTTAGTAGTGGTTGGAGAGTTTGCAAAGTGGTTGAGGTTTTTTGGGTGAGTTGTTGATGATGAAACTTCTATGGTGGGGAGTGATGTATTTGTTGCAAAGATATAATACTTGTTCTAGAAGTCTCATAGGTTTTTGGAATTGGATTTGGATTGGTTGGGGTGGCATTGTGATTCTATTGAGAAATCCTTGATGTGTGCAATTAGTTTTCATAGGGTGTTTAAATAGAAAATCATTTAAGGTATATGATTGACCCTATAGTGTGGGTTCTTAAGGTTTCACAATACATCTATTGTGTGGTTTTGGAAATGATAGGTGCATTTAGAGTTTGATATCTATCTAAAATTTTGGGGGAGTGATCTCTAAAAGGGAAGAATGTATTTAGAAAGATCTGCTAAAAGGGATAAGCTGTGAATTCAGCAATGTGTTGGTTGTCAAAATCTGGAATATGTTTACAGAAAACTGAAAATCTGAAATATGTTTACAAATTCATGAACTTGGGAATGGTTTTTGTAACCTATGAACTGATCTAAAAGTTTTTAGAGCATGGTTGTAGGAAATCTGAAATCGGTTTACAAAATCAAGATCTTGTGAAAAAATTTTATAACCTGTGAACTGCTCTAAAACGTTTTTGATCATGGTTGTAGAAAATCAAAAATATGTTTACGAAATCAAAAAACTTGTTAACTGTTTTTGTAACCTGTGAACTGATCCAAAAGTATTCTAAGCATGGTTGCATGAATATTTCATTTACAGGTTCAATGAATTGTTTTTAGATTGAAGAATTATTTATTCCCTATTCATCTGTCATGATATTTCAAATTGGTATCAAGAGATTGAAAGTTTGTGATGGTATGAATGTAAATCACTATATTTGAGTGGTGTCAGCCACACCATGATTACGATTGAGGTAGGGTAGACTCGTACACATCACATATGACCCATGGATTGTTTTACTAAAGTTTCAATAGAATCCGAATGAGTTTTATCATTTTTCCATATGTCAGTTGTTGTTTTCACTTAAAATGATGTCCATTTTAAACAAAAGAGAGACACTATGAGTGGTGTCGGACACACCGCACCTCAGATTGAGGTGGGGTTAACTCCTACACGTCACAAATGACCCATGGATTGTTGTCATAATGTATCAACACAATCTTAATGTGTTAGGTTGGTTTTCCGTATGCCAGTTGTTGTTTTCTCTTAAAATCCTGTCCATTTCAAATAAAAGTGAGATAGTTTGAGTTGTTTCGGCCACACAGGCCCTCAGATTGAGGAAAGGTTGACTCGTACAAGTATTATATGACCCATGGATCATTTTCCTAAAGTTTAAATGGAATATGAATGCCTTTGTTTGGTTTTCCGTATGTCAGTTATTGTATTCACTTAAAATTACATCCTTTTGAATGAAAAGAGAGACACTTTGAGTGGTACCGGCCACACCATGCCTCGTATTGAGGCAGGGTTGACTCGTACATGTCACATATGACCCATGGATCGTTTTCCTAAATTTTCAATAGAATCCAAATGTGTTTGGTTGGTTTTCCATATTTCAATTGTTGTTTTCACTTAAAATGATGTTCATTTTAAACAAAAGAGAGACACTTTGAGTGGTGCCGGCCACACCGCACTTCGGATTAAGGCAGGGTTGACTCGTAAACATCACATATGACCCATGGATCAATTTTTAAAGTTTCAACAAAATCTGAATGCGTTTGGTCGGATTTCTGTTTGTTAGTTGTAGTTTTCACTTAAAATTATGTCCATTTTAAACAAAACAGAGACACTTTGAGTGGTGTAGGCCACACCGTGCCTTGGAATGAGGCGGGGCTGACTCGTACACATCAAAAATGGACCATGGATAGTTTTCATAAAGTATCAACACAATATGAATGTGTTTGGTCCATTTTCCATATGCGAGTTGTTATTTTCACTTAAAATCCTGTCCATTTCAAATAAAAGTGAGACAGTTTGAGTGGTTTCGGCCACAAAGTCCCTCAGATTGAGGGGAGGTTGACTCATACAAGTCACATATGACCCGTGGATCATTTTACTAAAGTTTTAACATAATATAAATGACTTTGGTTGGTTTTGTGTATGTCAGTTTTTGTATTCACTTAAAATGATTTCCTTTTGAAACAAAAGAGAGACACTTCGAGTGGTTCCAGCCACACCACGCATCGGATTGAGGCGGGGTTGACTCATACACGTCACAAATGACCCATGGATCGTTTTACTAAAGTATCACCACAATTCGAATGCATTTGGTCGGTTTTCCATATGCCAGTTGTTTTTACTTAAAAGAGTATCCATTTTAAACAAAATAAAGACACTTTGAGTGGTACCAGCCACACCGTGCCTCGAATTGAGGTGGGGTTAAATCTTACACGTCAAAAATGACCCATGGATTGTTGTGTTGATGTAGCAACACAATCCAAATGCTTTTGTTTCAGTTTTCCATATGTCAGTTGTTGTTTTCACTTAAAATGTTGGCCACTTAAAATAAAAGTGAAACACTTTGAGTGGTAACAGCCACACTATGCCTCATATTGAGGCAAAGTTGACTCATACACATCAAAAATGACTCATGGATCGTTGTTCTAATGTATCAACACAATTCTAATCTTTTTGGTCGGTTTTTGGTATGTCATTTATTGTTTTCATTTAAAATGTTATGCATTTCAAATAAAAGTGAGACACTTTGAGTGGTACCGGCCTCACCATGCCTCGGTTTGAGGTTGGGTTGACTCGTACACGTCACTCAGGTGTTTTGAGTGTCGTAAAGTGCATATTGAAGATCTGGGTGAGTCTAATCCTCTTCTTGCTTCCTTTTTTCGATTAGGGTTTTCACTCTTCTCTCATCTTCTTCCGAAGCTCTAAAACCCTCTTTTCCGTTGGGATTTAGGGTGAAGCTTGAAGAGATCTTAGATTGGGATCTGGGGTCTAGGGAGGAGGGCTGGGGGGCTGTCCAAGGGGCTGTCTGGGGTCCAGGGAGGAGGGTGGGGGTTGTTTGGGGTCCAGGGAGGACGGTGGGGGGGGGGGCTGTCTGGGGTCCAGGAAGGAGGGTGGGTAATGTATCTAAAACTCTATCAAGGTATCATACATTGAATTTTTATAGGACTATGAACTGTTGTGGGGTGTTGTCATGGAGTAGGGCCAAATCATGGCATTACTGTGGCGTGACCGCGATGTGACCACAACATGTTGGCCCGGTCCAACGACATCTGCAGGACAATATCTTTCGGCTTGGAGAAAAGGGAGAAGGAGGAGGTGGGGAAACATTCCGGCGATTTCCTCCCTCTTCATTAACTATGGGTGGGTAATGTATCTAAAAATCTATCTAGGTATCACAAATCAAATTCTGACTAGATTGAGAACCGCCGTGGGGAGTCATCCTGGAGCAGGGCCAAATCACGACATTACCGCGGTGTGACTGCGGCGTGACTGTAGTGTGACCGTGGCGTGACCCCGGTGTTACCGCGGCGTGACTGCTGTGTGATCGTGGCGTGACCACAGCGTGATCATGGTGCGACTGCGGCATGACCGCGGCGTGACCTTGGAATGTTGGCCCTTTGCGGCGACATCTACGGGCAACTTCTTCCAGCCAGGAGTGAAGGGAGTGGGAGGAAGTGAGGAAACATTCCAGTTGCCTCCTCCCTCCCCATTAACTATGGGTGAGTAATGTATCTAAAACTCTATCTATGTATTATACATCAAATTCCGACAGGACTGGGAACCGCCGCGGGGTGTCGTCTTGGAGAAGGACCAAATCACGGCGTGACCGCAGCGTGACTACGGCGTGACCGCGGCGTGAACACGGCGTGACTGCAGCATGACCGCGGAGTGACATCGGAGTGACCGCGGCGTGTTGGGCGAGTCCAGTGACATCTTCGGGGTAGAATCTTCCAGCCAGGAGTGAAGGGAGCATGATGAAGAGGGGAAACATTTCGGCCATCGCCTCCCTCTGCATTAACTATGGTTGGGTAATGTATCTAAAACTCTATCTAGGTATCATATATCGAATTCATAGAGGACTGGGAACTTCCATGGGGTGTCATCCTAGAGCAGGGCCAAATCATGGCATGACCGTGACATGAACGCATGGTGATCACGGCGTGACCACGGCATGACCGCGGCGTGAGCGAGGCGTGACCGCAGCGTGACTGCGACGTGACCGTGGTGTGAACATAGTGTGTTGGCCCGGTCCAACATCATCCACAGGGCAACATCTTCCAGCCAGGATTCCAAATAAATCCTATGTAGTTTTCCTTCACATTATTGAAACCGATCTTATGTTATAAAAAACAAACTCTTGATTTAGGATTGTGGTATGATATTGATATATATTTTATATTTATTGTTTTTAAAAGTGGTTTTATTATAAAAACATGACTTTATTAATCAAATGAAACAATTATATTAAAGAAAACTTATTCAAGATATGCAATTCAATATAATTAAGCTGAATTAAGAAAGATGCTAAATTCAATTTAAAGCATTCTTAAATAAAAGAGGCTACGAGAGGGACTTTACCTCAAGGTGGAACCAAGCCATCCACTTTAGCTCTTGGAGCTTTCTAACTAAAAGCTGCTGCTCCCCCACTAGGTATACACACCTCCACACACATGCAAGGACACCTAGCCCCTATGCGCACACCCCCATGGCCATGAGCATGTGCAAGGGGATCCTCACACATATGCTTATATGCATATACCAGTCTCCACTAACCTGTTTATGCATTTTTATATATTTACATGGGAACACCTAGCCCCATACATGTATAAACATTTCCATGTTTTACTATTCACATAACAGGGGAACCCACATACATATACTTACTTACCTATGCACACACAGGCGAGTCACCCTTGACTTAGCGACTCGAAACCAACGAGTAGGGATCAAAACACTTCAAAAATGATATTAAGAACCTTAAAACACATAATGGACCCTACATAACCTGTGAAAAACCAACCAAAAACATTAAATCCTTACCTCGATCGGTGAGAACCAAATCCACCTGAACCAACACAAAACGATCCAACTCCCTACCAAAAACATAATATGGAGTAAAAAACATTGAAATCCCCAAAATTTATGTGGTGAGAGACAAGTAGTAATCATAGAATCTTACCTCAGATCAAAGCCGGCAGAATGAAACAACCTTAACCCCTTCTGGCCTCATATATAGAATATTACTACTCCCTGTCCATATAAACCATTAAAAGACCTAAGGGGACAATGCGATAAAGAAAATAAAATAAAAACTAAACTAAAACATACCTATCTTCTGTGACTATACATGTCACCACCCAATATATAAGAACCACAACCCCACATGGGTCAAATCATGTTTCTACAAGCAAAGGGGAAACAAATACATGTTTCAAAATGATACTATCAAAAAGAAAATTCATATTAATTAAAATTAATCTTTCTATAAATGGTATATATTTATTTTGGCTCCAGTTTCAACTTAATTTGGTTATGTTCAATACAAGCTTATTTGGGAAATTACATGGCTACACCATTACTAAAGGGTCAAGATAGGTTGTGGTGTAAAGTTATTGTGGAATGGAAGGATGAAAACATTATTAGAAGTGATTCCAACAAATCTTCAATGACCAGAACTTCTTAGATGAGATTAAACAAGCTAGATCTTGAGAAATCTTAGATATTGAGTAGGAAATTGTTTTTGAGATAGAATATGAATCAACATTCACTAATCTGGTAAGTATATGTCAAATCATTTGATTAATATAAGGCTTAAGGCCTAAAGATTTGTGATAAATCTATGACTAATGATGTGATCATGGACCAGTCTTCTGATTTTTCTCTCCTATATATTTGTGGTTAGTATTATGTCTTTGGAAAATATAGGTTTTACACAAACATGGAAGGGGAGTTATTAAATTCCCCATTCAGGTGGAGGGAATACATCATTTAACAATTAGAAGATGAAATATAAGCACCTCCATGGGTGGTCAACCAATACTTAAATTAATTGTTTCTTTGAATATGAATTCTTATGTATATAAAGACAGTATTAAGAGCATCGATAGAACCTTAAACACTAACTTGATTATTCTATCAAAGATTTCCAAGGTATTGATTACTATATTCCATGGGAGTCATGGAGTCTAAGGACGGTAAATGAAAGTAAATAGATTAACATAGTAGACCTATAGATATGGTGGTCACAAGCCACCTAGGGTTAGATAAAATTCTTTAGTGATTTTATAGAAATGAAATCACCCTGTCACTAGGTCTCCAAGTGGATAAGATATCGATTGGGATATCAGTGGTTTAACATATATATTATAATTTGGATGATATGTGTATGGAATGGATGAGGGTTTAGATCAAGTAAAATATTCCTAAGAGGATTGGGCCTTATAGTGAAAGATATGGCAATTGTATGTCTAGTGTTTGATGAGCTTAAAAAAGCTAGATCTTGAGATCTCTCGTGTGAGATACCTCTCAAAAAATGGAAAATCCATTAAAAAGAATCACATCGAAGAAGAGAAATGATCTCATAAAACAATATAAAGTCAAACACATTGTATCAACAGAAAGGAAACAAGAAAAGAATCTAAATAAAAAATGTCACCCCTCAAAAAAATTGAGATATTGACTATAATACACATGTCCTGCAGTGATTCGGTTCCATGTATACAAATTTGGAATAAAAAAACAATGATTCAATGTACAGGTGAACTCAATGATGTATTGTTGAATCACCCTCCAATGGATAATTTTGTAAAGGCATTAATCATCAACAGATCTAAAATAAATCATATAAAACATTGGAAATGACTGGTATATAGCCTGAATGAATCATATAAATACTAATAATAACTCATAAATAACCGGAATTCAAGCTTACAGAGAGTTAGAATTGATTCTTACACAACAGAAGTGGGATTCGCGAGCGACCATGAGTGGGGAGCTGCGAGCGGCGAGCGGGAGTCAGGATGGGAGGAGGGGAACTCAGGGGGGATGAGAGCGAAGACAATTATGGGAGGAGCGGAGCAACCCTGTAGGGTTTGGATATCTGTGGCATGAAGGGGGATGTGTGAGTGCCGATGAGCGGGGAGCCGTGAGTGGCGAGGGGCGAGCAGTGATCGGTGAGCGGCATGCGGCGAGGGGTGGTCGGGATGGGAGTGGTGGTGAGGATTGGTCGGTATGGGAGCGGTGGTGAGGATGGGAGGAGTATGTGAGTGGCGCAAGGGGTTTGGAGATGTGCGGATTAGGGATAGAAGAAGTATCCCGATGGTGAAGTGATTTTAGATAGATATATCCCAACGGTTCATATGAATCATTGGCATAGGGTCTTTTTCCAAATGGTTTGTCAAAACTATTGGGAAAAAGTGTTGGTATAGGTGGAATTTTCACCAGTGAGTTCAACTAAAGAGATGAAGAATGAGATGCTATTGTGGGTATTGGGTATTTTTGGACAGATTGGCATTATAATTCCCAGAGGCATGGTGTGATTTAGAATAGGATGGAACCTGGTTAGTGGGGTTGGGTTATAATACATGATTTTGATGCGGTTCTTGACCGAATTATTTAAAATATAATGTAGATGGGTTCTACATGGTGTGATTTTGTGACTAGGAAAATTATAAGGTGAATAATCCTCTTTGTCTAGTTGGATGATGAGATGTGCATCGAGGCATGGAATAATCCTCGAGAGATTAATCTAGACTATGTGACAGAGAAGATATACTATGATAGGTTTGATAGGATTGGGTGAGTGTCCAACCCATGCAAGGATGATACGATGTATAGAGACACTTAGAGACACTTCGGGTTAATTATGCGATCTCATGGAGACACTTGGGGTTGTTTCATGACTTCAAAATACTCCAGAAATGTTCCCACACAATGTTTTAGAAAAATAATTTCATCTCATGGATGACCACAAGGTTCCTCTATCTTCCAATGTTTCCTCACACTCACACCTCATGGTATTACAATATACAAGTGATCTACGTCAACTAGTCAGGATAGCATCACTACCCTCCGTCCCTGGAAAGAAGTAAAATACCTAAGTGGCCAATGCGATAAAGAAAATAAAATAAAAACTAAACAAAAACATACCTGTATCCTGTGACTATACATGTCACCACCCAATATATAATAACCACACCACCCATGGGTCAAATCATGTTCCTGGAAGCAAGTAGGAAATAGTTCCATTTAATAATCTCTTCATTTTTCATTATGTTCTTTATATAGCACGTTGTTGGAAGCACCATACCAGTACACTTAGCCATAGAATATGCACCTATACTACATTAGTTGAGTTGAATATTGTGCATATAACCCTATTTACTATGGAAATAACCTCATATGGACCACAATTAATGTTTCGTAGTTGATCCTACTCTTGAACCTGTTTGGGAACTAGTCCATGAACCAGATGGTCTAATTGGTCATGAGGGTGTAAACCATTTCATTATACTATACTAAGAATAAAGTTGTTGGTATCTTTTCTACCAGTAATGGGAATTTCTCAAGGGTTGAGTGCCAATCGACTTCAGTTCCTAAGTTAATGGCCCCTTAACTATACGTAGATGTCAAGGGGTGTCTCTCATGGGTTTCTTGTGGTGTGTAGTGTCTGTCTATGATTTCTATGGTGCTTCCATATTTTGGGAAATGTGTATTGCATGGTAAGTTTAATAAATAGATTGGTCAATTGGAAAATACACCCATAGTCAATATAGATATACCCACTTTTGATATAGAATACCATAAAAATAACCAACTCAGAAATCCGAGACCATCATTTTACCTTACCAATTCCAATTACATAATATATGAAACACCAAGTTATGTTTTATGAACCAATCAATTAAAGGGAAAGAAACTCCTCACCAATTCAAAATATTTTTGCAGGTATGAGATCTATGAAACAAGTCTAAGATGATCCCTAATATATGTATTGTTATTTTAATTATCTAGAATGTGTTCTAGATAAATTTTATAATTTGGAAATTATTGAAATATTGATTGAAAACTCACAGATGAAGATAACATGGTCGATGAAAATGGATGAGTTAAGTCATAATGTAATATAAAAAAGATTATATTTATCAACATGCATGGTTTTTATAAAAATGTATCAAAAAACCTGTATTTAATCATTAAAAATCGACCTTGAGAGTAAGGGCATAAGAAAACCTACCCTGAATCAACAACACATGACCAAGAATGAATCTCCTCTAATAGTGGATGGCTAGACAACCAACAAGAAACTACCATGAACCCTAAACACCAAAGAAACCACAAAAATCGGGTCATCCCCTTAAACCTGGGTTTGACCAAACCAGAAATTACAATAGGGAAGAATAAAATCAAATGGAGACCAAGAAAAATAATTGGAGACCTGTGAGTTTACTGGAAATTTATCCACACACATATATACATAATGAAATAGAATTGCTAAAAGACATGCAGGCCCACCCAAAATCAATCCATCCATCGGTCTAATATTCCCATATCGGTCGATCCACCTACCTTAACTGGTACTAATTACTTGTAGAATATGATGAAAAAGACAATAGAGTAATCAATTTGAGATGAAATGGAAAGACCAGATTGTGAGCTGGGATTCAATGGAAGGGCCTACAAGAGAAACACCGCAAGAGCAGGGATTTGATGGAGGGGTAGCGATTCGAAGGATAAATCCTTTTCCATGTTGATGAAGAAATTAAAAAACAAGAACACTAAAATAGACATACATGTTCACCAAATGCATTGATTTTATATATTACCAGTATGAAAATCAAGCGATAGACTTAATGGGTGATTCATTGAATGAAATTAGTATATACCTACTTTTGATGTTGGTGGTGGCACCTGCTGAGAAAATAATATGGAGACCCGAAGGAGTTCTACATCAGGGTGCCACCGACAGAGCTCATCCGAGCTATGGAAGAGGAAAACACCACCTAAGAGCAAAGAGATGGGAGAAGAGGGGAAGAAATTGAACCCTAGGTATGCGAGGTGTGTTGGGTTGAAACCTATTAAAAACGTTCAAATTAGAAATTAAAAAAGAAACCTGATATCACCTGATGGAAGCACCAAGTCTACCTGGGTGAGAGATTTCACTCCGAGTCTATGCATTTGAAGCTGCATCAAATCTATTCTTTAGTAATCTAAGAGGATAAGTCCATCCGCAAAGTCGTATGATTGTACGAGTTCCCTCGTGAATTCGACTACAATGGAGGAGAGAGTTCATGGGATTAACATGATGGATAATCTGAGGAATAAGAGGGTTTCAAGGGAGAGGCACTCATCGGATAAGCGACGGGGGAGAGGCACTCATCGGATAAGTGCAATGATTAATTGGGGGAGAAGAGGGTTGCAGAGAAGAAGAGGGTTGTGAGGGCGAGGAGAGTTTATGGGGGAGTGGCACGTAGGGATGAGCCCAACAGGATTGGTTTTTGAGGATGTTATACCTATGGTTTCTTTAAAACTATAGGGATAGACATGACTACCACATATATACCAATGGTTTTCTTAAACCATTGGTATAAATGCGATGGTAAAAATCTATTTTCCTGTAGTGAATTAGCAACAAAATTCCCCTTTCTTGGGGTATAAGTGATCTTGAAGTCATAATACTAGAGAGAATGTATCTAACTTCACTGTCAAAATTTCAGGGTTTACTGGGAGATGATATACCTCAAGCTCTTGTGATCTGTGAAGACCACAAAGTGCTACCCGATGAGGTAATGCCACTACAACTTCAATGAGAATATGGCCTCTACAAGCTCTAGATCATGGGTGGTATTGTTACGTTCGTGAGTAAATAACTTCCTAGACCCATAAGAGATTAATCCTCACTACTACTTCAACAGAACCCCTGATCCTAAGATGGAAATGTTGTAGAACAGCTTGAACATCACCCCTTTATCTAGAAACCTGAGCACTGGGGCACTGACCAGCTTCCCCTTCAGGTAGTTGGAAACTTCCTAACACTACTCACTTCACTTGAAGGGATGGTCTTTTCTTGTCAAAGCTATCAATAGAGATAAAACTCAAGATAAGTTAGGTACAATCCTCTTGTAATTGCCCAATATACCTAGGAAGCTACGAACCACTTCCACATTCTTTGGTGCTACCCAAGAAACAATCTCTTCTACCTTTGACGGGTCCATTGATATCCACTAATGAGACACTATGTTTCCATGTTAGTGCACCTATCATGTCCCAAACTTGTACCTGGAGAACTTTCCATATAGCTGGTGGTGTCAGAGGATCTTTAATATAGACCTTTGATGCTTGACGTGCTCCTCCTTTGACCTTAATTATATTAGGATGTCTTCGATGAAAATGACAAAAACCGGTCTTGGAACTCATAGAAAATATATTTCATGAGCCCCATGAACATGGAAGGTGCATTTATTACACCGAAGGGAATGACCACGAAATGCAAGTGCCCATAATGTCATTTGAAAGCAGTATTCGGGATGTCACCCTCCTTTACCCTCAACTAGTGATATCCAGACTGCAAATCGATCGTAGAGAACCAACATTCTTCCTTTTACTAATCAAAAATACCATTGATCCTTTGGAGAGGATAACAGTTCTTGAATGTCACCTGATTCAACCTCCGGTAGTCTATGCACAGTCTTAGACCACAATATGCCTTCTTTGTGAATAATACTGGACCAACTAATGACGATACACTTAGCCAGATAAAACACTAATTCATCGGGTCATCAACCTGAATCCACATCTCTTACAACTCAGAAGGCACCATATGATAAAGGGATATTAAAATCGGATAGACACCGGGTTTCTTGCCTATTTTGAACTCAACGCCACGTCAAGGAGGTAAAGTCATAGCCTCCTCTGGGAAGACATATAGGAATTCACTAACAACCCCAAAAACTTCCACCATCTCTATGTCTACTGACCCCACATATAGCTCAGCTAAAATAGAAAAGAGAGTCCACACACCAATTTCCCACTTGACAACTTCACTCACCACTGAAAACTACAACCTGGCCATACATATTCGAAAACATTACTATACTACAAAAGTAGTCAATAATAGAATGTAGAGAAAACAATTACTCGATGCTTAAGATGACATCTTACAACTGCATGTTTTGAAAAAGAAGATTTCCATTAGACTGATGCGACCCCATTATCAGTCTACATCCCCAAAAAACATCTGGTAAAATTGTCTGACATCAAACTAGAATACTCAACACCTGGGGCATGGAAAGTCCCTCCACATATATTCCCTATGAATGGTATAATTTGGGTTTAACAAAGGAGTTTGAAGCTCATAAATGATGAAAATCATACACAAGATTACTAAACATACTGATCATACCCCGAACAAGCTCTGGTGCTGCTGGAACTACTCCCTCGGTGTTGTGTAACTTCCCACACATTGCTCATATACCCCTTGGATATCGACTGACTCCCCAACTATGCCCTGGTAGAGGTACCTATGTATAACCTAGAGGTATGCCATCTCTAGAATAGTCTACCCTTGGTGGATTGGGAGCTCACTGCCCCTGCTGCTAGAAGGGACTGACTGGAAACTACTGCTGATGGGGTGGGAACTAAACCGGAACACCCCCACCATATTGAATTTGAACTAAGAAATGGTTACATAGATGTACATGACCTCCATAGAAAAAGAAACTTTGTCTTGGGCCCATGGGTAATGGGAAAGGACCAGGAGATCAGAACTAGAGCTGTTGTGGCCTACTCCCTACTGGACGAAACCTTGAAGGTTCAAATGCCAGAGACCTACTTTTGATGGCCTTCCCCTTTGATGAACTCAGCTAGATCCCCTCTCAAAGCTTTCCTCCCAGTGAGTTCATCATTTTCACTACCTCTTCCTTCTTCTTAACCTCTACGTATGTCAGTAGGGTAAAGAGAAGGATGACATACAGAAGAGAAGGTCAGAGTGCCTCCTTTAAGCCTCTCACTCAGGACTCCTCATCCAGAAAGAGATCCAGTGCGAAGCATAGTAGATCCTTAAACTTGATCCTTGGTTCCATTACAGACATACTGCCATATTGGAGGGAGAGTTAATTTTACCTCCTCTCATCCTTCATTGTGGAGGAATGGAAATCCGCTCGGAACTCATTCTCAAAGTCTTCCCACAAAACATTGGTCTCTTTCCTTTCCCCGAGGTAAAGTATCCACCACTGACGCACTTCTCTCATCATCTGGACCACCGCTAGAGGAATCCAATACTCTGTCAGAGCTAAGATCAATATGAAAGTGATCACAAGATCCTCAAGCCAACTCTCCATCTCTATGTTTGAGACGCTTCTCTCATACTTTCCCAGAGTCATCCGTTTGAAGGTACAACACATCTTTTGTCACTGGTCATCCTCCTCCACTCGTTCAGCCCTCTGCTAATCAACCATGTCAATATATTGGGCCACAACTCTAATGACCCAAAATTTTGAATAAATCTTGTTTCCTAATTTTGTGTGTTATTTTATTTTTTTATACTCAACAAAACTGTTTAATTTGATAACATGAGTATAATTAAAATGAGACTGTTGGGTTTTGACTGTTATATGACCATTGGTCAATATGACCGCTGGAAACTAAACATTTCGATATTTGTCTCTAAATACAAGTAATATTGGTTAATTAATAAAGAAAGAAGATTCGATGGCCTCATCCAGTAGTCTTGAACCGATCGAAGCCCATCTAACATAACTTGGGAAGGAGGTAGCACCAATGGGCTTTGCTCTGGATCAAACCCACGCCGAACTTCATCGTGTGAAGCTAGAACGGAATCTCCTTCGCGAGCAGTTCAAACTGATAGAAATTACTAATCATGCGATCTTGGCTGAGCCGCCCTCAGATTCTCTCACCTTAACACATCTTACACTTAGGTCATATGCTGGGGTTATAAGGGGATATGTAAGGAGACCATAATCCTTTGTTATAAATAAAATCGTGTTTTCTTCTTATGGTGAAGTTTGGGAGTTTTCAAATGTTCGAATGAATATAGGATGTAGTTTATTAATGTATTTTGAAAAAAGGATATTTTAAAATATTTATGTAAACCTTAAATAATTAATGATCTGTAATGATTTTCAAAAAATGGTCTTCGGCAGATGTGTACAGTAATAAATTTAGAGTCTAATTTGATCAACGTAATTTTTGATGAATAGTAAATTATGAATAGTGATTTTATGCTTAGGATAAGTAATGTGATCAAATGGATTAGTAATCTCACTTAAAGAAAGTATTAATATAATTTAGGCGCCTTGATTAAGTAGTGTGATTCAATAAAATAGGTAAATAATTGTTTCATTAATTATTAGTCAAGTATTAGTTTTTTCAGGTGAATAGTGTTTTTTAATTAAAAAATTAAATTAAAAATATTTAGAAAATAATTTTTATAAAATGGAATTTATTTTTGAACTTATAGAGTCGATATTATGTAAGGTAATTTTTGGGGGGTTTTCTGAAAAAAATGAATTTTCAGTGAATAGTGTTTTTTATTTAAAAAATAAATTAAAAATATTTAAAAAATTATTTTTATAAGATGGAGTTTATTTTTGAATTCAGACCATTTATATTATGTTAAGATAAATTTTTGAGAGTTTTTAGAAAAAGTTGAATTTTCAGTGAACAGTACAAATACAGTCTTAGGGTTTCAGTATGTTTAATGACATCATGACTGCATCATGATGATGTCATGAGATATTTTAAGGGATGGTCGACTAAAGGGGATTAATTATTGTATGAGGGGTCCCATGTGGCCATAACCATGGGCAAATACCATGGGAAAGCCCATGGTTTTTCCAAAACCACTAGTGAGGTGTCCCTGAAAATTATTAAAGTATCACCTCCATTTCCCTATAAATACCCACACTTTCCTCCTTTAGTTTTCACTCCCAACTATCCCCCAACTAATCTCTGGCCTCATTACACCCCAAAGATTCCTCCCAAGGTTCCTCCAATACCTCAATGTCCCAACCTTCATGTTTTAAGAGTTACGTTTTAAGGTAAGGGATCCCACCGTTCTCTTTCATTTCAAATACTCTCTTTTTAGTCATTTCATTTATTATCCATGTTCTTATGTTGGTGGATATTCTTTTATATTCATCATACTTACCATTTCATGTTCATATTATGAGATATCCCCTCTTACTCTCATCATTTCATTTTATGAATGTTTAAGTGGCGTTGTTAGGCTGCCAAAATTTTTATAACGAATTCTTTCACCCTTCTCATTTTCAAGTTCTATTTTCTTGTAAAGTATTTCAAGTTAATTTTTATGTTGGGGTATGATATCTATATCTATCATACAGATATTTTATGTTCATATTATGAGAGACCCTATTTTATCTCTTAAATTTATTTTTTTGAAGTTTAAGTGACGCCGTTAGGCTGCCAAATGTTTAAGTGGTTCTTTCACCCTTCTCATTTTCAAGATCTATTTTTATGTCAAGTATTTCAAGTTCCTTTTTATTATGTTGGAGTATGATCTCTATATCTATCATACAGATATTTTATGTTAATATGATTAAAGACCCTATTTGATCTCGTTAATTCATTTTCTTTAAGTTTAAGTGACGTCGTTAGGCTGCCGAAGTTTTAAGGGATTCGTTCACCCTTCTCATTTTCAAGTTCTATTTTCTGGTCAAGTCTCTCAAGTTCCTTTTTATTATGTTGGGGTATGATATATATATCTATCATACTTATCATTTATTTTCATATGATGATAGACCCTATTTGATCTCATCAATCCATTTTTGGAAGTTTTAAGTGACGTCGTTAGGCTGCCGAATTCTCATAAGAGAAATCTTATTTTTTTTGTCTTCCTTTCAAGTTCTTCGTTTCATATGATATATCATTCAAATTTCATTACCATTTTCTTACATCCTTTATATTCTATTCCCCTACTATTTTATTTATCATTTATGAGTGGGTGACCCATTTCCCCTCTCTTTTCAAAGTTTTCTAAAACCTTGTATCATAGCCATTATACTGCAGAATTTTCATCTCAAAATGTCTTTCTCTTTTTTCAAATTATTTTATTTTATTAAGTGGATACTCAAATATCTTCCTTATATAGGGTTATTCACATATATATCAAAATTTTCTATTTTAATTCTGGAATTTACATACATGAGACCCACTTTCCTTTTTCCGTGGGTTTAAAGTGACATAAGGAGCACCTCTTTAAAGCAGTTTTTTAAAAATGTGATGACTATGAAATGAAACCCATTTCTTTTATGCTATATGGGTTGTTTATGAAATGTTTGATGATGATATATGTGGGTCACATGATAATAAATAAAAATTTAAGGGTGCACCCTGATAGCGCTCTAATGCATTGTGTAAAGACTTAATCTCTAGAGATGACCATTTTAATGACACCTTGGTGAATAACCTTGGTAATTTTTAATGAAACCTTGGGGATAGACCTTGGTGAAATGGAAATGATTTTCTATGTTAAATGTTGTAGCCACATTTTCAAGTTATGAAATATGTTATTTTTATTATGATATGCCTCATGTTTTCTTTCTCATGACTTAAAGTTCTTTTTCATGACATTGTTTATGTATCTCAACTTCACATGTTAAATGTTTCCCCTTGTTTCCTTTACTTGGCCTTCTGCTCACCCTTTCTTTTGATATATGTCCCCAGGTTATGAGATTTAGTAATGAACCTAGGATGAACATGAGGATAATCCTTTCAAGTGTTTAAGAAGAATGTTTTATGTTTTCATGTTTTAAGTTCCTGGTTTCCAAGACACTAAACCTTAAAGATCCTCGATTTTGTAAAATGTAATGAATGTTTATGTGATAAAAGGCGGGATGCTATAGTTGGTATCAAAGGATAGTTTATTTATTTGTGGAAATTAGGATATGAAAAATTTTGGAGGAACCCTATAGAAAATTTTAAATATAGGAAATCTTCCTGGTATTTTGGTGAGTATTGAGTAAGGGGTTGCAAGGAAAATACATCCTTGTCTTGATATGAGCAGGTAGAGGTGGCTCTGGCATAGATGTATATAGGGGTAAAACCCGAAGACACCACTTTAACCTAGACTCGAACAGGAATTGGTACACGACAACGGGCCTTGCTGCACTCTTGGTTACGACAATACCGGGGGATATGCTTTGTTAAATTCATAATCTTAGTATGAAACATTATTAAAGGAACAAAGATAAAATAAAATAAAGATTCACATAAGAATATATGATCATGGATGACCTAGATTAGGACCTAGGGGATCACAAGTTAGGGTATACTTTTCTTCTACAAGTTTATCCTTTTATGATTTAAGTTTCCTTTCCATGATTATTGGCTAAGTATTTAAGCCCCCTAATTATACGTTCTTTTCTTAGTTAATGGCAGGAAATGGAAGAGCATGTCCCAACGACCAATGTGATAGGAAATGTGACGATTTCCCTATTAATGTGATAGAGATGACGAGATATAAAGTTGAACATATTGTGATTATGAAAAAACCACTATCAAAAATCACAATTAATAATTGGTACCTAGTTGAATGACCAAATTTATCAAGGAAGAAGAAGATGAAGTCTCAAGGATGTTCATCTTATAAAGTTGATAAGGGAAAGAAGACCTAATTTCCTTTGTGCAAAAAGTTTGGAAAGAGGCACCGAGGGTAATTTCATAAAGGAACTGAGAGATGTTTTGAGTGTTGGGTGATAGGGCATAAAGTAGATAATTTATTTAAAAAATGGATAATTTGATGAATAGAGATAAGGTTCGATCTAATGTACCTTATACTTTTCAATGTCGTAAATGTGGAGAAGTTAGACATTATCTAAGGCAATGCTCTCTTGGAAGGGATGAGAAGCATGATGAGCATAAAAAATCTTCAAGGATAATGGGACAATGCAAGTCCTATGTTGAGATGGATCTTGATGACTAAAGTACACGTGAATTCTTTGCAATAATTGTCTTTGACATGTTGTTTTTTTAGTTCATATCCTATTATCATATCTTCAATGTTTTCTAAGAACATCGAGTCACTACCTAAGATGGTTTTATATCATTAAGGAAAACATCTATTTTTATATACCACATGTTGATGTTGTGAAGCTGTTCTTCTTGAAAAAAAATATGATTAGGGGATTAAAATATGATTATTATTTTGGAAGACGTTCACTATTTGGGGAACCCTATATGATCAAGGTAAATAGATTACTATGGTATTTTCTTTGAGGAATAATGGTTGACTTATATTTTGAAGAATAGATTAATTTAAGGTGAACTTATGGTAATATAGGTTACTTATGGAAATGATTAACCTATCTTGGGGAAAATATGTTTTCGGTTAGCTACTTTTGTTATAAGATGTTAGGAGTGGTTGATGTTGTTTAGAGATGAACGATGAAGTTTATTTTGGAAGACTATGTAATTAAATCCTTCTTGAATTTGGGTTTCAATCTTAGTTTGGTTTATTTTGAGAAATTTTAAGGATAGTTATTTATGGAATGGTCTATGATGAACTTTGGGTAGTACCGTGGAATTTTCAAGATTTAAAATCAGTTTCCCTTCCTACGAGGTTCTTTATTTTGGAATAATTGTTTTATCTTACCCTTTATGTTTTTGGGATAGTGTTTAAAGATAGAATAAATATATAGTTAATATTAAGTGGATTATGTGATTCTCTAGAATATGATTCTTTTGCTTTTGATGAGACCAAATGTTTTTTTAATGCTCATCGTTTGGAGAAAAGATTATTTTTGGTAGAAGCATATTAAGGGATGAAACTCTACTTGAAGGTAAATATATTTCCTTGTATTTTTATTCTATGTAGTAAATGAATTCCTCAAAACATTGAAAAGTAACGTAAAACAAAAACGTTGTCTGTTAAAATTTCCTACTGGGAAATTAAATACCGTTTAACCCATCATAAGTCTGTGATTTTCTTGTTGTTATCTTTCTCTTAATCATGTTTTCTATCACTCTCCCTTAGAACGCGACCCATTGTTTTCTCTTCCATGTCCATGTTTTCCTACATGGAATCCTAGTACGGGTTAACTCGGGTGACCTTTGTACTTCCATTTATTTCTTTTAAAGTAACAGTTTTATTGACTCCTTTTCCGGTGTGGGACTTTCAATGAAATTTAAAAACCCAATTTAAAAAATTTTGAGGATGCAATTTCTTAATGGGGGAAGATTTTAACGACCCGAATTTTTGAATAAATCTTGTTTCCTAATTTTTTGTGTTATTTTATTTTTTTATACACAACAAAACTGTTTCATTTGATAACATGAGTATAATTAAAATGAGACTGTTGGGTTTTGACTGTTATATGACCATTGGTCAATATGACCACTGGAAACTAAACATTTTTATATTTGTCTCTAAATACAAGTGATATTGGTTAATTAATATAGAAAGAAGATTTGATGGCCTCATCCAGTAGTCTTGGATCAATCGAAGCCCATCTAACAGAACTTGGGAAGGAGGTAGCACCACTGGGCTTTGCTATGGACCAAACCCAAGCCGAACTTCATCGTGGGAAGCTAGAACAGAATCACCTTTGCAAGAAGTTCAAACTAATAGAAATTAATATTCGTGCGATGTTGGTTGAGTCGCCCTCAGATTCTCTCACCTTAGCACACATTAGACTTAGGTCATATGCTGGGGTTATAAGGGGCTATGTAAGGAGACCATAATCCTTTGTTATAAATAAAATTGTGTTTTCTTATTATGGTGAAGTTTTTTAGTTTTCAAATGTTCGAATGAATATAGGATGTATTTTATTGATGTATTTTGAAAAAAGGATATTTTAAAATATTTATGTAAACCATAAATAATTATTGATCTGTAATGATTTTCAAAAAATGGTCTTATGCAAATGTGTTCAGTAATAAATTTAGAGTCTAATAAGATCAAAATAATTTTTGATGAATAGTAAATTATGAATAGTGATTTTATGCTTAGGATTAGTAATCTGACCAAATGGATTAGTAATCTCATTTAAAGAAAGTATTAATATAATTTAGGCACCTTGATTAAGTAGTGTGATTCAATAAAATAGGTAAATAACTGTTTCATTAATTATTAGTCAAGTATTAGTATTTTTTTCAGGTGAATAGTGTTTTTGAATTAAAAAATTAAATTAAAAATATTTATAAAAATATTTTTTTTTAAAATGGACTTTATTTTTGATTTTATAGCATCGATATTATGTTAAGTTAATTTTTGGGTTTTTTTCTGAAAAAAAATGAAATTTCTGTGAATAGTGTTTTTATTTAAAAATTAAATTAAAAATATTTAGAAAAATATTTTTATAAAATGGAGTTTATTTTTGAATTCATGGAATTGATATTATGTTAGGATATATTTTTGGGAGTTTTCGGAAAATGTTGAATTTTCAGTGAATAGTATAAATACAGTCTTAGGGTTTCAGTATGTTTAATGACATCATGACTGCATCATGATGATGTAATGAGACACTTTAAGGGATGGTCGACTAAAGGGGATGAATTATTGTATGAGGGGTCCCATGTGGCCCAAATCATGGGCAAATACCACGGGCAAGCCCATGGTTTTTCCAGAACCACTAGTGAGGTGTCCCTTGAAATTATTAAAGTATCACCTCCCTTTCCCTATAAATACCCACCCTTTACTCCTTTATTTTTCACTCCACACTATCCCCCAATGATTCTCTGGTCTCATTACCTCCCAAAGAGTCCTCCCAAGGTTCCCCAAGCCCTCAAGGTCCCGACCATCATGTTTTAAGAGTTACGTTTTAAGGTAAGGGATCCAACCTCTCTCTTTCTTTTCAAATACTCTTTTTAAGTCATTTATTTTATGCTCCATGTTCTTATGTTGGAGGATGTTCTTTTATATTCCTCTTACATCCCTTTTCATGTTCATATGATGAGATATCCCCTATTACTCTCATAATTTCGTTTTATGAATGTTTAAGTGGCACCGTTAGGCTGCCGAAATTTTTGTAACAGATTCTTTCACCCTTCTCATTTTCAAGTTCTATTTTCATGTCAAGTCTTTAAAGTTACTTTTTATGTTGGGGTATTATCTCTATATATATTATACTTATATTTTATTTTCATATGAAAAGAGACCCTATTTTATCTCTTCAATTGATTTTTTTGAAGTTTAAGTGACGCCATTAGGCTGCCGAATTTTGAAGTGGTTCTTTCACCCTTCTCGTTTTTAAGATCTATTTTAATGTCAAGGTTTTCAAGTTATTTTTTATTAAGTTGGGAGATGATATCTATATCTATCATACTTATCTTTTATGTTCATATTATGAGAGACCCTATTTGATCTCGTCAATTCATTTTTTTGAAGTTTAAGTGACGCGGTTAGGCTGCCGAATTTTTAAGGGATTCGTTCACCCATCTCATTTTCAAGTTCTATTTTCTAGTCAAGTATTTATAGTTTGTTTTTATTATGTTGGGATATTATATCTATATCTATCATACTGATAATTTATGTTTATATGATGAGAGACCCTATTTGATCTCTTCAATCCATTTTTGGAAGTTTTAAGTGACGCCGTTAGGCTGCCGAATTCTCATAAGAGAAATCTTATTTTTTTTCTTCCTTTGAAGTTCTTTGTTTCATATGGTATTTCATTAGAATTTATTTACCATGTTATTAAATTATTTATATTATGTTCCCCTACTATTTTATTTATCATTTATTTGTGGGTGACCCATGTCCCCTCTCTTTTCAATGTTTTCTAAAACCATGTATCATAGCCGTTATGCTGCAGAATTGCATCTCAAAATGTCTTTCTCTTTTTTAAAATTATTTTATTTTATTAAGTGAATAATCAAAGATATTTATTATACAGGGGTATTCACATATATATAAAAATGTTCTATTTTAATTCTTGTATTTACATACATGAGACCCACTTTCCTTTTTTCGTGGGTTTAAAGTGACATAAGGATCACGTCTTTAAAGCAGATTTTTTTTAAAATGAGATGACTCTAAAATGAAACCCATTTCTTTTATGATATATGGGTTGTTTATGAAATTTTTGATGATGATATATGTGTCTCACATGATAATAAAGAAAAATTTATGGGTGCGCCCTGATAGCGCTCCAATGCATTGGGTAAAGACTTAATCACTAGAGATGACCATTTTTAACGACGCCTTGGTGAATAACCTTGGTAATTTTTAATGACACCTTGGTGATGGACCTTTGTGAATAAAAAATGATTGTCTATGTTAAATGTTTTAGACACATCTTCAAGTTATGAAATATGTTATTTTTATTATGATATGCCTCATGTTTTCATTCTCATGCCTTAAAGTTCTTTTTCATGACATTGTTGATGTATCTCAAGTTCACATGTTAAATGTTTCCCCTTGTTTCCCTTACTGGGCCTTCTGCTCACCCTTTCTTTTGATATATGTCCCCAGGTTATGAGTTGCAGTAATGAACCTAGGATGAACATAAGGAGAATCCATTCAAGTTTTTAAGAATAATGTTTTTTGTTTTCATGTTTTAAGTTCTGGGTTTCCAAGACACTAAACCTTAAAGATCCTCGATTTTGTAAAATGTAATGATAGTTTATGTGATAAATGGCGGGATGCTATAACAACTGCTCATACCACCCATGGAAGATGTCCAAGATCCATAGCTGAAAAAGGAAACAAGGAACTCCTAAGCTTGGGTAGTGTGAAAATTTTATTTTAAATCAGTTTTAACTCTTAATTTATTTTAAATTCCCAAAGCACCAAAAGCACACAAGAACACAAGAAATTATGATGCATGTACCTATCTTATGGTATCTACCCTGCAATCATATTAGCCTCACTTTGATTTTTAGTAGGTCTATAGTCATTGCATCAGATCACAGGGGGCCCTAAAATCATGTGTCCTAGCCGGTCTTCCCTGTCCTATTTCATGAATCAAGATTACTTAACGATGTTTCCCTAAAATCCCATTAAATACTTTATGTTCCTAACTCCGAACTCCATTCAACCTCTCAAACTCCAAATCCTTCCTTTCATACCATTGTTTCATGACCAGACTTGTTCGAGATGAGGGAAGGGATGAAAAAGCTCCCCGACCTTCCTTCCACAAGATGAAGGAGAGATAATGACCCCAAGTCCCACTTTCAGTAGGCCTTGGTGTGACAAATACCACCAAGGGTATAGAATATCACATAATATGGAAAGAATTACCATTTTTATAAAATAAGTTCAAAAGATAAGATGTTAAACCCCAAGAAACTCCAAATACTAATAGTAGAACTAAATTCCAAATCCATTTCTACAAGCATTTTCAACAGTAAATATGATACAAAGTACAACAAAAGTACCAAAACAAGTACCAAAATAAAATATTCTATGAAGAAGCAACAAATAATCCCAACGCCCGAGTTAGTAAAGTCTAGAATGGTCCACATAGTCTTTCTAGAGACTTGAAAATAATTTCTATACATAGGGTAAACATACCAGTATACTTAGTAGGGAAATCAAACCTACCTATGCACAAGTGGGGGAATATACTATTTCCCATGTGATAAAACAATAGAACCTTAATGAACATACCACGAATTACTAAAAAACCTATCCTCACCAAGTCACACTCACCAAACAACACAAGTCAAGTAAAGTAGTAGTATACACACATTGACATTAGGGTACCCCACACCACTTTCCCACTTGTTAACTGCACATTCCTAACGGCTAACATCTTGACGCTACCAATATTCCCATTCATAGTCCCACTACCATAACATGCCCGCACACACTTGGGCCTCAAACCACACACAATCCCACCCGCAGAAACCCAGGCCACAAAAACCATGCCTCTCGCCCAAAGACACCCGGGACTCATTCCAAATACACTTGGGAAAGAAATACTAGCCTGAACACACCTAGGCCTCTCATACACAAAAAACCTCCTGAAGGATCTTGGAATATGATAAGCCTCAATCCATTACATTCTACTTGGATACGCATGAGGGTAAGAACTGGAAGAGGGTGTGAGGTTGAAAGGTAGAAACCAACCATCCATCCACCCACTAGGATGTTGGAAAAGACACCCTCCCCCATGAAATGGGGGTGTTTGGAATATGGATTTCAACAAGGGTGGGGTGTGTATAGAAATCACAAGGAACTACAATATATATATATATATATATATATATATAGGTAAGAAAACACTCAACCCAACATAAGGGTCCCCACAATAGACAACCAACTCATACAGAACTACATTTGTTGCAACCCCTATATGCACAACCGCACAACAAAGACAACCATGGCATAAACAAACACATTTTCATTTTACTACTTTATATTTTTTAATCAAGGGATTCAATTTATTTATTCTAGCACTACCGGGCAACTACCAACTGTAACCATATTAAAAACAAAACCAGATTTACAGTACCACTACACACGCCCGCTCAACCACTGCCAACTATCATTCTTCAATGTTATACCGAAAATATCATAATATTTTCCAATGTAGTCCCACTACATAAAATTTCATAACCACACTACAGTCCCACTGAACAACTTCTATCCACGTGTACATATCAATCAAAGGCAATCCCACTACCTATTAGACCATCCATTCCACAATCAATTAGTCTCTCAACCTGAGACTCCAACACACCAGACATACTGTTCCACACACCAAAGTGAATAGAAACTAACATTAAACCATAGCCCCTCTACACACATATACTACCTCCTTCTCATATAACTCAACTCCCATGCCTACCTTTGTACCTATAACCGTGCTCATAAGAGCAACACCACAAAACTCACAAAAACATCCAACAGAACACAATACTCAGCTAGACCAATCAATAGAATATATGTATATATTCATATTTGGTTATCAGTATCCTTTAATCCACTTGATAAGTGATCATATAAGGGTTTTCATCCTGGGGAATGCATTTCATTTTATCGTGTATACGTGTTTAGTTAGATTAGTATTGACACCAATTGTTTATGAAGAAACAACAATAGTTATAAAGAATCACCCATGCACATAAAAAGAACCCCGACGAACATGATTTTCATAATTCTTTATAGCGACAAAAAGTCACACCATCAACAAGGATAAAAAATAAAATTAGAAATCAGCTTCAAACCACTCTCAGCATGTTATTTCATTGGTCCCATTATCTTTTGATCATACACCCTTCCCTTCATTTAATTGTTGTTAAGAAAAGGATTCATAATTTCTTCACAAGAAATCATTAGTACACCCACCCTGCATGATGAACAATTAAATAGAGATTGGATAAATCCCTACTAGATGATCAAAGGATCCAAGTTCTTCCTTGTGCCTAGAATAAGGGGATCACATGAGGAGTAGGGAAGAACTCCAAGAAAACTAAGCAGGAGGGGCTCTAGAACAGGAACACAACTCCTCTGGGGGGGGGGAGAATCTAAGAGAGCCAAGAGGGAATGAAAAACATTTTTGGAAAGTATTACCGTGCCTTTGAAGATCAAAATCCTATTTTAAAGGAAAAACAATTTCAAAATCCATTAATCATGGGATCGTGGTCAAGATTACACGATTTGAGTATCTCAAATCCCCCAAAACGTTAGAGTGTTAATGATATACTTAATATCCATTTAAACTCCATTAAAAACTCTCAAAAAGGTTTTAAACTTGGTTTATGTAAAATTAGATGTAAGAGGGGAAAAACATTAAAACTGGGAAAAAAATGGAAAAACTGAAGATGAGTCACTAATGGGTGAGTCACCGACGCTGAGCCACCAGCGAGTGACTTCCTGACTCGACCTACCGATGCTGATCCACTAATGCTGAGCTACCGACACAATGACCTACCAACACATCGACCTACCGATTCCTTGAACTACCAATGCCCTGACCTACCGACACCCTCGACTCACCGGCACCGAGACCCCTGACTCGCTGATACCGACACCCCTAACTCACCAACACACTAACATGACAACACAATAACATGCTGATGCACTGACACGCCGGGACGCTAACATGCCGACACACTGACATGCCAACACCGATGCCTTGAGTCACCGATGAAAAAAATTGGAAAGCAAAATTGGAAATTTGGAAAAATCTTGAAACAAGCCACTATTGTCTCCCAGAACACATAAAATACAGTATTTTCACAAAGGATTGGCTTAGGGAAATCCAGGTCATTACAATACATTAATTTTAGATCTATTCTAATTTTTAATTTTTTAATTATTTGTAATTTTTTTTATTTTTTTTAAATTTTTATAACTTTTATTAATTTTTTAACCTTTTTAATTATTTTTAAATATATTTAAAATTTAAATTAATTTAGTTATTTTTAAATATATTTAATTTATTAATTTTTAATTATTCTAAAACGTTTTAATTAATTTTAATTATTTTTAGTATATATAAGTTTAAATTTTTTTAATTAATTTAAATTCTTTTATAATATTTTTTTAAATATATATATGTTTAATTTTTTAATTAATTTTTTAATTTTTAATTTATTTTAAATTATATTTAAATATATTTAATTTTGATAGTTTTTTTTGAAAAACAATTATTTGTGATAAAATTTTTATCTGTTGTAAATATTTAATTGTGACTATCTTTCAGAATTGGTTATTAAAAAAAATATAACACTTATTTCTGATGGATGATCCATCCGTCGCAATTAATCAGTACTTGAGACAAACCATCGCAAATAACCAAAAATGCAATGCCATTTTTTTGCCACGATGCATTAGTGATGGACTCCCACAAAAAATGACTTTTTCTAATTAGATTCCATCACAAATAGTCCATAAAAAATAATATAAAATTTAGTATTTTTTCATATCCATGTTTATTATTTTGATCATTTGTACTAGTTTTAAAATAACAATGTTTATATTCATTCTTATTCTCAATTAAATTGTTACTAGATTATTAAACATATGACTAGGGATGATTTATAATAATTATATGATGTTTAAAATTACTTACATTGATGTTTTATACATTATCCTTGAAGAATAAGTTGATAATAAACATGTTTTGGTGTTTTTTGATGAAAAATGCATGTCTTATTAACCGATGAAATAGATATTCATATAATATCTATATAACCAAATACAATCAATATTTACACATTTATATCATATTATGCTAATAAATATTTTTTCATAGCCATCCATCATATAAATGCATAATATTGTTCAAAGAGGTGGTTAAACCATCCCAAACATGAATATTCCCTAATTTAATGAATGATTATGAGGTTTTTTTCTATAATATTATTATAAGAGAAGAATACTAATATTAATGAGTGTTTAAAAGTGTGATATATTATAATTTTATGGTTTCATAGTATGAATTAATGTATATTAAATTGTACACAATTTGAATAAAATATTATCTTCTTAGTACATTGATTTTAAATGATTAAATTAACGATGATCATTTTTTGATCATATAATTTAATTGCACTATAAATTTCTATAAAAAACCATAATGATATCGAAAACATCATTTTTATCCATTAATACCATCCTTGCATCTGAACATAGAAGGAAGTGATGGAAAATATTACATGTTACGTCATGGAAGAGGTAGTTCACACAATGCATGAACAACATATTCATTTTTCATAATGGACAGGTTATATTAATAATTAATGATAATAACCCTAGTATTATAACATTAATATATATAAATTATAATAATATTATTATTCTAGTGTTTATAGAATAAATTTTAAAGAATACAATTCAGAAGAAAACTAAGTAGTTGATAATAATAACATTAAAAACTTTAATTTTCAATGGAAGTATCCCTAAATTTAGAGGGATTAGGCTAAAAATGAGTGACTAGGGGATTCTTTTCAAGGGTTATAGTTATAGGTAGATTAAAATGGAAGTGTTTCATTCATATTTTTTTTGATAAGTGAGTCTTGATGTTGTGAATTTGTTACCCATTTATAATTGAAGGGAAGAAAAGTTTTGTTAGTAATCATTAAATTTTCAAAAATATAAGGACAAAATTTTAGTTTTAAATGCCCAAAAATAGAAAATAGTATAGATTAAACATTTATGGGTCAATTGAAAGCTCATAAATTAAATTCAAGGCATGATTTTTAAATGGTTTAGGACTTTTACCCTAGATTAAACTTCATTTACCCTGTTTAATTTTACCATGATAATTCATTTTGGACACTAGTAATTAATTTTAATTAAAAAGATTAATATTTTTTTACTAATTTGATACTTATAATTTAAAATATAAATTTTATTTTATGAAATAAAAATTTTAAAGGCAGGAAAATTTAATTTTAGAATAAACACACTTAATCACGAAAAAATAGTTTTTACAAAAATAGAAATATTATGTTTTAGATTTATATATAACATAATATTATTTTAGATACTTATTTTAATGATAAAAAATGATTTGTTATAAAAAATGTTATGATAATTTCCAATAAATCCATAATAAAAATTCCATTGAAAATACTTGATTTAAGGAAAAGACCAAAAGGAATTTTTTAAATTAAAGTAACATTTTAATTAGTTCTAAAAACATTGGTCATAGAATTTACAAATGAAAATTGTAACACCCAAAGAGTTTAAAAATAAATTTAATATATAATGCGCAAAACACTGAGTCTCTACAAAACACCACTTCATTATAAACTAGCCATTAAACCTAAATTTTCCAGGTCTGTGATTTTAATTTTTAAAATATGACATACACGGTTACGATCAGTATGTTATTTAGAGTCTCATGGAATTTACTTAATTTTCAGTGAATAGTAACCTACCCTTATGAATAGTATCCTACCCTTATAAATAGTAACTTAGCCTTATGAATTGTAATATGAATTTGATGAATGGTATCCATACCCATGAATGTATAAATAAATTCGGACACCTTAAAGACGAAGATGAATATTTTAAGTGTTTATATTTTTTGATTAAATAATGATTTTAATAAAATATTTAATTAATATTATTTACAAAATTATTTTTGAAAAATTCACTTCAATTTTTGATTCTAAACGTCAAAAAATGGTTAGGAATATTTTTTTGGTAAATTTATGAAATATTTGATTTTTTGGTGAATTGTAAAATACATTAATTTACCGTATAAATACATTATAAATTAAATTCACTATTCCTCGCATCAGGAGTGATGTAATCACCCAAATATCAAACTCAAATGCTCTTATTACTATTATAAGTCATGGAAAACTCACTATTTATTTTCTTGAGATGAAATAATAAATTAATGATTATAATATTAAGAAAACTCTACTCCCCTCCACGATATAAACCACCCCTCACCCCCTCTTCCTACCACACCACTCAAGCTTCATGCATTGCCTAAATTCTTCTCAAATAGATCCCTAAACTCCACCTCCACATCCAATACCAGATGGTCTCACCAAAAGGAAAAAATCAAAGGTATTAAAGAGTTTCTCAAAGAGGAATACTCAAGAGGTGAACCTCTCTTCCTTTTTATTTTAATTACTTTTACAAGTTCCATTATTTTGTTCTCTCTTCTCACCTCACCTCATCCAAATGACATGATAAATACAGTATCATAAATGTACTACTTTTTCTTTGTGCTAATATAATATTTCCTTATAATCTCCCTTTTCCCCTCCTTTTATACTATAAATGCAAACACCATCTGAGATGTGTTAATTTATCACAGTCAAGGAAGACGAGTTTTAAATTTGAATTACTATCTTAAAGACTAGTCATGAAACCTTTTAAATGGTTTAACCAGATCATAATATATTTATTTTAGCATGTTTAAAATTCTGTAATCCTTAAAACTCATAAAATGGAATAATAATACAAAACAAGTTCATTGTGCACAAAACCGCCAAGCCAAATCCAAGGGTTTATCATTAACTCATCGAATGATTCATCCATATGGTATATAACCAGAATAATTATAAGAAAATTTATATCTCTATAATTTCATTAGTAAGATATATTAATAATTATGTATGTTTAATCATATTTCAAATGAACTTCCACTCATGAATACAAGAAAACAAATAATGAAACCAAGTAAGAAAATGCTTCCAAAACAATAAAATTGAATCTCTTAAACCCATTAAAAATGCCATTAATGAACATAATAAGGTTATACCATATCAATAATATGTTTATGAGGTTCTGGAATTATTAATTAATGAAGATAAATTTGATTATTCAGGTTGTTAAGAACAAACAAGAACACCTTTGAGCATAAGGTAAGGATTGCTTAACTCAATTTTCATTTTTTTGAGTTAAACGTCTACTTCATTGGTTACATTTTTCCAGGAATATGTGTGAATGACCTATTATTGTTTTATAATGTATATCCAATTATATTTTTTTTGGATTTTTGTTTTTCAAACAAAAATATTTCATTAATATATCCCCACTCTAATGATACAATCATTTTAAGGGATATCTTAACTCAATTTCCATTCCTTGACTTGAACATCAATGTCATTGATTTTTTCTTTTTCCAAGAATATGTGTGAATTACGAATGATTTTTTTATTCTGAATAACCAATTTTATTCTGTGGGTTTATGTTTGTAACACATAATTATATCATTGATTTTTCTTCAATCTAATGATTCATTGTTTGTAAGGGATCCTCCCTCTCACTTTTTTTCAAGAACCTCCCACATGTTGAGATCTTTTATTTTTAATAACTAAGGATGGGGTATGTTTTTTCACCTCCCCCATACCAACATTATGATATATAAATAATGGTATACCCATTTACCTCTCATTAATCAATCACAAGAACACTCGTTACTATACCAAAATGTTTTTAAGGGGTTTTATCATCTCCCTTTCAATTCTGTGGGATTTCCATAGTTCGCCTCTTATTTCTTATACTTGGTATAGGTGTAATTCCATTTGATATATATTATCATTATTATCTTTAAATTCATGGTATTTTGTGACTCATTTGGTGGTTATTTACTTTTGTTCATACAACTCAATTGATTACAATGTGGTAATGAGATTTGTCTCAATTTTCACTTCGCTGTGACTTACTTAGTATTGTGAACCTAATATTTCTTATGTGGTGTACCTAATTCCCATTTGAGATATCTTTTCAATTGAAATTATCTTCCATTCAAATATCCATATTCTCATATTGTGGATATGATTATTGTCTAATCCATATACCACTTTATATACGGTATTTATTTTGAATGTATTTTTGACTAAGGAAATATTGATGAATCTGTATCATCTATTCTATATGGATAATGTAAACACAAATTTATCTTGCTCTGAATCTATGTATTAAGAATGATTTGGACATGAAGTGGTGGGGGTGGGGGGGGGGGACTGCCACAACCCCTTGATACATCGACATGAATCATGAGACAAATTAGTTGGCCACAAAAACTTCAAGTTTTTTTCCAAAAGAAGACGAGTTTCTACGAACAAAACTAAACCTTTATTATGGTATTATGGTATCATGTTCTAGATACATGACGTCCAACCAATAATAATTTCTTTATTCTTTATCAGTTATTAATATCCATGAGTTTTTCACTATGAAAAAATCTATGGATTTAGTTTCATTCTAAGGATATTAATGACGTGAGTTTTTCATTTATTCTCCACACCATATTGATTTTGTCAAATTGTTTAAGATTCAGTTATTATTAATTCATGCTTCCACCATTTTAAACCCTTACTAAACATTTGATCTCACCCCTTTCATTTTTTACCTTCAACAGGTGATGAAGAGGAAATACCTTATTGGGTTTCCTTGGATACAATTTATTAGTTTCTGTTATGTATTTTTTTTGTAACCTTTCCAATGTAATTTGAGTTACATCTATGTATCTAGATTCTTCAATACTGCTAAACTGACCATTCCTCTGGGCTTTTATTCCTTATAACCATTCCAATGTACTTAGTAATGCACTGACTCCGGTTTAGAGTGGTGGGGGTGTTAGAGTTGGTATTAGAGGAAGTTTTGTAGAAACATTGGAAACTAGATTTTGTATACGTAGATTAGGGAAGAGTCCCTAAGATAGTCTTTGAAGATAAACATACAATAACGTCCCAATATTTTGGTAAGGATATGATTATGTGGATCTTTCAAGCAATACATCCCTATCTGGATACGATCAAGTTGAGATGGATCTGGCACATATGTACCTAGGAGTGAAAGATCCGACAAGGAGTTTTGGGCTTGAACCGAGGTACCCTGGTACACGACAATGAGATTTTCCGCACTCTTGGTTATGACACTCCCGAGGGATATGTTTAGGATAATTCATATTTCCATTACAAGTCATTATGAAGGATTGAAATGTAAATTTTTCCTTAGAGAAACCATGCTTATGAGATTAGCTATGAATAGAATTTCAATATATGTTATGTTTGATATTTTAGATTCACAAACTAATCTAGTGTATGCCATTATTTAGAAATGGATCCCAATGGAATAAGGGGAATCAATACTCATAGACGACTTTAGGGATTATGAGTTTTTGTTAAAAATATGGGTAGTCTCTATGTCTATTCTTTAAGTGAAATCCTTGTTTTATTACTTTTCCGATCAAGGAATGTCAGTAAAAAATGGAAGGAGGAGGATCTCAAATTCCTTTTGTATCCCTTCCTCATGACTCGCTTGTAATAATTATTGCAAAGTCATGTCCCAAAAATTCTGAAACATTTTCTAACATTCTACTCACTTGCATGCAATTTTTTGAGATATGAAACACCTCCACTATACCACGATTCCATCATGGCTCATGGGTTGTATTTAATCAAATCATATTTTCTAAATATTATCATATTTTCAAGAAAGGTTAATATTATCAAGGCATTTTAAAATATTTTACCTTATCACAAGATTTTGAAGCATATTATGATTTTGAAAAAGGTGAAAAAGAAGGAGATCCTTGTACAACTTATTTATATTTTCTTTTGAAATACAATCTTTCATCACAAACTTATAGAATTTTAAAAGGACCATTGATTTAAAGTTTCAACTCAAATTCAGTCCAACTGTTTTATAAAAATCAGGTTTTATTAGGTGTTTTAAAATTATATGTCATACATAATTATTTTCTGATTTTTTTTTCTGTGAACACCCATATGACCCAACTTGTACAAGGTGTATCTGGATAAAATAAGCAAATGATTTTGGAGGATATCTAAATAATTTTTTCAATTCAAGGACCTTATCTTTACATGAACAAGATAATGATGAAACCAGATGGACACCATGATCAAGGTACCCTCTTTTTTTAATAAGTAAATAAAATTGCGGGGATGTAATATCCCGAAGGTGGGGATAATGTAACACCCCAAGAATTTACAAATAAATTTAATATAGAATGAATGAAACACCAGGTCTCTACGAAACACCACTTCGTTATGACCTATCCATTAAGCTTAAATTTTCCAGCTCTGTGATTTGAATTTTGAAAATCTAACATACAAGGTTTCAATTAGTAAGTTATTTAGAGTCTAATGGAACTAACTTAATTTTCAATGAATAGTAACTTACCATTATGAATAGTAACTTACCCTTATGAATAGTAACTTACCCATATAAATAGTAATATGATATTAATGAATGGTATCCATACCCATGAATGTATAAATAAATTTAGGCACCTTAAAAATGAAGATGAGTATTCTAAGTGTTTATATTATTTGATTAAATAATGTTTTTAATTAAATATTTAATTAATCATATATAAAAAATTATTATTGACAAATGGAATTCATTTTTGGATTCTACACGTCAAAAAATGTTGAGGGTAAATTCTTGGTATTTTTCGGAAATACTTGAATTTTTGGTGAATAGTAAAATACATTAATTTACGCTATATATACATTATAAATTTAATTAACAATTCTTAGAATCATGAGTGATGTAAGCACCCAAATCTAGAACTCACATGCTCTTATTACAATTCTAAGACAAGGAATACTCACTATTTATAGTCTGGATAAGAAATAACAAATTGATGATTGTAATATTAAGAAAACTCTCCCTCAGTCCACTGTATGAACCACCCCTCACCCCCTCTTCCTCCCACACGACTCAAGATTCAAGACATGCCTAAATTATGATCGAATAGCTCCCTAACCACCTCCCCCACGTCCAATAGCTTCTATTATCACAAAAAGGCAAAAATCAAAGGTCTTAAAGAGTTTCTCAAAGAGGAGTACTCAAGAGGTGAACCTCTCTTACTTTTTATTTCAATTCTTTTTACAAGTTCCTTTATTTGGTTCTCTATTTTCACCTCACCATATCCAAATGACATGATAATTCCAGTACCATAAATGTACTTTATTTTATTTTTTCTAATGGAATATTTCTTTATAATCTCTCTTTTCCCCTCCTTTTATATTATAAATGCAAACACCATCCGAGATGTGTTAATTTATCACACTCAAGGAAGACAAGTTTTCAATTTGCATTACTATCTTCAAGAATTTTCATGAAACATTGTCAATGGTTGAACCAAATCCTAATATATGTATTTTATCTTGTTTAATAATCTATAATTCTTACACAATCATAAAATGAAATAATAATACAAAAAAGTTCATTGTCCACAAAACCACCAAGCGAAATCCAAGGGTTTATCATTAACTCATCGAATGAGTCATCCTCGTGGTACACAACCAGAATATTTATAAGATCATTTATATCTCTATAATTTCCTTAATAAGATATATTAATAATTATGGACGTTTAACTACATTTCAAATGATTTTCCATTAATTAATACAAGAAAACAAATCCTGAAACCAAGTAAGAAAATGCTTCCAAAACATTAAAATTGAGCCTCTTAAACCCATCAAAAACACCATTAATGAACACAATAAGTTTATAACATATCAATTAAATGTTTATTAGGTTATGTAATTATTAATTAATGAAGCTAAAGGTTATTATTCAGGTCATTAAGAACAAACAATAACACCTTCGAGCGTAAGGTAAGGGATTGTTTAATTCAATTTTCATTCTTTGAGTTAAACGTCTATTTCATTGGTTACATTTTTCCTAGAATATGTGTGAATTACCTATCATTGTTTATACTGTATATAAAATTATATTATTTGGATTTTTATATATAACACATAAATATTTCATTAATATATCCCCACTCTAATGATACAATCTTTTCAAGTGATATCTCAACTCAATTTCCATTCGTTGAGTTAAACATCAATGTCATTGGATTTGAATTTTTCCCAGAATACGTGTTCATGATAAATTATTTTTTTATTCTTTACATCCACTTATACTGTGTGGGGTTATGTTTTTCCCTCATAATTATGTCATTGAATTTTCTTCATTCTAAGGATTCATTCTTTGTAAGGGATCCTCTCTCTCACTTTTGTTCAAAAATCTCCCATATGTAGTGCTCTTTTATTTTTAATACCTAATAATGGGGTACTTTTGATAACCTCCCCCATACTGATATTATGATATATAAATAATTGGATACACATTTACCTCTCATTAATCCCTCATAAGAACACTCATTACCATGCTGAAATGTTTGTAATGGGTTTTCTCACCTCACTTTCAATTCTATAGAATTTCCATTGTTCGCCTCTTATTTTTTATATGTGGTATAGGTGTACCTACATTTGATATATATTACCATGATTATCTTTTTATTCATGGTATTATGTGATTAATTTTGTGGTTATTAACTTTGTTTATATGACTCAATTGATTACAACGTGGTAATGAGCTTTGTCTCCATTTTCACTTCGTTGGGACTTGCTTAGTATTGTGCATCCACTCTTTCTTATGTGGTGTACCTACTGCACATTTGAGACATATTTTAAATTTAAATTATATTCTATTGAAATTTCCATATTCTCATATCACGGATATGATTATTTTCTAATCCGTATACCGCTTTACATACGGTATTTATTTTGAATGTTGTTTTGACTGAGGAAATATTGATGAATCTGTATAATCTATTCCATAAGGATAATGTAAAGGAATATTTCTCTTATGCTGGATCTATGAATAAAGAATGAATTGGACATGCAGCGATTAGTGGGGCCCGATACATCCCCTCAATGCATTGACATGTCTCATGAGTCAAATCAATTGGTGACAAACCCTTCGAGTTTGTTTCTAAAAATCACACGAGTTTCTATGCACAAAACTAAACTGTTTTTACAGTATTACGGTATCATGTTCCAGATACATGATGTCCAACCAATAATCATTCTATTTATTCTTTATCAGTTATTACTATTCATGAGTTTTTCACTACTACAAAATCTATGGATGCAGTTTCATTCTTAGTTTATTAATGGCGTGAGTTTTTCATTTATTCACCATGCTATTTTGATTATGTCAAATTGTTTATGATTCAGTTATTTCTGATTCATGCTTCTACCATTTGTAATCCTTACTGATCGTTTGATCTCACCCCTTACAATTTTTACCTGCAACAGGTGATGAAGCGGCGATACCTTATTGAGTTTCCTTGGATGCAGTATATTAATTTTTGTTATGTATTGTATTTGTAACCTTTTACAATGCAATTTGAGTTACATATATGTATCTAGTTTCTTTAGGACTACTAAAATAATCGTTCTTTTGGACTTTAATTCCTTCTAAGTATGCCAATGTACATAGTAATGCACTGGCTCTAGTCTAGAGGGGTCAGGGTGTTACAAATATAATATTTTAAAATGAATATTATTGTCACATAAATTCATATTTTATTACTTTAATGGTTATTAAACTTACAGGTCTTTATTTTCTAACATAAAAGTTATATAAATTTTAGGTTTCCTAAAATCCCTATTTTTTTACTAAAATATTCTTAAAAAAACTCAAAAACTCATAATAATATAGTTTTGATATTATGAATTTCAAAATTAAGTAATTTATGTCATTATAAAATTGAAAAATTATTAAATTATATAAAATTTGGAATAAAGGTTCCTTAAAGGGTTCATTAGGTGATAGTTCAAGATATGGTGTTTACCTTCCACAGTAGAGTGTTAGTTGTTACATTCTCCCCCTTAAATACGTTAATTCAGAAAAATGGGGTAGATATTTTCTATTGAAAAAATGTTCATACTCATTCCTTATGGGTTCTTCTAGTTCCTAGTTTACCTCTTATATTTTTTTGATTATTCTTAATGATTTTCATCAAATGAGTTGTCTAATTATACCATACTTTCTCTCTAGTGTCTAGAATTCGGATAGGCTCCTCCTTATAATAAAAGTTAGGATCCAGCTCTATTCCCTTATATATGATTATATGGAATGTATTTGACATTTATTTCCTTGGTAATAAAACATGGACCTTTTCATGTACTTTAAAATAGTTGAATTGCATGACCAATTGATAAACTAAAACCCCAATTCTTTCTAGTATTTCAAAAGGACAAATTTTCCTAGTGCTTAACTTACACTTTTTAAAAAATCTTAAAAATCCATTCCATGGGGAGACCTTCAAGAAAACATGATCCCCAACTTGAAATTCCAAGTATTTACTTTATTTATATGAATAACCCTTTTTTATGATTTGGGATACTTTAATGTGATCATGAAAATTAATTACTCTAAAAGTTGTCATCTCTACAAGTTCTCAGCCAATTTTTTTTTATTTCTATGACTTATTCCCAATAGGATAGAATGAGACACCAATTTTCACACAATAGTTCATAAGGTGACATCTGGATACTCGAATAGAAGATATTATTGTACAAAAATTACATGAAACATAGATACTGATCCCACATACCTTAGAATCAAAGAGATAATTATCTCAATATATATTGTAAAGTCAAGATAGATCTTTTATATTGACCATAAATTTTGGAATGATATTCTATTTTTAAATGTATCTTTGTATTGGGATCCCTTTTAAGTCTCTTCCTAAATTTCTATGTTAACCGATGGTCACAATCTGATAAAATCAACAGAATAACCCCATGTGGCCTTATAATTTAATTGATATAGATACAGGAAAGGTGCTAATAGGGTAAATCTTCTATTATCTCAAATAAATGATAATAATTAAGGAAATGATAAAAAATGACCTATATAACATTGTTTTCCCTTAATTATTTGGGAGTCTAAGGACAAATACTATTGTAAAATTATCTCATTTTCATATAGGTATAAGTTGATATATCATGACTCCATTAAGATATTGTATTTCATCCTTTACCTATTGTTATACTATGCATCTCAACTCATAGTTTTCAATTTCCTAATTCATACCAACCCACCATAAATGTTCTCTGAACTCCCTATACATCATTGTTCTAATAGGTTTTATAGATAAATTCAAGCTATGTACTTTATCTAGTAGTTCCATTTGAAACTCTACTAGGAATGTAACCCATAACCTCTTCCAAAACATCTACACTCCATCACTATAGATTATTTTAATTAATTTACCATTATTATCTATATTAATATTACTTTGTAAGTTTTCATCATCTCTCTAATACTTATTTATATTTTTTATTTAGGATGGTTTAATAATTTCTTTTAAAAGGATTGATGGATCCCTTTTCCTAGAAACTACCATAACCATGTTTACTAGATCTCTATATAAGGGATTCTTATTAGTCCTCATCATGGTCATAACTCCATGGTCTCTCCTACTCAATGTATTGACCACCTTTTCTTCCTTACCAGGGAGGTAGTGTATTGTGAAATAATTGTTCTTGAGTAGTACCAACCATCTTCTTTGCCTCATGTTGAGCTCAATATAAGAAAATATGCACATCAAACTCTTTTGTTCCATATATATATTACATATTTCACCATATAGGTGGTGTCTACATATTTTCAAATAAATTATTACATATTCTAAATCAACTTCATGAGTTGTATAATTATATTAATGGATTTTCAAATACCTTAATGCAAAAGAAATTACATTATCATTCTGTATATAGACAAATCCAATTTATTCCTCTCATGCATCACTATAAATAAAAAATCATTCCTTATATGATAGTAATGTTAATATCAGTGAAATAATCATTCTCTAATATATATATTTGTATATTAATGATCATTCCACACATTCCCTTGATGACATGAATTTAAACCCTTTATGTGTTAACATGGTCGTTGTGTTGTCTTATTAGGAAAAATATTTAACAAACTAATGAAAGTAACTCATTAAACCCATTAAATTTCAGATCTCAATTATATTCATCAGTGTAGGGCATTATTTTATTACCCTTGGCTTCAAAGATTTAAATGATATTCAATTTTTTAAGACAATATGGAAAATAAAATAATCCTCATTGAGCCAAATATCAAACCTACTGTACTTCCCATTTAATTCATTTTTTCTGAGGGTCACATGAATTTTTTAAAGAGGGCTCTCCCATTCTTCATAGATCATAGAGAATATCATGGTTTCATAAACAAATACCTTCATAATTTTATGAAAATACTCCTTGAATACTTTATATATAATATCCATAAATATAGAAGGTGAATTATTCAATCCAAAATGAATTATTATAAAATCATAATATACATAACATATTTGGAATGTATTCTTAGGTATATAATCCTTCTTTACACTTAGTTTATGATAACCAATGAAAAGGTGGATCTTTTAAAAGTGTTATCCTCCTTGAAGTTTATAAAATAATTCATCAATGTGTGGAAAATGATGCTTGTTATTTATACTAATGTAATTGTTCAACCTATTATCGATGCACAATATCATGGACCCATCCATCATTTTCAAGAATAAAATAGGGGTTCCCTAGAGTGAAACACTAGGAATTATAAATCACTTATCACTTAACTACAATAACTATTTTTTCAACTCCATCAAATCTATTGGTGACATTATATATGGATTTTTAAATATATGAATATTATCTGGAGTGAGTTCAATGGAGAATTAAACTTCACGCACTGATGGATGGCTAAGTAATTCTTTTGAAAAATCATCAATGATTTTTTGTTCCATAGGTACATACTCTATTTTTATCATATATTCCACATCTATATATCACAATTTATCATACTCTCTTCCCATAATTTCATTATGTAGACCAACTGAGGGAGGATCCAAAAATTATTTAGATGATGCAGTATCCCCTCTAAAAATATAAGATTCCACTTCACCTTCAAAAATCATAATCTCCTCCTCTTAGAGATATTTTTTTTCATGATACATTGAAATAAAATATATACCAATTATAATATAAATGTATAACATAGGTATAATTACCATGTATCAAAATAATATATTTCCTTTAATCATAATTGAAACTTCATGACATTTATTTCCATAAGAATTTCACATGGTGTATTAATTAATAACGCCCTTAATAGGGGTTTAGGGAAATATCTAATGTTTTTTAAAACATAGTAGATATAAAAATGTGAAAAGATATAGAATAACATAAAAAATTATCTAACATTGAGATAATAATCAATGTACCCACCACAACATCATTAGGAACTTCAAATTTATCGATGGTAATCAAATAATCTTCGACTTTCTCCCTTGATGTTTTTATAAGAAAATTTCCTTGAAATTTATGGAATTAGTTTGAATAATGTCTCTTCTCCCCACATTTAAAGCATTTAACATAAATATATTTTCCTTAACAATGAATTAGTGAGATTTATGGAATCTTTATCCGGACTTGTAACAAATAATTTCTCCCTTCCTATAAGATGTACGGTGTTTCTTACAACAGTTATCACATGTGGGATATCCCATTATCCATTTATTTCCCTTAGATGAATTGTTTTTCATATGTTACTTAATCAACCTCTTATTTTCTTGACTTACCTTGAATAAAAATATCCTAGATAAATTATTTTATATCATAATGGTTCTTGAGACTATATCCTCATATGATGAAAATATCTGAGATACCAATGCGATTTGAAGTTTTAGTCTTAATATTTTAAAGAAATTATTATTATTTCCTTCCAGTCTATCTTCATAATCTATAGTGTTCCTAGATGACCTTGTAATGTTAACCTTATATTCAATAATATTTTACTCATCATTTTATCTACTATTGAGGAACTTCCATTCAATTTAGACTCTTTCCTCATAAAGAATGTATTTCTAATATAATACATCCTTTAAATTTACCCATTTGATACACTTGACCTCATCAACCACTTTAGTGTTTTGAAATAGTGACCAATATTTGTCTATACATCCCTTATGATGATAGAACACCACGAGGACTCTTCTCTTTTTCAATAATTTCTAAAGAAAGAAATATATTCTTTAGGTACTTGATAAAATGTTTTACTAGAAATAAAATTATAGTTCCACTGAATACTGGTTGTTGTATAAAGTGATCCAGCATCGTTACACCATGTAGCAGATAAACAGGTTAATCTACAAGGGTGAGATTATTTATCATAAACTTGGTAAAGTACCATAATATGTTTATGGTCTGATTAGTATAATATCTGGATTCATTAACTTGTTTAGGGGATATATCTATATATCGACTATGTAACACCCCTGAATGATAAAGGGTTAAATGACTAAATGATATGACTCATGTAAACAAGGTGCATCTTCCTTTTCGGGAGCCTGCCTGATTAGAACTCCACAGTTAAGCGTGCTTGACCTGGAGTAGTGATCAGGATGGGTGACCTCTTGAGAAAGTCTCCCAGGGTGTGTGTGAGTGAGGACAATGCACACTGAAAAGGACATGTGTTGGCCTGTGGGGACTGTCATTAGTCAGATGACCTGTTCGGGCATGTGGGTGGACCCTGGGGTGGGACCCACGTGTCTGCGGTGGCAACTGGTCGTACTTGGTTGGCCAGGACCCGACGGCCATGTTAAGGCGGGGTGGCTGTGCTGTCACCGGGACCTAGTTGTCACATTTGGTATCAGAGGAGGATGCTAGCCTTAAGTGCGGTGCACTGCCTAGGTTGAGATATAGGGCCCACAACGAGGGCATTGTGCTCTAAAGGGGGGGGGGGGGTGAATGTAACACCCCCGAATGATAAAGGGTTAAATGATTAAATGATATGACTCATGTCATCAAGGTTCACCTTGTGCCTAATACAGTCAATCTGTGCATGGACTATATATAACCAATCCATGCCCAAGATGATGTCGTAAGGCCTTGACGCCGCTACAAGAAGATCCCAGCTAAAGCTCTCGCCTCCTAAAGTAAGCTCACACTACCGGCACCAGTCCGTAATCGTCGAGTCTGCTCCCGTAGGAGTCTCTAGCCGTAAGGATCGAGCCAACGACTCTGTCGGAATCTCCAAGCTCCGAACAAGGGCAGCGGCTATGAAAGAGTGACTCGCTCATGTGTCTATAAGAACTGCAGCAAGGGTGGAATAGACACATATTGTACCTCGAATCATCTCGGGCGCACTGTGGTCATAGGCCTCTGCTGCCTGGAGCTGTGCCTGTCTCTGCCCTCCAGCTCCCTGTGGTCGGGGTGGACCTCTTGGTGGTGGTGGTGGTAGAGGCTCAATGCGTAGCCCACTGCCTGCTGCTCGGCCAGCTCCTCTTCCTCGTCCGCCTCTTCCCTGCGGACCTCCACGGTAGACCCTCTGCCTCTGCTTGGGTGGCCCCTCAATCGTCTGCTGCTCCTCGGCACGGTGGGTCGGGCAGTCACGAGCCATGTGGCTCTGCCCGCCGCATATGTAGCACTGCCAGCCTCTCGAAAGACTGGCTCCACGCTGTGTGTCCCGCACTGCTGAGCCAGTGTCCTGAGGTTATCTGCGTGAGGGTCTGGTCTTCCTGGACCCCTCAGTCATCGGTCGGCTGCCTGCTGCGGTAGGTCTCGCTGCGGAAGAGGGCTCAGCAAGAAATCTATCGATCAAAAGAGCTCGCTCCAGTACTCCTCCCTCAGTTGGAATGCTGAGGGAGATCAGTGATGCCCTGATCTCATGTCTCAATCCCTGCTCAAAGGCCCGGTCCCGGAAGAATGGGTCCCGTACCATGTCGGTTGAGTAGCGCGAGAGATCGGTAAATATCACCGAGTACTGGGTGACCGTCATGCTGCCCTGCTGTAGCTGAAGAAGCTCCTGGATGCGCACCGCACAGAGGGTGGCCGATATGAACTCTGAGCGGAAGAGGCCCTCAAAGTCTGTCCAGAGGAGAGATGCCTCATCGTGCACCTGGAGCATCAAGCTCCACCATCGGCCTGCTGTCGCGTGTAGTAGGCTCTCAGCGAGGATCACCATGAGGAATGTTGGTGTCCTCACTAGCCTGAAAACTCGTACGACTGCCTCCAGCCAGTCCATGGCTACCTGGGGGTCCGTCTCCCCGTGGAAACTGGGTGGTCGCTGGCGCTGGAACACATGCAGTGCACTGAGGCGACATGCATCGTCAGCGGCGGGGGCTGGAAGCATCGGTGGCTCGGCGGGTAGAGGTACCGCCGGTGCCTCTATTGTCAAAGGGCCCTGTACCGAGGCCTCGTCGCTCTGCGGGCTGTCGTCATGTACAACTCTCAGAACCCTAGTTGGCTGCCGTCGTGGGGCCATCCTAAAAAAGAAACAGGTGTGGAACGGTCAGAACAGTACACATGGTGAGCTGATACAAGTAATCACAAAGAAAACATGAAACACACATGCAATCAATGTTTTCGTGCATTAAGTCGGAAATCAGAAGTCAGGGTCCTGGTGTACGGATACGTCGGCTGCCGCACCAACACTGGACTCCCTGGATTGATAACCCCACCCAATACGCTAAACACTATTGCTTCACATAGAAGAAAGATCAGAGTCTGCGGTAGAACCGACCCCTCTGATACCAATTGTAACACCCCCGAATGATAAAGGGTTAAATGACTAAATGATATGACTCATGCCAACAAGGTGCACTTTCCCAGGAGGTCACCCATCCTGATCACTACTCCAGGCCAAGAACGATTAACTGTGGAGTTCTAATCAGGCAGGTGTGACAACTGGGTCCCGATGACAGCACAGCCACCCCGCCTTAACATGGCCATCGGGTCCTGGCCAACCAAGTACCACCAGTTGCCGCCGCAGACACGTGGGGCCCACCCCAGGGTCCACCCACATGCCCGAACAGGTCATCTGACTAATGAAAGTCCCCACAGGCCAACACATGTCCTTTTCAGTGTGCATTGTCCTCACTCACACACACCCTCGGAGACTTTCCCAGGAGGTCACCCAATACGCTAAACACTATTGCTTCACATAGAAGAAAGATTAGAGTCTGCGGTAGAACTGACCCCTCTGATACCAATTGTAACACCCCCGAATGATAAAGGGTTAAATGACTAAATGATTTGACTCATGTCAACAAGGTGCACTTTCCCAGGAGGTCACCCATCCTGATCACTACTCCAGGACAAGCACGCTTAACTGTGGAGTTCTAATTAGGCAGGTGTGACAACTGGGTGCCGGTGACAGCACAGCCACCCCGCCTTAACATGGCCGTCGGGTCCTGGCCTACCAAGTACCACCAGTTGCCGCCGCAGACACGTGGGGCCCACCCCAGGGTCCACCCACATGCCCGAACAGGTTATCTGACTAATGACAGTCCCCACAGGCCAACAAATGTCCTTTTCAGTGTGCATTGTCCTCACTCACACACACCCTGGGAGACTTTCCCAGGAGGTGACCAATCCTGGTCACTACTCCAGGCCAAGCACACTTAACTGTGGAGTTCTAATCAGGCAGGCTCCCTAAAAGGAAGGTGCACCTTGTTGACATGAGTCATATCATTTAGTCATTTAACCCTTTATCATTCGGGGGTGTTACATTCACCCCCCCCCCCTTTAGAGCACAACGCCCTCATTGTGGGCCCTATATCTCAACCTAGGCAGTGCACCGTACTTAAGGCTAGGTTCCTCCTCTGATACCAAATGTGACAACTGGGTCCCGATGACAGCACAACCACCCCACCTTAACATGGTCGTCGGGTCCTGGCCTACCACACCAGTTGCCGCCGCAGACACGTGGGGCCCACCTCAAGGTCCACCCACATGCCCGAACAGGTCATCTGACTAATGACAGTCCCCACAGGCCAACACTTTTCTTTTTCAGTGTGCATTGTCCTCAGTCACACACACCCTGGGAGACTTTCCTAGGAGGTCACCCATCCTGATCACTACTCCAAGCCAAGAACTCTTAACTGTGGAGTTCTAATCAGGCAGGCTCCCTAAAAGGAAGGTGCACCTTGTTGACATGAGTCATATTATTTAGTCATTTAACCCTTTATCATTCGGGGGTGTTACATTTGGTATCAGAGGGGTAAGTTCTACCGCTGACTCTGATCATTGTTCTATGCAAAGAAATAGTGTTTAGCATATTGGGTGTGGTTATCAGTCCAAGGAATCCGGTGTTGGTGCGGCGGCCGACGTATCCGTACACCAGGACCCTGACTTCTGATTTCTGACTTAATGCACGAAAAAATTGATTGCATGTGTGTTTCAGGTTTTCTTTGTGATTACTTGTATCAGCTCACCAGGTATACTGTTCTGACCATGGCGCACCTGTTTCTTTTCCGGATGGCCCCACGACGGCAGCCAGCTAGGGTTCCGAGAGTTGTACGTGACGACAGCCCGCCGAGCGACGAGGCCTCGGTACAGGGCCCTTTGACAGCAGAGGCATCGACGATACCTCTACCCGCCGATCCACCAAGGCTTCCATCCCCCGCTGCTGACGATGCACGTTGCCTCAGTTCACTGCATGAGTTCCAGCGCCAGCGACCACCCAGGTTCCGCAGGGAGACGGACCCCCAGGCAGCTGAGGATTGGCTGGAGGCAGTCGTACGAGTTTTCAGGCTAGTGAGGACACCAGCAGACCTCATGCTGATCCTCGCTGCGAGCCTACTGCACGCGGCAGCAGTCTGATGGTGGAGCTTGATGCTCCAGGTGCACGATGAGGCATCTCTCCTCTGGACAGACTTTGAGGGCCTCTTCTGCTCAGAGTTCGCCCCGGCCACCCTCCGTGCGGTGCGCGTCCAGGAGCTTCTTTATCTGCGGCAGGGCAGATTGACGGTTGCCCAGTACTCGGTGAGATTTACCGATCTCTGGTGCTACTCGACCGACATGGTACAAGATCCATTCTTCTGGTCCCGGACCTTTGAGTAGGGATTGAGACATGAGATCAGGGCATCGCTGATCTCCCTCAGCATTCCGACTCAGGCAGGAGTACTGGAGCGAGCCCTTTTAATCGAGAGCTTTCTTGCTGAGCCCTCTTTGGCAGCGAGACCTACCGCAGCAGGCAGCCGACGGATGACTCAGGGGTCCGGGCAGACCAGAACCTCATGCAATGTAACACCCCCAAATTATAAAGGGTTAAATGAATAAATGATATGACTCATGTCAACAAGGTGCACCTTCCTTTTCGAGAGCCTTCCTGATTAGAACTCCACAGTTAAGCGTGCTTGGCCTGGTGTAGTGATCAGGATGGGTGACCTCCGGGGAAAGTCTTCCAGTGTGTGTGTTAGTGAGGACAATGCACACTAAAAAGGACATTTGTTGCCCTGTGGGGACTGTCATTAGTCTGATGACCTGTTCGGGCATGTGGGTGGACCCTGGGGTGGGCCCCACGTGTCTGCGTCGGCAACTGGTGGTACTTGGTAGGCCAGGACCGGACGACCATGTTAAGGCGGGGTGGCTGTGCTGTCATCGGGACCCAGTTTTCACATTTGGTATCAGAGGAGGAACATAGCCTTAAGTACGGTGCACTGCCTAGGTTGAGATATAGGGCCCACAATGAGGGCGTTGTGCTCTAAGGGGGGGGGGGGGGGGTGAATATAACACCCCCGAATGATAAAGGGTTAAATGACTAAATGATATGACTCATGTCAACAAGGTGCACCTTGTGCCTAATACAGTCAATCTGTGCATGTACTGTAGATAACCAATCCATGCCCAAGTTGACGTTGTAAGGCCTCGACGCCGCTATAAGAAGATCCCAGCCGAAGCTCTCGCCTCTTTCCGCGACGATCAATTCCGCGAAGAACGCACGCTTGATGACTACGAAGAGGTAGGGATTTTATTTGAAAATAATATTTTATTTCCGTGGATTTTCCTCCTAAGACAAAGAACTTAGATCAAGTGCAATTTTAATTTATTAAATTGTGTCTTGTTACGTTTCCATATGATAATTTATTCTTCTCGATTGTTATCACCTAACGCAGAGGGTGCAGGCCAAACAAACACGGCCCGACAACCCTCTGCAGTTTTTCGTTGATGTGCGGATTGGCGGGCGGTGACACAACATGACGCAGAGGTGATTCCTTGTTTCCGCAGTGAAGTACGGGACCCGGGAGGAGCTACGGCGCATACGGAAACAAAATCAGACCACCGGAGAAACTCCGGGGGCCCACGGAACCCACCGGCGGCGCGGGTCGCCGGCGCGCCGCCAGACAGGGCCGCCGCAGCTGAAGCCATGGCGGCGGCGGCCAGCGAACCCACGACCACGTGGGTCCGGCACACACGGGATGCGGCATTGCCGCGTCCGCTGATCCAGTGTGGCCCCACGTGGGCCGCGACTTCTCTTCCCGCGGGGACTTCACGCCCCGCGGCTCCCCTGCTCGGCCGATCAGCCGAGCCGAGCCGACCCGCCAGCCGGGTGGCACCCAGGCCGAGTTGGGCCGCGCCAAACCGGGTCGGACCTGGGTCGGGTCGACCTGGTTCGGGCCAACCCAGGGGGGTTGGGCCGGGTGGGTCCGGGCCCAGACCCCCCGTCTCCGGATGTTTTCGGTCTTTTGCTCATAACTTGAGCTACGAGCCTAAAACGACGTACCGTCAGCGGAAATGAGATCCTTGGATCGAGACGGTCATTTCAGTATATCACACTCAAGGTTTTTGAATACTTTGGGTTCGGCCGGGTTGGTTCGTACACAAAACCAACCGGGCCCTCGGAGCGGAAACGCTCATATCTTGAGCTTCGAACGTCCGATTGACATGCCGTCGACTTTGTTGAATTACTATAAGTGAGACGGATCTTTTGGTTTACTCCGACCGAGGTTTGGACGCAGGTGAAGTACGGTCGGGTTGGTTTTGCCTTAAAAACCAACCGGGCCCCAGGGACGAAAAAGCCAATAACTCGTAGACCGGGTGTCCGATTGATGCGCCGTCTGCGACGTCGAGTTCCTGTTGACGATACGTAACTTTTGGATACATCAACTCTGGACTATGTGTCAGTTGATGTATCAGACTCTCGGCTCATGGAGCGAACCCTCCTGAACGAGCTTTGCTGTGTGCGGGAACCCTAGAGCTGGCTGCGACTGCTACTGTGACGACGACGACTGTGAAGAGATCCTCAGTGGATTTGACGGCAACGACTACAGCACTCAGCGATCCTTTGTGGGTTAGTGCTACCGATCCTATGTGGGTCCGATCCTGTGTGGGTCTGCGCTCAGCGATCCTGTGTGGGCCAGCGCCTACAGATCCTGTGTGGGTCCGACCCTATGTGGGTCTTTGCGGGGATTAGTTACCTATCGATCCTTTGTGGGTCATTGCGGGGGTTAGTACCTATCGATCCTTTGTGGGTCCGACGACATAGATGGATCAGTGATCATCTCTATCATCATTCGAAGAAGTATACCTCTGTGATCTGAATCCTGTTTACTTTCCTTTGTGGATTGTGTTGTGCTATCCTGTGTGGATTTACGTTTTGCTTTCCTGTGTGGACTAGGTTGTACTTGAGCTCGGATGTTGGAGCCAAGTGAGAATTCATGACTTAGGTATATGTATGGGCATATAACTAAGTAGTGTCAGATGTTAATTCGTGATTGTATCTTTCCTTTGTGGTTTATCCTTTGTGGATTTTGGGAGACCTTCGGGGGTCTCGGGGTCCCTACTGAGTAGCTTATACTCACCCATGCACAGGCTATGCCTGCACTAAGTTGTGTTGGTTGCAGACGACGGAAAATGTTGATCGTGGTTGAGGCTTGCAGAGTAGGACGGTGCCTAGAGGTGGACCACTGGGCGGGACATACTCGGAGCGGACGACGGGACCCGAGGAGCAGTGGAGCTATCTGTACCCACCCTTCAGGTGGGATTTCCAGTGGACAACTCGGTGTAGCGGCTTTTACGTTTCAGTTGTTGTTTTCCCTTTCGAGTTGTACTTTACTTTCAGTTTGGGTTTGTATACTGGCCCACTTACTTTTCTGCGCTTACTGTTGTACCAGTTTTACTTAGTGTTTACTTTTTCCGCTTGCTTACTCTGTGGTGCTTGTTTACTTTACAAAGGCAATGCCTTCCCTTTTTACCGGGATTTACGCCTTGGTGCTAGTCTCCATCCCCTGGCCTATGGAAGGCGAGCTTGGGGTAGTCACGGCAGGCGCCCCGAGGACGGGTCGTGACAGACTACAAGTGTTGATACAATTCCCATTCCTCCTATTAGTCTCCATCTTTAAACAATGGCCTACATATAATTAGCTCATATCAAGGAATTTTAAAATTCAATTACTATTATTATTTCTATAGCATTACCTTGAATCATTGATTTATTTTAATAGGATGAGTACTATATAACTTGGTTCCTCTAAATATAATCCTTAAGATTTCTACTATTTTTTTTGATAACAATTGTAACATCATGAACACTAGAAACACATATCTAGTAATTATATTAATTTTTTTAAAAGTATCATAGTTAATAAAGGATAAAATAGATTAGTATTATTATACTACTAGATATATTCATACAATACATTTAAAAACAAAAGATATAATATTAAAATTTGTTGAGAACATGATTATGAATTTTATCATATCCCTGTAAATGAAACATAGTCTTTTTCTCGGTTTGCTCGGGAAAGGAAAAAAAATAAGGGTGGGCTCAGATGCTCACTATGTGGTAACATACAATAGAATATTACATAACATTAACATGAACTAAGTTATATGAAAAGAGTAAATGAACAACATGAATCCATAATCAACTGAAATTGAGGGAATTCTATATCAAAAAATAAATAAATGAAAACATAGATATTAAAAATCATTGATATCATACTGATGTAATGCGTAAGTATAGAAATAAAAATATTGTTTTTAAGGACTTGTTCGTAGATACATTCCCATCATAGGAAGAGGTATACACAAAAACTCAACTTTGTTTGTCTCATGAGACTCATCGATGTCTCGAGGAGCTATATAATTATGATCCCCACCCATCACCCAATTAAGTCCAATTAATTCACTATAAGAGTAATAAATACCATTCATAACATTTACCAATGAACCTATATATGAATTAAAGTTGACTATCCATATAATTAAGAAATATAGAAATCAAATACTTCCACATTTAATAGAATAATTTGGATGTCTAGGTGAATACCCCTAAATCAACTTGGAAGCTGTGGGGTATCATCAAAGTAACATGAAGTACCATTATCAAATAAATATAGTGGATATGGTACTTAAAATGTGTTAGCTTATACATGGAAGATTGTAATTGGATTCAATATATTTTATTATTAATATACCAATGAAATTTTAGAAAATTCCTTCCTCATGATTCATTAAGATCATATGAATATTCAAAAGCAAGTGGGAGTGTCTCATCAGCTATGCAGTCTTATGAACATTCATCATACATCAGGGTGATTATTGAGTCAATTATAAAACAACCCTTTTTAGGTTTATTAACCATTGGTTCATCTTTTCTAAAGTTTCATCCACTTTCTAGTATCCATACCATGATGTATTGGCTAGGAAATTAGATAAACTTTTACTTTACTAAAACAAAGGATAAGTGTTTTACCTTGGATATGGTACCTATTTATTATTAAGAATATGAGAGAGGGACAAAAATATAGAATTTTAAATGAATTTAATTTACTAATTAACATGGGAAAAAATTTCCATGTAAATGGAAGCACCATACAAAAGAAATTATATGGTGATTATAACATGTGTCCCAAGGAATGGAAATTATCATTGAATAACCCCACTTATAGCTTAGGTATAAATTATAGTATAAAATTATGAAATAAGAGGATATAAAATGATCTTAATATATCTCAAATAATTTAATTTAATAAATAAAATCTAAATTTGGTAGTATATACTCAACATAAAAGAAATGATGTGGATAATAAAAAACATTTCTCAAAGAGAGGAATTTGAGAGGGAAAACCCGTACCCCTTATCCTAAATATGATGAAAACAATTTAACATCATGTATTATAAAAATAACTATCTTAATCTCATAATTATTAACCGTAATCATATCTATTTTTATTCATACTCTTCAAAAATAGTCATTCTCGACATGAATTTTTTTGAATTTCCACATTAGTGTGTGTAATTTTAATTATTGGTACTAGTTTCATAATAGCGGTGTGTGTATTCATTCTATTTCCAAATTAAATTATTAATAGGTCATTAAATTTAATTTTAGGTATAATTTATAATATTTTCTGATGTTTAAAATTAATATATTAGCATTTTATACATTATCCTTAAAGATGAATTTGATAATAAGCTTGTTTTGGTGTTTTTTGATGGATGAAGGGTGTTTCTATAATTTATTAAATAGATTTTTGTATAATGTATCCATAAAAAACCAATTATTTAAAACAAAATATCATAATATAATCGTAAATAAATTTTTTTATCAATCCATGATATAAATTAATATTATTGTTCAAGTAGGTCATTAAATGGACCCAAACATGAACATACATTAATGTAATGAATGATTATTTGGTGCTTTTTGTGTAATATAATTATAAAACAAGAATAATGATATTAATTACTCTTTATTAGTTTGAAATATTACAATTGGAAGGAATTATATGAATAAATAATGGATTTTAAACTCTTGCACTATTTTAATAAATGATTATCTTCTTAGTATATTTAATTTTAAAGATTAAATTAATGATGCTCATTTACTAATAATATCATTAATAGGTTCACTATTTTTTTTCTAAAATAACCTTAATCACATCATAATAATAATATATATCATATAATACCATACATAAATTTTATATTATAAATTGAAAAATGAAAATGAAACACATTACGTCGTGGAGGTGGTCGTCTACAAAACACAAAAAAAGTGATTTTTTTAATGGATAGTGTACATTAATAAATAACGGAAATAAAATTAATTTCATAAAATTATATTATATAAATGATAATAATTTAATTACAGTTGTGTGGATATAATAAATACTAAATAAGATAATTAAAATGGAAACTAAGTAGTTGGTAATACTCACATCGGGAACTTGAATTTTCCTTTTAAGTCTCCTTGAATATGAAGTGATTAGGGTAAATCTGAGTCACTAGGGGATTATGTTCATGGGAGGGGATTTTAAGGAGATTAAAATTGAATATTTTAATGATTAAATTCAAATTACAGGTGATCTGTGAAGTGTTTAAGATGTTATGATTTTAATTCAATTCACATTTTAAATGTTTTAGGACTTTAACACAAGGTAAAACTTAATTTATCCCTTTTAATTTTACAAAAATATTTAATTTTTATCATTAGTAATTATTTTTAAGGAAAAATATTAATGTTGATGTTTATTATTAATTTGATAATTATAATTTAAAATTTAATCATCCTTTTCCTAAATAAAATTCCCAAATATGTGAAAAGATAATTTTAAAATAATCAAACTTAATTTCATAATTTTTTTTGAGAAATATTTTTTTTGGATTTAAATTTATATATATGATAAAATCATATTTTATACTGCTTTTAATGACATAAATTGATTTTTTTATAAAAAAAATAGTATGTATGAGACTTTAAATGAAATAAAAAAATATACCTTGAAAATAAATTATTTAAGGAATGGTTTGAATGTTTTTTTATTAAAGTTACATTATAATTAGTTCTAAATATGTTAGGCATATTTTTTAAATTTATATAATATTTAAAAATGAATATTTTTATTCCTTAAATTTATATTTTATTTCTTGAAAGTAATTTAAAAATTTTCAGTCACTATTTACCATTAAATTCATAAAAATTACAAGTTTTGTGAAATCCATATTTTTCGACTAAGAACCGTCCATTTCAAAAAAAATTAAAAATTCATACTAAGATAATTTTTATTTGATTAATTAAAAAGAAAATTTATAATTATTGATTTAAAATAATTAACTTTATATGTTAAATAAAATTATGAATAAAGTCTCCTTAAAGGTAACATTGAGTGATAGTTTAGGATATCTTGTTTACTTGCAACAATAGAGTCTCATGTGTCATAGTAATATGAACACTGATCCAAGAGAGTCTCCTTCATAGTGTTATAATCTCCTTATATATTATCTTATTGATGTTTTTATCTCAATTTAATAAATTGTTAATGAATCAATTTTTTTTCTAATCTCTCTTGATCTTGCTCAGTTGTTCCATTATTCTTTGAATTGGTAGCAATTATATGTTTTCTTGGTCAAATCTAATGATCATATGATGATTTATTCTCTATTTTATATAGATTCATCCTTATATCATCTCCTAGATTCTATATGTTATCTTATTTATAGTTCAAAACATGGAATATTTGAGATCTTTTTTGATTTATTTTCTTCCCTGACCCTTTTTCTTATGTCAACAAGCTTTTAAGAAATGATAATCATTGTTTTGGTCCCAACATTGTCTGTAATTGAATTAACTTCCTTTATAGTGTTTGTATCTCATTTTGTTTGGTGTTTGAACAGAGTTTTATTTTGGTGGTTATATCTCTAGCCATTGTTTTATGAACCCTTGATTCTCTTGGTTTTCTAAATGATTTTCTAAATTATAATTATCACGATTAATGAATTGTTTGTGTAAAAATCATATAGATGATTACACCATGGAGTGGGCGTGAATTTGGGTATATATATTTTAAAAAATTATTTCATGTATGATGATTTTGTTCTCACACCTTGAGTAACACTTCAGTTTATATCTATCATTTCTCTTAAAAAGTGATAAAATTAGTTAATAAAAAAGGTATTTATACTTGATTTACTCACCCTAGACTATATATAGGGATCATTTTCAAAAATGTTATTTTGTGCAAAATTAACTAAAATTTTACTTCTTTAAGTAAAACATTTGGTAGTCTCACTGACCCTCCTAGTTCATTCCCACAAACAAATAGATAACCCACCACTCTTATTCAATAAGGAACTCACTACTTTGTTTGTTGAATATTTCAAAATTTACATGAAGATGATACATAAATGAAAATTTTTGTTTCTATTAAGTAGAAGTAATTTATAATTAGAGTGAGAATAAGTATCCTATAATAACACCTTCTTTGGCCTTAAAAATTATAGACGATATCTGGAATAACCCTATCAAATTCAACTCTAGATTTCCTCCATGTGTGTCTACCTCTTTATCTCCATTCTAAAAAGTAGGACATCCCTATTTTTATATCAATATAATGATTTGGATTGAATATTATTTTAAGGGATTATTCCAAGTGTCCCATGTAACTATAGGGGTTATCATGAACCATTCAATTTGAATTTACGAAAACAATAATCAAACCATAACTCCATATCTTTCTATATTTGGATGAAGCTTCTGGCTGACCAAAACCACCTACCTGTGATGTTGTCCAATATTTTATTGCATAGTGTTAGCCATTTTAAATTAACTTTGGATTGGACACCTTCAATATAGTATTTCCATAAAATCATCATTTATACCTATGGTATGGTCAATAACATTATAAAATGATGTCTTTTAGTTTATTATACATACTACTCTCAGATTAGTAACTTCTCCATCAACCCATACATGATCTTTAGAATAATATACTCTAATTATTTATTAGAAGTAGATAATTAAACCATGGAAACATCACTATGGTGTGAGATCTTATAGGTTCAAGGATCCACAATCCTTTAAATCTATTAAATTGGTATCTTCCATGATGTAAGTCGTACTTTTGGCATGTAAACCTTTTTATTCAAAAGGATTTTGGTGTAGCCTTCTCTTCCATGACATATAAATCTCTAAATCTTTAGTAGCTTATACCCTTATATGAGTTCAAGAATGAATTTTATGTGAGATATAGAAGTTAGGAGTTAACCTTATATAGGTAATATTATGTTTCCTCATTACCCGTATACAGTCACCCTTATGCATGATCTACACATGGTCTTGCATCATGCTATACTATTCAACATCAAGAAACAACTTCTACAAAATTGCTAAAGGAGTTACGACACAGGCTTCTAAAACTCCAAAAAAAATCAATGTATTATAGAATGAACTATTTCATGGGATATTTATTCAAAATAAAACTATTCTTAAACACATTTTAAGCTATCAACTTGTCAAAAACAAAAATCATAAAAATATCCAAATGGGTTTGGGCTAAAAATATATCAATTTGGGTTTGTTAAGAATACTACAAGCACTCCATGAGTTTATGAATTATTCTTTTAAAAATAATAATTCCATGATGTTAATTAATAAGGAACTAATCATAAATTTTAACCAATGTAATCCATTCTTGGTGTGATAGATTATAATTGAGTGAAATGATTATCATGATCATCTCTAAATCCATTTAACAACTATATCACTTTCCATGATTTTCATTGAAATAAACTCCACCTTTTAAAACTTATCCACCTTAGATACAAAATTTTATATTTCTCAAATATTGTAAACAAACCTAAAAAAAGTCCATTCATCTAAAAATTTCTTGATAGAAGGTTAGTAGTCCAATAAATTAAGGTGAAAAAACATACCATTGTCATGAAAGAAACTATGTGGAGTGGATGATCCATCCTAGAACCAGTTCAATAGATATATATGTATGGACTCTAAAAAAATCAATTCTTATCAAAAACCACTTTGTGTAGTTACTTTGTAAATATATTTTCAATTTGATCTTGAGTTGAAACATACTGTAAAATCAAAATTCCTTTACCCACATTCTCCTTTATGAAGTGATATTTGTTCTCAATGTTCTTGGTCCTTAAATTGTTTTCAGATTTTTGATAAGTTTGACTATTGTTGAGCTATCACACACTATTAGAATAGTATAAATCACTTTAATACCCACATCATCAGGTTATTGTGTCTTCCATTTAAATAAGGTGCATTATTTAGTGGAAACAATTTACTTAGCCTCCATAGTGCTCATTGATTTTCAACCCTATTAATTAATTTTTTTGTGATATATAAGAACTGACAAGATAAAAAAGAATAGGAATAATTTGATTGTAAATAATCTATTGAACTAGAAGAATCCACATCTATAAATGACAATTTTTTTTGTGAACTGGTTTGATGGAACATCCCATAGTCCACCTTATGATGGATATATTGATGTATTCGTTTCATTGATTTTGCATATATTTTCATTGGATTACTTTGAAAATGAGTAGATTGAAAAGTAGAAAATAAAATATCCAGTGCAATATCCATCAATTAAATTATAATCCTAATTATTTTAAAATACGTGGTCACATCAACCTTTTCCCCTACTCAGATTTTTATGATTTCAGTATTTCCTTAATCGGAGCATTGAAATCCACCAATTAGTGACATATTTATCTCACACCTCTTGAGTTCTTAAATCCAGTTGCTTTTATTTTCATATAATCCTTTGAAAATTATATTTTCAATAGATATAAGAACCATAAATTACTACTCAATAAAATTATTAATAAAGATGTTTTGATCAAATCGTACTCTATATAAATCAAGTTTATTTTACATTGATTTAACCTGGAAAACTATGCTCGTGGTTCTTGTCTGAGGCCATACAAATCGTTCTTCAATTAAAATAATTTGACTTCGTATTCTGTAATGAGAAACTCATCTGGTTTCTCAATATACACTTATTTTTCTAGAAATCCATTCATGAAATCAAATTTTACATCCATTTGATATAATTTTAAATCCTTTAAAAATTTCCATGGAAAAGAATAATTGAGAAGTTGTAATATTCAAAAAGGGTGAAAATGCTTCATCAACATTTTTCTACATAAAATTTTATTCTTCTCGCAAAAAATAAAGTTTGAGTTTATTATATATGTTTTTGAATGAATATGATATATTTTTATTTATTCTTCTTTGAGTCATTCTGTATGACATTTTTTTCATTATTGATGTGGAATTGGTTGTGTTATGCCCAATACCCTCAAAAAATAGTATCCATTAATAAAAAAATAATGATTAAAAATTATGATTTCTTATTTGGACTGGTGTTTCTTCCAGATATGCCTCCTAGAAATAAAGAACACAGTATGTTTTTTTCTCAATATTCCAACAAAAAAAACATCTAACTCTTGATGCATTAGATTACACTATGGTGACAATATTTTTTACATTTCTACTCTTTCAATGATCTACCTTCTTATAGGGAGTTGGTTCTTGTGGTTTTGAAACAATGAAAAATTTATTCCTTTATTCAGAATGCTTCAACATAGATTTTACTATATATTTGAATCACAATACCTAAGAAATTGGTATGTTTTCATTATCATAAATTCATTTGGCAGTAATTGATGTTGATTTCTTTGAATTTGGTTTCATCCCACCTGATGTCAATAATCATTATCAATATTCAAACTTATAATGAAATTTCATAAATTCTTATTTTAGTTTCTCAACTCTCTTAACTCTATCATTGATAGTTCTATCCAAACCAGTAATGATTTGATTTTTTTATTTAATCTTAAGTTTCAGTTCAACTTACCTTCCCAAATTTCATGGAATTCTAGTTCTGAGTTCTATCATATCAGATATAAAGTTCAATATTTATTTTTCCTATTGTTTCATATAGAGATTGTAATCATGAACAATTTCATTTAAATTATTATTATTTTCTCTTAAAACATCATTTTATTCAATGGAAGCCTCAAGTTCTACCTATTGATCAACCCTTCTAATAACTCCTTCATTCTCTTCATCACTCTCATCATTTCTTAGATTATTCACAATATCCATCAACAAACGTTCATCCTTAAAACTTTAAACTTATTCTAGGTCACTTTATCTCGATCTATATTATTCTTTAGAAATATATGTTTTTTTCTTCTAATGGGATTTCATTGAGAATTATTTGTACCTTATGTTTTCGTTTTTTGGGTTTTTTTCTTAATTATCATTATTATGAATTTTTTTAGGACATTTAGCTATAGGATGGACCAACTTCAACCATTTGAATAAATTAATTTATTATTTAAACATAAATATTCATATTCATTTACTATGATTATAGGAAATAATGTCATAACCTCACCAGAATCATTAACTTATAGACACTCATTCATTGATAGTTTCTTCATGGAATTAAAGGAATCCTCCTAGTAACTTTTGTTTATTATTGACTCATTATCTTTTTTTATCATTTCACTATCAAAAGGGGTACTACATACACTATCAAGAGAAATATATTTCATATCTTTGTATTTATGAACTAACACTCTTGTATTGAAAGGAAGAGGGAGTATTACAATGACCCTCTTTATGAAATTTTTATCTTTTAGTTATTTACTAAGGCCTCACATATATTCAAAAATAATATTTAGATGATCAAAAAAGGAATCAACTGTCTCATTTGAATTCATTTTAAAATACTCATATTCTTCCAATATAACTTGTAACTTTTCATCCCAAACCTTCGAATATCCTTCATAAATAATCAGAATCTTTTCCTAGATAACATTATTGGTTTTTTAGGACCATACCTTTGGAAAATGTGATTATAAAGACCACCTCTAAAATAATTTAGGGGGTTGGCCTCTGAATCCAATATTTAATGATCTTTCTCTATAATGGCTCTTATTTCAATATTATTAGTGATTCCATAAATTTCTTTGGTGTAAAATTCCATACCCATGGATCTGAAATAGTCTTGTATCTAAATTTTCTATAACTGGAAATTTCTTCCTTCAAATATTAGGATACCATTATAGTTGATTACATTTTCCATGTTTCAAATATAGAAAAACATTAACACCCATTTTATAGCACTTTCTAGACCACTATAATGGATTACACTTTGGGGGGTGGGTGTAAATTAGGGTATATAATTTAAAACCATTCTAACCCATATGAGGATATTTTCACTCACCGTGAAGAAAACATAAATTGTTCTCTATCTTTTCTATCAATGAGTGAAAAAAGTAGTAAATAACACAAGGAAATTTTACATGGTTAACTCACACTAGGATACATCTTGGGAGAATTATTGACAGTGTTCTTGTGTATCAAATTTACTAAAAGATTACTTCTTTATGTCAAATTTATAGCAGTATCACCAACCCTTATGATTTGTTAATATAAAAAATTTTAGAATTCACAGCTATCATTCAACAAAGAACTAACTGCTATATTTTTTGAATCTTTTCTTGTTCACATAAAGATGATGTATACAAAAATAATGGAATTTCTCTATAATACTTTCAATGTCTAATTCTAATGAGAGTTAGACTCCAATAATATCACATTATTGGACCTTCAACCTTTTAGATGAGATCTATAATAACCCTATCAAATTATTCTACTGAGGTCATCCCTATTTTTCATCCTCATTCTCTCTACCCTACATATAAAGACTCTCCATATTTTTATTTCTAATCGTTGACTATAACTGAATATTATTTCTCTAGGATTGTTCCAAGTGTACTGAATAATTAATAGGTTCATAAGGCATCATTTAATTCAAATTGATCATTAGTAGAATCAAACCATATCTCCCTCTATTTTTTTCTAGATGAATGTTAAAATAGACCGACACAACCAAAATGGAAAATTAATATGTGATACATCGTAGTTTAAGCTATTTTTATTAAATAGAGCATAAACAATTTTTCTACTTCACAACCATTAATTCCCTAGATCTTCCTATGGTATGGTTAATAGTATTGTGACATGGAGTCTAGTAATTAACTAGATACACATCCCCAAAAGTATTAACTCCTCCATAAACCCTTGGATGTTCTACTATAACTGTTAGTCACTCAGAACTAACTATGGCATGGATAATTTACTTCAACAAGATCTTCAGTAGGTTTGAGGGTCAAAAATTATTTACGTCAATTAAATTGGGATCTTCTATTATGAAAGATATAGTTGTGGAATGGAAACATTATCTTACAAATGGATTGAATAATAATATTTTCTTCCACAACATGTATATCTTAAAATATATAGTGGATGATTCCCTTACGTAATCTTGAGATCAACAATTATGTGAGATTTAGATATTGTTTCTTACCATTTCATAATTACCCATACATAAAATCATTAACCTTATGTATATAAACTTACACATGATCAATAAAGGGTTATATTCCACAGTGTACCATTCTTTGGTGTGGAAAAACTTCTACGGTGTATCAAAATGAGTTGCATCATTGGTTTATCAAATTTAAAAACTCTATAGTATAGATTATGTCCTATGGTATCATATCTCTATTCTAAACATAACTCTTACTAAAAACCATACAAGAAATATAATTTTAAATAAAAAAAATTGAAACAAACCACTAAACGGGTTTTGGAAAATAGTTTTACTTGTGTGTGTAAATGGGGTTTTCATAAAATACGGGGGTTCACATTGTTTTGGTAAATGAAATATGTATTTCAAAGAATTGTGAAATGAGTTGTGAAATGGATTTTCAAATTATGATTTTGGATAAAATGGTTTTTTAAATTTTATAGTAAAATGTGATAATCACTTGGAAATGGATTGATAAATAATGCACATGGTATCCTTGTGAACCTAGGTGGAGGGTTTGGTATTGGGAATTGTCTCTTGACATTAAAGGGGATTCAAATTCTATGTGTTTCTATGTTCCAAGATTTTTAGGTCCATTATATATATGAATTTGACTTTGAGATGAGTGTTAATTGGGCTCAAGTGACATATGTATCCCAATATATGATATCCTTGGGGTGATCATTATTGGGATTAACATGAATTTCTTATATTTGATATGATATGATTCATAATTTGATAAATAAAAATGGATTTTTTTTAAATATGATTCAGAACTGTATTATATGGATTTGTTTTAGAACTATTAAAGTAGAACAATTTTACCCTGATTTTGATATAAGTGAATAATTTTTTTATCATTTCATCATTTCACTTATATTAATCATACTGAGATTGTTTTATACAAACTTGTTATGGAACACTTGGGTGGGATCATACTGTTCCTATTTATCTCACACCCAACACACACCCATGGGGGTATGTAGAACATCATATGTCTTATGAAGTATAGGGAAAGGAACCAATGTGAGTCTGAAATTTTTATGTCAGTAGGGAATGAGCAACTGGTGTTGAGATGGTGGGAAATTGTCCCCATATCACGTATTTATTTTTGGTAATCTTGGTTTTCCTTTATAAATGTTTTTTGACTTGTACCTTGGTTTTTTATCATTCTAATTTTGGATGCATCACTATTGTTATCATTCTTTTGATTATGGAATATATACATAAGCTAGTTTTTCTCTATATATATTCAATTTATCTTGTTTTATGTTGGGAAAATCATCACCCTGGTTATTGTGGGATTCCCATGTGATTATTGAAAACCTATGGGGATTGAGAATACTGTTTTGGTCTTTCCATGGTTTGGTTCAAATACTAGATGGGGGGTTTTACAAGACTGTTCATGACATACAGTAGATCAATAATTCAACAAAACATGTTATGGTGGTTTCATATTTTTCAGGTCAAATATCAATAAATAGGGGATACCATAAAATATCATCATGAAACCAAAAATTCATAAGAAATTAATCTATTTTACAAACAAATGATGACGATATCATGTTTATAGAATCATTAAAACAATATATAAGGTATAGAAACAAATCACCACTCATTCAACCATAATAATTGATTCACCATATTAATAATATCATTTTCCATATCACTTTCACAATAGATCAAAACCGATCTACCACATCACCACAATAATCACAACACATTACCATAGCCACATAACCACAAACATCATATCACTCACCCAACATCACATCATCATAGCTATATCACATAACTATTCCGTCATCAAAACCACATAACAAAACCATTAGATCATAAAATCCACCACATCACCCCACATCATCACATTAATCACCACCACATCTCTACATCATCACCTTAGTGACACATGCTATATCATTGAGCCATAATAACCAAAATACATGATATAACCCAAGACACCACAACATAGGGATACATGTATATGTCATAACCTTACACCATTATAACTCATAACTAGGTTTATGTGTCATAACTATGATATCTTACATCCCACCCCCACACATATATATTTCTTCACAATTCACCTCATTGTATTACAACCTATGTAAATATATAAATAAATATCACAACCATATTCCATTACATCCCTTAAGGACTATACATATGATAAACATGATCCATTATAGCTCATGGATAAATACCCTATACCTTAATACATTATAACTCAAGCATGTATCCATAGAACCGAAATCCATTACTTCCTATATGTATAATATCATAAGATAATCAAATTGAGAAAAAAATCCAGTATGCTTAAAAGCAATCAATCAAATAAACAAAAAAACTATTTATAATGGAATAAACATATCTAATCAATGTGAGAAACATCCTATGGGAAACAATATATATACTAAACACATCATTTCATAACAAAATAATTACCATCATCATATATGATATATATACTAGGAATTATCATAAACACCAAGATAGTTTGTTTTCTTTCCCATTCATTATTAAGTTATTAAAGTCTAACTAATTATTTGGTTGAGTAAAGGTAGACACAGAAATACAGAGATTATTTCACAACCTTCACTTATCCACAAGATTTACTATCCCAAGATAACTCTAATTAAATATCAACAGATTCCCAAAATCATAAACCAAACCTAAACAAAACAGCTATAATTCCAACTAGGAAAAGACAGTAAACACAAAGGGTTCATTAACCCCGGGGAAACTAAGTACTAGAAAGTTAGTAATTACTCTAAAGAGTACAACAACACACTGAACTAACATAAAAATTCTAACAAAATATTTGCTAAGCCAAACTTCCCTGAATAAAAGGTACTAGCACTCTAATCATGCATAACTTTAAAATATATATAAGATGAAAATAATAATAATAAATTAATCTTACTCCACCCAAGAAATCATATTGACTTCATAAGAATATAATGGACATCACATTCTACATTTCCCACATTTACGAATTTTAATTCCTGATTATATTTTTATTCATATCCATTCTTGAGGTATTTTCTATAATATTAATTGAAATTAAAACTTTACATGGCATTAACATCTTTTTCACACATCCCATTTACATTTATAATTTCATCATAGAATTATCAAAAAAATGTAGTAGCATGCACCCATGATTCAGTACAATCCCATAAAATAATCACAACATCATATATGAAATACTTGATAGCATAACAATGAATCAATTTCATCTTATATATCCTCCAATATCATTAATGATTACTTTTCTCTAACCAATTACCAAAATATTTCCCCAATCCACTTGGATGATGATATTATTATCATCTATAATGTAAAACATATCATAGTATAATGACCATATACTATTTCAAAAAATGAAATTGAAGAAATATTTAAATCTAAAACAAAGAGAAAGGAATAATAAATCTAAGTAAAGTAAATTTTAAGAATATAATAAAAACTTCCCCAAAATAAACCATAATTAGGCCAAATAGAGTAGAATGATAATAAAAAAACATTAAGTATATAGTAATCCATCCCCTCTAGAATAAACTATCACTATTGAACCAATAAAAATGCTATAAAATTACAAATTTAGTAGGTATTTCTGGATTAGTTAGATTACTAAAGGATAAATTGGTACATGAATCAAGGCTCACTAAACTCAATAGGATGGTTTAAATCATGGAGAATGATGATAATTCCAATATTTCATTTTTAATGGATATAATTAAAGTGAGTTAGTAACATTAGATTCAAATAAGATAACAATTAAAGGGTCTAAGGATCAATAAGGATTATAATATTACACAAAATTAAAAGAAACATAAATTATATTAGATATAATAGGGGATTAGAAATATCCTACAAAAATATAAGATACACAACTACTGCATAAGAACAATTCATGGAAGATGATAACAAATCCCATGTTCAGAAAAGGAAAGATTCATCAACATGTAAAAAATGATCTTATTATTAGAAACAGATTTTATGGTAAAAAAATTGAAAACCATCTACCATCATGGATCCAACTGGAAGAAGGAAATAAATAAAAATCAAGAGAAAAGAGGAGAAACTCACCTTGGATAACAAACAATCAATATATTGAACCCAATAATCAAAATATGATAAAGTTCCATGAGGTTCTACAAATAATCCCATATGATTGCTTAAGGATTGGGTATAAATAGAGGAAATTAGAGAAATTTATATTCCATTTCAAATATATATGGGTACTATAATTTACGGTTTTGTGTCTTTAAAAGTAATTGTCATACTGTGACGAGTCTATCTCAACTAAAATCCAATGATCCATTTTTTGATCTCCTATATCTCACCAAATTTAAATCTTGATCAATATTTAAATTTAACATGATCCAGGAATGTCCACATAATGACCAAATAAAAAATATGTAGTGACACCCCATGTGCTATAACCTCAAAAACTAGCCTATAATTTCCCACCACAAATATCCTCAAGATTCCACCATGAATTTTATTCATGAAAATAAAAAAAACTCCCCATATCAACTTTACACCATGACCAAATGGACCATTACATGTATGATAAATGAAAGAGGTGATACATATATTTTTTTAATCCATACATAAGTTTTTCTTCAGGAGAATATGGTCTTGTACTTAACCAAAATCCTCATTAAGGCCATCATGTCATGCCACACATCCCTCATGACACAAGTCAACTTCCAACTTGATAAAAAATTTAACCTAACCCTAGTAGATTTTATTCTAATAAAATGACACAAAACCAAATTTCATAACTCAAAAATCCCCAACATGATATAAAAAACTTCAGAACCACCCACTTCAATAGTTGATCCTTCATGTCGCAACTCACAAGGCTATATTATAACTCAATATTCCATATACAACACAAAAATTTGGTATCTAATTTATTCCCTCATCCTCAAGGCCACAATTAAGTACTCCTAATACTCCCTCAATTCTTCAGAAAAAAATGGAATGGTTTTGGGAAATCCAAGCCCTTATATCAGATACTTCTCAAATGATTATCTAATTTTTTTAAAAAAAAACCTAAAATACAATATTACAAAGATTAATAGAAATGGAAAGATACCACCCAAATAGAATAAAAAATCTATCAAACCCTTATAGGGAAGAGTCTAGATATGAATCCTACTCTCCTTTAATAGGATAAATTGTAAAATATCACAACCACTGAAAAAACTCTAAAAAATGAATCTAGTCACCAAGGAAAACTAAAATTCAGCAAGAGAAGATAGCACTTGCCAATTTGACTCACAACCAACTGCTCACTAATATCTAATTTTCCTCAATAATGTTTTAAATAAATACCCATGTGAAATAATACATAAACCATTTCAAATTAAATAACTTTCTTAAATACAATCCCTTTAAAACTTTTTAAAAATTTCATTATAATTTCTATAAAGGAAGGTTTTACTTATTTAAACATTAATCAATATAGAACCTTTTTTGTCTTTTGAAACTTGATTTAGTATTATCCATAATTTTACTTGAAATTTATATAAAGGAAGCAGTAGAGTGACAAACATTGAGAACACCTCCCTCCTCATTCCATAACTAGCCATAAAAAACTGAGAGACTTTCAAATCCTTAGAATATTCATACTGATAATACCATATCATAATAATGAAAAATGAATAACTAAAAACATTTATTATCTATTTGTAATCCAAAATATTCATGCTACTTTCAATGTAAGTAATTCTGGTAACATGGTTCTCATGAATCATATCAACCAACCATGATTTGGGGTTTCTATTTTAATCCAAGAAACAACTATATATTATAAAATATAAGGAAGACAAATCACAATACCAACAACAACACAATTGATAAAAAAATAACACAACCTCATTCAAATAATATATCCTTCAAGAAAACATGGACTATTGATTTTCGGTCACCATTATAAATTCCAACAATATAATATTTTATTCCATTTTAATTTATTCAATCCATTATCACCAAAAAATAGAAACAATTATAATAGAAATTTACACTTGTATACAAACATTAAAAGAATATATATAGTGGAGTGCTTTACCACATCAGTAAATTTATCAAATAATGGATAAGAATAAATCAAATAACAATAATAACTAGAAAATAAATAAACGATAGATTTCAACAATCCTCTATCAACATTTAGTCATTAGTAAATTCCAATATTTAATCAACTGATTTAAAAAACAACACATGATATTAATAAATCATTAGAGGTAGTGTTTTAGGGGAGGTTCACATGGCCTATTCATATCTAATGATTTCATAATTACTACATCCATCATATTACCCACATAAGAATATTCTTTTATTAACTTTTGTTTTTCATTCACCATATATTTTCCACTTTACTTCGTTATATGTTTCATACTTGACTAAAAAAAGAATAATAAACCATGTATCAATTTAAATGAAGTTGTACTAACTAAAACCACTCAATCTAAAAATGAAATAAATAAAAATTTACATGGAATATATTATAGCATGCTTCCATAAAAAATAATTTATAGAATTCAAAAATATTATGGCTACCTTATAAAATACTCAAGATATGCATAACACGTTAAGTATAAATTTTTAATCATGCATATTTAATTCCATTTTAAATTAATTTTTCACTAAGAATCAAAAAAATTCATTAAGTCACACATGTTAAGTAAAAATAATTCATACTCTAGCATGATATTTAATTTAATAAAATAATACATAAATATTTCATTTAATTACATTAAAAATTCTAAATTACCATTCCATTTAATCACAAGAAATAATATTTCATCTCAAGAAGGTTAGAATCATAATTCTTTTGTGAAAAAATTTCTCCAAATATTTGTCATCTGAGTTAATATTTAGTCATTAGAGGCATTATTAATCAAGAATCACTGAGAAAGTTACTCATATAAAATAATATCTTTTTGGCGTGATTCATTATTAATAAAACCTTATAAGTATAATATGGTATTAATTTAAAACAAACATTTTAATTTCTCACATGCACTTATAAGTTTGTCAATTAACATGCATCAAACTTTGAATTATAAAACTAAACATATAAATTCATGAATGAAATGTTAAGCATTATATGATTCCATGAATTTTATTAAATCTTGTTTAAAATAGCATGCATAAGTTTATAATAATGAATGAAATATAATTACAAATGCTACATCAAGTTTATATATTTTCACATAAATAAAAAAAATTATAAAAAATAATAATTCTATATTTAATTTATCATATAATAATAATGAAATCACCCTTTAAAAATATTCAACCCTAAAATGAATGAATTATCTCCTAAACATGGTTAGTTAGATATTATGGCCCTTGAATTATATTAATAATGTCCATGATACCTATATCCTTGATAATCCCCATGAAATTAGGGTTCTTGAGTCATAAAAAAATATCCCCAAATATCTTTTTTTGAACTAGTCCCCTGCCAAATTTACTTGTTAGTTTAAAATTAATTATTTCCCTACCAAACACATACAATAATTACTTTCGTATAATTCCAAACTCTATCCTATATCTCAACCAAAATAATTGATAGTAATTTATCATGACCCACCTGAACTAGAACCCCACCCAAGTTAGAAATGAAAGCACCAGTGACCCCCAATTCCCACCTCTAATCATCCATGATTTGATGATTAGCACTGAAGGTAACCATTACATATATGGGATTTATTATCTTCAAGGTTTCTTCAAAAATTAAATGTGACCACTAAGAAAATTCAAATATAAACCAAAAGATTAATATTATAATTGAAAAACTATCTCCATATGGGAATGAATACAAAAAAGGAAAATTCAGGGATAGACTCTTAGAATCCACTAATGTTTCCAAAAAAAATCGTCCCTAATTTCTATCAAAATATCCTTTAAAAAATATCCTGAAAATTTTAGTTTGGTGAGAACTTGGGATACTTAGTGGGGTAATATTTCTAATTAATACAACATACAGGTGGAATAAATGTTCCATGATAGACATGAGTGAGATCAGCTAACCAGGGAAATGAGTTAATCATTGATATGGACTAAGAAAGTAAAAAAATAAATAAAAAAATCATCTATAATATCAGATAATCATATAAATACCACTTCCACTACACCACCTACAGTAATAAAATTAGATAAATAATTATTTTATTAACAAAATAAGTGATAGTGATTTCATATTTCTTGGTTCATATAGTAATAAATTGTGAATCCTAAAAAATATCACCATCAACCTACAAAATCACTAATCAATGGTCAGTAATATAAGAAAATGAGGATAATATCCAATTTTTGCTATTATAAGAGCAATAAAATATTTTCTAGAAATAAATCACCACTCTTTCAACCATAATAATCGATTCCCCATATTAAAAATATCAATTCCATATAAATTTAACAACTAATCACAAGGGGTTGACCATACACCCATAATAATCACATCACATCAACACAACCACATCACCAAAACCATTACTTCACCCTCAAAACATCACTTCATCACAACCACATCACTATTACTATTCCATCATCATAATCACCTCACCACAACCATCATGTCATCATGAACATCACATCACCACCACATCATCCAAACCATCACAACCACATCACCACATCATTTCCTTAATGAATCATATTATATCCTTGATCCATCCTATCCCAAAATTCATAATGTAGACTTAAGTTATCACAACATAAGGATACGTGTACAAGTCATTACATTAATCTACTGAACACATAAATAGGTACACAAGTCTTAACATTAAGCCATTACAACCTATATATATATGCCTTTACATTTTTCCACAATTCATTACTTCTAGTATATATAAGTAAATTACAATAAAATCTATAACCATTACCACCCATAAAAACTATACAAGAGATAACGTAGAGATTTTACAACTTCCTAATAGATACACTCTGCCTAAAGAAATTATATCTCATACATGTATCGAGATAATTGAAATACACTATAATCTACATCTATATTATCATATGATCACTGAAAATAATGAAAAAACTAGTACTCATATAAGTATTAAATTAAAAAAAAATTATAACCCATAATAATAAAACCAATATCATAATGTAGAAAGAGAAGCATCATATAGAAAATAATAGATAGATTAAACACATCTTTTCATACAAAAATAAGTACTATCAACATTTAGGACATTACTACTGTGTATTATCATAAAAAGCATGATATATTCTTAGGTCACCATTAATTATTTAGTTATTCAAGTCCAATTAATTATTTATTTGATTAAGGGTTACCCCTTAAATATAGAGACTATGAAAAAACATGGTCTTAGCATCGTAGATCACTATCCTAAGACAACACTATCCAAATACCTGCTTATACAAACACCTCAACCCAAATTTGCATGACAAACCTATAATTTGAAAACCCATATCACTAAGAATTACCCCAAAACCCAAAGGCTCTACACTAAGGAAATAAACTACTAGAAAATAAAGAAATAATATTAATAGGATAACTATAACACAAATAACTCACCAAAATATCCCAAAAAGATCTTATATAAACCAGTATCCTAGGAATAAAAGTATTTAAAACCCTAATCATGCCCATATATTGAATATATCTTAAGATGAAAAGAATGATAATACAATATGATAAATAAAACAAAGAAATATTCTCAATTCCATACGTTTTTAATCTATATAAATTTATAAATTTCATGCATTATTAAATCTTAATTCAGTTTTATGTTCTTATTCAGATCCATTCTTGAGCTATTTTCCATCACATTAACTAAAATTCTAGCTTCACATGATATTATCATCTTCATCTCACATCAGATTAATTTTATAATTTCAGTATAATATTACCAAAAATATAAAGCAGTATATAGACATGGTTTGGTATAATCCCATTAAGACTACAAAACATCATATATCCCATAAATGATAACTTAACAAGGAATAAAATTAATATTTCATAACATTTTTTACCATTTATGATTCTATTTATCTTTCCAATTCCAAAAATATTTCTCCAATCACCATAGATTTTAATATTAGTAGCTTCCATAATGTTTAAGACATCATCACATAATTAACATGATCTATTAAAGGAATTTTATATCAAGAAATGCATAAATCCAAAGCAAAGAACAAGGCATAATGAATCTAACTAATGTAAAGAATAATCATACAATAACCTCTTTCTATATTCCAAACCAACACCAGGTATGAGAGAAGAGTATGATAATATAAATATATAATGTAAATAAAAACCCATTCCATCAGACCCAACCATCACCACTGATATGGAGTATAGGGTATAAATTTACCACCTCAGTTGGATTTTTAAAGTAGGTAGATTACTAAAGGATAAAGTGGTACAAGAACCTTGGCTCATTGGAATCAACAAGATGTTTTAAATTAATGGAAATGATGGTAATTCCAATCATTTATTTCAAAGTGTTATAATAAAAGTGTGTTAGACTCATTGATTTAAAAAGTTCTAGCACTCAAAGGGTCAAAAGACCAACAAGGATTAAAATATTATACATCATTCCAAGAACACATAAGGAAATATTGAAAACTAAAACCCAAGAATAATATGAGAATAATTATAACAATACTCTAGGCCATAGAATTAAATCATCATCAATATATAAAATAGTTATCTCCTTTTTATAATCACATTTTGAGTCAAAAATTCGACAGCCAACTACTCTCTTGGATTTACCATGATGGAAATGAATAAAATATATTGAAAGGAGGAGAAACATACCTTACATAACAAATGGTGAAAATAATTAATACAAGAAAAAAAATCATCATAAGGGACTCCTGTTTCTCCAAAGGAGATCCTTTGACCACCTATGTCTTGGGTAGAAAAATATGAAATTAGTGTAATTCATATGGGAATCATAATTTATATGGGTACATAAATTTAAGGCATCAGATCAGGATAAGTAATTGTCATGCCATGAAAATGAAATATCAACAAAAATACCACGATTCATGTTATGATCTTTTATATCTCTGTCATTTTAAATAAAACCCAATATTTTCATACTATATGATCAAGGAAGGGTTATTCCATGACTAAATAACCATGATGAAGTGATTCCCTTTGAGAAAAAAACTGAAAACATAATCTTTAGGTCACCACAGTGAATCCCACTAGGATCACACCATGAATTCCATTCATGAAAGTATAATACATCCCAACACACACTTCACACCTTTATAAAATGTACCACACATCATCTAGAAAACAAAAAATGAAATATGTTTGATTATTTAATCTTTATATAATATTTTTCATCTAAGCATAAGGTTTTATGATTAACCAAAATCATTCTCGGGTCCTTTACTCTAAAAAAAATATACATCAGGGTATAAACTGAATTTCCCTTTAAAATAGTATAGAGCCTAACCCTCATGGATTAAATCCCCAAGATGAAACATTTTAATATTTTCATGATACCAAATTCAATGGTGGAACTCAACTATCTAGTGTAAGATATACCAAACTCTAGAACCACCCTCTTATATAACCCGACTTATAAGCTATGACTCATAAGTATTGACGACAACTCACTCTTTCAGCTGGAACCTATAAATATGGCTATTACTTCTTTCCTTTATCTTTAATACCACAATAAAGTACTCTATAGTCTCCATCAATACATGGTAAATGACTAAGAAAAGGTTTAGGTAAGTTAAAGCCCTTACATATCCCATAAACAACACTTAAATCCCACAAATTAGAGGGAAATTAAATTACATACATCTAAGTCTAAGAAACTTTAACGGAGAACAATTTAAAATATAACAAATCATATATCATTATAATAAACCATTAAATAGTTTCTGGTTATAATAAAAGGGAATTATGATACGATTTTCCCAGAACTGATTGGCAGGAGAACCATACCCTAGATTGTGGGTATTTTGTATTAAAATTAATTTAAAAGTAACAAATAGTTGATTTTTTACATAAAATTATGAAATTAATAGTTAGGATGAGATAACTATATCATGGTAGTAAAAAATATATTTCTATTTTGATGTCAAGGTATATAATTTAAATATATATATAAATTGATGATATTTTTTTGAGAGAAGGATATCCCTACCTTATATGTTTGAATTCAATCATTTATAAAGAAAACTATGCATATTGTTAAATAAAATACACAATGGTTGTAACATATTGATCAAATTTAGGTATTTATATCACATTCAATTTTGGAATGATTAAAGATATTTTGGTGATATATTTAGACTATCATGATGTTCTTTGAATAATATTAAATGGGAATCCCACATTGATAAAATCATAGAGAAGATAAAAAATATATTAACAAGACTTAAGATGCTTGGATATTATTAACATATGGACACTAATTTCATAATAATATAGAGTTGAATAGAAACACCATTATTTGTTTTGTTTATTAGTTATGATAGACCATTTAATGTAATGTCATGGGGGAAAATTGTTTATATAATTATTTTATCAAAATAAAAAATGTAGAGATAATAAATGGTATTATCTCTATGTCTTAGCACAAACTTATTTATAAACTTTTAATTACTCAATAGTGGATTAATGTCTCACACATTATTGTGTATTCTCCTTTTACATATCCTATTGTGTAATCTAAGTAAAATCCTCTTATGAATTCACATTATTATTCACAAAATGGTTGATATACTTTCCTGTTATATTTAAAAAATTAATATTTTCTTTTTTTAAGTGAATAAAATGTAATTGAAAGAATATAGTTAAATAAATTTACACCATTATTCAACCCTCCCAACTAATAGGTTTTTTATAAATTTGTTCATAAAATGTTAAATTTGAGATAAAAGGATCATTCATAGAGAATCCTTCAATTCCAGATGATATTTATCCAAGAATCACTCAACATGGTGAATACATTAAACATATATAAAGTAATAATATTCAGTGGTGTTAATTATTATATATAAGAGAACCAGATTTAATTACATAACTAATTTCAAAAAATTAATTATTACTTAATATTGATATATGTATATTAAATTAAGGATATAACGAAGATATATTTAAGTAAATCTGGTAAAATTGTTCTAAACACAATTGAAAAAGATAAATATTTTTGTTTATCCAAACATCTATCAAATTAAATTTATATAAATGTAATGTGTTTTATTTTCACTATATCTATATATAATTTTCTATAATATATCTAAATGATATATAAAGATGAAAAAGGAAAATATTAAATAATTATTTAATTAATTTAAGTAATTGAGGATGCACCTAATTAAAAAAATCATTGAGTTATTTAATAAAATCATTTATGCAGTTGTATCTATATGAGGACTTGGATGAAACAAAAAATAAATATTAATAGATCAGGAAGAAATCTTGAGGTGACTTATACATTTTTGTAATGAAAATGTTTCAATTATGAAAAAGTCTGATTCATGTCATCCACCTTTTTTACTTGTGAAGTAGTTTGGTGAAGTTTTTGAGGAGAGTGAACCAAAAAAAATGAAAATTCACTTATATACTGATTTTTTTTATTTATACTGAAAATATATAATTGAACAATGAAAATGAAAAAAAATAAATGATGAATTTATATCACTAATCAAAAGAATTTTCGATTAGGAATTGGTTGGTTTAAAGGTAAACTACCATTATATGCTTCAATTATAGAAAATATGGACACATTTCTATGATGTGTCCATGATGATAAGAAGATAAAGTTGATGAGATTAATTTTATAAAAATATATAAAGGCATTTCTTCTAGAAGAAACTCTAAATCAATAAGTTCTATGCAGGTATAAATAAAACTACAAAATATAATCTATATGAGACAAAAGAATATGATAATGAATTATTCCTTAGAGAAGAATAAACTGAATTAAAATATATTTAATCAGATATTATGACTGAAATAATTACCGATTCATAAATTAAAATTATATAATTAGACTAAAAAAGGTGGAATTGATTTGAAAGTGGATATTTAAAAGTAATATTAAGGAAAAATAAATCTAAATAAACAGGAGAAATATATTAGTCAGTTTACCAAAAGAGTTTCTATTTGTTTGATGTACTTAAATAAAATAGATATTTAATTGAATAGGTGGTTAATGTGTATTTTATTGATAAGTAAAATCATAAAGGTATGATTTATTTCAAGGTAAATATTTATTATAAATATAATAATATCGAATAATTTTTTTTGGTAATTAAGAATGTTGAATAATCATTTAATTTCTTTTTGAAGAAGTTTCCACTTAGAAGAAAAAACATGAAGTTGATTGAAAATATTAAAATTCTGATTGGATGCTAAAATTCAAAATCTAAAATAGTGATAAGGTTACTGTAATATATGAAGGGGACTGAAGAAATTACATGATATTACTAAGAAAGGCAATACCCATTTAATAGTTAAACCTTAGTATTGTATATAACTGAGAATCAACCAAACCTCCAATAGTGAAGGCTAAAATATTAGGATCCTTATAGAGGGGAAAGAAAATTATTGTGGGTTACTCTTAAATAAAACCAATGATATAATTACAAAAATCGAGATACTATAAAGATAAAATTGAAAATAAAAATAGTAATCCTTTTTCATTAATGAATTATCAATTATGTGGCTAATTGAGTCACTTAATGATTTATTATAAAGTTGATATAATTTACCTTAATGATTAACAAATTAAGAGTTTGTAATGATGAATATAATAATATCCTATAAGATGAAGGATAATCTAACTGAATTATATTATTTTCATTTTTATAACTACAATCACAAGGAATATGATATAAGAAGATGATAGAAAAAATGAAATCTAAAATTGAATCATTAAATCATAAAATATAGGTAATTAATGTTATTTCATCTAGGAACCAATTCTATATTCTAGAAAAGGATGTATTTTTTTCGAAAATTTACTGAATAATGGGGATACCCCAAAAATGTCAAAAATATTTAATAAATGACATGTGAGAAAAGAAAGGTGGTGGAGAATGAAAATTCAGTTTAAATTTATTTTAAATGAGACAAAAATGACATATCATGGGTATTTTATAGTGGTTTTATAAAGGGAAATTAAATATTTTAATAAACATAAATAATAATGTAAATGAAACTATTTTATTTGGAAGTGTTATATCATTAAAGGTAAAAGCAATGGTCAGGGAAAGGATTACTAGAGATGATTTGACTAACACTGGAGTACTCTTTGTGGATGTACATTATTATAATATATTGATTTTGAGTCAATTTTATAAATATAGTCTTTTATATTCATTCAATAAGGGATTTTACTTAATCAATTGTAAGAATGCTAAGGCATTGATCTAAATAAAAATCATTAATTGAAATCTCTACCAATTGAATTGTAATTAACGCACATATTGCCTTACTATTAAAGAGGAAAATGGATTATGTAATTAAATGATTGGTCACATTGGTCACCAAATCATTGATGATAAATATAATTATTGACATAAAAAAACTAAAAAAGAAATGGAAAAATACTTTTAATTCATATATGAAAGTTAAAATGTTTTTCAATCCCTACAAAATAAATAAATAAGATATTCACACTAAATTCACTTTGTACACACCAATATTTGTGTTATGATGATATAATAAGTAACTAATAGTGAAATATACTATATTTTATTTATTATTTACTATGATTGGTTAGATTATTTCATTCAGATAAACTCCTACAATATATTTCACATCTAGGAGGAATTTATCACTGCGAGGGGGAGGTGTGAATAAATAACACCTTTTTTTACTTTAAGTTTACTTTATCTTGAAACAACCTTCGCCTCCTGTAAAATAGTTATTTCTTTACAGAAAATACAAAAATCACACACTTATATGAACACAAGAATATACAAGGTTTACTACTCAATAAGAGTAGCTGTGTCCATGTTATGGTTTGAAAATAATATAATATGACACAATCCACTGGAAAAAATCCCTTTGGGTGGATAAAAAAAGTAGGATATACCATTGAACTTGTGTATCACTACATTCAATATAGAATTTCATTTTCTTCAAGTAGCATAGAATGATGTAATAAAAATTTGTGTAATAAGTTAAGAAACTTCCACCAGTTTCTTCAGAGGATTTTTCTATGCTACATTGTCATGTTTCATAAAACATAATCTTTAAAACAATTATTCACTTTCCTACCCAGTAGTAAGAAACAAAGTCTATGGAATTCATAATGATACTCAGTCTGAAAACCTAGTTGGATAGCCAGTCTGATTTCTCAGTATGACAATACTACTCTTCCAGAATACCACTAAATCAATTTTGAACTACTTCTTTATCAGTCCATAAATCTTAAACAAATTACTCAATAAATTTTTAAAATTTTAAATATGATCCTACTTATTATTTTATCCATATTACTTCCTCATGAATCCTCAATTTGGAAAATACTTCTCTCTAGAAACTTTCAACACTCTACCTTCGATCTTCACCTGAGGACTATACAATTCTCTTAAAGTAAAAAGTATTATCCTTCTTTTATAGGTGCAACAAAAAATGTTTAGGAGAGATTCTTAAAAAATTTCCCGCTTAATTGTTTTTCAAGACAATTCAATTCCCCTTTAATTTTCGATACATTTTTCACTTATTGAGTGCTTTTCAACTATTCTAGATTCTTCTTGACCCATCTAAAATCTTCTAACAACTTTATCTCAATTTATATTTTATAATAATTCTTCAGTACAATTTTAATTTTCACTCTGATTTTCTCATTAAGATGAAGAAATATTTTTCAATAGAAGATTCTTCATTAAAATTCTCCTCACCAATTGAAACCTATAAAAAGAAAATGACTTATCATTATGATACTCAGAACCAACTATAAACAACCTTCCCTTTTTTATGCACTACACCAACTTTTAAACGTAATAATTAAAACCATTCTTCTATAACATTTTTGCTACTACGTTAGAATTTAATCCAATTTATTTTTCCATAAACATTGTCTCAACTTCTAAATATTCCTTCACATCCTTAGCAACACTTCAACATCATCTTAAAACTCATAAAAATGCACTTCTTCTTTTCTTCCAGATGATGATCTTCAGTATGATGATGTAATCAGTGTTTACTTGTGTTTGATGGATTGCTATTTACTTCACTCCAATAAATAGTGTTAGAACCATTACAATTACCCTTGACTGAGTTGGTAAGAACATATCAGAGTTATTTCATACAATACCCAATTGATACCAAAAATAATTCAACAAGATGACAATGGTTGACTACTTTGTTGATTGATCTTTGGTTCCTTTTTTCATCATCCCAGAAACCCCTGTTTATATTCCTTTTCATTGTTCCCAACAATTTATGATAAAAAATATTCTTCAAAAAACATTTCTACAACTGATTATCTTTTCCAATTATCACTACATCTGATGATTAGTGTTGGGATTACTTCGATGATTGGTGGAACACTGTGTCTATTGAACCGGTTTCATTAACAACTTATTTTCTTACTAATATTTTTATTTTAATATTTCTATGTTTTGGATTTTTGTAATGACTGAAAACTATCACCTTTTTTTTTCTCACATTCCGAACAACATTCCCATCCTTCGAAAAAATATTTATTTGGTGATCTCACACCGATGAATTGAGACTGAAAATATTTTAATTCAATAAATTCCTTCTTCCAAAAGCTTCTTCATGTATCATGAATTCATCATTAATTTGAAAATTTTTAATATTAAAATAGAATCATCTATCACACCATGGTAATTATTGTAACTTCCCATTCTTCCAATGAATTCATTGTTTTTAATGATCCAAAATTAAATTGGAAGCACATATCCCCCCCTATTTCTTTCATAAATATTGCATCATAATTTTCTTATAAAACATATGAATTTTGTGAATTAATACTTGAAAAGAAACATAAGACTTTCATTAGTGACATTAATACTCTAAAACAACTTATGTTTATGATTGAACATTTCAATCCAGACCCAAGGTGAGTCTGACGATCCTTTCTTTTAAAAAAAAACTTCTCAATCTAATGGAATTTATTAAGATTTTTTCATTTAATATTTTTATTATGATGGTGATTCAAATTATCCACAAAAGTTTAATGTGAATTGATTTATTTTATTTTATACAAAAGGCAACACTTTCAATACAAACATATTTTAGCTTCCAAAAAATCATCCTCTCAACCTGGTCCAAAAAATCTACACCTTTGGATTTTGTTTTCAACCAAGGTTCATAAATCATTGAACTTTTTAATCTCATTAAATGGTTTAATTTTCAATAATTCTAATCCTATGTGTGTTTTCTCATTGTGGGAAACAAGAATCATTGATTGAAAAACCATGCTATCAAATAGTAGTGACTCATGAAACATCGTAGGATTTTATTCACACTTTTACCCACTTATTAAAATTTCTTATCAACAAAAGTTTCAAATAACCACTCAGAAAAACTTTTAGAATAGTTCACAGACATAAATTTTGAGATAATTTCTCACCCACTTCTACCATAAATACATGATTACATAAAATTTTTAGTATATATCAATGGATATATTTATGAAACAATTTTCTCCCTTGAAAACACCATTCATAGACTATATGAGAGAGGGGTTAAGAAACATACCACAACATTTATGAGAATAAGGTTGGACACCCTTGTTGAACCTTAGTTTGTAAAAATATTGGTTCTATAAAGGCTTTGTGAAAATGTTAGCAACCTTATCCAATGTAAGAACTTACTCCAACATCAATTCATTCTTTTCCACATGGTCTTTGATGAAATGATATTTGATATCAATAATTTCTGAACAATAATGTTGCATAATATTTATGGTATGGTTTATGGAACTATGATTATCACAACCCCAGATAAAGGGTAAATTTAATTTAATAAGTATGTTTTCTAACTGAGTCTTAATCCACATAATGTGAGTTGTTGTTTGGGTGAGAGAAACATTCTCAGCTTCACCAGTTCTAAGATTTACTATTTTTTTTCTTACGATAATAACTTTTCCCCAGAAATAAAACTCCTCGGGATGAGGATTTTCTATTATAGGAATTTCTTGCCCAATCAGCATCTTAATACCCAAACAAATCATTACTTTATGAGATTTTATACCTGATTCAAAAATTTATTGGGCGTTTTATATATCTAAGAATTCATTTTCTACCCAATTGATTCGATTATTTTTAATCTCTCTAAAATCATGAAAATAAGCTAACAATATAAACAACGTTTGGTCTTGAGGTAGTAAAGAATAAATAACTTCAAATCATCTTTAGAAACTATTTATGATCAACTTATTTTCCTTCTGTATCTTTTTTGAACTTGGTTCCCACTGAAATTGGTGTGGAAATAGGTTTCTAATTTTCCATACCTAACTTCTTAAGAAGTTTCTTAGGATACATTTCATGAGAAAGAAAAATTTATTTTCTATTTTGTGATTTATAACCCAAGAAAGTGTTTAATTTTACTTAGCATGGATATCACAATCATATTTTTCATTTCATTAGCAAATGTTTCAAAAATCCTTTCATCATTCCAAGTAAAGATAACTTCATCTACATAAAGAATTACAATAAGGGAAAATTTCTGACTTTATTTGACATAAAGATAACTATAAAATCCGTCTCTCTTAAAACTCATCCTTCTTAATTAGGTATCCAATTTAGAGTACCATTCCCTCGATTCTTGATTTAGACCATACAAGGATTTCTTCAACCTACACACATAAATTTCATCCTTCCCAAAAACAAATCCACATGGTTGTTCAATATAAATTTCCTCATCGAGGTCACTATTCAAAAATGTTGATTTCAGATCCATCTAATTTTTTTTTAACTTCGTTGTGAAAAAATTTCAAGAAATATTTTAATATTTTCTAACCTTTCCACTATAGAAAAAGGATCATAAAAATCAATGCTTTAAATTTTTGAGGTATAATTTCACACTGATATTTAATTGTTTCTTATCACTTAACCATATGTATTTAGCTTGTTCTAGAAAACCCATTTTTTACTAATAACATTTTTTTTATTTCTTTTAGGTATGAGTTACCAAGTATCATTTTTTTCTATCTGATCTAACACTTCATTCATTACCTAACCCAATTCAGTATGCTCAAATTCTTTATTCACATCTATCAAATCAACTTTTTAATATAAGTAAGTATGTGTAATAACTTTTTTGTTCTTCTTGTTTGAACCTTTTTATTTTGATCACCAAAAATATTTTGTTCTTTCACTTACTTCCTCAGCCTAAGATGAGAGTTTTGAGATTCTCCCTCATCACTAGTCGTAGTTGACTCTGATTCTTTTTCTTGATTAAGATTACAATTGTTTGTATCATTATCAAAACTGTTAACAAAAATTAGTTCATCCCGTTCATATTCCTTAACTATATGGGTCTATTTAGAATCTACCTTACCTTTTTCAATGATCTTCATATATAAGGATTCAATATAATGTTTCTGTTTCTTTTGAAATATCTATATCCTCTTACTTCCAAATTATAACCAAGAAAAATTCCATCTTCACCACTCTGCTCAAACTTCCCATGGTTTCAACCTTTGTTCTTTATGATGAATGGACTCCCAAAAATTATTTTTTGTTTTAAATATGGAATTTATTCACAAAAAATTTAATATGGATCCATATCTGAACTCGGTCTGTAGAAATAACTATTTTTTATAGAAACAGGAGTGCATAGAGCTTACCTCTAAAAGTTGCGAGAGATGCCATATTCAGGAAACATAGTACACCCCATTTTGACCAGACTTCAATTTCTCCTCTCTGTAACACCATTTTGTTGAGGAGTGAAAGGTGTAATAAACTCATTCCAAATTCCATGATTCTTAATATAAATTTCAAATTATTCATTTTTGTAGTCATAACTATTGTATTCTCTCAACTTCTTTAGTTAATAGTCACATTCCTTCCCAGATTTCCTCCTGAAACATTTAATCATTTTCATAGAATCTCACTTATTTTTCATATAAATAAAAAATTAATTTTATTTAATTAATCAAGTAATGTAATGAATTACTTATCTCCTTGAGTTTATTGTTTTCTCATTAACTCATAGATATCAGAGTGGATAAGTTCCAAGGGCTTTTTTGAACAAATGTAAATTTTAATATACATAGTGTTTGCAATATTTTCTTTCTAAAACACTGTGAAACACCAATATATTCTTCTTGACATGTCAAAATTAACACAAACACTTTATATTTTTGATAACATTCTCATATTTTTATGACACATGTGTCCCAAAAGTTTATGACACAACTGATTCTCTTCCACCATGCCTATGTAATAATTGTTTTGAACCTCACCAACTAGGAATAAGTTTTCTTTTGTACATTTTCCTCTTGTAACTATCTTTCCACCTTCCTCTATTTTTACAAAAAAACGCATATTTTTTGATAAAAAAATTATTTCCTTCATCAAAAATGTTGTAAAACACTTTGAAAGTTGTTTTTCATACCATAAATAAACAAATGTTTCTTGGATTTCAAATTTTCTTCCACAGTGATGGATGATCTAACAACATTTATTCCGAGTGATTCATAATTTCCAAATTTCACTTTTCTTTCTACAAAGTATTTCACATTCTTAAATAATTTAATGTACCCTTTTATATGATAAGAATGACCACGATATAATATCCAAGGTCATTCTCTTTTTGTATCTTTAAGAGAGTTTTCTATAATAAATATTTTTCTTTCCTTTTATCTTTATTAATATCCGACTTCTAATAATTTTTAACAAATTTTATTTTGATGGTAACAAAATAAGGCATCATTTTTCAATATATAAAGGCTATTCAGATCTCTGACAAATAGTTTCCAATGGTTGGAATCTATTTTCAAAATTTAGTCCAAAATTAACATATTTATTCAAAAAAACCTTCTTAGGATTCCTCCTTTGAGAGGATTGAGTCCCCCACCAATTTTCCTTTTGTAATTTTTGTAATAGTTGAAGAGTTATTTTTTAAACCAACACATATTTTAAATATATAAAAATCCACCACAATACCAAAAATATCCATATAAATAATATTTTTCTATGTAACTTCCATGTTATCTATAGTTGTGACCGTGTTTCTTAGTAACCTTCTTATCTTCCTTATCAGAATGTTGTTAACCACCAAACTTTTTTTATTACCCCGAATATTATTTTTTAGCTCAGTTTTCATTTTAGCCATATAGGAACTAAGTGTAACTGAAATTGTTTTTGACACTCTTGTTTTAGAAACATAAGACTTATCCACTTTGTTTGTTTTTCCACATACATAAATTACTTAGATTTCATCTTCTCAGGAACAATTTAAAATTTCTTTTCAACCTTTTGAAGTTAATTTTTGATCATTCTCTAGGTTACCCTTTTCAGAGCCTTCACCAACTTCAGAGGAAAAACTATTTAATTTTGTAACCATCTGTTAAAGTTTAGAAAGATTTTTTAAGACAAGTTCTTATTCATATTATTTTTATTTCATCATAACTTACATATGTTCATTAAAATTCTTTTTCATCTCATATGATTTCTTCAAGTCATTAATCTCTTCTATTATTTTAGCTTTTAAATCAAGATAACATTCTTGAATGTTTATTGAATAATTTTTATTTTTAAAAATCCTTATTTATTTATCAAGACTCCAAATCCTTCTCATGAATTATATCAGTTCTTCTGTCAAATGAAATTCCAATCGATTTTATTCTTCTTTAGATCCACTGCTTTAGAAATATTCATTGTTAACTATAGCAATAAAGTTCTTCTATCCATAATTATAAATATATTTTTAATATTCATCCACACTGTATTCTTATTCATTATCTATAGAGAACAAAATTATACATTTGAATTTGGATAATTCATTATCCTTCCCATTAGAATAATATTTATCCTTATCATCATATTTCTCCCATAAGCTTATTTTTATTATTTACCTTCATAACTATACTATTCTTAATTTCTTTGAGAAAAATAAGCCACAAAGTTCCCAACAAATCCTGATTCAAAAATTTTTAATGGATGTTTCCCTTTATATTTTCTTATACCTCTTCTCACATATTTATAAAACAAAGATAAAAATTTATCAATATTTTTACATACCTCATTTTCAGAAACAGAATCTCTAACTTTTTCTTCTTCAAGGATATTCATAAGATTTTATTTATTAAGATCCTTCAAAGAAATTTCATGATCATATTTTTTTTCCTTTTATAACATTCTCCCTTATAATTTCATAAGTAATTATATTACTATAAAAATCATTTAAAGACAATTTTTCATGATATCTGTCTTCCAATAATTAAACTTTTGCATCAAAATTTTCGGGAAGAATTCCCAAGATCTTTTCAATAATATTAGAATCCGCAAAATTTTTGCCAAGACATCTAATAGTGCTAATAATGTCACTCAACATGGTAAACAAGTCACAAAAATATCCATACTCACCCATTTTTAGATCTTTGTACTTCAACCTCTGGATTTGTAACTTTGCCTTATTCAATTTTCTACCTCCTTCATAAATATTCTTTAGCATATCCCTGACACAATTGTAAATGGAAATTCCCTCACTTTTAAAACTCACTTTTAGAAATTTATGAGAGTAAATAATAATTATATCCTCTATTATTATCATTATTATTCTGATCAACAGTTGTATGAGTAAATCTTTCATCAGTTTGAGGAAATACACATGTTGTTGCTTCAAGAACATCATACATAAGAGAAATAATATAAGGAAACATTTTATCTTTCTAGATATGATAGATATTAAAATCGAATAGCAGAATCCCTTTACGATTAATTCACATCCTTTTCGTAAGGGAGATCAAGTTTACATTTATAAAGACCCATGATATAGCACTGCAGCTAACCTCGAGGTCACTATCATGGAAGCAGTGTCGAATGCACGAGTGGTCATTCTGAAAATATTTTTGTGTTTTTTTAATATTTTGAAAACATAAAACACAAATCCTAAGAATTAATTAATCAGTGTTGAAGAGAAAAGTGGAGAGAGAAGTAGTGATGGAAAAGGTCAAAAACATAGAAACACGGGACAAAAGAAAGAAAAGAAAGCTAGCACAGACCCAACACAATGCACAGAACAAGCAAATGACACCAAGATATGGTAGAAGAAAGTCAGTGTGAACAAGGCTGGACCTAGGTTAATCCAAGCTATATGCACTATCCTATATCTATTGAATAAATTAATCAACAATTTTCAATCCTCCCAATTCATGTCTGATGACTCAGATCACACACTAATATCACCTATAAAATAAAAACTCCAACATAGAATTTATTCACCACTCAATAATTCCTCTTAATTTCATGGTGATTCATTAATCAAGTTCATTCAAGCCAGATATTACCTATGGGAAAAAATGATACTACTGAGATCGTCAAATTGCACAACCAATCTTCATTCTCTGTAGGATAAGTTGAGAAAGGAAGGGGAGATGAATTGAGATGAGAGGGTAGCAACCCGATTTAGTGCAAGGATGTGATCATGTACACCCCAATTCAGTTTCATAGTTTACTAATGATAAGAATAAAATAATGATTTCATTGATTCCCGGATCTCCAGATTGCATCAGTTTTCATAACCTATATCTTACCCCGTATGTTTGATATCCATTTTGGGAGATTAAAGATCATGAAACGAAACTAGGATGAATGAAAGTCACAAAAAAATGAAACAAACATCAAAATTATAAGTAACTAAACATAAAACACTACGAGAGTATTTACAAACTCAACTTAAAACATAGAAAAAATAGATAATGGAGAAGAGGTGGAGAATGTAGGAGCATGGTCCCATCTCTAAGTCATGAGGTGATCCCTAGTACGTGAGAAGTGGATGGAGTTTGGTTATGGATGATGGTGGAGTCTCCTACCCCACTTTGGAATGATTCCACCCTTCACAGTGTGAGAGGAGTCCAGGGTTCTCTTATTCAGAAATGAAAAATAGAAAACAATTTTCTCAATTCCTAACAGGCAGTAGGTTCCCATGTGGCACGTTTTCATAAGCATGCTAGCAGCTTTTTAGTGAACTCTCAGTGAGTGTACCCATTCCCCCTACAATGACCTCAGTAATATTATCATGCTTTCCCTGCGAATAATTTTTCAATTAGACCACAATCAACTCCACCTGTATGAAAAACTTCCCCTGCATGGAACACCAAAAAATGCACATGAGTCATTGAAAATAAACAATTATATATTAAAAAATATATACACTATATATTAATATCACTACATAAAATTAATAATAATAATAAAAACTTAAAAATATCTATATATACTAATAAAAATACTCATTAGACTATGTACGTTATAATACATAATAATTTTATTAGTAATATATGTAAATATATTAAATATAACTATTAAATATACTTATATATATATATATATATACTATATGTATATTTATTTTGTGTATTGTATGTATTGTTATTAATAATATATTGTATATAATATAATATATATATTATATATAACTATAATGAATAAAAATAATAATTATATCAGGGGAAAGGGGGCCAGGTCTGGTTCATGGTAGGAAAATTGGGAGCGATGATGGTGGGACGAAGCAGGAAGAAGAGGTCGGGGGTTGTGGGGTTTGTCTAGTGGTTAGGGTGGAAGTTACGAGGGGGGGGGGGGGGGGGTAAGGTAGGAGAAAATGGTGGCTCAGGGTGAAGTGTAGAGGAGGTCAAGGTGCCGACTTGGGTTCAACAGGTGCCATGAGGTAAGAAGAAAAAGGGGAACAATGGATCTAAACCGAGATTTAGGGAGATACTCAGGCGGCGAGAGGTGGACGAAAGGGGCATCAATGTTTGTCTTGGTTCTCACAAATGGCACGGATGGGATTCAACCAGTGGCGCGAGGCATTCAAGGTGGGTCAGGTACTTCAGATTTTATAATTTTTGGGTTCTTGGATTTTAACTGCTTCAAATTTAATTTTTAATTGATTATTCTGATTTGTTTTGTGGCTAGAGTTTCTTCAGATATTTGATTTGATCTACTGCGGAATGGGTTGTTATTTGTTTTTTGTGTGATGCTGATTGATGTTTCACTGCTTTATGAATTTCTATGCAGCTGGTTGGTTTTCTGATTACTATTGCATGGGAGTAGTGTGATGAGAGGAAGGATTTTTTATTGCACTTTGAAGGAAACAATGTCATAGGTTTAGGCGAGACACCAAGTGTGAATGGGGGTGGGCCACCATTTGGTGGTAAAATAGTAGAGTATGAAATGGTGCCACAACTATCAAGGGATACGGTGGTATAAAAAGGTGGTAGGGTTTGTTGTAGAACTGTTTGTGAAATGGTGCCACCATGAAGGGCGGTAGTGGGTGGAAAAAAAATAAATGTTGCCACTGTTTGGAGGAAACAGTGGCACAGTTAGGTGGTGGATATGGTGAGACAAACAATAGTGGGAAGCGGTGGCACTGTAAGTGTAAAACCCCGAGATTTTATGAAAAATATTCTTTTTAATTCAATTAATGTCTTGTGTTGTATGATACACTAAAAGGAGCTTGTACAACAGGCATCCCAGATTTGTCTTGCATTACACGCAATCGCGACCTTCCACGATAGCGTGTGTTGTACGCAATACCGAGTTTCGCTAAACAACGATATGTTATATAAACTAGCCGTTATGAATATTAATACCCACTTTTTGAAATTTTATAAATTTTATCTTTCGAAATGGACTTCATTTTTGGATTCGGAATATCGAAATTATCCTTGGGTGAATTTTGGGTATTTTTCTGAAAACATTCAATTTTTGATGAATAGTTAAAACACTAGGTTACTATTCAAAAACAAACTTTTTATTTAAATAATTATTTATTTTATATAAATTTATTTTAGGTTTAAATTTATACATAATACCAATATATGTTCAATGTATTTCATTAGAGTCATTTTATAATAATTTTAGATATATAAAAATTTTATTGAACTTTTGACCGTCTTTTACCCACCTCCTAGGAGAATTTGAAAATTTACATAAAACTTAATTTTACCTCTTTTGTGAATGGAATTTAAAAAACCCGAGAGACATGGTTGATTTCAGTAAGTAAAATGTGGTTCAATGAGATGAAAATAATTTTTGGTGAATAGTAACATTTTCTTTTATCTACCACGGTTAAAAGTAAATAGGGTAATTAAGGGTAATAATGATATTATTATTACCCTAACACATGTCCTAATTCTATCGGATAAGTCTAATTCGACCAAAAACAACCATAGGAATAAAATATGACCATTTAGGCCCACTTGGATTAGATTAGGACATTTATTATTAATTTATTTAAAGATGGGTTAAAATAGTTAAAATGAAAGTTTAATAACTAAATCATTTTTAATATAGGGTTATACATAAGATAAATTCAACTATAAATATTAATTAGGAATATAAAAATATTTCCTATGTAATGGTATTTTATTTTTAATTTTCAGACATTAAATAATTAAATTTATTTATGACACAAAGATGATGGAGTAATTATCTTATTAATTAAATATTGACATAATTGATGTTATAAATACCCAAATAATTGTAATTTGAGACTTTCTATGAATTAAAATAATTTTCTAGGTTAACATGTCATGTTAGTATTGATTTAATTAACTTTATTCGAACTATTCATTCTGTTATGATTTTCAAAAAAATCAATTACTAAATAGTGTCAAAATTAACATAAAATAGTTTTTTAAACAAATATTATATTATTAATTGTTATTTTATTCCTAAAAATCTAATGTTCGGCCAAAAGACTTAGATAAGGTTATATATATTAATAAAAAACAACTTTTGATTCGTTTGGATTGTTATAGAATGTTTATTAACCTTATAGTGTAAGAACACAAAAAGACACAGTAAAAGTAAACTTATCTAACTTAAAGTTAAATCTAAATGATAAGGTTAAAATAATAAACTAAACTTTTCCAAAATCTATTGGATGAGAGTATTTCGACCCATCCCCACCTTAGCTTCAAAATAAATCAATTTGGAGCTATTTAAAACCGAATATGGATTTATAATAAAATAATATTTTTAGTTATTCCAAAGGTGCCTCTCTCCTCCCTTATAAAAGGGCACCTCCTCCCTCTATTACTCACACCAATTTGAGCCTTTAAGCTCGGCCAAACCCTGCCCATTTCCCTTCTAAACTTACCTAGAAACATCCTAGAGGTCCTGGTCATCTTCAAAGACCAATTTTAGTACCCTAAGCAGAGTATTCAAAGAGGCATGTCAAAGAAGAGGTAATATCCGTTACCGATTCTTTCAATTTTCTTTCTTCTTAAACTTCTTCTTATTTAGTTGTTTCATTATGAAGTAATAAAATAAGTATCACTCATATAATGATATGTTATTATAAATATGAAACAACCCTATTTCACCTTCTATCCATCCTACGGAAAACAAAATCACCACGCGTGCGTACGTACGGAATACCGTCTCCACGCCGTGGTGTAATCTGTTTTTCCACCAACACCTTACATGGATGGGTATGATGGTGTAAATAATAACTATATATGGTTATTATAACATCATACTGATTCTGATATATTATACCATCCACTCCAATTCTATAATTATGGAAAAAAAATCATCGCTCGTGCGTACGTACGGACTACCGTCTCCACGACGTGATGAGATTCATTCTCCATGATTAACCATACATGAATGATCATAAAGTTTATATAATGAATTATAATGAAATATATGAAATAATAATTCCACTGGATTTATGTATATATATATATATATATGTATTTCATCTATTTATTTTCATTCAATTCAATAAGGAAACGAAACTAGCATTCATGCGTACGTACGACCTACCGTCTCCATAAACGGTGTATTTCATTCCTTTTATCGATCTATAATATATATGTATATGATGAATATATATTATATATAAATCATGTTTTACATTATGGAATTATGTAAATCAGGATATAAGTAATAATATCAAGAAACGACAAGTCGAAACACATATGATAAATGAATGGATTTTACCCAAAACACTACTTTAACATGGAATTTACAAAAGAACGGGTAATATAAGGTCATAAGTGATACATATATGATATCATAACAATGAATATGATTATGTAATAAGTTAATGACATTATTTAAATCATTATACAGGAGGTTCAGAACCATACAAAGCATATCAGACCTAAGGTAAGGGATAATTTTGCAAATCTCATTTTTATTCGAGATTGCTTATTCGTAAGTATTTACTGGGGTTATTGTTATCATCCATGTAAATGTTTCCTAAAAATGGTTTCATGTATGTTTAAGGTACTTTTTACTCATTTTGAATTTTACCCAATGGTATGGAAGGGATCTTTCTTTTATTTACCCTACAAGGTACAAGTACGAGAAGAATGTTTTTTTTAACGTATACGACATGAAAGGATTTTTATGGTTTTATAAAGCCTTGTTTTCATGAAGATTCCTCTACAATATTTTATAATTATTTTCAACAAAATACCTTCCTTTTATAATTGAATGGAATTTTGTGAAAAGAAAATGATTTTTAAGAAGAAAGGATATTTTCCTCACGAATTCATTTCAAGTGTTTTATCAAAACTATTTTCCATCTAAGATGAAATTATTTCAGATGTGTATATTTCAAGTATAATGTCTCTATGATTCACATGCTTTCACTTTTCTTATGATGAAATATCCATTTGTTTTATATGGATTATGTGATAATGATATGATGTTTATTAAACCCATTTTATTCTTTGGGATATGATGAATGTTTTAAGTTTATGTTGGGGCACAAGTAAGAATGATTTCATTATGAGATGGATGAGACCTATATCTCCCTACAATGCATTGGGTAAAGATTTAAATCTCATGAGACAGACATGGCTATAACGGTAAGTTAAATCGGTTCAGTAATACAGGACTGGAATGAGGAGTGAACTCAATTCAAAAAGGGACTTTGTCCACTAAGATGATCTTGGCAGCAATGCCTTGGCTAATATGGAAATCATATCATGTGCTTAATGGTTTCCACAATTACAAGTTTTACTTCCAAGATATTTTATCATTATTGATGTTCCTTTATGATATATTCCTTACGTACTTCCATGATTTATGTCTTTACTCAAGATTTTGATGTTTAGATTTTATGCTCATTCTTTTTACATTCAAATGTCTAAGGATTGTTTTATGTTATCTATGATTACCCTTACGGAGCATTTGAGCTCACCCATTTTATGTTTTCTTTTCCACATGATATAAAGAAAGGTTTTAGTTAAGAAATAAAAGGGGAATATCTTTATGGGAGATGTTGAAGATCATTCACCACGATTAGAAGATTATATTCCGAGTTTCCAGAGACACTAAACTATTACGATCCTTGTGTGTCTGTTTCTGTTATGTATTAAGTATTCCTCAAAAGTAATTTAATTTCCATTTACGTCAAGATTCGGGCCTCTACAGTTTGTATCAGAGGAAAGGTTTAGTCAAACTTTGGAAACTAGGATGCGAAAATTTTAGTGAGATCCCTAGAGATATTTATAAGGTATGTCTAGGGATGCCCCAAAGGATAAGTATATGTATAGGATATAGTCCTAGAACTACGGTAATGATATTAGAATTTAACCTAAGATGTTAGATATTGAAGGTACTCCCCCTTTATTATTTTGTTTTCCCTAGCATGAATTTTTCCTCTCACACTATTCTTTTTGAGTTTTAGATGATGGCTGGAACCTGAAGGAACAGTGTTGATCACTGTAATGGACAATGCAATGATTGTCCTCCTAAACAAACAAACGTTATGGGAGATGGAGTGAAAAATCTTATTGTTATACTTACACAAGCTGTGAATCATTATGGACTTCCAAATGAGCAGAGAAGGGAAAAATATTCTATTGAGTCCTTCATGAGGCAACGTCCACATTCTTTCAGTGGGTCTTCTGATCCTCCTGATGCAGAACAATGGATCAGTACCACTGAAAAGATATTTTCAGTTCTTCAATGTTATGAACATGATAAAGTCGTCTTATCAGTATATCGTTTGGAAGGTGAAGCTGATCAATGGTGGAATATTATCAATAATACAAGGCCAAGAGATGAAATTGAGTCCATGGAATGGGATGAGTTCAAGAAATTATTTTTCAATAAGTACTTCCCTCATTATCTTCGAACAAATATAGATAAGGAGTTTCTTGAACTAAAGAAAAAGGATGATGAATCTGTTGGTATATACCAAGCGAATTTTACAAGGCTTGCAAGGTATGCATCTGGCTTTATCATCCAACCTGAAAGTAAAGTTGATCGACTCTTTAGTGGCTTAAAAACAAATCTTCGAAGGGAATTAGCTATAAGAGACTTCAGTAGCTATGAAGAAATTGTGAGTTGTTCTATTAAGGTATAAATGGAAGTTGGTGTTACATATCTATCTCATGGGTTTGACAATAAACGAAATATGGAGTTCAAGGAGAAATCTTAGAATAATGGTGAAAAGAAGACGAATGTTTCCTTATGCTCAAAGTGTGGAAAGAAGCATGGTGGAGATTGTCTTAAAGGGACTAGAAAATGTTTTAAGTGTAGAAACGAAGGTCATCGAGTAGCTGTGTGTCGAAGTAATGAAAAAGGGTTTCTAATGATGTGAATAAAGAAAACACTGGAGAGAACGCACCACCAACACTTCTACGCTTCAAGTTCAATGAAATGGGGAATTATGCTAATAAATTCCCTAATCCAAGGGTTAGTAATGATCGACATGAGAAACCACTTAAGGCAAAGGAAAAAAGGGAAGTCACATGAGATCACTATTGGCGATGTTGAATATGACAACGATGTGGTGGAATGATTAAGTGTTTATGTAATGGGATTCCAAAATAGTGTTGTATATAGTATCGTGGAATATTGGAATATTTATGTATTGGTCTATTGTGGTTTTCAATAATTTTATGGTACCGGTAACCATGGAAAGTGATTGAGATATTTTTGAAAAAAGATGATATGTTCATAATGAAGGGATAAGGAGAAAATTAAATGTTTGACAGTATTAATGAGCTCATGACTGATATAAGGAAATAGTTATATCATGGTTTGGGGTTTTTGTATGTGAAAAGAGTTAACTTTTGACAGCACTCATGTTTTCACTAAGACTCAATGGGTATTCATTTTCCAAGAGAATACATGATTAAGGACTTAGAATGTTTTGAATGTGACCAACAGGACATATCTAATGATATATGGGGATCAACAATTGTATTAACATTCTTGTTATATGAACTCTTTGGTAATCGTTTTCACTATAATATGAGATTGGACAACAGTATTTTGGATAAGCCTAAAGATTGGAAAGGATTATGTTGGGAATTAGTTAGTACTGTTTAAGGATAGAACTTTTTTCGATATTATTGATGGGATGTTATAGTAATGTAGTTTTAGAAAAAGGACAACCTGCAGGACAAGCGACAGCCCATCGCGTTGGACAAGACTGTGGGAATCGAACCCATAACCGAAGTGCGACAGGCCTTTATCGCATACCAATGGTCTACAGGAAGTCCCTGGTTAGTATAAACTAGTTTTATTTTATTACGTGGTATGATAGATTAAGTATATGTCCATTTTGGAACGATATACGATAGATGGACTTATGTATATAACTATTGATAACCTTTTGATTAAGACAGATGGAATGACCCATCATTCTATCACATGATCTGCTAGCACTTCACGAATGAAAAATTCAACTTCATTACTTTAAGAGATGAAGTGGAAATTGTTCAAGTCACGAACAACGGTGAGATTATATCGAAATAAAGTAGGTATTTCTTCTAATTCAAAATTTTTAACTTTAGGAAAATGATATTGAAAACAAAAAATGTTGTCCTAGTGGAAGGAATATTTCTTTTATTTACCCATTTTGACTTTTACCCAATGGTATAGAAGGAATATTTCTTTTATTTACCCTGCAAGGTACTTTTTTACTTTTTTGACAAAAGTATGAGAAGAATGTTTTTTTAACGTATACGGCATGAAAGCATTTTTACAATTTTATAAAGCCTTGTTTTCATGAAGCTTCCTCTACAGGATTTTATAATTATTTTCAACAAAATCCTTTCCTTTTAAAATTGAATGGAATTTTGTGAAAAGAAAATGATTTTCGAGAAGAAAGGATATTTTCCTCAATAATTCATTTCAAGTGTTTTATCAAAACCATTTTCCATCTAAGATGAAATTATTTCACATGTGTATGTTTCAAGTATAATGTCTCTATGATTTACATGCTTTCACTTTTATTATGATGAAATATCCATTTGATTTATATGGATTATGTGATGATGATATGATGTTTATGAAACCCATTTTATTCATTGGGATATGATGAATGTTTTAAGTTTATGGTTGGGCACAAGTAAAAATGATTTCATTATGAGATGGGTGGGACCTATATCTCTCTAAAATTCAATGTCTAATGATTTATATATCATGATATAGACATGGATAGAATGGTAAGTTAAATCGGTTCAGTAATACATGACTGGAATGAGGAGTGAACTCGATTCAGAAAGAGACTTTGCCCACTAAGATGGTCTTGGCAGCAATGCCTTGGCTACTATGGAAATCATATCATGTGCTTAATAATCATCACAATTACAAGTTTTACTTCCAAGATATTTTATCATGATTGATATTCATTTATGATATACGCCTTATGTACTTCCATGATTTATGTCTTTACTCAAGATTTTTATGTTTAGATTTTATGCTCATGTTTTTTTTACATTCAAATGTCTAAGGATTGTTTTATGTTCTCTATGCTTACCCTTACTGAGCATTTGAGCTCACACCTTTTATGTTTTCTTTTCCCCTGGATATAAAGAATGGTTTTAGGTAAGAAATAAATGGGGAAGATCTTTATGGGAGATGTTGAAGATCATTCACCGTGATTAGAAGATTATATTCCAAGTTTCCAAAGACATAAACTATTACGGTACTTGTGTGTCTGTTTTTGTTATGTATTAAGTATTCCGAAAAAGTAATGTAATGTACATGTACGTCAAGCTTCGGGCCTCTACAGTAAGGCATCTAATGGTCGGACCACGTGGAACTGTATGTGAGACCGATGAGAAATGGTGCCACAGTAACACTTGCGAAAAAAAAACACAAACAAATAAATTAATTTCAAGAAATTAGTAATTTAATAAAACTAAAAACTAAATACATTAATAAATTAATAAATAAAATTAACCAATATAGTTAAAACATAAAACATATTTTAAAATAAATAATAAAATTAATTAACCATTATTCAAATGAAATAATTTATTAGGATTATAAATTTTAAAAAATTAATTTAAAACCGTTTAAAATATTTAAAGTCACTACTTAATCAACTAATAGTTAATGAATTAATTAATGAATTAATTAAGGAATAAAAATATGAATTGAATTAAATTAAGTTGTTAAAATAATTAAATAATTATGAATAAAAAAATGATTTATTGACTTAGAATTTAAAAAATAATGAATTAAAGAATTAAAGAATTGATAAACTAATTAGAAAGATATATTGTAAAAAAAAGAATAAAAAATAAAATTCAAATTCACAGGAAGAATTTAATTTAATAATTATTTGAAAAGACAATAATGATCACTAAAAACACTTGATTTAAAGTAAAATTTATTATTTTACACACCAAGTTATAAAACCATAACAATTATCAATTATTTAATAAAAAAACATTTTGGTATTAAAATGTTAATAAAAAATATTAGAAGTGTAAAAGAGTGTGAATACACTTCCACATCAAACTCCCCCACACTTAAAACTTTGTTTTTCCTCAAACACATACATTCCTTAGATCTTAGAATAGACGAATGATTTGTGAGTTTCAGTTCAAAAAAATGCATGATTAATATTTAATATCTAGAGGAACAAGACCAAATAGTGGTACATGATCTTCAAAGGGCGTTCAAATGGATGTCTTTCCTAGCTTCAAAAAGTCACTGGAATTCAAAATCCTTAGAAATTCATACATAGTTTAGTATGTCATGCTTCCTATATGTACTCATTAACTATCCAATTTCAATTTTCAATTCATGTTCTGATTCAAGGGGTGTTGACTGGTTTGATGAAGTGGAACTCAAAAATTAACCAAGGGAACCATCCATTCCCACCTTACTCCAGGTTCCAAAAATTGAAGTCCATTAATTTTATCACTTTATTGATTCAACTCAAATGAATTTTAGCCATGTTAATTACTCCCTTCTTCATCTGGGTTCAAAATTACCCTCAACATAATGAGTTCATTTTTGAAAAGGGAACTTTATTTTAATTTTTATCAGCCATATTTCATGTGAAGAACACTGTGTGTAGCACTTATTACAATTAAAAATGGATTTATTTATTCACAGAAACGCACCCTGTTCACCTTGTCTCAGATACTCACAGTGGGATCTCATTTTCCCATTTTACTCCAATAACAAAGGACTTAAATAATAATAATTTTAGTTGACTTAATAAAGTGATTTAATATTATTATTTTTCAAAAGGTGTGAGTCCCCTGGGATTCAGTGAGAGCTTCTAGATTCCCTTAGTCATGATCATCATCCCACAAAACCTATCCCGTGCCACTCCCATCCTCAGTTCCTAAACAGACAGATCCATAGAGATAGTGACCAATTGCACTTGGAAATCATGCATTCTTAATAGGTTAGGACTAAGTGCCACTCTCAACATCCAGCATGTAGTTATCCACTAACATGATATAATTGAAGTACCGGTGAACCTACAATGACCCTCATGTGATAAAAGAATACAATTTTTTTAAATGTTTTGATTTTTTTGAAACATTGACCTTTTTTTTGAAACAAATATAAAGAAAAGGTTCAGGAAGGGGAAATTTTATATGACACTAAAATGACCTCTCTCCCCCACACTTAAAAACCAACATTGTCCCCGATGTTGAGTTCTAAGGTGGAAGATAGTTTAAGTTCAAAATAGATGGATATTTTAGTTTAAAAATGATATGAAGACTTTTGAAAAAAGTTTCAAAAATTTTCTTTTCCACACAAAAATACAAAGAAAAGAAAAAAAAAAGGAAGAACGCAACCCCACAAACCATCATTACCAACAAGTTCAGTTCTATTCTTGAGATGTTCATGCTTTGAATATTTAATGAGAGGACAAAATATTTTATCAACGTACTTCAAATAGTATCATGATTAACAACGATGTGAAACAGCAGCATAATGAGGTTTAAAGCAGTGGGTGAAATCATGTTTCAAAAATCAGTTTGAAATAATTTGTCAACTCTTTAGATACTAGAAGATAAACACCCATTTATGATAATATATTCAATTTTCATATAAAATCAGGGGACTCCCCCACACTTAAAAACACAACATCATGCGATAAAATTGTGAATATTAAAACATTACAACATAAACAAATACTCCCACAAATGTGAAACTTCTCAAATTTACCAATTCCTCTATTTGATTATTTTTGCGCATTTACCCTAGCTGCTCTAGTTTGGAACATACATGATGAGACGATTTAAAATTATTCTTTACGATTTTATGTTCAAATAAAAAGTAGATACAAAATGTGTGTTTGGGAGTTTTTCTCCATTAATCTATTGAGTCGGTCCTCTGGGACTTTAATGACTACCATGACGAACCTAATACCCATTTATTTTCCTAAGAAATCAAAAATAAATTTAAAACAACATGAAAAAAATATAAAGAATGAAATGAAAAGGGGATAATACTAAGAGTACCCCCCAGGGGTGCTGTAGTTTGACTGTCCACAGTTGGACATTCCTCGGATCAACCCCAGTCAGATGGGGGATTTAGCTTCATGCATAAGAACCACTAGATGTGATTCTTTCCAACATCATTACTTTTCTATCTTTGGAAGACCCCATGTGTAACTTCAACCAAATTACCCTCATAGGAAATGAAGTACATCATATTGAATGGTTGAGGGGAAAAAGATATATGGGTTCATCCCTACTTCTTCTTCTTGAGGTTGAGTGTGCATAAGTTGTAATGTGGGAAAACAAGGATGTGATTTGTCTTCTCGTTGAAACCAATAAAATATATTCTCATGGAAAAAAGTTATTTTGTCATCATCCACTTCTTTTCTATTGCACAACTCTAATAATTCCTATTCAAAGGTAACTACCAAATTGTAAGTGTCATCAAGAATTAGAAGTTCCGTTAACTCTTTAATAGAAACAACCATAACTTCCTCACTCTCTAGGAAATCAAAAAAGTGAGATGCATCTTCAATACATTCACATGGAGAAACACAATAAAAATTAACTTCGATTTAATACAAGTTGAATAAAAATATGGATTCATCCATAAAATTGTCAAATCTTTTTATCAGTGCTATTTGTTCCTCCTCGTGATGGAATAAGGATCCTGGGAGAGGCTCCAGGGAAAGAGAGAGGTAGACAACCTCCTCCAGCCTCTCTTAAAAACACTCCACCTCACTTTCTATATCTTATAATGAGAGTGATATAATGTCATGTACTAGATCCACATTTTGAAGCATTGAAAAATCATTAAAATAGTTATTGCATGAAAAATCATTAGAATTGAAATCAGAGAAAAAACGATCCTCAAAGAAATGCATGACATCATGAATCTCTGTAAGTTTCATCTCCTTCCATCCCTTGAAAACATCTTTATAAATTGGTTCTGGAATTTCCAATCTTTAATCCATGGGTAAATTCATATTAAACATGAGAAACTCCAACTTTTATTTTATTATATTTCTTTTCTCTTACCTTCTCAATGTCTATCCAGAATATTGGGCTTCTGTGGGAGGTGGTGGTACTGCACTATCTTCTTGGTAGAATTTTTTACTTATCTATGGATTATTGAATCAAATGCATGATCTCATGAGACTATGTTGTCTCTTCATCAGTAAGGTCTCGATGCTATCTTTCATGCATCCCACATTGAAATTTAGCAACAGCCTCCTCAAGCTCTTGAATCGGGTCAAACTGGGACACTGTATAAAATTTGTTAGAGTTGATCACCATTGTGTGTGTGTGTTTTTTTTATGATTTTTGTTTAATTTTTTTTTGTTTTAAAATAAAATAAAAACTGGAAAACCCACTCAAACACTCATTTCTTCCCCAACAAAAGTGCCAAAATTTAATGTGCATCCTTGTCGTGTGTATGATCATGTTTACATTTATAAAGACCCAAGATATAGCACAATGGATAACCTCGGGGTCACTCTCAAGAAATAAGTGTTTAATCGACGAGTGGACATTCTAAAAATCAATTCGTGTTTTTTTAAATATTTTGAAAACATAAAAAAAACTACTTAGAAATCACTAATCAGTGATAAAGAGTACAACAAAGAGAGAAACAATGATGGAAAAGTGCAAAAATTTAGATACATAAGACAAAACCAAGAAAATAATGTTGGCGCAAACACAACACCAGGCACATAACAAAAAAATTAACCCAAGACACAGAAGAAAAAAGTTAGTGTGAATAAGGCTGGACCCAGGTTAATCCACCCTCTACTCTTTATTCTAGATCCAATGAGTAAATTAATCAAAAATTTTAAATCCTCTCAAAGAATGTCCGATGACTCAGATCACACCCCAATCTCACCTATTAATTAAACACTCAAACATAAAATTTCTTCACTGCTCAAGCATTCCTCCTAACTGCAAGGTTATTCACTCAACAAGTTCATTCCATCCAGAGATTTTCACAAGGAAGAAAATGATCCTACCGAGATCGTAAGATTGCATGACCAATATTGATTCTCTATTCAAGAATTCAATACAGGAAGGGGAGAAGAATTGAGATGAGAGATTAGAAAACCGATTCAGCATAAGTATTTTCTCCCGTGCATCCCAATTCACATTCACGGTTTACTAAGACTAAGAATAAAATAGTGATCACATTGATGCTGATATCTCTAGATTGCTTCGGGTTTCATAACATAGATCTATCCCTGCATGTTCGATGTCTATTTCTGGAGATTGAAGATCACGAAAAGAAATGAGGATGAATGAAAGACACAAAACCAGTGAAACAAACATCACAATCCTAATTAACTAAACATGCAACACTACAATAGGATTTACAGACTCAACTTAAAAAAACCAAAGCATGGAGAAGAGGAAGATAATGGAGGAGCACGGTCTTGTCTCCAAGCCGTGAGATGGTCCCCAGTCCGTGAGATGTGTATGGAGTGTTTATTATGGATGGTGGTGGAGTCTCCTCCCCCGATTTGGAATAATGCCCCTCTCCGTAGTGTGAGAGGATTCAGGTGTTCTCTTATTCAGAAACAAAAAATAGAAAACAATCTTCTCATTTCCTAACAAGAGTAGGTTCCCAGATGGCGCGTTTTTATGAGCACATCACCAGCTTTTTAGTGAACTCTCAGTTAGTGTACCTAATCCCCCAGCAATTACCTCACGAATATTCTCACACTTTTCTTGCATACAAATTTTCACTTAGACCACATTCGACTCCACCTGTATGAACAACTCCCCCTAAATGGAACACAAAAAAATGCATGTGAGTCATTGAAAAGAAACAATTATATATTAATAAATATATATACTATATATTAATACCACAACATAAAATTAATAATAAAAAAACTTATTAATATATTTATATACCAATAAACATACTCATTAGAATATATATGTTATAATACCTAATACTATTACTACTAATATATGAAAATATATTAAATACAACTATTTAAACTACTTATTAATATAAGTAATATTAGTATATTTATTATGTGTATTATATGTATTGTTATTCATATTCTATTATATAAAATATAAAATATATATATTATATGTAATTATAAAGAATAAAAAAAATAATTAAAATGTTGTAAAGGGGGGCGGGTTTAGTTCGTGGTAGGGAAAGAAGGAGCGGCGATGGTGGAACGGAGAAGGAAGAAGATGATGGGGGTTGCGGGGTTCATCTAGTGCCCAGGGAAACATTTATGAGGGGGTTAAGGATGGAGAAAGGTGTGGACTAGGGAAATGTGCAGAGGAGGTCGAGGTGTCGGATCGGGTTCAACAGGTAGTGCAAGGTAGGATGAAAAAGGGGTGTGGAAAATATCAACAGAGACTGAGGGTGATACTCAAGTGGCGATAGGTGGAGGCGAGGTGTAACAACCCAATATTTTTTTAAAGGAAATTACTTTCTTATAAATACTTCATAATCACATTAACTACTAAGTGCTATGGGACCCTGAAAACATATGTTTGTCACTTTTATGATGTGAATTTCCTAAATCCGATATACACAGTCGCGATCAGTAATTTATTTAGAGTCCAATAAGAAAAACTTACTTTTTAGTGAATAGTAACCTACCCTTATGAATAGTAACATACCCTTATGAATATTTATATACCCTAATGAATAGTAACCTTACCTAAGATAATATATAAATAATATTCAAGCTGAAAGTACGATATACCTATATTTAAGAATAAGTTAGTAAATGATTTAAAACTGGTTTTTGATAGTAAATTATGACTTAATTAAATATTAAATTATTAATATTTAGAAAATTATTTTTGAAAAATGGACTTCATTTTTGGATTCTACATGTCAAAAAAAGGTTGGGGTAAATTTTTGGGATTTTTATGAAATACTTGAATTTTTGATGAATAGTGACATACCATAAATTGCAAAATTAAGATAAATAAACTAATTATAGAGTCATGTGTGATTTCATACTAATGTAAGCCCACTTGGTTCGGGATCACATGATAAAATTACTATTCTTGGTCATGTAATAATCACTATTCCTTTTCTTGAGGAGAAATAATAAATTAATGAGTTTTATATTAAGAAATCCCCTCTCTCATCCACTATAAAAACCCCCTCTCACCCCTCTTCCTTTCACTCCTCTCAAGCCTTGTGCCTTCTCCAAATTCTGGAAAAATACCCTCCCAACCTCCTCTCCAACGACCAGCATTCTTTGGTCTCATTAAAAGACACAAAACTCTCCCGTAAGGAGGTTCTCAGGGAAGTTTGGTTCAAGAGGTAAATTCCCCTTTTCAATTCATTGTCTTTCATTTCAAGTTAATTTGTTATCTTTTTCTATTACCTCTCTTTATCCAAATTTTGTGAAGACTCCAGTACCTTATATGTAATGTAATTTTTTCTTGATAGTGGAATAAGTTATCATCATCTCCCCCCCTTTTACCTTCATTTATACTAGTTGCAAGAACACCATACGAGATGTGTCAATTTTACACATTCAAGGATGATGGAATTTCGATTTCTATTATTATTCTAAATTATGGTCGTGAAACCATTATTGTTAAGGTTGAAACAGATTATTATTTATAATATAACCTTTTTAATATTCTGTAATTCGTTTTTTCAAATGGTATTAGGTTATAAAGAATAACGAGTTCGTTGTAATCAAAACCCACAAATTAACCGAGACAATTATCATTAAAGTTCTATATGATAATTCATCCTCGTTCCATGTAACTAAGTTATATAAATGACCAATAACACCTATTTATGTTCATAAATAATATATAATTTCAATTATGGAGTTTTACATTCATTCCACATACTTAAAAACAAGTGAACCGCGGATGAAAATAAAGAAAATGAACACTCCGAAGCGACGAAATTCGATACAATAACATATCAATAAAGATATAAATGAACTATCTAGAATTATGATAAACTAAATACATGTATAATAGGTTCTGAAATAACTTATTAATAAGTAGAATTTCAAATTCCATGAGCTTAAGTGCAAGAGAGGAACACGTTCAGAGTTAAGGTAAGGGTTTTTCCACCCGAACTCCCATTTTCATTCGGGTTACTTTCATTGTCTAATTACCTCAATCAAATTATTATGTATTGTTATGTACTAATCATATATTATGTGTGGGTATCATATATATGTCTAAAATCCATAATCCTTCCTTATGTTATGGATAGTTACACATTTTTAAAGGAACTTTCAAAATTGTTTCCAAAATACAAGCCCAATTTAAGAGAATCTCTCAAATTCTTATATATTTTCAAGGAAACTCTATAATCTATTTTTGAGAACCATTATACTTATAAAATAACTCATTTTATTATGAAAATACTATCTTAATTCACTTCTGATTTTATAAAAATATTTTCCAAAAGAACTCTTCTTTTCAAAATAAAAGAGTATTTATCTCAAGAATTTCATAATGATTTAACAAGAGTGTTTTCATCTAATTCAACACTCTTGTTGATTCCATGGTATTATTGGGTTCAATCATTTATGAATTCATATACCATATTTGGTTTAATGGTTTATGACTAACTCTATTTTGGAGTATCTATCCTAAAACCATTCACCATATTATTCCAAATGGTTAGTGTTTTTTGTTTAATGATTGTGGAAAGATAGTTACATTTCATATGATAATTTCAATATGAATGTATTTGTTATTTATGTTTATCCCCGCTCATATGAGGAATGAATTGGACTTATTATGTGATGGGTGGGGCCTGCTATAGCCCCTCGATACATCGGTAGGTCTCATGAGACAACTAGACGTGGAATTGGAAGAGGCCTTTCCCAATGTGTTGTGGATTTTGGCCGAGGCCTTAATCATTTGACGTCTTGGCCGAGGCCTTGACAAAATGTTTCAGAATGTCTGGAATTATGCATTCCATCATTATGAGTTCAGCAATTGATATTTCATGTGGCTATTGGACTAGTAGAATACCCATGATTATGTTTTATTATGGAATTATTTATTCAGCTCATATTCCTGCTATAATGTGTTCATATTTATTATTAAAGGCATGTGTTTTCAATTATTCACCATGTCTAATGTTTATATTATCTTCCACTGTATTGCTTACTCTTACTGAGTGTTTGAGCTCACGCTTTTCTTATGTTTCATTTTCTTAGTACATGAAGAAGTATTTTATGAATGACTTGAAAGAATAATCTAGGAGATGTGAAGACTCTAGTTGAATAAAATATTGTTTTTTTCCTTTCCTTATGTAAAGTTGAACATATGTATGTATCTTGTTTCCAATAATACTAAACTAATTGGTCCTTTGGGATTCTTATTCCTTGTATGTATGCCAATGTAATCAAAGAAGGCACCAGCTCCGGGCAACTGGGGTTGAGTCCTTACACTTGGTATCAAAGGAACAGTCTAGACAACTTTGGAAATAGATTTTGTCGTTTAACGATGGTGTCTAGGAATCTAGCAGTCTTAGTTTTCTAAATTCTGAATACAGAAATTTAAAATTAGTTTTAGTCCGACGATCGAATTGCAAGGATGCAATTCTGTTAAGGGGGGAATATTGTAATGCCCCGAGTATCAGTAAAAATAATAATTATAAATAAATTATAATTTAAGTGAATAATGTTATAAAAACAATTATTTTTTCAAAATGAAATTTTATGAATACTTTGATTTATAAAATAATTTCATGTTCTTAATTACGCAACGATGTCAAATATATTTTCAAAGATGTTTTAATGAATGAAATAATTAATAATGATTTTTTATAAATAATGTTTTGGATTAATCAAAGTTATATATATATAATTCGTTTAAATTATGTTCACTTTTATATATATTAATTGGATTTATAAATTTTATATAATAATATGTAATAAACGATATATATATATATATATATATACATATATATATATAAACTCTTAGTGTTTTGATATAAGATAATAATGTATAATATAATGGTATAATAAAATAATAATATATCATTAATAGGTTAAAAAAACGAAAAGATAAATATATTACAGTAATAAAGAGATAAATTGATTAGGGGAAAAAAAGAATTCAAAAGGCAATAGTAAAGCATGTTATGGAAAAGGTGTAAATAAAAAGGAGAAAGAAATTGAAAAAAAAAATAAAACAATAACAAAAAAATGTATTTTCAATAAATTATAAAAATGAATTATATATATTTATATATATATAAACGCAAACATGGTATATATATATATAACGAATTTATAAATATAGTTTACATGTTTTGATATATTAATAAAATGAATAAATAAATAATAATAAAAACATTTTATAAGTATTTGTTTTGAAACAATTATATTATGATAATATATGTTTATAAATTTAATAAATAAAGTATATTAATCTTTGATTTTAAAATAAAAGTGATTATTATATTAAACATTTACTTTTTAAAGTATGGTTAAAATATTTTTATCATTATTTATATATAAATAAATTTTGACTTATAATTAGTATATAATAATTTATAATATAAAATATTTGATATAATATAATAATAAGAAAAGAAAGATAATAATTTATAAGATAATAATTATAATAAGACAATGGGGGTAGAAGAGTCATGGGTTGGGGTTGGATGAAATAAAACTAATAAAAAGTAATAATATAAAATAAAATAATGATTAAATGAGAGAGGTAATCACAGGTTGGAAGAGTGAATAGGGTTTAGGGGAATTGTCTCCCGATCGAGCACAAAAGAGGAGAGGGAACCAAGGGGAGGCCATCATCGCGAGGCCAGGGGTGAGGGGCTGCTATGGCCATGCACTGCGAGAAGAGGCAAGTCCGAGCTATGAGAGGTGCTTGTCAAGGGTGGCGAGGCCGAGCGTTCGAGGTTATGTGCATCGCGATGGGGTGCGCGAGGAGTCCGAGCCGAGGCCGAGCATCGGAGGATGGTTCGTTTTCAGGTTATTTCGTGGTCAGACCGCGATTAGGGTTCTTTTTTCTAGATCTTAGGTAGGTTTGTGGTCTTCTAATCTACATGTAGGGTTTTAGATTTTTGTGTTTTTTTTCTTTCCAAATCCTGGCGATGAATCTGGTTCACATTATTTACTTTGACTAATTTTAATCTTGTTTTGTCAATTTTTCTCATCTGCTATTGATGTCTGATTTTTTTTACTTTTTGTCGATTTGATGTCATTAAGTGACGTCATGCTGGTAATATTATCTTTTATATTTCAATTGTGCGGTTGGTTTTCTCTATCTGCAATAGTCTTGCAGCTTGCACATCAAGCTTAACCTTTTAGTTTTTAAAGATTACAAATAGCAATAGTTTTCTCGTGTAATTCTTCACTGCTTGCACACATGATGCCACTTGAAATCCTCATTGCTTTGAATGAAAGTCACCTCGCCTCATGTTTTTGTTCCAGGAGATCAAGTGAGGGTCTATTTTCAATTATATCTAATTTATAAACCTTTACTACATAAATCTCTATATGCAGATTTATATACATAGATTTCAATTCCTCTTTAAAAAGTATCCAAATAGTTTTTAATGTTATGTTTTGTTAAGAAAAACCTATTTTTTTATATATACCTTTCTATATACATATTTACATATAGATATTTATATGTGTATTTCAATACCAAGCTAAATATTAATTTTTAATTGTTAGTTTTGGACACTTTTTCTTCAGAATTTATAAAGGGTGAATTTTTTTTAAAGTATGATTTTAGTGTTTGAATTTTGTGGTTTTCATGGCAGTACATGTCCATATATATATATCTATATGGATGATATGGTGATGTTTATAATGTTTTCAATTATCGTCATGTTTCTAAAAAACATATTGCATACCATCATGTTTTATCAATATCATGGGCGTCACATTTGCATAGATACATGGCCATGCTATTATGGTCATCATCAACACTCATTGTATTATAATTAACTCATGAATTTCATATAAGTAATGACCATTATTTTCATTAATTTCATGTCATGCACATCAGTTTCACTAATCGAGTATGGATAATAAATATTCACATTGTATGAACTATATATATATATATTCATGTTGTATGGTTAGTTTGTTACTTTAAATGACTTTTAAGAACAATGATTAGTTAAAGGAAAAAATATGTAAAAGAAATCATGCAGAGATATGTCGAGGCATAAATCGACTACTTCATAACAATGGATGATATCCTATGAAAGTATATATATATATATATGCACAAATATATATATATATATATATAATTTTGTGCACATGAATACTTATATATCAAATGCTGTTTACAAGTTTTATTATATGAAAACCAAGTGCATATGTACACGTATTTAAAGAAAGCTTAATTTTTTTTAGAAAACCCAACTCTCGAGTGTGGTATACAGGAAGGGATTGGGCATGGACTCATCATGACCTGTCATTAGTCGAGCAATCTTAGAATCATTTATTTTGTTTTCAGAATCTTGCACAATGTTTTCAGAAAAACAGTGGACTATATTTGAGCAATTTTAAAGGTATGTATCTTCTAAAAATTGAACTAGTATTTTGATACCATAATTAATTTCAAACGATATTTTAAAAAAATGGCATTTCTAAATGTTTATACACTGTTTTCAAAGAATAATTAGAGAAGGTTTTTAAACATCTTACTGAGAATCTTTTCTGCTCAGCCGTAGTTTTCGAAATGTTTTTCACAGGTTTCCACAGATGGTCATCATTGTTGTAGCATGCCGAAGCGGAGATGAAATTTCAGTTCGTTTTAATTTTCTCACTATAACTCCAATTTTTTTTATAAGCATGTATCTATTTCCCAAACCTAGACCAGAATAATGTCCTCTTGTATGAAATGTCTAAGGCAGGGTCCTTACACTTGGATTTTTGGTGTCTGGAGGGGGACTAATCGACATGCCTCTATTGCAATGATACATCCACTAGGATTTTTTACTGGTAACTCCTTTATTAAATTAAATTGGACATATCAAATTTTCTTGATAAACTACAAAGATATAAATGAATGCGACGATCCAGAATCAAATAAAGTATTGGCTAAATTTGAGGAAATGATTAAAGTGCATGCCACCACATCATTAGGAACTTCAACCTCTGTAGTTCTGATTGCATAAGCATGTCCCTTATCCCTTGGCATTTTCTGTAGTATATTTCCTTGACATTTTGGATAATTATTTGTATAGTTCCCCATCTCCTGACAGTTATAGCATCGAAAATCATTGGCTTCCTTCTTTTCTTTGAAATCACTGAAAAGATGGCCTCTCTGACCACATTTGTAGCATACTCCTTTTAATTTTAAGAACTCACCAGGGTGTTTCCTTGCACAATTGTCACATGTTGGAAATTCAACTCTTCCCTTCTACCCTGTTTCCTTATTTCCTTTCCTAGGGTTTTCTACATCCCTCTTCTTTTCTTTATTTCCCTTAATGTCATAAGACTTAGAGAATTATTTTTCGGTCTTGATAGCACATAAAACTATGTCTTCATATGATGAAAAATTTTGGGAGACTAGTGCCTGCCGTAGGAATGGCTTTAGGCCATCAAAGAATCGATCGATTTTGCTCCTTGGATTTTGTATGTATTCCACAACATGTCTTGACAGCCTTGTGAAGTTGGCTTCATACTTGGAAACATTTTCATCCTCCTTCTGCCTTCGATTCAAGAATTGTCTCTCTATATCTGCTCGCTGCTCACGAGGGAAATATTTGTCTTAGAATATTTCCTTAAAATCCTTCCATTCCATCTCTTATATCTCTTCCTCTTCCTTTTTGTTTTGGATTAATGACCACCACTGATCCGCATATCCAGATAGTCGATATACTTCCATGACATCCTTCTCCCTTTCATTACATCCCAAAGTAAGAAATATCTTCTCAAGGGAACATATCCACTGCTCTGCTACAAACGAGTTTGTAGTCCCGTTGAATGATGGAGGCTGTTGTCGCATGAAGTGATCTAGCATGGCTCCTCCACGTGGTGGATCCATGAGGCTTTGAATTGATTACAGGGAAATCAATGCTATTAAAATAAAGAATAAGTATCCTCTTCCCCAGATTAATGATTTATTTGACCAACTGCATGGATCTCAATACTTTTCAAATATTGACCTTCGATCCAGATATCATCAGTTGCATGTGAGGAAGAAATATTTTCCAAAGACAGCATTTCAGACCAGGTATGGGAATTATGAGTTTATAGTGATTCCTTTTGGACTGACAAATGCACCCTCAGTTTTCATGGATTTAATGAACAGAGTTTTTAAGGAATATCTTGATAATGTTTTTGTGGTATTCATTGATGATATACTCGTATATTCAAAAATCTATGAAGACCATGAGAATCACTTGCAGGTTATTCTGAGAACTCTTAGAAGAAATAAATTATATGGGAAATTTAGAAAGTGAAAATTACATCTTCAATCAATTTCTTTTCTAGGCCATATTGTCTCCAAGGATGGAATCCTAGTTGATCCTGTGAAGAAAAAGGCAATCCAAGATTGGCCCAGGTCAACAAACATAACTGAGGTACGTAGTTGTATTGTCCTAGCAGGTTATTATCGGTATTTCATTCAGAATTTTTCCCGACTGGATAAACTGATAACGAAACTCACACGTAAAGAGGTTAAATTTTTCTGGACAAAATATTGTAAAGAATGTTTTGAATAACTAAAGAGAAGATTAGTCAATGATCCTATATTGAATATACCACCGTGGAATGAAGGGTTTGTTATTTATATTGATGCTTCAAATAAAGGACTTGGTTGTGTCCTTATGCAAAATGATAGGGTTATTTCCTATGCATCACGACAGCTAAAAATTCATGAGAAAAACTATCCTACTCATGACCTTGAGTTATCTGCTGTAATATTTTCTTTGATGATATAGAGACATTATCTCTATGGTGAAAAATGTGAGATTTATACTGATCACAAGAGTTGGAAGTATATTTTCTCAGAGAAAGAACTCAACATGAGGCAAAATAGATGGCTTGAACTACTCAGGGATTATGATTTCATGATACACTACCACCCGGGGATGGAAAATAAGATGGAAGATGCTTTTAGCATAAAGGATCACAGTGTTTTTAACAAGATGAGAGTTGAAAGGGATCCTATTTTCATGGATCTAGTAAAGATGGATATGGGAATAACCATGGAAGGTAAAACATCAATGCTTTTTCAACTGGTTGTCAAACCATCTTTCCTAGAAAGGATAAAAAGTTCTGAGGTTGATGATGAGGAGTTTCAAAAGAAGATTAAAGCTGTGAATGATGGGAGATTGAGTGACTTCGTATATGAAGATGGAATTTTGAACTTTGGGAAGAGACTTTGTGTTCCCGATATACCTGATCTAAAAAGGTAATTTTTGGATGATGTTTATTGTTCCAATTTCTCTATACACCCTAGTGGCACTAAGATTTATAGATACTTGAAGGAACAGTTTTTGTGGGACAAAATGAAGAGGGAGATTGCTGATTTTGTGTCAAGATGTATGGTTTGTCATCAAGTGAAAGCTGGAGGGCAACATACTAGAGGAATATTGCAACCTATTCCCATACCTGAGTGGAAATGGGATAACATCATGATGGACTTTGTCATGGGACTACCAAAGACTCCTAGAAGTAACAATGCAATATGGGTCATTGTTGATCGTCTTACCAAGTCATCACATTTTCTTGCTTTAAGAGAAGATCTACCACTTGAATGTCTTGAAAGACTATATATTAATGAATTTTTGAGACTTCATGGAGTACCCCTATCGATGTTTTATGATCTTGATCCACGTTTTACATCAAGATTCTAGAAAAGTCTTCAGAAGGACCTAGATACTGATCTTCATTTGAGAATTTCCTACCTCCCACAAACTGAAGGACAATCGGAGCGGACAATTAAAACATTGGAAGACATGTTGAGGTCTTGTTAACTGGATTTTCAAGGCATGTGGGATCAGTATTTACCTCTCGTAGAATTTTACTACAACAATAGATTCCATTCAAGTATACAGATGACACCCTATAAAGCATTATATAGGAGGTGATGTCTTACACCAACTTGCTGGGATGATGTTGGTGAAAGAAAGCTCGTGGGCCCAGAACTTGTAGAAGAAAAAATGGAAAAGGTGAAGATTATCCAGAACCATATCAAAATAGATCAAATTAGGAAAAAGAGCTATGATGATAACAGAAGGAAGGATTTGGAATGTCAAGAAGGTGATCACATTTTCTTAAAGGTATCTCCATGAAAGGGTATTATACGATTCGGTAAGATGGGAAAATTAAGTCCCAGGAACATCAGACCTTATGAAATTATTGAACGAATTGGAGCCGTAGATTACCTTTTGGCAATACCGCCAAGTCTCTACAAGGTTCACAATGTGTTCCACGTGTCAATGTTAAGAATGTAAATGCCAGACCCAACAAATGTACTAACTTATGAAGAAGTTGAACTTGAGCCCGATTTATCTTACTGTGAAGAGACTATCAAGATTATTGATACTAGAGAACAAGTATTGAGAAATCAGACGACTCATCTAGTGAAGGTTCTATGGAGGAAACATAAGATAGAGGAAGCAACATGGGAGCCTGAGGATCTTATGTTAAAGACATACCCGAATCTTTTTAGGTAATATTCTGTGAATTTCGAGGACGAAATTTTTGTAAGGAGGGGTGAATGTAACGACACTATATTTATTTATAGGAAATTACTTTCTTATAAATATTTCATAATCATATTAACTACTATGTGCTACGGGACCCTTAAAACAAAAGTTTTTCACTTCTGTAATGTGAATTTTAAAAATCCAACATACACAGTCGTGATCAGTAAGTTATTTAGAGTCCAATAAGAAAAACATAATTTTTGGGTAATAGTAACCTACCCTTATGAATAGTAACATACCCTTAGGAATAGTTATATAACCTAATGAATAGTAACCTTACCTATGATAATATATAAATAATATTCAAGTTGAAAGTACGATATATCTATATTTTAGAATACGTTAGTGAATGATTTAAAACTTGTTTTGACAATAAATTATGATTTTATTAAATATTAAATTAATAATATTTAGAAAATTATTTTTGAAAAATGGACTTCATTTTTGGATTCTACACGTTAGAAAATGGTTGGGGTAAATTTTTGGGATTTTTCTGAAATACTTGAATTTTTGATGTATAGTGACATACCATAAATTGCAAAATTAAGACAAATACAATAATTATAGAGTCATGTGTGATGTCCTTCTGATGTAAGAACACTTTTTTTTAGGATCACATGATAAAATTACTATTCTTGTTCATGTAATACTCACTATTCCTTGTCTTGAGGAGAAATAATAAATTAACAAGTTTTATATTAAGAAATTCCCTCTCTCATCCACTATAAAAACCCCCTCTCACCCCTCTTCCTTTCACACCTCTCAAGCCTTGTGCCTTCTCCAAATTCTAGAAAAATACCCTCCCAACCTCCTCTCCAACAACCATCAATCTTTGGTCTCATTAAAATACCAAAAACTCTCACTTAAGGAGGTTCTCAAGGAAGTTTGGTTCAAGAGGTAAATTCATCTTTTCAATTCTTTGTCTTTCCTTTCAAGTTAATTTGTTTTCTTTTTCTATTACCTCTCTTCATCCAAATTTTGTAATGAATCCAGTACCTTATTTGTACTAGAATTTTTTCATGATAGTGGAATAAGTTATCATCATATCCCCCTTTTTACCTTCATTTAAACTAGTAGCAAGAACACCATCCCTGATGTGTCAAATTTACACATTCAAGGACGTTGGACTTTTGATTTATATTATCATTCTAAATTATTTTCATGAAACCATTGTTGTTATGACTGAACCAGATTATTATGTATAATATAACCTATTTAATATTCTGTAATACCATTGTTCAAATGGCCTTAGGTTATAAAGAAAAATGAGTTCGTTGTAATCAAAACCCAAAAATGAACCAAGAAAATTATCGTTAAAGTTATATATGATAATTAATCATAGTTACATGTAACCAAGTTATATAAATAACCAATAACACCTATTTATGTACATAAATAATATATAATTGCAATTCGGTAGTTTTACATTCATTCCACATACTTAAAAACAAGTGAACAGTAGATGAAAATAAAGAAAATGAACACTCAAAAGCGACGGAATTTGATACAATAACATATAAATAAAGTCATAAATGAACTAACCAGAATAATATTAAACTAAATACATTTATAATAGGTTCTGAAATTAGTTATTAGTATGTATTATTTCATATTCTATGAGCTTAATTATAGGAGTGGAACACGTTTGGAGTTAAGGTAAGGGTTTGTCCACCTGAACTCCCATTTTCATTCGGGTTACTTTCATTGTCTAATTACCTCAATTAAATTCTTATTTATTGTTATGTACTCATCATATATTATGTGTGAGTATCATATATATATCTACAATCCCTAATCCTTCCTTATTTTATGGGTAGTTACACGTTTTTAAAGGAACTTTCAAAAATGTTTCCAAAATACAATCCGATTTATGGGAATCTCACAAATTGTTATCTATCTTCAAGGGAACTCTATAATATGTTTTTAGGAACCATTATACTTATAAAATAACTCATTTTATAATGAAAATACTATCTTAATTTACTTCTGGTTTTATACAAAGATTTTTCCAAAATAACTATTCTTTTCAAAATAAAAGAGTATTTATCTCAAGAATTGCATAATGATTTTATAAGAGTGTTTTCGTCTAATTCAACATTCTTCTTGATTCCATGGTATTATTGGGTTTAATCATTTATGAAGTCATATACCATATTTGGTTTAATGGTTTATGACTAACTCTATCTTGGATGATCTATCCTAAAACCATTCACCGTATTATTCTGAATGGTTAGTGTTTTATGTTTAATGATTGGGGAAAGATAGTTACATTTCATATGATAGTTTCAATACAAATGTATTTTTTATTTATGTTTATCCCCTCTCATAAGAGGAATGCATTGGAATTATTATGTGACGGGTGGGGCCCGCTATAGCCCCTCGATGCATCGGTAGGTCTCATGAGACAACTAGACACGGAATTGGCCGAGGCCTTTCCAAATGTGATATTGATTTTGGATGAGGCCTTAATCATTAGACATCTTGGATGAGGCCTTGAAAAAATGTTTCAGAATGTCTGGAATTATGAATTCCATCATTATGAGTTCAACTATTGATATTTCATACGTTTATTTGACTATTATAATACTCATGATTATGTTTTATTATGGAATTATTTATTCTGCTCATATTCCTGTCATAATGTGTTCATATTTATTATTAAAGGATGGTGTTTTCAATTATTCACCATGTCTAATGTTTATGTTATCTTTTGATGTATTGATTACTCTTACTGAGCATTTGAGCTCACCTATTTCTTATGTTTCATTTTCTCAGGACATGAAGAAGTATTTTATGAATGACTTGAAATCACAATCTAGAAGATGTGAAGACTCTAGTGGAATAAATTATTGTTGTTTTTTTCCTTTCCTTATGTAAAGTTGAACAAATATATGTATCTTGTTTCCAATAATACTAAACTACTTGGTCCTTCGAGATTCGTATTCCTTGTACGTATGCCAATGAAATCAAACAAGGCATCTTCTCTAGGAAACTGGGGTCAGGTCCTTACATGAGGGGCATTAGTTCTTGCCTTGGCTCGCACGGATGGCGCATATGGAGTTCAACAGGTGGATCAAGGCATTCCAGGTGGGACAGGTACTTCAGAACTGAAAAGTTTGGGGTTTTTGGTATTGAGTCACTGCAAATTTAGTTTTAAATTGATTGTTGTGATTTGTTTTGGGGTTATAATTTCTTTAGACATCTGATTTGAGCTGTTGAAAAATGGGTTGTTGTTCATTTTTTTGTGAGCCTGTGTAAATTTTTGCTGCTATTTTAATTGATATTCAGATGGTAGGTTTTTTTGGATTATTTTTGTGTGGGTGTGGTATGATGGGAATAGGGATTTGATGTGGCACCATGGAGAAAATGATGTCACAGGTTGAGGTGATACATCAAGGGTGAAAGGGTGGTGGTGCCACCCTTTGGTGAGGAAACATTGGAGTGTGAAGCAGTACCACATCCAACAAGGGAAAAAGTGGAATAAAATGGTGGAAGAGGTTGATGTAGAACCATTTGCGAAACGGTGCCACCGTGAAGGGAGGCAGTGGGTGGAAGAAACAAAATGAAACAGTGCCACTATTTGAAAGAAATAATGGCATGGTCTGGAGGTGGAAATAGTGAGATAGTAAACAGTGGCAAGCGGTGGCACCATAAGGCAGCTAACAGTGGCACTTCATGGAACAATATGTGAGACTGATGCGGAATGGTGGCTGCATAACACCTGCAAAACAAACAACAAACAATTAAATTAATTTCAATAAATTAGTAATTTAATAAAACTAAAAACTTAATACATTAATAAATTAATAAATAAAATTAACCAATATAGTTAAAAAATAAAAAAAGTAAAGAGAATTAATAAAATTAATTAACCATTATTCAAATAAAAGAATTTATTAGGATTAAAAATTATAAAAAAATTAATTTAAAACCATTTATAATATTTAAAGTCACTAATTAATCAACTAATAGTTAAAGAATTAATTGAAGGATTAATTAACAATAAAACGATGAATTTAATAAAATTAAGTTGTTAAACTAATTTAAGAATGAAGAATAAAATATTATTTATTTACTTAAAATAAAAAAAATAATTAATGAATTAAATATTTCATAAACTAACTAGAATGAAAAATTGTAAAAATAAAAGAATAAAAAGTAAAAATAAAAGAATAAAAATTAAAAGTCAAATTCACAAGAATAATTTAATTTAAGAATTATTTAAAAAGACAATAATGAACACTAAAAACACATGATTTAAACTAAAATTTATTATTTTACACCCCAAGTTAGAAAACCACAAAAATTATCAATTATTTAATAAAAAAACATTTTGGTATAAAAATGTTAATAAAAATATAAAAAGGATGTGGAAAAGAGTGTGAAAACACTTCCACATCAACTATTAAAAAAATTATGATTTTGAAAAACAACTTCTTATTCAACACTTCAGAAAAGGGTAAATGATAGGAACCTTTGGCTCTGATACCAATTGAGATTAGCCAACCAAGATCAATGTATCACTAACAGTGGAGTGGGTGAATCAATGATATCTTTTTTCATTTAAGTTTACTTTATCTTGAAACAACCTTTTCTAACTATTAAAAAGTTATTAATTTAATGAAAAAAAATCAAAAATCCAAATAGATACAAGAAATTTCAAGTTTCACTACTGAGTAAGAGTAGAAACATCCTTGGTATGGTTTGGAAACAATCTAATACCACACAATCCACTAAAACAATCCTTTTGGGTGGATACAATAAGTAGGAAATACCCTTATAGTTTTGTATAACTATGTTCAATACAATAGTGCCTGTGAATCAAGTAACACAAAATTATGTAATAAAAATTTGTGTAAAAATTTAATAAACTTTCACCTGTTGATTTAAAAAATGTCATTGAGATGCACTATCAACTATCACAAAATATAATCTTTAAAAAATGTCTTCCCTATCCTACCCAATAGTAGGTAAGAACTTCTTTGGACTTCGTAATGGTACTAATTTTGATAACCTAGTCTGATTTCTAGTATAGTTTATTAGATAGATAGTACAACTCTTCTAGAATATCACTGAATAAATTTTAAACTACATCTTTATCAGTCCAAAAATCATATTTTGATTTCTCAGTCTGATTTTAAAACCATGAATATGATCTTCCTTGTTATTTTTATTTCTAGAAAAATTTCTCATGAATGCAAAATCCAGAAAATCCTTCTCTCTAGAAACTTTCAATGCCCCTCATTCTCTCTTCACCCATGAATAATAAAATTATTATAAAGTACGAAGTACTCTCTTCTGTTTATAGGTTCACGAAAAAATGTTTAGGAGAGATTCTAAAAAGTTTTCGTCTTAAACAAATTTACATAAAATTCAATTTCCCTTGAATTTTGGATATATATTTGACTTTTTCAGGGCTTATAAACTATTCTTGATTCTTCCCGAACCATCTCAAGTCATCTAACAACTTCATACCTCTTTAGAAATTCTAATCATTCTTTAATATGATTCCCATTTTCACTGCATTTTAATCATTATGAAGATGATATATTTTTCAATAATAAATTCTTAATTACATTTCTCTAAACTAATTGAAATATATGAAAAAAACAACTTCTCATTATATATGAAACTTGGAACCAACCGAAAATAACGCACCCATTCTGATTCTTCATACCAATTTTTAAATATAAATATTCAAAACAATATTTCATAACATTTTTTTTTAATTTTATATACTTCATCCTCCTTTATTTTTACATAAATATTTTCATAACATCAAATGATTCCTGCACTTTCTCAACAACACTTCAGTAGAAAATTCAAACACCTAAAATAGAAACTCCACTTATTCTTTTATTCTAGAAGATGATCCTATAGAGACCCTAAGCTTGACGTACAAGGACATTACATTTCTTTTGCGGAATACTTAGTACATAACAAAAACACACACACAAGGATCGTAATAGTTTAGTGTCTTCAGAAACTCGGAATATAATCTTCTAATCATGGTGAAAGATCTTCAACATCTCCCATAAAGATCTTATTTTTTTTACCTAAAACCTTTCTTTATATCCTGGGGAAAAGAAAAAATAAAAGGGCGAGCTCAAATGCTTAGTAAGGGTAAACAAAAGAAATATCAATCACATTATTTTCATAAGAACATAACATTTTGGAAATCTTAACCTGCAAAAGAGAGCATAATTTCATAACATGGGATAAATCATAGTAGTGAAATGAAATCATAATAATCATAACTTAAAACTAAAACTTTTTGGCATACACACATAATCATGGAGAATCATATCTTATTAGTCAAGACTCATTTCCAAGACTATCTTAGTGGACAAAGTCCATTTCTGAATTGAGTCACCCTCGTTTCAGTCCTCTTTCACTGAACCGATATAACCTACCGTTCCAGCCATGTCTATCTCATGAGATATAAAATATTTACCCAATGCATTTGAGGGAGATATAGGTCCCACCCATCTCACAATTATACCATTCTTATGTGTGCCACAAAATCATAAACCATACTTCATAACATAACCCATGTAATAAAAATGGGAATCTTAAACATCGTGACATCATAAAACAATTCATATAAGATAAAGGAATTCATGAATATAATTCCATCACAACATAATAAAATCAATGTAATAATAGGGATAGAAACATAACCCTTTATTATCTTATATGGAAAATAATTTTGATAAAACACTTGAACTCCATTCTTGAGGAAAATATCCTTTCTACTTCAAAAACACTTTTCCTTTCTTAACATGTCATAAAATTCTAAACTAAAAGAAGTTGATTAAAAATAAACTTGAAAACATGTAAAGTAAGCTTCTTAGAAATAATGTTTTAAAAATACATTCATTCCGTATAAGTAAAAATAACATTCTTCCCGTACTTTTGTCGGAAAATTCAAAAAGTACCTCGTACGAAAAACGACAAAAGATTCCTTTCATATCTTTTACTAAAAACTCACCGAAGGGTAAAATTGGATATACAATATTGTAGAAGGATATAAATATTACATATTGAGGAAAAATGGATGCGGATGATAAAATACACCCCAATAAATGCCAAAGTATAAACAATCTCGGATAAAAATGAGATTGTGATATTTCCCTTACCTTAGGTCTGATTTGCTTCGTATGTGTCCGAACCTCCTCTTCTTCGAAGTGCTTCTTTGAGACCTCCTTTTAGGGCACTAAAATTGGTATTTTAAGATGTACAGGACCTCTAGGATGTCTCTAGGGAAGTGGAGAGGAGAAAATGGTAGGGGTTGGCTGAGCTTGAAGGCTCAAAGTGGTGTGAGGAAGAGAGGGGGGGGGGGTGACCTTTTATAAGGGAGGAGAGGGGTACCTTTAGAATAACTAAAACTATTATTTTATTATAAAGTCAAATTCGGTTTTAAATAGCTACAAATTGATTTATTTCAAAGCTAAGGTGGGGATGGGTCTAAATGATTTCATCCAATAGAATTTGGACATGTTTAGGTTCCTATATTAACCTTATCTTTTAGTTTTAACTCTTAGTTAAATAGATTGACATTTACCATGTCACTTTGTATTTTTATATTATATAGTTAATAAACTTACCATATACATACAAGAGACCCCCAAAGTTGTGTTTTATTAATATATATAACCTTATCTAAGTTATTTGGCTGAACCTTATATTTTTAGGAATAAAATAAGAATTAATAATATAATATTTGTTTTAAAAACTATTTTATGTCAATTTTGACACTATTTAGTAATTGATTTTTGTGAAAATCATAACAGAATGATAAGTTCAAAAAACGTTAATTAAATCAATACTAACATGTCATATTAACCTAGAAAATTAGTGTAATTCAAAAAAAAATCTCAAATTATATTTATTTGGGTATTTATAACATCAATTATGTCAATATTTCATTAATAAAATAATTACTGCATCATCGTTGTGTCATAAATAAATTAAACTATTTAATGTCTAAAAATTAAAAATAAAATACCATTATGTATGAAATCTTTTTAGATTTCTAATGAATATTTATAGTCTAATGTATCTTATGTATAAAACCATATTAAAAATGATTTATTTATTAAACTTTGATTTTATCTATTTTAACCCTTCTTTAAATAAATTAATAATAAATGTCCTAATCTAATCCAAGTGGGCCTAAATGGTCATATTTTAGTCCTAAGTTTGTTTTTGGTCAAATTAAACTTGTCCAATAGAATTAGGACATGTTTTAGGGTAATAATACTATCATTTTTACCTTTAAGTACCCAATTTGCTTTTAACCATGGTACAAAAAGTAAAAAGTTACTATTCACCAAAAATTTATTTTCATCTCATTGAACCACATTTTACTTAGTGACATCAACCGTGTCTCTCAGATTTTTGAAATTCCACTCACAGAAGCGGTAAAATTAAGTTTTATGAAAAATTCATTTTTTTAACTACCACTTAGTGGTATCACTATTCATCAAAAAATGAAAGTTTCCAGAAAAATACCAAAAATTAGGCCTAAGATATATTTGATATTATGAATTCAAAAATGATATCTATGTTACAAAATTCAATACATATCAGTTTCATTAATTAATTTAAAAAATAAATTCCCGTCGTCAAAACAAATAGCGTATTCTTAAGAGATAATAACTATCAAAAGATTGACACTTGTTTATGTCTGGTTTAAATGTGAAATTACATCCAATGAACAAAATTGTATTAAATTGTAAAAATATATTCTAAATATAATTTAAAACCACTAAAATTAATTATTTATCACTATTAATTATTTCAATTAAAAAGGTTGATTTTAATTAAAATTTAGTAATTTTCACTATTCATCAGAAAATGAAAGCTATCCGAAAAGTACCAAAATTTCACCCTAAGCTAATTTCGATATTACGAATCCAAAAATTAATTTCCATTTTTAAAAAATAATATTTACAAAATTTCAAAAAGTGGTTATTACTATTTTAATAGCATATTGTTGTTTAGTGAGACTCGTTATTGCGTACTACACACGTTATCGAGGAAGGTCGTGATTGCGTGTAATGCAAGGCAAGTCAAGGATGCGTGTTGTGCAAGCTCCTTTTTGTGTAGCGAACAACACAAGACATTAATGAAATAAAAAAGAATATTTTTCATAAAATCTCGGGGTGTTACATTCTACCCCCTTAAAATGAATTTCGTCCTCGAAATTCATCGGTGTTATAAATGGTTTACTATTCGAAAGTTTCTTTGATAGAAACCCACATCGTAAAAAGAATACCAAAACCAATCTTTAAAACCAAAATTATGAAATGTAATGGTTACCCAAATAAACTAATCACTGGGTTTCCACATAGGTGAAAATATGGATATAGAAGAGAAATCTAACCATCATGTTCTGATGGAGAGTGGTAGAGAACATGGCTATGGAAAAGCCAGCAATCACAAATCCATAAATTTGTGATGATATAAGGTACCATCTGATTCATCATATATAAGATCACTAGGACAACATTTTTGGTTTTCAAGATCATTTCTCTAAAGTTGATGAAATTGGAATTAGAAGAAATACTTTCGTGATTTTGGTATAGTCTCACTGTTTGTTGTTCTTTGGACAATTTCCACTTCATCTCTTAAAGAAATGAAGTTGAATTTTTCATTTGTGATGTGTTAGCAGATCATGTGATAGAATGATGGGTCATTCCATATGTCTCAATCAAAAGGTTAGAAAATTTGTCAAAAAATACATAAGTCCATCTATAGTGAGATTAATCATATATGGTTCCTAAAATGGACTTATACTTCATATATCATACTGCTTAATATAATAAAACTAGTTTCTACTAAACAAGGACTTTCTGCAGGCCAGTGGTAGGTGATAAAGGCCAGTCGCACTTCGGTTGTGGGTTTGATTCCCACAGACTTGTTCGACGCGATGGGCTGTCGCTCGTCCTGCAGGTTGTCCTTTTTCTAAAGCTATATTACTATAACATCCCATCAACAATATCAAAAAAACTTCTATCCTTAAACTAACTTATGTCCAACATAATCCATTCCAATCTTTAGGCTTATCTAAAATACTTTGGTCCAAGCTCATAGTATAAAGAAAATGATTACTTGAAATGTCACATAACAATCATGTGAATGCCATCATTTATCCCCAATATATCATAATATATATCTTGTTGGTCAAATTACAATCATGTGAATAACTTAATCATGTATTCTCTTAGCGAATGAATACCCATTAAATGAACCATAGTGAAAACATGAATGCAGTTAAAAGTTAACACTTTCCACATTCCAAAATCCTCAAAATTCTATATACTCAAACCATGATATAACCTTCTCCTTATATCAGTCATGAGCTCATGAATACATTTAATTTTCTCCTTATCCCTTCATTATGCGCATATCATCTGCTTTCCAAAAATATTTCAATCACTTTTCATGGTTACCGATGCCATAAAATTATTGAAAACCACAATAGACCAAAACATAAATAATCCAATATTCCACAATACTATATACAACATTATTCTAGAATCCCATTACATAAAAACTTAATCATTCCATCACATCCTTGTCATATTCAACATCGCCAATGGTGATCGCATGTGACTTCCCTTTGTCCTTTTCCTTAAGTGGTTGCTCACGTCGATCATCAATAACCCTTGGATTAGGGCATTTATTGGCATAATGTCCCATCTCCTTGAACTTGAAACATTGAAGTGTAGTAGGTTCATTCTGTGTATCCCTTCCTATTTTTGCATCATTAGACATCTTCTTCCTATCATTGCAGCATTCAAATGCCCGATGACCTTCCTTTCCACATTTGAAACATTTACTTGTCCCTTTAAGGCAATCTCCACCATGCTTCTTTCCACACTTTGAGCATAAGGAAACATTCATCTTGTAACAGCCCAAGATTTTATGAAAAATATTCTTTTTAATTTTATTAATGTCTTGTGTTGTACGCTACACCAAAAGGAGCTTGCACAACACGCATCCTTGACTTGCCTTGCATTACACGCAATCGCAACCTTCCTCGATAGTGTGTGTAGTACGCAATAACGAGTTTCACTAAACAGCGATATGCTATTAAAACTAGCCGTTATGAATAGTAATAACCACTTTTTGAAATTTTGTAAATTTTATTTTTCAAAATGGATTTCATTTTTGTATTCGGAGTATCGAATTTAGCCTAAAGGTGAAATTTTGGTACATTTCGGATAACTTTCATATTCTGATGAATAGTGAAAATTACTAAATTATAATTAAAAACAACTTTTTTAATCGAAATAATTAATAGTGATAAATTATTAATTTGAGTGGTTTTAAAGTATATTTAGAATATATTTTTACAATTTAATACAATGTTGGTCATTGGACGTAATTTCACATTTAAACCTGACATAAACAAGTGTCAATCTTTTGATAGATATTGTTTCGTAAAAACACGCTATTTGTTTTAATAGCGGGATTTAATTATAAAATTAATTAATTAAACTTCTATGTTATGAATTTGGTAAAATAGACTTCATTTTTGAATTCAGAATATGAAATATAGCTTAGGATGAAATTTTGGCATTTTTCTGAAAACTTTCAATTTTTGATGAATAGTGAAACCACTAAGTGGTAGGTTAAAAACTGAATTTTGCATAAAACTTAATTTTACCACTTCTGTGAAGGGAATTTCGAAAATTCGAGAGACACGGTTAATATCAAGGACTAAAATGTGGTTCAATGAGATGAAAATAATTTTTGGTGAATAGTAAGTTTTTACTTTTTTTTACCGCGGTTAATAGTAAATAGGGTAACTAAGGGTAAATATGATATTACTATTACCCTAACACATGTCCTAATTCTATTGGACAAGTGTAATTCGACCAAAAACAAACTTAGGAATAAAATATGACCATTTAGGCCCACTTGGATTAGATTAGGACATTTATTATGAATTTATTTAAAGAAGGGTTAAAATAGTTAAAATCAAAGTTTAATAAGTAAATCATTTTTAATATGGGGTTATACATAAGATAAATTCGATTGTAAAAATTCATTAGAAAGCTAAAAAGATTTCCTACATGATGGTATTTTATTTGTAATTTTTAGACATCAAATAATTTAATTTATTTATGACACAACGATGATGCAGTAATTATATTATTAATGAAATATTGACATAATTGATGTTATAAACACCAAAATAAAGGTAATTTGAGATTTTTTATGAATTCCACTAATTTTCTAGGTTACTATGATATATTAATGTTGATTTAATCAACTTGGTTCGAACATATAATTCTGTTATGACTTTCACAAAAATCATATATCAAATAGTGTCAAAATTGACACAAAATAGTTTTTAAATCAAATATTATATTATTAATTGTTATTTTATTCCTAAAAATCTAAGGTTCGGCCAAATGACTTAGATAAGGATATATATATTAATAATAAACAATTTGTGGTTCGTTTGGCATGTTATAGTAAGTTTATTAACCATATAGTGAAAGAAAACAAAAAGACACGGTAAAAGTTAAATTATTTAACTTAGAGTTAAATCTAATTGATAAGGTTTAAAATAATATCCAAACATGTCTAAATTTGATTGGTTGATGCGATTACAACCCTATCTCATCTAATATTCGAATATGAGTCATTTTTGGAGGTTTTTAAGTGGGGTTAGATTTATTATAAATTAATATTTTTAAGAATTCCTAAGGTGCCCCTCTCCTCCCTTATAAAAGGGCACCTCCTCCCCCTCCTCCTCACACCAATTTTGAGCACTCAAGCTCGGACAACCCCTGCCATTTTCTCCTCTCCACTTTTCTAGAATAATCCTAGAGGTTCTGGTCTTCTCCAAAGACCAATCTTAGTTCCTTAAGTGGAGGATTCAAAGAGGCGTTCCAAAGAAGAGGTAATATCCATTACCGATCTTTTCAATTTCTTTCTTCTTCAACTTCTTCTTCTTTAGTTGTTTCATGATAAAGTAATAACATCAGTATTACTTACATACTGATATGTTATTATAAATATGAAACAACCCTAATTCACCTTCTATCCATCCTACGGAAAAATGAAATCACCGCGCGTGCGTACGTACGGAATACCGTCTCCACGCCGTGGTGTAATCTATTTTCCACCATCACCTTACAAGGATGGGTATAATGGTGTAATGAGTAACTACATATGATTATTATGAAGTAATATTGATACTGAAATAATATATATATACTCCAATACAATTCCACGATCATAGGAACGATATCATCACTCGTGCGTACGTACGGAATACCGTCTCCACGATGTGATGCGACTCGTTCTACATGATCTTCATTTCATAATGATTATATAAATGAATTGAATGAATGAATATGGTATATAATACACTAATACCATTCTGGAAATGAATTATCTATAACCTAAAGATAAGAATAAGAATTTATTCGACAAAACACGCATAAGAACAAAAAGTTATAAAGACCCGAGTAACAAGTAACAATGAAATATTACTAACAAGAAGCTAATAATATGACCATATATGATATCAATATGTATGATTCTGGAATAAGTCAATAACATTATTTAAACCATTATACAGGAGCTTCGGACACGTACAAAGCTAATCGGACCTAAGGTAAGGGAAATATCACAATCTCATTTTTATCCGAGATTGTTTTTACTTTGGTAATTACTGGGGTGTATTTTATCATCCACATCCATGTTTCCTCAATATGTAATGTTATTTACATCCACCTAAAATTGTTTAAATCCAATTTTACCCTTCGGTGAGTTTTTAGTAAAAGATATGAAAGGAATCTTTTGTCGTTTTTCATACGAGGTAATTTTTGACTTTTCCGACAAAAGTACGAGAAGAATGTTTTTTTAACTTAAACGGCATGAACGGATTTTTTACGGTTTTATAATTCCTTATTTTTATGAAGATTCCTCCAAAATATTTCATGACTATTTTCAATAAAATCTCTTTATTTTAAAAATTTCATGATGTTTTGTGAAAAGAAATTGATTTTGAAGAAGAAAGGATATTTTCCTCAAGAATTCAATTCAAGTGTTTTATCAAAATTATTTTACATCTAAGATAATAAAGGGTTCTGTTTCTATCCATATTTTTACATTGATTTGGCTATGTTGTGATGGAATTATGTTTATGAATTCCTTTATCTTATATGAATTGATTTATGATGTCATGATGTTTCAAGAATCCCATTTTTGTTACATGTGTTATGCGATGATGTATGTTTTATGATTATGTGGCACACATAAGAAAGGATTCATTATAAGATGGGTGGGACCTATATCTCCCTCCAATGCATTGGGTAAAGATTTTATATCTCATGAGATAGACATGGCTGGAACGAAAGGTTATTTCGGTTCAGTGATACAGGACTGAAACGAGGAGTGAACTCGGTTCAGAAAGGGACTTTGTCCACTAAGATAGTCTTGGCAATGAGTCATGACTAACAAGAAATGATTTTCCATGATTATGTGTGCATGCCACAAAGTTTCAAGTTTCATGTTATGATTATGGGGATCTCATTTTCACTTCTATGATTTGTTCCATGTTAAGATATTATGATCTCTTTTGCAGGTTGTGATTTTCAAAAAGATATGATATGATTTTTATTTCTTTTGTATACCCTTACTGAGCATTTGAGCTCACCCTTTTATGTTTTCTTTTCCCCAGGATATAAAGAAAGGTTTTAGGTAAAAAAAAATGGAAGATCTTTACGGGAGATATTGAAGATCTTTCACCAGGATTAGAAGATTATGTTCCGAGTTTCCAAAGACACTAAACTATTACGATCCTTTAGTGTGTGTTTTTGTTATGTACTAAGTATTCCGCAAAAGTAATGTAATGTCCATGTACGTCAGGCTTCGGGTCTCTACACATCTTCTTTTCACCATTATTCTGAGATTTCTCCTTGAACTCCATCTTTCGTTTCTTGTCAAAACTATGAGATGGTTAAGAAACACCAACGTCCATTTCTACCTTGATAGCACAACGCACAATATCTTCATAGCTACTGAAGTCTCCTATAGCTAATGCCCTTCGAAGATTTGGTTTTAAGCCACTGAAGAATCGATCAACTTTACTTTCAGGTTGGATGATAAATCAGATGCATACATTGAAAGCCTTGTAAAATTTGCTTCGTATATACCAATAGATTCATCATCCTTTTGCTTTAGTTCAAGAAACTCCTTCTCCATCTTTGTTCGAAGAATACGAGGGAAGTACTTATTGAAAAATAAGTTCTTGAACTCGTCCCATTCCATGGACTCAATTTCATCTCTTTGCCTCATATTCTTGATAAGATTCCACCATTGATCAGCTTCACCTTCCAAACTATATACTGCTAAGATGACTTTATCATGTTCAGAACATTGAAGAACTGAAAATATATTTTTAGTTGTACTGATCCATTGTTCAACAACAAGTGGATCAGAAGACCCACTGAAAGAAGGTGGATGTTGCCTCATGAAGGACTCAATAGAATATTATTCCCTTCTCTGCTCATTTGGATGTCCAGAATGATTCATAGCTTGTGTAAGTATAACAATAAGATTTTTCACTCCATCTCCCATAACATATGTTTGTTCATGAGGACAATCATTGCATTGTCCATTAAATTGATCAACATGGTTCCTTCGGGTTCTAGCCATCATCTAAAATCCAAAAAGAATAGTGTGAGAGGCAAAAATAATGCTAGGGAAAACAACATAATAAAGGGGTGTACCTTCAATATCTAACATCTTAGGTTTAATTATATGATCGTTAGCGTAATTATAGGACTATAACCTATATTTATACTTAACCTTAGGTACATCCCTAGATATACCTTAGAAATATCTCTAAGGATCTCACTAAAGTTCTCGCATCCTAGTCTCCAAAGGTTGACTAAACCTTTCCTCTGATACCAACTGTAGAGACCCTAAGTTTGACGTACATGGACATTACATTACTTTTGCGGAATACTTAGTACATAACAAAAACACAAACACAAGGATCATAATAGTTTAGTGTCTTTGGAAACTCAGAATATAATCTTCTAATCGTGGTGAAAGATCTTCAACATCTCCCATAAAGATCTTCTTTTTTTTACCTAAAACATTTCTTTATATCTAGGGGAAAAGAAAACATAAAAGGGTGAGCTCAAATGCTCAGTAAGGGTAAACAAAAGAAATATCAATCACATTATTTTCATAAGAACATAACATTTTGGAAATCTTAACCTGCAAAAGAGAGCATAATTTCATAACATGTGATAAATCATAGTAGTGAAATGAAATCCCAATAATCATAACATAAAACATGAAGCTTTGTGGCATACACACATAATCATAGAGAATCATATCTTATTAGTCAAGACTCATTGCCAAGACTATCTTAGTGGACAAATTCCATTTCTGAACCGAGTCACCCTCATTTCAGTCCTATTTCACTGAACCGATATAACCTACCGTTCCAGTCATGTCTATCTCATTAGATATAATATCATTACCCAATTTATTGGAGGGAGATATAGGTCCCACCCATCTCATAATGATACCATTAGTATGTGTTCCACAAAATCATAAACCATACATCATAACATAACCCATGTAATAAAAATGGGAATCATAAACATCATGACATCATAAAACAATTCATATAAGATAAAGGACTTCATAAACATAATTCCATCACAACATAATAAAATCAATGTAATAATAGGGATAGAAACAGAACCCTTTATTATCTTAGATGGAAAATAATTTTGATAAAACACTTGAACTCTATTCTTGAGGAAAATATCCTTCCTACTTCAAAAACACTTTTCCTTTCTTAACATGTCATAAAATTCTAAACTAAAAGAAGTTGATTAAAAATAAACTTGAAAACATGTAAAGTAAGCTTCTTGGAAATAATTTTTTAAAAATCCATTCATGGCGTAGAAGTAAAAAAAACATTCTTCTCGAACTTTTTTTGGAAAAGTCAAAAAGTACCTCGTATGAAAACGACAAAAGATTCCTTTCATATCTTTTACTAAAAACTCACTGAAGGGTAAACTTGGATATAAAATATTGTAGAAGGATATAAATATTACATATTGAGGAAACATGGATGTGGATGATAAAATACACCCCAGTAAATGCCAAAGTATAAACAATCTCGGATAAAAATGAGATTGTGATATTTCCCTTACCTTAGGTCCGATTTGCTTCATATGTGTTCGAACCTCCTCTTCTTTGAAGTGCTTCTTTGAGACCTACTTTTTGGGAACTAAAATTGGTCTTTTAAGAAGACCAGGACCTCTAGGATGTCTCTAGGGAAGTGGATAGGAGAAAATGGCAGGGGTTGGCCGAGCTTGAAGGCACAAAGTGGTGTGAGGAAGAGAGGGAGGAGGTGACCTTTTATAAGGGAGGAGAGGGTACCTTTGGAATAACTAAAACTATTATTTTATTATAAGGTCAAATTCGGTTTTAAATAGCTACAAATTGATTTATTTCTAAGCTAAGGTGGGGATGGATCGAAATCCTCTCATCCAGTAGAATTTAGACAAGTTTAGGTTCCTATATTATCCTTATCTTTTAGTTTTAACTCTTAGTTAATTAGATTATCATTTACCATGTCACTTTGTATTTTTATATTATATAGTTAATAAACTTACCATATACATCCAAGAGACCCCCAAGTTGTGTTTTATTAATATATATATCCTTATCTAAGTCATTTGGATGAACCTTAGATTTTAAGGAATAAAATAAGAATTAATAATATAATATTTGTTTTAAAAACTATTTTATGTCAATTTTGACACTATTTAGTAATTGATTTTTGTGAAAATTATAACAGAATGATAAGTTCGAAAAAAGTTAATTAAATCAATACTAACATGTCATATTAACCTAGAAAATTAGTGTAATTCATAAAAAATCTCAAATTATATTTATTTGGGTATTTATAACATCAATTATACCAATATTTAATTAATAAGATAATTACTGCATCATCGTTGTGTCATAAATAAATTAAATTATTTAATGTCTAAAAATTACAAATAAAATATCATTATGTAGGAAAGCTTTTTATATTTCTAATTAATATTTATAGTCGAATTTATCTTATGTATAACCCCATATTAAAAATGATTTAGTTATTAAACTTTGATTTTAACTATTTTAACCCTTCTTTAAATAAATTAATAATAAATGTCCAAATCTAATCCAAGTGGGCCTAAATGGTCATATTTTAGTCCTAAGTTAGTTTTTGGTCGAATTAAACTTGTCCAATAGATTTAGGACATGTGTTAGGGTAATAATAATAACATTTTTTACCCTTAATTACCCTATTTACTTTTAACCGTGGTAAAAAAAAGTAAAAAGTTACTATTCACCAAAAATTTATTTTCATCTCATTGAACCACATTTTACTTACTGACATCAACTGTGTCTCTCGGATTTTTGAAATTCCACTCACAGAATCGGTAAAATTAAGTTTTATGAAAAATTCATTTTTTTTAACTACCACTTAGTGGTGTCACTATTCATCTAAAAATGAAAGTTTCCAGAAAAATACCAAAAATTGGGCCTAAGCTATATTTGATATTATGAATTCCAAAATGATTTATATTTTACCAAATTCAAAACATATCAGTTGCATTAATTAATTTAAAAAATAAATTCCCGTCGTCAAAACAAATAGCGTGTTCTTAAGAGATAATAACTATCAAAAGATTGACACTTGTTTATGTCTGGTTTAAATGTGAAATTACATCCAATGAACAAAATTGTATTAAATTGTAAAAATATATTCTAAATATACTTTAAAACCACTCAAATTAATAATTTATCACTATTAATTATTTCAATTAAAAAGGTTGTTTTTAATTAAAATTTCGTAATTTTCACTATTCATCAGAAAATGAAAGTTATCCAAAAAGTACCAAAATTTCACCCTAAGATAATTTCGATATTACGAATCCAAAAATGAATTCAATTTTGAAAAAATAAAATTTACAAAATTTCAAAAAGTGGTCATTACTATTTTAATAACATATTTTTGTTTAGTGAAACTCGTTATTGCGTACTACACACACTATCGAGGAAGGTCGTGATTGCGTGTAATGCAAGGAAAGTCAAGGATGCGTGTTGTGCAAGCTCCTTTTGGTGTAGCGTACAACACAAGACATTAATTAAATTAAAAAGAATATTGTTCATAAAATCTCGGGGTGTTACAGATCCTATGTCTAATGAAGTTATTGATGTTACATTTCATATGAAGGTTTGGTTCATGATACGCTCTAATAAACAATGTCAGTTCTAATCCGCTGAATCTTGACCCAATTTATAAAAACATATTATAGTTTTTCTTTTTTATTTTAAACAATAAAAAAATTGAACATGGGGAAAATGGTTGACTAAATTGTTTATTGATCAACGATCCCATTTTTCATCTGTCCAAATAAAACACAATTTTTTTCATTGGTCCCAAAATCTACCAATAAAAACAACCCTCATCAATAAACATTTTTCCTCCAACTACCCTTTCCAATTATCCCTACATCGGATGATGACTGTTTAGATTACACCAATTATCAGTGGAACACTACATCTGATGAACTGGTGTCAACAAAAAATTAATATTTTTCCAACAAATTCCTTCAATTTTTGTATGTTGTGGATTTTTGGTACTACTAAAAACAAAACCTTTGTTTTCTCAGGTTCTGAAAACCTTCCCATCCTTCAAGAAAATCTCCATTCAGTGACCTCACACCAATGAATTTAGTTCAGAAAGCTTTGACTTTGGTAACTTCATTTTTCCACAAAATTCTTCTTGAATCTTGATTTACTCGTGCATTTGAAAATGTGTAAGATCAACATAATCTCATTTGACTTACATTGGGAATTATATTATCTTCTCATTCTTTATGAGACTTCTTCCATTCTAATGAGCCTCAATACGATTGGAAATAGTTTTATCTAAATTTCATTCATAAATATTGCATCAAAAGTTTCCTAGAAAACATATGTTTTATATGAATTAAGAAATAGAAAAGCATTGTCAAATTTCATCAGATCCATGCAGGCTCTAAAAAATATTCTCATTATGATTGAACCTTTTAATCTATATATAAGGTGAGAGTGATGATCCTTTTTTTCAGAAATTTTTCTCTCAATTCGATGAAGTTTCTTAAGATATTTTCATATGAAATTTTGATTATGATGATGAGCCCAATTATCCAAGAATTTGAAGAGTGAATTGATTTCCTTTCTTTAATAATAAAATAAAACAGTTTCAAGAAAGAATTTTTTTATCTTCTGAAAACTTCTTCCTATCAACTTGGTCACAAAATAAGAAGGATTTAATAGAATATATCAAATGGTATCAAAGACATACTAAAATCCAATGTGGATTAATGATCAAAACCTTACAATATAATAATGAAATGGGGTTACCTCAATAAAAGTTGAAACTTATTTTTGATAAAATTAAATCAACCATTAAGTTTCATTATTAAGAACTTTACAATAATATATAATAGTCAAAAATGGAATCTTGAAGTGAACATCATGGAAATGTCATTTCTAGTTGAAAATTTATTTATCAATATACTATTAGAAGGAAGAGGCGATAATAGAATTTTATGACAAAAAATAGATTTTAATTATTTATAAGATAATGAAAAACCAAATTAGACATGTTCCTCATGATGGAACAACCCCATTTGTCATTCGGCCTTAGATTTTCTTCACCTTCTTGGTCACCACTCATTCTAACCTATGCTCTTTTTTCTGGTTCGTGCTCATTAGACCCCATTGTTGGTAAAGTGAGTTTGTGATCACGATGGTTTGGGATGATGAAAGTGGTATCTTCTAGGAACTTCCTTCTTCAATTGGGTTATTTTAAGATGGATCTAGAGTATTCTAGAAATTCACTTTCTTGACAGTTCTCCTCCTTTACCCTTATTTCATTAATGACTATGAATGACCCAACTTTTAGTCAAGAACGATGGGATTTTTGGATATTTGGGATGGTTATGGTTGTAGGGATGGAGATGATTCCTCTATTTGTTATTCCCTCATCTTCTTTTTATTTCGATGCATTGTGGTCCACATTCATGTATATGGCCTGTCTTTTGTGTTTATATTCTATTATGTGGTTATTGATTTTAGATAAACAAGGTTTCAGTTTCTTATTGTATTTTAAATTTCATATGGGGGAGATGATTATGGTATTGGAAGGTGACGGTTGTGTTCTAGTGTCGGATGTATTCAGTTTGACTCAATAATTTTTTTTGGATCTTCTGTTTTCCTTTTTATTATGGTTTCTTCTCTGTTTTGAATATATTGTTTGGGTAGATGTGTTCAAAGATTCTTCTATGATTTCAATGTTTATTTTCTATCATACTAGTTCTACATGATGTTTTTATAACCGATGGTGGTGGTGGTTCAATAAAAATGATATCCTTGGTGACCTGCTATGATTGTTTTTTGTTTCTAGTGGTTATCGGTTCACTACTACAGGTTCATCGGCTATGGTATTGGATCAATGTATATGGTAGATATAGTGTAAATAGTTTAGTCTCAAGGATGTTTCATGGATTTAAGATGACCTTTTTTAAGGTTTTTGCACATTTTTATTTCAAATTTTTTAAAATCAAATTTTTTAAATTTGAAAATGTGTCATGTGATTTTATTTTATAGGATTTGTGGGAAAAATTGGTGTTCAACATGGATTGAATTTGTTTCTTTTTGATGTTTTTGAATTTGGTGGCTGAAGTTTTAAGGTTATAACTTAACCAAAAAGTAATTTTTTTAAAAATACCTAAAAATAGATTTGGAGGAGATAAATGATGTTATGATTTTTTAAGTTAGATTTGGAAATTCTAAAATTGATTCAATGCTGTAAGAAATTCATTAATATAAGGATGATCAGGAATTTGTTTATAAAGAACCACCTTGACCATCTCATAAGGATAATTATGAAATATAATGCCAAGATTTATATAGAGTTGAGGTGAATCACATATCAACTCATGAAGAAAGGAAAACAAAATGGTTGATGTTTATGAAAAAAATATCCTAAGTAACAAAATAACACATACACAATGAATAAATTTTGTATTTATATTCATGCTTATATAATTATATATTTCACTGAAATATAAATAATGGGTAAAATCATGAATGATAATTTTGATTTAATTAAAAATAATATGACATGTTATCATGGGAATAGGATAAATTTTTATAATATCATTAGAATAAAACGTGTTTTCCAAATAAATGAAGAATATGATTGAAATTTTTATCAGATACAATAAATTTTTTATTAAATGAAACTCACAAAATGGGAATCATAATATTTATTAGACACTTTATTAAATAAATTTAATTTCTATTTAGGTAGATAAGACCAAAACTCATAGGTTAAGTGATCAAAGGATGATAAATTCGTTGTACTTATCTATATAAAATATGTCATAATTTAAAGAATAAAATAACGAAGAAATTAGTATTTCGTAATATTGACTTGATTATAATATGAAATTCATATTATTTATGAGAAAACTTACATTATCAGGTCTCAAGTAACTCAATGGGGTAACTATAAACAAATATCTCATATAATGTTTTTTAATTTCATATTTAATAAGTTCATATTGTATGAATGTATGCTAAATTAAACTACTATTATGGTTGTAACAAAACATGGGATGAATTAAAATGGGAAATATGTTCATCCAATATTATTCCATTGAATGATAAGATGTTTTCATTAATATAATTACTAAATATTTTATATGAAATACGTTTAAAATCTCGAATTCAATGCAATATTAAATAATAATAACTCATGGTAATGAAAATGAGACACTCTAAACATATCATATATGAAATTTACATTATTTAATATGACTATAAATTATCACAGATAAATTAAAGTCACTTGAAAAAAATATTTAGGGTATTTTAATATCAGTTACAAAACCATTTTATTTCATATAATAATATACATTATTTAAATAAAATTTCTCAATGTTGATTGAATATTATATTATATATAATATTCTTCTTCATTAACTTGGGTAATGAGAAACATAAAAAAAAGTGAGATCTAATTCTTAGTAAGGATAAAATCATATCAATGGGTCATAAAGAAGTTATAATTTGACCCTAAATATGTGATGGACATAAAATTAAGTTAAATAGAATGATTAAAAAAATATGATCAGGGAATAATAATAATAATAATGTTATATCATGGTGTTTTACCATAAAAGAATGATCTTAAAATCCTAACATATACCATGAGAAAAGAATGTGAAGTCATTTGATAAAAAAATCAATGGTGATAGAAAATATTAATATGGAATGTTTATAATCATATAAAATCTTAGAACATGTCAATTATCTATCCATAGACCATCATAACATAGTGTTTAATGAAAACCACATCATGTATATTCATAATAAAATGAAAAAAGTTAACTACATCATGTCCATGCATAAAATGGGGAACAAAGAAAATCACATTATGCCAATGCATATCTGTTGACACTATATTCCATCAGAGAGTCTATGAAATGATAAAGGGAAATACCTTACAAAGAAAAAATGGAAATACATGAATAATATCAATATTTGTAAAGGCATGAGTTTTGGGTCACCTTAGTCAAACCAATAGAGCGACAACACACATCCTTATTTCACGCACAAACTCCTTTATACTAAGGTCCTATTTTTGATTATAAATAGACCCTAGGCACTTCATTTGTATTAAAAATTACCTTGATGCCCAATTGTTGCTCTGATCACCCTAGTGATTCTCCCAAGTCTTACTAAACATTCAAGGTTGTTCTTAAACACATTGAGTGGAGGGTTTAATGGAGAATCATTGGACTTAAGTCCTTTTTGTGTTTGAAAACCATAACACTTGCGCACCTAAAGCACCCAACCTCCATAAATAAAAAAAACTTGAGTGCCACCAATTAATTTCTTAAGAACTTGAGAACCCCACTTCTAGGACCACCTGTGAATACTCTTGAAGGCCTGATCCATGTCTCGCCCAAGTATTACCATATAGGTTGTTCATTACTTATGTTAATATCTAGTCTCCCAAGTCTACTTGTGCACCCATACTTGTGTGACCTAGCCTACTTGAGAGCCCTTATTTGATTCACTTACTATGTTCAATCTAAAATCCATAAATCCTTATTCAAATCCATTCATGGAAATGATTCTTCTTCATTGGCTCCCTTGTTTGAAAGGGATTCTATTAAGACCTCCACCAAAACCTCCTAACTTATGAAACCTTTGGGAAATGCACATTAGCGTCTCCTATTTGGATTTTTATATCCACAGTTGGAGGTTTCCCACATTTGTTTTACAATGGGGTTAGGGTTCATGTAATGTCTGTGGGTTTGTATTTCCATAGTCACATGGACCTTTCTCCCATGAACAATGTTGGGAAGTTCTCGTTTCTAAGAATAATGGTTTGGGTCCCGACCTCGCCCTTCTCAAAGAGCTGTAAACTTCAAATTTCTCACAGGTAAGGTAAATTTCACACTTGATTTTCTTTCTTTTGAACATATAAAGAATGTATCCATCCCCTAACAAGATCAATTTCAGGGTATCCATCCTAGTGTAATCCGCTAACCTTCATCCCTTCTTTCTTTCATTGGACCTTTGTCCAATGTAAAGAGAATATATGGAGGGTTACTCGACCTCATCCACCCTGGGCACCATAGGCTTGCCCTCCTCCACCAGTACAGGAGAAAAAGTTTGAAGTTTCAATGTTGAATCTTTCACATCCTCTTGTTTCTTACAACAAGCACGACTCACATGGGATTAGATATTCTTGATGATTATAACATTTACACAAACACCAATGGTAAAGAAACTACAAGAACTCTAATTCATGTTCAAACCAGGATACATAGGAATCCCTTTTAGGGCCTGAGCTTACTAGATATCCTCTTTATGAATCCAATCCAAATTCCATTAATCTAGGAATCCTCCTTAGGAATTAGACCTAATTTAAAACCCTAAGTATTCAAGGAATCCTTTTTAGGAAGTAATCCCAAAGTCATTTCTCTCAAAGGACTATATTCACTTATGAGAATTATCAAACTACGTGATCTTTGATGCCCATCCCCATGGAATACGTAAGAAGCATCTGTGTGGTTCGAACCGAACATTTTAAAACAACCCAATTATCCCTTGGCCATATTCCAAAATAGGACTAATCTAACTTGGAAACCCATATCCTTTCTAATTTTATTGGGCTGTTTCGGCATAAGTCCCACACCAAACTTTGATTAAGCACTTTCTACTTATATATACTTACCAAAAGACATTAAACTGTATGGTTAGGTCTTTATCATATGACATTAAAAGGTATGATGTGCCCATTAAGAGGCACTAAACTACGAGGGTTCTGATTCCTTACACAAGGACACATAGGTAGCCTATTTTATGGTTTCAATCCCAACATTAAAACAAGCTTTCATCTCCTTGGATGACAACAAATTCTACAGTTCCCCAATGAGTATATTTAAAAAGTATCATCATAATGACGATTAAAAGAATCTTGAAATAGTATATTAGAGGATACCATTGATGGATAACCTTGAATACATAAGGATATCTCCACTAATGAAGAACCTTGAATGCATAATGATGATTCTAAATTTTACACATGTTAATAAGTGATTGTAAATTCATAGGAAAACTTATGTTATGATTGGTGAATTAATATGGATTCAATAAAATATCTTATATTTACAAAGATAGTCCCTAATTAGACAATAATTTTCCCCAAAAAGGGTGTGGCGAGTTTGACCTCCCATCCTCTCGACCATTGTACATTCCTAAGTATCGTAATGTTCAAACTTAACGAACAACTGGCATTGGAAATCAGGTCTTCTTTAGATAAAGAACTATTGTATATTTCTAGTTACATGAATAAATCCAATGGAAACCACCTGGAAGGAGTGATTCTTTAAATTGGAACACATGTTTCAAGGAACTATGAAACAAAAACGGTGAACCCGACATGAATCCTTAACCAAGTTAATAATATTACCCACCTATTAGGAACCTATCAATTCATAAAGTAATTACAAAAAAAGGAATCAATCATGCATGTATTCATCAAACAGATTTCTATTAAATGGAGTGTATTATTGTTTCAAGATTTCCTCCGAACTCCCTTCAGTCCAAAATGGAATTCTTCAAGATGACATCTACAAACATCCCCACCATTGTTTAAGATGGATCTTCATCCACAAGAATGACATTATCACTCACTCAGCATCTTCAATGTTGGGTCTCCAATGTGTTGGTAAAGGGGTATTTCCATCACGGTACAATCTTGAATTTGGAGGCTGCTCGACAGGCCCTCCAGGTCAATAATAATCCTCTATCATCTAACCAATGAGGATCGATGATCAAGAAGAGGATGATGCCAACCTCCATCTTCAACCGTTTCAGGTCCTTATCCCCGGAACACAACAAACAGTCCCTCCTGCACTATAGAGAGGGGGATCCAGATTTCACTAAGGGCCTCAATTCAAGAATGCAAGGGTCATTCCTAAGGAATCCCACCAATACTTTCCGCTAGCAGAATTTCGCGACAGTGAACCCCCAACATGATGGGGGTGTTGCCTCTGGACATTCGGCCCAGGACTATTAGGCCCGTTCATGCAAGATGAACCACTGGGAACATTGTTCGGTCAATAAAGAGTAGGATCTTACCTCTTCCCCCTCTAGATAAGTCCATCAAACTAAATTTAAGGAAAACAACGAATGTGCACATACACCCGTCTGTCCTAATTTTTCAATTCAGCAGACTCATCTGGTAGCAACCCACCAATCCCACTAGATAAATCCAGTGGAGTACTATGGAAAAGAACACACACCTTCTTAAAAATTATTATTCAGTCAGTAGAATCGTCTGACTGCATTTAAAGAGTCCCTGTAATACAATGTCATGGAAACTGGTAAAAAGTAACATACAACCGTTTACAATCACCAATTCTGCCAGAAGTCGCGTCTCCCAGTATTAAAGGATTTCTGTCAACTATACATTAGTGGAAAAATAAAGTAGACACATACACCTATTAGTGTTCATCAAGCCTACCAACAGTCTCATTTGGCAGCACCCGGAGAAGTCAGTCAGAAAGCTCCATTGAAAAATCTGGGGCAGACCTAACTCTTTGCCCCCATGCATTAGTATTTTCAATACCCATTGATAGGAAAAGGAGGATAGGAGAAGGTACATACACCTAATCCCGATACTAAATGGACATATATTCCCATTCCGGCTGCTGAAGTCACCAAAAACATCTTATCAATGGTGAAAGGGAAGATGCAAATCCCTACCCATATTCTGGAAGCATGCAAGGATATTATAACAACTACTTTAGAAGTACCAGGGGAACATACACGTAAATCAATCCCCATATATGGTAAGACACAACGATATTCCATCCTAGAGTAGATACACACATCTATTCTAGTCTAGGTGGGTCATGGGGCATATACCCTCATATCATATAGACAATAAGGTCAGGAACATACACCCTTTCCAATTGGAGGTAATCGGTCTGTTTTAGTAACCAATCCAAGGCAGGCACATACACCTTCCCATGATAAATACTTTTCCTAGAAAGTGGCCCCAACTAAGTATAATAGAAAATCCATGAATAAGTCTTGCCAAGAGCTATAGGAAAATCAAGAGTCAAGCGGCAATTTGGCTCCTCTTAATGATGGAGTTCATGAAGCCCTCATACATTTATCTATTACAACTCAAGATCCTATCCTATCATTACAAAATTATGGGAGTGGTAATGGTAATTATAAATTTTCTTCATCATTCACTTCATCACGAAGGCTTGCTTCATGAAAATTTGGTCAATCTAGAGAATCTATATCCAAATGATAGCCATGGAAACCCTCCGTGTGGCCAGAAGACCATGGAGAAAGAGGTTTAATCCCTTGCTATAATCCACCATAGTGATCCTCCACATGATGTAATTCACTAAGAAATTCCACTCCATAGTAGTATTTCACATTTTCATTATAACTCTATAATTGATAATCTATTGATGAGAAATCCCTCCTATCTTGAGGAACATTCAAACAGAAGACTAGTAATATCTGATGCCTTATCATTGATGTGTGAAATAGTTTCTCAACAAGAAGACATCTTAATGGAACAGTCATTCTAGGAAACTCCCTTGGGTCATTTTTCTTCTAATATAGAGCATCCACTTTGGTTATACCAAGTGGAAAAATATCTAGTAAAAGTCTATGAAGATATTTTTAACATGAGAAAACAATTTTCTAAAGGAGAAATTCCATTCATGTTCTAGAGGAAAATTATTAGTATAACATTCCAGAATTGATGGCAGAAGATTGCATTCATTATATCCTCCTTAAATTATGGAATACTCACCGTCATTTGGAAACCAAAGCATTACCATATGATAAATATCAAAATCATGTAAAGGTAACTGAAGTGTTTTAACTCCAAATTGACTTGGCATATCCCTCAATTTCCCAACATACAAAGGCTGAAAAACAGCCGAGAACCCTTCAACATGCATGAATCAATGCTCTAAAGAGGCTAAACTAGTTAATTTCTGACACCCCATCTGGTGTTCATATCAGAGGACAGGGTTCACATGGAGCATTTCATTTCACTACACTCCAGAATCCACAAAGTCAACCAAAAATTGTATCATGCAATGTTATTGCACACGGTCAGCTACAATCAATAGATTTTTTATGTAATCGAATGTACGCTCAAGAACATTCCTCAACCATATCTCATCCAGGTTAGGCCCAAAGAAAATAAATTGTTAAGTTTCCTTTACATCAAGAATCTAAGAATCTTGAGCAGGGGTCCCACTTAGAGGATGTCATCCCTCAAAGAATGAAAATGTCTGAAATAGAATAACAATATTTTGAAACATGTGATTTTGGTGTTTTTTAGATGATGTACCCAACTAATGTTTGAACAAAAATTCGTAAAATTAGAAGAGAAGTTGCACGAATATCAGCCATAGCAGTGCAAGGATCACCCTAGCTTGCAAAGCTAGGGGCTCAGTTAATTCAACCTTTAAATTCATTAAACAATGTTCAATGATTTGAAGAAAAAGAACAAGAAAAACCCTGTACTGTAGGACTAGGATATTTTTCACATCTACAACCCCCTCATAAATGAAAGTCAGTTTTCTCCCGATTAGGGAAGAAGCCACAAAGAGAGCACACAACTGAACTATCCAAGGATTCCCATCAGGTTACTGTCTGTTGAATAGCTCATGAGAATCCATCATATAAGAGAAAAAATTCTCATGGAAGATATAGAGGGATACGATTTTATGAAGATACTGATAGAATTCCATAAATACATTGTGCATTAGTAAATGTCATTAATATAATTATAGAAGATCCTCTATAAAATGAGTCTAGTTAAAGGGAATCAAAAGATGAAGTTCTTATCCATAATATAGTACACACTGAGAAAAATCAGGAAGGTTTGTGTACTCGAAATCAAAGGCTTACCCTGAATGTAGATATGCCTTCAAATAACCAACTCATACCCCTATGAAAGGAATCTAACAAGGGGAAAGGTAAAAGTTCTATTAAATATCACTTTTAAACTGGATAAGGTCAATCTATTTCGCTTGAATAGATATTTTAAAAACAATAATAGGAACATATGGAGTTGAAAAGACTCAATACAGAGTTAATTCAAAGAAACATTTCTATTAAATGTACTTCCCAGGAAGATCCTGAACTTGCACATCCTGTAGGAGCTCCTCAAAAAAGAGGATTTTTAGTAACTACAAATGTAGATTATAAATTACCTCTATTGGGTATACAACCAAGGAAGGATCAAACACATCCTGATAGGCATGTTCCTGTGGGTTATCCATGGAAAATATTCACACCACCACTAGTGGGTTTTCGAATCATTGCACTAGCTCAGGTTCCATCTGTTGTACCTGCATAGGTTCTAGCTCATCTAGATATTCTCCAAATTCTTATGAACACAATTGAGTCATCAATGACTTTATTGGAAGCTATGGAGGAATGACATGCACCAGTTCAACCAGAAAATAAATCTTACCCTAAATGGGTAGACCTGATTCCTCCCCAACCAAATTATTTAAATACCACATTTCTAATATTTAATGGTTTGGGAGATCCGGAACAACACTTAACACATTACGTTTCTAATTGTGATCCCATGATGGGAACTCCTCAATAACAATAAGCAGTAAAGCCCAGGTGTTCTATGCAGTCACTAAAAGGACTGGCTTTTGTCTGGTATACACGTTTACAATCTCGATCAATTACTGGATGGGAAGATCTCCGCTAGAAATTCCTTCTACAATTTATCTCAGCACTACCAAATATGACAATTTTTTGACCTTACTAATTATAAACAAATTGAGAATGAAAGAGTTTCAGATTTCATTGCATGATGGAAATGATTGACATATTCCTTATGTCTGGAACTTCCTCAAGAAGAGTTGCTACCAATTTGTGTGGAAAATCTACATGATGAGTTACACACACCACTGATCCCTGTGAAATAAATAGGAGGTTTTTGAGACCTTACTTCAATTGATCAATAGATATAAGATTCTATTATAGATACTAATGCTAAAACTCATATAATTCCATCATCTTTGGGAATAAGAATAAGGAAAGAAAAAGCTGCTACTGTTACACTCAAGAAAGCACTTGTACCTACTTCCATTTCAAAACCTTCATCGTATTGAAGGTCTCCACCTCTAGAACATCAAAAATAATGACTGCCTCATCAATATGATAAAAGGTATCAAAATAAAAAAAATAGTTTTAGGAATAAAAAAGTAAATTTTATTCCTTACGGAATGACCAAGTTCCAGCTCACTTCATCTCGTCTCTGGAAAACAATTTGGTTTAGTTTCCAAGGCCGAATAAACTAAACAAAGAAGGAGATTAAGATATTCTGAATTATTTTCCCTCTCACTAGATATTGAGTAATATCATTCAGTATTTTTTGTTTTCCAGTACCTCCTACAATAAATGGAAGACTTTGGACAAGTGAAAATGGAAATTTCATCAGCTCAAGTAGCATGTGTTACTGATACTGATCTAGAGGAATAAGGTGAATGAAATGAAGTAAACATTAAAAATGTGTAGAAATATGATGATTGGAGGATCATAATAATGATCAACCAAACTCATGAAATTCTGAAAACATAGTTGAAACAACTGATTGTGTATTCAACCACTCATACTATAGTAAAACCACATTCATCAAAAGGTCAATCCTGAAAGAAGTGAGGTGATTAGAAGGAAAAAGAGTAGTAAGAAGAAGACAAGCTCATGTCAAGGCCAAAGTTTTCATTGACCCTATCAGATTTCATGCCACCTAATTCAAAAGTATGGGAAAAACCTCACCAAACAGCATAACCAGAACAAACATGTCAGGTTAAATCTTCATCAGATGAAGAATTTATCTTTGGTTCTATCAACATTATTCACTTAACAGATCCTTCTTCCAATAGCGATTATGATTATAATGAGCCTGAGTTCCATGTACCTAATTAGGGAACTAGAGGAAAGGTCCAAGGTCGAGGATATAGGGGAAGATGTGGGAATTATAGAAACCACCATTTTAACTCTACCCTTGATCGAACCATTTATGTGGCTGAAACTCATGGTAGAGGCCTTCAGCGTACTCAAAAAGAATAAAGAGTTTAATCCATGCAAGTTAGGTTCAAATCTGACATGATTATTTTTGAGGAATTATTAAAAATCACGAAATCTTCTTCTCAGCAAGTAGATAGTCCTAGTCTGTCTATTCTACCAAAGGTAGGAGTATTTCCAGCTTCTACTCTAACACAAGGTACATCTACATTAGAAGCGTCAACTTCTAAGACACCTGCAAAACCACATTTCCATACAGGGAAAAGTAGACATCTGGATCAAAAGTATGATGTTTTGAAACAACTATCTCAAGTAAAAACCAAGTTATCAATTATGGTTGCCTTGAATCTGTCAAAAGATCTTCAAAAAGCACTTATTAAGGCTTTGTCAAGTCCTCAAGAGTTTGAACCTAAAATTGCTACTACTAAGAACTATTGTATAGAGAATGATCTTGAAGAATGTATTGCAGTCATATTATTTATAGATTAAGATGAAGATGATGTTGTACATGGACATACCTAACCTTTGTATTTATCTAGAAGGGTCAATGACATAGACATCTGATGAGCCTTTATTGATAATAGCTCCAGAGTCAACATCATTCCTATTCGTACAGTTTTTTATTGGTCCTAACTAAATCTAACTTATCTCCCTCCACTTTAATGTTTCAAGGATATGACAAGAATGAGAAAGAACCTCTGGGATAGATTACACCCACAGCTCAATTTTGAGATCATGTGTCTAATTCAGATTTCATAGTTGTTCGTCAGGACACAGCCTTCAACATTCTTCTTGGAAGTACATGTCTTCCTCAACATGTGGACATACCTTCTTCATACCAACAATGTCTTATGTACTATTTCAATGGTCAAGTCGGGAGATTGTATGGTGATAAGGCTCCATTCAAAACATGTGAATCTCAATACATTGAGGCAGAGTTTTATCACACAAAAGGAATGAGGTCCATTACAAAATAAATAACTAGAGTTAATGCTCCAAATGGTTTTGAAAAGATCCTAGAAAACCCATTCATACAATTGAGTATAGATTATGTGATACCCATCAATCAAATTTAAAGGGTAAAACCAAATTCAAGCACTCGTCCAGTAACTTCCACAATGTCGATTGTGGTAACTAGGCCTGACAATATAGGAGAGACTATTGATTCAACAAGCAGTGATAGAAGCGTAAATGGAGATGTCTTTATATAATTTTCCTAACTACAATAAGCCTTTACTTCATCAATCAGAGTATAATAAGTTGTATTAATGCTAGATGAAGGCAAAGATATTGATTCCCAATACAAAAACTCCTCTTTATTACCCCAGAAATACCCTTCATCATTAGTAGGGTCCAAAACAGTGGCCTCTTCTTAAGGATGTTTAAATACTAAATCATCTCCTAATGATGAAAGTTTTTCCTCAACATCTACTATGGATGTAGAAACAGAAGATGTAACATGCAATGAAAAAGAAGAGGAAGATATCAGGGATGCTCCTCCATCATTTGAGGAATGTGTTTCTGCCACTTTAGATGTGTTCAGAGAAATAAATATCGGTACAGAAGAAGATCCAGGACCCACTATAATTATTTTGGGCATGAATTATAAAGATAAAGAGGTGTATAATTCATTTCTTAAGCAATATAGAGATATATATTCTTGGAATTATACAGACATGCTAGTTCTTAATCCCGATGTATCCACACACCATTTTGGTTTTTCAGAAGAACATTGCGGATTCAATCAGGAAACAAGAAGAACACACCCAACTCATGCCTCTAAAATTGAAGTTAAACTTGTTAAGATTATAAAGGATAACTTTGTCAGGGAAGTTAAATATTCGAAATGGCTAGCCAACATTGTCCAAGTGAAAAATAAGAATGGTAAAATCATAGTTTGCGTTGATTTTAGAGATCTTAACCGGCATTGTCCTAAAGTTGATTTTCTAGTTCTGATCACAGAGCTTCTAATTGATGAAACAACTAGCTATGAAGCTCTTTCCTCTATGGATGACTAATCTGGGTATAACAAAATACATATATCCCCAGAAGATGAAGCACTTACAACCTCCAGATCCCCTCAAGGTGTGTTTTTCTATCGGGTAATACCCTTTGGATTAAAGAATGCATGTGAAATATATCAACGTGACATGCACCATATCTTCAAACCCTTTTTTGGGAAATGTTTTGAATGTTATGTGGATGATTTGGTGGTAACATTCAGACAAAATTTTAATCACTTGGAAGATCTAGAGATCATATTCAATAACCTTTGGCAACATAGTTTGAAGATAAACCCCTTGAAATATGCTTTTGGACTCACCTCATGAAATTTCCTTGGCTTCGTTGTATGACATCATGGTATCGAAGTTGATCTTGGGAAAAAAAAAATCAATTCTTGGTATGTCACCTACTTGAAATTTGAATGAATTAAGTGGAATTTAAAGACACTTGGCCTATATTTGGTTCTTCATCACCAATTTTGTTGTGAAGTGTTTTCCCTTCACGAGATTAATAAAGAAAGGAGTCACCTATAAATAGAATGAATACTTCAAAGAAGCATTTGATACCCTCAAGAAATATCTCTTGAGTACACTGGTATTAATGCCACCTATTAAAGGAAGACCACAAATTCACTATGTGAAAGCTTTAGGGTGATCCCTAGGTGACTTCCTTGCTCAAAAGAATGATTCTGGGAATGAGAATAGTCTTTACAATCTATGTTGAACTACGCATGATGCAGAAACTTGGTATTATAGTATTGAAAAGTTCTATCTCACATTAATATTTACAGTTCACAAATTGAGGCACCACCTGAAACATCATGAGGTCCATTTAGTGTCTCTCAAAAACCCACTCAAATTTATCCTTAGTGGTACTATGCTTACAGGGCGTCTGGAACAGTGGGAGGTTATTCTGCAACATTTTGATTTCTATTTTGTTCCCCAGAAGGCTATAAAATTCCATGATTTGGCTGACTTCCTTTCGGAACATCCATCTTTAGGAGATACATCATTTAATACTGAACTTCCTGATGAAGAAGTCTTCTCTATTCGGGATAATTCCCAAACATAAGAGATGTACTTTGATGGTGCCTTCATAAGTTCAACAAGGAAAATAATGGAAGACTCCAAACTCAACAATGTTGGGTTAGTAATTGTTATTATTTCCCAATAAAAGGTAGTGTTTCCTTACTCCTTGTTGTTAGAAGGTGGTACCAATAATGAGGCAGAATATGAAGCCCTCATCACAGGTTTGGAATTGTCCCTTCAGGTGAAAGTGAATCACATAAAAGTTGAAGTTGATTCAGAATTAGTAATTAAGCAAGTCAATGGGGAATATTCTATTAGAAAAGAATAGTTAATCCCTTTGTGTGATTATGTTAGAGGGTTAATGGTTGAATTTCCCTCAGAGATAACATTGTCTTATGTCCCTTGATCACAAAACTCCCAAGCTAATGCACTTTCTAATGTATCTATAGCTCTAGTGAATCCAAATAGGGATAGATAGTCACCAACATAGCCCATCGTCGTGTGGTCTCACCTTTTGATCAAACAAAAATGATGGAAATTAATGAGATTAGTTCTATTCCTGATCCATATGGTCATACCATAGGATGGAGAACAACCATCATGGAATATCTTCAAAATGGAATACTTCCCCTAGATAGGGCTAAAAAAGAATAGATCCGATGAAGAGTAGTAAATTTTACTCTTTATGATAGTCAAGACCACCAGAAGATCCTTTACAAACAAGGATTTGATGGAATCCTCCTCAGATGTATCGATGGATAAGTAACTGCAGCTGTCATAAATGAAGTGTATTCAGAATTATGTGGCACCAATAAGTCTGGGTATAGACTATCTGATTAGATCCGAAGGCTTGGATACTTTTTACCTTCAATGACGCAAGATTGTACAGATTTCAATAAGAAATGTTATCCCTGCCAAGTGCATGCCAACATCATTCATCAACCCCCCGAGTTTCTACATACAACTAAATACTCCTGGCCATTATCCACATTGGGAATTGATGTAGTAGGACCTTATCCTCCAGCCAAAACTAATCAATTAACGTTTATTGTTATTGCTATTAGCTTCTTATCTAAATAGGATGATGCAGTACCTCTCAAAGAAGTTGGAGCCAATAGCGTTGTTAGTTTTTTCAAAACTAATATCATCACCAGGTTTGGTGTCCCTCATACTATTTTGAGAGACAATTAAACAAATTTTTGTTCTGATGAAGTAAAAAAGCTATATCAGGAACTTAATATCAAATCCAACCATTCAAATCACTATCATGTAGTGGACAATGGACATATAGAGGCCTTCAATAAGACCCAATAAAATATACTCTGATAGATGGTGGATAAAAATAAAAATCATGGCCTGATAAACTATTGAATTCTTTATGGGATTATCAGACTACTACCCATACTACAACCCAAGAAACTCTTTATTAATTGGTATATAGAACATAATCAGTCTTGCCAATTGAAATGAAATTTCCTTCACTTAGAGTTGCAATCTATGATCAGTTTTCTACAGATGAAAGGTCTCAGAAATAGTTTAATGAGATGGAATGATTAGATGAGAGAAGATTGCATACTGTGCATCATTTATAAGTCGATCAGAACAAAATAGCGTGAGATTTTGACAAGAAAGTTCACCTACCTTCTTTTCTTCAAGGAGAATTGGTATTGGTCCTCTGGATTCCAATGATACTAGGAAAGAAACCACCAAAGATTGATCCATAGAGGGAAGGAACTTATTCTATAATAATGTCTACTAAAATGGAGCTATTTCATAATCTCAATGGATGGAGAGCTCATTAAAACTCTAACCAATGTGATATTATTGAAGAAATGTTTTGTGTAAATGCATAAACCATTTGTCTTCGCTGCGAGACTTAAAACTGTGCAACCACCATGTCCTTACTGCATGAATTAAATCTGCACAGTAAAAAGTCCTATTTTAAATATTTTAAAATACGTAACAACTATTAGTGTCCATGATACATGACATTAAATTTCGTAGCATCTTTTTTCCTTTTCACACGACATCAAATTGCATGACACCATTTGTCTTAATTACACAACATTAAACTATACAATTAACTTCTTCTTTATTTAACATTAGGATCTACCATAAGCATGCATCATGGACATCATTTCTACTCTTTAGTGGCATATGAGTCTCTCTCTTCCCTATGTATAAGTTAGATCTTCACAGGGACCTTGTTTCTAGAACTACGAGTTTCTTGATTCTCATCTATTTGAGATATGTAGGGATGCTTGGATCTCCAATCTTGGGCCCAGATGCAATAAAAAAAATTATTTCCATTTTTCTTCTCCTGTATATGAAATGGATCTATACAGAGTGCTCTTTAATACACATTATTTGATTGTCGTACTCTCTTGTGTCTTAAATTCAATCATTCTTCTAGAATGTGTTAAAGCCCCCTTTCTTTGATGTGAATCTCGATTGGTGTGGGAAATGCTTTTTTAATGAAATATATATGACTTTATTATCATATATATGAGATATGTAGAGATGCCAAGATTTCCAATCTTGGGACCAACCGCGATAAAAAAAAAAACCCCTATATTCCTTATATAAGAATAAAACCTGGTTAGAGAATTTTTAAATAACTATGTATGGCTTGATTCTTTCCCTTAGCAAGACATGTAGAGACACTAGGGTTTTATCCCTTAGTCAGACCACCACAAGTCCTTCTTTTAACATTGGTTTATCTTCTTTTTTATCGCATTAAGTTAAACTGTATGGATATTTAACATCCATATTCTTCGATTCAGTCACCTTTTGTGTTTTAGAAGAAACCCTTACTACTCCTTGTTTCTCATATCGAGCATAGCTCAAGTGGGATTAAAAATTGTGTAAAAGGATTGTTTATATAAAAAAGGTATCTCAATTTCATGTGGTATTATCAATGTCTTCACTGGATGAATTAAACATGTATAGTATAATGTCCTCACAACATGACTTAAAACTGAACACCACAATATTAATTCAAAAGGAAACAAAAAAGTCTCAATTTTACATATAATTTAGATATATGTAAAGTATGTTAGATTCAAGGACAATATTGTTTCAAATATTTCTTATGTGCATTGAGCATAACCCCCATTTATATTTCACACTCTTAATCTTGAATATTTATAAATCTTCATAATTGTTCTTACAATTTCTATTGATAGAGTTTCTAATACATGAGAACTCTTTTGCCTGACTATGCAGTACATGCCCTTAGGAGGACTTGCATAGCTTTCCTACATAACAAGTATGTCAGTCAAAAGATGCCACAAATTGGCTATGCAACATATTCCCCAGTTATCCCTGCATAATACAACCCCCATAATGTGTTTGTTAAATTATGGTAATTTCATTCTTGGTTATAGTGTCTTTGTCCCCTCAAATATTTGATGAGAAGATACACGAATCTGTATTTTAAAATTGTCATTCATGTATACTTGTCCCATTATCCTTCTCTCAACCTAAAACTATTCAATACAATGGTTTTCACAATTTCCTTTGAATGTGTTCAAAGAAATTAGAAATTACCTTGTAATCACATGGAAACATAATATATACTATTTCCATTTCTGGTCCTAGTTGTATGACCTAAAACTAAAAACATCAAAACCTTTAGGTTTGGGTCAGACCTTCGTAAAAGTCACATTCCTCCGATTATTTGGAAATCATTGTTGGAAATACTCTATCCATATTCATGTACCTTTATCTATAAACCAAAATTTGTGCTTCAAAAAATCTAAAAATCCATAAAATTTCTTCGGCTTTTAGAAATAGAATGTCAAAATTCTGAAGAACTCTTTTGCCCGATTATGCTGCATGTGCCCTTAGGTGGCCTTGAATAAGATGCCAACATAACAGGCCTGCTATTCAAAATATGCCACTATTGGGATATGAAGCATATTACCTAGTTGACCCTGTATAATACAACCCCCATAATGGGTTTTTCAAATAATGGTAACTTCGTTCTTGGAAGAGACTTCCTCTAATGCATTTTTTCCTTTTTCCATGCCATTGTTCAGATCTAGAAATTCCAAATCCATAGTTTACAATTTTACCTTCCATACCTAAATACGATAGTATGTTTCTAAATAGACAATTAAGAAATTGGGAGAGTTTCATACCTTTTTTCAAAGATAAAGTCTTTAAATTAAAACTGCACAACATAATGTCCTCACTACATGACTTAAAACTGTACAACATAATTTCCTCACTGCATGACTTAAAAATTCACATTACAATGTCCTCAATGCATTAATTAAAACTATACATTACAAAATCCTCACTACATAACTTAAGTCTGCACAGTACAATGTCCTCACCACATTTCTTAAAACTGCATAGTACAATTTCCTCACTGCCTGACATAAAACTACACAATAGTTTCTCTATACATGATATATGTCAGTATAAAATAGATCTTTCATTCTTAAAACCCATTTCCTTGAAAGAACCACCCACTGTGGTCTTAATTCACTCAAATATTATTTTCCCTTGTCTATCAATAGTAAAATGTTAAATTCCTAAGAAATCTTTTACTTGACTATGCAGCACGTTCCCTTAGGCGGCCTTACATAAGTTGCCTACATAACAGGCTTTTCAGTTAAAAGATTCCACTATTTATCTATGTAGTATATGACCTAGTTATCCCTTCATAATATATCCCCCATAATGGGTTTGTCAAATAATGGTAACTTCATTCTTGGATGAGACTCCCCTTATGTGGATACATGTTTTAAATATGGTGACCATAAATAAATCATGGCTCAAGATTCCCCTTGGAAATATTCAAAGAACAATAATGAAATTATTAGCCACCAAGTCTTGTTTGGGATATAATTTCAATATTTATGGTCTAAGATGTTTGATCTTAAATACTACCGCTTTATAGTCCAACATGAATGACTCTAAACTACCAACAATAAAATATGCGGTACTCACCAGATTTAAAACCAGCAAAGGGAATTATGGAAAAAAGTCGAGCCCCAGCTCAGTAAACGTAAATTCTGTATGATTATGTAATATTGAGAAATCAAAATAAAAAAGATACAATATTTATGGGGGTTATCCACATAACCCTAGAAAAAAATAAAATTACACTTAGTAGGCCTAATGGCCTATGTAAAATAAAGACAATTAGTGAGAGTGAAATCACAAATGATTGAAGATAAAATGATTTTAATTTATAAAGATTTTCATAGAGGAACATCCACAAATTAGAGTCTCTCCCCTTTCATAAATAAGAAATTGTAAAAGGATTTATACATAATTCCTCATTTTATTGACAGCCTCTTGAGCCTCGTCATCTTCATGTTAAATCTTGTTTATTTGAACAGATCTGCTGTATTCATCATGATGAAGTGATTCTCTAGCATATGTAATGGTTTTTTCTTTTTATTTATAGACTTATCCCAATGAGCTGTGAATCTAGTCAAGATCCCCTATAATAACATCTAACTTCTGTTGAAGATGAAACTACTGAAAAATATTTTCTTTAATTGTTTGCTTCATTACCTTCAACTTTTCTATATGATTAGGCTCAGCATGGGACAACACTGTTTGAAACTCTTCAATGTTGATCAACAGTTTGGATTTTATTAAGTCTTGTTGAAACTTTTGCTGTTGTTCCCTCCTTCGAATAATATCTTTCACCATAGTATGAATTTCATGGTATTCGAAACCACAAAATCCCAATGTGTTAAATATAGTTGAAACTCATGGAATTTTTCAATGAAGTTCCCCAAGAGGAATTTCAAATATTATCTTCTAGATGTTTTACCATGCCTTGCGAAATGCAAGATTAGGGGACTTCTGTAGTTCTGAGTCGGATTCAGAGTCACTATCATAAAGAGGAATGTATTCTGGGAATAATGCACATAAAGAAGTCCTCTGTTCTACTCCTTTCTGATCAATGGCTGCTTCACCTTCCAATATTGTTAGGGATGATGTAGAGGCCTCACCTCCATACCTAGACATTGAAGTTCATATCCCTATATGGAAAATAAAAAATTATGGTTATATATAGTTTCAAGAGATAATAAAAGTGATTACAATCACAATATAAGTATCTATTACCTAATAGTAGGTCTAAAACCTTAGAAGATTCCCCCCAAATATTCTCAGTTTCAACAATTTTGTTTGATGTATCTGGATGAGGAGTGCTATCTTTAATGTGCTCGGGATCCTCAGAATGAATCTTAGGAAGATCTTCCATCTCAGGATCCACTTCAGCCAATGTATCTACAATGATGGGATTGATATTAATATCAATAATTTCTTTAAGTATCTTTGCAACATTAGTTTATTTAGATGGAACTACATATTTCAAAAAACCATGGTTAGAAAGATAATCATAAGAAGATTAACAGGAAAAATAATGAAAACTCACATCTAGTTGATTCTATACAAGGAACTCCAAAATATAATAAAGAATTTTTTATATTAACATGTTCTAATACTTCTTCAAAATTAATGCCAATGATCATCTTTTCATCCAATGATATCTCAAATCCTAGGTTAGTCTCACCCATGGGAGCACTTTGCGGGTTTGCTTTGAAACCATCCTCTGGAAATCTTTGACCCTGAGTATATTCATCAGAAATAATTATGGGGTTAGCATCAGTTGTTTCCAGATGTTCTAGTGCATGTGATGAACCTAAAATATCACAGTATGGAATTTAGCTGCTGGTACATTGGATGTCTTATGAAGTATTATTGATTTACCAGAACCCCCCCTCCTATGATAGCAGGAACGTGGGAAATAATGGCAAAAAACATTGGTTCCTTAAGCCTCAATGTCTCCTCATGAACCATCACATTGGTAGGAATTTGTTCCAATTTAGCATCACCCACTGTGGTTCTTTTAATCTTATCAGTAGTTTCTTTTAATGAAGAAATGTAAGAATCCCATGTAATTCCCAAAAAGTTCACGTACTTTTTTCAGGAATAAAGACTAAAATTCATGATTGTCTGGAAGAATTACCACTACAAATAAAGCACTTAATCATGGATATCATTCTTCTGTGATTTTACTTCTTTGGATTCTTAGGAGGGCTTACATCATCATCTCCAAAGATAGGCATTGGAGATCCAAAAACCCTTTCTATTTCATACTCCACGGCCTGTTGTCCCAGAGACATATCTATCGATTCATGGGGTGATCCGGTAGCTCTATGAGTAATGCCTCCAGTGATATACTAAGGTGAAGGATCTTTAGTGGTATTTCCATTTACCAGTTGTAAGTTAAGATGATATTTACCCTAATTAACGATGTTTTTTACTAATGTTCAAATTGCAAAGAAGAATATATTGTGATAGAATGGGAACTTACATCCTTAGGATCTACAAGGTCACACCATTCTTCGTGTAACGAAGGACTAATCCCTTCGGTGGTACCATGATCTATCATTTCCTTCACTTGATTTTTGGTAGGAATTGATTCATCAGTGGAATATATGAGAATTTAGAGCTCTTGAATATTGGTCCTCATTTCCTTGGGATTATCCTTAAAAAAGAATGTCACAAGAAGCCCATAAATCCCATACTCTTGGAATATGCAGTCCTTCACACAGATCCATCCACATGGTGTCAGCATCACCTTACAGACTCTACCATGTTTGAACAACCTCTATTCATATATATTCAGAGTGTATATTATAGGGTTGTGAAGAGGATCCTACAACCTTGGATTTGAGTTTCTTCCCAACCCAAATAGTCACGGAGGAGGGATGAGAAAATGGAACTCATTTCACTTCCGAATGATGGAAACTAGATCGCCTCGATAAATATTTAGTAGGGATTGATGGAGTGTCTCTCTTAATTCTAGCAGGATGGTTATATCTAGCACGAGGCCTCTTTAGTGAATTTGTAGCATCATCACCTTTTCCCTCTGAATCTCATGAGTCGACCGCTAATGATAAAGATTTACCTTACAAATGAAGGTTCTCTCTCCTGCTACTTCACTTCAACCCCACTTGAGGGAAAACATGATTTAATACCCCTTCAGGGTAATATGAAACCCATTTTTGTCTTACCATATAGTCAATCTTCTAAAAACATCAATGGTAGGTAAATTAAAAACTACCATAATCTTCTCTATAGATGTCAACAAAAATAATTGTCGGGAAACCATAGAGGTTTTCTCTAATCTAACATTTATAGGAGGGGATATAGTATTCTATTTTAGACATTTGAATTGAAGCGCAAATCTATAAGGATCATAAGCCTCACATATTATTTCTCCGTTGATTTTGGTGGCCAATACGCCATCTATAAAAGATAGCATATATTCCCTTAATTCCAAATTGGCTGTCCAATCACCAAAAAAATTTTCCATAGGAGGATTCCCATAAGAAAAGAAATGGAACTCCTTATGCATGCTCAATATTTCCCTAATTTTCTAATATTTCAGAGACAAGGGTGAAATACCAGAGAAATCCAAAACAGAAGGTTGGAAAGGACTTCCAAAAACCTGTATCCCACTTTGCACAACATCAGTTCTTAAGTGAGTAGTGATCCATACACACAATTCCTAGAATGGTCCCTCTATTCTAAAGGGAAACTTCCCTTTGTAAATATGTAGCAAACACCTATGAATCTTGGCCAAAATAGGATTGGCCAACCCTACAATCCTTTTCTCTGCTAGCATGGCCATAATAACAACGGTTACTAGCCTCACACCCCCTTTGGAAAATTAGGGTGGTAAAACATAGACACTAATCAACATGTCCATGTAACTATCCAGATGTGTCTTTTCAAGAATTTTGGGGGTTAATTCATATCCCCATTTGTCAAATTCTCCTTTCTCCAATGTTGGCCAGAAGGTGTCATAAGTACCTCTTTTCTCTTCCCTTGGACAGCTGGTGGGATGAGTGTAAGTGGGGACCTTTTACTTCTTATTTATAAAAAATATTTCCATCCATTCTTCTGGATGAATATATCTCCTAGAGCGTAACATCATGGTGGTCGTGTTCCTGATTTGTTAAATATTTTCATCAACTTATGAACCAAATTTGGTTTCTTCTTGGAGTCATTCTATATCACATTGGGAGGAATAAACTCATCTTACATGTCTCCAAGGATTGGAGCTCTAGAAATCTTGTAATCATCCCACATGTTGTTCACTACATTTCCGTGTTTTAAATGGAAGTATTTAGTCTCTGGGATCCATCAGCTTAATAAATACGGTACGAAATCATCTTTCATGTACACATAAGTTTTCCCAACGAATATAGCCTCATAAATCCCGATGCCTTTCAAGTCGTCGGTAAATTCTACATAGGTCATATGAACCCAATATGCCCATATCCACACGGGTTTTACACCTCCTACTGGGCAGAAATCCCAAATTTTCTTGCAACCCTTGGACAGATCCATATGGTAATCTTGAAAGATGGATGAATAGCAGTGTGGCTGTAGCTCGGGTACATATGCCTTCAATTATGGAGAACATGGGCTATGATGCATAATATGAGCCTTCTCGGCTATCCCAACATTAGAAAATGATCCCTCAATAGAAACATTGGATGATGAAAAGTTGGTATAATCTTGAAACCAAGAATGTGGAACATATTTATTTGGATCTGGAATATTTACATCCTACAGATGGTCATAGATATACAATGAAAGATAGGTTCTTCGGGGAAATTTAACATGATACTCCCTCAAATATTTTTCTATGTTTGGAAGGGTGCTATCACAAACTTCTATGTAGTCATAACCGACGAAATTCATTATGTCATCAATCCTCTTGGTGGAAATCTCATCAGAAAATTCAATTATTTTTGGATCCATTGAACCTGCAAAAATTAAAAAAATCATCCATTAATTATGTTTATTTTTTGGGGTTTTTATAAAAAAACTGGAAAAGGCATTAAGGAACGCATGTATAAACATGGCGAGCATTTATAAGTCGACGTAGAAGTATGGAGCCCCAATTATAGCGTGCAACTAAAAAACATACAAAAGAAGCATAAAGAAATAGAAGCGTTTGAATGAAATAATACTTGTGTGTCGAGAGATGAAATTTGTGACATCATGAGTTTTTTCACAGAAGTGACACCACTATATATAGGTGATGCATGTCATACTGCATACCAAAATCCTGTGCACTGCAAACTTGCACGACCATTTGTCTCATGTGAACAACACTTGCATGCCTCAGTACACCCATATTTCTCCTTAATTTCTTTTCCTCAATATAGTATCCTCTTTTCATTCCAAATCCAATTCTGAGGGGGGGGGGCTTTTGTTGACACCGTCAAAGAGTCTAATAAATGACAAAGGGAATTACCTTACAATAAAAAGGGGAAAATACATGAAGAAAATCAAGATTTGAAAAGGCAAGAGTTTTGGGTTTCCTTAGTCAGACCAAAAGGGTGTGGGTGCGCATCCTACCTGCACACCCCGAATTGTCGTGCAACCTACTTGTGCACTCATACTTCTTTCACCCATGGTCCTATTTTTGCCTTTAAATAGACCCTTGTGGTCTTCATTTGTACGGACCAATTTCCTTGAAGCCCAATTTCTTCTCTGGTCACCCTAATGTGTTGCCCTAGCCTTCCTAAACTTTCAAGGTTTTTCTTTAACACCTTGAGCGGAGGATTTAAAGGAGGATAATTGTACGTAAGACATTTTAGTGTTTGAAAACCATAACACTTGCGGGCCTAAATCACCCAACCTACCTAAATCAAAAAAACTTGCACACCACATATTCCTTTCATAGGAACTTGAGCGCCCCACTTTTGGGACCATCTGTGAATACTCTTGAAGGCTTGATCCAAGTCTCGACCATGTATTACCATACATGTTGGTCATCACTTAAGTGAATATCAAGTCACCCAAGTCTACTTGAATGCTCATACCTTCATGCCATAGCATACATTGGCTCCCCTATTTGATTCAATTACTCTCTTTAGTCTAAAATCCCTAAATCCCTCTTCAAAGCCATTCATGGAATAAATTCTTTATCATTGGATCCCTAGTTTGAAAGGGATTTCATTGAGACCTCCACCAAAACCTCTTGACTTATCAAACCATCGAGAAAGGAACCTTAACATATATCCTATTTGGGTTTTTATATCCATAGTCATAGGTTTCCCACATTTTTTTAAAAAGGAGTTAGGGTTCATAGAGTGTCATATCCACAGTCACATGGAACTTTCTCCCAGGAACAGTTTTGGGAAGTTCCCAGTTCTGAGAATATGGGTTTGGGTCCTGACCTCGCCCTTCTCAATGAGTTGGAAACTTCATATTTCTGGTAGGGAAGGTAATTCTCACTCTTGATTTTATTCCATTTGAAAAAAGGAGAAATCTCCCTCTTCTAAAAGGAACAATTTTAGGATATCCATCATGTTGTAAGCCCCTAACCTTCATTCATTATTCCTTTAATTAGACCCTTTTCCAATGTAAATAGAACATAGGGGGGGCACCTCGACCTCATCCACCCTAGCTGCTGTATGCTCTCCCTCCTCCCCCAACATAGGAGGAAAATTGGAAAGTTTCATTGATATCTTTCACATCTTTTTGTTTCTCACACTGAGCATGACCCATGTGGGATTGGAGATTCATGATAATTACAAAATTTACACAAACACCCATGGTCAAATAAATACAAGAAATCTGATTCATGTTCAAAATAGGATATATATGAATACCTTTCAGGGCTCGAGCTCACTGGATATTCCCTTCAAGGATCCAAACCTAATTCCCTTAATCTGGGAATCCTCCTTAGGAAGAAGCCCCAAATTGAACCCCTAAGTCATCAAGGCATCATTTTCCAAAAGTAAGCCCAAACTCATTTCTCTCAAAGGACTATATTCTATTATGATACTTATTAAACTACATGAGCATTAATTCCCATCCACATGGGATATGTAGGAAGCCTTCTTGAGGTTTAAATCCAACATTTCAAATCAACCATGTTCTCCTTGGTCCATATTCCAAAGAGTGTATAATATAACTTAGAAACCCATATCCTTTCTAAGTTCATTGGTCTGTTTTGGCACAAGTCCCACACCAAACATTGAATAATCACTTTCCACTTAGGTTTCCTTACCACATGAAATTTAATTGTATGGTTGGGTCCTTATAACATGACCTTAAAAGGTATGATGAGTCCCATTAAGAGGAAATAAACTATGAGGGTTTTGATTACATTCACAAGGATACGTAGGTAGACCATTTTATGGGTACCATACCAGTATCAAAACAAGTCTTCATCTCCCTAGATGAAAATAAATTCTAGAGTGCCCTGCTAAGTTTCTTAAAAACCAGTATCATCATAATGATGATTAAAGGAATCTCTAAATAGTGTATTAGAGGATACCATTGATGGAGAACCTTGAATAGATATAGATATCTCCATTAATGCAGAAACTTGAATGCATACTAATGGTTATAAATTTTACACAAGTTAATAAGTGATAGTAAATTCCAAGGGAAACATATGTTATGCTTGGTGAATTATTAAGGATTCATGAAAATATCTTAAATTTAAAAGGAGAGTCCAAGATTAGACAATAATTCCCCCCAAAAAGGTAGGATGGGTCCAACCTCCCATCCTCTCGATCGATGTACATTCCTAAGTATCATAAAGATAAACCTTAATTAACACCAACCTTTTGAAATCATGTCCCCTTTAGATAAAGATCTATGGGAAGTTTTCTGATCCATGTATAAATCCATTGGAAACTGCCTGGAAGCAGTGATTATTAGAAATAGAACACACATTTCAGGGAATTAAGAAATAATATCATGATGACATCATGAGATATAAATTTTTATCTAATTAATTGAAAAACTATAATAATATAGGACCAACCATTATATATTTATGTATCCATATATATGTGTTCCGCATGAAAGAAAACCATACATCTTGTAGAACCCTTGATTTCAGGCAATTAACCTTTTATTTATGTATTTTAAGTATATAATGTATTTTTTCTTATGTTTTGGAAGGTTTGGAGTATTTTTGAAGAGTTTATAGGGATTTTATGGATGTTAATGGTTTGAGAACTATTAGTAGAAACTCTAGAATATCTACATGAAACCGTGCAAGGGAAAACATGGTTCATTGGGTCAGCGAACGGTTGAAACATGGTTTGGTGAAACCATGTAGCCACATAAGAGTAACCATAAAAATGGGAATAAAGGAGATGAGAACAATTGGTGTATGGGTTGTCTAAATGTGTGATCCAACCATGTGATGGGTGTTTAGAGGTAGTGGCTGGTGTATAGTTTATACATAGTTTTCCTAACTAGGAATGTAAACCATCAACCATTAAAAATGGGGTAAAGTTTTTGTGTATCTAATACAATTTATCCCCTCAACGCCTCATCTTTCCACTATTACCCCCTAATACATTTTCCTCTCCTAATAAATGTTTGGAGACCCTTACTCTTGATCTAGGATGAATCCATTGGAGATTCCTTGGGCTTTGGAGGTCTGGATTCCTTGGTATATTTTCATTATTGGTTTTTTTGTTAAAGTTTTCCTAATTCATTCTCTTAGAATAATATTTATAATATATTAGGGATATAACTATGTTATTTGATGTTAATAATGTTGAGATATGATTATTTTGTTGATATTAGATAATACTTGAAGCTTTTTGTTGGAGTCACAATCCATTTTTTTGAAGAATGTGTTCCATTATTTGTTTTTTATTATATTTTCTGATACGGAGGATTCAATATTGACTCCTCTTATTATAAATATAAGGCTTGATAAAAAATTGACTACATTTCATCAATTTAATTACGGATTTTTTATGGAAATATTGATGGAAACCATCTTTAGTTATGGTTTGTGAAATTATAGAAATGGTTTTTTTGTGGAATGTAATATTGGTTACATGATTTCAAAATGATGATTTTAAAATTGTTGTTTTGTTTTAATGTATTCAAAATTGGTTGGAATTTATTTTAAATAAATGGATTATTTTATTGAAATGGTTTGACATAATGGGTGTGGTATGGGTTTAGAATAAATTGTTTGGAGTGAGTTGAATGGGATGGATAATGGTCATGAAGTACCACCATAAAAGGTACAGAGGATGGATATGAAGTTACACTATAAATGGTAACACCAAGATTGAGTGTGTGTGTGTGGTTTTGTGGAAGAGAATGGGTTATACCAAAACGGGTTTTGAGAAATTGTTTTAAAATATTATTTTGTTACTTTACTTGGAAAATATTTTTGTTGGAAAAGCTATTTTCTCTTTGATATAAACAGTTTGGAATTAATTTAATCTTTTTAAATAAATGTTCTTACTTTTATAATCCGAGTAGCATGAGTAGGGAATTCATTTTAGGAAAACCTATTGAGTTTTATACTCACCCCCTGCTTGGTCCCTTTGGTGTATTTGCATACATTGTTTATTAAGACATAAGAAAATTAAAAGCATCTCATTTATTTAGTGATACATCATGATACATTGGGCATATATTGTAGACATGGATCAGAAGCATTTTGGGATTTTCTGAGTAGGTGTCTTGGAGTCTTTGAGTTTTTTTGGTTTCTTCTTCAACTATGTATTCAATTTCTAGTTTAGTTTCTATATTATACTATGATGTAGCTCATGGTTTTTGTTCGGGTTGATTATGAGTTGGTTATACTTTGATTTGTAGTGAATGTTTCTAATTCATCATGGAGTGGTTTGTTTGTTTTGGTCATTTTATATCAAAAAGGTAAAATCACCCCCAACTATTTATAAATCCCCTGGAATTCATTTCCAACCTTTGGTGTCTTGGGGATGTTACCTAAGTCCAGTAACACCTTCCACATCTACCAATGACAATGGGTGTGGGTTGAGATGTTACAAATGGTATCATTTTTCTCTGTCCTGGAGTTGAAAGTCATTCTGGTTTAGTCCTTTAATTGGATTGGTATCATCGAGACAAGATCATTATAACTTGAAATGTAGATTATAAAGAGGAATAGATAACCTATTTTTCCAAAACTCTAGGTTATTAAGGAGTTCGGTAGATGAGTGTTTTGATACACTCCTAGGAGTTGTTACCTCATTGTATTGGGTTTAGATAATGGGAATATCATGAAATGTATTAATAGAAATTACTTCCCACTATGTGTACATAATTAATATTGAGTAATGATTTTTAATTTTGTAAAAATTATATTATTTTTTAAAACAATTGAAAATAGTTTTATTTTCAAAAATATTAGTGGAAAGTTAGAAAATTTGTTGAAAATGGAAATGATTAATTTTGGAAAGCATTGTTGGGACATGTGTGATGAGGTAAATTTTATGTTTATAAACCTTCAGTTGATATAGAGTGAGACTAAAGTTAGTTTTCATTTGATTATAGATAATGGAACCAATTAGGTATTGTAGAAATCTACTGGAGGAGGATGTGGAAAATGTGGTTGCACCTGAGCCGAAACAGAACTGACAACTAGTTTAGAGTATTGTCCAAGATTTTAATGTAGTGTATAGAGTGAATATAATGGATAAACCATTGAAAGTTTATCATTCAATTCAGTTCCAAAAGTAGCATCCACCCATCTTTTAGGGTAATTATGAACCATAAAAAATAGATGTGTTGGTAATGGAATAATTGATTTAACATGAAAAATAGTTTAGTTGAATGTCAAGTTGGAAACATACATGATAGATGTTCTTGAATTCAATTGGTGGGATTTAATAGTTCAGGCTAAGTTAGACCAAGGCACTGTAAGTGAGGACTTTGAAATTTTTTTCAACAAACAATTCTATCCTCACAAGTTCAAAATTTCTAGAAAAATGGACTTTTTGATCTTGAAGTAGGATAATCTCTCAGGGATAGAGTATGCAGGCACATTTATGAATTTTTTCTACTTTTCACCCAAAGTCGCTATAAATGCATATTTGAAGGAACACATTTTTGAATCAGGGTTGAGGCCATAAATTCCCTTTAAGGTTTTCATGCATTGTATAAAAATTTTGTGGAGGTGTTTAACAGAGCTAAAATGAAAAAATAGAAATCTTAAGAAATATGAGTGGATGAAGCATGTTGATACCATTGGGAAATAGTGGGAAATCTTGGGATGGAAATAAGAGGAAGATGGTCAACTATTTCCAATGTATCTATTTGAATCATAATCATATGCCTAGATCAGTGAATATTCCTCCTAAACCAAATAGGATTACCAGATGTTTTCTATGTGGTTCCTTTGATCACATGAAGAAAGATAGTATGAAACCACCTAGAGCAGGCCAAAATTACAACCATGTGGGGAATCATTAGTTTTATTGTTATAGTGCTCCATGGTCGGGTTATAGGGATACATCTCCTGTTTCATAGATGATGTATGATTTTAATGGACAAGGGATATAAAATTACTCTCAATAGTAGAGTCATGGAATCCATGGAGATTCTAGAAATATCATGACAAATCCATAAGGGAAATATCAATAGGGTAATAAAGTCCAAAGTACAAAGAGTAAGAAACAGTATGGAGCTGAGAAAGTGATCGTAGATAATCAATTAGGACCTTCAAAAAAGATTGGTATGATTGTTTTGAATTATAACCTTATGAATGATTTTTTATGCAGGTTAATCCCATTAATTTATTACTTCTTGTTCCATTGATCTTTTTGGTTTTTATGTTGAGATTATTCCTTCAATTTTGAAACATCTGGCTCCTCTTTGTCAAAGATAATGTTGAGACTTTATGTGATAATAATGATTAATAATAATTGACGGAGCTAAACTGAGTGGGGATTACTCTATGCCTGAGAAGGATGTAAATAAAATAACCTCTGGTATGGATTGGTTGACAATGTTCAAAGCTCAAATTGACTATTATACCCAAAAGGTTAGTTTTAAGATAGATGATGGCGCCATGCTTCTCTTTAGAGGAGACTAGAATGAAAGGTAGGACCACTAGTTTTTTTGGCACCAACATTTTGATCTATCTCATACCAATTTTTAGAATTAATGTCAGAATTAGTGGATGAGATCATGGATAACAATTTTACCAATGTTGTGGATCAGTTTCTTGATGTTTTTCCCATGAATTTCTCAGGGTATCCACCCAAAAGAGAAGTAGAGTTTATGATTGATCTCTTATAAGAGATCGGTCTTAACTCACTTCCATATTATTATATGTAACCAATATAATTTTTATAATGAAAGGTATATTTGGCTGACTTGGAAAGGAAAGGGTTCATTTGTAATAGTACGACAATGTGGGAAGCACTATTTTTATTTGTTTAAAATGTGGATGGAACTTTTAAGCTCTATGTAGATTATCACAATCTTAACCAAGTTATGATATTGAATCGGTATCCATTTCCATTCATTGAAGTGAAATTTGATCAATTGAGGGGATCCCAATGGTTCAAAAAAATTGTATTATGTTTGGGAAATCATAAATTGTAGGTTTGGAAGGAGGATATCCTAATGACAACATTGAAGAGTAGATATGACCATTATGGGTATGTGGTAATGCTTTTTGGTCTTTCAAATTCACAAGATATCATTATGGAATTGATGAATAAAATTCTGTAAATATATCTTGATTAGTTTACAATTGGGTTTCTAGACAACATATTGTTGCATTCAATGAAAAAGGGTGAGCATGAGAAACAATTAGTGATATTGTTTGGAATATTCAGTGATGATTATTTTTTTATAACTTTTAAAGTGTGATTTTTTTATTCAATTGGTATATTTACTAGGCCTTTTAATCTATAAAAAAGTGTTTCTATGGATCTAGAAATTATAGAGGCTGCGATATCCTAGAAACAATCAAATAATTTATTTTAGATACACAGTTTCATTGGATTAGCTGGTTATTAAATATGTTTTGTTCATGATTCAGAACTATCTTCTCCAATGATAGATTCGACAAGGAAAAATTTCTGATTCACACTGAATAATGAATGTCAAAATTCTTTTCAAGAGTTTAAATTTTTCCTTACATCAGCATTGATATTGATATTTTAATAAGTAGGACATGGTTATGTGGTTTATCATGATACCTCAAGATCTAGGTTGGGATATATTCTCATGCAGGGAGATCATGTTATTTCTTATGACTCAAAACAATTAAGGATTCAAGAGAGGAACTACTGAATAGATGAATCAGGATTAGTTTTTTTAGTCTGTGATTTGAAGACTTAGAGTCATTACAACTTTAGTGAGAAATTTATGGTGTTTATAGATCATAAAAGTTTGAAACACATTTTCTCACAATCATATTCTAACCTCAGATAGAAAAGATAGATAAAGAGTCTCCAAATGTTTGAATTTCACTTGATGTATACACCAGGTAAAATAAATTTGGTGGAAGATACATTATGTAAGAATTGATATAATATGTTAGAAGAATTGTCTTTAGATTAGTGGTTGTTGATATCAGTGATATCCGATATGCACTCGGATTATGAAAACTTACTATGATAGTTTTAATTTTAGTTTATTTTGTTCTTGATTTGGATAAATAAGTTAATGAGGTACATACATCCATTTTTAATGCATTTCATTGATATCAAAACTAAATAGTGGGGAGTCCATTGTGGGATGTAAGCTGGACGAGAGTTTAGTGTTGCAGTTTAGAGATCAGATGGTCATACGTATGTTTTTTCAAGAACAATTTTTTATAGATTACAACAATTATAGATGGGATGTTCATACAAAAATACGAAAGATCAATAAGATGTCGAAAGAACAATCTTTCTGAGTTTTAATGAAAAGAAAAATGGTGGAGTATGTTATGAGATGATACTCCTATCATCAGGTTAACCCAGATCACCATCAACCATTAGGTATGTTGTAGTCTTTACTGATTTCTGTGTGAAAAAAGATCATATAGCCTTGTATTTTTTGATAGGTCTCCCTAGGATAATTTAGAAACATGATATCATATGGGTGATAGTGGATCGACTAAAAAATTCAACCCATTTCATTACTATTTGGGAATATCTTATAGTAGAGATCTTGCCCGAAATCTATATATGTGAAGTGGTAAAAATGCTTGGAATACTGATTACAATAATATCAGACTGAGACCCAAGGTTTATATATCATTTTTGGGAATTATTACAGAAATACATTGGGACTCAGTTGACTATTAGCACAATGTGTCATCCCTAGATGGATAGGAAATCCAAAATAATGATACAAATGTTGGAAGACACTCTTAGGGGCTGTGTAATGGATTTTGGGGGATCATGGGTGAAGCACACACCATTAGTGGAGGTATCGTATAAAAATTGTTATTAGGCCTCAATAAAAATGGATCCTATTAAAAAATTATATCGTCATCCATGTCATTCTTCACCTTATTGAGTGAAAATAGGTGATACTTCACTAGTTGGACCAAACCCTATAAAAGAAACAATAAATAATATTTAATTGATTAGGAAGAGGATGGAGAAGACCGGAATTGCTCAGAAATAATATTCAGATCATTATCATCAATCATTTTCATTCGAGGTGAGTGATCATGTGTTATTGATAATCACTCAAAGACATGGGAATAAACTTTTTGGTAAGAAAGTAATGTTATATCCATGATACATAGGTAATTTTGATATACTTTAATGGGTTGGTGAGGTGGAATATTAGTTCAATTTTCCACCAAGGGTCAATTGAGTACATAATGTGTTTCATGAATCTCAGTTGAAAAAGTATCAACCTGATCCGGACCATGTGAATTGATGATATTATGTCAACCAAGTTCCACATGCTTTATTGGTTTATGTTCCTATGCAAATTTTGTATTGGAAAGAAACATCAAGGCATGGAAAAATCATCAGTCTAGTGAGGGTTTTGGGAAATAATGGTCAGATTAACAAATAAACACAGGTATAGGAAACAAAAAATGTCCAAAAAAGGAACAAAATCATTCAATAAAATTGTGGTTTTATACATTATGAGGGTGGGGAGACTAATGGCGGGGAGAATGAATCACCCCATGTTATTTATAATTAACCCTTTATTTCTATTTTTTATGTATATAATGTATTTTTGTTACGTTTGGGAATGTTAAGAGGGGTTTTGAAGCATTTTTGGGGATTTTATGTAGGTTAATAGTTTGAGCATGATTTTTATAAATCATGAAACACCACTAATAAATAGTGAAGGGGAAAACATTTTTCACTAGGCAGGCGCACAGTTGAGGCATAGTTTTGAAAAATGGTGTGTCCACCCAGAAGTGACCACATAAAGTTGAATATAGGGACTGGTCATAGTTGGCACACAATTTTTCTATCTGTGTGATCCAACCATGTAGGGGGGTGTTTATAGGTAGTGGTCAGTGCACCATTTGTGAATGGTTTTCCTAACCATACACCAAAACCATGCATCGTTAAAAATTACATCCTACTTTTGAGGATAAAATCTGGTTTATCCCCTTAACCCTTAATTTTATACTATTACAACCCTAACACATTTCCAATCCTCCCAATGGTCATGAAAACCCTTATTTCATGGGAGTAATCTGTTGGTGATTATTTATGCGTTAGAGGCCCGTATTTCAAGGAAAGTTCCCATTCATGTTTTTTTGCATTGATTTTACCTTCTTCCCTATACTAGATTCATATATATAATACATTGGATATATATATATGTCTGTATTTTTTATTTGAAAAATTTGATATATGAGTTTTTGGTTGATAGGGAACAAGATCTATGGAGGGTTTATGGAGTTCCAATATAGTTTCATGAGGAATTTGTGTCATTCTTCTCTTTTACCCAAGTTTTCAAGGTTGGTGTATTCACTACCGACTCCTATTATTAGAACTATAAGCCTTGATTTAAAATTTATTGATTTTAATTGTATACTTTTTTAGCATGGTTTGATGGAAACCCTCTTTAATAATGGTTTGTGAAATTGTAGAAATTGTTTTTTTTGTGGAAAGTGAAATTGGTTACACGATTTTATAATGGAGATTTCGTTTTAATTCATGGGAAATTGGTCGGAAGGTGTTTCAAATAAATTATTTTTTGTTGAAACTATTTTACACGATTGAATTGGAATGGGTTTGGAATAAATTAATGGGAATGAGTTTGATGAGATGGATAATTATATGGATGTACCACAATCATCCAGATGAAGTATGAGTATGAAGTTACACCATCAAGGGAAATACCAATCTTGAGTGTGTGTATGTGGTTGTGTGGAATGGAATATATTATTCCAAAATGGTATTATAGAATTGGGTTTCAATGATTTTTTCTTTTCATTCCTCATAAAATTGTTTCGTTTGGAATTTCTTTGTATTTGATATATATTATTTTAATTTTTTTGAACAGTTTTATATTAATATTATAACTTGTTCTACCCCTGTGGCATGAGTGGGGAAGTAATTTTGGAAAAAAACTAAAAATTATACTCACCCCTTCTTGGTAACATTGGTGCATTTTTAGATTTGTTATCAATACACAGGTATATTAAAATTACATCATTTATTTAGTGATGCATCTTCATGCATTGGTCATGACCTGTGGAGTTGTATATTGGAACATGTTTGGATTTTTTGAGTTGGTGTCTTGGATTCTTTGAGTTTTGTTTTTACTGTCTTCTGATTTGTATTATCTTTCTAGTTCATTTTTCATATTTTACTCTAATATGGTTCGTGGTTATTGTTTTGGTTGATTATCAGTTGGTTATACTTGGATTTTTATTGAATTGTTCTCAAACATCATGTTGTGTCTTATTTGGTTTGTTTTTTTCATATTAAAAAAGTAAAATAGTCACCCAACTATTTTGGAAGGAATTTGAATTCATTTATAGCCTTCGGTGTGTTGGGGATGTCACAAAAGGCCAGTAACACCCCCCACCTCTTCCCAAGACAATGAGTGTGAGGAGGTATGTCAAACATCCAGTACAATTATAATTTGATTAAACTATGATATTTAAATGATTTATATTACATTTTAATAATGTATATCATAAAAAGTGGTTAAAAATTGGATTATAGGATATCCCAATTCAGTTTCCTATAGTAGACATATCATTATATAATTAAAAGGGTGATACGTAATGAAGGATAATATCTGTAGATGATGGATATTATAGAGAAATAAAAAATATTGAATATGAATTCAATTTCAAAATAATGATATAGTCTTGGGACATAGATGAATATATACACCTAGAGTGGGAGGGGGGATCTATGTATCTACCAAATAAAAAATTTCCCTTTGATCATGTTTGACACTTTTTAGATCTTTTTACACAATTTAAAGAATCACATTCAATAACACTCTCCATCCTCATCAATGAAACTAAATATAAATAATTAATACAAAATTGGAAGAATACAAAGAGATAATTATTTTACATTGTTCATACATATTGGGCTAGACCCAGTGAGCTCACACAAAATATGTTTTGATTTTACAAAATCATGTATACTCATATTCAATGGATAGAAGTTTATTTATGATCAATCATGCCAGGGAACATTTTTTTACAAATTTTAGGTATGATACACTACCTCCAAAGGGTTACTCTCTATTCTTCTCATGCACATAATTATTTTGGGAATGATTTTTTAGTTTATATATTTGAGAGTATATCTATGATTAGTATGTATAATTGACTCTCTTTGCATCATAATTCTATATTTTATTCTCTATTGAAGTCTCGATTCTCCAAAGTCAATTAATTTACTAATAGATCAGAAATTATTATCAACAATTAATTTAGATTGATATGTTCAAATAGATATTCATAGCAGTGAAAAAATCCACCCGATGAAGAGTAATTCCACATTAGAATTATTTTTATTATAGATCTTCTTTAATAATCAAAAGCATAATGACATTTTTCCTTTCATACAGATTTTACTTTATCATATATGTTAATGATCTTCCATGAATAGTACTCTTTATCAATTATATTCTTGGATATATCCTCTATCTTATTCACTTATTTTTTCTGTAGAACCAGATATATCAATTAAATTGTCACTTCTTTCCATTTTTTCCTTAAATCTATATTATATAGTACATTATCTAAAATATCTATAATAAATGGATGAGATTATGCTAAGTCGTCATGTTACTTGTATTTTCTATAATGATCTAGATATTATAAAATTATCTGCCAATTTTAAGCCAAAAAATATCTCGGTAAACTCTTTTACTTTCCTTCTATGGATCTTATATCCATATCTCTATTAATTTATATAAAAATATTTCATAATGACTAGATTTCATCAAAAACACAAAGATAGAATCATTCCCTCTCCTAGATCAACCATTAATTCTATGTAAATTAATCTATACACTGGTCAATGATCAACTATTTTCAAAGCTCAATAATGTTAAATGTTCACATTATTAATATTCAAAAAAATATTCTCCATTTTTCATGAAAAATATTTAAAAAAATGTCACTATTGACTTCCTTCAATGAATTCCTTTGAATTTATCAATGATTTTATCAAAAAGTACACTATTATTACCTTAAAGTCATACCAACATAAATGAACAATAAAAGTGTCTTTAAACCTTATAAATAAGTTAGGTCAAACACCCTATTAATTTTTTAGATATTTATAAAAATGTTAATTAGACCAGGACTTCAAGATATTTTATAAATACCAGATCACGACATGAAAAACATCAATTTGGTGTGACATACTTCAGATTAAAGTAAATTATGGCATTAAAGTCTCTATTACAAAGTGAACACCATGTAAACCGAAGATCCAAGAAAATATTATAAAAATCTGATTTTTAATCATGATAATATTTTGGGGTGATCTTATCATATATTCCGAGGTCTTCTATAGTCCATTTAATATCTTCTAGCTTTATATACAAAAAGTAACCACTCTGGTGAATTTAATGCTTCTACTACAATCATAATTATCATCAAACTTTAGTTCCATATATGAGAAATATAATCATCCTTTATGAATATCTATTTCTTGCACATCCTAATGCAATGTACTCCATCAATGATTGTTAAAAACTCCAACACAATGATTTTCATATTTTACTATCAACCAGTAAAATTACCTACATCCAAGTTTTACTGAATAATTTTATTTCAATATGATCTTATAATTATTAAAAAATACATTGAAATATTTATTTTTTAAAAAAATTGAATACTGGATCCTTGAAAAAAATCTATAGTGGGTGAATCTTATAGAGAATGATCGGAAATGTTATGAAAGTTTAAAGAAAAAAATTTATGAATATTTGAAGACACCTATATTGATAAAAGTTACATAAAATTGGAATTTAAATATAAGTGGTTTTGAAGAAATTAAATATTTACCTATTAAAATATTGAAAAAAATATTCATTATTATTAAAAATATGGATATAGAAGAGAATTATCCAAAAAATTGAGGGAAAGTTTTCATTTACAACATCAAATTTTATAAGTTAAGAATAAATAAAAAGAAGGTTATAATAAGAAAATGTATATTTAAATGAAAAAATTGGATGTATAATATTGAAGAGTCAAATGATAAAATATAAACTACTTTTAACAATATGGTTTCAAAAGGAAGAGCATAATTTGAAGGAAAATTGAGTTGATGAATCCCATACCTTAACTAGAAAAATTTATGAACATGCTCTTTATCACTCAATATTCCACGTATAATAATTAATAATTTATTTTAAAATATTATTTATCTACTTGTTTCCTTTATATTAACTAATTATATTAAAGTTTCACACACACAGATATATATATATATATATATATATATATTAAATATTCACAGTTTATTTTTACCATTGTATGTTAGTATTTTGAATTTTTTCTTACTTGTCTCTGTATAAAAGTAATTTTAATTGTCCTTTTTTCAATATTTCATAATATATTAAATATTTAAAATAATGAAATGAACATTTAATAATATATTAAATATTTAATATAATGGAATCATTATTTAATACTTATTTTTGAATATTCATGTTCATTCTAGGGAGGTTATGAGTACAGTTTTTAATAAGAAACCTACAATTCATACATTTTTAGTAATTTTACCAACCACGTGGGATCAATTAATAAGGAATATTGAAGTTATATTTCCAATTATAAAAATTATATTAATACATTTAATTATTATTACATACAATTTAAATTATTTTCTATGTTTTTGACCTTCTATAATTATAATTAATAAGATGGATTAGTATTCTTCATATAGGTGGTCGAGTTTACCCAAACACAAACATGGTACAAAGAAAGAATAATTAGTAATCCGTTAATGTTTTGTTATTATTATATTATTACCAAATATAATTATGTGAATTTAATTTTTTCTATTGATAATTTAAAATTAGAAATAGGTAGAGGAAAAATATAAACAAAATAGAAAGTAAAGAAGGTGTTTCCCAATTTGGAGATATTAATTCCTCACTAAAAGGCCTTATTGTTTTAAAGTCTTTGGGAATTATTTATATGATAAGGGTATCTAAAATTTTGGAAAGAATATTAGGGGAATGTGTTATTCTCGATTATATATAAAAAAATTATGGTTTTGATTGGGTATTGGGATTTCCCATTTATAGATTAAAATTAAGGACATTTCTTTGGAAACTTGAGGTAGGTGAAAGGAAAAATTGGAATCACATGAGGGTTAGGTGAGGGATTTTTTTAATAGTAAAATTTACTTATACACCAAATAAAGTTCTTATATAATATTTAAATACTATTTTACTTAATTAAAATTCATGCCATGTCAGATTTTGCCTTTATTATTTCCATAGAGAAATTGTTTTTATCAAAACATACAATATATAATATTTTGCATAATTTTAAAATCTTTATTCCATATGTGGAATCTATTTTATAAAATTTAAAGACTAAATATGATAAATTAAACTAAAAAAACATATAATATGTTTTTTGAAATAGAAATATTTACTTATCAATGAAAGATGATATTTTTTACAATTTATCATTATTTAATTATTCCATTAATGTTACTTTTTTATTTAATAAATTTATGATGGTTATTGTAATTATTTATTTTTTTATTATATTTATAATTATATGTATAAAAAATATATTAAAAAATATTTCATAACAAAAAAAAAATATATATTGAAAAAACTAGATATTATGCTTACAGAACACATCAAGTCATTTTCAAAATTCCAATAATTTACATTAGAAATTGTGTAATTTTTAAGTGGAGAATCACCTAACATTTATCTAATTGTGAACTCCTTTATTGTAAACTTATCTGACAAACATTTTTTTTCAAACCACTCAATTTTATGTTTGAATTTGTCTTGGTCAATGTGAAACTATCGTTATGATACCTAATTTCAATGATAAGATAAATGAGCTTCATATGGAAGAAATATTTTAATTTATGTTTCTAATTATTCCTTTGAATATAAACTTTATAATGATTATTCTTATTCAAACTCATTATATCGCCAACTAATGTTTAGTGATCATATATTATCATTACTATATTTAGGTTTCCAATAAAATTGAACCATATTATTAGATAATATATCCCATAAATTATATTTAACCAACATCTATATATCCATGGGATATATATAAAATGACCCTATAATGGTCAAATTTACCATTTTCTCTCAAATATATATATATCCTAATTTAATTTTACAAAATAATTTATCTTTTTCTATTATTCAATATTTTCCCCATGTTTTAATGCTTTGCATTTTTTTATAGTTATTTTAGGTGGTATTATTCTCCTGATATACCTCGAAGAAGTGTATATCAAGCTTTCATTATTTTGATTTCGTTTTACAATTATCCCATTATAATCAAATTAATCTTATTAAATGTATTAATTCTTCATTTTTAATTTCATATTCTAAAATAAAATAATTTTATCTTACTTTATTTCTTCATATTATCAATTTTACACCTATGTTTTATTCTATATAAAATAAATATAAATTCATTTAGTTTTTTGAGAGATAAAATTTCATAATAAAATCCAGAGTGTAATATTCTATCCCATAAAAGTATTTTTTCCTTGAAATTTTAATTTTTTATATCTAAAATGAAAAGCATTATCACACATATTTAATATAATCATAACTTCATATATATATTTTTAGTGAACCCAACCTCACTATCTACGGTATGACCCATAATATCTTCACATTCCCTCAAAATAGGCATATGTTTAGATTTATGTTAGTCTCAACCATTTGTTTCATGTATTGTTCTTTAGTAGGTAGATACAATAATGATTATGACTGAGTTTCCAAAGGTTTACCATGAAGTTATTTTATTGTTTTATATATTCGTCTTGATAGATTTATCTCATTTTACTTGAGTTTGAGTAATAAATTCACCTTTTTGATTTATAGATAATTAGAAAAATATATCCTTGAAATGAACCAACACCATAAGATCAATTTAATCATTTCCAAGGATGGACTCAATAATATTTACCACCATATATTATCATTATATATCATCCTTCTATTCCTCGTTGAACTTCACATGGGTAGATGGTTGAGCAACCATTTGGTAAGGTAATAAATCACCTCTCCCCTTATTATTTCCTTTTGCATCCCTTATATTTGAAGATTAAACCTATATTAATCCAAATCATATGTAACAAATATTATTTTTATATCAATTTCTTTGGGATATTATATATATATTATTTTTCAGACTTAGGTGCTAAGACTACATGAGATTCTGAGGCCTAGTGAGCCTAAATTTATTTTTTTGAAATTTATTAAATATATTAAATATCACACATGCATAATTTTCAAGAAAAATAAAGAATAACTATTAAATATAAGATTGGATCAGAAAGATGAGGCCTTCATTGAACATAGATAATGATCTTTACCCTAGTTATGATATAATATTTTTCGGTGTTATATGTTTACTTAAAAGCTATAGTGGGTATAAATAATTAACTAAATTCATTTATTATTTTTGTTTTACTATGTTAATGTAATAAACTATTTTTCTATACAAATACATGGTTATGTGGACACATCAAGTTTGGACTCCTAACATTGGTGTCCTATAGGACCACTGGAGGAGAGATATCTTAGAGGAAGACATCAGATTGGATTGAGATCAATTATTGTTGCACCATTAGAATTCGACAATCTAACCAATGACAACGATACAATTTTTTTCATCACAAATTGATCCACCTTGAAGTAGGATATTTTTTTCATGAGTATTTATTGTAATATGATTTTTCCTATGAGGAAGATGAACCAAATAACTAAAAAATTTATTCACGGATCAAGCGTATTACAAGTAAAAGTTATACTAATCCATGAATGTGGGTTTCTATTATTGATTATATTATGTATCATAATTATTAACTCTAACATAAATGAATTGATTCTAATATTATCTGATGTATGTTCCTCATAATGTGTTTTTTTAATTTCTTCCTCTATTATTCTTTCATCACGAGAAATTCCTTTGGCCCACAGTTTGATGAGTACCCAGAAATCAATTATTGCACTCCCATTTCTTGGAAAAATGGATTTATACAGAAGATCTGGGTTCAGATTGATGATATCAAGCTGAAATGATATACCTAGAGTCTATTATCATGGTTTGGGAATATGGATCTACAAAAGCATGATGTTATGTATTTTCTAAATCACAGGATACAGATAGAATCCATCCAAAAATGGATAAGGAGGTTTGGTTAACCATAGATCCTCTGTTAATGGCACATTCCATTTTGGAATTTAAGGGATTGGAGGAGGATTTTAAGATGAGAGAATAATTTTGTTGGTTATCTTAAAAAACCAAACTACATGGCATGTAGTCCTATGAAAATATGACCTATAGTTAAATTTTAAGCTGTAATAGGGTTTTGTGTTGTGATAAGTATCATATCCCATGTGACTTGTGTCAGATGTCATGTGAGCCTTTCTGACCAGCTTGACATGTTTTGGGTGTACATTCCCAGGAAGACGGGTGGCATTACCCACCATGTGGGACATGGTTCACACCATGTACATTGTGTAATGTAGATTGGTGTCTATAGGTGGTACAATCCTAGGATACCATGTGTCTCCACATGCCGTGTGGTGGGCCACACCCAGTGCACTCAGAAACAAACATCGGTGTGGACTGTGATAAATGGGTAGGACCCAGTGCTAATGGGACACATTGTGTACTCATATAACAGGCCATTTACCATCTCAAAGAAGTCTTGTAACCCTATTCCTCTTCTTATTCGATTTTTTTAGGGTATGTTTCCTTGATCTTTTACTTGGGGTTTTAGTATAGGGTTGTGTCCTATGCATAGGATGTTGGTCCCCTCTATGAAACATTATTCCTGAATAAAGTTTTTGGAATCCCTCTGTGAGTCCAAGAGTGTGATCCTCTATCATGAACATTTCCAATGGTAGGGTTTTTGGTATCATCATGACCAACACTAGGTGGGAATAGATCCCCTAATTAATAGGTTAATCAAAATTTTGTTATTTGTATACCCTACGGACATGAGTGTAAACCCCATCTATGTATCAATATCTTCAAACTACCAGTATATACTTCTTATGGTTAGACACAATGAGTACAATTTCTTGGATGTATTCCATTAGTACTATCAGATGTGTGGAGTGTGTTCTCCCAGATGAGTGATATATAGAAACTTGATCCAAGATTTCTAGGATGGATTTACAGTTTCACCCTTACCTTGAGAATGTTTATCTACTATGAGTATATTTTGAAATTCTTGTTATGTATACTATTCACATATCCCTATAACGAGTTGACCACTATTCTTGATGATATATTATTAGATATTTTGAAGAGTCCTATTGTTTTTTGTTAGACTTAACTATGCAAGATATTTTCACACACATGTGATGTCTTATAGTGACAAACAAGATTTTGATGGATTCCTAGAGGGACCACGAATGGGAAGAGCTTATTGAGAAATATAGTTTGAGGTGTTTTCCAATGGATTCATTTAAAACAGTCCTATCATACTTTACATGTAGGACTTATTTTAGTTTCTTTTAGTGGGATTGTATTTATACCTTTCTTTTCCTTAATTTGTTACCATATTTTGATGGTAGGGTTTTAGATGTATGCATGTGTGGTTATAGGTTGTATGACTTTTTATAATTGTATGGGTATGGAGATATGTGAATGTGTATCAGTACATTAGTTTAAGGCCTCCTATGTGTGTGATATGACTACTCGATGCTGGTCACAAATCCCTATCCTTTTAGTGGAGGGATTGAGATAGTCGTGGTTCGAGACCTGTTGGGATGTGTCACAATAGAGTGGTATCATATGATTCGGTTATACCTTAGGTTTATAAACTATGAGATTGGTTCTAGATTTATGACAACATGTGTTATGTGTTTCAATTTTTTCTCTGAGGCCAGGGACTCAGTTTTAAGGGAAACAATGGTACGCACATCATATAGGAATGGTTTATGGGTTACATGTACATTTTGAGTCATATCTCTATATATACTCATTTAACATGGTATATATATATATATATATTCTATTTTAGGATGCCCCTAGGATGTTTCCTTACTAATATTTAGTATCTTGACCATGAAGATGACCCCCCAAGTGATGAGGCTTCTGTATAGGGACCAGTTCAGGTGGTTTCAGCTTCGGGTGTTGCACCAGTCTTACCACCAGGTATCACGCAAAAAATGATATGGGAGGTACCAACATATTAGGTTCGTAGGCAAAGTGACTTGAAAGTTAAATTTTTTATTAAAATCAATAATACCAATACAATGAAAAAGTCACGGGGTTCTAAAGTAATGCAACCCCAAAGCATCATTTTTGACAAACTTCAAACCATCAGTAGGAAAGGACCCCAAAAACGAGAAGGAAGAAATATTATTGTTTGATGTTTCCATAGATTCCATAAAGTCTGCCACCATGTTTCTCTCCCTACTAGTACGAGAGATCTCCCTGTACGCCCCTATAAAAGCCTGACATCGCCTGACTGTATAAATAATGCTCCATGGAATCTTTCCTCTGTTTTGTAGCGCATTGAACAACACCAAGGAATCAGTTTCCACTGAAGACACCCCCAAATTACTGCACACACACATCTGCAAACTTGCTTCAATAGCCTGAGTGTAGGTAGAGTGTACTTCAATATTTTTAGTGACAATTAAACATCTAGTTCTAAGGCAAGATGGACCCCCCCCAAGTGGTTGAGGGATATATTGAGGTAGTAACATGAGTCTTCCATCATATGAGGGAATTGGTAGATCCGTCGGTGGTCAGAATAATAAGCCTTATCGATAGATCTGTAGGACAATAGTGGAATTTAGTAACCCATTCCTATTATTAGGTGAATCTTGAATGGTTTGAGTTTGTGTTCATTTTATGTGAGGAGTTTTCTCTAGCTATATTGAGGGATTTGGGCATTTAGCAGATTTGATTAATTGAGCAGGGTTGTACAATTTTGGCTGAGTATTCCTCGAGGATCACTATCTTCTCTTGATACATGATGGATATGGTGTATGATTTGTTCTTTCATGCTTATAACATTGAGAAAGAGATACATATAAATATCTGATCCATCGTGAAACCTCTATACATTCCTAACTCCTCCAGGGTTCTAGAGAATGATTTGGTAGTTAAGAGTTTCCAGGACGAGTAAACACAAAGAGTTGGTGTTGGAAGTGGGCGCACAAAAGGAGAGACTTTTACAGTAGATAGACGATGATAGAAATATAGATCTATAGGGACAATATATTTTATGAGTCAATCCAATGATAGAGGGTCTATAGTCCATGGCTCACAAGATAGACCCAGACATCTAAGAGAGAGGCGGTGCTACTCTTCTAATGGATGGAGTTATCATGAATGAGATTGATCAACCCTGAAATGAAGATAACAATGAGATAGGTTAAAAGATTACTAGTAAAGGAAAATATTATAATCAAGAAGGTATGTAGGGTAGAAGACATGGAATAGGAGCTGAGAGACTAGCTAGAGGTAACAGAGGTTGTGAATTGTTACCATCATCACCACCAATAGATCTGTACTAGGCTCATGGAGTTAGGAGATAACAGTAGTTGAAACCATAGGCAGTAAATTGTTATGACCTAGAGGCATCAGGAATGATATGATGTATGATCTGTGTCTTCTCTACTTTATTTGATGTTTTAAAAAATACAAGTGTGATCCACTCCTTTCTTTCTACATATCTAGTTCAAGACATAGAGATTATGGTTGAGCCTTTGTCTCGACCCTTGCACTTGGAGGCTCCTACTAGAGGAGGTTCAGTGATCACACCCTTAAACTAATGGTGTGTGATGACTCTTTGAGGTTAGAGTTATTTTAGGATCTCTTTGTAGAGGTGAATATCCCTTACAATGTCATATTATGTGTGGAATGGTTATCTATAGTTCTTTCATAGAAAGATTGTTTTATAAGGATTATGAATTTTGTCCATAGTGATGGAATGAGATATTCTTTTTGGGTGAAAAGGAAACCTAGGTATAGCTTGATGGACTCATCTATAGGAGGGTGTAACCAATTACACACCATTTTGATAGAATGAATCTTGGTGTAGGGGATTCTATGAGCTTTCAGTTTCCTATAGTGGTGGTAGAGTGTGAGGACATATTTCCTGAGGATGTGTCAGGATTAACTCCCCCATAAGTATGTATAATTTTTAACTGAATTATACCATTATAAGACCTCAATATCTATACCATCATATCAGATGGATCATGCTAAGATTTAAGATTTGGGGGTGATATTGGAGGACCTGAAGAGGATGGGTTTTGTTAGAACTAGTGTTTCACCATAGGCAGCCCCGTTATTGTTGAAAAAGAAGCTGGATGAGAGATTGAGGTTATGTGTGGATTATAATCACCTAAACTAGGTGATTGTAAACAGAACAGATTCTCTACTAAGGACTGATGACCACTACAATCAATTGAGAGTGGCACAATAGTGCTTGAGAATTGAACTCAGATCGGGGTATCACCAACTATGAGAAAAAGATAAGGATATAACTAAGATGAATTTATGATGTAGTTACATTCACTATAATTACTTGGTGTTTATATTTGGTGTAAAAAATTCCCCATAATTGATCAGGGGACTCATGAACTATATTATTTATCCTTTCTTATATTAGTTTGTGGTAGTCTTAACCAATGATATCCTAGTGTGCTCAACACCCGAGGAAGAGTATGTGAGACACTTGGGGATGGTTCTTTATAAGGCCCCAGCCTTAAACCTTACTTAATCTTGAGTTATTACAAGATTACACATTGAGGATCTTTTCAGGTTTAGAGTTTTAGAGAATTAGATCATGAAACTTGCATTACATTCCACATTTAAACAAAGTGGTTACATAAAAGATAGTATCCATTCTTCCCATCAACGAAAACATATTGAAAATAAAACATGGATTCTTTCTTAACACATCCTTGACTCTATCATCTTATCATGTACTTTTCCCTTGACCTGAAAAAACATTTCCAAAACTTGGGATGAGCATAAAAAGCTCAGTAAGGGATATAAAAATATGGAAAGGAAACATGAGTTCATATATACATAAGAATGAAATCATAATTTACCCATAAAACATAGGCACTTTAACCTACCTCATCAAATCATGAATAAATAATAGAAATCATAAGACATAAAGGTAACTTGAGGCATTCATAACATTCTTACGTAGGGAGTAACCCTCTTGGTTACATTTGGAATACCCATCACAGTATATTCCCTAAAATCTCTTCGGAGAAACCTTAACGTTTCACTCCTTCGCATTACCCAATGCATTGGAGAGCTATATCGGGCTCACCCACCCTTAGTTTATCACCGAACCACCCGTTTTTCATAACAATTCCCAATAACCATAACATAATCGTATCACATAAACATGAATAAAGTAAACATAACATTTCCACATTTCAATCACAATATAACATTTTAGGATATTGAAATAATGAATCCATTAAAAAAGAAACCATTTCCAAAACCATTTAAAACATTTAATAAAGAGATTTTTGAATCAAAGTGTCCCATACCACCTTGAAGATTAAAATTTTAAACCATTAATATCCATATAAATAAATCCTTAAAACCATTTTGAAAACATGGATATTAATAAGAACAAATAATTAAAACATTTAAAACGATATTTTGGTTAAAGGGGTTTTACCAAAATTAGTGACACTTGAATACAATAATTGAGGAATAACATTTAGTCAGAACTTTATAATATCATGCGAATAAATGGATTCGTGATATAATACTCCAAAATACTGTATATACACCATATAAGTGTGAATTGGTGCATAACAACAATGAACCCTCAATAGAAATGTCAAATGTGATGAAATCCCTTATAAAGAAGGTATCCTTAAATTAAGGACAAATCAATCTCAAAATTATGTGTGACAAATATAAATACACCCAATATAATTGGATATTAAGTGTAAAACAATAAAAGGTCATTCACACATATTCAATGGATGACATATTCAATGACTACAAGTTGAACCCAAAGAAATCGAAATTGGGTTAAAAAGTTCCCTTGACAGCCTAACGGCATCACATCAAAATGAGTTGATGAGAGATAAAAAGTGTATCTCATCACTTGTACATAAAATTTACATCAATAAGGATATATGAGAACATATCCCAACATAATAATATGTAAATTAAAAGACCCAACAAAAGAAGTCTTTTAAAAAAAGAGGAGGGTGAAAGGTCCCCTTACCGACTAGGGTAACTTTCGAAAAGTACACCCCATTGAAGAAGTGTCATACAATGAATATGTAAATACCCATAAATGGAATTATATTACAAAATTAGTGTAATAATGGGTAGTACATAAACCACTCAAAGGAAATTGTGGAAAATGTAGCATAAATCTCACGGGAATAAAAGTGAGATGAAACATCTCTTACGGAAACTCGGCAGCCTAACGGCGCCACTTAAAACTTCCAAAAAGGATTGATGAGAGGAAATATGGTCTCTCATCATATGAACATAATAATTACAGTGGGATTAATATAAAATAACATCCCAGTAATAAGAAAGATGTGCTTAAAAGGAATGACATAAAAAAGTGTACTTAAAAAGAAAGAGAGGTGTAGGATCCCTTACCTCGGGTCCGACTTGACTCGATCGTTCTTTAATCTCCTGAATAATAAACTTGAGTTAATTTCTACTTCCTTAAGAACATTTTTCAAGTTCATTATTCCTTTTATATCACTTATTACCATGTCATAAAAATTATGTAATCATTTAAGTTAATAATATTTGTTTTGCCGATATTTGGTTCTTATGTCGAAAGTGGACTTCTTACAATTACAAGTTGTTCGTGTGGTCAAATGTTTATTATATCCAGAATTGTATTCATGATTTAGATATAATATATGTCATATATATCCAGTACATGCATGCATTTATAACATTACATAATCATTTAGAGGTAAGAAATGAAATGCACCGTTCATGGAGACGGTAAGCCGTACGTACGCATGAACGCTACTTTCATTTCTATTTCGTATTTTATAGAATTGAATAATAATGATATAAAGGTATATTATAATTCCAGTATAATATCATATATAATATCATAGTTCCATCCTTTATATTTCCCACATATGGTATTTAACGAATCAAATCACTTTGAGGGGGCGGTAGTCCGCACTTCCTTAAATGAAGATATCGCGTTTACCCATAATGGAAACCATAAAGGTATGACCGAAATTAAAAAAACAGAAGCTTATGGAAAACATAAACATATTATATATCATATATAAAAATAGTGACATCATAATGGCCACCTTTGAAGGTGTTAAATGAGTATTGAACAATCATCGTTTCGGGAGGCAGAATTTCGCCATCCACAGAAACCGTATGTTCTTTAACCATTTGATGTAGTTGTGTGGGAGTGTAGCTCGAATAAATATTATAACAACATCCTAGTATATTGAAGATACTTGTGTTGTTACAAAAGAAATAAATAAAAAGAGTTTAGGGGGTTGGAGAAGAAAAATAAAACAAATGAACATGAGAGAATGAATTACCTTTAAAAGTGTAACTCCTTTTGATTTGAGCCTAAAGGCTTCCTTTGAAAGGATTATGCCCAAAGGGAATACTCTAGGATGTGGAGAGGGGTGTGGAGAGAGTAAATGGGCAGGGGTTGGCCGAGCCAAAGGCTTGAGGAGTGTGTGAAATGAGGTAGAGGTGGGGGCCTTTTATAAGAGGAGAGGAGGGGCACTTTTGGAAAGTAAAGAAATATTACTTTATTTGAAAATGTGTTTCGGTTTTAAAAGGTCCCAAATTGATATAATTCGTGGATAAGGTTATAAAGGTTCTAAATCCACCCATCCAATAAGTTTTGGACATGTGTAGTTCATAGATTTTACATTATCTTTCCATTTTATTTTAATCGTTAAATAATGATGTCATCACTGCATCATTATGATGTCATAAATAATTTAATTTATTTAATGTCTAAAAAATTATAAAAAAATTACTATGATGTAGGAAATCTTTTTATCTTTCCAATGACTATTTATAATAAAAATTTGGACTTTTATAACCCCACTTAAAAATTATTTTAGTAAAACAATTTATGTTAGTGTCATTTTCACTTTAACATTAAATAAAAATATATTAATGTCATTTTCCAAAGAAAGTGGCTCCATGGGGTCCCCAAGTTGGCCCATGGCTTTTCTTGGTCGGCCATGACTCACCCAAGAGGTGTAGGACAAGTGTCATGGTGTTTTCACATTCTTATAATATCATTTTTACCTTAAACTACACTAATTACCACTAATCGCGATTAAAAACTTAATAAGTTACTATTCACCAAAAAATTATTTTTATCTCATTGAACCACATTTTACTTCTTAATGACAACCATGTATGTCGGATTTTTGAAAATCAAAACACAATTATGGAAAAATTTCATTTAAATGAAAAATCAGTTTTTATAAGTACCACTTAGTGGTTTCACTATTCATCAAAAATTGAAGTTTTTCAGAAAATTACCAAAATTTCACCCTAAGCTATATTTGATATTCCGAATTCAAAAATGAAGTCTATTTTACAAAATTCAAAACATATTAGTCACATTAATTATTTTAATAATTAATTCCCGCTGTCAGAGCAAATAGCGTGTTTTTATAAAACAATAAGTATCAAAAGATTGACACTAGTTTAAGTCTGATTTCAAAGTGAAATTAATTCCAATGACCACTATTGGATTTAATGGTAAATATATTTTCTAATTTCACTTTAAAACCAATTAAAAATATTATCTAATCATATAAATAAATTAGATTAAAAAGAGGTTTTGAATTAAAACACAACATTCTACACTATTCATTAAAAAATGAACTTTATCGGAAAAATACCAAAAAATTACACAAAGTAAAATTTGATGTCCCGATTCTTAATAAGAGTTTTATTTGGTCCAAAAGAATGTATAAGAGTGATCAAAACTATATTTAATGACAGTTCTCCATTAAAAGGCGATAAGTGAACCTTTAGTGAAAACTAGGGCATATACACCTAAAATTTAATTCTTTCCGTATTTTAAGCCTTTAGCTTTTATTGGATAAATGTAAAAACATTAAAAAACATATATAATCATATTTTAGTTATTTATATCCATTCCCGCCATTATAACGGCTACATGTTAACTACCATTTAAAATAATATTATTTTATTATTAGAGTGCAACGTAAGATTCCCAAGAAACTCGTTGTTGCGTGTTGGGTACGCCATCGAGCATAGCGTCCCCTTTAAAGTCATATTAATATTTTATTCACAAATATGGATAAATATGAAAATTTCATATTCATTATTTACCTGGGGTGTTACATCCTTCCCCCCTTTTGGGAATTGCGTCCTCGCAATTTTAAAATTGCGCTTGGAAACATCCTTGAAAGTCCCACATCGGAACAAGAGTCGGTAAAACAATCGCTTTAGAATAAAGAAAGATAAGCATAGAGGTCACCCGAGTTAACCCATACTAGGACTCCATGTAGGAAAACATGGACATGGAGGAGAAAACATAGGGTCATGTTCTGATGGAGAGTGATAGAAAACATGTTTAGGAGAAAGTTAACAATGAGAAAATCACAAACTTGTGATGGGTTAAACGGTGATGGGTTCCCCAGTAGGAAAAGTTAATAGACAACATTTTTGTTTTAAGTTAATTTTTATTGAGGAATTTATTCATAAGGAAACCTAATCACTTATCATGTTGACTCTCAACTTTTTCTAGATTCCTTAATCAAACTCATATTTTTTTTCCAAAAGACGAGTATTTAGGGAGACTTGTTCGCATTATGAGTACTATAAACAACTTCTAGAGGAGCACCTAAAAAGAGAACTATAAATTTCCCATGTCTTCAAACCTTAACCAAAACAAAAACCAAAAAGGTTACTACAAGATCAGATAATCCAGAAAAGGATAACCCTTTATAAAAAGAAAATGTATTCTTAATCTCAAAATTTGTCCAAAAAAACACAAAGTTCAACGAGGACCATCCGATAAACAATTTGTCCATAAAATTATTCAAAGTAAACCAATATAATATTGAAACCCAAATATTTGAAGGATTTAGTCACATAGTCTTCCAAGATAAATCGTAACATTTATCTCCAAACAACATTAGTTTCTCCTAAAGTCTCGTATTGAAAAGTAATTAACCTAATCACATATCCTCCATGATAGGTTAATAATTTTTATAAATAACCCAAAATAAACTTACTCTTAATTCATAAAATCATATAACTAGAATGAATCAGTCAAACTAACCAGGGACTTCACGTAGTCCAGTGGTAGGCGACAAATACCAGTCGCACTTTGGTTGTGGGTTCGATTCTCGCAGCTTTGTCCGACGCGACGGGTTGTCACACGGTCTGGGTGTTGTCCTTTTTTCAAAACTATATAATTCTCAAAACATTCCCCAAAATGAGATAAAATATTCAAAAATATTCATAACATATTTTAACCTCAATTTTATCTCATGCCTTCCACTTCAATCATAACATTTAGTAACCCAGAATTTCCTCAAAAGTAAGGATCATATAAACCCAAATGGTTCTTTATAACTATGTCCACAAAAGAAAAGATAACTATTCCTTGGATAAAATTTGCCTATATTAAACATCAGGGTTACACATAATATAAAAAGTCTTCTAATGTAACCCCATCATCAAAAGAGACTTGATAATCTTAAGAATTTCACCATAACTCTTGAAGCCCTTATATGTTGACATCTTACTCATTCAACATTCTTCATGATCCATTATCCATTCCTTTCCAACCTATTCCGAAATACCTCTTTCCTACAAACAAAATCATGAATCATATCCTAAGATTCCAAAATAGGAAAACAATAGTCATGAAATAGTACATACCTTTGATTGGTCATTGTCAGTTTCTTCATCCTCAATAGGAATGACATTAGGTATTGGTAAACGAACATTTGTACGCTCTTGGTGACCCCATTCACGAAACTTCTTCATAGAACATGTGTTTGCATAATGACCATGCACACCACATTTAAAACATTCAATTGATCCCTCAGAAAGAACTTCTTTCCCTTTCCTCGAGTCAACTGGATGCTTCCTTTTTCCATGGCAGGTTCTTGCTTTATGACCTTCATTTCCACATCTATAGCATATTTCTGTCCCTTTGAAACATTTTCCTAGGTGTTTCTTTCCACATCTTTGACACATAGGTTTTTGAACACACATACCTTTATGATTATTACCTGTACTTCCGTAGGGATTTGTTTCTTTCCTATATGATGCATTAGAGAAATCTCCAAGGTTTAGGTGGTCAATCATGACTCCAGATAGTTGGTTGAGGATAATCAAAAGAGTTCTCATTGCAGCTCCCATATCATTCATTTGCTTGCTCAAAAAAACTGTCACAGTTTCCTTCACATCCACTATTACTTTGGTGCCTGCTAGATCCAGCCATTTACTAAAACCAAAAAGGTCAGTGTGAGTATATCAACAAAACCATCATGTACTAATGAGTAAGATAGACAATAAGATATACTTACTCATTCACTTTATCTAAAACTAAGACTCTTTCTGAAATCCTAACCATTATGGTAATTGTCAATTATGCTTAAAGAATACCCTAACCTCTAAAGTTATCTAAACCGACCTTTGATACCAACTATAAGGCCCCAGCCTTAAACCTTACTTAATCTTGAGTTATTACAAGATTACACATTGAGGATCTTTTCAGGTTTAGAGTTTTAGAGAATTAGATCATGAAACTTGCATTACATTCCACATTTAAACAAAGTGGTTACATAAAAGATAGTATCCATTCTTCCCATCAACGGAAACATATTGAAAATAAAACATGGATTCTTTCTTAACACATCCTTGACTCTATCATCTTATCATGTACCTTTCCCTTGACCTGAAAAAACATTTCAAGAACTTGGGACGAGCATAAAAAGCTCAGTAAGGGATATAAAAATATGGAAAGGAAACATGAGTTCATATATACATAAGAATGAAATCATAATTTACCCATAAAACATAGGCACTTTAACCTACCTCATAAAATCACGAATAAATCATAGAAATCATAAGACATAAAGGTAACTTGAGGCATTCATAACATTCTTACGTAGGGAGTAACCCTCTTGGTTACGTTTGGAATACCCATCAAAGTATATTCCATAAAATCTCTTCGGAGAAACCTTAACGTTTCACTCCTTCGCGTTACCCAATGCATTGGAGAGCTATATCGGGCTCACCCGCCCTTAGTTTATCACGGAACCACCCGTTCTTCATAACAATGCCCAAGAACCATAACATAATCATATCACATAAACATGAATAAAGTAAACATAACATTTCCCCATTTCAATCACAATATAACATTTTAGGATATTGAAATAATGAATCCATTCAAAAAGAAACCATTTCCAAAACCATTTAAAACATTTAATAAAGAGATTTTTGAATCAAAGTGTCCCATACCACCTTGAAGATTAAAATTTTAAACCATTAATATCCATATAAATAAATCCTTAAAACCATTTTGAAAACATGGATATTAATAAGAAAAAATAATTAAAACATTTAAAACGATATTTTGGTTAAAGGGGTTTTACCAAAATTAGTGACACTTGAATACAATAATTGAGGAATAACATTTAGTCAGAACTTTATAATATCATGAGAATAAATGGATTCATGATATAATACTCCAAAGGAAAGTATATACACCATATAAGAGTGAATTGGTTCATAACAACAATGAACCCTCAATAGAAATGTCAAATGTGATGAAATCCCTTATAAAGAAGGTATCCTTAAATTAAGGACAAATCAATCTCAAAATTATGTGTGACAAATATAAATACACCCAATATAAGTGGATATTAAGTGTAAAATAATAAAATGTCATTCACACATATTCAATGGATGACATATTCAATGACTACAAGTTGAACCCAAAGAAATCGAAATTGGGTTAAAAAGTTCCCTTGACAGCCTAACGGCATCACATCAAAATGAGTTGATGAGAGATAAAAAGTGTATCTCATCACTTGGACATAAAATTTACATCAATAAGGATATATGAGAACATATCCCAACATAAAAATATGTAAATTAAAAGACCCAACAAAAGAAGTCTTTCAAAAAAATAGGAGGGTGAAAGGTCCCCTTACCGACTTGGGTAACTTTCGAAAAGTACACCCCATTGAATAAGTGTCATAAAATGAATATGTAAATACCCATAAATGGAATTATATTACAAAATTAGTGTAATAATGGGTAGTACATAAACCACTCAAAGGAAATTGTGGAAAATGTTGCATAAATCTCACGGGAATAAAAGTGAGATGAAGCATCTCTTATGGAAACTCGGCAGCCTAACGGCGCCACTTAAAACTTCCAAAAAGGATTGAAGAGAGGAAATAGGGTCTCTCATCATATGAACATAATAAGTACAGTGGGATTAATATAAAATAACATCCCAGTAATAAGAAAGACGAGCTTAAAAGAAATGACATAAAAGAGTGTACTTAAAAAGAAAGAGAGGTGTAGGATCCCTTACCTCGGGTCCGACTTGACTCGATCGTTCTTTAATCTCCTGAATAATAAACTTGAGTTAATTTCTACTTCCTTAAGAACATTTTTCAAGTTCATTATTCCTTTTATATCACTTATTACCATGTCATAAACATTATGTAATCATTTAAGTTAATAATATTTGTTTTGCCGATATTTAGTTCTTAAGTCGAAAGTGGACTTCTTACAACTACATGTTGTTCGTGTGGTCAAATGTTTATTATATCCAGAACTTTATTCATGATTTAGATATAATATATGTCATATATATCCATTACATTCATGAATTTATAACATTACATAATCATTTAGAGGTAAGAAATGAAATGCACCGTTCATGGAGACGGTAAGCCGTACGTACGCATGAATGCTACTTTCATTTCTATTTCGTATTTTATAGAATTGAATAATAATGATATAAAGGTATATTATAATTCCAGTATAATATCATATATAATATCATAGTTCCATCCTTTATACGTCCCACATATGGTATTTAACGAATCAAATCACTTTGAGGGGGCGGTAGTCCGCACTTCCTTAAATGAAGATATCGCGTTTACCCATAATGGAAACCATAAAGGTATGACCAAAATGAAAAAAACAGAAGCTTAAGGAAAAAATAAACATATTATATATCATATATAAAAATATTGACATCATAATGGCCACCTTTGAAGGTGTTAAATAAGTATTGAACAATCATCGTTTCGGGAGGCATAATTTCGCCATCCACAGAAACCGTATGTTCTTTAACCATTTGATGTAGTTGTGTGGGAGTGTAGCTCGAATAAATATTATAACAACAGCCTAGTATATTTAAGATACTGTTGTTGTTACAAAAGTAATAAATAAAAAGAGTTTAAGGGGTTGGAGAAGCAAAATAAAACAAATGAACATGAGAGAATGAATTACCTTTAAAAGTGTAACTCTTTTTGATTTGAGCCTAAAGGATTCCTTTGAAAGGATTCTGCCCAAAGAGAATACTCTAGGATGAGGAGAGGGGTGTGGAGAGGGTAAATGGGCAGGGGTTGGCCGAGCCAAAGGCTTTAGGAGTGTGTGAAATGAGGTAGAGGTGGGGGCCTTTTATAAGAGGAGAGGAGGGCACTTTTGGAAAGTAAAGAAATATTACTTTATTTGAAAATGTGTTTCGGTTTTAAAAGGTCCCACATTGATATAATTCGTGGATAAGGTTATAAAGGTTCGAAATCCACCCATCCAATATGTTTTGGACATGTTTAGTTCATAGATTTTACATTATATTTCCATTTTATTTTAATCGTTAAATAATGATGTCATCACTGCATCATTATGATGTCATAAATAATTTAATTTATTTAATGTCTAAAAAATTATAAAAAAATTACTAGGATGTAGGAAATCGTTTTATATTTCCAATGAATATTTATAATCAAAATTTGGACTTGTATAACCCCACTTAAAAATTATTTTAGTAAAATAATTTATGTTAGTGTCATTTTCACTTTAACATTAAATAAAAATATATTAATGTCATTTTCCAACTAAAGTGGCTCCATGGGGTCCCCAAGTTGGCCCATGGCTTTTCTTGGTCGGCCATGACTCACCCAATAGGTGTAGGACAAGTGTCATGGTGTTTTCACATTCTTATAATATCATTTTTACCTTAAACTACACTAATTACCACTAATCGCCATTAAAAACTTAATAAGTTACTATTCACCAAAAATTTTTTTTAATCTCATTGAACCACATTTTACTTCTTAATGAAAACCATGTATGTAGGATTTTTGAAAATCAAAACACAATTTTGGCAAAATTTCATTTAAATGAAAAATCAGTTTTTATAAGTACCACTTAGTGGTTTCACTATTCATCAAAAATTGATGTTTTTTAGAAAATTACCAAAAATTCACCCTAAGCTATATTTGATATTCCGAATTCAAAAATGAAGTCTATTTTACAAAATTAAAAACATATTAGTCACATTAATTAATTTAATAATTAATTCCCGCTGTCAGAGAAAATAGCGTGTTTTTATAAAACAATAAGTATCAAAAGATTGACACTAGTTTAAGTCTGATTTAAAAGGGAAATTAATTCCAATGACCACTATTGGATTTAATGGTAAAAATATTTTCTAATTTCACTTTAAAACCAATTCAAAATATTATCTTATCATATAAATAAATTAGATTAAAAAGAGGTTTTGAATTAAAACACAACATTCTACACTATTCATTAAAAAATGAAGTTTATCGGAAAAATACCAAAAAATTACAGAAAGTAAAATTTGATGTCCCGATTCTTAATAAGAGTTTTATTTGGTCCAAAAGAATGTATAAGAGTGATCAAAATTATATTTAATGACAGTTCTCCATTAAAAGGCGATAAGTGAACCTTTAGTGAAAACTAGGGCATATACACCTAAAATTTAATTCTTTCCGTATTTTAAGCCTTTAGCTTTTATTGGATAAATGTAAAAACATTAAAAAACATATATAATCATATTTTAGTCATTTATATCCATTCCCTCCATTATAACGGCTACATGTTAACTACCATTTAAAATAATATTATTTTATTATTAGAGTGCAACGTAAGATTCCCAAGAAACTCGTTGTTGCGTGTTGGGTACGCCATCGAGCATAGCATCCCCTTTAAAGTCATATTAATATTTTATTCACAAATATGGATAAATATGAAAATTTCATATTCATTATTTACCTGGGGTGTTACATTCTTGATATAAATCTAGAGTACCAAAATTACATGAAGTTATCAAATTTCTAGTTCTGGATTTATGAAGTGCATTTCCTAGGACATGTTATCTTAGCAAATGATGTAGCAGTAGACTCAATGAAGGTCGAGGAAGTGTTATACCTTACTTGATTTGGAAGGATTATTTTGGAGATTCAAACCATATTTATCTAGGATATTATCTCCATTAAAAGTTTATAACCTAAAGGGAAATCCTTTCATGTGTAAATAGAGGTGTCATCAGGATTTTTAGGATTTTAGGTAGAGATTGATGAGTTCTCCCATATTCAGATTTCCAGAGGATGATGTTGAGTACTTAATGTTCTATGATGCATCCAGGACCAGGAATATTTGTGTTCTAATGTAGAGGTAGGTAGTGATTGATAATGATTTATGTTAGTTGAGAACACATGAGTGGAATTATGTGACCCATGTTTTTGAGTTATAAGCAGTGCTCTTCCTAATGAATATGTGGTGACACTACCTCATGGGTGAGCGATTTATCCTTTGTTATGATCATAAGAGTATCAAGTATATCTTCTCAAAAATTAATGTTAACTTGGGATATAGTAAATGACAAGAGTTTATACAATATTATGATATTGAGATTTTATATACTTTTGATAAGGGGAACATGGAAGAAGATACATCGATCCGAAAAAATTGTTCATTGTTTTTGAGTGAGGCATTATAGAAGATGGCCTTGCTATACTTATCATTTTTGGATGGCGATGGATAAGCCTACATATATTCAATGGTTTTTACCCATACACATTTTTAGAAATTTTGGGAGGCACCACATGGGGATACTTAATACTAGACCCTGTGTACTCATATATCCACTAGATGTGTTCATGATAGATTTTATGAAGGTGGGGAGCATGTCATCCTTTTTATAGGATACACGATGGTACCAGTGATGTTACAGGAGGAGGTAACAAAAGAGTTTCATAAATATCTTTTATTGTTAAGTACAGATGTGTATAAGATATACGAGGACCTCTAAATTTAGTTTTTGTGGTCAGGGATGAAGAATGAATTTTCAGAGTTTTTCTCTTAATGCCTAACTTTCTAGATTGTGATGGATGAATGGCAGCTTCTAATGAGTTTAGATCGACCCCCTGAGGTGATAGAGTTGAAGTGTGATGGGATATACATGCACTTCATAAAGGGGTTACCACATATATCCAGAGGACATGATGCCATTTGGATGATCGTAGAATGACTAACCATGTTAGCTCACTTCCTAACTATTTGATAGCAGAGTTCAATAGAGATCATGGGATGTGTTTACATTTTGGAGATGATTTAACTCCATGGAGATCCCTTAATGATCATTTCTGACTATTCTAACTCCCTTCACAACTCTTTTATGGAAGGAATTTTTGGAGCCCTTTAGGACTCAATTTCATTAGAGGACAATGTTTCATCCCCAGACACACAACTATACTGAGATTACCATTAATTTATTAGAGGACACATTCTGGTCACACATGTTGGTATTTGGTCATAGATGGGGGGGATCACCTAACCTTGTCGAAGTTTGATTACAACAACATATACCATTCCACCATTAGTATGGAACCATTTTTGGCCTTTTATGGTTGACCATGGTGGTCACCACTATACTGGACTGACCTAGGGGTGTCAGAACTTGTGGGATTAAAGTTGGTGAAATCTCCCAAAGAGTAGGTATAGATCATACAGGTGTATATGAGTACTTAAAAGAGACATCATAATTCCTATTCCGATTGATGAAAGAGACCATTGGAGTTCTAAGAGGGAGAGCATGTGTTCATGAGGGATTCACATCAACCTGGATTATAGTGATTTGGTTGGGACAACAAGCCATCTCTGAGATTCATTAGACCTTTCCGGATACTGTTTAGAGTCAGGAATGTGGCTTATCTCTTATCTCTACCACCATAGTTAGACTGGGTATATGATGTCTTCCATGTGTCATAGTTGAGGTGGTACATTCACTACCCATCACATGATATCGAATGGGGGTGATCTGAACATCAAGGATGAAGCTACTTTTATAGAGTAACTAATAAGATTGAGGATAGACAATAGAGGATTCAATATGGGAAAGTTATTACTTTAGTGCATGTAGAGTGGTAGCACATGAATCTTTAAGAGGGAACCTAGAATCAAGAGACCAATATGCGTGCTTAGAACCCACATATCCTTATATAGTATTGTATTTAGATTTCTAATATGTAAAGTCCCATGGCGGGGAGAATGTAATGATTTATTTTTAAATGCATTAATTTTGGATCTTATATAGACTTTTTTGGAGCAAATCTCTAAGATGAAATGAGATTCTAAGGCCCGATGATCATTTAACTAATGTTAAAAATATATTAAATATATTACAGTTCTTGCATGCAAAGTTTTAATGAAAAAGTCGAATAAATCGTAAACTGAGGCTTAGATAAATATTATGAGGCCATCGTAGATCTCAAATCATGTGATCTACTCTAGGTTTGACAATATATTTTTCATTGTCAAAAATTATGTTAAATTCCATAGTTATAATAAATATTAAAAAAATTAATAAATTTATTTTATTATGTTAACATATAAACTTTTCCTCTATAAATACATGGTGTTGAGGAGACCTTAGGGTTGGAGGCTTAACCTTAGATACCTAAAGGACTACTGGAGGTGTGTGTTCTTGGTGGATAACACCATATCAAACTAACATTAAGTATCTTTGCACCATCATAGTTTGATGATATCACCACCACCAACAACATGGATTTATTTTTATTGGTGATCGATCCATCTCTATGTGGGACATTTGTTTTATGTATATTTTACCAATTTAATTATTGATATGTCGAATACGAATCAATTAAATAACAAATTGATTCACGGATTGAGCATATTATGAACACAAGCTAAATTTATCTAAGAATATGGGATTCTGTTATTGATGATGTTATATATCTTCAATTATCATTATAATGGAAATGAATCTGGGGAAAACGAACACTAGATGTGGTTTTCCTCAAGTTTTGATAATTGAATTTCTTCTCTCGTTCTTCATTCATCACATGGAATTCCTTTGGCCCACGGTTTGATGAATGCCCAGAAATCAATAAATACAAATATGTTTCTTGGAAAAAATATTGATACCCATGATTGGGGTTTTTATTTATGACATCAAACTACAATGATTGATTGGGAGTATAATATTATGGTTTGGGAAGGCTACACTAACAAGGTGTGAGGACAAGTGTTTTCCCAAGGAACAGATTCTGTCAGAATCAAGAAAACAATGGCGAAGTAGATTCTATAAACCTTATTTACATGAAAAATGAAACATTCCATTTAGAAATTAAAGGTATTGGAGGCAAGAAGTAAGGGAAGAGAAGAATTCAATATGTTCTATGAAAAATATAACTATATGGAATGTAGTCCTATGAACACACTCCATGCAGTTCCTTTTTATGTGGACCTAATATTTTATCATTAAAAAAGTGTCACATTCCATGCAAATTGAGTCACATACTTCATGACCCTAACCATTTATACCAACATATATAGGGTGTACACACTATGGAATCTAGGTGGATTGGGACACCACATGGGATATACCACATGCCATGTACACCCTGGATGGAGACTCAACATGTACAGGTGGTACAACACCCAGGAGATCATGTTTATCCACAAACCATGTGGTCTACCACATTATATGTAGTAAGAAATGGACATGGTAATAATAAATTATGAATTTGAATGACACAGTGTCAAAATTTAATGTATTTTACTCATAATACCTTCTGTGTACCCTATTAATTAAGGATTGAAACACATTTTCTCTTTATCTTATACAGGTTTCATTAGGGTACATTCTCTTGATTTTTTCATTAAGGGTTTATTATGGAGTCACACCCTATTCATAGGATGGTGTCCCCTATGAGGATATTCATTCTTGTATAGATTTGTTTGAATCAATTCACGAGGCTTGAAGTGAGATCCTCTATCACAATCCTTACTGTAGGTGGGTTTCTTGGTATATTTTGGGCCCAAACTATATGGATGTCGATCTCCTACTTAGCAGGTTAATCTATATGGGGTAGTTGGTATAAAACATGACCTTGGTTGTGATACCCATCTATGTACGGATGTCTTTAGACATGTAGAGTGTACTTCTTATAGAAATACCTGATGAGAGTGACATATCAAATGGAGACCATTAATGCTATTTGACCCTTAGATTTTGTTCTCCTAGACGAGTGATATATGGAACCTTTGAGAAAGGGTCCTATGATGACTTTATGGGTGTTAAATTTTCTCAAGACTATCTATCTAATATGTGTATATCAAGATATTCTTGTTAGGTATGTTTTTGAAATATCATTTTGATAAACTCACTACTATAATTAATGCTATATTCTTTGTGATTTCAGGGTGTCCTACTGGGTATTCTTATACTCACTCATGCGTTCGATTTTCCCACAATAATCATGTCTTAGATATAATACTAAACTATTAATGGATTCCTAGAGGGACCGAGACAAGGTGGTGCTTAGTGAGCTTGATATACCAATTTGTGTTATAGGGGTTTCATTTACTGCAGTCCTCTCCTACTTGAAATGTTGGGATTGTTTTAGTTTCAGTGTGATTATTTTGATCTTTCTTTTTGATACATTTTTTTCATACACTGATAGTGAAATTTTATATGCATAAATTCCTGGTTTTTTGTTGTTTTACATTTCATCATTGTGTGGGCTTGGAGATGTGTAAGTGTATAAATTTATATTTGGAAAAGTTGTCTATTTTTAGTGATATGCCCACTCAATGCTGGTCAGTAGCTGCTTGACTATTGGAGGTAGGCTTGGGGTAGTTTTGGATTGGGCCCCATTGGATTGGGTCATGAAAATATATATAATTTATATTGGATCTATTAAAAGATATCCAATCCATTCCTAATATTAATTTTAATTCAGCCAAATTTTTACCAAATTTCTATTTAATATTTCCCGATAAATATTAATTAGGGATGGGGTTATATATTTAGGATGATATCATCACACTACCAGGTGTTTGAGAAATAAATCACCATTGAATATTTTAAAGTCCAAATCAGTTAAGACATTTATCCACATAGTATTCTAAATAGAAGATGGACAAGATGAAATTTTCAATCTTGATGAATGAAATTAAAATAATTTCTATATTGGTTAACCATTATTTAAATTTAAATTGATTGGAATTTATACTAAACAACAATATAATTCATTATATAATATACCTAAAAGAGGTTATATCCTTCTTTTGTGAATTTGGGATTTAAACATGGTTCATGTAATTATTCATAACTTGATATTGTTAGGTAATCACATCACTGATAGTTTTTACCCCATATCCCATTTTATTTGACTGATCATTAGGAAAACTATTAAATTTTAAATCACATTCATTGTTTACACAGTTACTCCTTATTATAGTAATTGATAAGCACTAAAGGGTTATTGTGAGTAATGATAATTTCTATTAAAATAAGAATAGAAAAATATATGATTATGAAAACATAATCCTAATAAGTCTTATCACCTAAAAAAATTATGTTTTAATCTACCATGAATCTTAACTTAATACTAAAAAAGTCATTTAACCATGATCTAATACTAACTAAATCTCCATTAATATATCATAACTAGATTTTACATCATTATATATTATTTTACTTTAAAACACATAAGTACAAAAAATACCAAAAAAGGTTTAGTTTATTTTGAGATTATCTTCATATTTATATTATTTCCTAGAACAACATATATATATTTTAAAAATTTATCACACATGATTTCCGTTTATACCAAAAATAATATTATTCATCATTACTAGGGGAAATGGTAATGAAATTAAAAAGGTTATCTAAAACACTTAGTAAGAATAAAATTCCATCAATGAGTAATATAAGGCTTATCATTTGATCATCAAACTGAAAGGGATATAAACATGAGACAAATTATGTGGATAATAAATTACAATCAAAATATCCATTCAATCATAAATATAGATCTCATCAAAGAACTATAAAATAATGATAATTAAGTCATAACATATACCAAACTATAAGAATGAAAAATAATACGACAAAGATAACAAAATTATGTATACACATAACATTAATAAAATTATTTCATATCCATGAGTGACATGACATACAAATATAACCACAACATGTTCTCTTTTAATGTGTAGAATAAATCTAACCATATCACGTCTACACATAACATACTGATATAATGAGATATAAATATTTAACCAATGAATTAGAGGGATATATAATTTCAGGAGAACCCATCACATGGTGATATATCAAAAGTTTTTTTCCCATATTTAAAAATATATTATATCCATTAAAAAAATTTATTTATTAACTCATGGAGATAAAATGGGCTACATAAAATTCTGAAAAAAAATATTATAAAAAGTAGTAAAAAAATAGATTAGATGATACCAAAATTCAATCCCTTGTAAGGAATCATATTATAAGATAATTTAGAGGATGATACATGAGGAAATATAATATTTATATATAATGGATATTCAAGGTAAATAATGGATAATATACAGAAAATAATATTTTTTTCTTAAATCTAGGTTATGGTGTCACAAAAAAAATATGATATAAGTCACATTCAATATCATTTTTGAATGGTGAAAAAAAATTACTTAAATATTTATTTTGAAATATAAACATTTCAATAACAGAATCATGAAATAAAATACAAGTAAAGTAAGTGAAACTTGAATATAAAGATAAGTAATGGTGTGAAGGACGAAATAAAATACTTTTTATGGTTTGAGATAACATATATAAAAGAAAGGGGCATAAAATTATATTTTAAAAATAATTATTGAGAAATATAAAACATGAAGATTAAAATAAATATTTATGTTGTAAAATTAGAAATATAGATATTTTTTGAAATAAATAATATGGAAAAGGGAGAGAAATATCTATCTGAGAGTGCGTATGTTTTCATTTACAATGTCATATTTTATAATATAAGAATAAATAAAACATTTATTATAATAAGGAAATGTATACTACCTAGATATAAAATTAAAAATTAAAAATAAGATACTAAAACTCTATATTATACTGAACTTTTAGACATAGGGTTAAATTACGAAGAGAAAAACTCAATGAAAGAAAATTCTGTTGAAAAATATCTTACTTTAACTCTGGATTGCTTGAATGTTCTCATTCCCATAGTATATTCAAATTATTATTATTTATAATTAATTTTATAACCTTATATTAATTTATTTTTATATTTTCTAATTATGTCACACCCATAGATTTTAAAATAAGAACACTGTGTTCGATAGAATATATAACACACAACATTGAGCATAAATGACCCACATAATATATTATTTATATATAACCATTATAATGTAGCCACTGAATTAGAGAAGATAAATATGATTAAATAAATAATTATACATATATAGTTTATATTCAATAGAAATCTGTTGATAAATTTTAGTAAATAATTTCTTAAATTTTTTGTCAAGTCATTTTGCAAAATACAATTTATTAAAAAATGGTTTTATTTTTTATTTAATGTTTGACAATTATAATTTTTTTACGCCCATTTTATAAATTTTATTTTATAAAAAGAATATTATTTTTAAAAATGTATATAAAAATTATTTTAGGGTGAATGTTTTTATATTTTTGAAATAAATGAATTTTATGTGAATAGTATAAAATACCGTTTTTTGTAGAATTGTCATTTGTTTTAAATAAATTAAGTAATTTAAAAGCCTCATTATGATTTTAATTATATTTTAAAGTAAGAAAAATTATAATTTAGTTAGATTTAAAATAATTAACTATATTGTAATCAAATGTTTTCCCGATTTTGTTAAAAGATTATTTTATGAATAAAAAACACAATTTTTTGAAAACGATTTTTAAATACAAAATGTTCCTAATTTTTAGTTAATTAAAATAACCATGATTAATGAAATATTTCAATGAAATTTATAGATTATATATCTAACTATATAAACATAAATCTATATGATGATGATCAATATTCATATAGCTAATGTAAGATCATCTTATGGTTGAAAAATGCATTTCTTGAAAAACTATTTTTCGATGTGGTTGTAGGTTTATTTTTAAATTAAATTAAATTATTTATTTATTTTGAATTTAATAAAATAGATTCATTATTTTTAATAAAAATAATTAATATTAGGTAATAAGTTAAACATAATCTTTATTCATTATGAATAGTAAAGACAACGAATTTTTTTTACCGCAATTGAGGTTAAAATAATGTTTTGACGTGAAATACACTTTTTTAGAATGAATTTTCTTCACATATGAAATTTTTATTTGATAAATTAGATTTAAAATTATTAATATTACATTGAATATTATGTTATAAGGATCATTTTATTTTAATCTTAAAGGATAAACTACCTTGAATGAAAAAATAATTTCCCTGGTGAAAAATATAATGGTAAAGTAGATAAACTTAGAGGATAAGGAATAAAATGTTAAAAATATGTTTATTTTGTATAGTAGAGGTGTCAATATACCTTAAATTCCCTACAATACATTATTTATCAATTCTTGGATGCACTTGGGTTGATAGTAACTTCCCTTTATTGAATAGTTTTGGGTATTTAAAAAAATGCCACATCTCATCAATTATAAAATGACACTCCCTAACCACACTACTTAACACCTCTCAAGAAAATTTTTAAGGATAAAATCATAAATATCACATATTATAGTTTTCATAAAAAATAATTTAAATTAATATAATCCCGAGGATATTTTTATTTTAGTGTTTTGGAGAATTAGGAAAAACTCTTACATAGTAAACCCAAATTTTACAAACCAAACCCTTCAATATTGTATACATTTTCCACCCAAAATAATTTTTAAAAATAAACCATTGTTCTTTTCCTGACCAATCATCACAATTTTCACCTTTCCCTCTTCCTTATCCCTTGTATTCCTTAAACCCTTTGGAAAACATTTTAAAACATGGGGTGAACAAAAAATCTCAAAAAGGGAAATAAAAAGATGAAATATGTTAGTCTATTTAAAAAAATATATCCCAAGAAATATTTATCTTCATCTCAATGTTCATTGATTTAATGAAGTAATTAATTTATATATGAAAATACATATACTTTTATCATAAAGAAAGTCATTAAAACCTATAGAAAGTGAAAGAAAACAATTTTTTGAAACATAGAGAATCACATTCATAAAACCATTCTGAAGCAATTTTAATTGGAATAACCATATATATTACTTAGAATATAATCATTACACAATGTATTGAAGAGAAATAATGGGTCTCAGTATTGGTATAAGTTATATTGACCTCACCCATGACCTATAATAGGGTTTGACCCTTCATATAATCTATATTGAGCTCATCTTAGAGGTATAATGGGGCCAAACCCTTCATATAAGCTGTATGAGGATCACCTACAAGAAATAATGGAGAGAAACCCTTTTTATAAATGAAATAACTAATATGGTCTACTTCTATCTCTAGAGAACCTGATGCATTGAAGGTTATAATGTAACCACCCATCCCCAATTTATCATGTAATTGCCCATCATTGGTTTATAACAGAACCACCCATAATCATAAAAAAATTATCAAGAAACCTAATGCAAACATAAATCATGAATATTTTCATCATGAAAATATTATTTGAAGAAAATAGAATGTTCGTTTTTAAAATCACTCATTTTGGAATGCCTCACACATATAATGGAAATAATTTCATTTGAAAGTACCTATAAAAAATTGAAAATTAAGCTTAAAAATATTAAGGAAACACAATGAAGGTAAATTTTTTACATTTAATATATATAATTGAAAATCAATAATTTTTTTCTTTTGTAAAATTAAACTTTAAATGGACAAATTTTTAAATGGAAGTCCCTCATGTAAAACCATAAAAATAACCCTTTACAGAAACATTTAAGAGAAATGCTAAAATTAATTTTTTTAAAAAATTAATGTAAATACAAAATCATTAACAAAAATATTTTTAAAACCATGAACATGACATAGAAATATTTATGAAATAAATATATAATACATTTTAAATAAGGTTTTTTAGTTAAATATTCCCTTATATTGTGGCTAAATGTTCTATACATGCTCTTAATATCCGGGATAACAAAATTAGATTAATTAATTAGATAATTATGAACTATTTAAATCTATATTTTATTTATTATAATTTTATTATGTTCATTTATGTCCATTTGTAAGAGTTATATAGATCAATTTCATTATTTCCGGAGCGTTTGTTTCAAGGATTCATGGTCGGTTCACTTAAGTATAATAATGGGTGTTCTTATCAAATTGGAATAAAACTATTTTACTAGAATTAAATGGTATTAATTCCATTAAAAAAGTATAAATCGTCCCATATATCATTTTTTTGTATGATAATTATTCATTGATAAAAATGTTAATGATACCTGGTTAGTTTATTTTGGCGGTTTGTTCGACCATCACGAACTAGTTTCATATTTTTTCAATATTGTGTCGATATATTAGTTCCTGAAAATTAAATAAGTTATAATATATATTTTAAAATATTATTTTACTATAAGAATAGTTTTATTATCATCCTTTAATGATTTAATGTAAAATCAAAACTCATTATCCACAGAGATGATTACCAGCCATATTTTAGACAATTTTTTTCTTTACTTGAATAACATGAGATAATAAAAGGGATGGATATAATATATTTCATTATAAATATATAATTATAGTATATAAATTATACTAATGTTTTTATGCCTTGATTTATGAATTAGGTGAGGATAAAGTGGAATAAGAAAAGATATTAAGAGAGGTGGTTTGAGAAATTTGCCTCTTAAATATCACCTCCTCGAAGGACCCCTTAAGGATATTGGAATTAGAATTTTGGTGAGAAAAGGAGCAATTGTAATTGAGTATATTTTGGAGTATAGGTTTGGTACAATATTTTAAGATATTCCAGTCTTGGGATGAGAAAGGGGGTAGGGTGAGGAGTTGTATTTATACTTGAAGAGGGATGGTTTTAAGTTATTAAATAGTGATTATTTTATATTTAATTTCAACCACATTTGGGTAGAAATAATTTTATAGAGTTTTTTTAATAACTAATTTTTTAAAAGTTATATAAGTTTTATAAACAATAAAAACACTGATTTAATCTTTTATTTTTAGGTATTTTAATCTTTTACCTTTTAACTTTAAAAAATTTCATTATTTTTCCTATACTACGGTAAATCATTTTTTTACCATTATAAATGTTTTATTGATTAAAAATGAATATGAAATTAATACCTAATTTTTTAATTTTGATTAAAAATATATAATCTATTTCATCAAATTATATTCTAAAAATTTTAAAAAATAAATTTAAAACAAAATCCACAGACTAGTCGAAAAAGCAAATTTTCAAGAAGTTTATTTTTATAAAAAATGATTCTTTTATATTACCTCCATGAATAATAACAATAATTGTATGAAACTAAATTAATTTTTAATTATATATAATTTATAAATTTTATTTATAAAATTCCCCCTTATGTATTATTTATTTAATTTAAATGGAAAAACATTATGTATTTTAAAACAGTTTTTTGAAAAATCTTGTTTTTAAACCCAAAAATAACTAATTCTGAATTATAATTTAAAGTTTATTAAAAATTATTCATGTTTATGAAATAAAACTATATAATAATTATATTTCTAAAAATCATAATTACAACATGATTTGACACTGACATTGTATAATATATTGAAAAGATGAGAATAGTTTAAAAAATATGTATCTTTCTCTATTCACTGAAATCCAAATATTTTCCAAAAAGTATGAAATTTCACCCAACATAATACTTTATATACTTATTTAAATAATTTATTTAATTTTAGTGAAATTTATTTCCCAAAATTTCCAATAACTAATTATAATATTCACTCATAAAATAAATCAATTTTTTTTTGAAGAAAATGTATTTTTAAAGAATAAAATGACTTCACTAAAAATTTGAGAGATTCTTAAAATAGAATTAATTTATAATTTATCAATGAGTATAATTATTAAAAAATACAAAATTTCATTAGTACTATTCATACCCTCCAATTTAATCAATAGATTAGAACTGTCACATTTAAATAATAAGATTCAGATATTTTTTTCATTGATATTGTGTATCTTATACACTATTGAAAATATTAGTTTCTTTTAAAATATTGGGTTGTTAAATTCTCCCCAATTTAATAAATTTAATCCTCATAATTTTATCTTGGGATAAAAAACTAGGGGTTTTACTTTTCTGAATACCTTTATTGAAATCCCACATCATAAAAAAGATTAATAAAACATTCACAAAAAACTTGAGAATACAATATAATATTGTTATCTAGAATAACAAAGACTCGATTTCCATTTACAAAAACTTGGACATGAAAGAGTAAAGATAATTCTCATGGACAGATAGAGAGTGATAAATAACATGGTCATGAAGAAGTAAAATATTACAAATCCGTATGTTTTTATAGGCTAAAAGGCCATTAATTTCTCAGTAAAAAAAGTAATCATATAAAGTTATTGTTTTTTAACAACTTTTCATGTAGTTGATGAATTATTTTTGTACCTAGACTATGAACCTAAGGAAATATACTTAATTTAAAAGTATAATTTCATCCTTATACTTCCTCCAAACGATGAGTATTCAAGAGGGAGTTTTTATACCTGAAGCCTCATAATCTAATTCTATGAATCAATTTATCTTTAAAAGTATAACCATCTATTCATATTATATTTAGGAATTAGTAAAAACAAAGAATTTTAGTACAAAAATGTTATTATCGAAAGAGAATAAACCATTACCTGATGAAAAACTACATTAATCTCCAAAATTCAACTGTAATACCCAAAGTTTAACATAGATTATTCAAAAAATGATTATTCTTAAAATTTATCAAAATATTACAGACTAAAATTGAATCCCAGAAATCTTAAGGATTTGATCACATAGTCTTAAAAGATAAATTTAATATTTATCATCAAATAATATCAATCACTCTTAAATTCTTATTTCAAAATGTAATTTCCTTAATTACATAATATTCAAGATATAAAAATAATTTCCATAAATAACATGATTCACGAAAAATTAGATATGTTTCTAAAAGATAATTAATACTTTATTTGTCAAATAAAATCCCATTGGATTTTATTTACCTTAATTATATTTGGTTACCAAAATAGTGAACGTATTTTGAAATAATATTAATCACTTAATAACCAAGTAATTCTTCCAATACCACAGTTAATTATAGGATAAAAGAATTATATTACCAAAATAAACATATTTTTAATTAATAAAATCATGTTTCAAAAAAAATCATACTAATCCAGACATCATGTTGGCCATTAGTAGGCGAAGCACCCTTGTTGCCCTTCAGTTGTGGGTTCAATCCCCAAAATCTTTCCGGATGTGAAGATTTTTCATACGATTTGAAAAATTCTCTTTTATAAAACTATATTAATATAATCATTAAACAATTACAAAGATTTTAGAAACATGCAAAAAAATTAACTTAATATATTTAACTTCAAAGGTTATCTATTACATTTCATTTTTCATCATAAAAAAATTAAAAACCTATAATTAACTCAAATTTTGAGATCATATAAACTAAAAATACTACCAATAGCTTTAAACTTATGTCCACCAAAATTAAAGGCATTTTTCTCCATATAAAAGTTTTATATCAGAAAATTAAGTGTTACATATACCTTAAAAATTATCACCTTTTTACCAGTTTTCAAAGGTATCAATTCTATATAATAATTGTTTCCAAATTTATAAAAAAACCCTACTGTAGAAAAATCCAAAATAATTCGATGATTACTGTAATATTTATTGAATAACATTATATCATAAATTTGAAAACTCAATACATAAACACATCCTTCATTCAAATTCATTATTAAATCATTAATCACAATTTTTTTTCTTATTTATTAATATTGTAGTATGTAAATCCAGACATTGGGATTTCATTAATATACACCTTATCTTATGACATTATGTAAAAATTCCAGAATGCTAATGGTTATGATATTCGTGGAATTTTCATTTTGTAGAGACTTGGTAGAATTGTGATTTTGAAATAAAATGAAAAAGATACTGTGACCAATAATTGTTTTTGAGAAAATAAAAGGTCTTAGATAAGAAAAATAGTTTCTTGTAGGTGATTTGAATACTTAAGAATCTATAAAAGTAATTTAATCAATATTTTCATTAATAGTGATAATCCAATCATCTGTAAGTGATAATAATGTTGTGAAATATCACTTTCCTTCTATCTTGATAAAAGATCCTTAATCTGTCAAAAATAAGATCATTAAAACATGAAATGAATTATTACATGTTAAAATGAAAATGGTCATTTTAAGGATGATACCCATATAAACACTATAATACTTTATCCCAAAAATTCTTCATTCCTAAATCATTTAACGTAATAAATATAATCCCCAAAAATATCATTAATATTTTTATAAATCCATCCCCTTAAACCACTAATTACGTGTCTAAAAATTTAAAATTATAATCATCCTTAAACTTATAGACCAATGATTATATTTATAACTCTTAAGAATAAATTACAAGGAACACCATAATATCCAAAGTTGTTTAAACCCTATTATGATACTAACTGTAATTATGTGGATTTAAACATCATATATTCTAGTGATTGTAACTAGAAATAAAAGTAATAAAATCCTGAGGATCTTTTTATTTTAGAGAATTTGGGAAAACTCTTACATAATAAACATATATTTTAAAAATAGGACACTAAAACAAAGTATTATTTTTTCCACCCAACAAAACTTTTTAAAAATAAAATATGGTTTATTTTCATGTCTGATCTTCAAAATTTTCATGTGGACCTCATCTTTGCCCCTACTCCTCCTTAAACCCCATGGAGAAATTTTTAAACTTGGTATTATAATAAAAATATATGTAAGTGATATAAAAGAAAGAAATATTCTTGTCCAGGGAAGAAATAGATTTCCCATGAAATATTTACATTTATCTCGATGACCTTTTAGAAAATGAAATAATTCATTTTTACATGAAATTAATAAAAAACAAGCTCAAATAAAACCATTAAATCACATTGTAGGATAATAAAAACCCTTTTTGGAAACATAGAGTATCACATTCATAAAAAATTCAAAAAACATTTAGTTGCAATAACCATATGACTAACTTCCAATAAAATCATTACCCAATTTACTATAGAGACGTAAAAGGGTTCACCCTTCGTATAAGTTATATTAGGATCACCCCTGAGCTATAATGTGGATCATCCATTTTTATAAGATATATCATTTTCACACTTGATCTATAATGGGGATAAAACATTTGTATAAGCTATATCAATATCACCCATTTTTTAGTTGCAATAATGGGGATAACCCAGAAATAAGCTCTATTGGGCTCACCCATGAGCTATAATGAAGCTCAAATCTTCATATAAATGGAATAACAAATATGGGAGTGCCAAATGTAGTGTATGTCATAACAGAACCACAAATTCTTGGTTTGTCATAGAAAACACCATCATTATTTTATAAAAGAACCACCCTTAATCCTAAACTATTCCCAAGAACCATAATATAAACATAAATCATGAAATATTTATTCATAATTTCATTCATTGAATAAAATTAAATTTTCCTTTTTGAAATCTTTCATTTTGAAAAACATTGGACGAATGATGGAATTTTTTCATTTTAAAGTAATCTTATAAAATTTGGAGTAAACTTTAAAACATTAAGGGGACATGACGTTGGGAAACTTCATTCATTCCATATATATAGAATTTTTTTTAAAAAAATAATCATTAAAAGAACCATTTTTAAAATAAAGTTCATTACATATGACCTTAAAATGATTACTTTTTTAAAAAATTTTGGAGAAAGACGAAAATTATATTTTTAAGACATTCATGTACATATAAATACATTCATTAGAATCATTTTAAAAATGTAGACACGAAAGAGAAATAAATAGAAAATAAAGCAATAAAAGTTATGCACTTGCTTCTAATGCTCTAAATAATTAAATTAGATTAATTAATTACTTAATTTATAATGCTTTATATCAATATTTGATTTATTATAATTTTATTAAGTTCATTTATGACCATTTTTATGAGTAATAAAGATCAATTTCATTGTTCTAGGAGCGTTCGTTCTAAGGTTTCATGGTCGATTCACTTCAGAACAATTATGGATGTTCTAGTACAATGGTAATAAAACTCTATCAGTTCAATGAAATGGTATTACTGAACTTATATAAATAAAAATGGTCCCATATATCATTTTTATTTTTGGTATGAGGACGATTCTTTGATAAAAATGTTAATGAAAAATGGTTAGTTTATTTTAGCGGGTTTTCCTGCCATCACAAACTAGTTTCTTTTTATTTAATATTATGTCTATATGTTAGTACTAGAATAGAAAATATGTTTTAATATTCCTCTTAAAATGTTATTTAACCATAATAATAGTTTTATTACCATACTTAAGACATGTAATAGAAAATGAAAACTCATTATACATATATATGGTAAACCCCCATAATTTGGACAATGTTTTAGTTTCTTTATTAAAAATGAATAGGATATGGAAGAATATGTTCCTAAATATTTATTGAAAAATAAAAGAATTTTTTTGGAATTACAATGAAGTGTTACAAATTTGGGAATGGACAATACCCAGTATATCCACACCAAGCAGTGATGAGCAATAGCCGAGAATCCGTAATGAGAACATCAAGCACATGTCAATAATCACTCTCTTTGGAAAAGCATTTGTAACCTATTTGGCTTCCCTATATATATGAAAAATCCTCCAATTGAGTTGGATATTGACATGAATAAACTCTATCCCTTGAGGTATCACTTTCAATGGTACATTCATGGTGCACGCTATGAGAGCATTAACAGCCAACTGAGAATAATATTCAATCCAAAAATTATTCCAATTATGATGAAAGGCATATTCGATAGCATATATAAATGCCCAAAACTCATCCTCATACACAATTGCACTTATAATGTTTTTTGAGAAATACCCTTTTACAAAACCATGATGAGTGCAAAAGACACCATAAAATCTTGATAGACCTAGAGTAGCAAAGGAAATACTAATCAAATTCACCTGAATCCAATGACTAATTGAAGGAATCAAAATAATGAATTTCACACCAACTAATCTTTATTACCTTCAATGTAAACCAATCATTCTGATAATATTAACATAAAAGAAATATATACTGATGGAACCTGTTTGAACAAGAGATGTAGAGAAGAAATCCTTTTGAATGGCCACTTTCCCTGCATGGATGACATGTTTAGAATTATCAAACAAGGCTGAATTCCTTGCTTCCCAATCGTATGAAACCATAGAAGGAACAAATTCTAACATTTGATTATTCACCTAGTTTCATAAAAAATATCAAGTATCTATAACATTTTTTAGAAGGTACTATAAATGAATTCCCTTATCAATGGGAACACCAAAAATTTCCTTAGTTTACTCCAAAAACCTATAAATGAATGTAACTTTAATGAAAAAATGATGAATATACCAACCCAATACACAGATGAGGTGTAGAGGCCATCTGAATACCAACCCCCTGAAGTTGATCATGTGTAGAAAATATATTTTTCCAAATTTTATTATGGAGAACTGAACTAGAAGGATTAATAAAGGGTGACCTAAAAGATGTGATCCAAGATGAAGTACTAATAACTCCAACAAAATTAATATTATAGAAATACCTAATATTAAAATTACCACTCCTATTCTGAATCCAACAATAATGTTCATGTCCACATGTAAATACCTTTCAATTTTATGGGAGACATGAGTGGGAACATTCATATCATGCCTTTTACTAATGGAATAGAAGTCAATTTTTTATTCCTATTAAATGTAACAATCATTCTTTCCATAATAGGGTTGTCAAGAAATCTAGTAGTCCAATAATTGTGGTTAGAATTATTGGATACAATCCATTTTGAGCTTACCATCTAGCCATTAAAACATTTCCTAATATCTATCCATCTAAAAGGGATAAAATAATAAGAGTACCAATTTATAAGTTTTTTTTAAATCTACTATACATAAATTCAATAAATGGATCATTTTAGTAAAATGTATTCCAAGTGAATTTTTTGAACAAACCATCATTAAAAGTCTAGAGATCCTTCATACCAAGACCTCCTATATCATTCAGTTTAATACTGTCCTTCCATGAAACCGTGATGATCTTCCTTTCATAAACTGAACTAGTACAGATGAAGTTTCTGATCACAACATAGAGTTTATTGATAAGGATTATAGGCCATATATAAATATAAAAATGTATAAAATCTTTGATGTGATCCCCGAGTTTACCAAACACACCATTCCCACTTAATACATGGATTTACCCTTCCATTTAAGAAGATGATTAAGAATTCTAGAAAAAGTGTCTTCAAGATAATAATTTTTTATCTTACCCTAGAATAGGGGAAATCCAAGATAGAAAAATGGAATAACACCACTCTTAACACCAATAAATATGAAAATATTATTCTTTCTTATCTCTAATATTCCATTTCCAAACATGATAGATTATTTATTCTATCTTATAGCTTTCCCAACCACCTCTTAATAATGATAAAAATTATCCTTCATGGGAAAACGTGTTATATTTGAGGCCTACCCAAGAAGAAGAATACCAACAACATATAAAAATGTGAGGGTATAAACATACCTCTATAAGATCTGATCTCTTTGAAAATCCCAATATTTACAATTTCATTCATAAATCTACTAAAATAGTTTTCAAAAAGGGAAAAAAGAAGACCTCACAAGGGATCAGCTTTCCTAACCCCCCATGGATCATTAGGAGAATACCCTTAGGGATCCATTGATCAATATGTAGAGTCTCATAGAACATGTAATACTACTGATCATATAGTTAAAATCCATCGACAAACCAAATTTTTTGAAAATAGTAAAATTTATGCTTCAATTGAGTGTATTAGGGATTTGGATATATCATTCATCAATGAAAAAATCCCATAATTTGTTTTACTATTCATAAGATCAACTCTCGTAGATTTAGTGAAAAGTCTATTTTGAATATTACTACGAGGGAGAAAGCCAAATCAATTTTTGGTGATGATATCTATAACCAATTTCTCCAATCTGATGGAAATAATCTTATTGATAATTTTATGAAGGTTTTTCCAAATTTCAACTGGTCTAAAATCTCTAATATAAATTCCATTCTCTTTTTTGGGAATAATATCAATTAAGTTAGAGTTTAAACAATGAGGAATGTGAGCATGAGTAAATTAATATTCAACCACATTCACCACATCAATGTGAATAATTTCCAATATGACACAAAGAACTAATTTTTTAACCCGTATAGTCCTGCCACAATATTAAGGTTAATAGAAAATATTATTGTTCTATAATCCTCCAATGATGGAATCGAGATAAGGCCATTGTAATCTTTAACTCTAATATAAACTAAGATATTATGAATCATATTGTGTGTGATATTTGAGCCGTCATCAGAATCGAGACTTTCAAAATAACCAATCACTGCATTATATATTTCATTTCTATATGTAAATGAACATTCATTATTATGAAGGGAATTGACCCATGATCCTTTTCTCCTTATCCATTACTTAGAAAATATTGGTGTATCTGCCACCACTTTTCAATCATCTCACATTTAATTTATTTATACTTAACCAATCCTTAATAATGAAAATATAATCTAGTTTTGACAGGGAATCCAATTATTCCCTTAAGGGAGTATCTTGGGTTTAATTAACAATTCAATAGTTTATTAGTAGATTCTCAGCACCCTTGATATCATCATCAAAACTCTAAAATTATTTTTTATTCTACACTTTTAATTTTCCCTTAATGTATTATACAAATACATAAAGAGGGACGCAATGATATCCCACTTTCAATGCTTCCTTAAAAATTTCCCTATAACTAGGGATAACCAACCCCAAATTATTAAACCTAAATGGGATGGTGATTAAATTAAAATCTATAGATGGAACTCAATAATAAATGTATTTTGATCTGATTTAATCCCTGGAGGATCAAATATAGAGATCCCAATAGATCCACTTCCATCATTAACCTACACAATACATCTGTCAAGTTTACTGCCATTCCTTCCTTTAAGAGTATACCTATTCAAAGTGAAGTCACCCTTATCTATTGGGACCTCAACAAATCTACATTGATAAAGGAACATAAAGAACTCATGAGAGTCCAATCTATGAAATTTGTATCCACGTTTCTCGTTAGGACTCATGAAAATATTGAAATACCTAATCCAAATCCACTTATGATTTATATTCTCAATCATCGTGAACATTTACCTATATATCTCTCTTATATAGATATTTGATATAGAGTAATAAACAGAAGACATTTTGATATTGGAACCTTGTGAAATAAAGTACACAACAATGCATTGGGAACCTCTATCATAAGTGAGAAAAAAAACATTATCCTTAGAACCCCATAAATGATTGAAATCATCGTTATGAGAATTTTGAGAGATAAAATTATACCCAAGATTTTTCTAATTGAAGTAGATACAACTGTCAATCATCATTTTAGACTTAGTAAGCACAATTAATAGTGTATTATGGGTCATTATAAAATTATTAAGGTTTATGACTATGGGGGAATTCCCCAACCCATGGAAATTCCAATATAGTAGCCTCATTTCTTAGAATGTTTTCCTATTGTTCAAGGACCTTCATACTATGATATATATTTCTTCATCTTCATTTTTCCACTAGTTATTATTCCTCTACTGATTTTATCATCCAATTATTAAACCTATCATCATTTGATATCTCACCCTAATGTTGATTTTCTTTAATGTCTTGGGTTTCTTCATTATCTTAAGGATCATCATTGGAATGATGTTATTCAGAAGCATCATCCCATGAGTCACCATGGAGTAGCATGAAGTGATTGACATACATGAAATTTTCCAATGATATTACTACATTTTCCATTATTTTTGAAGCATTGGAGGTAGGTACATGAGTAAAATGTTAATCTAGATTCACAGTATAATCACAGAAATCAATATGAGGACCATTCTTTTAATCATATTCAGTAGGACACACCTTTGAGTTTTATGCTTTTAGAGATAGAAAAATGTTATTTTTTTATGTCCATTCCTTTCATCATGTTCAGAAAGATTTTCCTTGGAATTTTTATCATTTAGAGACACCATTAACATTGGTTTACTGGCCATGTCATATCTTTGAGGTGGGGAAGCAATTGTAATTAGTACGCCCCCCTTCCATGCAAGATCATAATTTCCCAACAAAAGGACTTAACTAAGAGGAATAATTTCCTTTTGTGAGACCCACTCAAATCAAGTATCACCAACAGGGGCAGAAATCACTAGTTTCCCCACTATAACTTCAAATACTTGCATCTGATCAAGGATTTCTTGATAAGGTTCACCAGAAATGATTTTTTAAAACACAACCTCTGTGAGAGGACCACCATCACCATAAGTGGTGGTACCAGTCTCATCAATTGTAATATAAACTTTCTTGGTTTTGAACATAAATTTTTTTATTCCTATAATTCATCACCTAATGACTGTTGAAATTAAAAATGAGAATACCACAGATGTTTTACATCTTAAGGTTAAATGTCCAAAAAACCCCAATTAAGTAAAAATTTTGGATTCCTTCCATATTGTATTTCAAGGTTGATACTATTATCCCTTGTCATTTGACCAAATAATTAAACTAGTGTGGAATCCATATCTGCTTCAACAGGAATCCTTCAAAAATTCCCTAACCTTGGGTTATCAGACATCCTATCCATTTTGAATGGATTTCCAACCGGGGATAAAATGTTCCAAAGAATCCACAAGTACCAATAAAACCAATTAATATTCAAGATACTAATTTTGATATACACATGTGAGTTACATACATTTGTTGGATGAAAATTATAATCCAATTATTGTATTCTCAAAAGACTAGGTTTTATGAAACTAATCTATAGCTCTATGATCTATTATAGTCATTGGATGAGTAGATAGTGAGATAGTATCCTCTCACCATTATCTTTATTATCTAATTAGAAAATCCCAAAATTTATGTGATTATTTGGGTGACATCATTTAATTTCCAATTCCTATCCACTTTCTAGACCATAACATGTTAGTTAATTGAGACTTTTTAAAAATCTACTCTTTCTTCAACCACGTCCGGGTTGGTTGATACTAAATAAATAAACCCGTTATTGATAAACCACTGTAGGGAGAGAACATAAAAGGATAAGAAAGAGAAATTAATGTATTATTGTAGTACCAACAAAAAACTCTTCCTCAATCCAATAGAATCTGTGGGGGTATACACCACCAGAGTTGATTTTCATACTATAGAGAAATTGAACATCTCTTTATGGCCAACATGCTTAAGATCCAAATTTGTAGCGGAAGGATTTATGGATTGAGGTTCTACAAGACCATCAAAATTTCTAGTTTTGGGATCCTCACCATTCCTTCATTTCTCCTCCATATAAATAATTAATTTCATTCCCCCCTCATTCTCTTGTGATATACACATATTTCTATAATCCTCTTCATGGTTTCATTTCTTTGAATAAGAGAATATAATAAAAGCGATAAATTTAAGATATTACAATATAAATATAAAATTATAGAACATAAATGATACTAGAGTTATTATTACTTAATGGATGAATGAGGTGATAATAAATTAGAAGATGAAAAGAAATTAAGAGAGGTGGTTGGGGAAAGTTACCTCTTGAATATAAACTCCTTGAAAGACCCCTTAATGATACTGTAATTGGTATTTTGATGATACTAGAAGATCTTGAGTGTGTAAAGAGTTCTGAGGAGATTATTTGGTAGATATTTTAAGAGCTTCATGGACTATGTGGAGAAATTTTGTGGTGAGGAGTTGTATTTATCCTTTAGGATGAGTGATTTTAAGTGATTTAATAAAGATTAATTTATATTTAAAGTCAACAAAATTTGGGTGGAATTATTAAATAAAATTATATTGATAATTAATGTTATTAAGGTAGGTTAAGGTTGATAAAGACATAAAATATCCATTTAACTATTTATTGTTTAGGTATTTTAATATATTACCATTTTACTTTAATTCGTTTCATTATTTTACCTATACTGTGATAAATAAATTTCTTAACAATGGTAAATTTATTTATGAAAAAACATAAAAATAATCTTAGTACCTAATTTGGAACATCAAATTATATATATGAAATCAATTTTTATAAGCTCAATTCATATAATTGCGAAAATTAAATTTAAAACAAAACCCAAAGACATGACAACGAAACGGGTTTTGAAGAAGTGAATTTTCAAGAAAAAATGATTTTATATTAACTTTAGGATTAATAGTAATCATTATATTAAAATAAATTTATATTTAATTAAATATAATATCTAAATTAAATTTAATAAATTCCCAATTATGTTTTATTTTAATTAATTTAAATTGGGAAACATTATGTACATTATAAGAGTTTTAAAAAAATATATTTTTTTCAACCAAAAAATAAACTTATACTAAAATAAATTATAAATTCGATTAAAAATAATTTATGGGGATTATATATAACTAATTAATACTTATGTTACATTAAATATAATTTAAAACATAATGCTACTTTTAAATTTTTTAATTTGTCAAAAAGAAATGACATTTCTACAAAAAAATCGGTAATAAAAACATCCACAAAAAACCAAATATTTTCTGAAAAATCAAAATATTTTACCCCCATTAAAAAACAATATTATTATTTCAAAAATAAATTTTATTTTATAAATAAATTTTCTAAAATTTAAAAAAATAATTATAGTATTTACACATAAAAATTACAAAAAATCATTTTTCTGAAGAAAAGGGTTTTTTTGAAGAATAAAATGAATTTACTAAATAATTGAGTGATTATTTTCAAAGAATTAATTAATACATGAGAAATGAGTTTTTATATTATTTATTTAAAATTGTTATTAACACTCTTTATGCCTTCTAATTTAACAGATTGATTGAAATCATCACATATAAATAGTAGGATTCGGTTGTTTGTTTATGATCGATATTGAGTATTATTTATGCTATTAAAAAAAGTATTTCCTTTTAAAATATTAGTATATTACATTTTTTTTAACAAAAAAAAAATCCAAACATATATAGAAACAATCTATAGATTTTTTTATTACCAAAACACTAATCCTAGGGTCTATAATAAGAGATACAGAGGGGGTTCTTATATGTGAAGGTAATAATCTTCACTACGTTACCTATTTTTATTTCTTTTTTTACACCTTCAATTATGTCTTAAAAATAATAATATATTATGAAAATTATATATTTTATATATCGAGATGTTATTATATTTACGTAATAGTATTTATCTATCTCCTCTATTAAATGGAAAACAAACCATCACCGATATATACGACTAACTACCTCCTCACGAACTGATGTAATTTATTTTCCATTACCAACTAACTTGGAAAGTCTTAATGATAGAAATAATGAATAAATATGTTAAATATTAGAAGATATTAATTATTTTAAAATAATATATTTTCCAACTCCATATCCTTTCATCCATTGAGGGAATGATATCATCTCTCAAGTGTACGTATGTACTACCATCTCCACGAAATGATGTGATTAATTTTCGTTGTAAAAATTTAAATAGTGGTTTTAAAAAATGATTATAATGAATAAATAAAAAATTTATAACATAATTATAAATCTTTAGATGATTAATCGATATAATAAGAAAAGGAAGAAGAACTTTGATGATAAAAGAAGCATGATAAAACATACCAGTTAACACCTGAAAAAATGGTAATAATGAAATATTATTACCAAATAAGAGATAATATGTTTCTATAAGATTATATATGATATTATAAAAATGGATATTGTTCTTTTATAAATCATTATTTTTTTAAAACCATTATACAAGTGGTTAAATCATGAATAGCTAAAGGGAAAGATGAGGTATGTGATTTTGTATCATTTGTTTTATGTAATGCAGAATATAATATTATGAACCTAATTTAGTTTATATAATATATGTACTAAAAATTTTACAATTTATATCCTGAATATATTTAATGAAAATTATCTTTTTATTTGATTTTCAGAATGGTGGGATACAACAGAGGTGAGCCAAATTCAAAATACAAGATTCAGAAAACCATCAACACAAAATGAGGAGATAAGGATTACACTCACATCAGTCGAAGTCACAATATCATGAATACATTAAAATTAATGTTTCTTTAAGTTTTAATTTTAATAGTTTCATCAAAGTGCATTTTACTTGAAATTTAATTACTAGTACATAATTTTACCAATTAATTTCTTTTCATTGGATTATATTACATTTAAATTTTCTTTGATATTATAAGATAATGTTGTAAAAACTTTTTATTATATTATTTTATATTTAAACTTTATTTATGTAGATATAAAATTTATACAAATAATATATTCATTGATTAATTCTCACTTCAACAGTATGATCACTGTAAGGGTTGCACATCTCAAGTTTTCTTCTTAAGAACATATGTTTTGTTATACCCATATATTATTTTATGATGAAATATATTTTATTACATGATATAATTAATCTAATTATATTAATTGTATTTAGTGTTTCATTTTAATTTATTCCTTTCATGGGGGTTATGATTTAAAAGTTAACACAATTGTTAAGTTTTATTTCATAATCTCATTTTAATCGAGACTGTTTATGCATGAATTTACATCGAAGAAAATTATCTGATCATTTCCTAATCAAAAACATTAATTTTCATCTCTAATGATTATTTAGGACATTTTTAGGTAATATTGAAATGTTACTCTCTTTGGTACATAAAACTATTGAGAAAATATGTTTATGAAAATTATATTTTATTTATCTCTTCAGCCAAAAATTTATTTTAATCCAAAATAATGTTTTCTAAATTTTTAAGGAATGTATTTAATACTATCATAATATTTTTTAAAGTCATTTTTACACATGATCATATTTTTTCTAAATGTTTTAAAAATAATCTTCCTATCATTTTCCAAACAAGGTATATTTTGACTTTTCTTAGAAAAATGTGAAATGAATATTTTTAATATTTTTCACAGGAAAAAACATTCCCACCATCATGACCACTCATTCATTTGATGATTACTTTATAATTTTACAAGTTTCACTTAAAAGAAAATGTTTTTATTAATATTTTGGAAAATTTAGTTTTCAAAAATTGATTTTTAATGTTTAATGTCGTTATCCCTCAAGAATGTTTTTATGATATTTTTATAATAGTTCTAATTAACAATGAAGACAACCCTTTATATTACTCCACCAAGGATATGTTGTTAACATACCATCCCTACCACTTATTTTGATGGTTTGTGATAAATTTTACAAGAAATGTATTTACATCCAGTTTATTGACTAATTTCATAGTCATTAACTTTCTCTTAAAACGTTGAATTTCTTATGATAATTGGACAATAAATCTCTCTTAAATATCCATACTCTTTTAATAAAAGATATAATTATTTCATAAAACATATAATATTCTTACACACAATGTTTTACTATGGAAGATAAGTAATTTAATAGAATAAAATGTTGTTAAATCCATATTCATTACCCAATACTAATATTTATTGGTAATGATTATTTTTCACAAATTAAATTGATAATTTTAAATAGAGGAATGATTTGTACATGCGGTGATAGCTGGGTCCTGGTTATTGATTGTTCCTTGATGCCTAAGTAGTATTATGATACTAATAAGTTGTGTATGTTTGGTTGGGATAGATATAATGAATACAAAGACAGGGGGGATTTTGGTTTTTAAAACATTCATTTATTTAGAACACCTCTCTTGTTAAGAAGCATTTATTTCATTTTCTATAAAAGATGAGTGAGTAGTGACAATAAATAATGGAAATTAACAGTGTTGTATAATGGTCCAAGGCTCAAAGAACCCTTAGTACACTCCACTAATTCTTAACTCCATGAATTTAGTGAATTCCATAAGTTCCTGTTATCCTAAGACCTTCAAAATTGACAACTATGTATAGAAAATTGACACCTTACAAGAATGAATAAATCCTTATGGTTCTTCTTCAAGGAACTAAATATCTACACATAGTACAAGAAACCAACACCTTACCTTGATAGAGTATGAAAAATCAAAAACACAAATAAGTAAAAAGAGTTTGATTTTTTGATGGTATGGGTGAAACTTCACAGCATACTACATCAACTAACAGATGAAATCAGAAATTCAACATAGGACGAAAAAATAGATCTTCAATATTTCAATAGGATTTCTTCAAATAGAAACCAAGGAAAAAAGTAAACTTATGTTTAAAAATTAATGTCTCTAAAGTGTATCTTCAACAAATAATTTCTCGTTCTTTCATAATAATATGTAAAAAATAAATTTATTTTTAGAAAATTAGATAGATATAAACATATATGTCTCCAAAGGGCAGGATTAAAGGAAATTCAACACAATTTTTTTTAAATTTATGAAAATATATATATATATTTATATATCTAATGATGATATAATATATATTTTTATAGTAGTTCGAACAGCTCCGGCTCAAACCAGATCCATAAATATCACATAATAAATCATGAATATTTGGTTTCAAGAGAGTCCTAACTTCTGATATTAATAGAAATGTTTTACTCTATTGAATATGAACCTTTTAAAACAATCATAATTATCCATTTAATTGGTTGTAAAACATATTTTATTCGATCGTTACATTCATCAAGATCATTTTAGAAAACATGGATAATATCAAATATTTAAAAATCCATCGTTAAATAGTAAAATGTAGGGTTCCTTCATGTAATGACAAAACATAGAATGTAGGGTTGATTAGAAAAGTTGGGTTGATGTACCATAAATTTTATTCCAAAAATATATAGTTTCTTTATAACATAGGGTTTATGAACCATGCTTTCCACTTTCTCGAACATTGGGTTTCCTACCAATGTAGTGTTGATAATCCATACATGTTATTCTAAATGTAGGGTTTCCTCCATACATTACGCTTACCAACATAGGGTTAAAAAAACTGTTTTGAGAACATGTTAAAACAAGTTATGAATACTTAAATGAATATTCCCTGTGAATCAATGTCTTGAATATAACTATAGAATAAGTATTTCAATGAATATTAATTTCCAATAATTCACTTAAAGTAATTTCATTAAAAACACAAATATGAGTATTTATGGGTATCAAAAGAAAAAATAAATAATCACAATTATTTAATCAATATATTATAAACAATATTCACCCTTTTTATGATAAAAAAACCATATAAAAAATAAATAACATTAAAAAAAATCTTGTAAAAGAGAAAATCAATTTTCCACCATTCTCTTTGTATACTATTTCTTATATAACGAAATCTTTTCCTCCAATATAATGATGAAAACATCACATGTATTAATTTAATTAAATAAAAACAAAATTTCATGAAAATAAGAATAAGAACATAATCTTAACAATAATCTTAGACCCTTTTAAAGAATTATAAACATCTCCCTTTTAAAGAACTAATAACTTATCCCCCCTTTTATGAAATCAAAATGATAAGAGTAGTAATTTTCTCCCCCTAAATTTGTGTTTTTAAAAGATATAAAGAATTTTAGACAACGATAATTCAAGAATAAAATGATTATTTGTTTGAAACTCCCACTAAATCATAGTGTTTTAAATTATTTTAATGAACTTTTTACATAACTAAAGAGAAAAATTATGTCTATTCTTATATCGAAAAAATAAAAAAGAAATTATGAATCAAATAATTTCACTATTATTTAAGTAAAGAATATTATTATAAATAGTAAATTAAATTGTTTTTTATATGAATTGAATAAAAAATAAGAATTTTAGAAAAATCATAGCATTCATTTTATCCTTCTAAACTATGATTTTTTCCATTTAAATCACCGAAAACTCTTGACAGTTCATATAATCCATTTTGAACATCTAATATTCTTTGATAAGATGTAGATTATCACTATTTGATTAAAAATAGCTTTAGTTTATAAAGATAAATCTTTATAGAAACTTATCTTCATTGAAGCTCAATTTGACATAGTATTTAAATTTTGAATGCTTCAAAATATTATCTGAAGATTAAACCATATTTATTATTCTAATAAACCTTTTATAATGAATCAAACATCACTTTTGGCATTGATGGTTTCTATAGATCATTATATGACATTATAGATGCATCAAACTCAGCCTTTAGTTTCTATTTTTCATTATTCAAAGAGATAAATTTAAATATCATAATTTTATAAGATACTTGAAATGAAGAAACATCCAATTCATCAGAAAAAATGAACATTTATATTTTTATTAGGACACTTTGCATATAAATATTCAATACACGATACTAAATATTCTTTGAACATTTCAGAAAGTTTAAAATTTTCCATATTGTTTCTTCTGAACTAGAATTACTAGACCTCTTCATGTTTCAGTGACTAGTTTATAGCAGTCATTTGAACTATATATTTCAAAGAAGAATAAGAATAATTAAAATAGATTTTAAGAATAATTTGAAATATTATATTCTGAATAAATATAGACTATCTGTCATTTTATTGAGCTTAAAAATACAGAAGAATAATTTCAAGAGGAAAAGTTATGTAATAAGAGTTTTTATTTGATTCTACAACCAAATAATATTTTAAGACTAAAATATGAAAGATTTTTTGAAAACTAAAATACCAATATTTCCTAACAAACACTATATTTTCAAACTAAATACTTAACACAACATCTATATATAATTAATATGAAGAAAATCATGATTTATATAATAAGGAAGATTTTTTTATTAGACTTCAAAATAAACTTTTTTTCCTATATAACCCAGTTAATTTACCAATACAAATATTAAAATAAAATACTTCCTAGATAAGTGACTTTTTTACTGAGTATTTTTTATCCAAAATACTTCAGAGTTGTTAACTCCTTAATTAAATACATTATCACATATCCATAAATATACTACATATATATTTAATAATATGTCTTAGTGGTATAATCCTACAAAATATCAAAATCAAGTGTTTTTGGTACCCTTATGATATTCGGTCCAGTTGTGTTTGTAATAATATTTTGAGGAAACCAAACATGTTTTTGAGTAGGAATTAACAATTTAACAAATATGTTGAGAAATAAGAACTTCTAATACTATAAATTTGCAGTTTTATAAAATATACATCATTTTCATACTAAAATTTAAGACCATAGTGGAAGAATTTAATTGTAGACATTTTTTTTACTATTTAAACTAGGAACAAAATAATTTTCATAAAGTTTTGGTCTTTCACCATTACTTATTATTCCAAATTTTACTTACATTTTTTATTTTTTTCAAGTATTTGAGTTAAATATTTTCCACTCTGATTAAAAAACTAGAGTCTTATTTAAAATCATCAACTTAATCCATTAATTCTATAATCATAATTTTTTGTAAATCACTATAAATTTTATAAGCATTATATTTCATATCTATAATCTATCTTGATAAATTTTATTTATCTAATAGAAAAGTATCATATGATTTTTTATGTTTTCTATAGTTATTCTCTAATGATTCATATTTATCTTGTAATTTGAAATAATATTTATTCAAATCATCAGAAGAATGTTTTTCTGAACTATATTTTTGAGAGTAAGATCATTTTACCTCATCAGTATCATCCAATAGACATATAAATTTACATTAAACCTATTTATTTATAGAATATTCACCATATAAACTAGAATTTTTTCTGTAGGAAGATTTTATATCTGTCTTTTATTTTCTTTTGTAATTATATTTCCATTATGTTTTGAGTAAAAGAAAATCTTGATTTGTAAGACCCCTTTTCTTATATTCAAAACATCTCTCATCTTTAGGGACTTTATTTTTATTTCTATATTATTTTTCGAAATTTTTAGCAGGATCTAATAGATCATTATATAAATGAATTAAATCTGATTCAGATGATTTATCCCTTTTAGTCCTGAGAGAGGCTACTTCATGTTTGACATGAATTTCAACTTTAACATGCATCTTGACTTCATACATCACTAAAGTCTTAACCAATTCCTTTATTATCAAATGTTTTACTGAGTTTTTGTTTCATATAGAATCCAATATTTTATTTTACTTAAGTGGTCATACTTTAAATACCTTTAAATTATGATCTAATTGCAAAACTGAATCTCCCAAATCAGCAACATTATTGAAAATATCTAGAAATCTTCCATCCATTTGATTGATAGTTTAATTCCCATCCATTCTAAAAGTATCAAACATTTATATTTTATTATTTTATATTATTTGTATCATATTTTTAGTTTCTCTATAGGAAATAGTAATAGTCTACCACATATTTAATACATTATAAAATTGGGAAACTTGATTGAATTCTTTAGTTTCTAAACCACACACAATAACATTCCAAGATTTTTAATGGAGAGCATATTATTTTCATTTCTACGTACTATAATTTTCACAATCTTATTTGTGAATCCCATATGGTTTAACAATATTAAAATAAACCTGTATTCTTAGATTTTTCAAATATATAATCATACATTCTTTCCAACAACCATAATAATTATGATGAAAATAATGAGAAAGAATTATCAACATGCCTTCTCTAGAATCAACCACTTCATGATGTATTCATATAAATCATTAACTCGTTCTTATTAGATCAAGTTAAATAATATATAGAACCTTAAGTTAACAAATTATATTATCAAATAGGTAAAAGGATAATATACTATAAGATCCCTACCTTTGATACCAAATATTAGTCTAGGATAGATATAATTAATACAATTACCCCAAAGGGGGGGGGGGGGTTAATTTTGGAGTTTTAAAAATTAAAGGATTCAGAACACCTATATTGGTAAGAAGTGTTTATTTAATTTTCTCAAAAAAATGGGAATGTAGTGAAAATAAATAAAGGAAATGAACACAACGATGGTTCAAGAAAAAAAGATATCATAGTTTACTCCACCAATGCACAACTCCTGGAGTATGGTGATTTTCAATAGGTCCTATAATCCTAAGACCCTCAAAATCCAAAACTAATTATAGGAAGTTGACACCTTACCATCTCAACAGAGCCTTCTATTTCATCTATAAGAAACTGAATATCCAAAACTTTGTACAAGAATTTAACACTTAACCATTACTGAGTACGAGTAGTTGAAACTCAAATCAATCAAAAGTTTTTGATTTTTTTATGGTATGAGTTAAAGTTCACAACCTGTAGTAGTAACTAAAATATGAAATAAGATCTTCCTTATAGAATAAAAACAAATAGAACTCTATTTTTTCATAGGATTTATTCGAATGGAAACAAATAAAACCCCAAAAATATGTTCAAACATTAATCTCCTTAATGTTTATCTTTACCAAATGCTTATTCATTCTTGCATAAAAATATGTAACAAATAAATATATTATCAGTGCTGAAAATAACATCAATACGATCAGATGGATCTAAATATGTATGTCTCTAAATTGTTACTCTGAATTCAACGAGACACAACCTTTTTTTGTATATGAATATATATATATATATATATATATATATATATATATATCTGATGAAGAGCGTCTCCATATTTATAAATCTGATCATACAACTCTAGGTCAAACAAGATTCACAAATCTCACACAATAAATCATGAATATTTTAATTCAAGTGATTCATCACACCGTATAAGAATAGTGATTTTTACTCCTTTGAATAAGATCCTTTTAAAATGATCATAATTCACCTTTTAATCATTCCTAAAACATCATTTAATCGATCTTTATTTCCATCAAGACTGGTGAAGAAAACTTATATAATATCATGGATTTAAAACATCGTAGTTGAGTAGTCAAATATTGGGTTCCTTCATATGGTGAAAAAACACAAAACATAGGTTTGATTACTAAAGTAGGGTTTATGTACCATACATTTATTTCCTAAAAAATAGGGTTTATTCTGAATGTAGGGTTGATGAACCATACTTTCTGAATTCTCAAATGTTGGGCTTCATACCAACATAGGGCTGATTATCCATACACACTTTTCTATATATAGGATTTCTTCCGTACATTACGCTTACAAACGTAGAGTTGAGAGCAGTGTTCCCAGAATACCGTAAATCACGTTCCAAATACTTCAACAAATATTACCCATGGATCAATGTATTGATTATAATTCAAGAATAATTATTTCAAGGACTATTAATTTCCCAAAATTCACTTAAACTAATTTAATTATTAACCCAATCATGTGTTCGTGTGAGAATCAAAACCAAAAATAAATTAATGTATTTTTTTAGTCAACACATGCTCAATAGTATAATATCCTATTACCTGATTTTAGGGATTTCTCTTCTGTCTTTTCATTTCCCTCCTCATTTGGGTGAATTTTGGGACTCCCAATTATGGAGAGCCTTCGTTGGAGAAAAATACATTAAATTTGTATAGGTATGTTGTTTTTGAATTATTAGATTCCAGTTATAAAAGTGTTAAATGGTTTGTCAATTTTCTTCATGAGTTTAGAGAACAATGATGTTGGTTTGGGATCTTTAACAACTACTGAACTATTTTCTATATGTTGGGTGACATCACATCATGATATGATGAAACATAATGAATGTTTCACACATTGTGAAATGTATTCATATTATGTATGGGTTATGAAGAAGAGGTAATGTTTTTTGTTTAGGGAATAAAAATATTACACACTCTGAGAAATTTACAATCAAGAAATGGTAAACTCAACATTTTGATCTGAGGCGATGCACTTTTTGGTGGGATTTTTTATCTTGAATTTCATGTCATGAACGGTATTCAGGACATGTAATTATTGCAGTTTGTGTTTTTTGGTGAACTTCATGTCTATTTTATTTTGTTATTTGGTTGCAGCCTCTTCTCTCTCAACATGGGAGCTTTGGAAGGAGATTTTGGTGACCTCTTTCTTCTTTTGGATCACTCAGTTCAAAAATTGATATCCATTGGAATTTTGGTGCATTTATTATTGTGAGTAATCATTTATCTTTACTATTTCTCTTGAATAGAGTAGCACCATTTTGTTATGTTTTTATATCCTTTTAAATTTTTGTTCAGTTCCTTCTAGGTATTCTATGAGATCTTTATCTGATGGAAGATCCTTTATCAGTTTCATTTTGGTGGGTGTATGCTCTTTAAAATTTTTTATACTCAACTGTTTCCACCATCTGTTTGTTTCTGGGATGTGATTCTAAGTCACGGTAGTCAATCTCAGGGACTCTATTTTTAAACGTGTTTTCCTTTATGGTTGGTCGATCTAATTGTGGGTGTGTGACCCACATTCCAGGTAGGGTTTTATATATTTATCATATTTTGGATGAACCATATTGGTCTAGTTTTATAATTTTTTTATAAATGAAATTGCATGATTAATTTATTGATTTGTGTGTTTGAGAACTTGTTTTCTGTGATAGGATGGGGTTTACCCAAGTTTTGATGAATGAAAAGTTATTTTTAAAGCATTGTGAAATGCATTTTGGAAGTCATTTTCAATGAATTATTTTTATTTAATGGTTTCAAAAATATAGTAGATGTGAAGCATTGGGTTCTAATGTTAATGGTTTTTTAAAATGCCTCTTCTGTTGATACTATTACTGGGTTCACTCATGGGGTGTTCCTCTTCTTCATATGCCCATTGATCTAGGGACTTAATTGACCTATTAGGTGGTTTAATTTCGGTGGTGTTCCTTATTCTATATATTTGATGAATATATCTAGAGACTTTATGCACTATATTTTATATGTTTATCTTTGATTTTCAAAGATATCATGACCTATAGTTATACTTGTCATGATATTAAATGTTCAATAGACTGTGCAACCATAGATTTGATGTGATACATGATATTTGGTTTTCCTTGACATGAGTGTATTGAAAAATGTCATATGGTTTGAAATTATTTTACCTAGATTATTTGGAATCTAGAAAAGAAGGGAAATTAAAATGTTTTACCATGCTGTTGATAGAAAAATTATTAAACTATTTATCATGCCTTTTTTTTCTTTAAAGTTGTTCATGTTTAGATTATTATATAGAGAATTGATATGTAACGCCTAGGTGGGATCCTACTGATCCTGTTTATCGAACACCCTCTAAACCCCTTTGGAAGTGAAAATATATTTATATGTATTTTAATACAAGGAATGGTAAAGCACCACAATGCGATTTTAAGGTTTCTTTTAGACGAGTTTGGGTATCTAGTGTTGAGATGGTGGGAGTTGATCACACTATCACACTGCATATCATTTTTTGGGATTTCCATTTTCTATATGACTTTTCTATTTGATATTTTTTTAAAAACATTTGAGTTATATCACTCCTATTGCTTCCTTTTCTCTGACATATATACCCATTCCTTATTCTATTTTTTCCCCATTATATATATATATATATATTTCATGTTTTCTACTTCTGGTTGATGGAAATAAATCCCTCTAGATGTTGTTGATGCCCAAATTCTAGTCACCAACTTGTGGGGATCAGAAACGCCCATTGGTTATGTGGATATTAGGGTCAGATATTGGTTTGAGAGGGTATCCAGGTTCAATTTTTTATAGTTTGGTTTTATAGGTATTGTTTTTTTCAAGTGTTCTAGTCTTGGGAATTTTATATACTAAAGATGATTTTTTCGAGACTTGAGAGGTATGTTGAGGTGGGTTCTTGGACAGCTCTTTCCATGAAGATACTCAAATTTCTAGGGTATATTGTGATTTTTTTCTATTTCTATTAGTTCTTGATCATAATTTTATTTTTTATTTTGGTTTTCTAGTTTGAATTGTTATTATCTTTCTATCTAATCATTTATTCTATTTCAGTGTGAAGCAGTAGGTCTCTGAGACATATTCCATTGGTTTTTGATAAGGCTGAAGTGTATGATCCTTGAGGGAATCCTCCAATATATCATAATCTTATCTAGTATATCATACACGAATTTCGTTTTTCCAATCAAAATGTACCAAAATTCCTCAACATAGTTGTTGAGTTACATCCAGAATATGGATGAGAAAAGGATATATCATAGGAGTTCTTATGCGAGAAGATGCATTCCATTAAGGGTACAAATGAAACTCAGTAGTTAGAGTATTGGATATATAATATCGATCATATCTTATAATTCTAGGATTCACATGATAATATAATGGTGATGTGTGAGGTGTTCATTTTTTAGGGTCCCAACATGAAATGGTGGGATTCTACGGTACATGTGGATAGGAATTTGGGATTTTACTAGAAGTGTTTCACGATGTAATTCTTATAATAGATTTATCTGGAGTCTCTAATGATGGTTATGTCTTCATAATTCCTATACCTATATCATAATGTGTTTTTGGTGTCGATGTACACCAATCAGTTTTCAAAGGCAACCTATTTTTCTTTGGAGGTAGTAAAGAATGAACAGATGAAGGCTCAAAAGTACCTGAATTGTTTGATATTTGATATGAAATCACATTTATTTATATTTAAAATTTCATCCTAGGTGAATAAATAAGATAGGGAAATTTTCGAAGAGATGAATATAGCAAGAACAGTTGGTTGTTCTTCACTTTCTCTAACACCCACTGACAACTTCAGTAGCGCAAAAGGGAAAAAGTAGAAGTGATAATATCATCACGTGATTAATGGAGGTTGTTCTTAGTGTAAGGCTCCTCTAAACATTCATTTACAACTAGTAGTGTTCCCTTGACTTGATATCAGTGTGTCAAGGTCTGGCACACCCAGAATTTTTATTCCGGACATGCAAATATGATCAACTGTAATGGACTTTATGAACATCTATAGCATTTATGTCAAGCTATGTCCATGAATTGTTATAGTTAGAGATATTTTATTACAAATTCTAATGTGGCATAGTCAGACCTTCAATGACTATAGTGATATAACTACAAGTCTCAAATGTGAAGCACCTTCTAGAAGAATATGAGTTTCCAATATAGGTGGATGTCGGTCCAGCAATAGTGAGATGTTCTATATTAATTGGATCTTCGTACTGACTACTTTATTTGATACATATTTCTCCCAATAATTTCTTTATCTTCATTTTATTGATATTCTTAAACTTACAATGATTCTCATGTCCTTTATTATAAATTTAGATACACCTCTTGGAAAAAGCAAAGTGCACGGTTTTGGTGTACATCATGTATGATATTGATATTTGATGCATAGTTAGTCTGGGATTTACTCCTTCCTAATTTGGATCTAATTAAAATCACTACAAAAATGGATTTATTTTTTCTCATATTGCTGAGGTTTATTTCTATCATCGACGTGTCACATTTCTGGTGGCTGATGGGAGCTCTTGGTTGTTTTATGGAGAGTGAAATCGAGGTCTGGTCATGTAAGACCTTCCTACCCAGATCTTAGAAGTTTTTTTGTCTACTATAACAGTTAATAATGATGAAATTTCTTCTATTTTATATCTTCCTTATATTTTTTTGGAACATCCTTGATTTTTTCCTAGAAGACTTCTTTAGTCTTCTTCTAGAGAGGGAGGTAGAGTTTACGATTTACAAAGTTCTAGGTACACAACAAATTTCAACAACCTATAATCATATTAAACCAATAAAGATAAAAGAGGTCAATATTTAGATGGATGTCCATAGAGTGAAATGTTATTTTCAATATAGTTTTTCCCAGGGGAATCCTATTTACTATTTTCCAAATCATATAGTTCACTCTCATTATGCGTGGACAATTAAAAGTGGAGCATGGTAATAGTTAAGAACAAGTATCCTTCACCTTGTAGGGATTACTTATTTTATCATATCAAGGGGTATAATTGGTTTGAAATGATCGATCATTGGTCCAGTTATCACGAGCTCAGTTTTTAGGGGTATGATATACTGAAGATGAATTATAGGAGTAGGTATGTCCATTATAAATATATTTTGATACTATTTGTTATGAATAATTCCACTTTATTTTTTATAGATTTGATGAATCAAACATTCACTGAGTATATCCACACTTTTTTGGTAGATTTAATGGATGATATTTTGGTCTATTTGATATCCAAGCATGAGAACAATTACTATTGGGGTTTGGTTATGAAAATCCTAAAGAGTCACTATTTGTATGGAAATATTTTAAAAAGAAAATTTTGTATCCAATAACTGATTTTATTAAGGAATTTTATATCTATCCATTCTTTATTAGTTGATCTTGAAAGGTTGAGGCTATATTATCATGGGAAGAACCATGTAATGCCTTTTATATTTTGAGCTTAAATGGACTTTCAAGATATTATTAAGAGTTCATAAAGGATTTTTCAAAGTTGGAATCACATTTGGATGCTCTTACTATGAAAGGGGTGAAATTCATATGGTATGTAAATTGTTATTATAAAATTACATTAGACCTCAGATCCTTTTATGACCTTACCTAATTATAAAATGGTTTTGGGGGTTTTCTGTGATGCTTATGTTGTTTTTTTGGGTGGCGTTATTATACACGATGATCTTATGATGGCTTAAGGATCTCTCTATCATTGATCTCATGAATAGATTAACCCAAATAATTATTTTGATATTTTATCTGTTATATATACACATAATTATTGGTGAAACTATCTTTTTGTGGATAAGACCACATTCTTTTCTTACCATAAGAGTCTGAGTTATATCTTTTCTCATAAAGACTTGAATCTTAGAAAGTGGTGGTGGGTGGACTAAATTCAGGTGTTTGAACTCAACATCACCTATAGCCCAGGTAAGAGGTATGTAGTTGCATATTCTATTAGTAGGAAGGTACTCTAATAGGTTGTTTAGGAATTAATGGAAGAGTGAAACCTAATTAGGCTCTTTACTCAGTTACACCTAGATACTCATGAGGATGTTTCTTGTATAGTTCTAATTACTATTGAGTTATCATCATCTCTTATTGAATCTATTATGTAGAGTCATCCATAGGATGGTGAGTTTAGGGTAATTCAAGAAACCCAATATGATTTAGATACTATTTTTGGTTGTTCACTCACATCAGATGGTATTCTTCATTTTGGGGATCAGTTTTTCATCCCAACATCTATGTGGAGGTCAGTTTCATGAGTATTATAATTATTCTGGAGCCTTTAATCTAGGATCTACGAAGATGTATTATGACATTTGATAGTGATTCTATTGGCTGGGTATGAAGAGAGACATTATAGATTATGTGTACCACTTTTAAAACAGCCAACAAATAAAGGTAAAAAATTTGAAACCCTATAGTTTACTCCAAAATCTCAGGGTTCCAATTTGAAAATGGGATAGTGTATCTATGGATTTTTATTGGATTACCATGGATTCCTCGAGAAAGGAATGAAATTTGGGAGGTGTTTGATCAGATGAAGAAGTCATATCATTTCATTATAATCAGGGACACCATAAAAGTTGAATATCTAGAAATGCTATATGTACAGGAGATTATGAGGTTTAATGGTTTTCCCTATACAATTTCTTCTGATATGGATCCTAGGCTGACCTAAAAATTCTGGGAAATTCTTCAGGAGGATACATGGGCTCAGTTCAAAGCTGAGTACAAATTATCATCCAAAGACATATGTTCATATGAAGAATGAAATTTAAATCCTAAAATATATGATCTGTTCCCGCATCTTAGATTTTAGTGGATTATAGGATATCCATTTCAGAATTTTTTTTCAAATAACAAAAATTATTAGTCAATAATAAAAATAATACCCTTTGAGGGTTTTATGGTTTCTTTTGGATATCACTTCTCTGTTGGCCAGAGGTGAAAAAATACTCTTTGCTGGGGCTGTGCCTTATTCAGGAGATGTCAGCGAGGATTCGAGATATATGTTGGAGTCTTATTTTGAATCATATTCGATAGAATTTATATGTTGATCATTTACATTATCCATTGAAGTTTTCCATTGGTGACCAAGTTTTCTTGAAATTTTATACTTGGTTGGGTCACTGTCATATTGGAAAATAGGGAAAGTTGGCTTCTAGATATGTCGGACCATTTGAGGTCATTGATTGGATTGAAAAGGTTTATTATCTATTAGAATACTTGGTTATGTTGATGAGTATTCATTATGTTTTCTACATTACGTAACTCTGGAAATTCCTTCTTGATTCATCTAATGTATTGAGTTGAGAAGAGATTGATTTAGAGATAGAAATTACTATTTTAGTGAATATGGTGGTGGTCATTGAATCTCATGTGAAATTATTGCATGGGAATATTATTCCACTGGTTATATTGTTATAGTGACATAGATCATATTCTCACAAGACTTAGGAGATTGAATCATTTTTGAGGGATAAGTGGCCTCACATATTTCCAAATATTATTCTTCCACATGACTTCTTGGGTACAAAATGCTTTATAGTGGGGAGTTTTTAACATATTATTACCCATTATCAGGTATTTTACTTATCCCTTTTTGTTTCCATCTTCATTTGGGTTCATTTTATGACTCCCAAATATAGAGAACCTTTGTTGGGGAAACTAACGAAAATTTTGAGGATATATATTTCCTTTAATTAATGTAATTTGTGTATAAATATTTTGAAGGCTTTGGAGGGTTCTCCCTGAGTTTGGAGAACACCCATATTATTTTGGTCTTTTGAGTAGAATATGGAATGTTTTATATCTTATAGGTAATTTTACATCATGAGAATATTACAAATAATGTATTGGTTTTCCGGAATATTTCATGATTTTGGTTCATTGTGTAAAAATCTGACACACTGTAAGAATTGTACACATCAAAAAATTGTAAAATTGGGATTTTTGATCTACAACAGTTCATTTTTTGGTGGGGATTTATAATCATGATTTACATGATGTGAAAGGGATTCAACCTATGTAATTCTAATGGTCTACATTTTTAGGGTGTTAAAATGGTTGATTTATTTTCTTATTCAACTACAGCATATTCTCTCCTAACCTAGGAGCTCTCCCATGAAATTTTGGTGACCATCACTCCTTTCGGAATGATCTGTTCAGTGATTGAAGTCTGTTATGGTTTCAGTACATTTCTCCAGGAGATTAATATTTATAGTTAATCATTTCCATTTATTAGATCAACACAATTATTCTAGGTTTTCATATCTTTTTATACTTTGGTGTTGTTCTTTCTAGAGACATTATGTGATCTTCTTTCGAGGTCCAATACTTTGTTGGTTGTGGTGTGGTGTGTGTGTGTAATTTGATTTTTTTTTCATGTTTTACCCTTTCTGAAATCAACTTTGTCTTTGGGAATTGATTATAAGTCATTAGAATAAATCGTAGAGCCTCTATTATGGAACTTTTGTTCCTTTATGGTTGGTTGATCCCATTGTGCCCATGTGTGACCAAGATTTGAGGTAGGTGGTTCTATCTCTAGTCTATGTTGGATGAAATCTATTGATATGGTTTTAATTTTTTATATAATTTAAATAGAACTATTGATTGATTTAATTTTTTTATCGTATTTTGATGTTGTGAAAATATGGTTTTCGCCTTATTTTTGTAAATAAGAAATTATTTTTAACGAATTTTGAGATGAATTTGTTAAATAATTTTCAAATACTGATTTTGAAGAAATGATTTTGGAAATAGAGAACATGGGAAGCCTTCAATACTTACTTGAAATATGTAGTAACAAGACTCATCAATTTATACTATCAGAGGGTTCACTCATGGGGTGTTCCTTTACTCCCTAGGACCATTGATCTAGGGACTTTACAGTACTATTGTGGGGTTCACATGTTATAGTGTTCATCTACTCTCTAGAATCGATGCATATATTTAGATACTTGATGCACATGATTTTCAATTTTAGGTACGAGTGTCCTAGAAATCTTGGCCGGTAGTGATCATTGGTGTGGTGTTACCTATTATTTGTCTTATACTATTTTATCTTGTACTACCATGGACTTGATCTGATATGTGATACATTATTTTCTTTGACATTATAGAACTAATAAATGGGGTATTATTTGAAACTACTTTACCTGTATTATTTGGAAATGTGAAAAATGGAAAGTCAGAATGTTTTACCATGATTTTGGTATAAAACATATTTAACTATTTAACATTCCATTTTCCATTTAATGTTGAGCATGATCAGATTGGTGTACAAAGGCATGATATAGAACACCTGGCTTGGATCCAACTAAGCATGTTTCATTCACCCCATGTGCGCCTCTCTATTGGTTCATAGTCTTTTATTTATCTTCTAATACAGGGAAATGAAAGGCACCACTGTAAGGTGGAATGGTTTCTTTCAGCTGAGTTTGGGAAGCTAGTAGTGATATGGTGGGAGTTTCCCATTCTATCACATCGAGTAGGTGTTTTAGTTTTTTTCCTCTGATTTTGGAATTGTCTCCTAGAGATGGTTTAGATAATTTTTAGATGCATCGCTACTTCTATTTTTCTTTTATGACTTATGTACATCTTCCTAATTCTGAAATTTCTTCCAACAATATATATATATATATATATATATATATATATATATATATATAATTTTTTCTGCTTTAGGTTGGAGTGTTTTTCTATTTTCATCTGTATGAGATGGTTCTAACTAATAATCAAATGGACCGAAGTAGTACTAAACCACAGTCTTCACCCTCTTTAGAGGCATCTTTAAAATTGGTCTTGTATATAATAGAATGTCCCTTGAATCATGATCTAAATTTATTGTATGTTTATGGTCGATTGAAAAATTATTTGGCTGATCCAACAGTACATTTCTTATCTGGGATTGAAGGGATTGAGGGGGTTTGTGTAGAAGGGATGTTGGATCTTGTCTGTGCATCTAAGGCTACATTCATTGAGAAGGACTTGTGATCTGAAAATAAAACCAATATTAGGGAGGGACTATAAGTGGTAGAGATATTATAACCTGGCCATGACTCCATTCATGATGTAGTAATCCATGAAAAAAGTGGGGGATGTCTTAAAGTTGGAAAACTCTATGAGATGATTGTCACAAGGGGTGGGGTGAAAGATGTGAAGGATCTAATTCCTAGAAAGGACATGTTAACTATTAATATTGGAAATAATTTTAGAGATTTGGTTCTTAGAGGGGATGTCCCAATACTAAGAGAAAAAAACTGGTTATTTGGTGATAGTGAAGGACAAGGTTCTTCTAGGATAGAGTCAAGTGATGAGACAGATGGAAAATGAACATAAGAGAGTGTTGAGGGATGTCATGGAAGTGGGCTTCTCAACCTGAGGAGGGAGAATGGGTGGAAGTGGAACCATGATTCTTGGAGATGTGTTAATAACAAAAATAAGAAGTTTAAATGGGACAAGTGTTACTCTTATATTCCTAAAACAATGGAGGCATGATCTACTAAGAAGATGAGTCCTATGGAGACGAAATGAGAACCCACTTCCATTGTCAAGGAATAGAAGAATAATGTGAACCTTCAATGTTAACCCAATCGATTGACTATGTAATTTCTAAGGAACAAGTTAAGTTTGGTGATATAATGGTTGAACCAATATGATGCAGGGATTCTTGGTATAGGTGGTTCATCCTTGTAGTGAATCCAGAACTGATTGGTTTGATTCTACAAGGGTTTTGATGGTAAAATATTATAAAGAGGTAGGTAATGAGGATTCAAATAATTTTATATTATGGGAGACTATAATGAACTATGAGGAAGAAATGTTAGAGGAAGAATTTCTTATTAATTCCTCTATAGAGGATGCTTACATGATGCTTGGGAGAATTATTCTGGTGGAGACCAAAAAAGACAACTGTGAGTGGATCAAAAAGAAATACCTTATCTTGAAAAGAGGCTTCGATTCAAAGAAGATAACTAAGGAGTATATTTTTCAATCACGAGACAATATGGCTTATCGATCTTAAGAACACATTAAGGAAGATGAATATACTATAATAATTAATCTTAAGTGGAAACTATATATAGAAAAGGTTACTAAGAGGCTCAATATTTCTTTTATTAATTTTTTATTTTTTTATTTTTTTATTTTTATTGATTAGCATTGTGGGGGTTTTCACCTTATCCTTAAAATTTTATTGAAAATTAAAAATCAAATTTTCAGTATGTTATTTACCTTTCCAAATTGATTATACCTTATGTATTATTGATAGCTTCCTTTTTATGTAACCCTTATTGAGAAACTGAGATCACCCATTTATTATTTTTCCTTTCCCTAGGATTCAATGAAATATGAAATGATTGATATTTATGGATATGATAAATAGAATAATTGTGTTCTCAAATAAAATTCTATACTATATTTTAGGATTCAAAATATAATGTTAAATTGAAATATGTCTCTATATTTCCATTACTACTAAAATATTTTTTTTCATTTGGGATATGATCACTTTTACATGGAACCAAAGTAATAAATTAGCATCTTATTATGGGATTCAAGGGCCACAATCATTAAAATTTGAATCAGTGAATGTATAGTAGAAATCTTGGGAGCTAGATTGAGGAAATCATAAATTAGTGAATCCCATGACTAAATTTGAAGATAAATCCAAGTATAGGACAACATCATAATGTTTTATTAAGTTAAATATGATATTATTTTCCTATAAATACATTGTTATATTCATAATTATATTAGATTTGTATTTTTCACAGTTTTACCTAGGGATAATAACACCAAAACGTGTGTATTGGACATTGAATTGATCATCACCTAGTGAAGGTCAACAGACCTTGCTTCAAACCTCTTCCGATGCTCTCAATGGATATTATAAAGTTAATTAACATTTTATTCATGAATCATTATGAAGGATTTGAATAGATATTGACCACAGTTAAAGAGTTTAATTATGATTTTTATGGTAATATTCTGTCTATATTTGTGTTTTTTTGGTTGGTTATAACATAGGGTGTGTTTGGGAGGATTTTTGAGAAAAATGGAAGCAATAGGGTAGTGCATGGTTGGCGCACAGTTTTCTCTAAACATCTTCCCCAACCCAATGAACTGGGGAACCCTAGACCATGAGGATTTCATAGTTGTCACATAGTTTTTCTAATGATGAACTGTATTTGGAGTAACCAAGCACCCCATAAAATATAGGTGCACAGTGTAGGAACATGGCCATGGGAAAATGTGCAACCCTGCCCAAATATTTGTGTAAAAGAATTAAAGTCACCCTAAAATTATATTTTAAATACCCAGAACCCCAAAACTCACCCTATTCGACCCCATTAGACCATATGTGATCTTTCATGATTTTGGAGAACTTTTAACGAATTAAAAGACTTAAAAACCTCCGTTCTTCACAATTAGATGCCTGGATTAGAGATTTGCATCCCTCCTGATATGTCGATCTTATCCCGTTGTTCTCCAATCCATCCTCATTTCTTCCATAGTTCTTTGGTTGGAGGTTATTGACTTTTTTGGTTAAACCTATATCTAGATTTGAATAATCTAGATCTATAATTGTGGATCTAGACATATAATTAAGAGATATTGTTTTTTTTAATCTTTATTCAAGGTTTTAGATCCAGATCCCAATCTATGTCATTGTGCTCCACAATTTTGGGGATTTTTGTTGGGAGATCACTCATCAACAAATCAAGGAAGATTTACTTTATTCAAATCTCAAAGTCTTGATATGAAATAAATTTGTGTGATTTAATAATTTATAGGTTTCATTTAGAAATTGGAATTATTAAATTTGATTAATTAATTTTATGGAATCATACATTTTTATTACATAAATTTTCATTACATTTTACAAAAAGAGGATCTTTAATATCTCGTGTCTTGGAAATCGAGAACATAAAAAATTAAAAAAACATAAAAAATTATTTTAATCTAATTTTAAGGATTAATCATAAGTTCATTTAATGTACAATTGCATAATCTCATAACCTGGAGACAAACATCAAAGGAAAGGGTGAGCAGAAGGCCCATAATATAAATTAAGGGAATCAGTTTACTTATGAAATCAATAAGAACTAGTTGAAAACCACATGAAATGAGGAATAGAAAAAGGATAATATCATAATAAAAAGAACACGAATAACAACAAGAATATGTGGCTACAAAATTTCAGTTACATATTCATGGACATATCACCAAGGTTCATTCCCAAGGAGCCATACAAACATTACCATGTTTATTCACCAAGGTATCTTGAAACTTCTCATCTATGGAGATTAACTATTTACCCAATGCATTGGAGCGCTATCAGGGTTCGACCTTAATATGTATTTATTTTTCACGTGTTCCACATATATCATAATCAAAAATTTCATAAATAACCCAAATATAATGAAATAGATGAGTTTAATGTCAAAATTGTGACATTTAAAAAGTACTTAAAAATAGGATCATTCTGTCAATTATAACCCATGGAAAGGGTGTGAGGGTTATATGTATGTCCATTACAAAATAAAAAAAGTCAATTTTATGCATAGATGAATAACCTTGTAAAATGAAAATATATTTTTGTATAAACCTAAATAATATAAGAGAATTTCTTATGAAATAGATATAGATTTTGAGATGAAAATTCTCCAGCATAACAGCTACATAACATCATTTTTAGAAAACATTAAAAAGAGAAGGGAAAAGGGTCAAAAACTCATAAATAATTCATAATAAATTATGGGTATATAATAAGATCATGGTATGCATATCTGAATGGAATACCACATACAAAGGAAACTTGAATGAAAAGAGAAGATGTGATTTCTTTTATGAAAAATTCGTCATCCTAATGACGTCACTTAAAATTTCAAAAAAATAAATTGAAAAGAGCAGAAAGGGTATCTCATTATTTGGAAATGAAATGGAAATTAATAAGAATATATAATAATATACCCCTACATAATATGATTGAAACTTGAATACATAAGTTAAAAAAGTCATGACTTAAAAGTGGAGGGTGAAAAAAACCCTTACCTTGACGAGTAAATTCATAATCTTGAAGGCTGGTGCCTTGGGGGCTTGAGGGAACATTGGGAGGACTACTTGGGAGGTAAAAAGACCATATATTCATTGAGGAGGATTTTGGAATGGGATTTATGAGGGAATATCTTGGTATTCATAGGAAAACTGAGGGAATATTTAATTAATTTCCAAGGGACACCTCATCAGTGGTATTTGGAAAACCATGGGCTTAACCATGGTATTTTCCCATGGTATTTTCCACTTGGGACACCTCATAGAATATATTACTATTCAAAGTCAACCAGAATTAACAAATCATGATTTCATCATCAATGATGTCATTAAACACCCGAAACATAAAACTGTATTTTTAATATTCACTGAAAATTCAACTGTTTTAGAAAAGTACCGAAAAATTACCATAACCTAATATCGATAATCTGAATTTAAAAATTAACTCCATTTTATTTAAATAATTTTATAATTTTTTTAATTTAATTTTTAAATAAAATCATTATTTATTTAAAAAAACTTTAAAACTCTAACTTGTTTTGTAACACCATGAAAATGTAATCAAGGTCCCATAAAATTATCGTATAACCATAAGACGATAAAGTAACAATTTATGATTACATTTTATGAAAATAAATTTTCATTTTAAATTATTTAATTAATTATAAAATTGTAAATAAATTATTTGACATATAAAAATTACAAAACTTATACTATGATTGTTTTTCCACTTTTAAGATGTTTACATTATATTTATACATCCATGGGTGAAGTATCAATTTTTTGGCCAATTTACTATTCATTACTATTCATAAAGGGATGTTACTATTCATATATTACTATTTACTAAAAATTAAGTTGATCTTATTAGACTCTAAATTTCATACCCATCAAAAATGTTGAGGACCATTTTTTGAAAATCATTTCACGTTATTAATTATTTAATTTTTACATGAATATTTTAAAATACCATTTTTCCAAAATTCATCAATAATATTCATCCGATATTTTTTTTGGAAATTTGAATATCACAAATTTTACCATAATAATACATAATAATTTTATTTATACTAATGGATTACAAAAAGTATCTAAGGACTCATTATATAGCCTATTATAACACCTGCATAATACCTAACTGTAAGTTGTGCTATGGTGATAGAATCTTGGGGCGTATGAGACAACATTTCTTGAGTGGTGATTTCTATCAGCTTGAACTTCTCCCTTAAGAGATTCCGTTCTAGCTTCACTTTTTGAAGCTCGGTGTGGGCTTGGTCCAGATCAAAGCCCAAAGATGCTACCTCATTCCCACGCTATGAAATATGGGCTTCATATGACTTGAGTCTACTGGATGAGGCCATCGACACTTCTTTCAACATTAATTAACCAAGATCACTTGTATTTATAAAAATAATTTTAACGTTAAGAGTTTAGTTTCCAAGGGTCATATTGACCAATGGTCAAATAACAGTTGAAACCCAACAGAATCACTTCATTAATTAAAGGATATAGTTTTGTGGAGTGTAAAATGAAATAACAAACAAATTTAGGAAACAAATATTATTCAAAAGTTTGGGTCGTTACAAATTTGGTCAATAAATGAAGTGAGGAATTTGGATTTGATTGAATAATGGAATTGTATAATTTGGAATAATTAATTGATGAATTAATTATCAGGGTTTTGAATTGTAGAATTAGGGATAATTAATTGTTGTGTTAATAATTAAATTCCTAAATTTTTGAAATTTTATTTGATAATAATTGATTGGTGAATTAATTGTTAGATTTTAAGATTGTGAGAAGATTAATTTATTGTCAAATTAATTAATGGAATTGTAATTAATTAATTTAGGAATTAATTTATAGAAGTTTGTGGTGGTTAATTGTGATAGAAATATTAATGTTGATTAATCATGGATTATGTGAAAACGTGAACATATTGATAATGAGATACATGCGATAATGAGAAATGTAATGACATATATATATGATTGAAAAATGGGGTTCTAGACATGACATTCTATGCCCATGAAATATATGTATGAAAGAGAAATGGGGTGATAGACATGAAGTTCTATGCCCAGGGATTATATGTATGAATGAGAAAATGGGTTCTAGGCATGACATTCTATGCCCATGATATATATATATATATATATATAAATTATTGACAAATTCGGTTATATACATGGAATTCTACACCCAAGCATAAAAAATGGTGTGATATAGCGATTGATGCTCTAAATACTCACAGGGAAATAGAAATGGAATTCTACACATAAAATGTTGGCATTGGAATATATTTATAAGTGGCCCTAAAAATTAATTGTGAATTGAATGTGTAACATAGTTCAGACCCAATGTGGGCCAAACCAGGTATTGTGGTATGGGTGTCCTTGAGAACCCGAAAGTATATGTGGTTTAGTAAAGATTAATTTATATTGTGAAACCTATATACTTATGAATTGTAATTTTTTATTTATACAATTACATACATTTTTTTATTGACTGGATCTATATTACACACCATTGGTGGGGGCATACTGAGTTGTACTCACACCCTACTTAGTATTCTTGATCGTTACCCAAATAGATTTCATGGATTCAGGATTGGTTAAGGAAAATGAGTTGTGTTACTTGGGTGATTGGGGATATAGCATGGTTGAGGGAACCAAATATGGTTTGGGACCCATTGGGAGTCTTTCATGTCTTTCCTTTGTGTTTTTATTTAACACACATGAAATGTACTTTAACATGGAATTTTTTAAGCTTTATTTTGGATATTGTATCTCCAGAATTGATTGTCTTGAGATATTGGTATTTTTTATGGTCATATGTTATTCTTCTGTTGATTATTTATCTCCCCTGGTGTATTACTATGATAAAATATAGTATAGTCTCCCCATTATTGACTTACCAGAACCTTGCTACTAGTTTGCAGCCTCTTGCATATGAGGAGGTGTTCTTGAGGATATGTGATCGACCAACTTGGGGCACCAGTGTGTGGCACTCGAGTTGGGACATTAAAAAGTGGTTTTAGAGAAGGATTCATTTATTTTTTATTTTTTATTACTATTTGGGAAATGTGGATAGGACAATATGAAGAGTCAAACCTTTGTAATGAGCTCATGGAAGGGATTTTCAATCCAATGTATAGGGGAAAACACAACTACCCATGCTAGGATTTTTTCTATTTTTATTCATTGTTACAGTTGAGTATTATTTCACCTTGAGTGACACACTTTTTGTGTGATGTGATTATTGTTTCTGAGACTTGTTGATAATTAACTCGTGGCCCTATATAGCAAGGTATTTGAGTATAATTGCATCATTATAGGAACTGAAGATTATTTTGTGACATGAAACATTTTAGGAATGCACGGGAAAATGAGTTTTGGGTAAGTTGTTGTACTTGAACTATCTTCTTTTATTGTGAAATTAAATTTAAAATAGTTCCAAATGTAGAAATTAAAAATTATCAAATGATGGGAAATGTGAAATAAGGGGTGTTTAAATGAAAGAATTGATATGATAATGTGTTTAACCTAGATAACCAATATATAAGAGTAGCATGGTTATGGGTAGTAATAGTGCCTCAATTATGAATGTGTGTCGAGGTTTGGGGAAAATACTAGGTGGCTTGTTGTGTTTCACACTTACATAAATGTGATAAAGTGGTCTCATGATTCATAATATATTTTTTAGAATTGTAGAGTTATGCCTTTATGAATATGCTTGTAAAGAGGATGGTAAGATGATATGACTTGAGATACTCCACCAGTATTGCAACATGAGGCATCAATAATTCCTTTTGAGGAAGTGAAGGAGTAGTTCTGATATAAATTTGGTCTCTTTAGGCAATTCATTGAAAGTGACCCAAGGAAGTTTGTGAAAATCATGTATCGCCTAATGAGGTAGTTCCAGTTATTACCCCTACGAATTTACTAGAGAGGGTGGACCTAAGTGAGATGAGTTATGGGGTGAATCTACCCAGACTATACATGACCACTTAGAGGTTCCTACTGAGAGGAGAGTCAAGTTAGATTCTCAAATGACGCATGGTTAGGAGAATCATTAGTGGGACATCAAGACTCGGGATGGACAATTGAATACTAAATAGTGGAATAAATTTTTGGAGAATTTATTTGATGAATTTATATGGCATATGAATTCATGAGATTGACTCTAGGGAACATGTATATGACATACTAAGTTGGATACTTCATTTATTTACAATTATTTGGTCTAACAATGGTGGAATATGATGCAACTATAGAAAAATGATTTCTTGATGATCTTTACTATGAAATTAATTTCCAGGTGAATATCTTCAGGCTGAAAAAGATTTTAGAATTGGAAAACTGAGCCCTCATCTCAGAGGGGAACCTGAATGAGGCTTCTAGTAAGTTACATGTGGTCTATTCTGGATGATATGGAGGTACGTATTCTGAGATAAGGAAGTGTCGTTATGAGAAACATAGATCGAGCTATGGGAATACGAGTGGCCTGTTAGGGGGATCACTTACTCAAGATCATATCCAAGTGATTTCCCACCTGTGTGATAATCTGGGAAACTTTAGCAGCCATTTTCCCAAACCATTAATAGTGTACTGAGCCTATGGAAAGTTGGTACATATATAGAGGTTCTACAGGAACCCAAGACAAATGGTTAATTATTAAGGATACAAACATAACTAGAGTGCAGGAAGAGGGTGTGATCCTCCATATCATTCTGGCAGCTGGAGTTATATTGGAAGAGGTGGTAGAGGTAGTAGATGTGATGCTTATGGGGAAGATAACCCATATCTGTGGAGTGGTTAAACTTAGGGGATTCATACTATGGCATAGAGAATAGGTACATGAAAGTTTTATTCCATTCATCATACACTTGTGGATATCAAGGCAAGACCATTGACAGTAAGAGGTACTATTATTATATATTCTATATTATCTAGTGTCTTATTTGTTTCTGATGCCCTTAATTCCTATATATCTTCCCATCTTGTTAATGGTTCTATCCTGGAATTTGAGTTCTTTAGTGGGGTTAGGATGATAGATACACCATTGAGACTACTGTCTAGAGAAATCTATTTTTTCAAGGTATCTTATCTTAAGATTAGGGAATACCATTTTCTCTATGATCTATATATTTTTATCATGTAGAGATTTGAATTGATAATGGGTATGTACTATCTAGTCTCATAATAAGACCATGTTGATTGTTATTGGAGGATAGTGACAATTATATATCCTAAGGGTGACCATTATATTCACTAAGAGAGTGGGATATACAGGAAGGAAGAGTAGGGACCATTACATAAAAACTATTAAAGGTCACCACCCTGGTACTATTTTATTTCCCGATGATGGATGTGTAATGAAAGATATCTTTCAACCAGTAGTAAAAAATTTCAAGAGATTTTTCATACAGACTTATTAGGGTTTCCACCTAAGAGAGATGAGGAATTCATAAGTGAACTAATGTCCAAGGATGATCCAGTTTCTATTCAATCGTATAGAATGACATTGATAATGCTTCATGATCTCAAGACTTAGATGGAGGAGTTGGGGGATAATCGATTAATCTACCTGAGTACGTTTCCTTGGTGTTCTTCAGTGCTATTTTCTAAGAAGGCAATCAAGACACTACACTTGTGTGTTGATTTCCTAATGCTGATCTTGATGACTGTGAAGAAAAAGTATCCACTTCCACGTATCAATGATATATTTCACCGATTGATATGATATTGTGTGTTCTCGATGATAGACATGAGATCTATGTATCATCAATGGAGAGTTAGGACATCTGATACACTAATGACTACTTTTAGAAGCTGTTATGGACTAGATGAGTTCGTTTCAATGCTGTTTAGTTGAAGGAACACACCAGTAGTGTTCATGGACTTAATGAAAAGAATCTTCTAGCTATGCTTTGATTAGTTTGTTTGAGTATTTTTGGATGACATCTTGGGGTACCCTAAGTCTCATTACAATCATTCCCAAGACCTTGACATTGTCCTGAGCACACCGAGAGAGCGTAAACAAACAACAATCTATTTAAGTGCCTATTTTGGATAGAAAAGGTACACATATTAGGAAATATCACTTCATAGGAAGGTGTGTCAGTGGACCCATAGAATGTTTAATAAGTGATTTTTTGGGGGTATCCCTTGAATGTTTTCGATATTCGTTGTTTTCTAGGTTAATCTATATATTATCATAGATTCATCCAAGAATTTTCCTATTTGGAAACGCCTCTTTTGAGCTTGAAAAAAGGGGATAAGGTTTGACTGGTTAGAGGTATGAGATAAGGCATTCTGGGAGTTTAATAAGCATTTTAATTTGGCACCAATATTGATTTTACCTTATTTGGGTGAGGATTACATAGTGTATTGTGACCCTTCTCAGATCGGACTTGGAGCTATGTTGATGCAGATAGATGGAGTTATGGAATATGGGATACATAATATGAGGCCACATGAACGAAACTACCCTAAAAAAAATTGAGTAAGAAGATTTGATTTAACCATTGATGTTTTGAAATAATTATCTGTTGTGATAAAGTTTATGGTGTTTTCCGATCACAAGAGTTTGAGGTATATCCTCTCACAGTTAGATTTGAATATTTAGAAGCAAATATGAGTTGAGTTTATGTAGTCATTTTTTGTGCTAACATATAATCTCAAGAAAGGAAACAGTATGAATAAGGATTTGAGTGGGAAAAAATGATATCAGGATGTTTATATGTCCAGTTATGAGTGGAAGATGATAAATTTTCTAACAGACATGCCTGTGGTGGTTTAGGATAGTCATAATCAGATGACACTCGTATCAATTTGAGTAGAATCTATGCTTTTGATCCAGATTATAGACCATCATTATAAGGATCCAAAATGTTTAACATTGAGGTAAATCCATTAAGGTGGGGTGTCACCTTTGGATTGGATCATAGATTAGTATGAGATCATATATTTCAAGAATCACGTTTTTGTGCCTTTAAGAATGTTAGAGGAGATGATGCTAGAATTTAAGGACTCGAAGTGGGAGGTGCATATAGTTGAGACCAAAATGTACCATGATAATTGATTACAGTTTTGGTGTACAGGTATGAAAGAGGAGATAGAAGGGTTTGTTGCATTATAATACACCATTCAGTAGGTGAAGGAAGGGCATCAATGACATGGAGGTTTGATACAACCATTTCCCACTCTAGAATGGAAGTGGGATGACAGGACAATGCACTTTATGGTGGGTCTCCCAATGATTCTTAGGATGAATGAATCCTTCTAGGTTACTTTGTATCAACATAAAAAATGATATTATTTCTTTAATATATGAGAGAATTTCTCAGTAGAGTAGCTGTGATATTTGTATGTTTGGGAGATAGTCTATCTGCCAGGGTGCCACTCACTATATTTTTAGACCGTTACTCACATTTCAATTTATTCTTCTAGCAGGGATTGCCGAAGGCATTGGGTACACATGTATCATTGAGCATGGAATTACAACCATGGATAGATGGGCAGTTATAACATACTATATAGGTGGTTGAGGATATGCTATGAGCATTTTTTCTTGACATTGGTGGGTCATGGGAGATTCACTTCGATTTAATAGAGTTTTATTATAAAAATAGTTATGAGAAAACTATAAAAATGGTACCATATAAGTCTTTTTATGTTTGGAAAGGAATATAACCTCTATGTTGGATAGAGTCTAGTGAGTCAAAGTTGATGGGACCAAGTTTCGTGTGGCAGATGCTAGAGTAGGTGCATCTAATTCTGAAATATAAGGATATGAATCATATTAGACTAAAGTAATATGCAAATAGACATTGTTTAACCCTATATTTTGAAGATTATGATCATTTATTACTTTAGTATTCCCCCTTCACCATAAAATACAGTGGTAGGGTATGTTGGTGACCATGTTTGTTGGACATTTAGAGGCTGTGGAGAGAATCGGTCTCGTGGCACACTGATTGGATCTTTCATTGAAATTTAGAACTATGAATGATATTTTACATTTATCACAACCATGATTGTATCACCCAAAACCTGATCATGTGACATATTTTGATGAGTTTGACTTTGAGATAGATTCTTCCGTTGAGGAGAATCTGATATGTGTGTAGGATTGTAGTGAAAAAGTGTTGATGGGAAAGACCGTGTTGAGAGTTCATGTGATATAGAAACATGGTTTTGTTAAGGAGTAAACATGGGAGAGTAAAGTAGATATAAGGGGTCAATGGAATAATATTTTTGAGTTAGAATATTAGGGATTCCTGGGAGTGAAGCTCGAGGATGAGCGGTTATAAGGTTGGGATATTGTAATATCAAATCCTTTCATGGAGTTGACACGAGTTTGTTTTTAGGTACTCTTTTGTCTTTATTTGAGTAATTTATGTTTGGGACATGAAATGGGGTGTGTTTTTGTAGATGTTTGAGAAAAAATGGAATAAATATGATTGTGAATGGTTGGTGCATGAGTATCCCTAACGGTGTGCCCTGGTCCAGCAAACCATGAGTCCATAGTAGTGGGGATTTTCACGGTTGGCACACGATTTATAAAACAATCTTCCCTATTGGGAGTAACTGTGCACCACTAAAATAATAGATGCATAGTTTAGACACATTTTTATGGGAAACCATCAGCCCCTACTTTGTATGCCTTGCATGGGAATAAAATTCACCTGAAAATTATATTTTAAATCCTTCAAACCCCTGAAACTCACTTAATTTGACCCCCATTCAACCCAAGGTTGTCTTTACCTGTTTTAGAGATCCTGAAACGAATTAATATCCTTCCAAACCTCTATTATTCATGATTAAAAGAACATATTAAAGATCTGCATCCTTCGTTGTAAGTGGATCCTTTCTCATTTCTCTCTCATTCATCCTCCTTTCCTCTCTCATTCTTTGTTGGGAAAATATTTCAATGTTTTGTTAGACCATTACCTAGATTTTTTGAATCTAGATCCAAAATTTTGGATCTAGATCTAGAATTAATATATGAAATTTTTTAATCTAGATTTATGGTTTTTGATTATGATCTCTATCAACATCATTTTTCTACTAAATTTTTTGGATTTCCATTGGGTGATCGATCATCGAAAAATCGAGATAGGTGGTCTATTATTCAAATAGCACAATCTTGACATCAAATACATTTATGTGATTGTAAAATTTATAGGGTTGGTTTAGAAATTGTAACTCCACAATATTGATTAATTAATGGGTTTAATTAATTAAGTGAGGTATTTGCTATTTGATTGAATAATGGAATTTTGGAATTGGGATCATTAATTGATGTATTAATTATCAAGGAATTGATTTGGGGAGTTGTCGATAATTAATTTGTGAGTCAATTATTAAATTCATGAATTTTTTAATTGATAATTGAGAATAATTGACTGGTGAATTAATTATTGGATTTTAATATTGTGAGAGGATTAACTAATTGTCAAATTAATTATTGTAATGAGAATTAATTGATTTATGAATTATCTAATGGATGTTTGTGGTGGTTAATTGTGATAATAAAATTAATATTCATTAATATTGGTTGAAATGACAATGTGAAAAAATGTGATAATGAGATACATGTGATAATGTTATATGTTATGACATATATGTACGAATGAGAAATGGGGTGTTAGACATGACATTCTACGCCATTGACATATATGTAGGATTGAGAAATGGGGTGATAGACACAATGTTCTATACCCCTGACATATAAGTATGATTGAGAAATGGGGTGATAGACATGATGTTACATTCCCATGACAAATTTGTATGATTGAGAAAATGGGGTGACAGATATGACGTTTGATTCCCATGATATATATATATATATATATATATGAATGATTGATAAATGGGGTTTTAGACATGGACTTTGACACCCAATCATGAAAAATAGTGTGAGATAGGGCTTTATGCTCAAAATACTCATGGGGATATAGATATGGCATTCTACACCCAAACCATTAGAATTGTATTATGGTTCCAAGTGTTTGTAAAAATTAATTGTAAATTGAATATGTAACATGGTTCAGAAAAAGTGCAGACCGAAGCAGGTATTGTGGTATGGGTGTTTTTGAGAACCAGGTGGTCTATCTGGTTTTATTAATATTAATTGATAATGTGATAATTGTTTACCTATGAATTGTAATTATTTATTTATAAAATTTAATACACTTGTTATTGAATGGATTTGATTTATACAGTTTTGGTGGTGGCCTACTGAGTTGTAGTCACACTCTACTCAGGCTACCAGATTGGTACCCGAATATATTTCACAGATATGACGCATGTTAGTGAAAAAGGCCCTACATTTTATGGATGAGTTGGGATGGATCATGGTTGAGGGAACCAGACGTGGTTTGGGAACCAATGAGATTCTTTAATGGCTTTCTTTTGGGTTTTTATTTTAGACACATGACATGTACATTAGTGTGAAAGTTTTTCTACATTAGTTTGAATATTGTATGACTTGATATTATAGTATTGTTATATTGACATTGTTTATGGTTATATGTTATTATATTGTTGATTATTTTTTTCCACTGGTGTATTACTTTGACAAAAGAGAATATAGTCTCCCCATTATATACTTACCATACCCTCACTTCAAGTCGGAAGCCTTTGGCGTATGGGGAGGCCTGCTTAAGGTTATGGGTCAGATCATCATGGGGTACCAATATGTGGAAGATGGGCCTATATTATAGTTTATGTATTAGGATTCAAGAAATATGTTTTAGAAGTATTTTTACCAGTGGTATTTTGGTTATAAAAATCATGAACACCTAATGATTTTGTTAACCATATAGGTGTATATGTCTTCCTGTAATATTATTATAATATTTATTGATACCATCGTAGGATTATGCGTTTATTGTTCATCAAAATTTTAATGTCTTAAACACATATTTTGAGGAATTATGTGATGAGAGTTTATCAAAATCAAGGATATTATGGGAGAGATTTACAGAAATGCAACCCATTGTGTTAGAATATCTTTTAGTGAAATATTTTTTAAATAACAAAGTGTTTGGATTTTATTTTCAATAGTTTAAATGTATTCTCAATGTTTATGGTTAATATTATCTCTGATTTTGAGGTAATTATGGGTTATTGCAATTTTTTTTAACATTATAGACATTATAATAATAAAATTTTGGAAAATGGACAACTTGTATGCTAGGTGACATGCCATTTCATCTGAAAAGGTCGTGGAGCTTGAAACCACAACCGAATGGTGACAAGGGTGCAATGTACATAACTATCCTACCTAATGTATTGGTTAGTATTACATTATTTTTAGTTAATTGATTTTGTGGATAAATATTATTTTTTAGGAAACAAATTATGGGATCAAATCTTTTTATAATTTTTTGACAGTGATGTAAATAATGAAATTTTCTTAGATGTTTCAATGGGTCAATTTATATACAACCACTAATTTTTCTCTAATGGTTTCTTTTTGATGTATTCAATTTAAATTTTCATTGGTGAAAGCTAAAGGGTATGAGAACACCTTTTAAGAAGAAACATTATATAATATTGATAATATTGAGATTAATTAGGATGTAGTGTCATTTATTTTTTAAATAATATATGTTGAAATTTTAGTGGAAATTTTGTTGTAAAATTTATTATTTCTTCATATTTTGTTTTAATTATTATTTTTGTTAACTTACTATGTGGTAACCATATTAGTTTCAGTTAATATTAAAATATATGAGGGATATATTATCATTATTTTATGGATATTATGATTCATTAGAAGTTAATTTTCGTTATTCAAGCATAGAAATAAATATTGTATACACATTTCTTATAGTAAGAGGTGAAGTTGAAATTGATCTAAGAACAACCAAAGTATGAATTTGTGATTCTGAAATAGAATTATATCAATTATATTTAATTTTGTTATTAGGAATAAAATTTATTACTCAACATTAGATAAAGGATCTTGAAACAAAAAATTTATGCTGTTACCATTATATCTGATGAACCAATTGTCATTTATCCAATCACATATTTATGGTTCTTTTTTCCAATGAATTTCTATTGATCATTAAATTTATTTTGATCAATTATCTCTATAACTATCCATAATTATTTATTCTTTTCATCAATTTATATATTTTCAGTTACTAACAATGTTATATTTCTTGGAAAACTAGTAATGTGATATTTCATATAACTTTTGTATTTCAATTTCCCTCTTTTAATAGGAAGATTATTAACCATGTTTATGATGTGGATTTTCCACAAAGGTATTTCAAACCCCTAGTTTCTAAAAGAAATTTCAAATTGTGAGGTTTAAATTTACTTGAATGTGGGGATAATGTAGGGACCTATAATTTTAAAATAAGAACATTATGTTTGATAGTGTATATGAAATGAAACAACGAGCTTAAACGACACACGAAATATATTATTTCAATATTGCCACTATAACCTAGAAATTTAATTAGAAAGTGTGAATAATATTAACCTAATTAATATATATATATATATATTATTCCTAGTTAATACAATTTTATTGATGGATTTTATAATCAGTAAAATTTTTAGTAGTCTTTTTTAAAAATAAATTTTCAGTAAAAATGGTTTTATTTTTATTTTTATGTTTTATAATTAAAATTAAATTATCCCACATTTAGAAATTTTATTTAATAAAAATCATATAATTTTTGAAATCATATTTTAAAAAATATCTTAGGGTTATTTTTTGGGATTTTTTATTATAATGTTTTTTAGCAAATAGTAAGAAATACTACTCTTTGAAAAACTATCATTTTTTCAAAAAATTAAGTAATTTAAAAGTACCATTATGATTTGAATCTTATTTCACTGTAATAAATTTATTATTTATTTAACTTTAAATTAATTAATCACATTTTAATGAACTCTACACCTGATTCTAGTATATATTTATTTTTTTCTATAAAAGTCTCATTTATTCTGAAAACTATTTTAAATGCACAATGTCCCACCATTTTAATATATTGAAATTAAAAAATGAAATAATTAATTTAAATTTATGATTTATATATCTTACAATATTAATATAAATTCTCATAATGAAGCTAACTATTTATATAGTTAATGTCGGATTATTTTATGCTTGGAAAATGCATTTCTTGAAAATTGTTTTTCAACATGGTTGCAGAATTGTTTTTAAATAAAATTATTTAATTTATTTGAATTTAATTTGGTTAAATTTATTATATATTTTTTTAATAATTATTATTAATATTATTTAGTTAATTAGGCTTAATTTTTGATCAAAAGTATTATTAAAGTCAGTTAAATTTATTTACCATGATTAAGGTTTAAACAATGTTTTGTGTGTTACATGATCTTGTGTTAAAGTTATATTTAAATAAAATGGAATTATTCTTTGATAAATTGTTTTTTATATTAGTAATATTTGGGTATAAAAAACTATTATAAGGTTCATTTTATTTTAGTCTGAAAGGATAAAATCCCTAGGTTAAAAATAGAAATTGATTATCATAGTGAAAAATAAATTGATAAAAGTACGTAAAGTTAGAGGATAAAGAATAACATATTTTAAAGAGGTTAATTATTATTTTTAGTGGTTTTTGTTGACCTTAAATTATTTTCACTTCTGTATTTATCAATTTTTAGGCACATGGGGTGAAGGTGACTACTCGTTATTGAATAGTTTTTGGTATTTACACAATTCCAATTCACCTCAAGTACAAAAGGGCACTCCCTAGACTAACTTAATCACACGTTTAAATCCATTTTACTAAAAAAATACTGAAAAAATGGCCACCCCACATTATTTTAAACAATCTATAGATTTTTGTCTTTCCAAAATACTCACTCTAGGATTCTTATTAAGATATCCAAATGAGGTTCTTCTAAGCGAAGGTAACTATCATCAATAAGTTCCTTATTTTTATTTCTTCTTTATACACATTAAATTATATATTAGTAATTAAAAATTAAAAACACTAAGATATAAAATGTTCTAATATGTCATTATATTTATGTTATAATATTTTTCAATCTCCTGCTCCATTAAATGGGAATAATACCATCAATCATGTGTATGACGGACTACGACCTTGGGAACTAATGTAATTTGTTTTCGAACACTGGTTCACAATGACAGTTATAATGATAAAAATAAGGGAAACATGAGATAAATATGACGTGATATTAATTATTTAATGTTGACATATCATCAAATTCCTTAACTTTTCACCAATTAATGAAATGATATTGTTACTCATGTGTACGTACGACCTATTATCTCCACGAAGCGATGCGATTAATTTTCTACTTACAACATTAAAAATGGTTTTAAGAAATGTATAAAATGAATAAATATGATATTTATAACATATATAATTCTTTAGGTGAAGGATATATATCATATTAAATATAATCAAAACTACCCTAACAAAACATGCATGTGAAAATGAAGTTATTAGCACTTGAGGGTAATAATGAAATGTCACTAACAAGCATGAGATAAAATATTATAATAAGATCATATATGATATAATAAATATTAATATGGTTCTATTATAAATAAAAAACTAGTTAAAAAATATTATACATGATTTTAAATCATGATCGACTATGGGAAAACTCAAGGTAATGTATTTCATTTAAATTTCTTTTCATGGAGGTATATTGTTATATTATAAACTTAATTTATTTTATATCGAGTCGGTACTATGTGTTTTACTTGTAATATTATGAATAATTTTTAATTCATGTTATTTTAAGGTATAATTTTAATTATTTGATCCAAGGGGATTTGGATTGAATGTTATCAAGCAGAAAAGAATTTCATAACTCAATTTATTTTCATTATCTTAAATTACATGTTCATTTTCTTTTATATTCAAATATTATCTATGTAATGAATTTTTATTACCATATATTGTATTTAAATTTTATTAATTTGGATTTAAATTTTATACACATAATTTATTCATTGATTAATTGTCACTTCAATGTTATGATCATTATAAGGGTTTCTCCTCTCAAATTGTATTATTTAAGACATATGTTATGTTATACACCAATCTTATTTTATGATGCATATCTACCACCCATTAGAGATGATATATAATTAACTTATTTATATTCATGGAATTTAGTATTTAATTTGAATTTATTCATTTCATGGAGGTTATGATTTAATATTTACCAAAGACGTAAGGGTTTATTTCACAATCTCATTTTTATCGAGATTGTTTATGCATAAAATTCAATTAAAGGAAATTTTTTATAATTTCATAATAAAACCATTTATATTTATTTAATTATATTTAATAATGATATTTTTCATTAATATTTCTATTTTTCTATCTTCGGTACGTAAAACATTTGAGAAAAGGTTTTTAACAAAATCAAACATTATTTATCTCTTCGATTGAAAATCAGTTTTCAAGAAAAATCATATTTTCTAAAAATATTTACAAGTATGAATTTTATATTATCCTAGGATTTTTTATATTATTTTTTTAACAATTATTATTTTTATTTTTTTATTGGAATATTCCATTCATTTTTCAAAGTATGTATTTGTGATTTTCTACCAATAATATGAATACAATATTTGTTTCACTATACTCTACATGAATGAGAATTTCACACCACCATGACCACTCATTGATTTCATGATTAATTTACATGTTTAAAAATTTAATTTCAAAGAAATCTTTTTCTAAATATTCTTAATTTTTTTGGATTTTAAAAAATTATTTTAAATGTTAAAATGGTATATTTTTTGAAGAATATTTTTAATGATATTTTTATAGTGTTTATATTCATCAACAAAAAAACCTTTTATATTGTAATGATACCATAATTATCCTTTATATAGAATTATTATTATTATTATTACTAGGTAAAGTATTTACATTTACTTTCTTGATTAATTTCATAGTTATAATCATTCCCTTGAAAAATTCACTTTATTATGATAATTAGAAAATATATTTCTCTTAAATATCCATTTTATTTGTATCATGGATATCATTATTTTATAAATCATATACCATTTTTACATATGATGTATAACTATGGAAGTTATTTTATCTACCAGGGTAAAATCTCGATAAATCTATATTCCTTACTCAATAAATATGTTTATTGGTAAGGCATATTATTCACAAATTAAATCAATCATTTTATATATGAAAACTAATTTGGACTTTTTGCAATGCATATGGTTTTATTATAGATATACCCTCAATGAATCGACAATATCATTTGAAAAATCATTTGTATAGTGTTATTTAAATTGTATTGGTGTATACTTACCCATCGATTAAACTACCTGGGTGGAAGGTTTTAAAAGTAATGATATCACAATGCATGAGATCATGAAATATGACATTAAGAATTTACTTCATTTATATTTTATTATTATTATCCATTTGATTATTTGATTGATATTATCTATGGATGTAGTTTATTCTCATGTTATTCATTAAGTGGAATGTGTTTTTATATATTTACCTTTCCATATTGATTATTCCTTATCTAATCGTTATAGTCAAGTTATTGATTAAATGTAATGTTTTTAATTTATTTACCTTTTCATATTGATTATTCTTTATCTTATAATGATATTAAATATATTAATTAAATGGAATGTGTTTTCAGTTTTTTACCTTTCAATATTGATTATTGGTTATGTATTCATGATAAATTCTCCTATACATAACCCTTATTGAGCAATTTAGCTCATCCCTTTTTAAAATTTCCTTTCCCCAAGATGTTTAGAAGTGTATTATGATTGATATATTTGGATATTGTAAATGTAATCATGTATTTATCAAATAAAAAACTATGATTTATTTTAGTTTTCAAATGTAATGTGATATTCATGTATGTATCTATTTTTCAGATTGTAAGAAACTATTCATTTCTTTAAGATGTAATCACTTATATCTAGAACCAATTAAATAAACAAACCACTAAATCTGGGATACTAGGTATGGGGTCACTATAAATTATATTTATTCAATATATATATATATGTGTATATATATATTAGCTTATTTTTACCATAAGAGGTCTGTAGTTTTAATTGATTTGTTCTTATCTCGGTATTTCAACCATTATCACTATTCCTTTCTCTTGAGTTAAAAACCTCTTACATAGACATGGTACTAGAATATTATTTTAATAATGTGTCTTAAATTAAATTTTCAATCCATGGAATTAAAGGGTTTGGGTTTGATGACAAAATCCCCAACTCCCTCATTTTGAGTAAGTTTAAAAAACACAGGAGTTTATTTAAAAAGGAAAAAATTATTTTAAGATTATTATTACATAATCATATTAATAACATAAAATAATCTTATGTATTATAAATATCTTGTTTTCATTTTTTTTACTATATGAAAAAATAATAATGAAAATAGAGTACCATGATTATTATAAGTGGTTGAATAGACCCAAACACAACCATTCTATAAAGAAAAAATGATTATAAACCCCTAAATACTTCATTATTATAACATTAATAATAAATTATATTAATATAAGTTGATAAATATGAATTATAATGACTTTTAGGATAAATATAAAGAAAATCACATGTGAATAAGTTGTTACATTCATTGAAAAGACAAATTCCTCACTTATAGAGCTTCGTTGTATTGACGATTTTACAGCTTATTCCTATGAGAAGGGGAATCAAAATGTGAAAAATGATTATATGTAAAGGAAATTGGGCAGTGATTGGTGAAAAACTAAATCATTTTGAATGTGTATATAGATGTCCCTTTTATGATGACAATGTAGGACATTTATTTTGAAACTCGAGATAACCAAAGGGAAAACATTAAATCACATGGACTTTAGGATTTTTTGATGTGTTCAGTGAGTAGATGTTTTTTATAATAGTAAAATTAACTTATAAAAAAACTAAAAACTTTTATAATATGTATATATCCATTTTTATGATCAAAATCCATGCCATTTCATATTTACCCTATTTTACATCATTTTAACTTTATTATTTATGATAGTAATTGATTTTTATAAAAAAAAATATATATAACCTATTATCTAATATTGATCTATATTCTAAATTTTTAATCCATTTTATTTAATCAAACTCCAAATATGGTAATTTTTAATTTTAAACATAATCAAATAATATATATATATATATAGTAAAACAATTTCTTTTTCAATGAATAATTATATTTTTACTTATTTTCATTTATTTAATATTCCATGGATGTTACTTACTTTATGGAAACTATAAATTTTTATTAAAATTAAAAATTTAAGTATTTTAAAAAAAAATAATCATATGAAAATGTATTTTACATTTTATAAGATTAATATTTTTTTTATTGATATCAACTTATCTTCTAGTTACAAAACCCCTAAATATATACAAATAATCCCTAAGATTGAGATAAGGCAATGTGATATTTTCAATTTGAGATTCATATAAAATGGATCTCAAAAATATGTCCAACGTAATTTAATTTTCCCAAAGAAGATTCCATAAATTCACAAACTTATTGGATTTGGATTTAGGTTTGGTCAAGGGAAAACCATAGTGACATAATTGGTATTTGATAATCAAATAAATAATATTTATATGGAATAATTATATGACTTTAAACCATTAATTACTAATTTCTATATAAATTTCACAATGATTAATTCTATTTATAAAAACAATATTTGTGACTAAATTATTATAGTTACATTTCACTATTACTTTTTTTCGGTATACAATACTTTCCAGCCATATACTAAAAATACACTATCCCATTGATTAAATTTATCCAAGGGATGTATATCCATCATCTATTTCTCCAATGGTCACATTATGATCAAACATTCATTTTCCATCCCAATCAATGACATTACAATGTTTACTAGAATCATTCATATGATTTACTTATTCAAATGTTTTAAGATCTCTATAATGTTATTAATTCTTTAAATGGTTAAAATTGGTTATATAATTCTCATTGGAGATAAGTGGAAAGATTATTTCATGATTGCAGTATTTTTAATTAACCTTTATTTATTTGTTCATTGTAAATTTTTTTAATTTTAATGAATATATTTATCCCTAATTTGTAATGTTAAATTTTAGAATAAAATTATTATCATTTTATGTTCGTCAAAGTAGATTACTCAAGAGGGGAGGGATGAATTGAGTAACAATAAAAATTTCTGTAAAATGTATTCTTAAAAAGACTTCCCAAAAAACTAGATACATACCAGTTAATCAAAGTAATACGGTTTTAAAGGTTTGACTATTTAAAAAACTTCTTAGAAGATTGATTATTTCTCAGTAATATTAATGTTAGTTATTAAAGTTACTTTTTAAGCATTTATACTAAAACAAGATAGATATAACTTGTTTCCAAGATTAACTATCAATGCGAATTTAGTTATTTCAGAGTTATATAGAAAAGCAATAAAACTGAGAAAACTAAAATAAGTGGCACGATAGATATGAAACAAGTTTTTCTGTCTCAAGTCGAGACCTAATCCACTCCACTTGGTGATCACCTACCACTAAGAAGTTTATATAAATAAACTTTGATCCACACCCATGATTGGGGTTAAACAACAGTACATAGGACTGTCCAGGCCGCACATGGACCTCTTCCACTGTTCTTTATGGGTGTAAATAACCATGCCACATAGGGACCTCTTCCACACTTATCCATGAGTATACACAAATGTAAATAGATGTTCGAGTAAGGATATCTTTTATCCTTTAGTTTGATGTAGGAGACAGAGTGTGTTTTTATACTGGAACACAAACTTCTCTAAAGATAATAAAAAATGATACACAATAGATAAAAAGTATTGAGATAGGTTTAGATGTGCTATGAGTGTTAGTCTTTGAAGATCTGGACTTATGTGATGAAGAAGATCAGAATTCAAGTCCTCGTATAGAAAATATAGTGTTGTAAGTCAAACAGATTCGGTGGGTGTTCTTCGTGATGTTTGATTGTGTGAAGATGTTCTCAGGATTCCAGTATGCTTCGTGTATTCCTCAGTAGTGTCTATTTGCATGATGAAATGATTTATTCTATGTATCTTCTTCATTGTAGTGCACAAGGTCACCAGTTTGTTCTTCTTTAAAATATCGTGTGGTACACTATTTTCTGGGCCGCACTACTCTTTTATCATGGAGTGCATTTGTTTGGGCTGACATGTTGCATGTATTCTACACCTCATAACTCGTACTGTCTGATGATATGTCTATAGAGAAACATTAATTATGATGGTGAATTAAAATATTCTATCGATTAAATTGATGGACTACAAAATATATATTAGGAAACACTGTCACAGTATGTCATGGAAATGGTGTCTCCTTCAGACGGTGTCTGGATTGGTCATGTTGTCTCGTAGTCATGGTGTCTTGTTCACGGAATCTTCTGGTCACGGTTTCTTGTTCATGGTGTCTTATTTTCACAAGGTCTTATGGTCACAGTGTCTTGTTCACAATGTCTTATGGTCACAGTGTCTTGTTCATGGTGTTTCCATCATGGTGTCTGCTTCACGGTGTCTGATTCACTGTGTCTTGTTTACTTTTCTAGAAAGACATAACTAGTGGCAGACTTACGGTGTCTGAGGCTTTTGAAAATAACCGTATTCAGCCACAAGCAATGTAGATCATAGAATGAATTATACTTAAAAAATTTTAAAGGAAGGTATTATAAAAGTAAACCAAGGATAATATTGAGTAATTAAAATAAATGTAGAGCAATTAAGATCTTCAATGCATCTTCTTAAAGAATGAGAATACTTAAAAAATAATACACATTATTTGATATAATTTACAGGATTTCACCAAGTTGAATAGGATTTGTTATCATTAAAACATTATTAGTACGTGAGGAGTCCAACAATCTCCCCCTTTTTGATGATCACAAATCATGTATATTTTAAGTGTATATTTTATTCCACTAAAGATATAAATATAAATTTATAATTATATAGGTATTTCTCCCCCTTCTGGGATTATCAAAAAGATATTATAAGAGGATCCATGAAACGGTTCCCATTTCATTAAATCAAATAAGGTCGAGTACAAACCGAAAAGAGAAAAACCAACATCATTCCTATCAAAAAGGAGTAATCACTATTCTTCTTTAGGGGATGGACTTCTCTTTTCCTTTAGTAGTAGTATTAGAAGAAGAAGCCATAGGAACTAAAGTGGAGGTAGGAGAAGGGAGTGTGATGGTCGATAGAGAAGGTAAAGGAAGGCCTTAACAACATATGGATTCAGAGTAGGATTGGGAAAAGATCTAGACAGTTGTTGATCAAGGATCACATACCTGATTTGACTCAATGCTTGGCTGACAGACATAGTAGTGGAGGCTGGGGCGGTATAGAAAGTAGGAAAACTACGTCTTAGAGGTGCAGTCGCATTAGAAACAATGGTTGTACTCTATACATGAAGATAGGGCCTTAGGAGTTTGTTTAAATCCAGAACGATCTCCCCACTATACTTCATGGATTTCTAAAAATCATCATTGTTCTTCATAAACTTGTCCAAAAATCAAGTGAACTCAGTGAGCTTTTGGACTTGGGTCTTGAAAGCTTTAGTTACAAGAGGAATCTGAATATTTCCCACAAGATACTTGAAATGATTTGTCATATCAGTATTTTAGAAGATTTGATTGATGTATAAATCAACTTTCTTGGAAATATCTTTCTATTCATCATTAGCAATTTTTTAGTGAATTTGAACAAGATCAAGAACTCTGTCACTGTTCTTGATAACTTCAGAGATAGAAGTTGCATTGAAACCACCTAGAACGAAATGAATCTCCTCTTTGACCACTAGTCTGAGTAGGTCACTGTCTAAAAAAGTTTTAGAGTATTGACTAGAGGCTTTGGAAGCATTGACAACAGTGGTGAGAGATTTTAGTTGGTTCATCACTTTTTGAAGACATCCCATATACTCATCAGTGAGTTAGTTTATATTAACCATAATCTCTCACATTTCATTCATAGTCTGTTTGATCCTTTCATCGACCTTTTAATCTAAAGAATCTAAATAATGTTGAATCTAAGAGACAACATTCTGTGAGGTTTGGGGAAAAACATGTTCTATAGGATGAGAGACATGTTCTGATCTTGAATTCATTTATTTCTGCATGTCTTGAATCTTACATCTTAAGGTCATCACATCATCCCTAAGCAGTCTATTCACAACTGTAAATTTTTTAATCTCATGAAGCATTTTAGGATTTATTTTCCAAATATCTTTCTCCAACAATAAAGAGGCATCTTTCTCACTAAGATATGTCGCAAGAACAAGTTGAGAATTTAGAACTTTTTCAACACCAATAAAAAGGGTAGCACCAAATTTGTTTAGATCATCCTTACACACAATGTGTGGTTATACAGATGAAGGTTTAGAAATAGGTAACGAAACTATTTTAGGTTCCTTCTCAAGATAAATATTAGAGGCAAATTTCACTTGGATCATTATAGAAAGTTCAAAGCCTTTTAATGAATCTTGCTGGGATTCATCCACACCATAAAAACTAGGGAACTTTTATCGAGTGTCTAAAATACTTAAAACACTTAGGTTTGGTACTTCAGTAGATTCCAGATTTGGGGGTTGATCCCCCTCAATATTATCATCCTTCTCAGGATTGAGAGGCTTTAGGTCTTAATCTAATTCCACCAAAATAGTTCTTGGTTCCTCATCCATTTCCTTCCTACTCAGATGAAAAGCTTGCTCCATCACTTCTTCAGTGAAAGGGATGATTTAAGGAGAAATTGTTCCACTAAAAGTTACTCAATATTAGTTTCTTGCATACTAGGTAGTTCTTCCACTATAGGTTTTTCCATGGCATTGTTCTCAGTTTCTTTGGAAACAAAGTCTATTTCAACCTCGGGTTGATCTTCCAGATTAATAATATCTTTAGGAGCAGGGCCTTCTTCTTCAAGAACATCATGAGGAACATGATTACTGTCTTCCTCAACAGAAATAGTTTCTTTTGGAGGCAAACCATCCTCTTATTATTCTTCTTAAGAAGAGTACACAATAATCTCATCTGGTTCCAAACCAGGTTTAGAAGTATTTCTTGGACTTGAGGGATATTCCAATGGATTTAATTTCTCATAAACTATATCATTGTATCCACCCATTCCTTTTTCCAAGGATTCCAATTTATATTCATTCTCTTGATAGTGGCTTTTGAGAGGCATAATTAAAAATACTTAATTAATTTCTTATTAGGTCCAACCATACCTTTGGCATGATGCATGGTTGTGATAAGCCTAGAGTAAAACAGGGAAGTTGGCTTGGATGTGGTTTTGATCAGATCACACATGTGGTGTATGATATAATTTTATAGGTTGATCTTATGCCCATTTTTCCTAAGATGAATCATAAACACATCCTGATATTTCAAAATAGCAATATCACCTTTTCTGGGACTAACCAAATTCTATATAAACTTAAACAGAAGCCTTGGTTCCTCTAGTTCAGCATCACTGACACTCCTCTTGGTTCCATTTTATGTTAAAGCTTTCAAAGCATCTTCCAGATTAAAGAATCCAGTTGAAGGTGGGGGTCCTATCTGATAATCCTCACAGATTCCTTCATGAGGTATCCTAAGGCATGCAACCCATAACCTTGAAAAAGAATGAACATTTCTTCCCATTGATCCTGATTTTCACAACATATTCATCTTCAAAATCAAAAGATAACTGAACATATTGATAGAAATAATCCACTAACCTAGGATATAAAGGTCTATCATTCTTCTTAAACTAATCTAAACAGCATTGCTATTCTAACACTATCAAAACTAAAGACTTACTAGACAGAATCCAGTTGGGGTAAACCTCTTTTTCAGGTACAACAACTCGGTTTACTAGTTTCAAGTTTAGAGGCCCTTCAGGTTCTAGCTGAGGTGAAATATTCATTTTCTTAGAGTTGTGCTTCTTAGGAGTCAATGATGAAGGGTGCTTCATCCTGGGCATTCACAGAAGGTTTGAGAGAGATAAAAAAGTTGCAGGGTTGAAGAAGGGTTCAAAAAGAGTGAGTAGAAGAAAGACCGAGTGAAGAATTGAGTGATACTTTCCTTATTTTATCATTTAGGAATACCAAACTTCACAAAATTAAAAATTCGGAAAATTAAATAGGTGAGATGAATAATTACCACGATGTATTTTTTTTAATAAAAATTATAAAGAGATTTTATGGTGAGACCGTGTCTGAGTGTTACAGTGAGACATTGATTGGGTGTTACGGTGAGATAGTAAACGAACTTCACATTGAGACAGAGAATGTACATTATAGTGAGACAGTAACTATCAGATAGTAATTAAGAATCACTAACTCTGAGACCACAAAAATGAAATAGTAAAATATAAAATAGTAAGACATTAAATAGTTAGATATTTATTTGAGGTTTATCATGCCCAGTTCATGTATGATGTAGTCTATTCTCTCATAATTTAGTGGCTTGGTGAATATATCAGCAAGATGATACTCTATACCAATGAATTCCAAAGTGATATCACCTTTTAGATAATGATATCTCAAAAAGTTATGTCTTACATTAATATGCTATGTCCTAGAATGTGAAACAAGGTTTTTATAGATGTTAATAGCACTTGCGTTGTCACAGTTTATAGGTACATTCCTATATTGATATCCATAATCTAGTAATGATATCTTGGAGCTTGTTTTAAACAATATAAATCTTTTGATAGTTTCGAAATATGATTTGGAAAATGGGGGTTTGTAAAACCAGGGGTTTGTACAACAAAAACATCCCCAGCTATATACCCATTTAAGAATTCACTTTTAACCTCCATTTGATATAGTTTGAAATTCAAATGTTTAGTATAGGAAAGCAAGATTCTGACGGCTCTAAGTCTAGCTACTGGTGCAACGGTCTCTTTATAATCAATTCCTTCTTCTTGAATATATCCTTTTGCAACTAATCTATCCTTGTTTCTAACTACGTTACCAGCTTCATATATCTTATTTCTGAACACCCATTTAGTTCCTATGGTGAATGTGTCCTTGGGTCCTTCAACAAGTTTCCAAACATTGTTCCTTTGAAACTGATTACGTTCTTCTTGCATATACATCACCCAAAATTCATCATTAATAGCAACATTAGTGTTTTTAGGTTCAAGTTATGACAAGAAGACTTGATGTTCAACCTAATTTCTAAGAGAAGCTCTAGTTTGAGTTCTTTTGTCTAAGTATCCTATAACATCATCCAATGGATGGTTCTTGAGAGTTATAACAGCTCTAGAAAAGGAAGGATTATTGATTTATGGTTCATCAGCAGATTTAGGTTCATTGTGACTTGATTCTAAGGAATTTCCAAAGATAAGAGTTTTCATAGATTCTATCACAGAATGGTTGGAAGATTTTGGATTAATGTTCTAATAAGATAGATCATCCTCCATGATATCTATAATGGTTTTATGCTCATGTTGATCTATTTCATCAAATTTGGCACGAACAGATTCTTCCACACATTTAGTTCATTTATTGAACACTCTATAGGCTTTACTAGAAATGGAATATCCTAAATAGATACCTTCACCACTATTGGATTAATGTTTTTCAAGATTTTCTTTTGGAATAAATAATATCGACATTATAACCAAAAACATTCAAGTAGTTAACCTTGGGATTTCTATTGTTCCATAACTAATAAGGAGTCATCTTAAGAATAGGTCAGATCAATACTCTATTGGTTATGTAGCATGATATATTGACAGCTTTAGCCCAAAAATAAATAGGTTGGTCATACTCACTAAGTATTATTCTAGCAATCTCATGCATGGTTATATTTCTTCTCTCCACAAATCCATTTTTTTGAGGTGTTCAAGGGACAGAGAAATTGTGACTATAACCATTTTGTGAGAAAAAGGATTCAAACTCTTGATTTTCAAACTCACTTCCTTGATCACTAATTAAGTTTTTATTTATAATCCCACTAAGATTTTCTACATACTTGGCATATTTAGTAAAATAAGAGCATGCTCCACTTTTGTGAGCCATAAAGAAGGCCCAAGTAAATCTAGAAAAGTCATCTACAAGAATAAAAACATAGTGCTTCCAATTTAAACTAGAAAATCAAGATCGTCTAAACAAATCCATGTGAACCGGTTTGAGAGGTTGAGAAGTTGACATTTCGTTATTTTATTTAAAGGAAACATTGTGTTCTTTTCCTTTTTTACAAGGATTACACACTTTGTCATTTGGAAACTCTAGTTTGGGTAAGTATTCAACTATGTTTTTTTATTTAGCTTTCTAAGGGAGTGAACATTACAGTGTCATAATCTTCTATTCCAGAACCAAGAATCTTTATAAAATACACCTAAGCATGAAACATTTTGAGAAGTTAAAGGATCAAAGTTAATAGAGTAAACATTTTCATTTCTTAATATAGAAATGATTAATTATTATTTAGAATTAAAGACATTGCAATCATCATTTTACAATCTAACATGAAATCCATCGTCACATAATTTTGAGATACTAAGCAGATTATAATTTTAATCCATCAACAAATAGTACATTAGAAATTAAAACTGAGTTACAGTTACAGATTTGGCCAAAGCCAATAATATTTCCATTGGCATTGTCACCAAATGTTAAATGTCTTCCATCTACTTTTATAAGGTTCTTGAAGCATGAGTAGTCTCTTATCATGTGTCTTGAACATCCACTGTTCAAGTACCATTGACTTTTGTAGGATCTCTTTAAACAACTTTCCTACAAAATGATCAATAAAAAATATACCTTTATACCCATACTTGTTTGGGTCCCGTAATATTAGTGATAAGTGCTTTGAAAACCCATATTTTCTTCATAGGCTTCATATAAGCATTATGTAATTTATTTGAAAAATAAACTCTATTCGGTCCACAAAAACTTGAAGCAGTAGACAATGTTTCCTAACTTGAATTTGATAATTTCTGTCCAGAACTGGGAGTGAAACTACATGTCCTAGATCTTGAATGAAAATTCTTTCTACCAAGATTTATTTTTCCAGGTTGATAACCAATGCCAGTGTTGTATTTTGGGGAATTTCTTTTCCCAGCATTTGTTTAAGGGTATTCTTCCCATTGGTAAACTTTTCAATGTTATTCCTCAATTGCTCATTAGAAATTATTAATTCATTGTTTTCTTTGATCAGTTGATCATTTTTATCTTTTTCAATTATGAGTCCAAATTTAACAGTCACCGTGAGAGCATGATGTTTCTTCAATGATTTATATTTCTCTTTTAGTTCACTACATGTTTCCTCAAGCATGTTATAGTATTCAAACATCTCTTCATTAGTTATATTTTTAGATTCATCCTCATATCTAGAATAGTATGAATTATTTACAGAGGATTCCAGTGTTACCTCAGATGTGTTTTTCATGAAACACATATTGGATTTGTTAGCTTGTTCATCATGTGATATCTCTCAGTCACTTGAACTATCCTTAGAAGCACTCTAGGTTTCTTTCATTGCCTTTTTATACTTCCTATCCTTGTCCTTAGATTTCTTTTTTTACCTTATATTTCGATAGTCAGCCTTGATATATCCTTTGCAATTACACTCATAGTAGGAAATTTCATCAGTCTTGTCACTTATTTTAGAGTCCTTCTTCCAATTTCCTTTGGGTCATATTTTCCCTTGAAGTTAGGATTTATAAAAAAGTTATTTCTTTTGTAAAATCGCTTGAATCTTTTGGCTTATTGAGCCATCTCCTCATCACTGTCAGGTTATGATTATTCATCACTAGAACTTTCTACAGATTCTTCCAGTTTTCCTTTGTCTTTGTGCTTATAGGTGGTAGTTTTGAATGTAACAGATATCCTTTTTGGTTCATCCTTTCCCTCCTTGTTGACTTTAAACTCTTCTTCATACATCAGCAGTTTCCTAATGAGTTATTCTACAGGTAGTTTGCTAATGTCGCATGATTCTCTAATAGAGACAGAGGTTCCCCTCCATCTGTCAGGTAGACATCTGAGAATTATCTTGATCTATTCCTTGGAAGTGACTTCTCTTCCAAGCGAGATCATTGTGTTGACAATCTCAATGAGCCTAAGACACATGTCAGAGATAGGTTCATAAGGTTTCATCTTAAAGTTATCATATTTAATAGTATAAGTATTAAGTCTCACTTATTTTACACTAGATGTTCTTTCATGTGAGAAAGACTAGGTATCCCAAATTTCATGGGCAGTTTTACAAGAAGAAATTATATTGAATTCTTCATCTCCTAGGGAGTAGTATAAATCATTCATATCTTTGTAATTGTTATTATAGGCAGTTTTGGTAGGTTTATCCCATGTGATTCTATCAGTAGTAGGAATATTATATTCATCTATAATGGAAGGCCAAATTTCAAAACTCAAACCCTCTAAATGCATTTCCATTTTAATTTTCCATTGAGCATAGTTGGTTCCGTTAATGAATGGTGTTCTGTAGGTTGTAGTACCTTGCAATCTATTATCCATAATAACAGAATATGTTTAAAGAGCTATAAATTTAGAATTAATTTAAATTTACATATCTTTAAGGTACAACAACAATCACAGTTGAATAAGATTAAACAGAAACCTAAAAAACTGCCTTTCATACCAAATGTTGGTTGGAGTAGATTACTCAAGTGGGGAGGGGTGAATGGAGTAACTAAATTTTTTTTGTAAAACATATTATTAAAAATACTTCCCCAAAAATTAGATACATCCCAGTTTATCAATGTAATATTGTTATAAAGGTTTGACTGTTTAAACAACTTCTTAGAAGATTGATTATTTCTCAGTAATCTTAATGTTAGTATTTTAAGTTACTTTTGAAGCTATTCTATTAAGAAAAGACATATATAACTAATTTCTAAGATTAACTATCAAAGTGAATTTAGTGATTTATGAGTAATATTGAAAAGAAGTAAAATAGAGAAAACTAAAATAAGCCACACATCGGATATGAAACAAGTGGTTCAATCTCAAGCTGAGACCTAATCCACTCCACTTGGTGATCACCGACCACCAGGTAGTATATATAAATAAATTTGATCGACACCCTGGATCAGGGTTAAACAACAGTACACAAAGCTTTCCAGGCCGCACATGGACATCTTCTATAGTTCTTCGTGGCTGTGAATAACCAGGCCACACAGGGACCTCTTCCACACTTATCCATGGGTATACACAAATTTAAATAAATGTTTGAGTAATGATATCTTGTATCCTTCAGTTTGATGTAGGGGACATAGTGTGTTTTTATACAAGAACACACAATAATCGAAAGATAATAAAAAATGATACCCAATAGAGAAAAGGTGTTGAGTTAGTTTTAGAGGTGCTCCGAGTGTTATTCCGTGCAGCTCTGGACTTCTGGGATGAAGAATATGCAGAACTCAAGTCCACGAATGGAAAACATATTGTCATAAGTAAGACAGATTCGTCTTGTGTTCTTCGTGACGTTTGAAAGTGAGAAGATTTTCTCCAGATTCTAGTATGTTTCTTGAATTCCTCATTAGTGTCTAGTTTCATGAGGAAATTCTTTATTCTAAGTATCTTCTTCATTGTAGTGCACACGGTCACTAGTTTGTTCTTATTTAAAATATCATGCCACACACTATTTTCCGGGCTGCACTACTCTTTTATCTTGGAGTGTATGTGTTGGGGCCAATAGGTTGCATGTATTCTACACCTCGTACCTCGTACGGTCCGATGATATGTCTACAAATAAAAATTAATTATTTCAGTGCTTTAAAATCTTCAAATATTACCATTAGAGATTTCATTTAAAGATGAAAAAAATATATATTTAGAAATGGTGTAACAGTATGTCTTGGAAATGGTGTCTCTTTTAAACGGTGTCTGGATTGGTCACGGTGTCTCGTAGTCATGGTGTCTTATGGTCACAGTGTCTTGCTCACGATGTCTTATGGTCATAGTGTCTTATAGTCATACTTTCTTGTTCATGGTGTCTTATGGTCACAATGACTTGTTCATGGTGTCTTCATCAGAGTGTCTGATTCACAGTGTCTGCTTCACGATGTCTGCTTCATGACATCTGCTTCACAGTGTCTAGTTTACTTTTCCAGAAATACATAACTAGTGGCAGACTTACGGTGTCTCAGGATTTTTAAAATAAATGTATTCAGACTTAAACAATGAATATCATAGAATGAATTAGACTTAATCATTTGTCAAGTAAGGTATTATAAAATTAAACCAAGTATAGTATCGAGTAATTAAACAGCATGTAGACAAATTAAGATCTTGAATGGATCTTCTTAAAGCATGAGAATACTTAAACAATAACACACATGATTTTATATAATTTACTAGATTTAACCAGGTTAAATAGGATATGTGATCATTAAAACATGATTAGTACATGAGGAGTCAAACATTTCCTTTTGTGATTAATACGATTTATTTTATAATTGAGTTCTATTTTGTTTTGGTTTATGGGATCGTCTGGTCCTGTATTGGGTTCTTTGGTTAGACCGCTGATGTAATTGCCCATACCTCTCTTGTCCATTAATTTGCGAAAATTTGGTGTCTGAGGTGTTCTAGAAGGTCAAGGTGACTTATCCCCAAAACCTTTAAAAATTTTCAGTTCTGTGTATAGTGCAATGGTAAGCGTATGTGTATAATGTCATCGGTATCCTTATGTGAATACTGTCATTTGTAGCCATATGTGAACAGTACAACGATATCCTTATGTGAACAGTTTCATTGGAAGCCTTATGTGAACAGTGCAACGGAATGATGAGGTTCAATGGTAGCCTCTACTTCCTTTGCCAAATTTTTAGGTCCATGAACAATGATTCCAGAACAGCGAGTCTACAATGGTAGTCTCTTTCCATTGTAAAATTTTGAGTTCATTAAAAGAGTTTCAAAAATGGTGAGTTTCCAAAAGTAGCCTCTTTCCATTTCCAAAATTTGATTTCATGAACAGTGTTTCTAGAATGGTGAGATTCCAATGGTAGCCTCTTTCCTTTGCCATATTTTGAGTTCATAAACAGTGTTTTCAGAATGGTGAAGTTCCAATAGTGGCCTCTTTCCTTTTCCAAATTTTGAGTTCATGAATAGTGTTTCCATAATGGTGAGGTTCCAGTAGCAGCCTCTTTCCTTTTCCAAATTTTGAGTTCATGAACAGTGTTTCCAGAACAGTGAGGCTCCAACGGTAGCCTATTTCCTTTGCCAAATTTTGAGTTCATGAACATTTTTTTCAGAACGATGAGGTTCCAACAATATCCTCTTTCCTTTTCCAAATTTTGAGTTCATGAACACTGTTTACAGAATTGTGATGTTCCAATTGTATCGTTTTTCCTTTGCCAAATGTTTTGTTTATGAATAGTGTTTCCAGAACGGTGAGTTTCCAACAGTATCCTCCTTCCTTTTCCAAATTTCAGGTTCATGAACAGAGTTTCTAGAATGGTGAGGTTCCAATGGTAGCCTCTTTCCTTTTCTAAATTTCATGTTCATGAATAGTGTTTCCCTATTCCTACAGTTTTTCTCCTTCGATGTTTCCTTTGACGTAAAATGAAATTGAAGCCTTTTTTAAGGACACTAAGTCCGATTCAAAATCCATAACTCCTATATTAATTTTCCTAAGATTCAGGATGCTTTTACATGGCCAACCACGTGGTTTAACATGATCCTCTTTTAATGGGAAATCTAGCGTATCTTAAACTGCTACCCCATTAAATCTTCTAAATGGATGAGATATCTTCCTACCTGATTATTCCTCCTTGTTCTTAGTTATGAGATGCTCAAACCATTCATTCCACCCCATAGGAGTTGCATGATCATCCAATACTCCTTATATTGGTATCCCTCTCTTTTGATGCAACTATGCCGTATCGATCAATCTTCAATATAAGGTATGATTTATTTATATTCTTTTGGGTTCATATCCTCATGTTTCTCATTTCCCTTTTATGGAATTGTATCTGCATGTTCCTAATGGAAATTTCTTGTGTGTTGACTAGTGTGGTGGTGTCTCTGCATCCTCAGGTGGATACAGTTGTCACGGGGGGATGTGATCGTAACCCTTTGTGTGGCTCATTCTTGTATAAAGAACGTCAATAGTCATTTAAGGTAGGGGATTCATTGATTCTCAATTATTTTATATGAAATGGTATATTTATCATGTATTATCTCACTATATCACAATGGAATTGACATAATAAATATTTGAACTGGATAAGTAAATTGATATTGATCGTATGTTATTGCCTTTTGTTTTTCTAGATAGTGTGATATCTATGCTTTATTGGTTTATATTTTTTTTATGGATGGAAATTGGTAAATAAAGTAAAGAAAAAATTAATTTATAATTGTTTGGATAAAGATAAAGAGGCATGTGAGTGAATCATATTGTAGTTATTATAATTTTATGCTAATAAAATTGAAGTAGTAAGCATGTATAATCAATTTTTGATAACTTATTGTTTAGGTTTCCCATAGTTTGAACCTACAAATAATAAATCGATTAATTCAATATGTATTAAAGAATTGGTTTTTGATAAATGATAATTCATTGTAGGGTTCGGAGTTACCCTCTTGCTTGTTTAAGTGCCAAGACCCAATTGACATGATGTTTGTTTTCCTGCAGTTTGTGATCTGATGTGATCTTGGCTGGATTTTGGGATATGTGGGGGCATATTGGTCTATTTTTTGTGGTAGAAATTGCCACCTATAGTGGCGAGTTGCACTGGTTTATGCATGCGGGTGTCAGGAAGGACACCGAGGATGATGAAATAGGTTGTATGTGAATGTTGTTATTCTTTCTGATTCTAGTTGGTTGTCTATCTTCTTTACATTCCCAACTTCTCAAGTCAGCTAGTCTTTATTACCCTTCTTCCGAAAGAGGCAAATATATGAGGGGTATTCCATGTGATTTTTGTGTTTATCTTCTCAAGAGAGGATGGTTATACGCTCTTGATATAGGTGGAAAATTCTCGATGGGTAGTTCATCTACTCACCATGTTGAGCCCCCATGTGTTTAGTAGCATAGAATGTTTTTCTAGAATGATTGGGAATATGGGAAAGTAATTCTGTAAATAAATAATTGAATAAATGATGTTAACCCATGGGGTTGGAACTTGCTGAGGGGTAATTTTGAGGTTGAAATTTGAAAAAATAGTGAACTTTGTGTGTGATGCTAATGAAAAATACCGTGGAAATTATTGATGGTTAATTAATGTTAAAAGAATTAATTAACATAAAGTGAAACTAATAAAAAGGGAATGATGTAATGTATTAAATCTCTTTAAATGGTAGTGTGCTTATAGGATACCTCGTCTTAGAAGTGGAAGTAGTGTGTCCGAGTGACGTTAGATGCAGTTGAGTCTAAGAAAAGGTTATTCCCATAATGCTATTGTGATCTATAGTGTATTCTTTACTTTTGGTGTTTCAATATGATACTCCAGCCCGTTAGTAGGGAAACTGACATCCTGTGTATTCGGAGCCCTGGGGGGGGGGTGTGTGTTTTCCCAAACATTACGGTGGGGGGATGGATGGATGACTACCCCCTTTGGCCCCACTCTCTTCTCTTGGTAGTTACTTTTTCTGGTAGGCACAATAGTTAGATTTCCCCATATATGTGTGTAGATGGATGTAACGTCTAGTGGTTATTCACACACATATATTCTAGATAGAGTTTTCTATGGACTGCTATAGGCATTACATATGTAGGTTGTGACGTCTTGATGATTCTTACTCTATGTGTGGGCTATAATGGCTTGAGGTATAATGATCGACATATGATAAACACTATGCGAGCTGTGGGGGATCTAGGTAACTACATAGTTACTTTTAATTGGTGGACGCGGGGGTTTTGTTCCATAAGGTTCATGTTGTGGTGCTTCGTCCAGGTGTCTGCGGGCAAGCCTTTTTGGAGAGATATGCCTAGGACGTTCAATGTTGGGGAAAAGAGAAAAACCACTGAGAAAGTAGTAGCAGGGTACCCTTGATATTATTTGTTATATTATATAGTCTTTTATGTGTTACATGATGAGAGTAACCATGGTGAGGCTAGGAACATAGTATACCTATTTATGCGATGAGTTATATTCACTTGTTGTTTACTACACTTTAGCATGATTTCTTTACTATTGTACGTGAGGCTCCAGGGAGGATCCTTCTGAGTATACTTTTATACTCACCCTATGTATATATAAACTATTTTTCAGGACACTTGGAGTTGGTTGGAGATCAGGAAGGTTTCTACTAGCTTGGGGTTTTAGGAGATCTTTGGGCTTTGTGGTTACTACTATTTTTTTACTTTCTTTTGGGTTCTGGTAGATTTCTCCTTTGAGTTGTAGTAGTTTTGCATAATGTTAAATATGTGTACTTGGGATTTATTTTATTTTATTTTCTGAGTAGGATTTGGTTGGTGTCTATCTTATTTCTCACTTTCACATGTTTTCTCTTAGATATTAATGTCTCCCATTTGTGTGTTTACTATACCCTCAGTGTTGGTCACCAACCTAGGGCCTCCTGGATGTGGAAATTAGGGGTCATTATCTCCTTTCTCACATTGCTGGCCCATGAGGGGTACACCTTGTGGGGAGGGGGTCGTGAGAGAGTGGTATCAAAGGTCTGGTTGAGGGATATGATGTATATTGGAGGTAGGCATATGCGAGGTTTCATGGGTTGGTAGGGAACAATGTGAGTCAATTTTAACAAGTAATATAAAATCTGGAGACCGGTTGAGAGATAGGAGTTTAGGCCCCCCTTATGATATGATATACAGACCTTTAAGTTCACAATGTCTATTAAACAAGGTGATACTATTATAGGATAGAGACCTATGAAAGGATCATGCATCATTATTCCTTGTTCCAATGTTTGAATGGGTAGACCATGGGATAGGGTAACCTAAAATGAATAAAAGAAATAAATTAAATAATTAATGACGAGTCTTCCTTATTCTAGGTTTAAGTGTTCTAATTATTTTTTATTTTATAGGTATGGCTCCCGGTCAAAGTCCTCATCAGGCTCACATAGAATTAGTCCAGCAGGTTGTGCCATCAGATCACCGCATGGTAGAGGTTGAGGACGACGACACATAGAGGAGGACACTCCAAGAGTTTCAGCACCAAAGTATGCAGAAGTATGAGGGATCCATTTCAGAAGTAGTCACATAAGACTGGTTGGAGAAGGTCGAGATAGTCTGATGGAATCACACCTTTTGATTACAAAACTTTTCATTACATTTTACAAACAGAGGATCTTTAAAGTCTAGTGTCATGGAAATTAGGAACAAAAAAACACTTGAAAACAACATAAAACATTTTTTTAATACACTTATAAGGCTTCATAATATGTTCATCATGTGTACAATTTCTTCCTATCATATCCTGAAGACATACATCAAAGGAATGGGTGAGCAAAAGGCCCAGTTAGGGTAAACAAGGGAAACACTTTGCTTCTGACATCAATAAGAACTTGAATAAAAACATAAGGACATTAGAAATGGAAGTATAGGCATATAATAATGAAAATAACATGAATCATAACATGAATATGTGGCTACAACATTTCATTTAGACATTAATGAACATATCACCAAGGTCCATCCCCAATGTGTCATAAAAATTACCATGTTTATTCACCAAGGTATCTTGCAACTTATCATCTCTAGAGATTAATTATTTACTGAATGTATTGGATCACTATTAGGGAGAACCCTAAATATGTCTTTACTTATATGTGATCCACATAGATAATAATAAAACATTTCATAAAAAACCAATAGTGAATAAAAGAAATGGGTTTCATTTCAAAATCATGACATTTTTAAAGCTCTTAAAAATAAGATAATTATATCATTTATAACCCATTGAAAGGGAGTGAGGGTTATATGTATGTCAATTCTAGAATCAAATATATCATCTTTATATATTTATGAACACCCATAAAAACAAAATAGGCCTGGGTATTCAAATAAATAAACAAGGGAAATTCTTGAGAGAAAGAGATGGAAATTTTGAGATTAAATTTCATCAGCATAACGACTATATAACATGGTTTTAAAAACATTGAAAATAGAGGGGACAAGGATAACCCACACATAAATAATTCATAATACAGTATGGGTACTGAATAAGATCATGGTATGGATATTTGATTGACATACGTCATGAAAAGGAAACATGAAAGAAAAGAGAAGAAGAAATTTCTTTTAAGAGAAATTCAGCAGCCTAACGACATTACATAAATACTCAGAAAACAAATTGATGAGAGAAGAAAGGGTCTCTAATCATTTGGACATGAAATGGATAGTAATAAGAACATATAAGAACATATCATCAACATAAAGATATGGAAAATATAAGAAACAGAATAAAGAAAGTCATGACTTAAAAAGAGGAGGGTGAAAGGATCCCTTACTTTGAAGAGTAACTTTGAAAGATTGAAGGTCAGAACCTTAGGAGGCTTAAGGGAACCTTAGGAGGACTCCTTGGGAGATAAGGAGACCAGAACATCGTTGAGGATGATTTTGGAATGAAATGATTGAGGGAAATGGCTTGGTATTTATAGGAAAAGTGAGAGAATAAATTATTAACTTCCAAGGGACACCTCAAATCATATCTCACTATTCATAAATTGACAAGAATGATTACATCATTATTACACCATTAATGATGTCATTAAACACCCGAAACTAAAAAGTGTATTTTCACTATTCACTGAAAATTTAACTTTTTCTGAAAAATCCCCAAAAAATAACTTTAACCTAATATCAATGCTCTGAATTCAAAAATGAACTCAATTTTATAAAAATATTTTTCAAATATTTTTTATTTAATTTTTAAATAAAAAACCCTATTCACCTGAAAAAACTAATACCTAACTAATAATTTTTGAAATAGTTGTTTACATGATTTATTGAATCAAATTACTTAATCAATGTTCCAAAATTATATTAATACTTTCTTAAGTGAGGTTACTCCATTTGGTCACATTACTATTCATAATTTTAAAATCACTATTTATAATTTACTATTCATCGATAATTAAGTTGATCTTATTAGACTCTAAATTTCTTACTGAACACATTTATAGAAAACCATTTTTTGAAAATCATTACACATTATTAATTATTTATGGTTTACATAAATATTTTAAAATATCCGTTTTTTTTTCAAAAATCATTAATAATATACATCATATATTTATCCGGACATTTCAAAATTCACAAACTTCACCATAAGAAGAAATCAAAAATTTTATTTATATCAAAGGCTTACATAAAGAATCTAAGTTCTCGTTAGATATCCTCTTATAACACCAGTATAGGACCTAAGTTTAAGGTGTGCTAAGGTGATAAAATCTTGGGGTGGCTCAGACAACATTGCCTGAGTGGTGATTTCTATCAGCTTGAACTTATCCCTTATGTGATTCAGTCAAGCTTCATACGTTGAAGTTCATCTTGGACTAGGTCCAGAGCAAATCCCAGTGATGCTACCTCATTCCCAAGCTCAGAAAGATGGGATACATATGGCTCGAGTCAACTGGATGAGGATATTCAACCTTCTTTCTTTATTAATTAACCAAGATAACTATATTTATAAAAACACAATGTTAAGATTATTTTTTCCAATGGTCATATTGACCCACAGTGATATAACAGCTGAAACCCAATGGTTACATTTTAATTATACCCACTTCATTAATTAAAGGATGTATTTTTGTTGGGTATAAAATTAAATAACCTAAAAAATTAGGAAACAAATATAATTAAAAAGTTCGGGTCATTACATTCTTCTCCCCTTAAGAAATTTCATCCCCCAAATTTTATGCCTTACCCACTGATGGGAAATGTTGTAGGTACTTCTGTCTCATAAACTCCTATGGTTCCCATGTGGCTTCTTTATATTTGTGGTTCCACCACAACACCTTAACAAGGTGGGTAGTCTTGTTGCGTAGAACCTTGTCTCTAGAATCCAAGATCTCCACCAGCTACTCCTCATAAGAGAGGTCATGTTCCAATTGTACCACCTCTGGGTTTAGTACATGTGAAGGGTCAGGTATGTACTTCCTCAAGAGGGATACATGGAAGAAATCATGAACATGATCTAGATTTGGAGGAAGTGAAAGCTGATAGACCACTTCTCCTACATGATCAAGGATTTAATGGGGGAGAATGTACTTAGGACTGAACTTCCATTTCTTCCCAAGACACATGACTCTCTTCCAAGGTTAAATTTGAAGAAAGAATTTTTCACCGACAAAAAACTCTAAGTCCCTTCGACGGTTGTCAACAAAGCTCTTTTTCCGACCTTTAACAACCTTAATGTGTTGATGGATGGCATGGACCTTTTTTGTAATATCTTGCACAAGATCAGGCCTAAGAAGCTTCTCTCACCATATTCATCCCAACAAGTAGGATTTATACATCTCTTCCCATATAGAGATTCATATGGTGTCATTTGAATTCTCGAGTGGAAGCTATTGTTTTAAGAGAACTCAACTAAAGGGATATGTCAATCCCATCCACATTTACATTCCATTGATCACATTCGTAGCATGTCGTCGAGTATTTGAATAGTCCTTTCAGATTGACCGTCAGTTTGGGGGTGATAGGCCATTTTGAAATTCAATTATATGCTCAGAGCATGTTGAAGACTTATTTTGTAATAAAGGATCTTCTTTCTGAGATTTTTGGATATTCTCTAGTAATGACGGTTGAGAAATCATTTGGGTTAGGGTTGATGATGTCCCTTCCCTTATAATTCCTATGTCCAACTTTACTAGGTCATTGATCAATGGATCTCTTTGAATCCCCCACAAGGAATGAAAAATGGGGTCCTTATTACTTAATGCATCAACAAATTTGTTTGCTCCTCCTATATGATAATGAATAGAACAATCATAGTCTTTAAGAAGTTCCAACCATCTCCTTTGTCTCATTTTCAATACCTTTTGTGTGAAAATGTACTTCAAAATTTGATGGTCTGTGTATATATCACATTTCTCACCATAAAGATAGGGCCTCCATATCTTCAGAGCAGAAATGACTCCAGCAAGCTCCAGATCATGCGTAGGATAATTCTACTCATGAGTCTTCAACTATCGAGATGCATAAGAAAGGAATTTGTCATTTTCCATAAGGATGAACCCAATCCATTTGAGATATTCATCACTAAAAATAATGAATCCTTCTCCACATGAGGGCAGAGTTAACACGGGTGCATGAACCAATCTCTTCTTCAGATCTTGGAAACATTCCTCACACTCCTTTTTCCAGATGAACATGACCCCTTTTTGAGTTAACATGGTTAATGGATTAGAAAGTCATGAATTTTTTTTCACAAACCATCTATAATATCCTGCTAGTCCAAGAAAACTACAAATCTACATTATTGTTGTAGGTTGAGGCCACTCCTCTAAATTTTTTGTCTTTGCATGGTCAACTGTGATTCCTTCATTGGTTACAATATTCCCCAAGAAAGAAACATGTTGAAACCAAAATTCACATTTTCTGAAATTCCCAAAAAGCCTCTCCTTCTGTAGAGATGGAAAAATAATTCTTAGATGATCTTCATGTTCCTTGCAAATTTTGGAATATATCTGAATATCATCAATAAATACTACCACAAAGTTATATAGGTAGTACTTAAAGACTATATTCATCAAATCCATAAAAATAGTAGGTGCATTAGTTAGTCTAAAGGGAATACCAACAAACTCATAATGCCCATATCTTGATCGAACAGAAGTTTTTGGAATATCTTATTTATTCACCCTCAATTGGTGATAACCAAATCTAAGATCAATCTTAGATAAGAATTGAACCCCATGATTTTGGTCAAATAAGTCATCAATTCTTGGAAGAGGGTATTTTTTCACTATGATCTCATTTAGTTCTCTATAATCATTGTATAGCCACATCGATCTATCTTTCTTATTCAAAAAGAGAACTAGTGCTCCCCAAGGAGACACACTCGGTTGGATAAACCCATTCTCCAAAATATCTTGGGGTTATTTCTTTAATTCCTCTAGCTCTAAATTTTCCAACCTATAGGGGGTCTTTGATATTGGGTGAGATCTAGGTACGAGTTCAATAGAGATCTCTACATCTCTTTCTAGGGGAGGTCTATGAAACTCTTCAAGAAATACATCAACGTATTCCTGGACGATGGGGACATTTATAATCATTAAACTCTCTTATAATTATTCTTCTTCACTGATAAAGTCCATAAATAAGGATATATGAGGTTCTTCAAGACCAAGATCAGGTTGATATATCTCTCCTTGGACGATAATTGTAGGTTTTACATTCAAGACTACTGATATTTCCTTGATTCTACAATTGATCTTAGAATTATACTTTGAGATCTAGTCCATTCCTAGTATAATGTCGAATTTGAACATGGTAATGACTACTAGATTTGTGATAAGATTGTGCTCACTAAGTAAATACTAGAGTTTCTAAACACTGATGATGTTTAGATAGTCCCACCAGGAGTCTTGACTGAAAACTCTACTTTTAGAAAATCAGGGGTTGAATATAAATTATTTGAAAACTTGGTGGAAATAAAGGAATGCATGGAACCAAAATAAAAAAAAGTATTTTCTATCTTTGAGAGGAAAACTAGAGTACCTGCTACCACATCATTTAGAGATTCAACTTTAGCATTTGTGATAGAAAAATCAGAGCCTTGATCCCTTGGCCGTTGCTGTGGCAGATGGTGGTTCCCCTCAAGTGACCTCAGATTTGGACAGTGATTGGAAAGGTTCCCATGTTTTCTAAACTTGAAGCACTGAACATCAGGTAGGAACTGCACCATCTTCCCCTTGTCATTTGTGTTTGGAAGTTGATGTTTCACCTGACTATGTCAATTCCTTACAATATGACCATCTCTTCCACACTTGTAGAACTTCCCACTCACAGGAAGGCAGTTCCCCGAATGCATCTTCCAACATTTATTACTTGTTGGAAGTTTTACTTTCTTTCCTCCTATTCCTTGATTGAAGTTCTTCCCTAAGCTTGGCTCCATCGATCTCTTCTTATATTTTGATCTATGAGACCACTGCAAGTCACCAAACTATAGCTCAACTTTCATCGCACTCCGCATGATCTCCTCGTTGCTATCATAGTCTGAACTGGCTAGATTCTTCCGCAGATGAGGTCTAAGTCCACCGAAGAATCTTTCAACCTTACCATTTAGATCCTTGACAAAGGTAGATGTATATCATGAAAGTCGGGTGAAGTTCATCTCATAGCTTCCAACAGATTCATTCTATTTCTGCTTCAGCTCATGAAACTCCTTCTCCATTATTGTTCTCATGGAAGAAGGGAAATACTTACAGAAAAAGATCTCTCTAAACACTTCTCACTCCAGAGAATCAACTTCTACTCTTTGCCTCAGTTTTTTGATCCATTCCCACCACTTATTGGATTCTCCTTCTAAACAATAGACAACCAGGGCGACCTTCTCTTTCTCTGAATAGCGGAGCATATAAAATATCTTCTCTATGGAGGTGATCCATTGCTCAGTAATCAATGGGTCAGTTGATCCAATGAAGGTTGGTGGTTGCTGGAACATAAAGGACTCAACATAATGTTATTCCCTTCGAGGCGAGATCTCTTTGTCATCTTGATTCATGTTATCTCCCATAAATTGAGTCAGTTGGTTCATCATTTTCTTGAATGTTTCCATTATGGCCTCCATCTGAGGTCCGTCAATGCAAAGTCCATTGTGGTCACCATTTTCACGTTTCCTCCTATTTCCCACCATTTTCTAAAAGAATAAAAATATAGTGAGAAACTTATTTCATTTACGAATATTTCAACTATAAAGGATTTTATGTCTTAATATTTCATTCTTAATCAATTACATTTCTCTATAATTTCTTCATAATGATTTATAAAAAGTTTGTTATTAACCAAACATATCCCCCAAGAGTGTCGTAACCAAGAGTGCAGCAAGGCCCATTGTCGTGCACCAGTTCCCATTTGAGTCTAGATCAAAGTAGTGTTTTCAGGTTTTACCCCTTTGTACATCTGTTCCAGATCCGCCTCTACCTGCTCGTATCCATACAGGGATGTATTTGTTTGATAAACAACTTACCCAATATTCACCAAAATACCAGGAAGTTTTCCTATATTTAATCTTTTCTTACGGATTCTTCCTAAAGTTTTCACATCCTAATTTACATAAATAACTACACTATCCTTTTATACCAACTATGGAATCCCATGTTTTTATTACATAATTTTTCATTACATTTTATAAACATGGGATCTTTAAATTCTAGTGTGTTGGAAATCAGGAATAAAAAACACTTGAAAAAAACATAAAACATTATTTTAATCCACTTGTTAGGATTCATCATATGTGCATCCTATGTACAATTACTGCATCTCATATCCTTGATACATACATTAAAGGAAAGGGTGAGTAGAAGGCATAGTAAGGGTAAATAAGGGAATCAGTTTACATGTGACATCAATAAGAACATGAATAAAAACATAAGGACATGATCAATGGAAGTATAGGAATATCATAATGAAAATTACTTGAAACATAACATGAATATGTGGCTGTAACATTTCATTGAGACATTCATGAACATATCACCATGGTACATCCCCAAGGATTCATAAAAAATATGAAGGTTATTCCCCATGTTATCTTGAAACATGCCATCTCTAGAGATTAATTATTTACCTAATGAATTGAAGCACTATCATGGCGCACACTTAATATTTTTTTAGTTACATGTGAGACACCTAGATCATAATCAAACATTTCTTAAATATCCCATAGAGAATAAAATAAATGGGTTTCATTTCAAAATCGTTCCATTTTTAAAGCTCTTAAAAATAAGATCATTATATCATTTATAACCCATGGAAAGGGAGTGAGGGTTATATGCATGTCAATTCCAAAATCAAATATATCATCTTTATATTTTTATGAACAACCATATAAACGAAATAGATCTAGTCATTCACATAAATAAACAAGGGAATTTCATGAGGGAAAGAGATAGAAATTTTGAGATGAAATTTATGCATCATAATAGCTATATAACATGGTTTTAGAAAACATTGAATAGAGAGGGGAAAAGGGTAACCCACTCATAAATAATTTATAATATAGTATGCGTAAAGAAAAGAACATGGTATGGATATTTAAATGACATACCACATGAAAAGGAATCATGAAAGAAAGGAGAAGATGCGATTTCTTTTATGAGAAATTCGGAAGCCTAACAGCGTCACTTAAAAATTCAGAAAACAAATAGATGAGAGAAGAAAGGGTCTCTCATCATTTGTACATGAAATGGAAAGTAATAAGATAATATAATAGCGTACCCTCAATATAAAGATATTGAATATATAACAAACAACATAAAGGAAGTCATGACATAAAAAGAGAAGGGTGAAAGGATCCCTTACCTAGAAGTGTAACTTCAAAATCTTGAAGGTCGGGACCTTGGGAGGCTTGAGGGCACCTTGAGAGGACTCCTTGGGAGGTAAGGAGACATGAACTTTGTTCACGATGATTTTGGAATGAAATGAATGAGGGAAATGGATTGGTATTTATAGGAAATGTGAGTGAATAAATTAATAATTTACCAAGGGATCCTCAAAGTATATCTCACTATTCATAAGTCGACTAGAAAGCTTACATCATTATTACATCATTAATGATGTCATTTAACACCTGAAACAAAAAATGTATTTTCACTATTCACCGAAAATTCATTCCTTTTTGAAAAATCACCAAAAATCACCTTAATCTAATATCGATACTCTGAATTCAAAAATGAACTCAATTTTATAAAAATATATTTTTGATTATTTTTAATTTAATTTTTAAATAAAAAACAATATTCACCCAAATAAACTAATACTTAACTAATAATTTCTGAAATAGTTGTTTACATATTTTATTGAATCTCATTACTTAATCAAGGTGCCTAAATTATATTAATACTTTCTTAAGTGAGGTTACTAATCTATTTGGTCACATTACTATTCAGAAGCGTAAAATCACTATTCATAATTTACCTTTCACCAAAAATTAATTTGTTCTTATTAGATTCTATGTTTTTACTGAAAACAAATTTAGAAGACCATTTTACGAAAATAATTACACATTATTAATTATTTAAGGATTAAATAAATATTTTAAAATATCCATTTTTTCAAAAAATCATTAATAATATACATCCTATATTTATCTGGACATTTGAGAATTCAAAAACTTCACCATAAGAAGAAATCACAATTGATATTTATATCAAAGGACTAAATAAAGTAGATAAGGTCTTATTACATATCCCCTTATAACCCCAACAAAGGACCTAAGTATAAGGTGTGCTAAGGTGATAGAATCTTGGGGTGGCTCAGACAATGTTGCTCGGGTGGTGATTTCTATCAGCTTGAACTTCTCCCTTGGGCGATTTGGTTCAGGCTTCTTATGTTGATGTCCATATTGGTCTTGGTCCAAAAAAAAATCCTGGTGATGCTACCTCCTTCCCATGGTCAGACAGATGGGCTTCATATGGCTTGAGTCAACTAGATGAGGCCATTCAATATTGTTTTTGTATTAATTAACCAAGATAACTGTATTTATAAAAACACAATGTTATGATTATAGTTTCCAATGGTCATATTGACCAATAATCATATAACATTTGAAACCCAATAGTCTCATTTAATTATACCCACTTCATTAATTAAAGATATAATTTTGTTGAGTATAAAATAAAATAACACACAAAATTAAGAAACAAATATAATTAAAAGTTTCAGGTCGGTACACGTCTTCAGTTCGATCCATGATCTGAATGATCACTGGGTGTCCTTGGATGTGACGATGCTATTTGAAGCAGGGATGCAATGGTTGTTCTTATTCCTCAGGGATCATGACGAGTCGACGATCTCATGGGAGTAGTTCCGAGACAAGTTTAGTGCCGAGTTTCTTTCATCAATCACGAAGGCATCCAGTTACCAAGAGCTTCTTACCCATCGACAGGGGATATCCAGTGTGCGATAGTTTGGAATCCATTTCAGGAACCTTTAACGATATGCTTTAGACTTGTTTCTAGATGAGGAGGATAGGGAGAGGAATTTTGAGTAGGCTTTACATCCAAAGATTCAACACAAGGTAACACCATTTATGCTGAAGACATATCTTGAGGTGTTGGGAAGAGTAGAGGTCATCGAGAGGATATTATCCAAAACCATATCATCATAATAGGGGTGTCTTCATAATTCCTCATGAAGCAGAGCTGTGGCCCGGGGTTTCTGGTTTTCTGGGAAGAAGATTTTTTGTTCGGCTCAGGGTAGGTCCCAACCCTCAGCATCTCGTTTGTTCAGGGGAAGCAGCTCTCAAGCCTATTCCAATGGATCAGGTGCTTTTTTTTCTTGTGGGGGTCATGGTCATTAGTAGGAATAGTGCCTAAACATTCAGATCATTCATCTTGCACTAGGTGTTCTACTCCAGGTTCATCCATTGAGGCAGATTCAGCTGTGGTAGTAGCAGCGGGTTGCACTTACATTAGATCAGTAGAGGGTAGATGGGGATGGAAGAGGACATCCTTGTGACACACTCCATCCTCAGAGAGTAGAGCACGACCATGGTGCTGGTCTTCATTAGGTTTATAGAGGCCATGGAGGAGGTTCTGGTCAGCTTCATGCTTTAGCGTTGCCAGCTCCAGGCGAGCTAGACATCGTTTGAGGTACCCTTTATTTTTTTTCGTCCTTATTTTATTCCTTGTTTGATTAAGGATCAACACACTCCTTCATATTACCTACCCTATTCCATGTGCTAGGACTTGAGGTAGAGAGGCTTCCAGTGCCCCTGGCATTGACTACGCCAGTTGGAGGTCGAGCTAACTTTTTTGAAGTATGTACAGACTGTGAGCTAGTGTTTGGGTGGAACCACTCATGGGGAGATATCCAATGTTTACAAATACAACCATATGATGTCATCCTCATCATGGGTTGGTTGTATTCATTACAGTCGATCATGGATTTCTTCAAGAGGAAAGTTGTGTTCTTCGATGCAGATGGAGAGATAGTGATGTTTGTTGGCGAGCGAGACCCACAGATGGGTCAGAGGCATGTTCCATCCTTATCATCCAGGATGACTGAGTTGATGCTGATTTCTTTAGAGGATCAGCAGTTGGAATTTCCTAGGGTCGTAGAAGTGTACCCCGATGTCTTTCTAGAAGAGGTTGTAGCATTACCCCCTCGATGATATATCGAGTTTGGGATCGAGCTACAAATAGGAGTGTCTCCAATCTCTATGAGTCCATATAGGATGGACCCTTCTGAGTTACAAGATCTATTTATACATCTTTATGGTCTATTATAGTAATGTTTTGTTCTGCCGAGTGTGTCACCATGGGGTGCACCAGGTTTTTGTGTGAAGAAGGATGATGACATTTTGCAGTTGTGTGTCGATTATCATCGCTTAAACATAGTGAATGTGAAGAATCACTATCCTCATTCGCGTATTAATGATTTATTCGATCAAATAAATGGTGAAAGTTGGTTCTAAATGATCGACTTGGGGTCGGGATATCATCAGATGCGTGTGAAGGATGAGGATATCCTGAAGACTTATTTCCGCTGTCATCATAGACATTATGAGTTTGTTGTAATTATGTTCAGTGCAAAAAATTCTCCATCTTTGTTCATGGTATTGATTTACTAATTTTTCTAGGAGTTCATGGGAATTTTCATGGTGGTTTTCATCGATGAAATCCTTGAGTACTCTATGTCTGATGAGGAGAATGCAGAGCATCTACACGCCATTTTGGGAGTTCTTCATCAACATCAGCTGTTTGGGAAGTTGTCGAAGTGTGAGTTTAGGGATAAAGAAGTCCATTTCATGGGGAATGTTGTGTCCCATTAGGGAGTATATGTGGATCCATCAAACATTGAAGCCGTTGTGTCTTTGGAATCCCCCAAGACTAGGTCAGAGGTTGGAAGTTTCCTTAGTCTCACAGGCTACTATAGAAGTTTCATAGCTAATTTCTCCAGAGTTGCGACTCCTCAAAAAGATTTGACCAGGAAGGATATAGAATTCATATGGACTGGTCAGTGTTAGAAAAAATTGGAGTATCTAAAGGAGAAGTTAGTAAGTTCTCCATTTCTTTGTCTTCCAAAAGAGGGAGTTCAGTTTGATGTTTTTTGCGATGCTTCACATCTGGTTTTAGGTTCTGTTCTGATGCAGCAGATATTAGTTGTTTCTTATGGGTATTGAATGTTGCGTCCCCATGAATGTAACTATTCCACCCATGATCTTGAGTTTGCAGTTGTGATGTTTTCTCTAATGTTTTGGATTAATTACCTAATTGGAAAACACTTTGTGGTTTTCACTGATCATAAAATCCCGAGGTATGTTTTCTCCCAGTGTGAATTAAACTTGTGACAACATCGGTGAATGGAGTTATTATAGGAATACTAATTTGAAATATTGTATACCCATGGAAATAGGAATGTTGTAGTTGATGTATGGAGCAGGAAGTCACATGGTGATGCCGTGTGTGAATTTGGTGATTCCCCGAGAGTAATGGAAGAACTGTCAGCATTACATTTCGATATGAGAAAAATTGGGGGCAAAGGTTGTCTTTTTCAGATGATGGTGCAGTCATATATGGTGTTGTTGCTGGAAGAGTCCTAGTTGGGGATCCTGAGGTGGATGTTTGGAGAGACTGATTTATTTGTGGCGAGGCCCCTGATGGTTTGTCTGAGGATGAAAAACATCGCGTGTTGTATCATGGAAGGATATTTGTTCCTTTGGTGACATGCAAGATGGTCCTCAGAGAGTTCAATAGTTCACCTTTATAAGTGCATCCTAGAATGAAAAAGATGTACTAATCCTTGAGGAATCGATTTTGGTGGCCATGAAAAAATCATACAGTGGAAAAGTTTGTGTCTTGAAGTCTGGACTACAAGATGGTGAAGGTTGAACACCGTGTTCCTAGTGGTCCACTCCAGCTAGTAGATGTTCCTCAGTGGAAGTTGGAGGACATACCAATGGACTTTGTTACTAGATTACCTCATTATCAGGGAAGAAATAACACTATTTGGATGGTAGTGGATCGTTTAATAAAATCATCCCAGTTCATAGCATTCAAGGGGTCAAGCTTAGTAGAAGTTTTTCCAGGGAAGTATCTGGAGGAGGTGGTGAGACTTCATAGAGTCCCAATAAAGATCATTTCTTCTCAAGATCCTCATTTTGCCTCCAGGGTGTGGAGAGGTCTCCAATATGCTTTCGACTCTCAGATATTCCTTAAAAATGATTTTCATCTTCAGACATGTGGTCAGACAGAGCAGCCTATCCAGACTCTTGAAGACAAGTTACACTCTTGTGTACTGGATTTTGGAGGTTCGTGGATGAGGCACTTAACATTGGTGGAGTTCTCTTACAACAATATTTTTTCACTCCACCATCGGTATGGAGCTATTTGAAGCATTTTATGGCTTCCCTTTCTATTCTCCGTTGTGCTGGACTGGGGTCAGAGAGTCAGGAATTCTCGGACCGAAACAAGTGAAAAATACAACAGAGATAGTTTTGGTGATTCATGAGAGGATGAATACGGAATAAGATCATCACAAATCATATTCTGATCAATAGAGGATACCCATAGTGTTTGATTTTAGGGATCACATGTTTCTAGAGGTGAATCCCCTTCTTGGGTAGTGAATGTTTGGTCATGGTAGTATGTTTTCTCCCCAGTTTGTTTGGCCTTTCTAGGTGTTAGCTTGTGCTAGAGCTATGGCGTATTGAGTAGCACTTCCCTTGCAGATGATCTGGATACACGATGTTTTTCAAGTGTCACACCTTCGTCATTATCTTCATGATAACTCTCACTTCATCGATTTGGGAGAGGTTGATGATGATAATGATATGACCTTTTATGAGAGACCTATGGATATCCAAGACTGCAAAGAGAAGGTGTTGGATGGGAGTTATATCCCCTTGGTTCGTGTCTTGTGGTGACACGGTGACATGGAGGATAGTACCTAGGAACATGAGTCACAGATACGTGCTCAGTATCTAGAGTTGTTTGATGTTTAACTATTTTCATGTAACAATGTCCCCTTTGTGGTTATAGACCTTTAGTGTTTATGAGATGGATTTCTTTGGTTTCTTCTTGTGGCATGATCTATTTAGATAGGTATCTTGATGGGTGGTTGTTCAAACTTCTTTTCTATTCCCTTTTAGGTTGGTTTTGAATTCTCGAGGATGAGAATGTTTTGAGAGGTAGAAGACATAATGGCCCCGACCTATCTGGTCTATTCTATTGTAAAAATCTGGTGTCTGAGGTGTTCCAGGAGGTCAAGGTGACTTATCCCCAATGCTTTTCCAAATTTCTAGTTCTTTGAGAAGTGAAATGGTAACCTTATGTGAAAAGTGTCATCAGTAGCCTTATTTGAACAGTGTCATTAGTAGCCTTATGTGGATAGTACAATGGTAGCCTTATGTGAACAGTGTCATCGGTAGTCTTATGCGAATAGTGAATCAAAATTGTGATGTTCAAAGGTAGCATCTATTTCCTTTGCCAAATTCTCAGGTTCATGAACAGAGTTTCCATAATGTTGAGGTTACAATGGTAGCCTCTTTCCATTTCCAAATTTTGAGTTCATGAACTGTGTTTCTAGAACTGTGAGGTTCCCATGGTTGCCTCTTTCCTTTTCCAAATTTTGAGTTCATGAATAGTGTTTCCAGAATGGTGAGGTTCCAAAGGTAGCCTCTTTACCAAATTTTGATTTCAAGAACACTGTTTCCTGAATGGGGAGGTTCCAACGGTAGCCTTATTCCTTTGCCAAATTTGGAGTTAATGAACAGTGTTTCTAGAACGGTGAGGTTCCAATGGTAGCCTCTTTCCTTTTCCAAATATCGAGTTCATGAATAGTGTTTCCAGAATGGTGAGGTTCCCATGGTAGCCACTTTACTTTTTCAAATTTTGAGTTCATGAATAGTCTTTCTAGAATGGTGAGGTTCCAATGGTAGCCTATTTCCTTTTACAGATTTTGAGTTCATGAAAAGTCTTTCTAGAACAGTGAGGTTCCAATGATAGCTTCTTTCCTTTATCAAATTTAGAGTTCATGAACAGTGTTTCCAGAATGGTGAAGTTCCAATGGTACCCTCTTTCCATTGAAAAATTTTGAGTTCATGAAGAGTGTTTCCAGAATGGTGGGGGTTCCAATGGTAGCCTCTTTCCTTTTCCAAATTTCAGGTTCATGAATAGTGTTTCTAGAATGATGATGTTCCACTGGTAGCCTCTTTCATTTTCCGAATTTTGTGTTTATGAACAGTGTTTCCAGCTTCATATTGTTTCTCCCCTTTGACATTTCCTTTGATGTAAAATGAATTTGAATCCTTGTTTTTAGGAGTCTAAGGCCGATTCAAAATCCATAACTCCTATATTAATTTTCCTAATGCTCAGGATGCTTTTACTTGGTCAAACCGCGTGGTTTAATGCAATTCACTTTTAGTGGAAAATTCAATATATAATAAATCACTCATCTGTTAAATCTTCTAAAGGGATGGGATATATTTCTCCCTAGTTCTTCCTTCTTTTTATCGGTTGTGAGATGCTCGAACCTTTCACTCAACCGTACATGAGTTTCATGATCTAACTTTCCACCGTGGATATGTTTCCCTCCGTTTTGATGCAACCAAGCAGTGTCGATCAGTATTCGATATATAGTATGATCTGTCACCATTCTTTTGGGCACATCTCCTCCTATTTCTCTTTGTCATTTTATAAAATTCGATCTCCATGTTCCTAATGGACATTTCTTGAGTGTTGAATAGTGTGGTGGTGTCTTGCATCCTCAGGTGGACATAGTTGTCACGGGGGGAGGAGATTATAACCCATTGTGTGGATCATTCTCATATAAAGAATGTCAAGAACCATTTGAGGTAGGGGATTCCCTTCTTCTCTTTTCTTTTATGTGCAATAGAATAGTTATCATATTTTATCCCACTAGAAAACAATGGAATTGACATAATAAATATTTTATCTGGATTAATAAATTGATATCAATCGTATGTTATTGCCCCTTGTTTTGCTAGATAGTGTCATATATATGCTTTATTTTTTTATCATTTCATTCTTGATGGAAATTGGTAAAGAACATAAATCCGGAATTAGTTGATAATTGTTTGGCTAAAGATAACGAGGCATGTGAATGAATCCGATTTTTGTTGTTTTTTTATGTTAATCAAATTGATGCATTAAGCATGCTTACTCAATTTGTGATAGATTACTTTTTAGGTTTCATGTAGTTTTAACCTTAGAATAATTATTCGAATAATTCAAGATGGATGAAAAAAAAATTAGTGAAAAAAGATAATTCCATGTAGGGTTCTGATTTACCCTCTTGCTCATTTAAGGGCTAAGATACCAATTGATTTGATGTTCATTTTCTTGCTTCTTATGTTGGGATGTAATACTGGATGGCTGTTGTGATGTGTGGGGGCATGGAGGCATATTGGTTGTGTTATCAGTGGACTCCTTGAGTGGTGAGATGCATCAGTTAATTCATGTGGGTGTCGAGGACTCAGGGGATGATGAAACGGGTTGGATGCGAATGTTTGGATTCTTGCTGATTCTTGTTTTTTGTTTATCTGCTTTACATTCCTCACTGCTCAAGGTAGGTGGTCTTACATTCCCTTCTTACAAAAGGGGAAAAGACACATGGGGTATGCCACTTGCTTTCAATGTTTAGCTTCTCAAGGGAGGTTTGGTCTATGCTCTTCCTATAGGTGGAAAATTCTTTACGGGTAGTTCATCAACTCACCTTGTTGATCCCCCTTGTGTTTAGTATCATAAAATGTTTTTCTATAATTCTTGAGAATTTGAGAAATTAATGATGTAAATAAACAATTGAATATATCATGTTAAACCATGGGGTTGGAGCTTGCTGGGGCGCAATGTTGAGGTTGTAATTTTAATGAATAGTGAACTTTGGGTGTGATGCTAATGAAATATAATGTGGAAATTATTGATCATTAATTAATGTTAAAAAATTAATTAATGTAAAGTGAAACTGATGAAAAGTGAATGAAGTAATGTTTTAAAGATCTTTAAATGGTTGTGTGCTTATAGGATAATTAATCATAGAATTGGTGACTTGGAGTCTTAGAGACATTAGCTGCATTAGAGTCTAAGACTAGGTTATTCCCATAGTGTGGTTGTAACCTATAGTATATTCTGTACATTTTGTGTTTCTATATGCTACTCTACCCCATCAGTTAGGGAAACTAACATCATGTGGATTCTGAGCCCTGGGTGGGTGGGTGGGTGTTTTCCCCAACATTACGGTGGGAGGCGGGATGACTGACCACCCCGTTTGGCCCCACTCTCTTCTCTTGGTAGATACTTTTGATGGTAGGCACAATGTTTAGTTTTCCCCATACAGGTGCTGAGAGGGCTGTAACAGCTTTTGGTTATTCACACAAATATATTCTGGATATAGTTTTCTATGGACTACTATAGGCGTAACATGTATAGGTTGTGAAGGCTTGAGGATTCTTACTAGGTGTGTGGACTTTAATGGCTTGCAGTATAATGATCGATGTATGATACACATTATGCAAGCTGTGGTGGCTCCTAGTAACTACCTGGTTACTTTTCATTCTTGGAAATGGTGGTTTTGTTACATGAGAATCAAGTTGTGGTGCTTCACTAGGTAGTCTATGGGCAAGCCTTTTGGAGAGAGATTCTTATGACGTGTGACGTTGGGGAAAAGAAGAAAACCAATGGGGAAGTTGTAGCAGGGTACCATTGATATTATTTACTATAATATATACTCTTTTATGCATTGATTGGTGATAGTATCCATGTTGAGGCTGGGAACTTAGTATACTTGTTTAGGTGATGAGTTAGTTTCACTTGTTATTCACTATGCTTTTGCATTCTTTCTTTACTTTTGAATGAGAGGCTCCAGGGAGGATCCTACTGAGTATACTATTATACTCACCCTATGTATATATAAACTGTTTTTCAGGTCACTTGGAACAGGTTGGAGATCAGGATGGTTTCTACTAGCTTGGGGTAGTAGGAGCTATTTGGGCTTCATGGTAGCTGTAGTTTTTACTTTCTTTTGGGTATATGAAGATTTTTCCTTTCAGTTGTAGTTGTTTTTCAACACATTACATATGTGTACTTGGGATTTCTTTTATTTTGTGGTATGGTAGGAGTTGGTTGGGGTCTATCTTATCTCTCTCTTTTGCATGTGTTCTCATAGAGGGTAATGCCTCCCATTTGTGTATTTACTATACTCTCGGTGCTAGTCACCAACCCGAGGCCTACTGAAGGCGAGACTCAGGGGTCATTATCTCCCTCCCCACATTACTGACCCAGGAGGGGTACCACTTTTGGGGAGTGGGTTGTGACAGCTAATGAATCTTTATAGAATGTGTTTTTTGGTTCTCACTTATCCCTTAAAGTGATTTTATTTTATAAAATAAAAAATTTCATTTGGCAGATTGAATTGTTAAATCCATCACAAATGCATAATGAAATTAGTGGTATTTTAAGGAATATTTTCTAATGGAATAGTAACATGACCTTAATAATAGAAATATGACCCTTATGAATAGTAAATAATCCAATAGAATAGTAAACACATCTCTGAAATTATAAATAAAATTTATGTATCTTTTATTTGAAAATATGATATATTTATATCATGGAATGAGTAAATAAATGTTTTGAAAATGATTGATTAAGTGTTGGTTTTTGTATAAAACATAAATTCTTATTTATAATTTTATAAATAATGTATTTAATTAATAAAAAACTATATTTTCATAAAATATATTCACAAATTAATATTTTATTTTTAATGACTATAAAACAATTTTATGAGACCTTAATTAATTTTCCAAAGTGATGTCAAATCAGTAATAGTTTTAAAACTGGTATTTTTTGAATAAATTATGATTATAACATTAATTTTAATTTCTCATATATAAAACATTGATTTTAAAAAAATGGATTTCATTTAGGAATTATACATTTCAAAAAATGTTGAGGTTGGAATTTTGAGATTTTTCTGAAATACTTTATTTTTTTTACGAAGAGTGTAATATGATAATTTACAAAATAAGCTAAATATAAGAATTATTGTTTCAGGGATGATTTTAAACTAAGGTAAGAAACCTTGTTTTTAAATAAAATCCATTAATTATTATTATTTTTCCTATATTCCAACACTATTTCTTTTATTAAGAAAAAATATCAAAATAATGATTAAAATAATTTAAAAACCCTCTTCTCTACTATAAATACCATCCATCAGCCCCTCTTATCCTCAAAACCCTCAATCCTTGAGACATGTAAAATTTATACCAAAGATTCTTTCCAATAATCTTTCCCACATCCAAGACTATATGGTCTCACCAAATGGCCAAAACCAAGGGCCTTAAGGAGCTTCTTAAAGAAGAAGATTCAAGAGGTAAAAATCCTCTTTCATTTTCTTTTTCTTTTATTTTCAATTATTTTTATTTTATTATAATATATTCACCTCCCATCATAAAATAGGAATTAAAACATTATTTTCATATACATATATATATATATTATAATTTTATATTTTTTAGGGAAAAATTCATCATCATACTTCTTCTCCTCTCCCTTTTATTTTAAAAAAACACCATCCATGATATGTCGATTTACCGACATCGTGGTTGACGTGTTTTCAATTTCCAATGAATCCTTAATGAATGGTCATAAACTAATTTTAATGGTTGATTTTTTTTAAATTGTATGATATAACCTATTTTATGTTCTGGAATTATCATGTATGCATATTATATAATTACATAAAGAAACTAGTTCTTGATGATCAAAGAACCACCGAAATGATTTAAGTGAATATCATTAATATTTTATCTAATGAATCATAATCATATTTGAAAAAATTATATATGTTATAAATTAATGTTCTATAAATTTTTAGGTACCATTTCATTCTACTTCTATATTTTCTCTTCCTTTCTACAAGAAATTAAAAAACTAACCGACCATGGAAACCATGTAAAATACACACCCGAAACAATGGAAATGACAAAATATTATTAATAAATGGGTGTAAATTTGTTACAAAAAGATCATATAATGTATTATAAATATGAATATAGTTATTTAATATTGTAATAACGCTCTTTGAACTATTATATTGTAGGATTCGACACATTTAAAGTAAGGAAAACCTGAGGTATGGGAATTCTTATCCTGATTTCTATTCTTTGCGTTAACCTTATACTTCATAAATTTTTTATTCTTAGATTGTTTGTAAAATTTACTTTTGTTACAGTATGTTGTATTATGTGTAAATAATTATATACATATTCTCTTCATTTTATTAATTATTTCTTTAATTATATGGTGTTCGTTAGGTACTTTCCTTTTAAAATCCTCTTAAGTGTCTCTTTTACAAAATTTAAAAATATAGTTATTATTTTAACGGAATAATAATTTTCTTATGAATTCAAGATTTTTTATTACAATAATTTTTCATCTATATGTTTTTATAGTTATTCTTTAAGAATATTATTTCTTCATTATCTGCATGTTTTTATATTTTAGTTTTTTTTACAAAAAGGGTATTTTGGAATATGAAAGCATTTTGATTAAGGGTTTAAGTGATTGATAAAGTGTTTTATTTCATGATATAATCCATCTAATTTTTTTATGTTTTGTTAATCCCATTATATCTCAAGATATTATGTGTTGTGCCCCATTATAGCTCAAGATATGTTGGGATGAGCCCATTTTAGCTCAAGATATTACAGGTGAGCCCCATTACAGCTCCCCATTATGTTGGGTACTCCGGAGATGGAAGTCAAACAAAATTTTATTCCATTTTTTAGGCTGAATGTAAGAGTTATTGGATAAATATGTCCCAAGGAAATATTATTATGTATCTATGCATGCTAATTATTTTTTATTAAATGTGTCTTAATGATTTTTGTGCTATCACTTGATTGAGGATTTCATTGTTTATATCACTTATTGATATTTTTGTTCTCATTATAATTGTTTTAATGTTTTTCAAACTTTATTTTACTTATTAAATGAAATAAGGAAGTCATGTTAAATGGTAGGAAGTTTTTTCAAATAAAACATGTTTTAATTTTTAATTTTTTATATTTTGGCAGAAATGGATACTATTTTGGAAGTATCCAATCTATATAAATATGGGATGTTATGTCCGTATTATTTACTAAATTTATAAGTCCCTAAACCTAAAAAGATCCTCAATGTGAAAGAAATTAATTTTTTGAATAAATATGAAGATTATGAAATTTTTTTATGTCTTGGTCCTTACTGTTGGTAAAAGAGGATGGGTTAGATAACCATAAGGATTACGCTGATGTTAATAGAATACAATAAATTATTATTAATTTATTGTATAACATTTGAATATTACCATGTTTCTTCGACTAAGATAGGTTTATTCGGAATGGGTTTCCACAGAAAAAATAGGAAATCTGAATTATAGAGGCACTCTGAGGCTGATATATGTCCAAATCTGTAGCTTGGAATGATGGGAATTGGTACCGAGAAGTTTGTGATAGTAATGGATTAGTTGAATCAGGTTATAAATGGTGTTTTTATTCATGCTAGAGAGGAACCCAATCTACCATAATGGAAAATATCTTTTATGGAGAATTTCATAAGTAAACATCCCCCATAATTCAGTAGAACATCTAACTTGGTGGTAGTTAAAGGATGGATCAATGCTCTAGAAAAGATATTTGATGTCATGGGATGTTTGAAACATAAAAATTTAACCCTTTCCATTTATCATTTTGAAGGTTAATACGATCAACAATGGTGTTTGGTTAAGAATACCAGAGATAAGGAAGATATTGATTCCATGAAATGAGAAACATTCATTGATATTTTACTTTAAAAATATTTTCCAATGGTTGGTCAAATCTCATTGAAAAAACAATTTTTTTAATTGGGGAAAATAATTGAAGACTCCATAGCTTCATATGAAGAAAACATCACAAGATGGTCTAGGTATGTTCCAAATTTTGTTCGGGACACTGATATAAAAATTATTTGGTTTTATTCAATATTGAAACTAGGTTTATGAAGAGCGTTGGTTGCATGAGAATTTCAAAGTTATGATATCATTTTGAATTTTCCTAAAATGGTTGAAAGAGAGTTTTCCAACACATATATTCCTCATGATGACAAGAATAATAAGCGTTTAGGTTGGCACACTTTGGGGGAGAATTCAGAAAAGAAATTTGGAGGTAAGAAAATTAAATTACTTTCTTGTAAAAAGTGTGTTAAAAACATCTTGGAGAATGTCTTGAAATTTTTGGGAAGGGCCATCAATGTGTAATGTTTGGAAACATGGATCGAGATTTCATTTAAAATGATAATAAAAATGAAGAGATGTTGATGGTAAGATTATTTAATTGTAAAGAGTTGGGTCAGGTTTCTAATTTTTGTCTAATGATAGTTTCTCAGGAGAGAAATCAGCATGATTAGAAACATAAGTGTGTGGAAAAATATTTTTCAACTACTTTATCAGATGTTAAACTGTCAAACTAATTTGTATCAGGTATATTAATTGTTTTTACCAAATATTCCGATGTGTTTTTTGATTCAGGGTCTACATATTCCTTCAATTCTATGAAATTTTATTCTAAATTAAAAATTCCCCTCAGGAAATGGAGCTATAACTCATGGTAAAACACCTAGATGAAATATTGGGGTAAAAATACATTATAATAATCTACCCATCTTTTTATGAGGAAATATTTTACTTAAAAACCCTTTTATTTTTCTCTAGTAGAGTTTGATTTTATTCTAGGTGTGTACTGGATTTTTATTTATCATGTTATGACTTATTATAGAGATAAAGAAGTTATTTTTTCACAATAATTTTTGTTTATATTCAAGAATGAAACCATAAAATTGTTAAAAAATCAGGAATCCACGAAACTATTAAAATATGTGTGTTAAATTTATCTTTCACATATTGATTAAAATAAAGGAATTGTTTAGATTAATGATGTTCTAGAGGTAAATGAGTATCTTGATATTTTTACTAGTGATTTGACCAGTGCTATTTTTGATTGAGAGGTTGCGTTTCATATTGAGTTAATTCATGATGCTAAGAAATTTTATATCCCCCCTTATCAAATAGATAAATCATAACTTCTTGAATTGATAATATACTTGTAGGAATTATTAGATAGAGGTTTCATCTGACCTATAACTTCAACATGGGGTGCTCTTATCTTTTAAAAAAATAAATATGGTTCAATGATAATTTTCATTGATTATAAAGCCTTGAATACAATCAATTTTAAGAATAAGTATCATTTTCCAAACATTGATTATTTTTTTGATTAGATCCATGGAGAAAAATATTTTTCAATGGTTGGCCTGAGGTCAGGGTTCAATTATTTTAAAGTTAAAAAAGAATACATTCTAAAGACTGTGTTTCGTACTAGATATGGTCATTATTAATTTTTAGTTTTTCCAATTGGGTTAAATAATTAACCTATTGTATTCATGGATCTTATGAATAAAACATTTAATGAGTTCTTAGATAAGATTGTGGTTTTCATTCTTGATGACATTAAGGTATATTATAAAAGTAAATAAGAGCAAGGAAGATGTCTAAGGGTTGTTTTGAAAACATTTATTAAAAATAAACTATATGAAAAATTAAACAAGTGTGAATATTGGTGGTAAAAAATTTATTTCCTTGGTCACATTATATATAAATATGGCATAACTGTTGAACCTTATAAAGAAAAATCTGTTGAATAATGACCAAGACCCACAAATATAACTAAGATTCATAGTTTCCTTTGTCTGAAAGGCTATTACCAATGGTTTTTTTAAAAAATTGAATAGTTATTTAGACCAATGACTAATTTATCTTCAAAATTTGTTATGTTTATTTGGAAAATAGAGCATGATGATTTTTTTCATGAATTGAAAATAAGATTGGGGAATTCTCTAGTTTTCCTTTGCCTTCCATAAATGGTTGCTTTTTAATCTATAGTGATTCCTCATTGAAATAACTTCGTTATTTTATAATGTAGAATGATCAAGTAAATTCCTATGTTTCAAATCTGTTAAAACCTCATGAGTTAAATTACCCTACACATGATTTGGAATTAGATTCTATTGTCATTTTATTAAAATGTTGGAGGCATCATTTGTATAGAGTAAAATCTAGAATGTATACTGAATATAAATTTTTTAAGTATATATTTTTATCATAATGAATTGAATATGAGAACGAGGAGATGGTTAGAACTAATCGAGGATTATAATTGCATGATTCACTACCATCTTGGCAAAGAAAACAATGTTTATGAATATATGAGTTAGAAAACTAATGACAAATTAACAATGTTACATTTTGAACATGACCCCTTGGTTAATGATTTGATAAATTTTGGTTTGGATTATTTTAGTTTAGGAAATACCTTTGTTTTGTTTTAGGTGTTAGTGTGATCGTCTCTATAAAATAGAATAAATCATGCTCAGAAGGAAGACTGTGTGTTGCTGAAAAAGGAATAATTGGTTCAAAAAGGTAAGTTTCTTGATTTTAACAATAATAAATATTGTGTTATGAGGTTTTGAAAGATAATATTTTTTTCTTGTGATTCTCAGCTGAAGAAATAATTGTTATTTTGAATTTTATAATGACCTGTTTGAGTTTTCAATAGGTTAAAGAAGAGTAGTAGTTAACAAATTGAGTGTTTCAGCCATTTCCAGTGCCAAAGTGGAAATTTGAAAATATATCCAAGGATTTCATGGTTAGAATACCATTGAATTATCAAGGAAACAATGTGATTTGGGATTTTTTTACAGACTGGCTATGTTTTCATATTTCCTCACAATTCGAGATAAAATATATTTGGATCATCTTTCTTGACTTCACCTTAAAGTTATTGTTATGTTATATGGAGTTACTCTATCCAATGTATCTTATCGAGATCTTAGTTTCACTTATAACTTTTATAATGGTATTTAAAAGTCATTGGGAAATTAATTAAATTATAGCATAACTATTAATCCTCAATACGATGGAAAAATTGAGTGAACAATTTAGATTTTGGATGATATGCTTCGAGATTGTTCAATGGATTAGCAGGGAAGTCGGGATGAACATCTTTGTTTAGTTGATATTTATTATAATAATAGTTCTCATTTCAGTATATAGATGAATCCATTTGAGGAACTATATGGGAAATATTGTTGAACTCCATAATTTTGGGATGAAGTCAAGGAAATAAAGTTGATCAAATGAGAGTTTAGTAAAAGAAGTTGCTGAGTTTGGGAATATGATCTGCTAGTACATGAGGAAAGCTTAGAGATAATAGAAACATTATACTGATAATAGGATGAAGGAAATGTTATTCAAGGTAGTTAATCATATTTTAATAAAAATATATCCTTGGAAAAGTGTTATGAGTTTTATGTAAGAAAGGAAATCTAAGTCCATGATTCATTGTATCATTCTAAATCCTATAGAAAGTTTGACCACTTACATACTCAATATATTTTCCTCTTAGTTTATCTTAGGTACACAATATTTTTCATGTATTGATATTGAGAAAGTTTTTATAGATATATATAATTTTTTGAGACCATAAGTACTTTATTTAGAGGTGAACCTTTCTTATGAAGAGAATACTATCCATATTCTTGATCATTGAGAGAAAGTAATGAGTAATAAGATATTTTTACAGGTTATGGTTTTGTGGAGAAACCAAATTATTGAAAAAGAAAAATGGGAATCAAAAACTTCTATGGGGGAAAGGTATCCTCAATTATTTAAAAAGAGATTAAAATTGAGTGGTTGAAATCTCTAGATGTTTTCAAGAATGTAACAACCTAGGTACTTATAATATAATTTTTTTGAAAATAAATTTTTTAAATCCATTACAAATGTATAATGAAAAATGTGGTATCTTAAGGAATCATTTTTGATGGAATAGTAACAAGACCCAAGGAATAGTAATACGACCCTTATAAATAGTAAATTTTCCAATAGAATAGTAACCACACCTATGGAAGTATAAATAAAATTTATGTATCTTATATGTGAAAATAATATATATTTATATCTTGTATTGATTAACTAAATGTTTTTAAAATGATTTTTTTTGTTTTTAGTAAATCATAAATATTAATTTACAATTTTGTAATTAATACAGTGATTCAAAAGATAGTTTTTCATTAAATATATTAATGAATTAATATTTTATTTTTCTATGATAATAAGATTATTTTATGAGACCTTAATTAATTTATCAAAGTATTTTAAAATCAGTTATAGTAAAAAAACAATTATTCCTCGAATAAATTATGATTTTAATTAAAATTTAAATTTCTCAAATAGAGAAGTTTATTTTAAAAACATGGAGTTACTTTCTGAAATCTACACATCATGAAATCATTAGGGTGAATTTTTGGGATTTTTCTAAAATACTTGAATTTTTTGTGAATAGTGAAATATGATAATTTACGAAATAAGCCAAACACATGAATTATTTATTCATGGATGATTTTATACTAAGTTAAACACCCTTGGTTCAATCCTACATGTAATTATTACTATTTTGGTCACAAGAATAACCCTATTTTTTATCTCGAACAAAATAATATAATAATGATTAAAATAATAAAAAAACCAACTCTCCTCCACTCTAAATACCACCCCTCACCCCCTCTTATCCTCACACTTCTCAAGCCATGATCCTTTTAAAATATATCCCCTATTTTCTTCACAAGACTCTTACAAATTCCTTGGACCTTCTTGTCTCACCAAAATGCCAAAACCAATTTCCTTAAAGAGGTTCTCAAAGAAGATAATTCAAGAGGTAAAAATTCTATTTCATTTTCTTTTCTTTTCTTTTGAATTATTTTAATTTTATTATTCTATATTCCCATCCCATTATCTGAGAGTCATGGAAACTCAAGTATATTATATATAATATTATTTTTTCATGTTTATGAAAAATTTATCATCATAATTCTTCTCCCCTACCTTTCATTTTAAAAATAATAACATCATCCATGATGTATCAATTAACCGACATTGTAGATGATGCATTTTCAATTTACATTACTTCCTCAATGGGTTTCCATAAAAACATTTTAATTTTTTTTGAAATGATTCAAAATTTTATTATTTTATCTCTTTTATGTTTTTGAATAAACATATATGAATTATAGAGAAGCTAGTTCCTAATGATCAAATAACTGGCAAAATGATTTAAATGAATATCATTAATGTTTTATCAAGTGAATCATCATAATATATGAAAAACTAATATATGTTATAAATTATAGTATCTAAAATGTGTAAATACTAGTTAATTCCAATTATGTAGTTTCTACTCCATTAGACAATAAATTCCCTAACAAGCCGACCTAGGAAACGATCTAAAGAATGCACCTGAAATAATTGAAATAGCAAATTATTGTTAATAAATGGGTGTAAAGTTGTTATAAAAATATCATATACTGTATTATAAATATTAACATTGTTCTTTAATATATTAATAACACTCTTTTAACCATTATACATGAAGATTGGACAAGTTTAAAGTATGAAAAACACGAAGTAATGGAATTCTTAACCCAATTTCTATTCATTAGGTTGACCTTATACTTCATTGATTTTATCATTATATGATTATTTGTATAATTAATTTTGGTTATTTTGTGTTTTATTATATTTACTTACCATTAATTTAAATATTTATTTCATTTGATTAATTATTAGATTAATGATATATAAATTTTAAGGGACTTTCCTGTTAAAATCCACTTAAATGCCTCTTTTACGAAATTCAAAAAGAAAATTATGTTTTTTAATTTCATAAAAGGTTTATTATAAAATAAGGATATTTTATTAGAATAATTTTTCTTATATATTTAGTTTTTTTCATTACATGACTTCATTATTATGTGCAGGGTGTTTATATTTTAAAAGTGATTTGTTTTAGAAAAAAGTGTATTTTGACATATGAATGTGCTTTTATCAAGGGTTTAAATTAGTGATCAGTTGTTTTATTTCATGATATGATTCATGGAAATTATTTATGTGAGATTTATCCCATTATATATCATGATATAATGGATTGATCCCCATTATCACTCATGATATATTTGGTTTAGCCAATTTTACCACAAGATATGACAGGTGAGCCCCATTATAGCTCTTCAATGAATTGGGTACACTAGAGATGGAAGTGGACTGAAAGATTATTCCATTTTTAAGGGGGAATGTATGATTTACATGGTAAATAACTCGAGAGGATCTTCCTAATGTTTATATGCATGCTAATGAGTTTTTATAAAATGGGTTTTAATGGTTTGTATGATATCACTTGATTAACGATTTACTTCTTTATATCCCTTACTGAGATTCTTTTCCTCAACACAAGTTTTTTAATTTTTTTAATAGATTATATGGTTGTGTAAGATAAATAAGGAAGTAAAGAAAAATGTTATGATATTTTGGAAAAGAAAACAATTTTGAATTTTTAATGTTTTATATTTTGAAAGAAAAGGATACTCTCTCAATAGTATCCACTCTATATAAATATGGGTTTTTATGTATTTATTATATACTAATTTACTAAAGATATAAATTTAAAATATCCTCAATGTGAAAATAAATAATGTTTTTAATAAATCTCATGATTTTGTAATTCTTTAAGGTTGGGTCCTTATATATTTTATTTAAAATAAATTTTAGGAGAATTAATTATTTAAGGAACAATATTCAAACTAATATGAAGGGTATAATAGAAGATAATAGTGAGGTAAATTGAAGGAAAACCAGATTATAAATATTTATACAAATTAGGAAATTTAAATGAGTTTATGGATTATATCTATGCGGTCTGGGCTGGAGATAATTTTGATAAAAAATCTATAAGTGGAGGATCCTTTAAATCCAAAATAAACTCTTTGTATGGTTAATAATTAAAAAATAGGTTACTTCTCCTTATTATATCTAATGTAGAGTGTATATGGTCTATAATAGTATGCACCCGATTGATTTATTTGAAGGAAATTTATGATGAAGGGAATATAACCATAGTGATATTGTATGAATACTGGAATTATCTTACTCTTACGAAAAATATAGAATAGTAATTATAAAAATATATATTCAAATTTGATATAATTTCATTATATATAAGGTATATTAAGTGTTTTCTAATGTTGAATATATTTTAAGAAATGAGAATATGGTGGATATTTTCACAAAAAAAATATCTATACTAGCATTAAAGAACAAAAATATTAGTTTTAGAGTTCAAACACCTTCCTCAACATAAGGATCATTATAAAATTCCATCTGAAAATATTTTTTCACAAAAAAATATGGTTGTTTTTGTAAATATATTTTAGGAGATAAAAATTTAATAATATTACCTCAAAATTTATTTTTAAAATAGGAATTGAAAAAGTATATTCTAATAGGTAAAAAAAAGAGATATGAAGGAAATATGAAATTGAATTTGATCAAGTTCTAAAAAAATCTCTTAAAACAAATATTATTATTATATATTTTCATTAAAGATAACATAGTTCATAGGTTTTTAAATGATGACATATTGATTCAATTGAAAAGTAGTGGTTATTTTTCCAAATACATTAAATTTAATAGTATTAGATAATCATTAGTTTAATATTACTGTTTAACCCTGTCCCTTAACATAAGAAGGTTTAGAAAATCCACCTTCAAATTTGGTTTATTACATTATATTATTTCTTGTATATGTTTATATAAGAAAATATTTATTTGAGTAAATTTTCTTTGGCTTTTTTTAAAGGGAAACAAAATTGTAAACTTATATTCACGAAGATCTAAAAAAATGGTTATAAATATAATACAATTTTATAAAATCAAGAGGGAGTATTTTTTTTAATGGATATAAATCTCAAAATAAACAAGTGGTACACATTGATTTAATAACTGTAAGTTATTTATATTCTAGGATTGTGAAGAATAAGGTTTTTTTATTTGTGCCCATATCTTCCCTGAGAAATTTCATCTTTCATTTCATGGATTTTGGGATTTACAGGGATTCTTCTAGTGTTTCATATCTTTGGGAGGGGTTATTACTTTTTAAAATTTATATTTAAAGGGATATAATGGTTTTGGAAGTTATTGTTCGATTATTTAAGGAATTTTTTATGTTTTAGAGTAATTGTCGAATTTTGGGGGTTTTGATGGATTTTTCCCTTGTCTATAAATGACATATATAATTGAAATGATTTTAAAATTATTTAACTGTAAAATACATTTCATATTTTCATAAGGTTTAATCAGTTTCTATAAGATTCATTAATTATTTCATAAGAATAATTTTATTGTTTTTGTGTGACCCGTCTGTGGTTATCATTAGAGTCATTTTATTCCGTTAGATTCATTCTTCACTTAATAAGAGTATTTTAATTTTAATAGTTACATTTTAGAAGAGTAATTGTCATCCATATTTTTAATGGTCATTATTTTTATTGGAACAGTCATTTTAAATTTCTATAAGATTCATTTTACATATCATGAGGGTCTTCGAGATTCTGAAAGTTTCATATCTATTTCTTAGGAGATGTTTCAAATTACGGTAAGATTAATTTTCCATTTGATATTTTTGTAGATTGAATAAAAGGTCATTGGATTTTTTTAATTTTATTTCCTCCCAGTAAAATAAACATTTCCTTAGTGAATTATTCTTCCTTCTCTATATAATCCAAAATCATATTTTATGATTTAAAAAGACATTATAAATCCTCAAATCACTATTATCATAAAATTAGTTATGAAATATTTTATATTTTTAACATAATTCTATGAGTCTAGATTGTTGTAAGTTTAATTAGTATAGTGTGATGAAAATCACGAGGTCAGATTAAATGGAATTTAACTAATAGTTTGAACAAGTTTTAAGAAAGGAAACTATGACAACACTACTTTAAATTTCCATTTAATACATAATTTATTACATAAGATTACACTTAATTTGACATGGAATATCGATAAGTCTAGTGTATTTTCGAATTAAGTATACTACATAAAAAATTAAAATGGTTAATACATAATCATTATTAAAATATTCTTTAATATGATCACAATATTCCATTTAACTTAAAACTACAAGGGATAACTTGTTGACATAAATAAGAAATGGGTGATCTATAAAGCCGTGTATGGTAACAAATATGGCTTAAAATGAAGAAATAGTAAATTTTATAAAATAGGTATACGAATGGCCCATAAAAATGGCGGGAATCATAAATATGTAAAATAAGGCATGATATAACATGATAACATAAAGGCATAATATAAAATGTGCAAAAAAAACATAAAACACTGCACCATAAACAATGTTTGATAATAACAACCAACAAATAAAAATTGAATAAGTCCCATAAAAGAATCATGTTTACTCCCAGTCCCAATATAACATCTCATGAGACTAAAAAATTACTCAATTCATTAGAGCATTATATAATTCTATATGCCCCCATCACTTTCATTTCATTTTCATATTTAAGTGTTCCATATAGATAATACTACATGGAAAAACATTTCATAAATTTTTATTACACAATAATGGATTATGGAATATATATACATGTAAGTACATAATAAAATAATTATAGGTTCATAAAGGTGAACAACCTTGATAGTAATTGGGTACGGGTACTCACTACACATCTGTTTGGCATAAAAAATTACAGAGTGATTTTGACTACATAACATGGTCATATAAACATTTACAAAAAGGATTAATGATAGTGTAATGGGTCTCTCATAATTTAGGAATAACAGGGGGAGTATGGGGGTAAGTAAGAAAATATCCCAACTTGAACAAATTGAAAATAAGGGGCATAACATAAGAGAGGTACTTGAATTGAAATGATAAGAGAAAAATCCCTTACCATGAGAGTGTGTCTCCAAATGCATTGGAGGGTCTTATTGAGAGCTTTAGAGAACATTAGGATGACCCTATAGATGGTACGGAAGAGAAAATATTTGATAAAAAATATATTTAGAGAAGAGAAATGGGAGCTTTAGTGGATTTATATAGGAAAGAAGTGGGTAGTTCTTTATCATTTATCAAACTTAGGTTTTGGAATCTATATAATTTAAAAAATATAACCACAAACCTTCCTTGGGTTTTCCAATAGATTCTGAAAAATGGGATTGTTTATAATTTTTTTATAAGGAAAATTACAGAAAAATCAAAATTATACCCTTGCTTTTGTTTACGTAAGTCATACTCTTAATGAAATGATTTTAAAACCCTAAAATATAGCAATTATTTAGGATGATTCATATAGGCATTATAAATTTAATAAAATAAATAAAAATTATATTATTTTAAATTTAAAGCACATATTTTTTCTATGATACCCTTTATATTATTTATCAAATCACCATTGGGTCATTATGATGTTATAAAAAAGCATTGTATATTTATACGCTATTTAATTTTTATATGGAAATTCAACTGTCTCATAAAATTATGAAAAATTAACCCGTGGATAATTTCTATGTTTTGATTTAAAAAAATATAATTTTTTTAAAAATAATTATATAAATATGTTAATTTACACTTAAAATAATATTTTACATTTATAGATAAAATCTTGGTTTTTTTACAATAATAGTTTTCAAACCCTTATAAAAATTATATTTAACTTCATAAAAATTATATAATCATTTATATTTAATAAAAATTCTTTTATAATTGTATTTTAAAAATAATATCATTTATTTTTAAAATCCATTAATTCAACAAAATGAATGTCTTAATTGAAAGTTTATATTACTTAAAAATACAATCTAAGTTTTATCATATAATTTATATCAAAATGATTACTTAATCATTTATAAATTAATAAATATAAGAAAGAAATACAATCATAATTTTAATGAAAATGAAATATAAATATTTATACTGTTAGGTTTACCTCGTTTTTATTATTTGTTGAATTATTTTTACCCTTAATTATCCAATTTTCGTTTTTACTGTGGCAATTAATATTTACTATAGTTACTATTCTTATTATTCAAGAAATAAGTTAACCTTATTATCTAATAATAATTAAGATGATTGAAAATATGGAATCAATTTTATATTAATTAATTCATAAATGTGTAATAATTTAATTTGATATAAAACCCACAATCATGATGGAATGCGAGTTTTCTGAAAAAATGCATTTTCTATTAACATATAATTTTTATTTAACTATATAACTAGTAATATTAATTATATGAATTTGAATAAATAAATATAGATATTTAATAAAAAATATCATTTAATTAATTTCTCATTGGGGTTATTTTTAATTGATTTTGATGTAGAAATATTATGCATTTTAAAACATTTTTCTAAAAAATAATTTTTGAAGCCTCAAAATAAACCTTTAATAACATATGGTGAACGAATAAAGTAAATATAATTAATTGAATTAAATATAAATAAATAATACAAATTTTAACTTAAAAATTTAAAAAAATAATTTTACTTTTATGTTAATTAATTTATCAAAAGAAATTGTAATTTTACATAAATATAGTATTTTTTCACTATTCACTAAAAAATCTATATTATCTGAAAAATACAGTATTTTAACCCTAAGTTAATTTTAATATGATGGCGAAAAAATGGATTTAATTTTATAAAGTACATTTTCTAAATGTTCTATAAAATAATTAGAATATTTGTTCATTAAAATAAATCAAAAACATTTATTAAAAAATATATTTTAATAAAAAAAGGCATTACTAAAAATTGATTGAATATTTACTTAGAATTTAAAAATATATTTACATTGAGTAGGAAATATATATATATATATATATATATTTCATAAAGTATTTAATTATATTAATACCAAGAAAACCAAATCTATGTCATAACAGTCTTCTTTAAATATTGCTTATTTGTTTGGGTTTAGTGTTGCGTATCACATACGCTACCAAACATAGTTTTATATTTTAAAAAAGAAGGTCCTTGCATTCCCCCCACCCCTTAATAGATTGAATCCTCATGATTTAAATATTAGCTCAATTATTACTATTTCCATCCATTGACTTTAATAAAGGTAAAATTAGGGATGGGTAATTTTAAAATATTAGAGACATAAACATGAATCCAATAACATTAAAGGGGTAAATTAAAATTAAATTTTATTCCTTAACTTATAAATTTCTAGGCTTCAATATAAGTTATTAACTCTAGATTTCCTATCATAGACTCTTATGGTATTTATTTTTCCCTTCATAATAGTTCATAATGATTTTGTGAATTTACCAAAGAAAATCCCATGGGAGTGTCAAACTTGGGGTGCAATAAGTCTCATTGTCAATCACTATTTCTTGACCAAGTCTAGCCCAACACAGTGTTTAAAGGGCTTTACCCCTATGTATATCTATGTGAGAGCGACATCCACTTGTATTATCTAGATAAGGATTTTATTAATTGATAAATAACTTAATCAATACTTACCAAAATTTAGCAATATTTTATTATACTTAGTTTTATCCCTTGTAATTTTAGTGGAGTATTTTAATCCTAATCCCAAAATAACTAATCTTTTCCTTTGATACCAACTATGAAAACTCCGCTCTTTATTTCACATTAATACATGATTTATCACATATTATTACACATAATATAGCTCAAAATATTGAGATGTCTAGTGTATTTGGGAATTAAATACATTACATAACAACTAAAAAGGTGAATACATCATTTTTATTGAAAAATTACTTACCATGATCATAATATTCCACCAAAAATAAAACTCCATGGGATACCGTGAGGGAATACATAAGAAAGGGGTGAGATATAAAGCATAGTATAGGAATAAACATGAAATGAAATGAAGAATATAATAAATTTTAGAAACTATGTATATAATTGGGGTCTAAAATTAGTGATAATCATATACAAGAACTACGAGGTATGATATATAATTATTATAGAAAGACAACGTTGAAAATGTGACAATAACTCAAAACACATCATCATAAACATAGGTCCAATATAACTGTGAAAAATTAATTATAGAAAAAACCCATAATAAAATCATGTTTTTTCCTTATCCTATCATGAAGTGTCATGAGACTAAGCATTACCCAATGCATTGGAGTGATTTCTAATTTCAGGTACACCCGTCACATTTATTTAATTCTATTTCTTAAGAGTTACACCCAAATCATAAAAAATGGAATAGTTCTTCATGAAATTTTTTTCCACAATAAAGGAGTGTGGAATAAATACATGTATTTTCCTAATAAAATAATTATAAATTCTTAATGTTGGGAAATATTGATAGGAATTGAGTATCGGTATTCACTAAATATTTTTTTATCATGGAAAATCACAATGAACTTTTAGCTGCATAGTGGTACCATATAAATGTTCATAGAAAATGATAAATGGGAGTGGAAGGGGTATCTAATCAGTGTGGATCCAGAGAGGATGTAAAAGGGATATGTAATAATACATACCAACATGATAATTGTTAACTAAGGGGTAGAACATAAAAGATGATATTTAATATAAATGAGAAGAGAGAAATTCCTTACCTTGAGAGTGTGACTCCAAATGTTTGGGAGGGGCTTCTTGAGTGAGTGTGGGCACCTAGATAAAACAATATAGAGGATAGTGTTGAGTAAATACCTGATCAAATTATTTTTGGTGATGATAAATTAGATATTAGGTGTATTTATATAGGAAATGAGTGGTTAATTCTTTATCATTTCTCAAACAAAGCTTTTGGACTATATATAATAAAATAACCAAAACCACAAACCCTCCTATAGTTTTCCCCATGGTTTTTGAAAATGGAAGCAATTTTAATTATTATATAAGTAAAATGTCTGAATGTAAAAAATATTAATATTTCTTATATAGAATTGAGTCATACTCTTAAAGAAATTATTTTAATACCTCAAAATGCAGAAATTGTTTTGGAGGATTCATAAAGGATTTATAAAATTAATAAAATAAAAATATTATAAAAATATTTTAAATGGAAAATATATACTTCATAATAGATTCCCTTATAGTATTTTTAATTCACTTTTTGGAAATTATGAATTCATAAAACACAATGTATATTGATACGGTATTTAGTTTTAAACTAAAAACTCATCTTTCTAAACTAATTATTAAATATTCACCATTACATAATTTTGATGTTCTGATTCAAAAATATTATTCATTTTATCTAAATTATTCTATATATATGTGCATTTATAATTTGAAAATAATAATCGACATTTATCGAGAAGTTATAGGTTTTTGACAATAACAGTTTTTGAACCCCTAGTAAAATTAAAATTTACTTCATAAAAATTATATAATCATATATATTTAATAAAAAATATTTATATATAATTTTTATTTAAAAATATAATTTATTTAAAAAATACATTCATTCATCAAAATGAATGTCTTAATTAAAATTCTAAATTACTTGAAAATATAATTTTGGTTTTATCGTATTATTTTTATAAAACTAATTACTTAATTATTTATAAATTTTCAAAAATAAGAATAAATATGATTTTCATTTTAATGAAAATAAAAAATCATATTCGTAATATTGTGATTTCAATGATTCTAGACTTTGTTAAAAAAAATTACCCTCAATTAACCTATTTTCCTTTTACCGTAGTAATTAATATTTACAACCCAACTATTTATATTATTAAAAAAATAAGTTAATTTTTTTACCTAATATTAATTAAGAAGATTAAAAATATGGAATCCATTTTATAAAAATAATTTCAAAAATGTGGCATAATTTAATTTAATATAAAACCTGCATGCATGAAGGAAATCAGTTTTTCCCAAAGAATGATTTTTTATTAAATGATGATTTTACTTTAAGAATATACCTTATAATCTTCATTATATGAATTTGAATAAATAAATATATATATATAATTTAAAATATTAATTTAAATAATTTATCATTAGGTGTTATTTTAATTAACTCTGACGGAGAAACATTATGCAATTTAAAACATTTATAACAAAAATGTGTTTTGATGTCTAAAACAATTATAGTAAAATCTTGTAGAAAAATGATTTAAATGTAATTAATTACGATAAATATAGATACATAATAATTATATTACCTTAAATTAAAATTAAAATAATAATTGGACTTTAAAATTTATTAATTTATCAAAGCAAATGATAATTTTATATAAAAATTTTATTTTTCACTATTCATCAAAACATCTACACTTTCTAAAAGATAAAAAATTTTCAAAATAATTTAATTTTTATATTATGATCTAAAAAATTGAGTTAGTTTCATAAAATAAATTTTCTAAATATTCTATAAAAAATTATAATATTTTTTCATAAAAAATTAAAAAAAACATTTTTGACGAAAATATGTTTTGAAGAACAAAAAGGAATTAGCAAAAAATTATTGAATATTTATTTAGAATTTTTCAATACATTTAAATTTAATAAATAATATTTATATATATTTATATATTCATAAACTTTTTAATTATGCTCATACCAAAAAAATATAATGAATATCTAATAATGGTCTTATTTAAATCATCATGGTTTGTTTGGGTTCTGTGTCTTGTATCAGATATGCTATCGAATATCGATTTATAATTTAGAAACATAGGAAATAATAGAAACCACGAGGATAATCTCCACTCAATTCATGCATTCATATTTTTGAAACAGAACTGTCTACCACTATTTAAATTCTTTGTCATTATTTCTAACCTTGGATGACCATAGATGTGTCGATGGAGGTTTTTGAGTTTATTTTAAAATGAAGTTATTACATGTTGTGTATATCACTCTCTTAAAATACATATACCATGGGTTGTGGAGGCATTACATTGAGGCATGGGATTTAATAACTCAATTTTTTTATTTTTTTAAACTTATCATTCTCTTATTTCCTTTGAATAAATGATATAAATTTCGTAAAACAAAGAAAATGAAAATATAGAATCACGAAATTAAAGGGGAATGAAATGGTAGGACTATTAATATCCAATTATAAATTATAATTTTAATTATCTATAATGTTGGGTAATTGAGTTTAACTAAACTAGAAGTGAGATGTTCGGTAAAAACTGATTTAAATTTGAGCATGCTAATTTCCTGAACTTAATACATGTTGTGTAGTTGTTTTAGTAGTGATGTTTAGTGTTGTTTTATTTTCATACTTAAATTTTAATGTAGCTGATGTATGATTTTTTGTTAAATAGGGAAATATTTTATTTGAATAAAGATTGATATAATTTTAAAATTGTCCTTACTATGTGGGTTGGAGTTGTTTTTCAAGAGGTTTTTATTAACACACTATTTAAAAGTTGGATTACAAGTTTTCTATTTAATATAATTTTTAAAGTATGAAATGGATTTATTAATTTCAAAAGTTTAAAATGTGTGACATTCAGAGAAAAGTTTTTCCAATTTGATATAAGTATTTTGTTTAATATTATTTTGGATTTATTTAAGTGACTAAATTTATATATAGATAATATTTTTATGAGGGTTTTTTTGAGGTATTTTGTATAACTTGGATGGGTTTTTTATTTTTGTGGTTTACATGATTGAGATAGAGGAGAAGGATTTTGTTTTGATAATGTGTTGTATTGATGTATGGTGATGTGGGACTGAAGAAGTACTTTTGTTATTGGAGGTAAGGAATAATATTTCTCTAGAGAGGTGATAAAACTTTTTCAATGAAGGATTAGTTAGTTTATTGATTTATGGGTGAATTTGGTTCATATACGGAGTCTATGTTTTCTTTGATGTTGATGTGTGATTTAATTTATTGAAAAAATCTTACTTATATTTCTTTTAGTGTTAAGATATGTTGGAAAAACCTCATTTGGGTGCTACACTGTGAAATAGTAAGAAGGATTATATGAATATGGTATTATCCAGGTTCTAATAGTATAATGTACCAAAGTTCTTTGGTGGGGATTCATGCATTGATGTTGAGTAGATTCAAGAATAGGTTAATATTTTCCTATAATTAATAGTGAATCAAGATCAATTTTAGGTTTCCCTATTAATGGGCTCACTTCGAGATGTTTCTTGAGTGTGGTAGAAGATGAATCATGGCCAGTCAGTAGGGTTTTGTTAGGATGGATTCAACGTATTTGTTTGTAATGAGTTTATTAATTTGGAATGGATGAAAAATTTTAGGGAAAATCTTTTCAAGCTCTCATAAGGAGAGTCTAGTGTACATGTTCTTATGGTGTTATTTTTCATATTGATTTCCCAAATTCTGAGCTTATTATGTAATTACATGTGGAAGTGTTTTCTATAGCATGAATTGAATCTATCTATCTTAAAATTGTTTTTAAAATTTATATTTGATTGATTTAGTGTGTGTTTTTATTTTAAAAAATTTAATTATTTAGTAAGTAATAAAGTAGTTTTTTCAATTTTAATTAAAAGTGCGAATATTTTTGAAAACCATTAGTCATGATTTTGGAATTGATTTATTTATAAATGAAATATAATAATTTTATTTTCACCATTAAAAAGTGGTTAATGGTTAATGATAAGGGATGTTAAATTCATAGCTATAGTGATCAACATTGTTCTTCTCATTTCACTATTATGTTTGATGCATTTTGTTGGGGAACATTTATTTGAGAGGTATCTTGTGTGGTTCTGTTATTTTCAAAATTTGTCTTATAATGTGGTTTTGGGGATTTATTATTATTTTTGAGTTCAGGTTAGTGAGGGAATTATGGATGGTTTTACTTAGTAATAGTATTACCTAAGAATTAGTAGGTGGGCCCTTAAGTAGTCCAACCCTTCCTGGGATTTGGGGGTGGTTTCTTAATAATGTGATGACCTTGTTGGGTAGATCTCTCTCTTATGAAATATATTATAAATATTTATTTCCCTATAACAATATTTTTCTAATATGTTTGACTTAATGTTTACCTATTTTTATATTATTTTATGTTTTTTTAATTTGTATAATCTTATTGACTTAATGTGTGGCTTGTTCTTTAGTGGGGGGGGGGGGTTCCTTTTTGAGATGCATATCCTGGAGATTTGTTTTATTTTAAAGTTTTTTCTCTGGGTTTTTCTTGATTCTAGAGGATTTTAATCATTCTATAGGTATCTAATATAATGGCCAACATTTTCTAAATCACTTTCATTTTTTATTTCTCAGGCTTTGGGTAATTATAGGATGTTTCTAGATATTTATAGGTTTTATATGGTGTGTGTGATTTAAAGCCTTTTAATTATTTTGATTATATATTTTTAGAGATATTCTATAATTGTTTTATCAAATATGAATATTTTAAAAGAACTTTATATTTCAGTGTTTTCACATATTTTTCGCTATGTTTATAAATAACATATACCACAGAGTGGTTTTTCAAATCATTAAAACTTAAGAGTTATTTTTTATTTTTGTAAAATTTATTGGATTTCTATAAGAATCATTAATGATTTTGTATGTTTCATTATCTATGTTTTTTAGAGTAATCCCTGATATTTATAATTGTCATATGATTTTATAAAAGTGATTACTCACTTAGTGATAGTTTCTTCCTTTTCCAAATTTTATTTCATAACAGTAAAATATGATATTGTAAGGTTCATCCCTATTTTTTAATAGTTATTTTACATTTTCATAAATGTTTTTTTTGTTTTATAAGGATGTTGAGATATCTTTTGTGGCATACCTATTTTGTATGATTCATTTAAAATTTACTATAAGATTATTTTTAAAAATTTTAAGGTATTTTGAGAATCTATAATAGTCATTGGATTTTCGTAAGGTTATTTCCTCCTAGAATAAGATTCAATCCAATTGTGAATGTTTCATACATCAATGAAAAATAAAAAATCATATTTTTTATTTAAAATTAAATTTTAATTTATCAAAACATTATAATTATGAAATTAATATTGTTAAATTTTATCCTTCAACTTGTATGATTTGTGCCAAAATTTTATGAATTTTAAGTAATATATATCAAATAAAATCACTATTACTAGTTTAATGGAAAATAAGGGAGGTTTTCACCATGTTTTAAGGAAGGAAAAATGAAAAAAATATCCATATGATTCATGAATCTATATTTTTAAAATATTAGATACATACCTCCTATTTTATATCATTATCTTTCTTTCAGACCCAATTGAGAATAGACAAATTCTAATATATTTTTGAGTTTATCTTCTATGATTTTCTTAGATGTTACCAACATATATCTCTTTTACTCCTTGTGTAGTTGATTTTGGAAGTTTGACATTGATGTAGGGTATTCAAGAATTATCTATTTCATTTTGTGTAAATCATGGAATTATCATTCCACAATTCCATTTTAATAAATTATATGTATTGAAAAATAACGAAAATATAATGAAAAGATGGAATAATAGAACATAAAGGGGTGAATTTATTTCTTATATTTTTAAATGTTTAATTATTTTATATAAATCCCCGTGTTGATGTGTTTTTTTAAAACATTCACTATGTGTTTTTATTTTCTGGTGTAATTTATGAACACATTACTATAATTAAAATTTGGAAACACATCTCATAAAGGTGAAAACATTTAAATATTTTAATTAATAAACTATTTGGAAAATAGGTAAAGGGGTATTTTTTCCCCACTGATAATATACTGAAAAATATGGACAATTTTTTTTGTCTTTTCATGCTACCAATGTTTTTATGACCACAATGAGTTGGTTGTGCTATATTCTTTGAATTATAAGGGTTTATATGATATTTAATAAATATTATTGTGGTTGTGATAATAGGTTTGGTTTGGTGAAAAGGGATATATTTTATTGAAATTATGGTGGCTATTAACATGAGTTTTCATTGTGGTTTTTATGGAGGAAAAAGGGGGTTATGGGGTAGAGTTAGATGATTCCTAGTTTTATGTAATTAAATCAAATACTAATAATATAACTATTAAAAATTTTGTTAGTAGTTTGGAATTTTATAAGTGACACTCAAACAAACTACCATGGTATTAAATGTAAAGGTAATGTCTATAAAAGAAGGGGGTATTGGCATATTAATGGTTTGTAATCAAATAAGATCAATGGAGGGCATAATGAACTTAAAACAATGGGTAAATAGAAAATATAGGATTTGTTGAATAAATTATCAAAAAAGAATTTATGGAATGTGTTGGTTAGGTTTGGTGTGGAATCATTGGTGTGGTTTATTTGTAGAGGTGTCACTAGTTATAATAGAGGATGATGGAGATGTGGGGATGATTACGAACCATTGTCATACTGTTTGGTATGGTTGGTTGGGATTGTGTTGGGGTATGTCATACTTGTATTTTCTTTTGATTTCATACACACCCCAACCAATTTGTATAATCTTACCAACTCCCAAATGTTTTTGGTTCTAAGTGTAACTCCTCATGAACATAATGAATATGACATTTTTATATTAATTAATATTTTTGAAATAAATATTAATTTTATTTTAAAGGGGATGATATATCCCAAGGCGTACATGACACAAAACAATGTGTTTTTGTGAATTCTTATGTTGCACACAATGCTGAGTCACATTGAAAATAATAATAATATAATATTATTATTTTAAATGGTTGTTAATGTCTAGCCATTTTATTGGAGGGAATGAATATAACTAACTGTATTATGATTATACATGTTTTTTAAATGTTTTTTCATTTATCCAATAAAATTTGGAGGCTTAAAATGTGAATAAATTTAATTTTATGCATAAATACTCTAATATTCTTTAAAATATCGATTTGCTGCCTTTTGATGGCAGACCCTATTTAAATATAGTTTTGGTCATATTTATAGTTTCTATTTGGAAAAATAAAATTTTTCTTTAGAATAGAGATATCAAAATTTACACTGGGTAAATTTTAGGTATTTTTCTGATAAAAATCATTTTTAATGAATAGTGAAAAATATTGTATTTTAATTCAAAACTCCATTTTAATAAAATTTATTTATATGGTAGATTATCTTTTTTACATGGTTTTAAAGTTTAATTAGATTATATTTTTACAATTTAATCCAATTTTGGTCATTGAAAGTAATTTCACCTTGAAATTGGACGTAAACAAGTGTCAATCTTTTGATAGTTATTATTTCTTAAGAACATGATTTTTATTTTTACAACGGGAATTAATTTTAAATTCATTAATACAGACTCTATGTTTGAAATTTGGTAAAATAGAAATCATTTTTGACTTCGTAATGTAAAATATATCTTAGTCTGTAATTGTGGTTTTTTTTTTTGAAAAACATCTATGTTTGGTGGTTAGTGAAAACACTGAGTAATAGTTAAAAAACGAATTCTTCATTTAAATGAAATTTCACCACTTCTGTGAATTGAATTTCTAAAATCTAACATTCATGGTTGCTATTAGTAAGTAAAATGTTGTTCAATAAGATGAAAATAATTTTTTAGGAATTGTAACTTTTGAATTTTATTTACCGAGGTTAAATGTGAATTGTGCAATTAAGGTAAAAATAATATTATAATAACATAAAATTTCCCTAACATTTATCTTGATCATATTGGTTGATACATTCCTGACCATGGGAATCCTTGTTTCAATTTTAGGACCTCATTGAGCCACTTGGGAGAGATAATGACACTTTGTATTAATAAATTTAAGGTAAAGAAAACAATGAGTTAAACATATATCTTTTAGTAAATCAATTTTTACATAGGGTTATATAAGTTATCTCTTTGTCTATAAATATTAATTTGATAGCTAAAGATATTTCCTAAATCATGGTATTTTATTTATAAATTTTAGACATCATATAAATAAGATTATTTATGACACAATAATGATGTAGTGTTTACCTCATTAATGAATGATTTAATAAATTACATTATTAAGTTTAAATAATATCCAAAACATGTCCAATTTTTATTTGATGATTATATTTAGAACACGATTCATCTTATCTTTGATATTAATAAGTTTTAGACCCTTAGAAACTTAAAATCATTATATAATAAAATAATATTTTAAAACATTCCAAAAGAGCCCCTCCTCCACTTTATAAAAAGCCGCCACCTATAACCCATTACTCACACCTCTCAATATCCCTATCTTTCACCCATAAGCTTTACCTTTGGGATAAGGCACTTCAAGAAATCTTTTTTGGTTCAATGCAAGGGGAGTTACCTGATTTAAAGGTAACCTCTTCTCTTATATTCTTTTCATTTATTTTAATTCTACAACCACCTAAACCCTTATAATTCAATTATTTTATAAGAAACCTCGAATAATTAATATATTATGTTGTTTATATGAGAATTATTCTAACCACACTTACACACACCTCTATCTAATGGGTAAAGAACATACTTTTTTCTGTTTACGGCAAACTACTACCTCATGAAACGATGATTATTCAATCTTCTACTACCACCTATTATAGTGGCCCTTAAGATGGCACTATATCTACATGTGATATATATTATATTTATATTGTCTCTATACTTATTTATTTTTCATTTATAGCACACCTTTTTGGTTTCCATAATGGGTAAATGTGATAATTTGATTTGAGGAAGTGCGGACTACCTCCCCCTCAAAGTGATATGACTCATTTATGCCATACATGGAATGAATAAAATATGGAGTTACTAAAATTATATGTATGGTATTATATTTTAATTATCATTAAACTATGCATCATTATGTTTTCATTTCATTAAATATGAAATAGAAATGAAATTAGCGTTCATGCGCACTTACGCCTTACCGTCTCCATGAACAATGCATTTTATTTATTATCTCAAAATGTTATGTAATATTATAAATACATATATATATATATACTGGATATATATGACATATATGATATATATATCATTCATATCATTCTGGAGATAATTTACTTTTGACCACGTGGACTGCTTGTAAATATAAGAAGTTTATTTTTGACACAAGTACCAAATATCGACAAAACGGCCGTTATTAACATAAAGGATTACAAAATGTTTATACCATGGTAATAAGTGATATAAAAGTAATAATAAACTTGAAAAATTTTCATAATCAAGTAGAAATTATCATTATTTTATTATTTAGGAGATTAGTGAACTAATGAGTCAAGTCGGACACAAGGTAAGGGGTTTTTTATCTCACTTTTAATTGCATGAGATTTCTATAGTTCGCCACTTATTTATTTCATGTGCTGTATTGTGTACTAACATTTTATATATATTATCATGATTCTATTTATATTCATGGTATACTGTGATTTATTTGGTGGTTAATAACTTTTGGTCATACGACTCGATTGATTACAACATGGTAAGGGGTTTTCATGTAACTTTTTATTCCGGTGAGATTCATTATATATTTTCCACTATTACCTTATGTGTGGCGTATGTACTTAAAAGGATTTTATTCTTTTTGTAATATGCATTAATTTATTGGTATTTACATTTTCATTTTAGGATCCTTCTTTCATGTGGTTTATGTTTTGTAAGTTGTCAAATCGGCCAGGGAATGTTTTTACCCAATCTCCATTCCTTGGGTTAATATTCTAATTCTTAATTATGTCATGAAATTATTATGTGTGGAATCACTATTTATTTATTTATGTTTTAATTTATACACCACTTTTTGTGGATATACTTTTGATACACATAATCACCCCATGGATAAATTCTCATTTCATTGATATGATCTTGATAAGGGAAATCTTAACTCAATTTCAATTCATTGAGTTAAACATCCAAGTCATTGGTTTTGATTAAAAAAACATGTGAGAATGTCCTCTGATTGATTTACAATGAATATAATGTCCTATATAGTGGATTTATATTTTTCACACATTATTATCTAATTTATTTATCCTTAATATAACGATACCGTTTTTATAATGGATTTCGTCTCTATTTACAATCCATTGAGAATTCATTGTTGTTATTCACCAATTCAATTTTATATGGTGTTAATACTATCCTTTGGAAAATTATATCTAGATTCCATTTATTTTCATGATATTATAATGTTTTTATTAATGATATTCCTCAATTATTTGTATTCAATAATCTATCATTTTGTTAAGAACTTTTTAAATAAAATATCATTTTAAATGTTTTAATGATTTACTCTTCTTAATATTTCTCATTAATTCTCATGTTTTAAAAATGGTTTTAAGGATTTATATATATGGACTTGAATGTTTGGAAATTAAAATTTCATTCAAAAGATTCAAATTGGTATGGGACACTTTGAGTCAAAAATATCTTTATTAAATGTTTTGAATGGTTTTGAAAATGGTTTGATAAAGATTTCAATATATCAATATATTGAAATGATATATTGTGATTTCAATGAGGAAATGTTATCTTTCCTTTATTATTGTTTTATGTGTTATGAATATGTTATGGTTATTGGTAATTTTTTACATATATTGGTGGTTTTGTGATAAACCTAGGGCGGGTGAGCCTGAGATAGATCTCAAATGCATTAGGTAACATGACGGAGGTAAACGATAATGTTTATCCTAAGATATTTAGGGAATATACAACGATGGGTATTCCAAATATAACTCTCTATGTATATGTGAAAGTTAAAATGTTTGTATGTTATGAATTCCACTAGTTACATTTGTGATTTATGATTTCTATGTGTTATTCATAAATATTATGATATAATGAGGTATGTTAAAGAGAATATGTTTTGATGGAATAATGTTTTCTCAAATTATTTTATACCCTTTATTGAGCTTTTCATGCTCATCCCATGTTTTTGAAATGTTTTCAATGAGACTTAATGATGAATAAGTGTCAAGGATGTGATCAATGAAAAGTAATTATGTCTAAAACATGGAACTAGACATGTTTCTTTTTAACAATTTTTATTTTATGAAAAAAATAGATACTGATTAGTAGTGTCTACATGTAATATTCAAGTTAATATTTAATAGTTATGACCTAATTCTCTAAAACTATAAACCTGAAAAGATCCTCAATGTGAAATCTTGATTTAACTCAAGATTATGTATTGTTTAAGGTTGAGCCTTGATAGTTGGTATCAGAGGATGGGTTATACAACTTTAGGGATTATGAGTTTTTGTTAAACACAAGGTTAGTCTCTATGTCTATTATTTCATTTAAATCCCTATTTTATAACTTTTTCAGATCATGGAAAGTCTCTTACAAATGGTATGAGGAGGATCTCAAATGACATTCCTATCTCTTCCTGATGACTTTCTTGCAATAAGTATTTCAAAGTCATGCCAAGAAGATTTTGAAACATTTTCTAACATACAACTCACTCGCAAGAAATTTTTTGAGATATCAAACACCACCTATATACCTCGATATCATCATGGATCATGGGTTGTATTTAATCAAATTCTATTTTCACACTATTCTCATATTTTCAAGAAAGTTAAAAATTATCAAGGAATTTTCAAATATTTTACCTTATCCCAAGATTTTGAAGCATATTATGATCTTGAAAAATGTGCTGAAGAAGGAGACCCATGCACAACCTATTTATATTTTCATATAAATTATATTCTCTCAGCACATACTTATGGTATTTTAAAAAAAACCTTGATTGAAAGTTTCAACTCAAACTCACTCTGATTGTTTTATAAAAAGAATGTTTTATCAGATGTTTTGAGATTATGTGTTATATATGATTATTTCCCGAAACTATTTTTATGTGAACACCTATATGACCCATGTTGTACAAGTTTCATTTTTATGAAGGAAGAAAATGATTTTGAGGGATATCTAAATCATTTTTGCAATGCATAGACCTTCTACCTAGGTGAACAAGATAACGATGAAACCATATGAACACCATGATAAAGGTATGATGTTCATTATATTTGGAATAATAGTATATTATCATGTCAAGGTGAATTAAAAAAATGAAAATATATATAAGGCTTCATGAATTAAGATGTTGAGGTCTTAATGTGTTGGGATGAAAATAAAGGTATAAGAAAACTTTTGAGGTTAAAACATTTCAGGGTTATTTTTTCATTTTATAAAAAGGACAACCCATAAGATGGGTGACGGCCCGTCGTATCCAGCAAGACAATGCGAATCGAACGCACAACCGAAGGGAGAAAAGGGAGCATCGCTTACCACCGGAGTACATGAAGTCTCTGGTTAGTATGATTTATTGCTTTAGTTAAATGTTTTTATGGATGAAGAATATGTTTATTTTGGGAACATATGTTTTATCAAATGTATATCCTTAGTATAGGAAAATGATTTTGTGATTAAGTGATAATATTTAATTTGGAAGACATTCTCTCTTTTGGGGAAGCACTATATGCCTAAGGAAAATAGAATACTATGGGATTTCATTTGAGGAATAATAGTTGAAATTTTATTTTGGAATAATCTATGTTTTATGGATATTTGGAATATTTATGGAAATGATTAACCTACCATAGAAGATACATGATTATGTTAATTACAATTCAGTACGAGACTATAAGAGTATTCGATGTTATTTGGAGATAAATGTTAAGATTTACTATGGAAGACAGTGATTAAATACTTTTGAGTTTTGGATTTCAATATTAGTTTGGTTTACTTTGATGAATATTTTGGACAATTGTTTATTGAATGGTCTTTGTTGAACATTGTGTATTTCTTGTCAAATTTTAGAGATTAGAATTATATTTCTTTTTTTAAAGGATTGTCCTTTTTTGGGATTATCATATCTTACACTAACCATTTTGGTTTTGGATAGTGTCTAAAGGCAAGGAAAATATATAGTTCATCTTTTTGGGATTATGTGATTCTCTGGAAGTTGATTCTAACACTTTATATGTGAAAAAACATCCTGAATACTCATCATTTGGGTAAAAGATGAGTTTCTGGTAGAAAATTACTAAAGGATGAAACTCTAATTGAAATGTAAGCATATTTATATATTTTCGTAGTCAATCTATTAAATAAATTCTCCAACTTTATAAAAAGAAACTTAAAAAAAAAGTATGTTGTCTGTTTACTTTTCCTTCTGGGAAATCATGGACCGTTTAACCATCACATGTTTGTGATTTTCTAGTGGTTAAATTTCTCCTAATCATGTTTTGTATCACACTCTATCAGAACATGACACTTAGTTTCTCCTCTATATCTATATTTTCATGGAATCTTAGTATGGGTTATCTCGGGTGAAATTTGTACTTATATTTCATTCTTTTAAGGTGCTGGATTTATTTACTCTTTTTTCCGATGTGGGACTTTGAATGATGTTTTGAAGCCCAATTTTAAAATTGCGATGACGCAATTTCCAAAAGGGGGGAAGGATGTAACATTCTAGGAAAATCAATAATATGAAATTTCCATATTTATTAATATTTTTGAATTAAATATTAATTTTATTTTAAAGGGTATGAAATATTCAATGGCGTACTTAGCACGCTACAATGGAGTTCTTCTATGTTTTATGTTGCACACAATGATGAGTCATATTGAAAATAATAATAATATAATATTACTATTTTAAATAGTAGTTAACGTCTAGCCGTTTTATTAGAGGGAATGAACAGAACAAACCGTATTATTATTATACATGTTTGTTAAATGTTTTTACATTTATCCAATAAAATTTTGAGGCATAAAATGTGAATGAATCTAATTTTAAGGATGAATACTCTAATATTGCTTAAAATGTAGATTTACCACCTTTTAAGGGTGAACCCTCTTTAAATATAGTTTTTTTAACTTATCTATAATCTATTTGACAAAATAAAATTCTTCTTTAGAATTTAAATATCAAAATATACTTTGGGTAATTTTTTTGGTATTTTTCTGATAAAATTCTTTTTTTAATGAATAGTGAATATTTCTATATTTTAATTCGAAACCACCTTTTAATATAATTTATTTATATGGTTATATTATATTTTTAATTGGTTTTAAAGTATAATTTTATTATATTTTTTCTATTTAATCCAATTTTTCTCAATATAAGTAATTTCACTTTCAAATTGGACATAAACAAGTGTCAATCTTTTGATAGTTATTATTTTATAAAATGCCCTTTTTTGCATTGAAAACAAGAATTACTTTTAATTTAATTAATGATTTTTTTTTTTGAATTTAATAAAATTAAAATAATTTTTTAATTCGGATTATCAAATATATCTTAGGCTGAATTTTTGGCATGTTTTTGAAAAACATCAATTCTTGATAAATAGTGAAAAAACTAAGTAGTAGTTAAAAAACGACTTCTTCATTTAAATGTAATTATACCACTTCTGTGAATTGAATTTTGAAAATCCAATATAAAAATTTGTTATTAGTAAGTAAAATTTGGTTCAATTAGATGAAAATAATTTTTGTGAATAGTAACTTTTGACTTATTTACCGTGTTTAAAGGTAAATTGGGTAATTCTATGTAAAAATAATATTATAATAATATAAAATTACTCTAACTTGTGTCCTAATACTATTGGTTGATACATGTCAGATAGTGGGCATACATGAGATTATTTTGGGACCGCATAGAGCCACTTTGGAGTGATAATGATACTTTATATTAATTAATTTAATGTAAAGACAAAAATGACTTAAATATATATCTTTTAGTAATTCAATATTTAAATGGGGTTATATAAGTTATCTCTTTGAATATAAATATTCATTTTATATCTCAAAATACTTGATACATCATGGGTTTTTATTTATAATTTTTAGACCTCAAATAAATAAAATTATTTATGACACAATAATGATGAAGTGTTTACCTCATTAATGAATGATTTAAATAAATAAGATTATTAAGATTAAACAAATATCCAAAACCTTTCCAATTATTATTGGATGATTTTAGTTCAAACAAGAGTCATCTTATATTCTAATTTAATCAGTTTTTGACCTTTATAAACCGAAAATCATTATATTATAAAATAATATTTTCAAACATTCCTAAAGAGCCCCTCCTCCACCTTAAAAAAATCCCTCGACTCTAACCCATTACTCACACCTATCAAGCCCATTTTATCGTCCAAAATCAGCCCAAATAATCTCTCAATATCCCTCTCTTCCACCAAGAATCATTACGTTAATCAGAATAAACTTCAATAAATCCTTTGGGTTCAAACCAATGGGAGTTACCCAATATAAAGGTAACATATTCTCTTAAGTTCTTCTCTTTTGTTTTACTTATCCAACCATATAATCTCATTTTATTCCATTATTTTATAAAAATAAAAGTATCAAAAATATACTTGGTTTTTTATATGATAAGGATTATAACTACAATTACACACACCTTCGTCTAATGGGTAAGGAACATATTGTTTATGTGGATGGAGAACTACTGCCTCACGAAAGGATGATTGTTCAATCTTCTCCTACCCCCTCTTATTATGGAAATTAAGAATTAAATGTATTTAAATGTGATATATATTGTATTTATATTTTCTCTATACTTATTTATGTTTCATTTATATCATACCGTTATGGTTTCCATAATGTGTAAATGTGATAATTTCATTTGGGGGAGTGCAGACAACGCCCCGTCAAAGTGATATGACTTATTCATGCCGTACGTGGAATGTAAAAAGGGAGGAGTTACTGAAATTATATATATTATATTATACTATAATTATAATATATATATATATATATATCATTATGTTTTCATTCCATTAAATACGAAATAGAAATGAAAGTAGCGTTCATGGGTACGTATGGCTTGCCGTCTCAATGAATGGTGCATTTCATTTCTTATCTCCAAATGTTATGTATTATTATAAATAATTATATATACTTGAGATACATTATATATATGATATCTAAATCATGAATATCATTCTAGGGATAATTGAAGTTTGACCACATGGAAAACTTGTAAATATAAGAAGTTCATTTTTGACTCAAGTACAAAATATCGAAAAAATGACTATTACTAACATAAATAATTACATAATGTTTATAACATGGTAATAAGTGATATAAAAGGAATAATAATAAACTCAAAAAATGTTCTTATTCAACTATAAATAAACATCAGTTCATTATTCAATAGATTAAAGAATGAACGGGTCAAATCGGACACGAGGTAAGGGGGTTCTAATTTCACTTTTAATTCCTTTAGATTTCCATAGTTTACTACTTATTTATTGCATGTTGTGTATTGTGTACTATCATTTGATATATATTCTCATGATTATATTTATTTTAATGGTATTATGGGATTAATTTTTTGTTTATTAACTTTTGGTTATACAACTCGATTGACTACAATGTTGTAAGGGTTTTTCATCTCACTTTTTATTCTTGTGAGATTCATGATATATTTTCCACTATTTCATTTTTTTTGGTGTATGTAATACCCATGATTGTATTATTTGTGTAATATAATTGAATTTATGGGTATTTAAATATTCATTGTATGATCCTTCTTTCTTCTGGTTTATGCTTCGTAAGTTACCAAATCGGTCAGAGAACTTTTTAACCCTATTTCCATTCCTTGGGTTAATCTTTTAATTATTAATTAGGTCATGAAATGATTATGTGTAGAATCACTATTTATTTTTTTATGTTATAATTTTCATGACCATTTTTGTGTATATAATTTTTTTACACATAATCACTCCATTTATATATTCACTTGAAATTAATATAAACTTGATAAGGGTAATCTTAACTCAATTTCCATTCACTGAGTTAAACATCCAAGTCATTATTTTTGTTTTAAAAAGAACATGTGTGAATGTCCTATGATCTCTTTACACTGAATATCCAATCATGTTGATTGTATTTTTATTTTTCACGCACTATTATGTAATTGATTTATCTTTAACCTAAGGATACAATTTTTATATTGGATTTCATCTCAATTTACATTCCATTAAGAATTTATTGTTGTTATGCCCCAATTCACTTTTATATGATGTTAATACTATCCTTTGGCATATTATATAACTAATAACTTTATTTTAATGATATTATATTGTTTTTATTAATTTTATTCCTCAATTATTTGTATTCACGAGTCTCTCATTTGGTTTGGAACTCTTTAACTAAAATATTGTTTTAAATGTTTTAAATATTTATTATTTTAAATATTTACCATTAATATCCATGTTTTAAAAATTGTTTTAAGGATTTATTTATATGGACATGAATGTTTTGAAATTAATTTTTTCTGAAAAGATTAAAATTTTTATGTGACACTTTTATTCAAAAATAACTTTATTAAATATTTTAAATAGTTTTGAAAATGGTTTGACAAATAATTGATTATGTCAATATCTTGAAATGATATATTGTGATTGCAATGTAAAAATGTTATCTTTACATTATTATTGTTTTATGTGTTATGAATATGTTATTTTTATCACTCATTTTTTATTTATGCAGGTGGTTCTGTGATAAACCTAGGGTGGGTGATCTTGAGATAGCTCTCCAATGTATTGGCTAAGGTGAAAGAGGTAAATGGTAATTTTTCTCTTAATAGATTTAGGGAAAATATTGTGATGGGTATTACAAATGTAACTCCCTATGTAGCTGTGAAAGATAAAATGTAAATAATGAATGACACAAGTTACATTTGTGATTTATGATTCTATGCGTTATTCATAATTATTATGATTTTATGAGTTATGTTAAAAAGATTATGTTTTTATGGACTAATGTTTTCTTTCCTTATTTTATGACCCTTAATGATCTTTTTATGCTCATACCATATTTTTGAAATGTTTTCAACATGAATTAATGATGAATAAGGGTCAAGGATTGGATCAAGAAAAGACATGATGTCTAAAACATGGAACTAGACATGATTATTTTTAAGAGTTTTTATTTTATAAAAAAATGTCTACTGAGTAGTAGTGTCAACATGTAATATTAAAGTTCATATGTAATAGTTATAGCATAATTCTATAAATCTATAAACCTGAAAATATCTTCAAAGTAAATTCTTTATTTTACTCAAGATTATGTAATGTTTAAGGGTGGGTCCTTATACTAAGTGTCTTCCCAACCATATTAGTTGGTGAGGAAAAAAATGGATAATCAACCCATATTCCTCGCTCTTTCATATGGAGGTTGTTATGTATGGGATATGATGCCCAAAATCCAATGGTGATATTGATATGATAAGGATAGGAGGAAGATGTGTTATATAGTAGGGATCGTCAATCGCAGGAGAATGACACGATTTGGATGTCCTCCATGCCCACGTTAACCTATAATAATGGAAATGTGATGTATGGTTTATATATAGATATGTGGCACATGGATATGCATATTTTATTATTTGGAATGTTGTGGATATTTGATATGTGGATATATGGATATGTATATGATTATATATAAGATATGGGATTTCCAAGATTTTTTTCCATTGGGGTATGAGAGTGAAAAACTAGTGGGTATGTAGTGCATGGTACCCTTTTTGTTATATTATTTGATATTATTTTACTATTCTTTCATACACTATTTATTGAGAAAGACTAGGTGAGATTGGGTTTTACATACCCAGTTAAGTTCATATTACTGGAAATCATTTTTTTCGTTATCAGAAAGTCGGTTTATAGGGGTTGCCAGGACCCAAGGATACAATCAAACTTTTCAAAATTCAAAAAACCACCATAAAAAGAAACCACGTAACTCCTCGAGCCGCGAGCCCACGCGCTACCTTGAAACCCGGGATCACCTGCCACCGCCTCATCATCCTTGGGATACGCCCCCGATGTGACCGGAAAACCCACTTTCACCGGGACACCGGCGAGGTTCACCGGCTCCCGTAAACTCCATCACCGGCGACCGTCGTCGGCCACCATCGATCGTCCTCGTCTCGTCCATCGACCTCACCAGTAAAAACATCAGCGGTGCACACCCGATCCTCGGTGGAGGCCGAACAAATCACAACATACGGAAACTTCCACACACACAAAAACATAAACCTCGAAACAAAGAGGAATAGACTCATCCCATGCTCGTGAAGACGCATGAACATCAAAAACAGCGGCATGAAACTGCCAGATCCATCCATGAAACGACAACAAAAATTCATCCATACAGGAACCAGAAGCAGGAAGGACAGAATGAAAAAGACAGAAAAATGCACAAAACCGGAGAAGGACCCAGTAAAAACCAGATCTAGTTCTGAAACCCAGTGCCACCAACCTTCAGACCCCCGGAAGTGACACCCCTCACCAGATGCCTGCGACCACGAACGGGAAGACTCCCTCAACCCGCGGACTCTGAGACTCGGTCGTTCGACGCCTGCGCCGCCGTGAAAGAAGGCTGAATCAAGCGCACCATCATGGCGAACGAGCCAAGGAAGTCCCCACCGCGAACCACAAACAAGGAATGGGAGGAAGCAGCGCTAGACCGGGGCGAAACCAGGAGGCGGCGCCGGGAGAGAAAACCCTTGCGCTGTGTCGCCCCTTACGGGCTCATCCCAGTTAAGTTCATATTAGTTTAACTATTTATTCACCAGGAATTCAGTATGCTTATTCCACATTTTTATAAGATTCCCAAGAGAAGTTCCAACAATGGATACATTTATGCCGACCAAAATATTTGTAAATAGTTTTTACAGGTTTTTAGGAGGGGTTTAGATATTGTTATGGGTATTTCTAGTTTCGATATTAGATATATATTTATATTTGTTTCCTAGGAGTTTATTTTGGTATTTTATCTTAGGGGAATGTATTTTTATCACACTTCCAGACATTTTAGTTTGTGGTGGGGTGTTTTTTTATTTTATCTCATGGTTTTTCTAGAGGATTATTTATTATGTTCTTAGGATTTATGAGGCTATTTCCTCCCATTAGTGTGATTTATACCATAAGTGGTAGTGTCTCTCTTAGGTTTTATTTGATGTGGGCCTCGAGGTTCTGTCTTTCCTTCACTACAAGACCAATAGGGGTTTACAGTGGGGATGATTGGAGAAATTAATTATGTAAATAGATACAATAAACTATGTGGTATGTATTTAATCTTATTGGATTGATACAAAAACAATTCCTGAAAAGTTTCATGATAAAAATTGTTATATATAAAATATTTCCAGCAAAATTGTATGAATTATTAAAATATGTTATAAACTATTTAATGTTTTTTGATGAAACATGTGATTTAAATATGAACGTTTATGTCCAAACTTTTTTCAGGAATTTATTATTTATTAACTATATTTTGTGGTAATGAAAAAATATCATTTGTCATTTGATGTTACAAGAAGAATAATTTCCAAATAAAAAACATTCCAATAAATCCAAAGAGGTATAATGTTGTAAAGCTAAAACTAATGGAGGATATTTTTGGATTTTAACACTTATCCAAAGAGACAGAATATTGGTTTTGTTTTTATTTCAAATTCAAAGATCTATATGGAGATTATATATAATTCTAATGATATTTGTAATGTTAAAGACATTTTCCTGGAGAGATATATTTTTTTACAGAATTAGTTTCTAAAAGGGTTAGAAAAACCATGTTATGGCCTATGCATTTTTTTATTCTTGTTTATATGTAGGAAATTTCATATATCAAAACCAAAATTGTTTAATAATCCATATCATGGATGTGGAAACCACATCAGTGTGGGAGGAAAATGTTGGGATCATAAAATTTTCTTAGTATAAGAGGCTAAAAGATACTTATAAAAATGAATTCATTATAAACCATGTTGTGGTTACTATTTATGGTGAAATAGGTTTATGATGAGATACAACCCATAAAGGCTTGATAATAGAACCATGTTGTTTAATATGGGTGTTTTTAAATAAAATGGTTACATTTTACATAGGTATTAAATAATATATATGGAATTATGGACATGATAAGAGTGATATGGGAGATATGATGTAATAATGAATAACCACATAGTAGATGAGACGATGTGAAAAAATAATGTTTTTGAAATAGCTAAGATTTCAATATAAAAATTAAAACTCATCAAGGATATTGGGATTGAAATATTTTTTTCGGAAACCATTCCCAGGGTGAAACAATCCGTGCTGTGATTTTAAACAATTATATAAAAATAGGATATTTATATCATGTTAAATTTTCATACTTTTTCAGATTAATTTGAATGATAAAGTTTGTATATCATTGAAAATTCTGGAAACTCATAATGTGTATGGAACATGGAGAAGATATATTAGAATATCCATCGTGTATTTATTAGATTGGATATTCTTGAAGATTAAATATTACTTTAATAATAATTTTAAATGGTTGTAACATACAATGGGGATTATTATAAAGAATAGGAAGATATATTTTTTAAAAATAGATATGGGGATGTGATGATGATTGTAGATTAATAAAACACAATATTATTTAATAATTCACAATAAAATAGAGCAAAAGAGAAACAACATTAATATTTTTGATTTACTTGTAATAATTAAACAATTTATTATAATGGTGTCTCAGAAATATATTTAAGTGATATTATTCTCTAGATAGTGTTTAGAGAGTGAAAGGGTGATCTTTTCATATGATTTAGTATTTAATAGTTCTTAAATATGTAAACAAATGATAATAGAATAGTGATATTTTAGGATACTAATAAATTATTAAATGAATGATCCTTAGATATAGCTTATTGGAAAAAAATGTAATGTTTTCTTATGAATGTAATTTATCTTTCAGTACATAGGTGATAAGCCTTATTGTGATGCCTGATATAATCATATTTTCTTTTAACTTGATAAAATGGTCTAACTAAATGTTTTTTGCAAAATAAATTCAAATACTAATTTATCCCACTCATGGGGTGATTTGTATTATTTTCACCACATAAAAAAATATACCCATCTCTAAATTATTCAATAAAATTTGAATAATTACATTATTTATTTAAAGTTACCATTTTACATAGAAAATTTTAATAATGTAAAATAATATAAAACTTTAAAATTATTAAATTAATAAAACATTCAAAGAATTTATTTCTAAAAAAGATTAACTATAATAAAAATTAAATGAAAATATAAATTTTGTAATATTTACCAAAAAGTTAAAATTTAGAGAATAATGTGAATCTTAACATTCTTCTCACCTGTAAAAAAATCAACCTTTTAAACAATGTTAAATATGAAAAAAATTATCTATAAAAATATCATCAATATGATTAATATTAATGTAGTTTAGAGTTAAAATAATTTTTTTAAACAAGAAAACACATTTCAAACTTTTTAATTCAATTTAATTATTCTTAATAAACTTTAAAATTCAATGTTGTTTAAAAAATAAACCCATTTACCAAAATAAAGGATTAAATATTATCATTATCTTCAAATGAATATTTTTTTTATAAATCCCTATTTATGTTTTTAAATTTAAATTTTTATTTTTTCAAAACGCATACATAAGGGAATTGAGATCATATTTCTTAAAAATCATTCAATTTACTGTTATCATAGCATAGAAATAAATAAAGAAGTATTATATATTAAAAAATAATCCTGAAGAATTCATTCAATGATCTTCCTAAAAATTACTCTTATGAAAACCAATAAAGAAATTCAACATAGGCTTCATTTCTTATAAAGTATAAAATCATTATATTATAGATATAAAATGAATTTTGTAATAATAAATAAATAAAATATTGAAAAATAATATGAGTTAAATTTAAATATAATTTATTTAATAATATAAGGAATACATAATCATCCTACGTTCAGAACAATAATGAAATATTTCCATTTTTTAATTACTACTTATAATATTGTTTAACTTACCATATCAAATAATAATTTTTTCTATTATATGTTTATTCATTGATATTAAATAAATTTAATTTTATATACTTGCAAAAAATAAATTTCCATATTTACAATATCATAATATATCCTTATATGAATATTATTTAGACATAAAAATCACACCAAAATATAATAGATCCAAAATAAATATTAATTATACCATCATAAAATTTTTCCATCATCTGAAATTTAGTCATATTCCATGTAGTAATAACAATATCAATAATAATAATAATAATAACAATAGCAATGTGAATAATCTATGCGTATAAGAAATAATTACCCTACCCAAAATTTATTATTATAAAAATGTTGATAAAGCCATATAAAGGCCTTAAAAATTCATGTATAAGAATCTCCTTTTATATTAAAAAATGAAGACTAAAATGTCTTCATGGGGGATGCAATTCCATCTGGTCTCCCATTAATTTGTTGCTTATTTAAAGAGGGAATCCACCACATGATTGTCTTCTTGAAAGCAGTAAGATATTCAGTGGTGTAGGGTATAAATTTGATTCTTTAATTGAAACCATTCAATATATATATTTCTAGAGAATCCTTTGAATATTATATTGAGAATATTTACCATTAGTGTTGATCCACTATAATCCACATTTTATGATAATAAAAGTAATTATCATATCTAATATAAAAAATTATAGCCCCAATTTCTTCCTCCAAGGTAATCACAATGCTAATACAATGAAGAAATTAACATTTAATAAATCTATTTATTTTTTGAAACATACCACTACATGATTTATATCATAGTGATCACATTATAGGACCATTAAAATTTTTCATTCAGACAATTTGGTATAAGTGGAATTAAATAATGTATTTATAGGTGGGAGATCTTCTTAGATTATCCTCGTCTCTACAAAATAATTGGATATAAAATTATTCAATATAGTTCTTCGTCGACTCTTTTAATAATTTAGCTGATTCCTTGATCACTTAAAAAATGTTTCAAAATATTATTTTCAAAGGGTATGCTTTCACTTCAAATTTCAAGCATCTTCATTCTTTCTTGATTTAATGAAATAAAACATCGATAGTAAAATGAAAATAACTGAGTTTGATAAGTAAATATTTTATCATCAAAATTGATAAAAATCATTTAAATCACTCCCAAAAAGAGGTAATGGTAATAATCATTATTGTGAAAAAAAATCTCTTATAAATAAATCTAAATATCAAATGATATATAAAATTTTGAGTATTCATGAAATGATTACATACCAAAGGCATCATTAATAATTATTTAACTGAATTATCATTTGTTTTAATCCTATCCCACCACTAGTTTCTATGATAAGGCCTCAAGATGGAAAGGTAATGTTCTTTTTTTGAAATGGTCCTACCATTTATAAAACTTCTCATATCCTCTAAAAATAATATATATAGTGTTCTTGAGGAGACAAGACCATTATTACTATTATTTCTGACACTTTTTTGCCGGGGAATGCATTTTTTCATGTGTATCAGACACTTTGGTCAGACAGGTTGCATTGTTTCCCCACATTCTCATTTCCCAACGTGGGCAACATCCATTCCTCTTTAGGGAAGTTTTCTCCTTGAAAAAAAGGGATGATGGGAGGTTTGCCTCTCCCTCTATGGATTCCTCCTCGGAATTCATTGTGTATTCTGGATATCCCATAAAGATTAATAGTTGGTTAATGAAAATATTCCTCGTGAAAGATCTTTGTGGATGCATGCTAATTAGATTTTTATTTTTGGAAATTCATAGGGGTCCTGACAGGGTAGTGACTTTCAATCAGGAGAGTAGTCATGTTGGGCATCGTTGGCGTGTCTGAACGCTGAAACACTGGTACACTTGGATTTTCCCTAATATAAGGGACTCTCAAGGGAGAGGAATCCTAAGGCCTACCACATCAAATGAGGGGAATTGTATCCGATAGTCATGTCTCCATGGTTTTCCTCAGCTTCCCATGTTTGACACAGGGTATGCCACATGTTTAATTTCTAGCGGGGACATATCATACTGATCGAAACACTTGTGAAATTAGATCACATTGGTACATCTTTAAGAGAGATCACCTAAAAAATTTACATGATGGGTGGATCAAAATTACAAATACGGAAGGACCAAGGATGGTGTGTAATACAGATGGGAAGCTTTCACACTGTGAAGGATAATAGGGACACCACAAAGAGAGTGTTAGAGGATGGTGGGTGCCAACAAAGGGGACACCAAGGTTTACCATTATCTTGGATTGAACCTCATCGAGGCTTCCAACATACCCTATTTTGGAGAGAGGTCTCAAAACCCGCATATTTTGAGAGGGTAAGCCATTAGACTAGGGTGTGCACAATGGAAAACAACTCGAAAGCATGATGGGACATATGCATGGTTAGCGGCCCGTGTGGTTAAAAGATAAATGAGGCGAATGGGGCTTAAACATGGTTAGATGCATTTATGGATTGAATGATTTCCCCTGGATGTGGCAACCCGGGTAAAATTTCGATGTATATGGATGATGTTTTGAAGTGTGAATGAATGAGGATGGAACTAAGAGCTGATGTGAAGGTGATGATATTGGGCATGAACCGTAGTGACATTTACTACGTATCATAGTGATAGGGAATCAAATTCCACGTAGTTAAGGAATGGGGCTATGAATCAACTAAGGAGGTAGCTCATGAGAATGGATGAATAGATGGGGATTGGAAGGAAATTAAATGATAACGGGTTAAGGAAAGATCTTCCCAAGAAAAAAAAGTCTTGAGGGATAGGCCAAGATGAAGAGTGAGGTATGGTATTACACCTCGGGGGGGGGGGGGGGCTTCCTACATACCTTCCTCAAAAAGAGAAAATATCAATGTCCACATAGTTTTGGGATGTGGCATTGAATCAAGGTGTACAAAAAGGATAGAAACGTGAATTGATGCTAAGTCTTACGCGTGGTTAGTATCCCTTTGCAAGATGAGAAATCTTGGTTGGGGAGTATGGATTGAGTGTGGGAATTACACATTGAGATGGAACATAAACTAATCTGACACAACTATGGAGAAGACCAAGGATGTGTGTCCCAATAATGGGGACATCGATGTTTACCAATGTTTTGGTTTGATCCTCCAGGAGGCTTCCTACGTAACTAGTCTATGAGATAGGGATCACAATCCACACAGTTTGAAATAATATATTTTAATGTCATGTGAGACGAAAGAGGCATACAGTATAACATCATCCAAGATGGAGGTGAACCGATGTGAAGTGGTCAGGATCGATGGGTGAGGGTCTTGAACCTCATGAAGTCTTATTGAGTATCCCCCTAGTAGGGAATCAAATTCTAGGTAGTTCCGTAGAGACGGGATTAGGGATTATATGCAAAGGCATCCAAAAGAGGATTATATGGTTGATTCTTACTCTAAGCCCATGTGGATCATTCTCAATGTGATAAACAAGAGCTAGAAATAGACTTGATGATCACATCGTGAAAGGTGCATAAGTAAGGAGTAGAGTTGGAATTACGTGTGGCTAGAGGCCCAGGGAGAGAATGTCAGGGAATCATCAAGAGGGTTTCCAGATGTACAAGGAGGATATGTTCATTATACAAGAGGAACCCTACTATGTTTTTTGGGGCTTATGCAATGGCTGTCAGAGGCGCACAAGATGACCGCACCTAGAGGTAAAGAGAGACTGAGAGGGAAATAGTTCTTCTTTCCTCTATAATCCACCTAAGACTGTCACATATACGGAGATAATAGTTTGATGTCGTGTTTTGAGGAAATAGTGTTTATTGGCAGTATAACATCATACAACTTGGACGATGAGGACTCACTCCACACCCTCAAGACATACATAACATGTAAAAATCTGAACTTGGGGAAAGGAAGGCATAAGAAATTCTGATTATTGGGGGTTGTGGAGTGATCCATTGAGGGGTCCACATTAGGCTGGCTATATGAAGAAGAAATAGTTTCTAGAGAGCCTATGTAATGAAGCTAATGGGAGGGATACACAACAAGAAGCACCACTTAGGGGACCTTGAAATCACTTCATATAAGCCCGAAGGGCCACATGGGGGAGGGGTGTAAAAAAAATGGGACCTTGCAAAGAGGTTCTTCATGAAGCATTGGTACTTCACAAAGAGGATGACATTTGGGAATCTTTTGTGATTCATAAAGAGGATGGTATTCACGAAAGAAAGGGTATTTATGAAGCACTAATGCTTCACGAAGGGAGGTTTTAAATGTAGCAGATCTTTATATTAACATAGGAATATTTAGTTTGAGATTTCTTCATGAAGGCTTAATGCTTCACGAAGCCTTGAGCACCCCAAATGTGATCCATCCTTTGCAAAGGGAATAAAAATTTACAAATGGAATTCCCACTATAGGTAGGGGACATAAAGAACACCAGGAGGAAAGGATCATAGAGGCCATGTACCGTTTACAATCCATTTTTCGACATCGCGAAGGTCTTTGTGAAATAGGATCTTGAAAGGCGAATAGATGGAGTGATAGTGGTTTGAAGGTGGGAAGGGGGCTTCTATTTAATTGTATCGAAGATCAGTGGGGGTCTTAGAGCTCACAGTGGAGACAATTTGGGTGTTGGGAATAGGAGGTGATGCCGCGAATTTAAAGGGATGGTGTCAAACTCAGTCAAAATCATAGAGGGTCTGTTAGAGTGACGATCATAGAGTAGGCCAAAGAAAAAAAGTGATTCTGTGGAGAGGAAGGTCTCTCTTAGACTTCTACAGACTTGTTTAGTGTATGTTAAGTCACGCAGGGTATCGCTGAGGAAACCATCACAGAGCAATCCATGTATAGAATGTAATATCATGACGGCGTTATGATTCTTTGAACTCATAGAGGGTCCATCACAGACACTCACGATCATAGAGGTGGGATGGTCCAATTATGGTATTCATGAAAGAATACCTTTGGATTAGTTTTAATTAATTTTAAGTCCATTTTGAGACTAGATTTACATAAAACTGATCGTGACATTGTTCATACCTCAAGTGGAATGAATTTTGGCACCAATAAATTCCCCCCTATGAATGGGAGATGAAGGAAAAGAGGGCCATATTATTAGGTTAAGTCACCATAAAACTAGAAGGATCACAAAAAGGAAGATCAAGAAGCTGGATCACAAAGTGCAATTGTGAAGCAGCATCGCGAAGTGACACTGGTAATAGGGCACTGTAAAGCACGAGTGATAATTAATGCGAAGCTAGGGTGTAGGTCATTGTGAAGCCCCAGACGATCACACCGATAAATACATGAACATGGGTATTTTTTTCGTAATTGGATCTTCATGAAATACAACATCATTTTACACTCTTCAGGAGGAAATCCTCCCAGTCTATGTGACTACGCGAACTATGTTCTTTACTCTGGTTCTCTACAAAACCTTTTTAGAGAACCATCACATCGCGATCTACTGATTCATTTTCAACGTAGGCCCATATCAAGGATTCTTTGTGGAGGTATATCTCTCTGAGAACTGTCTTCGTTAATGTTCTCTGTGAAATGTCACAGCGAATGACCATTATGATCTGATCAGAAAAGTATCTAAGTCTTGGGCTGATGGCTGCTTAGGAGGTTTCTCGAGAGGTCTGTGCCGACTCTGCTCAGAGGGTGTACATAGAGAACAACATTAAAATAGGGGAATATATCCAAATTACTTCTAATAATTAATCATTACTGGATATACTAATGGAGGCTTAGTAAAAATATCCTCAATGCAAGTGTTTACCACTGTACGTCATCAGCTTGCGAGATGATCTCTTCATTCCAAAGGTGAGCAAAGATAAACCATATTACTGGTTTAGAATCACATTATAATAATATCAATGGTATATGGATTAAGAGTACCATGCTATAAAGTATCACACTCTTGTCATATCATACTCCATCCACATCCACATCAAAAACATCGATGGTATGTTATTGGAGAAGGAGATGACTCCATCTCTGTATAAAACTATTATCATGGTGGGGCTCAAGAATGCAAATAAGGGATGATAAATAGATATGATAAATTCCATGGTGGAAACATCACCAATGAGTGGTCCTGTGCCTTATGGGTGTGCACATCCTATGAAGATTTTATGATTTTGCTGAGGTGGGTAGGCCTATACGAAGTAGCTTGGTATTCCCAATTTTACATTTGCAAACTGAAGGAGTTCATATTGGAATGACTAATAAATTGGTTAATGGATACCAACACATTTTACCAGCACTATAGGGAGGTTGGTATCATACTATGGGACCTTCATCCAATTTCTGGCATCCTGATCTTGAGAAGGATGTATGATGTGTTCCTTCCTTCCCAGAATGTCTCGGATGATGCAGAAAAGATGCCACCCTGGGTGAAGGAATTGCTGAATTTAGTACTAGGCACATATGATGATAAGAAGAACACCTGATATTTCCAATTTAAGAAATTTTTTGGCTACTTTAGGAAATTCCCACCAAAAGACAAGACACTACCAACATGTCGCCCCACATGCTCGAGAGGAGCTCAGCGGGACAAAAAGGGAGCATACTAGCGGATCCTGGTGGATTGCCAGTGTAAGCTATGGGGTTACTGTGTCATGATTGGGCTTGCCATATTAATCTTATTGTTGATCTGTGGGTGGATGCTACGGGTTAGATATTCTCACATGGTAGTACGACTAAGCACGTTCATTATAGAGACATTCCTGGTTGGAGAAGAAAACGACAACATGGGTATACCAGTGCTGGACAAGTTATACCATTTACATTGGTACATAAGCAAGGGAAATAGGCTGTTGCAGTTTTTTGGGCTATTCCATTCCCTATATAGCTAGATTTTGTCACATATAGGGGGATATGAATATCTCAACCCCATCGGTGCACCTGGGATATAATGTAAACCAACAATCACGAATATCGTAGGGAGCGCCCCACTAAATCTAGACGTAGTGATTATGTTGGGTAAAATGGAAAAGCATAAGAATTCATATTCCACCTATTTCATATGCTGAGAGGATCATTTAATAATGATTATAGTGACCCATGCCTTTTACATATAACATTATTCGATTTTAAGCATAATTAATCATTAGAGTACATGCCAAGGATCGTTAAGTCTAGTGTCTTGGAAGACTAGGTACATATAACATAAAACATGGGGCTAAAAACAATTCATTATTTAATCCCTATAAAGAGATACTAACTTTCTTTGATCCCATACATCTACATAGGGTACCCTGGGGAACACATGAACAAAGGTATAATCTTGAAAGCCCAGTAAGGAAATAAACATAAGGATATATCTTAAGCACAAGAGTTAAGAGGCATGATATAATGATATCCAAAGAATGGAATATATGAAATAATATCATATAATCAAAAGATCATATAAACATGGAATCATATAAATTTTTAATAATCATAAAAAACTTCTTTAGTACGGGTAAAGGCTAACCGCCAATCCCGTTTCCTGTTTTAGTACAGGTCAAAGCTAACCACCAATCCCGTTTCACATCGCATCTCATCAGACTTAGCTTTACCCAATGCATTAGAGTGCTATATGGGTTCACCCATCTCAACATTTTCATAAATATTATTTCCACCGAAATATTCTTTCCACTTAAATAATCATACATAATCAATTGTTCATAAACATAAGGATACTCATGGAGATAATTGTGTACCATAATCCTGACATAAAGCATAACCAATGAGTGTATCATGAAAGTGTCCTTGAATGAAATGGATTAGAACATACATGGACGTTCATAAGGTAATATAGAAATATAACATGGCAGGTGGTGACAAATAGAAGTGACAACATATAATAAATGTATTTGAGAAACATTATCATTAAAATATTTTTTTGGGGTTTTAAGGAAAATACTATATTTCTTTTAAAATAGTAAAGAGGAAATTATTTTATATAAAACCAGAATTGAACCAAGAAGGTTTAAAAAATAAAAATATTGATTTTATAATGACAATGGTGTATTAAAACAGAGGAAGGAGTGCACTTGATATTGGGTAAAAATTCAGGAAGTTCCTTTAAAACGAGTGTACTTATTAGGAAGTATCGAGGAGGGATTCCCTGAAAAGAATGTATATCCCTGAAAGAGAATGAGGGATGGATCTTGGAACATGAATTTGGAGAATATAAATAGATTTTATAAGTTTTACATATAAATAAATGACAACTACATTTTGGTAAAAAGAAAGATAGAGCAACCCGAAGGAATAAAAGAAGTTCAGGTAGAATCCATTACGGTTTATCAGCCTGGTATCAAGTGTAAATAAGAGGGATTGGTGAGAGAGATTAGGGGTTTATCATCACTTATATAACATTATGGAAGAATGGGTGAGGTGAAAAAGAATACCCCATCACTTGGTATTACACAAAGTAGGCATAAAAAAGAGAACAATCTTGATTAAGAGTGAAAAAGAGAGGATCCCTTACCTTAAATCCATTGGTGTTCTCAACGTGTTATTAAAGATCTAAATAAACAAATTGGGATTATTAATTAACAATTACAGAACCTCTTATACATGCAATTGATTTATTAGAACCCTTTTTATTTCATTCTACGCCTTCTTTATTATTTATAATATTTAATTTCATCGTCCGGGCTTGTTTGTTTTCTTGGTTTTAAAAGATCGGTTCACTAATATTCTTGTTCGGAAAAACATGAAAGATGGAAGTGGTTGTCTAGAAATGAGTTTATATTTTATTATTGAATATCCAAGAGATTAAATGGTTTTAAATTTAATTTGGATACTTATATTGAAGTCAAACTATTATATAAAACCATAGTGACAACCGTTTTTGTTAATTGGTGGGTTTGATTACAAAGAACATGTTTTTATTTATAACTTAATACCATTTGTACAAAGAGATTAAAGAATAAAAATAGGATATATTAAATATATATAATCTGGTTCAACCATAACCAAAATGGTTTCAGGACTAGATTTGAAGATGATAACAGAAATTGACAGACGGTTGTCCTTGAATGTGCTAAATTAGTACATCTCAAACGGTGCTTTTTTTCTTTCAAATAAAAGGAAGGGAAAGGAGAGGAGATAATTAAGTATCCCATAACCATAATAGAATTCCATTACATGTATTATACTAGAGTTATCATACTATATGGGTGAAGGGAGGGGAAGAAAAAAAGAACATTAAAGAAATGAATGAATTGGAAAGAGGAATTTATCTCTTGAGACTACCTCCTATGAGAACCTCTTAAGGAAAGAGATTTTGGTATTTTGAAGAGTCTAAGACTTCTTGTATGTGGGGGAGGATCTTGGGGAGATATTTGGAAGAATATTGTCAAGGAAAAGGTCTTGAGAGGATTGAAGAGAATAGGGAGTGAAGGGGAGTTTTTATAGTGGAGGAGGGAAGATATTCTCAATATAAAATTCATTAATTTATTATTTCCCCACACGACAAGGAATAGTGAGTATTACAAGACCAAGAATAGTAATGTTATCATTTCATCTCGAATCAATTAGTCTTACATTAGCAGAATATAATCAATGATTCAATAAATCAATTATTTAGCATTTATTGTAAATTATTGTATTTTAACTATTCATAAAAAATTCAAGTATTTCATAAATTTATAGAAATTCACCCTAACAACTGTTTGATGAGTAGAATCCAAAAATTAAGTCCATTTTTCAAAAATAATTTTCTTAATATGATTATTTTAATATTTACTTAAAATTATAATTTATTATCAAAACATGTTGTAAAACATTCATTTACTCATTCTAAAATATAGGTATATAATAATTTCAACTTGAATAATTTATATATATTATTATAGGAATGGTTACTATTCATTTGGATATATCACTATTCATAGGGTATGTTACTATTCATAAGGGTAGGTTACTATTCACCAAAAATTTTGTTTTTCTTATTGGACTCCAAATAACTTACTTATTGCAACTGTGTATGTCACATTTTCGAAATTCCAAACACATAAGTGACAAAAATATGTTTAAAGGTCACTTAGCACTTAGTGGTTCATTATGTAGTGTTTTCATGTGATTTTATGACATATTTATAAGAATGGAATTTTCGATTTATAAAACATTGGGTCATTACATTCTTCCTCCCTTTTGAATTTTTTCTCTCAAGATTTCATTTTACATACTATGCCACAAAAAGGTGTGGGTACTTTTCCTTCATTTCTTCCTCCAGTTCCCATGTTTCCTCTTTATACTTATAGGTTCGACATAGTACCATGACCTGATGAGTAGTCTGGTTGTGTAGTACATTGTCTCCATGATACAAGTTCTTCACTGGATACTCCTTGTAATAGAGATCATCCTCCAACTGTACCACCTCAGAAGAAAGTACAAGTGAAGGGTCTAGTATGTACATTCATAAGAGGGATACACGAAAGACATAATGTACTTTCGACATGGTAGGTGGATGTTCCAGTCGATAGGACACCGATCCAACTCGATCAAGGATCTCGAAGGGACCTATGTACCTAGGACTTAACTTCCCTTTTTCCCAACCTCACGACCTTCTTCCACTTAAATATGCGTAGAAATACCATGTATCCAACTTTTAACACAAGGTCTCCTCGATGATTATTTGCATAACTATTTTATCGATTGTGGGATTCCTTGATATGTTGCTGAATTTTTTTCACCTTCTCTAACATTCATTCGACCATATCAGGTACTAACAGCATACGCTCACTGACTTCATCCCAACATGCTGATGTTCTGCAGCTTTTCCCATAAAGAGCTTCATATGGTGTCATTCGGGTGCTTGAGTAGAAACTATTGTTATATGAGAATTAAACCAGGAGATTATGTTGGTACCGTCCTCCTTTTAATTCCATAGAACACGCTCTCAACATGTCTTGTAGTGTTTAAATAGTTTTCTTAGATTTTCCCTCAGTTAGAGGATGATAGGTTGTACTAAAGTTCAGTTCAGTGCTCATAGCATGCTGGATACTTTTCCAGAACATTAAGGGGAATCTTAGATCACGATAGGATAATATATATAGTGGTACTCCATGTGGTGTTACCACTTCATTGATGTGAATATATGCATGTTGATCCAATGTGAAGTCCTCTCGAACTATGATAATGTGAGCTGTCTTTGTAAGATTATCCACAACAACCCATTTTTCATTATTTCTTCTCAATGTCCTTGTAAGTCTAGTGACAAATTCCATGGTAATGTTCTCCCAATTCCATGATGGTATGTGTAGTGGTTTCATCATTCCCTTATAATTTTTTCTCTGAGCCTTCACTATCTGACATACAATGAACATTGATGTATATTCAACAATATCTCTTTTCATATTGTCCCACCAAAAGTTTTCTCAGAGATCTCGATACATCTTTGTGCTCCCTAGGTGGATAGAGAAGTTCGAGCTATGTGAATCATTCAATGGTTCCTTCTTTATCTATGGATCGTATGGTACACATAATCATGTCCAAAATCTTAAAAATCCTTCCTCATCAATTTTGAAATCGAAGGATTTCCAATTTCTGATAGCTTCCACCCTTTTCTGAATTTACACACTTTTTTTGAGAATCCTTTATTTTCTCCAAGAGGGATGGTTGAGAAATCATTTGTGAAAGTATTGATGATGTTCCTCCCATAATGATTCCAATGTCCATCCTTTACAAATCTATGAAGTTTAGAGCCTTTTTAATTTTCATCAATGATAAAGATGCATGACCCTTTCTACATAGAGAACCAACTACCTTGTTTGCCCTACTAGGATGATAGTGGAATGAGAAGTCATAATCCGTGATGAGATCTATCGATATTAATTGGCACATATTAAGATCTTTATATGTGAATATAAATTTGAGACTCTTGTGGTCAGTATATATCTCACATTTCTTCCCATAGAGATAATGCCGCCAGATTTTCAATGAAAAGATCACAACTGCCAACTCCAGATCATGCGTGGGATAGTTTTGCTCTTGTATTTTTAGCTTCCTTGAGGCGTATGCTATCACTTTATCAGTTTTCATTATCACACAACCTAATCCCTTCTTATAAGAATTACTATACACCATAAAGTGTTCTCCACTTGTAGGGAGTGTGAGTACTGGCGTAGTGGTAAGCCTTTCTTCAACTCTTTAAATCAATCTTTACATTCATGAGTCCTAACAAAATTTAACCCCTTCCATGTCTTCTTGGTACTTGGGATTTAAAATCATGAAAAGTTCTTCATGAATCATCGATAATACCCATCTAGACCCAAAAAGTTGTGGATGTCCATTACAAAAGATGGCCTAGGCCACTCTTCAATTGCCTTCGTCTTTGAAGGGTCCATAGATATCGCTTTGCTGGTGATAACATGCCCCAAGATTGATACTTCTTCCATCCAGAACTCACAATTACTATAATTTTTATATAACTTCTCCCTTATCAATGTCTTTAACACAGTTTTAAAATGGTTCTCATGTTCCTCCTTGATCTTAAAGTATATTATATTTTCATCAATAAAGACTACCATAAATTTTTTGAGGTAATCTATAAAGAATATATTCATTAAATTCATGAAAATTAATGGGAAATTAGTGAGTCTGAAGGGAATCACTATGAACTCACATTGTTCATACCATGTTCAAAAGGAAGTATGAGTAATATATTCCTTCCTCAACTTTTGTTTTTTATATCCTGACCGAAGATCCAGATTAGAGAAATAAGAGGCCCCATGAAGCTGATAGGAGAAAGTCATCTATCCAGGGATGGGGATACTTGTTCTTGATTGTGATTTCATTGATCTCACAATAATCAACCCAGAGGCACATTGATCCTTCCTTCTTCTTGATGAAGAGGACTGACACACCCCATAGTGAAGAACTCGTGCAATAAAACCTTTCTCTATATTATCCTATAACTACTTCTTTAGATCTTCCACCTCTACAGTGGCCATTATGTAATGGGTATTTGAGATATCCATTGATCCAGGGATAAGTTCAATTGAGAACTCAAACTCTTGGTCAGGAGGATGACCAGGAAACTCTTCATGGAATACCTCAATGTAATTCCTCACAATGGGCACATCTTCAAGCATGATTCTATCCTTTGTCCCAATCATATCAGATCGATATGCTTGATCACAAGGTAGCAGTATCCAAATGTGATATGAATATTCTAAAGTAGACTCATATTACTCCTTACACAAGTATGAAATTAGAGGATGCTTCGGGATTTGAAGAGTGATCTCCCTTTCCTGAGAGTTTATATTGGATTTTTATAAAGATAGCCAATCCACGACCAATATAGCATCGAACTATACTAAAGTATAACGAGATTTTCTGGGAGGATTAGTCCACAAACATTAACTGGGGATGTGTTATAAACCATGGAAACAATAATTTCTCCATTTTATATTCTCACATATAACCGTTCCTCCAAATTTTGAGGTGGTGTTTGAATAGTTCTACTTAACTTGCAAGATATGAAAGAATGTATAGAACCAGAATCAAATAGTACATTTTATATTGTTGAATGAATAACTAGCATACCCATCACAATATTGTTATCCGACTCCAACTTAGTAGTAGTGATAGCATAAGCCCTTCCTTGTTGACTTTGAGGCTGTTGTTGATTGCCTCCAATCACCCTTGGCTTAGGGAAATTGTTCATATGATGACCATGCTCCTTTCAGTTGCAACAATGCACTGCAGGATGAGTGTTGACTAGAACCTTTCATTCTTCTTCAACATTAGAAGGATTTTTATATCCCTTCGGCAGCTCATGTCTAGACAACCAAAATATCCACATTTTAATCAATTCTCGGTTCCCTTCAAACAGTTACCAGGATGCTTCTTCACACAATTTTTGCAAGGGGAAAATTCGGTCTTCTTTCCATCATGGTATTTTTTTGATGAACCACCCATGTTGTTCTCCATTTTTCACTTATTTTCATTGGTCCCACGAGACCACTGAGAGTCTCCAATCTCCATTTCAACCTTGAGGGTACAACGGAAAATATCTTCATAACTGTCAAAGTATCGAATCGCCAATGCTTTTCGTAGACTCACCTTTAGTCCACAAAAGAAGCGATCCACCTTGCTTTCAGCATTCATTACAAATCCATAGGAGTAAGTATCATGAACTATAATTTTTTTCTTCATACACCCATATAGACTCATCTTCCTTTTGCATGAGTCTAAGGAACTCTCTTTCTATATTGAGATGGAGGGTTCGAGGAAAATATTTTTTTAAAAACATCATCTTGAATTCATCTCAATCCTTGGAATCAATTTCCTATTGGGACCTTGTATTCTTGACAAGTGTCCACCACTGATCAGCTTCCCCATCAAAACAATAGACTGCTAATACAACCTTCCCTTCTTCCGAGCACTGGAGGATGAAGAATGTTTTTTCAATGGAGTTAATCAATTGTTCCACAAGGAGGGGATCAGAAGATAAACTAAACATGTGAGGCATTTTTCGTATGAATGATTCAATAACAACATTCACTTTCTTGGGATGAGGAGGGAGTTCCACTTGATTCAAGTAGTTATTCATAACTCGAGCCAGCCGAGCAAGTACTGTCATGATGTTTTGAGGACCCACTCCCATCATATCAAGCATATCATTAAAGAAATCTTCAAATTGCCTATCACATTGGTTGTATGAGCATTTTCTTCTATTCCCCTCCATTAATGATGAAAAATAACGTACAATTAGAGGTCTAGAATACATATCTATTGAGCATAAAAATAGAACTTTGAACATAAAAGAATAAACTTATAAAGAAGAAGTATATCCTAACATGTGATTCCTTAAGTTTAAACCTAGATTATTCTCGATCTATTTCCTAAATTATATATTTATGGGAGTTCCATTAATAATGGTTTGTGATAAGCTCATGAATCTACCAAAGAATATCCCCCGAGAGTGTCGTAACCAATAGTGCTGCAAGGCCCATTTTTGTGTACCAGGATACCCCTAGTCAAGCCTGAAACTCCTTGTCATATTTTTCACTCCTTGGTACATATGTACCAGAGCCGCATCTACCAGGTCATATCAAGACATGGTTGTATTTTCCCGATAAAACACTTACGAAATACTAACCAAAATTTAGGACTATTTTCTTATAATTAGTCTCATCCTTAATGTTCTCACTAAGGTGCTATATTAATAATCTCAAAAAATAACTAGACCATCCTATGGTACCAACTATAGTGACCCAGGTGTTTTACATATAACATTGCATGGTTTTAAGCATAATTAATCATCATAGTACAAGATAAGGATCGTTAGGCCTAGTGTCTTGGAAGACTAGGTAAATATAAAAATCATGGGGCTCAAAAAAACTTATTTTCTTAATACCCATTAAGATATCCTAATTTCCGTTGAGCTCTTACATCTGTATAGGGGACCCTAACGAACACATGAACAAAGGGATGATCTTAAAATCACAATAAGGGAATGACCATAAGGATACATCTTAAGCACAAGTGTTAGGAGGAATGACATAATGATATCCAAATCATGTAACATATGAAATCATATCATAAAAGCATAAGATCATATAAAAATTGAATTATATAAATGTGGCATAATTGTAAAACATTTCTTTATTATGGGTCCAGGATAACAGCAAATCTCATTTCCCATTTTAGTACGGGTCAAGGCTAACCGCCAATCCCGTTTCACATCGTATCTCATGATACATAACTTTACCCAAAGCATTAGGGAACTATCTGGGCGCACCCATATCAACATTTTCATGAATATTATTTCCAAAAAAATATTATTTCCACATAAATAATCATAAATAATCAATTGTTCATAAACATAAGGATACCCATGGAGAGAATTGGGTACCACAATCATGACATAAAGCATAACCAATGATTGTATCATGAATGTGTCCATGAAAGAAAGGGATTAGAACATACATGGATGTTGATATGGTAATTTAGACATATAACATGGCAGGCGGTGACAAATATATGTGACAACATATAAGAAATGTATTTGAAAAACATTCGCATGAAAACATTTTTGTGGGGTTTTAAGAAAAATACTACAGAGCTTTTAAAATAGTAAACAAGAAATTATTTAATATAAAACAAGAACTGAAACAAGAATTTTTTTTAATAAAATTTATGATTTTATAAATACAATGGTGTATTAAAACATACGATAGAGTGCACTTGAAATTGGGTAAAAATTCGAGAAGTTCCTTTAAAATGGGAGAGCTTATTGGGAAGTATCGAGGAGGGATTCACTTAAAAGCATGTATATCTCCAAATGAGAATGAGAGAAGGATCATGGAACATGATTTTGGAGCATATAAACAGAATTTATAAGTTTTACATAAAAATAAAAGGCAAATAATTTTTTGTAAAAATAATGATAGAGCAACCTGAAGGAATAATGGAAGTTCGGGTAGAATCCAGTACAGTTTATCGGCATGGTATCAGGTGTAACTAAGAGGGCTTGATGAGAGACATAATGGGTTTATCATCACTTATAAAACATTAGGAATGTATGGGGGAGGTGATAAAACATACCCCATCACTTGGTATTACACAAAAAATTCATAGCATAGAGATCATTCTTGATTAAGAGCGAAAAAGAGAGGATCCCATACCTTAAATCTGTTTGTGTTCTCCACCTATTATTAAATACCTAAAGAAACAAATTAGGATTATTAACTCATAATTATAGAAACTCTTCTATATTTAATTGATTTATTACAACCATTTTAGTTCTTTCATGGCCTTCTTGATTAGTTATAAGGTTCAATTTCATTGTTTAGGCTTGTTTGTTTACTTGGTTTTAAAAGATCGGTTCACTTATTTTCAAGTTTGGATACACATAAAAGATGGAATTGGTTGTACATAAATGAATTTATATGATATTAATGAACATCATGGAGATTAAATGTTTTTAAATTTAATTTGGTTACTTAGATTGATGTCAAACTATTATATAAAACCATAGTGACAACTGTTCTTGTTAATTGGTGAGTTTGATTACAATTTACATGTTTTGATTTATAACTTAATACCATTTGTAAAAAAAGATTACAGAATAAAAATAAGTCATATTACATATATAATTGGGTTAAAACATAATAAAAATGGTTTCATGGCCAGATTTATAGATGATAATAGAAATTGATAAACCGTTGTCCTTGAATGTGCTAAATTAGCACTTCTCAAACGGTACTTTCATTTCTTTCAAATAAATGGTGAGGAAAATAGAAGAGATAATGAAGTATCCCATTAGAATAATATAATTCTAGTACATGTAATCTACTGGAGTTATCATACCATTTGGGTGAAGGAAGTTGAGTAATAAAACAACTTAAAAGAAATGAAGGAATTGGAATAAGGAATTTACCTCTTGATACTTCCTCCTTTGAGAACATCTTAAGGGAAGAGGTTTTGGTATTTTGAAGATTCTAAGAGATTTTGTACGTTGGGGATGATCTTTGGGAGATATTTGTCTAGAATATTAGCAAAGAACAAGGCTTAAGAGGAGTGAAGAGAAGAGGGAGTGAAGGGGGGTCTTTATAGTGGAGGAGGGAATATATTTCTCTATATAAAATTCATTGATTTATTATTTCCCCAAAACACTAGGAATAGTGAGTCTTAAATGGCCATGAATTGTAATGTTATCATGTGATCCCAAACCAATTGATCTTACATCAGCAGAACATCATCAATGACTCAATAAATCCATTATTATCATTTATTCTAAATTATCGTATTTTACAATTCCTAAAAAATTCAATTATTTCAGAAAAATCTCAAAAATTCACCGTAACCATTTTTCGATGATTAGAATCCAAAAATGAAGTCCATTTTTCAAAAATAGGTTTATAAATATGATTATTTTAATGTTTAATTAAAATTAAAATTTATGATTAGAACCAGTTTTAAAACATTCATTCACTCATTCTAAAATATAGGTATATCATACTTTAAACTTGAATAATAATTATATATTATCTTAGGTAAGGTTACTAATAATTAGGGTATCTCAATATTCATAAGGGTATGTTAATATTCGTAAGGGTTGGTTACTATTCCCCAAAAATTACATTTTCCTTTTCTGACTCAAAATAACTCACTGATTGCAACCATGTATGTCAGATTTGCGAAATTCCAAACACCATAGTGATAAACATATGTTTAATGGTCACTTAGAACTTAGTGGTTTATTATGTTGTGTTTTGATGTGATTTTATGACATATTTATAAGAAAGGAATTTCCATTTATAAAACATTGGGTCGTTACAATGATGATTCAAGCACCATCAAGAAACGATCGTTCCAGATGTTCTTTTGAGGCGGTGTGCTGGTGGAGTGGGTGGACAATGAACCTATATGTGAGCCTTATACTCCAGACAGATTCATGAGACAATTCAAATGATTTTAGAGACTGACTTCGAAGGTGTATCTAGGGGTTATCCATGAGAATCAACCATCTGTGATGATACAATTGTGGTTAATGTTTACACAGGTGGATGGGAAGATTCATAATAAGTTTCCACTGCCCACCGCCGTATTCAGATTGGTTCACAGATATGAATTTAGTTGGGTAGATGGATACCCAGGTAAGACACTAAAGCAACCAACCATCTGAGAAAAGAAAATAAGTTGTCCTGACAACATGACATTGGAGAGGGATGATGGGGGATATCATGAGGGGGTTTCCAAGGTGAATCACGATGATGAGGCTGTAGTAGCAGGGGCATCAGGCCATGAACCTACTCTGAGGGGATGTTAAGAAAGGGAAGTACCATGGCTAAGACCAGGTGATCTAACCAGAGGAACCCAAGTGTGTGGATAATTTTCAAGGGGATTCTATAGGAAGTCACCTTAGGAACCTTGAATGAAGGTGCGCAAGATAGTGATTACTTTAGATGGTTTTTACCAAATGATGGGAAAGACTAGGAATTACGTAAGATTTACCTCGGTACTAACGATCTTTGGGGGAAATTAAACACGCACAAAATAGATATGGGGGAAATTGGCCTTGTTAAGATTGGATTCAATTTGTACACACCTAGGGGATGAAAATTTTTTTGGAATTGGAGAGATAAGTGCACCCCCGAGGTAATCTATAGACCTTGATAAAGAGGGTGTGGGTGTTGTTGAACAATACCATCCCCAATGGAGTCAGTGGCTCAATTGGAAGAATGTTTTTTCCATCCTAAATACTTATATAACTCTTGCAGATAGAGGTTGGGGAGGAAGGACTCTGAATGGGTGATGAGGAACCAACTTCAAAGGGGGCCTCTCTAGAAGAAAGATAATTAGTGACCTCAGAGGGGAAATTTCTAAGGAATTCTACCTAAATAGTTTATGATAGATATAACTCATATTCATTGTGTCATTTCCCTTCTTACAAACTTTTTTACTCTCAATTGAAACCTATCAATGTAGGAGGATATTGAACCAAGCAGTCCTGCTGATGGGAATGAAGAAATGTGGATAGGTGTGGAGAACCGAACACTAGAACCTGTAACTGGTGAGATGATAATTGCATTGTACAACAGTGATGGAGAAGTGAGGGTGGTCTCTTGGGAACCATATGAGTCCACTACCATTTATGGAGGACAACACCCTAGCATCTCGACAATGACAGGCCCAAGGCAGGATCATGTGGAAAAACAATATAACTCTCATGCTTCAGAGCTATACCTATTTCCTGATTGATTAAACTAGATAACATGACCCATACAGATAGTTTTTAGGATGGAATGCATATTGTTGGTGGGAATGGATAGAGGAACTACAAGTTATCTTCAAATATGGACATCATTCTATATGGGGTTTAGTACCGAAAATAACCAATCCATAGTTCCCAATTGGTAATTGATGACAAAGAGCAATACCACTGGTGGGACAGGGTCTGGAGTTGTTTGGGTAGAAATTATAGAAGAATAATCAAGATATGGAGACCAACTTGAATAAGAACCTACTATTGTTCTCCTAGAGGAATATCCTGAATAAGACCCTACTGGTCTCGGGGAGTAGGATGAGACCACTTATCATGAAGAGGATAGAAAGGGTGTCCACCTCCAGTCATGGAAGCTGATCAAACAGTTCCTCAGAAACACCCCACAATCGAAATGGATAATACAAAGCGAAAAATTTCATCACTGAAAATGTGAATTATTCTCTAGAGGGGTGTATGACAAATGCCCTCATATTCTCATTTGATATTACCTAACTGAGAATGTGAGGGAGACTATCCAGAAGTTGGATGTTTCCTGGTGCCGAAAGAAGTCCCAAAAGATTCAAAAAATTGAAGAGGTTGAGCAGGAACTCCAACAACATGATTAAAAGATAATAGAGTACTTCAAATCTATTACCAAGAAAATAGGGCTGGTAAAACTTATAGAGGATCCACTAGTGAAATCCTAGGATCAGTTGACATGGGTGAATGAGTGGGATAATTCTAGGGGCATTATAATCAATTTGAACAATGGGGTATGAAATGTCTGAATCACGATACCCAAAATTCGGAATGTAGTAAGGGTGTCATGAATATGGGAGATAATTTATGAGCATTTTCATAACACAACAGTATCATTGCATTAGCCCAAAATGGGGACAAAAAATAGGGGTAAAATTGATTGAATTCGAAACACAGGTTTAGAACTCAAAGTTTTGTCTGATATCTTCTAGAATGTTATCCCAGAACAGTCATGGAGCCATAAGACTGAGCATCCATACCATTGAGGGGCCATCATATGTGGAAGAGGACTAGGATCCTAAATAGATGGCATGAAAATCTAGAAATGAAGTGATGGGATATTCGAATGGAGTCTAACAGTCTTGAAACTACACCATAATAACAAAAGTGCATTGGGTGGGTGTGTCTACTTGAATCAAGATCAAACCTATTTTAATATGGGACTTATCTAGAAAGGACCAAAAATACCTAGCAACTTTATTTTATGTAGATGAGGACGATGCATGAAATAGTTTAGCTTCATACAGTTAAGACATTATATATAGTTAAGTTCATATTTTATGGAACCTGGTCCATAGTATAAAGTCATGTTAAATGGAATTGGGAATCTTTGATTAGGTTCATAGTGCTTGAACCATAATTAGGGGAAAAGATCCATAAGAGTTAATGAACTCATGGCTAGGCCTGAGGTGAGATACCTGAGTGTCCCTATATATCCTACAGGGGTAGGAATGATGATGTATGTAGTTTTGGAATTCTATATAGTTTAAAATCTTGTGGTAAGGATATGGGGACCCCAAATGAGAATTATGTGGCATGGAACATAACCCGATGTGAATGAGGAGAAAATAAGACCACACCAAACCACACATTCCTGAATAGGGTCTAGGTCGAAGAGAATAGAAAAAAAAGGTGTTTTGGATGGAAAATAGACGAAGAGTTTTGGAATCACTACGTGTCCCGTGAGAAAAAACATCATTTCATATGTAGTCCTTGAATAATTTATGGTAGATTACCAAAACCAAAAGGAGTGATATCCTATCAGGTGAGTAAAGTCGTAATTATTACACAACATAATGTCATGGAAAATAGGACATTGGAATTATTAGTTTAAAGTTCATAGATTTTGGGCGATATTTTTTTACAGAAGTGCACTATAACGTCATGAGGAAACCCAACATGAATAAGGATCAATTATGTAACAATATGACCCTAGTTACCCAGAGTCTGTGAATTATTACATAACATTGGAAGGATACAAGGAATCATGTCCCAAAAGAACTATTAGTTTAGTTACCTTGGAAGTATTATATACATACATAAGTTTTACATTACATCATGAGATAAAAACAACAACAACATTTCTCCCCTTTAAACACACTTATATCCCTTAGCCTATCCCTAGAGGTCAACCATAAAATACTTCTTCACATCATGAGAAAAATAAAACATTAAAAGGGGTGAGCTCAGATTCTCAGTAAGGATAACAATATAGCAGAAACATTATAAATAAGCATAAAAGTTTAAGGCAATGTATAAAACTAAAACAAAAGCCTTTTAAACAAAAAATTCAGTTTAATATGGAATAGATAAATCAAATACTTTTGTTAACTTATTCACATGGATATTCTACTAGTCGAATAATCACATGTAATCTCAATAGCTAATTCCATAATGATTTAATGCATAACGTCACACATCATAACCTCATAGTCAAGGCCTCATTTCAAGACTACAAATCGGATTCTGTGAAGTCCTTGTGCCAAGACACTAGTTTGTCTCATGAGACCTACCAATGCATCGAGGATCTATAGTGGGATCTACCAATCACATACTAAGTTCAATTCATTCCTCATATGATAAAGGTTGAAACATAACATAAACATTCGTATTAAAACTAGAATATGAAATGTCAATACATTTACCATAAACCATGAAAGGTATAAAAATAACCCATCCACAATAAAAAATATCTCAAAAATAATCAATACAATGTGGATGATTTGTATGAAAATAAATCAACATCAAACAAGTATAAAATCAATTAAAAGATGTTGACATTGATGAAATCAAAACTATTTGAGAGAAATATCTCTTTATATTTTTAAATCATTTAAAAGTCATGTAATTATAAAAGAAAAAATTTATTTTTAAAATATTCTCATAAGCATGTATGGGAAGATTAAAAGGTGTTATAATGGAGGATAATAGATACACTCGCCGTATAATTTAAAAAAAACATTCTTACCTTAATTAGTCGAAAAGGTTATAAAGTTCCTTTTTTGGAAAACGACGGAAAGATTCCTTTCAAAAAAAATTATAAAAAGTAAAACAAGGGTATAAATGGTTTTAACCCACAGTATAGTAAATAGAAAATTTATCTTGAAATACATTTTTGAGAAACACATATGTGGATGATAAAGATGTCCCAGTAGATACTTACATAAAAAAAATCTCAGATAATAAAGAGATTATGAAATTAAACATTACCTTGTACTTTTCCTTTGTCGAGGGTACGTTAACCTCCTGTATAATAGTTAAATAATTTTTATTAAATTATAAATTAATTACATACATAAATATGATATTATATATGATCTTCTAATATTGATTTATTAATGATATTTTAGTAGTATCATTGCTTCCGGTGTTAATTGATTCATTTTAGTTTATATATTTTGTAATGTATCTCATGTTTGATATAGATAAAATGTATTTAATTTATATCGAGAATGATATGGTGTTAGTATATATTATTTTTAATAATAAAATGATAATTATTCTTGAATAGTTATGATGGTGAATGAATCTCATCATGTTCGTGGAGACGGTAATCCATACATATGCACGAACGTTACTTCCATTTAATTTTTTTACTTTAAAAGGAAATAAAACCAAAGGATACATAGGTATATTATTATTACAATATAATATAATATTTTATATATGTTACGTAAGTTCATTAACACCATCCTTTATACGTTTTATGTATGGTATGAATGAGTCATATCACTTTGAGGGGGCAGTAGTCCCCACTTCCTCAAATGAAATTATCGTATATATAAAACATGAAAATAATAAAGGTATGGTATAAAAGATAATTGAAGAGGATTATAGATAAAATTAATATCAAAAATATCATATATAATTATAGTTCCATTAGGATGGACACCATATGATGTGGTAGTAGAAGATTGAACAATCATCGTTTCGTGAGACAATAGTTCACCGTCCACAGAAACATATGTACTATACCAATTAGATGGAGGTGTGTGTAAGAGATGTTCAAATAATTATCATAAAAACAACATTTCATGTTGAGGATGCTGGTTTTGTTATAAAATAAATGAATAAATATAGTTTGGGGGTTGGAGAAGTAAAATAAAACAAAAGAACTTAAGAGTAGATGTCACCATTAAATCGGGAAACTCCCTTTGGTTTGAACCAAAAGGCATCCTAAAAGTGCCTTCTAACTAAGGAAAGATTCTAGGAGGAATAGAGGGATGTAGGGAAATTAATTTGTTCGAGGTTGGATTAGACAATGGGATTGAGACGTGTGAGAAATCAGTTAGAGGTGAGGGAATTTTATAAGGGGGAGGAGGGTCTCTTTAGGAATGTTTGAAAATATTATTTTATTATATAATTATATTCGGTTTTTAAAGATCCAAAACTCATTAAAGTCAAATTTAAGATGACTCATGTTCTAAATAAAATCATCCAATAAGAATTGGATAGGTTTTTAATTTTGTTTTATTTTTTATAATCTCATTTATTTAAATAATTACTTAATGTGGTAAACACTACATCATTATTGTGCCATAAATAATTTTATTTATTTGAGTTCTAAAAATTTTAAAATAATACCATGATGTAGGAAATACTTTTAGATTTAAAATTAATATTTTTAGTCGAAGATATAACTTCTATAACCCCCATGTAAAAATTGTTTTACTAAAATATATATGTTTATTTCATTTTTGTCTTTACTTTAAATTAATTAATATAAAGTGTCATTATCACTCCCAAATGGCTCCATGGGGTCCAAAAATCGACCCAAGGATGCCCATGGTCGAACATGTATCAGTAAATAGGGTTATCAAATGTGTTAGGGTAATTTAATATTATTATAATATTAATTTTTTACCCTTATTTAAAGGATTTCCCCATTAAGCATGGTAAATAAAATATTTACCAACATTAATTATTCATAATGTCTAAAAATAAAAGTTACCTATTTACAAAATTTAGACCGCCTGATTCCAAATATGGAATCCATTTTTCCAAAATCAAAACACTGAATTTTCAAAAATTAATTTAAAATTAATTCTCGTGGTCAAAACCAAAAAGCATGTTTTTTAAAAGTAAAAATTATCAAAAGATTGACATGTGATTATATACAATTTAAATATGAAATTACTTAAAATTATCTAATTTATATTACTTGATAAAAATATAATATAATGATACTTTAAAAGCACTAAAATTTATAATTTAACACTACAAATTATTTTGATTAAAAAAGTTGTTTTTAATTGAAATTTAGTATTTTTCACTATTCATCAAAATATGAAAGTAATCTGAAAAAACCATAAAATTTACCCTAACATAATTTTGATACTTAGAATCCAAAATTGATATCCATTTTTAAAAATAAAATATATAAAATTTCAATGTTGACATTACTATTCATAACCGCTAGTTTGATTAGTCGTGGTGTGTTAGAACTTGAAGTTGCGTACAACGCAAGCAATTGTATTATTCAAAGAGAATCGTACCGTGGAAGCTTTTGGTGTTACATTATTTCCTCCTTCAAATAATTTCATTCTTGAAAATTCAAGAATACTACTAAATAAAAAGATTCAGGTGGTTCTTCATCATATGTTCCTCGGGTTCCCAAATTGCCTCTTCCATCTTATGATTTCTCCATAGAATTTTCACTAGACGAGTCCTCCGTTTTCTCAAAACTTGTTCTTTTGTATCAAGAATTATGATAGGATCTTCTCAATAAGAAAGATCTGGTTCCAGTTCTATTTTTTTAAAGGGGGAGTACATGCGTTGGGTTATGCAGGTATTTTCTCAAAATTGATACATGGAACAAATCCTGAAATGTGGAGAGACTTGGAGGCATTTCCAAATGATAAGATACAACTCCAATTCATTCTACAATTTCAAAAGGTCTGATGTACCTGGGACTAAATTGTTATTTCTTACCGAATTGTATAACAACCTTCCATGGAGATACCTTCAATAATACATGATCTCGTACTAGAAGTTCCAAATATTTTATTCGGTTATCAGTATAGCTCTTTTTCCTACTTTGTGCTGCTTTGATGTGGGTTTGGATAACCTTCACATTTTCTACTGTATCCTCAACAAGTTCTAGGCCTACAAGTTTTCTTTCACCAACATCATCCCAACAAGTTTGTGTGTAACATGTCTTTCCATATAACGCTTTATATAGTGCCATCTGAATACTTGAATGGAAACTATTGTTATATTAAAATTTAACCAGTGGTAAATATTGATCAAACATAACTTCAAAGTCAAGTGAGAAAAATCTAAACATGTCTTCTAATGTTTCAACAGTTCATTAAAGTTGTCCATTAGTTTGAGAGTGGTAGGAAGAACTAAAACGAAGTTCAGTATCTAAGGCCTTCTGAAGTCTTTCCCAAAATCATGATGTAAAACGGGGATCACTGTAAAGACCCGAAGCTTGACGTACATGGACATTATATTACTTTTGCGGAATACTTAGTACATAACAAAAACACACACACACAAGTATCGTAATAGTTTAGTGTCTTTGGAAACTCGGAATATAACCTTCTAATCGTGGTGGAAGATCTTCAACATCTCCCATAAAGATCTTCCTTTTTATACCTAAAAGCTTTCTTTATATCCTGGGGAAACGAAAACATAAAAGGGTGATCTCAAATTCTCAGTAAGGGTAAACAAAAGAAATATCAATCACATCGTATACACAAGAACATAACTTTTGGAAATCTTAACCTGCAAAAGAGATCATAATTTCATAACATGGGATAAATCATGGCAGTGAAATGTAATCACAATAATAATAACTTAAAACATGAAACATTGTGTCATTCACACATAATCATAGATAATCATTTTTTTAGTCAAGACGCATTTCCAAGACTATCTTAGTGGACAAAGTCCCTTTCTGAACTGAGTCACCCTTGTTTCAGTCCTGTTTCACTGAACCGGTATAACCTACCGTTCCAGCCATGTCTATCTCATGAGATATAAAATCTTTACCCAATGCATTAGAGGGAGATATAGGTCCCACCCATCTCATAATGATACCATTATTATGTGTGCCACAAAATCATAAATCATACATCATTTCATAACCCATATAATAAAAATGGGAATCTTTAAACATCGTGACATCATAAAACAATTCATATAAGAATTCATAAAAATATTTCCATCACAACATAATCAAATACATGTAATAAAAGGGATAGAAACAAAACCCTTTATTATCTTATATGGAAAATAATTTTGATAAAACACTTGAACTCCATTCTTGAGGAAAATATCCTTTCTACTTCAAAAACATTTTCCATTCATAAAAGGTCATACAATTTTAAACTAAAAGAAGTTGATTAAAAATAGACTTGAAAACTTGTAAAGGAAGCTTCTTGGAAATAATGTTTTTGAAAATCCATTCGTGCCGTATAAGTTAAAAAAACATTCTTCGTACTTTTGACGGAAAAGTCAAAAAGTACCTCGTACGAAAAATGACAAAAGATTCCTTTCATATCTTTTACTAAAAACTCACAGAAGGGTAAAATTAGATTTAAATAATTGTAGGTATATGGAAATAATATTACATATTGAGGAAACATGGATGTGGATGATAAAATACACCCCAGTAAACACTAAAGTATAAACAATCTCGGATAAAAATGAGATTGTGATATTTCCCTTACCTTAGGTCCGACTTGCTTTGTAAGTGTCCAAACCTCCTGTATAATGATTTAAATCATGTTATTGACTTATTTAAGAATCATATTCATTGTTATTATATCATATATGGTCCACTTATGACTTTATATTACCCGTTCGTTTGTAAATTCATGTTAAAGTAGCGTTTTGGGTAAAATCGTCTCATTTGTCGTTCGTGTTTTTAACTTGTAATTATTCATATGATTAATTAGATCATGATTACTTAATTCCAGAATATAAAACATGATTTATATATATATATTCAGAATATACATATATAATAAATCAGTAAATGGAAAGAAATACACCGTTCATGGAGACGGTAGTCCATACGTACGCATGAACACTGTTTTCGTTTCCTTATTGAATTGAAAGGAATTAAGTAGATGAGATACATAGAAATAATTACAGTATCATTATTAGATCATATATTTAATTAGTACTTATTATATATACTTTATAATCATTCATGAATGGTTAATCATTGAGAATGAATCTCATCGCGTCGTGGAGACGGTAGTCCGTACGTACGCACAAGCGATGATATCCTTCCCATGGTCATGGAATTGTGTTGAAGTGTAGGTATACTATTTCAGAATCAATATCACATTATAATAATCATATATAGTTACTCATTACACCATTATACCCATCCAATTAAGGTGGTGGCGGAAAATAGATTACACCACGGCGTGGAGACGGTATTCCGTACGTACGCACGCGCGGTGATTTCTTTTTTCCGTAGGATGGATAGAAGGTTAATTAGAGTTGTTTAATATTTATAATAACATATAATTATATAATAAATACTGATGTTATTACTTTATCATGAAACAACTAAAGAAGAAGAAGCTGAAGAAGAAAGAAATTGAAAAAGACCGGTAATGGATATTACCTCTTTTTGACGCGCCTTCACTTATCCTCCACTTAAAGAACTAAGGATGGTCATTGAAGAAGACCGGGACCTCTAGGATGATACTAGGGAAGTGGAGAAGAGATTTTGGCAGGGTTTGGACGAGCTTTAATTCTCAAATAGGTGTGAGGAGGAGAGGGAGGAGGTGCCCTTTTATAAGGGAGGAGAGGGGCATCTTAGGAAAATCTCAAAATATTATTTTATATTAAGGTCAAATTCGGTTTATAATGGTTCCCAATGGTCTTATTTAGAAGATAAAGTTGGGATGGGTCGCAATCCTCTCATCCAATAGGATTTAGACAAGTTTAGGTTATTATTTTAACTTTATCAATTAGATTTAACTCTAAGTTTAATAATTTAACTTTTACCGTTTCTTTTTTTTTCTTACACTATATGGTTAATAAACTTACTATATCATGCCAAACGAACCCCAAGTTGTTTATTATTAATATATCTATCCTTATCTAAGTCATTTGGACAAACCTTAGATTTCTAGAAATTAAATAACAATTAATAATATAATATTTGTTTTAAAAACTAATTTATGTCAATTTTGACACTATTTGGTACATGATTTTTATGAAATTTCTATCAGAATGATAAGTTCGATCCAAGTTACGTAAATCAACAATAACATGTCATATTAACCTATAAAATTAGTTTAAGTCATAAAAAGTTTCATATTACATTTATTTGGGCATTTATAACATCAATTATGTTAATATTTTCTTAAAAATGCAATTACTGCATCATCGTTGTGTCATAAATAAATTAAATTATTTAAAGTATAAAAATTACAAATAAAATACCATTATGTAGTAAATCTTTTTAGATTTCTAATGAATATTTATAGTCTAAATTATATTATGTATAACCCTATATTAAAAATGTTTTAGTAAATAAACTTTGATTTTAACTCTTTTAACTCTTCTTTGAATTAAATAATAATAAATGTCCTAATCTAATTCAAGTGGGCCTAAATGATAATATTTTACACTTAAGGTTGTTTTTGGTCGAGATACACTTTTCCAATAGGATTAGGACATGTTTCAGGGTAATATTAATATCATTTTTACCCTTAATTACCCTATTTACTTTTAACCGTGGTAAATAAAAGTAAAAAGTTACTATTCACCAAAAATTATTTTCATCTCATTGAACCAAATTTTAGTTACTGACATCAACCGTGTCTCTCGGATTTTTGAAATTCCATTTACAGAAGCGGTAAAATTATGATTTATGAAAAAATTAATTTTTTTAACTACCACTTAGTAGTTTCACTATTCAAAAATTGAAGTTTTTCAGAAAAATGCCAAAATTTCACCCTAAGCTATAATTGATATTCCAAGTCCAAAAATGATTTCTATTTTACAAAATTCCCAACATATAAGTTGCATTAATTAATTTTATAATTAATTTCCGCTGTCACAACAAATAGCGTGTTTTTAAGAGATAATAACTATCAAAAGATTAACACTTGTTTATGTCTGGTGTAAATGTGAAATTACATATAATGACCAACATTGTATTGAATTGTAAAAATATATTCTAAATATACTTTAAAACCACTCAAATTAATAATTTATCACTATTAATTATTTCGATTAAAAAAGTTCTTTTTAATTAAAATTTAGTAATTTTCACTATTCATCAGAAAATGAAAGTTATCCGAAAAGTACCAAAATTTCACCCTAAGCTAATTTCGATATTACGAATCCAAAAATAAAGTCCATTTTGAAAAATAAAATTTACAAAATTTCAAAAAGTGGTTATTACTATTCATAACGGTTAGTTTTAATAATATTTTAATAGCATATTGCTGTTTAGTGAAACTCGTTATTGCGTACTACACACGCTATCGAGGAAGGTCGCGATTGCGTGTAATGCAAGGCAAGTCAAGGATGCGTGTCGTGAAAGCTCCTTTTAGTGTAGTGTACAACACAAGACATTAGTGAAATTAAAAAGAATATTTTTCATAAAATCTTGGGTTGTTACATTCTACCCCCTTAAAATGAATTTCACCCTCGAAATTCGTCGGGGTTATAAATGGTTTACTATTCAAAAGTTTCTTTAATAGAAACCCACATCGTAAAAAGGAATGCCAAAACCAATCTTTAAAAACGAAAGTATGAAACGTAACGGTTACCCAAATAAACTAATCACTAGGTTTCCAAAGAGGTGAAAATATGGATATGGAAGAAAAATCTAACCATCATGTTCTGATGAAGATTGGTACAAAAAATGGCTATGGAAAAGCCAAAAATCACAAATCCATAAATTTGTGATGATCTAAGGTATCATCTGATTAATCAGATATAAGAGCACTAGGACAACATTTTTGGTTTTCAAGATCGTTTCCCTAATGTCGAAGAATTTGAATTAGAATAAAGACTTACTTTATTTTGGTACAATCTCACTGTTGTTCGTGCCTTCAACAATTTACAATTCATATCTTAAGTAAATTAAGTTGAATTTGTTATTCGTGAAGTGTTAACAGATCATGTGGTAGAATGACGGGTCATTCCATCTGTCTCAAACAAAAGTTTAGCAAAAATTATATACATAAGTCGATCTATAGTGAGTTTAATCATATATGGTTCCTAAAATGGACTTATACTTCATATATCATACTGCTTAATATAATAAAACTAGTTTATACTAAACAGGGACTTCCTGTAGGCCAGTGGTTGGCAATAAAGGCCAGTCGCACTTCGGTTGTGGGTTCGATTCCCACAGCCTTGTCCGACCCGATGGGCTGTTGCCCGTCCTGCAGGTTGTACTTTTTCTAAAACTACATTACTATAACATCCCATCAATAATATCGAAAAAAGAACTTCTATCCTTAAACAATACTAATTTATGTCCAAAATAATCCATTCTAGTCTTTAGGCTTATCCATAATACTGCAGTCCATTGTCATAATATAGTGAAAACGATTACCAGAGATTTAATACCATCTTTGATCCCCATATATCATAAGATATGTCTTGTTGGTCACGTTCCAAACATTCAAAGGCCTTAATCACGTATTCTCTTGAATTCCCATTGAACCTTAGTGAAAATATGAATGAAGTTAAAAGTTAACACTTTCCATATACCAAAATCCTCAAAATTCTATATACTCAAACCATGATATCACTTAGTCCTTATATCAATCATGAGCTCATGAATACTTTTAAACATTTCATTTTCTCGTTTTCCCTTCATTATGCGCATAATATCTCAATCACTTTGAATACCACATTAGACCAAAACATAAATATTCCAATACTCCATGATACAACATTATTTTGGAATCCCATTACATAAACACTTAATCATTCCACCACATCGTTTTCATATTCAACATTGCCAATAGTGATCGCATGTGACTTCCCTTTGTCCTTTGCCTTAAGCGGTTGCTCATGTCGATCATCACTAACCCTTGGATTAGGGCATTTATTAGCATAATGCCCCATTTCCTTGTACTTGAAGCATTGAAGTGTTGGGTGTGCGTTCTCTGTAGTGTTTGCTTTATTCACATCATTAAAATCCCTTTTTCCATTACATCGACACTCAACTGCTCGATGACCTTCTTTTCCACACTTAAAACATTTTCTAGTCCCTTTAAGACAATCTCCACCATTCTTCTTTCCACACTTTGTGCATAAGGAAACATTCATCTTCTTTTCACCATTATTTTGAGATTTCTCCTCAAACTCCATCTTTCGTTTCTTTTCAAAACCATGAGATGGATATGTAACACCAACTTCCATTTCTACCTTGATAGCACAACGCACAATTTCTTCATAGCTACTGAAGTCTCTTATAGCTAATGCCCTTCGAAGACTTGGTTTTAAGCCACTGAAAAATCGATCAACTTTACTTTCAGGTTGGATGATAATGCCAGATGCATACCTTGCAAGTCTTGTAAAATTTGCTTCGTATATACCAACAGATTCATCATCCTTCCGCTTCATCTCAAGAAACTCCTTTTCCATCTTTGTTCGAAGAATACGAGGGAAGTACTTACTGAAAAACATGTTCTTGAACTCGTCCCATTCCATGGACTCAATTTCATATCTTGGCCTCGTATTCTTGATAATATTCCACCATTGATCAGCTTCACCTTCCAAACGATATACTGCTAAGATGACTTTATCATGTTTAGAACACTGAAGAACTGAAAATGTCTTTTCAGTGGTACTGATCCATTTTTCAGCAACAAGTGGATCGGAAGTCCCACTGAAAGAAGGTGGACGTTGCCTCATGAAGGACTCAATAGAATATTGTTCCCTTCTCTGCTTATTTGGAAGTCCAGAATGATTCATAGCTTGTGTAAGGATAGCAATAAGATTTTTCACTCCATCTCCCATAACATTTGTTTGTTCAGGAGGACAATCATTGCATTGTCCATTGCATTGATGAACACAGTTCCTTTGGGTTCCAGCCATCGTCTAAAACCCAAAAAGAATAGTGTGAGAGGCAAAAATCATGCTAGGGAAAATAACATAATAAAGGGTGAGTACCTTCAATATCTAACATCTTAGGTTTAATTCTATGATGGTTAGCGTAGTTCTAGTACTATAACCTATACGTATACTTATCCTTAGGGACATCCCTAGACATACCTTAGAAATATCTCTAGGGATCTCACTAACGTTTTCGCATCCTAGTTTCCAAAGTTTGACTAAACCATTCCTTTGATACCAACTGTAAAGATCCGAAGCATGACGTACATGGACATTATATTACTTTTGCGGAATACTTAGTACATAACAAAAACACACACACACAAGGATCGTAATAGTTTAGTGTCTTTGGAAACTCGGAATATAATCTTCTAATCGTGGTAGAAGATCTTCAACATCTCCCATAAAGATCTTCATTTTTATACCTAAAACCATTCTTTATATCCTGGGGAAAAGAAAACATAAAAGGGTGAGCTCAAATGCTCAGTAAGGGTAAACAAAAGAAATATCAATCAAATCGTATACACAAGCACATAACTTTTAGAAATCTTAACCTGCAAAAGAGATCATAATTTCATAACATGGGATAAATCATGGTAGTGAAATGTATTCACAATAATCATAACTTAAAACATGAAACTTTGTGGCATTCACACATAATCATAGATAATCATTTCTTGTTAGTCAAGACTCATTGCCAAGACTATCTTAGTGGACAAAGTCCCTTTTTGAACCGAGTCACCCTCGTTTCAGTCCTGTTTCACTGAACCAGTATAACCTACCGTTCCAGCCATGTCTATCTCATGAGATATAAAATCTTTACCCAATGCATTGGAGGGAGATATAGGTCCCACCCATCTCATAATGATACCATTCTTATGTGTGCCACAAAATCATAAATCATACATCATTTCATAACCCATGTAATAAAAATGGGAATCTTTAAACATCGTGACATCATAAAAAAATTCATATAAGAATTCATAAAAATATTTCCATCACAACATAATCAAATCCATTTAATAATAGGGATAGAAACAGAACCCTTTATTATCTTAGATGGAAAATAATTTTGATAAAACACTTGAACTCCATTCTTGAGGAAAATATCCTTTCTACTTCAAAAACATTTTCCTTTCATAAATTGTCATACAATTTTAAACTAAAATAAGTTGATTAAAAATAAACATGAAAACTTGTAAAGTAAGCTTCTTGGAAATAATGTTTTAAAAATCCATCCGTGCCGTATAAGTTAAAAAAACATTCTTCGTACTTTTGTCGGAAAAGTCAAAAAGTACCTCGTACGAAAAACGACAAAAGATTCCTTTCATATCTTTTACTAAAAACTCACCTAAGGGTAAAATTGGATTTAAACAATTTTAGGTAGATGGAAATAATATTACATATTTAGGAAACATGGATGTGGATGATAAAATACACCCCAGTAAACACTAAAGTATAAACAATCTCGGATAAAAATGAGATTGTGATATTTCCCTTACCTTAGGTCCGACTTACTTTGTAAGTGTCTGAACCTCCTGTATAATGATTTAAATCATGTTATTGACTTATTACAGAATCATATTCATTGTTATTATATCATATATGGTCCACTTATGACTTTATATTACCCGTTCTTTTGTAAATTCATGTTAAAGTAGCGTTTTGGTTAAAATCGTCTCATTTGTCGTTCGTGTTTTAAACTTGTAATTATTCATATGATTACTTAGATCATGATTACTTAATTACAGAAAATAAAAAATGATTTATATATATATATATTCATAATATACATATATAATAAATCAGTAAATGGAAAGAAATACACCGTTCATGGAGACGGTAGTCCGTACGTACGCATGAATGCTGTTTTCATTTCCTTATTGAATTGAATGGAATTAAGTAGATGAAATACATATAAATAATTACAGTATAATTATTAGATCATATATTTCATTATTACTTATTATATATACTTTATAATCATTCATGAATGGTTAATCATTGAGAATGAATCTCATCGCGTCGTGGAGACGGTAGTCCGTACGTACGCACGAGCGATGATATCGTTCCCATGGTCATGGAATTGTGTTAAAGTGTATGTATACTTTTTCAGAATCAATATCACATTATAATAATAATATATAGTTACTCATTAAACCATTATACCCATCCAATTAAGGTGGTGGCGGAAAATAGATTACACCACGACGTGGAGACGGTATTCCGTACGTACGAACGCACGGTGATTTCCTTTTTCCGTAGGATGTATAGAAGGTTAATTAGAGTTGTTTAATATTTATAATAACATATAAGTATATAAGAAATACTGATGTTATTACTTTATCATGAAACAACTAATGAAGAAGAAGTTGAAGAAGAAAGAAATTGAAAAAGATCGGTAATGGATATTACATCTTTTCGACGCGCCTTCACTTATCCTCCACTTAAAGAACTAAGGATGGTCATTGAAGAAGACCAGTACCTCTAGGATGATACTAGGAAAGTGGAGAAGAGATTTTGGCAGGGGTTGGCCGAGCTTTAATGCTCAAATTGGTGTGAGGAGGAGAGGGAGGAGGTTCCCTTTTATAAGGGAGGAGAGGGGCATCTTAGGAAAATCTCAAAATATTATTTTATATTAAGGTCAAATTCGGTTTATAATGGTTCCAAATGGTCTTATTTAGAATATAAAGTGGGTATGGGTCGAAATACTCTCATCCAATAGGATTTAGACAAGTTTAGGATATTATTTTAACCTTATCAATTAGATTTAACTGTAAGTCAAATAATTTAAATTTTACCGCGTCTTTTTGTTTTCTTACACTATATGGTAAATAAAATTACTATATCAAGCCAAACGAACCCCAAGTTGTTTATTATTAATATATATATTCTTATCTAAGTAATTTGGCCTAACCTTAGATTTTTAAGAATTAAATAACAATTAATAATATAATATTTGTTTTAAAAACTAATTTATGTCAATTTTGACACTATTTGGTACATGATTTTTATGAAATTTCTAACAGAATGATAAGTTCAAAACAAGTTACTTAAATCAACAATAACATGTCATATTAACCTATAAAATTAGTGTAAGTCATAAAAAGTCTCATATTACATTTATTTGGGCATTTATAACATCAATTATGTTAATATTTTCTTCAAAAGGTAATTACTGCATCATCGTTGTGTCATAAATAAATTAAATTATTTAAAATATAAAAATTACAAATAAAATACCATTTTGTAGGAAATCTTTTTATCTTTATAATTAATATTTATATTCGAAATTATATTATGTATAACCCTATATTAAAAATGTTTTAGTAAATAAACTTTGATTTTAACTCTTTTAACTCTTCATTGAATTAAATAATAATAAATGTTCTAATCTAATCCAAGTGGGCCTAAATGATAATATTTTACACTTAAGGTTGTTTTTGGTCGAGATAAACTTGTACAATAGGATTAGGACATGTGTTAATGTAATATTAATATCATTTTTACCCTTAATTACCCTATTTACTTTTCACTGTGGTAAATAAAAGTAAAACATTACTATTCACCAAAAATTATTTTCATCTCATTGAACCACATTTTACTTACTGACATCAATCGTGTCTCTCGGATTTTTGAAATTCCATTCACAGAAGCGGTAAAATTAACATTTATGAAAAAATTAATTTTTTTAACTACCACTTAGTAGTTTCACTATACAAAAATTGAAGTTTTTCAGAAAAATGCCAAAATTTCACCCTAAGTTATAATTTATATTCCAAGTTCAAAAATGATTTCTATTTTACAAAATTCCCAACATATAAGTTTCATTAATTAATTTTATAATTAATTTCTGCTGTCACAACAAATAGCGTGTTTTTAAGAGGTAATAACTATCAAAAGATTAACACTTGTTTATGTCTGGTGTAAATGTGAAATTACATCCAATGACCAACATTGTATTGAATTGTAAAAATATATTTTAAATATACATTAAAACCAATCAAATTAATAATTTATAACTATTAATTATTTCGATTAAAAAAGTTGTTTTTAATTAAAATTTAGTAATTTTCACTATTCATCAGAAAATGAAAGTTATCTGAAAAGTACCAAAATTTCACCCTAAGCTAATTTCGATATTACAAATCCAAAAATAAAGTCCATTTTGAAAAATAAAATTTACAAAATTTCAAGAAGTGGTTATTACTATTCATAGCAGCTAGTTTTAATAATATTTTAATAGCATATTGCTGTTTAGTGAAACTCGTTATTGCGTACTACACACGCTATCGAGGAAGGTCGCGATTGCGTGTAATGCAAGGCAAGTCAAGGATGCGTGTTGTGAAAGCTCCTTTTAGTGTAGCATACAACACAAGATATTAGTGAAATTAAAAAGAATATTTTTCATAAAATCTTGGGTTGTTACAATCATAATTAGAAAAAATTGATATGAGTACCCCATGAAGTCTTAAAAATTCATTAATATATAGTCTTTCCCTGACGTTCAAGTGGTAAATATTATCTTATAAAAAGAAAATGTGGTGACTTGGTAAGACGATAAAAAATGACCCATATAGCATCATTCCATCTAGGAGTCTTTGGTAGTCCCATGAAAAAGTCCATCATAATATCCTCCCATTTCCACTCAGGTATGTGAAGAGGTTTCATGACCCCTCTAGGATGTTGTCTTCTGGTTTTCACTTGTTGAAAAACCATACATCTTAACACATAATCAGAAATATCTCTCTTCATGTTGTCCACTAAAAATGTTCCTTCAAATCACTATATATCTTAGTTCTACCATGGTGTAAAAAGAAATTGGAGATACGAGCATCATCCAACAATTCCCTTTTTTGATCAGGTATGTTAGGAATACAAATCTTCTTCCCATATTTCAAAATCCCATATACATATATGAATTTGATCAATCTCCCATCATTCAAAGTCTTAAATTTCTTTTGAAACTCTTCCTCATCAATCTAAGAACATTTTATCCTTACTAGTAAAGATGGTTTAGAAACCATTTGAAAAAGTATTGATGTTTCCCCTTCCATGACTATTCCCATATCCATCTTTAAAAGATTCATGAACATATAATACCTTTTAACTCTCATCTTGTTCTAACTCCATGATTCTTTCTGTACAAAGAATCTTCCACCTTATTTTCCTTCCCCGATTGATAGTGAATGGTGGAATCATAATCATTGAGTAGTTTGATCCATCTCATTTTCCTCACGTTGAGTTATTTTTGTGAGAAAACATACTTCAAACTCTTGTGATCAGTATAAATCTCACATTTTTTACCATATTTATTGTGTCTCCATATCCTCAAAGAAAATATGACAGCTGGTAACTCAAGATCATGAGTGGGATAGATTCTTTCATGAATATTTAGCTATCGTGATGCATAGGCAATAACACTATCATTTTGCATAAAGACACAACCAAGTACCTTCTTTGATGTATCATTATAAATAACAAACTCATCATTCCTCAATGGTAGAGTCAATATAGGAGCATTAACTAATCATTTCTATAGTTCTTCAAAACATTATTCAAACTCTTTTGTCCAAACAGTTTTAACACCATTACGTGTGAACTTGGTTAATGGGTTAGCCAATAGGGAAACATTTTGGTGTAAGAACCAATAATAACCTACTAAACCAATAAAACTGCATACCTCGATTATACTCATCAGTGCTATCCATTCTTGGATTACCTTGGTCTTTGAAGGATCAACATAGATTCCATCCTTAGAGACAATATGGATCAGAAAAGAAATATCATGAAGCCAGAATTCACACTTTCTAAACTACCTATATAATTCATTTCTTCTAAGTTCCTTTAGAATAATGCTCAAGTTAATTTCATGATCTTTGTAGATTTTGGAGAATACCATGATATCCTCAATAAATACCACTAAAAATTATTCAAGATATTTCTTGAAAACTCTATTCATTAGATCCATGCAAATAGAGGGTGCATTAGTAAGTCCAAAAGGCAGTACTGTAAACTTTTAATTCCCATACTTGGTTCGAAATGCTATTTTTGGAATGTCTTCCTTCTTCACACACAATTGATGATATCTATATCGAACGTCAATATTTGAAAAATTTTGATCTCCATGAAGTTGATCAAATAAATCAATAATGCGGGGCAGAAGATACTTGTTATTTATTGTTATAGAATTGATCTGCCTGTAGTCAATGCACAAACTCATATATCCATGTTTCTTCATAACAAAAATAACGGGGGATCCCCATGGAGATACACTAGGTAGAATAAATCCTTTATTACTCAACTTCTCTAGTTGTTTCTTTAGCTCCACTAATTCCATAGTGGTCATTTTATAAGGGTTCTTCAAAATGGGACTTGAACTAGGAATTAAATCAATGGAATCTCAATTTCACATTCTAAAGGATGTCTAGGTTAATCCTCTAGAAATACATCAACATAATCTTGTACAATAGGTACATCCTCTGTTTGAACTTTCATTTACTCTCCCATAGTTATTTCACTCACTTCCTCCCCAATAATTGAATTTAGTAGAGAAATTGGGGGTGGATCTAGATAAGAATCTGGTGGTGATGTTTCTTCTCTAAAGATAAGCTACTCCTTATAATCATAAACAATTGTAACCTCCAACTTCTTACAATAAATTTTCACTTCATGGTCCGAAATCCAATCCATACCAAGGATTATATCAAATTCATTCATGGGTATGATGATGGGACCAACAGATAATGAACATTTATATGTCCTAATGGGGATGGATTCACAAAACTTTGTTTCAATGATACTTACCTTAAGAGTTTTGACTGATAAATACCTTGCTAAATCAATTTTCAAATATCTAATTTTAGTAGGAAACTGGGAAGATATGAAACCCTATGATGATCCATAATCAAATAATGCATTGCCTAAACACTAAGAAACCATTAAATTACCTACACCACATCTTTCAGAGCTTCAACCTCAGCTGTAGTGATCAGATAATCTTTACCTTACTCTCTTTTAATTTTCTGAGATAGGTTTCTTTGATACTTAGGACATTTTTTTTCATAATGCCCCTTTTCTCTATAATTGTATCATTCAATATTCACAACCTTTTTCTTCCCATTACAATAATGAGTTTGGTGGTTTTTTCACCGCACTTATAACCAAATACCCTTCCCTTCTAGCATGTATTGGGTGTTTCTTCCCACATTTACCAAAGGATGTATATTCCACTTTTCCCTTCTTCCCCTTATTTCCATTTCTAGAGTGTTCAGCAGATCTCTTCTTCTCTTATTTTACTTTACCGTCATAATTTTAGAGAATTTCTTTTCTATATTGATAGCACATGAGACAATATCTTGGTATGATGAGAAGGATTTTGAGGCTAATTCTTGACTGAGAAATGGTTTTAACCAATCAAATAATCGATCAAACTTACTCCTTGGGTTACGTATATAATCTGCTGCATTCCTTTCCAAACATATACTGTTAGCCTCATACTTTGTGCCATTCCCATCCTCCTTCCTCAGACTCAAAAATTATAATTCCATATCTTCTCGATGGTCACGAGGAAAGTATTTTTCTTGGAAAATATCTTTAAACTAACTATATTCCATACTCGATACTTTCTATTCATCATTTGCGTTTTTAATTGATGACCACCATTTTTCTACATCTCCCCTAAGGCGATAATATGCCATGAGAAAAGTTTCCCTTTTTCTAATCCCAAAGCATGAAATATTTTCTCTAAAGAAATTATCCATTTCATAGATATAAATGGATTTTTAGTCCCATTTAATGACGGTGGTTATTACCACATGAATCAGTCTAACATTGATCCTCCGTGTTGTGGATCAGGGTGCTCTATATGGGTAAGGATATTATTCATAACCTGAACAAGCTTTACCAGTATGGTGATAATCTGATCATCACTTGTTGCATCACCAGCTTCAATATAATTATATAGGGTAGGAGGTAAATCCCCACTTGTATTAAATGTGTTGATACGGTTCCCATTCCTTCAACTAGGAACTAATTCTAAACAATGGAATAAACTACATTAGTTTATGAATCACAATACATAATTCCAAACTTGTAAAACACTTAACATAAATTGAATAGTTTATGGATATAATCCAAAATCATAAAAATTATTTCTTTGAGGAGGTATATACTCATAAATACTTCATAAGGGTTTTTATGGAAAATGCGAAATATCCTAATCATATCCCCTGAATGTGTCCCAACTAAGAGTACAACAAGGCCCATTTTCTAGTACCTGGATACCCCGGGTCAAGACCTAAACTCCTTGTCGAATTTTTCACTTCTAGGTACATTTGTGTCAAAGATTCCTGTGCCTGCTTGTATCCAGATAGGGATTTATTTCTTGGAAAATACACAAAATATCTATATTTCCAAAATTCTAGGATTTTCTTCTATTCTGATCCTCAAAGTCTATCTTAGGGTAATGTGCTCTAATTAGAGTTTACATAAATATTGTTTCCAAGGTTCATACTAATATTCCACTTAAACCAACTATTACACCATAAACTTAGTTACCCAGAGTCGGTGAATTATTAAATAACATTAATATGATACAAGGAATCATGTCTCGAAAGACCGATAAGTTTAGTAGCCTTGGAAATACTATCTAAATACATAATTTTTACATTACATCATGAGATAAAAACACCAACAACATTTTTTCCCCTCTGAACACACTAATATCACTTAGTTGATCCCTACTAGTCAACCATAAAATACTTCTTCACATCTTGGGAAAAATAAAAAATAAAAAGGGGTTTGAACAGATGCATAGTAAGGATAATAATATTGCGGAAACTTAATAAATTAGCATAAACTTATAAAAAAATGTATAAAACTAAAAACAATCATTCAAAGTTAAACATCAGCATAATATGGAAAAGATAAATCAAATAATTTCATTTACATATTCAAATGGATATTCAACTAGTCGAATAATCCCATGTAATATCAACAACTAATTTCATAATGATGGCATGCATAATGTCGAACATTACACCCACATACTCAAGGCCTCATGCCAAGACTAGAAATAAGATTTTGTTAAGGCCTTGTGCCAACACACTACTTTTTCTCTTGAGATCTAATGATGCATCGAGGAGCTATAGTGGGCTCCATCCGTCACTTACTAAGTCCAATGTATTCCTCATAAGAAAAGGTTGAAACATAACATAAACATTCTAGTTAAAACATGCATAAAAAATGTTAATACATTAACCATAAACCAAGAGTGGTATAAAAATAATCGATCTTCAGTCACACATATCACCAAACCATCAATACAATATGAAAGATTTGTATCATAATAAATCAACTTCAAACAAGTATAAAATCTATTAATGGATGTTGATATAGATGAAATCATAACTATTTGAGAGAAATATCTCTTTCAATTTTGAAATTATTTAAAAGTCATGTAATTATAAAATAAATCAATTATTTTGAAAATATTCTTATAATCTTGTAAATGAAGCTTCAAAGGTGTTATAACGGAGGAGAATAGCAGCACCCACGTTATACGTTAAAAAAAATTCCTACCTTAATTTGTTGAAAAGGTCATAAAGTACCTAGTTTAAAAAAAGGCAGAAATATTCCATTCAAATCATTTTATAAAAATCCAAACAAGGTTATAAATGACTTTTACCCATAGTTTAGTTTTTTTTCAAACGGTTGGTTGTAGAGACCCGAAGCTTGACGTATATGGAAATGACATTACTTTTGCAGAATACTTAATACATAACAAAAACAGACACACAAGGATCGTAATAGTTTAGTGTCTTCAGAAACTCGGAATATAATCTTTTAATCGTGGTGAAAGATCTTCAACATCTCCATTAATGATCATCCCCTTTTGTTTTCTTACCTAAAAACTTTCATTAAATCCTGGGGAAAAGAAAACATATAAAGGGTGAGCTCAAATGCTTAGTAATGGTAAGCATAGAGAACATAAAACAATCCTTAGATATTTTAATGTCAAAAATAGGAGCATAAAATATAAACATCAAAATCATGAGCAATGGCATAAAACATGGAAGTACGTAAGGCATAGATAATGAAGAAACATTAATCATGATAAATTAGAATTGGAATAAAACATGTAATTGTGGAAACCATTAAGCAAATGATATTATTTTCATAGTAGCCAAGGCATTGCTGCCAAGACCATCTTAGTGGACAAAGTCCCTTTCTGAATCGAGTTCACTCCTTGTTCCAGTCCTCTATTACTGAACCGGTTTAACTTGCCCTTCCCGCCATGTCTATCTCATGAGATATAAATCTTTACCCAATGTATTTGAGGTAGTTATAGGTCCCACCCATCTCAAAATGAAATCATTCTTACTTGTGCCACAACATAAACCTAAATCATTCATCATAACCCAAAGAATAAAATGGGTTTCATAAACATCATTCCATCATCACATAATCCATATAAAAGAAATGGAAATCATTTCATCATAAGAAAATTGAAACCATTTAAATCATAGAGACGTTATACTTGAAATATACATATGAAATAATGTCATCTTAGATGGAAAATAGTTTTGACAAAACACTTGAAATGAATTCTTGAGGAAAATATCCTTTCTTCTTCAAAATCATTTTATTTTTACAAAATTCTATGCAATTTTAAAAGAAAAGGGTTTTGTTTAAAATATTAATGAAATATTTTGGAGGAATATTCATGAAAATAAGTCTTTATAAAACTGTAAAAATTTGTTCACGCCGTATAAGTTAAAAGTAACATTTTTCTTGTACTTTTGTTAGAAAAGTAAAAAAGTACCTCGTATGGTAAACAAAATAAAGATTCCTTCCATATGACGTGGTAAAAGTAGAACAGGGTAAAAATGACTTTAAACATACATGGAAGAAAAATAAACATTTTATTAAAACATTTTGAGAACATATGGACATGGATAATAAACATAACCCCACTAAATACTTACGAATAAACAATCTCGGATAAAAATGAGATTGGAATAATTATCCCTTACCTTAGGTCGGATATGCTTCGTACATATACGAAACTCCTGTAAAATGATTTAAATAATGTCATTAACTTATTACAGAATCATATTCATTGTTATGATATCATATATGGTTCACTTATGACTTTATATTACCCATTCTTTTGTAAATTCCATGTTAAAGAGCGTTTTGGGTAAAATCGTTTCATTTGTCATCCGTGTTTTGACTTGTAATTATTCATATCATTACATAGATCATGATTACATAATTATAGAATATAAAAAATGATTTATATATAATATATATTCATAATATACATATATATAATATATCGATAAATAGAAAGAAATACGCCGTTCATGGAGACAGTAGGTCGTACGTACGCATGAACGCTATTTTCGTTTCCTTATTGAGTTCAATGGAATTAATTGTATGACATACATATATATATATACATAAATCCAGTATCATTATTATGTCATATATTTCATGATTACTTATTATATATACTTTATAATCATTCAAGAATGGTTAATCATTGAGAATGAATCTCATCGCGCCGTGGAGACGGTAGTCCGTACGTACGCACGAGTGATGATATCGTTCCCATAATTATTGAATTGAATTGGAGTGGATGAAACAATATATCAAAATAAGAATTATGTTATAATAACTATGTATAGTTATTCTTTACAACATTATACCCATCCAAGTAAGGTGGTGTTGGAAAAACAGATTACACCACGGCGTGGAGACGGTATTCTGTACGTACGCACGCGCGGTGATTTCATTTTTCATAGGATTGATAGAAGGTGAAATGGGGTTGTTCCATATTTATAATAACATATCAGTATATTAGTGATACTTATGTTATTAATTTATAATGAAACAACTAAAGAAGAAGAAGTTGAAGAAGAAATAAGCTTGAAATAATCGGTAGAAGAGATTACCTCTTCTTCGACGCACCTCCTTTAAACTTCTTCATAGGGCACTAGGGTTGGTATTTTGAGAAGACCAGTACCTCTATAAGGTTTCTATGGAAGTGTGGAAGTGAAATGGGCCGATTTGTTTCGAGCTTCAAGGCTCACAATGGTGTGAGGAAGAGAGGGAGGAGGTGCCCTTTTATAAGGGAGGAGAGGGGCACCTTTGGAATCCTCAAAAATATTAGTTTAATATAAATTCAAACCCCACATAAAAACCTCCAAAAATTACTCAATTCAAAGATTAGCTGAGATAAGGTTGTAATCGCATCAACCAATAAAATTTAGACATTTCTGGATCTTAGTTTAAACCTTATCATTTTTATTTATCGTTATTTAGTCTATTTAAGTTTATTTGTGGTAATAAAATTCCAAATTTTAAATGGTAATAAATAATCACTTATGTGTCATTAATTTTCTATAATTGGATACTTTATGACATTGTGGAATATATAAATTTCAATTTATAATTTTTAAATATTTTCGTGATTTTTAAACAATTTAATAATATGTTATTTTTATAAAATAACAATAGTGTCCATTTTGACACTATTCATTTATTTGAATTTAAATAAAATCTAAAAAGATGATATATTAGAACTAAAATATTTAATAGATTTATAACATGTCAATTTTTTCTAGAAAACTTGTGGAGCACATCAAATAGTTCATATATTATTTATTTTAATATTTTTAAAACCATTTATTTGGTATATCTCCTAGTAAAATAATTAGTACAACATTTTTGTATAATTAATTAATATATTTATTTGTTGCATAAAAATTAAAAACAAAATCCTTTGATGAAGATAAATATCAAGGATTTTATGATAATAATTTTACTCGAATTTATCATCTTAAAAGAACAATATGTAAATTTTTATCTTTATTAAATTATGATGGTGACAACTTTGGAATCATTTAAAATAAAATATTATGAGTGTTATAATCGCCATAATAAGGATCCAAATGGTCTAAAATTCTTCCAGTGGATTTTTAGGGTTTATATATATAGTATTAATATGTTTTTTTCAGATTTTTGGGCCTTTTTCTATGTATTACTATTTCAATAAAAACTATATTATTTATTTTTCATGAAATAAATAATTTATGCATCATTAATGTATAAGATAATAAGGTAAAAAAATAACTCTTAAAAATTACAAATAAATTACCATTATAAAGAAAAAAATTCTATATTTCAAATGAGTATTTATAACCAAATTTATATTCTATATAAACTTATATTAAAAATACTTTAATTATTAATGTTGAGTGAGACATATTTCACTTTCCTTTAAATATTATAAACTAAAGGTCCTAATCACCTCCAAGTGGGTCCTAATGGATTCCATTTCGATCGAAATATGACTTAGGACGAAATATAACCATCCAATTGTATTAATATAAGTATTATGAAAGTTTTATAATATTATATTTACCCTTAAGTACCCAATTTACCTTTTATTATGGTAAATAAAATTCTCCGTTGTTACTATTCATAAAGCCCAAAAATAAAAAGTAGTCTATTAATATAATTAGGACCTACTGATTCCAAATATGGAATCCATTTTTTCCAAATTTCATACACAGATGTTGCAGAAATTAAATTAAAATTAATCCCGTTGTTGAAAGAAAACGAGTTTTTGTTTAAAACATTGCAAAAGATTGAATTTATTTAACCTATGAATTCAATGTAAAATCAATGATAATGAAATACATTACATTAAATGGTAAAAATATATTCTATTTATACTTTAAAACCATTCAATATTATAATTTAACCACATAAGTTATTACGATGAAAAAAGTTGTTTTTAATTTAAATATAGCGTGTTTTTACTATTCATTAAAATATGAAAGTTATCAGAATAATATGAATAAATTTATACAAGGTAAAATTTTATATCCTGATTCCAAAGAATAATTTTATTTTTTAAAATTTAACTTATAAACATGTCAAAAACTTGATTTAATGTGGGTGCGTCATCAAAAGGCGGCAAAACTGCATTTTTTGAAAAATAATTATTTTACCCGAAAAAATTTATTTTGTTATTATACCATGTTATAGAAAATGTGTATGATGAATAATAATGTTATAAAATTCAAAAATTAGTTAATACTATTCATAATGACTAGTTCATAATAATATTATAATAATATATCGTTGTCTAGTAAAACCCGGTATTGCGTACAACACACACTATCGAGGAAGGTCACGATTGCGTGTAATACAAGCCAAGTCAGGGTTGCGTGTAGTGCACGACTCCTTTGTTGTTGCATATAACAAAATACATTGAATATATATATATATACTCAATGTTTTGTAGAATAACTAATATCAAGAAAACATGAAATTGTGTGTAACACGATCCAAGATTAGTGTTGCGTATACTGCAAGCTAATATAGTGTTGCATATAGCACAAGATAATCTTGGTGTAGTGTACAACATAAGATATGAAAGAAATTAAAAATAATATATCTTATAAAATCTTGGGTTGTTACATTCTACCCCCTTAAAATGAATTTCTCCCTCGAAACTCGTTGGGGTTATAAATGGTTTATTACACGAATGTTTCTTTCATTGAAACCGACATTGTAAAAAGGAATACTAAAATGTCATTTTAAAATGGAACTTTAGAAACATAACGGATACCCAAATAACACATCACCAAGTTTCCACATTAGAGAACATAGGTGAAAATATGGATATAGAGGAGAAATCTAACCATCATGTTCTGATGGAGAGTGGTAGAGGACATGGCTATGAAAAATCCATTAATCAGAAAGCCATAAATTTGTGATGATTTAAGGTACCATTTTATTAATCGGATATAAGGGCCCTAGGACAACATTTTTGGTTTTCAAGACAATTTCCCTAAAGTTGAAGAAATTGGAATTAGAAGAAATACTTTCCTGATTTTGGTATAGTCTCACCGTTGGTCCTTCCTTGGACAATTTCCACTTCATCTCTTAATGAAATGAAGTTGAATTTGTCATTCATGAAGTGTTATCATATCATGTGATAGAATGATGGGTCATTCCATCTGTCTCAAACAAAAGTTTAGAAAATGTTATAAATAATACATAAGTCCACCTATAGTGAGATTAATCATATATGGTTCCTAAATTGGACATATAATTCATATATCATACTGCTTAATATAATAAAAATAGTTTTTACTAAATAGGGACTTATTGTAGGCTAGTGGTAGGCGATAAAGGCCTGTCGCACATTAGTTCTGGGTTCGATTCCCACAGCCTTTTCCGACGTGATGGGTTGTCGTCTGTCCTGCAGGTTGTCCTTTTTTTCCAAAAATACATTATTATAACTTTCCATCAATAATATAGTAAAAGTTATAGCCTTAAACAATACTAACTTATGTCCAACATAATCCATTCCAATCTTTAGACTTATCCAAAATACTGCTGTCCAATCTCATATTATAGTGAAAATGATTACCAAAGAGTTCATATAACAAGAATGTTAATACCATCGTTGATCCCTATATATCATAATATATGTCTTGTTGGTCACATTCCAAAAATTCGAAGTCCTTAATCATGTATTCTCTTGAGAAAAAATGAATACTCATTGAACCTTAGTGAAAACATGAATGTAGTTCAAAGTTAACACTTTCCATATACCAAAATCCTCCAAATTGTATATACTCAAACCATGATAACACTTAGTTATTATATCAATCATGATCTGATGAATACTGTCAAACATTTCATTTTCTCTTAATCCCTTCATTATGGGCATATCATCTTCTTTCCAAAATATTTGAATCACTTTTCATGGTTACCAGTACCATAAAATTATTGAAAACCACAATAGACTAATACAAAAAAATTCTAATACACCATAAAAGTACCTCAAAAACATTATTCATGAATAACAATACATAAACACTTCAATCCATACTCTTTAATGATTGTCCTGGAATAAGTCCTTCCTTGATTTAGAAGTTTCTTTTTAGGTCAGGGCATTGAGTTGGGTAATGCCCATGTTCTCCACAAATAAGTAATTGAACTCCATAACAGTCTGTCACTCTATGACCCTTTTCTCCACACAGATAACCTCTATCCCTCCATTTGAAGTATTCCTCAAGGTTCTTCTTACCTTCTTTAGAAATCTCAGTATTCCTTTCTTTATGCTCCTCAATATGCGAACATGCATAAAAGTCTATCTTCCTCTTATTTGATGAATTAGGCATACCACTAAATTTCACCTTGTTAATCATATATCGCGATGACTGATTCGACATAATTACAATATCTTTCTCTCTATAAATTACACAATTTGGTTTCTCATAGTCACCAATTTGTCTATTGGATTCAATGTTAACCGAATTCCTTCTGGTTCCCTCCATTGACTAAAACACAAAAAGAATTCTGTGAGAGGAAAAAATCATACAAGGAAAATAAAATAATCAAGGGGGAGTACCTTCGACATCTAACATCTTTGGTTTAATTCTAATATTGTTGCCATAATTATAGGACTATAACCTATACTTATACTTAACCTTACGGACATCCCTAGACATACCTTAGAAATATCTCTAGGGATCTCACTAAAGTTTTTGAATCCTAGTTTCCAAAGGTTAAATAAACCTCTCTCTGGTACCAAATGTAGAGACCCGAAGCTTGACGTACATGGAAATTACATTACTTTTTTGGAATAATAAATACATAACAAAAATAGACACACAAGGATCGTAATAGTTTAGTGTCTTTGGAAACTCGGAATATAATCTTCTAATCGTGGTGAAAGATATTCAACATCTCCATTAATGATCTTTTCCTTTTGTTTTATTACCTAAAACCTTTCTTTAAATCATGGGGAAAATAAAACATATAAAGGGTGAGCACAAATTCTCAGTAAAGGTAAGCATAGAGAACATAAAACAATCCTTATACATTTGAATGTAAAAAACATGAGCACAAAATCTAAACATCAAAATCTTGAGCAATGACATAAAACATGGCAGTACGTAAGGCATAGATCATAAAGAAACATTAATCATGATAAATTAGCATGGTAATAAAACATGTAATTGTGAAAACCATTAATCACATGATATGATTTCCATAGTAGCCAAGGCATTGCTACCAAGACCATCTTAGAGGACAAATTCCCTTTCTGATTCGAGTTCACTCCTCGTTCCAGTCCTGTATTACTGAACCGGTTTAACTTGTCGTTCCAGCCATGTCTATCACAAGAGATATAAATCTTTACCCAATGCATTGGAGGGAGATATAGGTCCCACCCATATCATAATGAAATCATTCTTACTTGTGCCACAACATAAACATAAATCATTCATCATAACCAAAAGAATAAAATGGTTTTCATAAATATCATTCCATCATCACATAATACATATAAAAGAAATGGATATCATTTCATCATAAGAAAATTGAAAACATTTAAATCATAGAGACATTATACTTGAAACATACATATGAAAGAATGTCATCTTAGATGTAAAATAGTTTTCACAAAACACTTGAAATGAATTTTTGAAGAAAATATCCTTTCTTCTTCAAGATCATTTTCTTTTCACAAAATTCAATGGAATTTTAAAGGAAAAGGGTTTTGTTTAAAATATTCATGAAATATTTTGGAGGAAGATTCATGAAAATAAGGCTGTATAAAACCATAAAAATATGTTCACGGTATATAAGTTAAAAATTTCATTTTTCTCGTACTTTTGTCGGAAAAGTCAAAAAGTAACTCGTATGGTAAACAAAAGAAAGATACCTTCCATACGATGTGGTAAAAGTAGAAAAGGGTAAAAATGAATTTAAACATACATGGAAGAAAAGTAAACATTTTATGAAAACATTTTGAGAACATATGGACATTGATAATAAACATAACCCCAGTAAATACTTACGAATAAACAATCTCGGATAAGAATGAGATTGGAATAATTATCCATTACCTTAGGTCTGATATGGTTCGTACGTATCCGAACCTCCCGTATAATGATTTAAATAATTTCATTGACTTATTACAGAATCATATTCATTGTTATGATATCATATATAGTTCACTTATGACTTTATATTACCCGTTTTTTTGTAAAGTCCAAGTTAAAGAGCGTTTTGGGTAAAATTGTTTCAATTGTCGTCCGTGTTTTAACTTGTAATTATTCATATGATTACTTAGATCATGACTACATAATTCTAGAATATAAAACATGATTTATATATAATATATATTAAGAGTATACATATATATAACAAATCTATAAATAGAAAGAAATAAACCGTTCATGGAGACGGTAAGACATACGTACACATGAATGTTGTTTTCGTTTCCTTATTGAATTGAATTGAATTAATTGGATAAAATAGATATATATATTTACATAAATCCATAATCATTATTATGTCAAATATTTCATGATTACTTATTATATATACTTTATAATCATTCAAGAATGGTTAATCATTGAGAATGAATCAAATCGCGTCGTGGAGACGGTAGTCCGTACGTACGCACGAGCGATGATATCGTTCCCATAATTATTGATTTGAATTGGAGTGGATGATAAAATATATCAGAATCAGTATGATGTTATAATAAATATGTATAGTTATTCTTTACACCATTATACCCATCCAAGTATGGTGGTGTTGGAAAAACAGATTACACCACGGCGTGGAGACAGTATTCTGTATGTACGCCCACGCGGTGATTTCATTTTCTATAGGATGGATAGAAGGTGAAATGTGGTTGTTCCATTTTTATAATAACATATCAATATATTAGAGATACTGATGTTATTACTTTATAATGAAAAACTAAATAATATGAAGTTGAAGAAGAAATATGCTTGAAATAATCGGTAGAAGAGATTACCTCTTCTTTGACGCACCTCCTTTAAACTTCTTCTTAGGGCACTAGGGTTGGTATTTTGAGAAGAAAAGTACCTCTATAAGGTTTCTAGGGAAGTGTTAACGTGAAATTGGCAGAGGTTGGCCGAACTTCAAGGATCAAAATTGTGTGAGGAAGAGAGGGAGGAGGTGCCCTTTTATAAGGGAGGAGAGGGGCACCTTTGGAATCCTCAAAAATATTAGTTTAATATAAATTCAAACCCCGCATAAAATCCTCAAAAAATGAATCCATTAATATATTAGATGAGATAGGGTTTTAATCTCATCAAAAAATAAAATTTAGTCATGTTTTGATTTTATCTTAAACCTTATCAGTTTGATTTATTCTTATTTAATCTATTTATGTATATTTGTGGTAATAAAATTCTAAATTTTAAATGGTTATAAATAATCACTTATGTGTCATTAATTTTCCATAATTGGATACTTTATGAAAGTTTCGAGTATATAAATTTCAATTTATAATTTTTAAATATTATTGTTATTTTTAATCAATTTAATAATATGTTATTTTTATAAAATAACAATAGTGTCAATTTTGACACTATTTATTTATTTGAATTTAAATAAAATCTACACAGAGGTTATATTCAAAGTAAAATATTTAGTAGATTTATAACATGTCAAATATGTCTATAAAATTCGTGGATCACATTAAATAGTTCATATAATATTTATTTAAAAAATTTTAAAACCATTTATTTGTTATATCTCTTAATAAAATAATTAGTAAAACATTTTTGAGTAATTATTTAATATAATTATTTGTTGCATAAAAATTAAAAATAAAATCCTTTTATGAAGATAAATATCAATTATTTTATAATAATAATTTTACTCGAATATATCATCTTAAAATAACAACATGTAAATTGTTATATTTATTAAATTATTAAGGTGACAACTTTGGAATCATTTAAATTAAAATATTATAAGTGTCATAATCACCATAATTAGGATCCAAATGGTCAAAAATTCGGCCGGTGGATGATTAGGGTTTATATATACAATATTAATAAGTTTTTTGAAGATTTTTGGGCCTTTTGATATGTATTAATATTTCAATAAAAGCTATATTATTGATTTTTCACTAAATAAATAATTTCTCCATCATTAATGTATAAGATAATAAGGTAATTAAATAACTATTAAATTTTACAAATAAATTACCATGATAAAGAAAAAACATTTATATTTCAAATGAGTATTTATAACAAAATTTATATTCTATATAATCTTATATTAAAAAAACATTAATTATTAAAGTTGAGTGAGACATATTTCACATTCCTTTAAGTAAAATAAACTAAAGGTCCTAATCACCTCCAAGTGGGTTCTAATGGATTCCATTTCGACCCAAATATGAATTAGGACAAAATATAATCATCCAATTGTATTAAGACAAGTATTATGATAATTTTATAATATTATATTTACTCTTAATTACCCAATTTACTTTTTACTATGGTAAATAAAATTTACCATTGTTACTATTCATAAAGCCGAAAAATAAAAAGTAGTCTATTAATATAATTTGGACCTAATGATCCCAAATATGGAATCCATTTTTTTCCAATTACATAAACCGAAGTTGCAGAAATCAAATTAAAATTAATCCCGTTGTCGAAAGAAAACGAGTTTTTGTTTAAAACATTGCAAAAGATTTAATTTATTTAACCTACGAATTCAATGTAAAATCAATGCTAATTACATACATTATATTAAATGGTAAAAATATATTCTATTTATACTTTAAAAAAATTAAATATTATAATTTAACAACATAAGTTATTATGATGAAAAATGTTGTTTTTAATTAAAATATAGCGTGTTTTTACTATTCATTAAAATATAAAAGTTATCAGAATAATATGAAAAATTTATCCAAGATAAAATTTTATATCCTGATTCCAAAGAATAATTATATTTTGTAAAATTGAACTTATAAACATGTCAAAAACTAGATTTAAAGTGGGTGCACCATCAAAAGGCAGCAAAACTGTAGTTTTTGAAAAATACTTATTTTACCCAAAAAAATTTATTTTGTTCCTATACCATGTTCTAGAAAATTTGTATGATGAATAATAATGTTATGAAATTCAAAATTTAGGTAATACTATTCATAACGGCTAGTTCATAATTATATTATAATAATATGTCATTGTTTAGTAAAACCCGGTATTGCGTACAACACACGCTATCGAGGAAGGTCGCGATTGCATGTAATGCAAGCCAAGTCAGGGTTGCGTGTATTACACGACTCCTTTGTTGTGATGTATAACAAAATACATTGAATATATATATATATATACTCAATGTTTCGTAGAATAACTACTATCAAACAAACATGAAATTGTGTGTAACACGATCCAATATTAGTGTTGCATATACTGCAAGCTAATACGGTGTTGCATATAGAGCAAGATAATCTTGGTGTAGCGTACAACAGAAGATATGAAAGAAATTAAAAAGAATATATGTTATAAAATACCGTGTTGTTACATTGGTTCCAAAGCCTCATTTATTATTTAATCTAATAAAAGACCTCATTAAATGGGTAGAGGGAGACCCATTACATATCCTGAAGGCCTAGAGGGAATTTATCCCATTATTTGGCCCGTAAACCCATTTTTTGGCCCCAGACCCATTCTGTGAATAGTTCGGCTGCAGTACCTGCGCTGCTCCTGTACTGCACAATACCCGCCGCTACTACAGTACCCTACTACAGCTAAATTATTATAGTTAAATCATTGTTATAAAATTATACATGAACTACATACATAAATATGATATCATATATTATCTTTGTTAATAATATTTTAGTTGTATCATTTTTTTCGGTGTTAACTGATTCGTTTTCCTTTATATGTTTTGTTACATAAGTTATTTTTTTATGGGTAGGATGTATTTGATTTATCCAGAGTGATATTATGTACATAAATATTATTTTTAATAATAAAATGAATATTATTCTGAAATGGTTACGATGGGGAAGGAATCTCATCCTGTTCTTGGAGATGGTAATCCGTACATTTGCAAGAACGCAACTTCCATTACATTTTATTATTTTAAAATGAAAGAAAAAAAATTATAAAATGGTATATTATTATAACTATATAATATAATACTTTATATATGTTATGTAAGTTCATTAACACTATCCTTTATACTTTCCATGTATGGTATAAACGAGTCATATCACTTTGAGGCGGCAACAGTCCGCACTTTCTCAAATGAAATTATCATATATATAAAACATGAAAAGAATAAAGGTATGCTATAAATATAATTAATATATGATTATAGATAATATAAATAACATAAATATAATATATAATTATAGTTCCATAATAAAGGACACCATAAGTGGAGGTAGTAGAAGGTAGAACAATCATCATTTCGTGAGGCTGTAGTTCGCCGTCCATATAAACATTATGTTCTATACCCATTATATGGAGGTGTGTGTAAGTTCCGTTCAACTATTTCTCATAAAACAATCTTATTATTTTTAGGATACTATTTTTTTAATAAAAGAAATAGATAAATTTATTTTAGAGGGTTGGAGAAGTAAAATAAAAGAAAAGAACTTAAGAAGAGATGTTACCTTGAAATCAGGTAACTCCCTTTCATTTGAACTAAAAGGCTTTGTTGAAGTGCCTTATTCCTATGGTAAGGATTATAAGAGGAAGATATGGATGTATTGATCTTAATTGGGTAGAGTTTGTATGATCCAATGGTCTTGAGAGGTGTGAGAAATTGGTTAGAGTTTGGGGGTTTTTATAAGGGGGAGGAGGGGCTCTTTAAAAATGTTTGAAAATATTATTTTATTATATAATTATGTTCATTTTATAAAGGTCCAAAACTCATTAACGTCTAAGATAATATGACTCAAGTTTGAAATAAAATCATCCAATATGAATCTTATAGGTTTTGGATATTTTTTTTAAATTTCACAATCTCATTTATTCAAATCATTCATTAATCAGATAAACACTGCATCATTATTGTGTCATAAATAATATCATTTATTTGAGGTCTAAAAATTATAATAAAAATACCATGATGTAGGAAATAATTTTATATTTCTAATTAATATTTATAGTCAAATAGATAACATATATAACCCCATGTAATTGTTTTTTACTAATGATATATCTTTATGTCATTTTTGTATTTACTTTAAATTAATTATTATAATGTGTCATTATCACTCCCAAGTGGATCCATGGGGTCCCAAAATCGGCCCAAGGATGACCAGGTCGAAAATGTATCATTAAATAAGTGTAGGACTTGTGTTAGGGTAAGTTTATATTATTATAATAATATTTTTTACCCTTATTTACTAGATTTACACCATTAACCTTTGTAAATAAAATATTTACCAAAGTAATTATTCATAATTTCTAAAAATAAAATTTAATTATTTTTAAAAATTTTACCTCCTTTTCAAATAATGAAATCCATTTTTCTTAATTAAAATCACAAAATTTTCTGAAATAAATTTAAAATTAATTATCGTCGTCAAAACCGAAAAGCTGGTTTTTAAGAAGTAAAAACTATCAAAATATTGAGATGTGTTTATGTACAATTTAAATGTGAAATTCAATCCAATGATCTACGTGAGATTAAATGATAAAAATATAATATAATGATACATTAAAAACACTAAAATTTATAATTTAACACTATAAATTATTTTTATTAAAAACATTTATTTAAAATTTAGTATTTTTTACTATTCATCAAAATATGAATGCTATCATAAAAATACGAATAATTCACCATAAGATAATTTTGATATTTTTAATCCAAAATTGAAGTCCATATTGAAAAATTTAATTTATAAAATTTCCAAAAGTGGGTATTACTATTCATAATGGCTATTTTGATTTATGGTGGTGTGTTAGAACTTAAAAGTGGCATACAACACAAGCTATTGTATTATTCAAAGAGAAGAGTACCATGGATGCTTTGGGTGTTAAAAAATAATTCTATACCAAACCACATATTTCCATATAGGAAAAGTCAGAACAAGAATGTGGGAAAAGGATCATGACTATGTGGCTAGACCCTAAGTTAAAGTATTCGGGTGTCACTTCATATCTCTTAGGGGAGAGAATGAATACACACGTAGTTCTGGAATGTGTCATGGAGGAGGTCTGATTCCAATGGTGAAATTTATTATTGAATGAATACATTATATGTCTGGGTAGTTTATTAGAAAATAGCCTTGATGTAAGAGGCATAGTTTAACATCATATGATAAGGAAGCAAGAGACACTAGTTTATGGTCATAGAGCTCTGAACATGGGGTAGTGTGGTTCTTCTATGCGAGAACAAACCTTACCCTGGTCCCAAATCCCTTGTGAACCTGGATCAGTGTGGGAAATAAGAGATGGAAATATCTCTACAACAATGGGAAGCACACAGTAGGGAATGAAGGTTCAGAGTCAAGGATGACCCCAAGACATTGGTTCTTCCTCTCAATATGCAAAGGTGCATAAAGTGAAAAACCTGAGGGTGTCAATGCTCCGTTTAAACATGATAAAATAGAATGTTTTGTGAATTAATAACCCAATATTTAGGTAAAAATTTAGTTGTCTTAATGATGGAGGATAACTATTTTCTGTATTCGAAGCACAACATCCATATCGTGTGACTTGAATGAGGAACAAACATCCGAGGGTATGCTTCTGACCATATGTGAAATGAAGAACCTATCTCAATGTGTATTTCAAAATCCTAAAGTATGATGTCTCAAAACAGTAGTTGAGCCATAAGGCCAAGCATCCATACCATTCAGGGGTCCTTTTGGATGGAAAATTTGATGGAAACCAAATAAAGGGACTTGTAAATCATATAAATGACATGAAAGCATGTCCATACAGAATCAAACACTCTATGTACTAAACACTAGTGCATATGATCACATTGGTGTGGCATAAAAGAGGTTGGGGGTCCAGTTAAGAGTGGATGACTCGTAGAGATGAGTTGAAGAAAAGGAAAAAATAGGTCGATGAACCTAGTGCTGGACTAGAGGAAAGTATGTCCAGGTGTTCCTACATATCCCATAAGGATAGAAATCATGCCACAGTTAGTTCTAAAATTCAATCCAGTTTAACGTCATGCAGTAAGGATGAATATGAAAGGGGAAATCCAATGGGCGGGGGTACATGGTGCAGATAGTGTATACCTGATGTGATTTAGGACAAAATAAGTGGAAATTACAAAACATGTAATCCCGAAAGAGATAATTTGTGGAGTCTCATTTTGACCCAAGGAAAAAACATCAGGGTATTCTTACATATCATGTGAGGTCATGAATCATGCCACACGTAGTTCTAAAAGACCATTTAGTTTAAAATCACATGGTAAAGAGGATGATAAAAGGGGAAATCCCATACGGGATTAAATGGTGTAGTTGTTGTAAAAATAATGTGAATGAGGAAAAAATTAGTCCACATGACACACCACGTAATCCGAAAAGAGACAATTTGTAGAGTGTAGGTAGGACTTGAGGACAAAACGCCCAGACGCTCTTACATATCCTATGAAGGTAGGAATCAAGCCACATGTCGTTCTAAAATGTATTGCAGTTTAATTTCATGCGGTATAGATGAAGATAAAGGTTGAAATCCCATAGGGGGAGTACATGGTGACACTATTGTAAAACCGACCTGAATGAGGAAACAAGAAGTTCATATTCCACACCATGTAATCCTGAAAGAGATTATTTTGGGATTATGGGCTGGACCCAAGGACAAAATATCAAGGCGTTCCTACCTATCCTGTGAGTTCAAGAATCATGACACAAAGTTCTAAAAATCCATGCAGTTTAACGTCATGTGGTAAGGACGAATATGAAAGAGGAAATACAATATAAGGGAGTACATGGTCTGGTTGGTGTAAACCCGACGTGAATGATGAAACAAGAATTCCATATTCCACACCTCGTAATCCCAAAATAGATAATTTATGGAGTCCTTGCTGGAACCTAGGAAAAAATGCCTGGACATTCCCATGTATCCTGTGGGGGAAGGAATGAAGACACACATAGTTCTAAAACACCAAGCAGTTTGACATCATGTGGTAAGGCTGATTATGGACAGGGAAATCCCGTAGTGGGAGTACATGGTGTAGCTGTTGTAAACCTGACATGAATGATGACAAAAGAAGTATACATGACGCACCACTTAATCCTGAAAGAGATAATTTTTGGAGACTTGGCTAGACCCGGGAAGAAAATTCTTGTGCATTCCTATGTATTCTCTGAGGGCTAGAATCAAGCCACACATAGTAATGGGAATGCCCTATAATTTGACTTCCTACAGTAAGGATGTAGATAAAATTGAAGTATTCCTAAGGGAGGCACGTGGTGAAATTTTTTTAAAACTGACATCAATGGAGACTAAAGAAAGTCCACTCCCAACCAGATGCTTTCAAAAATAATTTTAGGCTGTAAGATCGAAAATGGGGAACTATGGGATGGAACTAAAAACAAAATGTCTGGGTGTTCCTACTTATCCCAAATGGATGGAAATCAAACCACACACAGTTCATAAAATATTGTGTATTTTAAAATCATTCAATAAGTATTAAGAGGAAAAGAGGATGTTCTGGAGGTACAGGAATATGGTGCGATTGTTGTAAAACCGATATGAATGGGTACTAAAGAAACCCACACAAAACCATGTGAAACCCTTGAAGAGAAATAAACCAAGAGGGGGAACCAAGGATATGGAAATATTTTCTGGGCTGGACCCGAATTGAAATTGTCTGGGTGTTCCTATATATTTGATAAGGATGGGAGTCATGCCATGCGTAGTTCCATAATACCAAGTAGTTTAACGGTATTCGGTAAGAGTGTAGGTTAAAAAAAGATTCTTGAAGGGGATACATGACAAGGTTGTTGTTAGAACAATGTGAATGGGGACTAAAGATGTCTATATCACAACACATTCTCCTAGAATACTTAGGTCAAGAGGCTAGAAGAAAGGAATAATCTGCGGTACCTAGGGCTAGACCTAAAGATGAAATTTTCGGGTGTTACTACATATCCCATAAGGATTGGAATCAGTACATATGTATTTCTTGAAAAGGCATGCAGTTTGACGTCATGTGATAAGGATGAAGTGATCATAGTTTAAGGTTTTAAAGCTTTGATCCTGAGGTATGTTTACCACATGCAGTTTATCATCATACAGGATGAAAGGGATCTTAGTTTAAGGTCATAGAGCCCAGACCGTTTGTAGTTTATCATCACGAAGGATGAATGGAACCACTTATGAAATGTACTTCTTAAATAATTTGTAATTGGTGAGAGGATTGATATGTTCTCCTTCCATGGTTACAAGGGAGTATGCACCATTGGGGTAAACCCTTGAAATGATATAGGGTCCCTCTCATTTGGGATGAAATTTTGGTGGTTTCCTGCAGGGTATCATTGGAGTTCTTAGGGCGAATACTGTGTTACAATTAAACAAGGAAATAATATGAACTTTATAATTAAAAGCTAAGGATATCTTGTTATGATGCCTCTCTAGATTGTGCAAGGCATGAAGCCTATTCTGATCGAGCTATTCCAGTTCAACCAGAAAAAATTCTACTATCTTGTCTGGCGTCTAATGATTATAGATGGTTGTGAAGAGTGAAAAAAATTGAATATCAATGGTCAAAAATACATCTCTTCTGTATACTAGGGAATATGGTGTCACCTGGGAGGAATTACGAGTCATCATCCGGTAAGCCCAGAGAGGGTTGGGAAGCTTTTCTGACCAAATCTTCTTATTATGACCAACCATCTTCTACATGATGTTAGAGAGGGGGTTTTTTGAACTCATTTATATACCCCCTTTCTTGTGTGTGGTAGCGAGAGGTATAATTATAAAAGATAATATACCTTGAGTATAATTTCTTCATCTCAGATTCCCAAAATTAGGTTCCATTATCAGTAAGGATGGTGTGAGGGACTCCAAATCGGTGGATGATATTGGAGCTCAAGAAAAAGATAGGACTTGACTTCCTGGAGAATAATTTCCTATTCCCACTTGGAAAATAAATACATTGCTGTATGGATTAACATGTACTACTGAGTTATCTCTGGTGGACACGGTCCCACAATATCGATCCCCCAGACTATAAATGGCTAAGAGTAATCAGTGGTATGGAGAGTATCTGGAGTCCTATGCACATAACTAGCTAGGACCTTGCATGTGTGAAACCTCTTGGAAAACTATATACATTCATGGACCATGGTGGGACTCATATTCCCAACCATTGGATCTGATGAGATAGTTTTGACCCTTCCTAATAAGCTTCATAAGAACAAACTTGAACTTCCTACATAACCTGGGGAATATCGTCTCCCTAAATGCAATGGAAGAAATTCCCATCAAACCCACATCATTAGAGGATCTGCTAAATATTGGGAGAACTATGGAGGGCGAACTACACTGGGTTCTAATGGATTCACTCAAATTTGGCATAGGATGTCGGGATATTACCGTGCTGGAGATTTTTTCTAAAGGGGCATGTCTAAAAAGGGGTCTTTTCCATTCTGGTAGGGGGACCTATAGGTCCAATTGTGGATTCATCCGTAGTGAGATGACTCACTTACTAACTATCGTCATTTTTTAGAGTGACAGGAGTGATGCCTCTTTGTTGTGCCACATGGACACTCAAATCATCCTATTCAAGCTCAAAACGATATCCGAAATGAATATACCAGGCATCATCTCAACCGTTCTACAATCATGGAACATGAATGACCTTAAGTCGGGAAGGGAACTAGGCCATTAGCTGGTGAGTACGCTCTAATAGGGGTACAATCTCCTAATTCTGGATGATCTAGTCACCATTGATATTCTTGATAACCATCTCGGAGTCCTCTTTCTCATGCAGGTGGGTAACATCAATTTTGAGTGCCGGTTTGTGACTAGGGATGAGGGACCAATAATCCACCTCAATGCATGTGTAGAAATATAACAAGAAGAATGAATAGGGAATGATAGCCTATCCATGCATGGTGAAGGTGATAACCATTCCCACTCTATTAAGCATTGGATTATTGAGTCTCCGAAAAGTAGGGCTTCGCAAGGTGCTATCAACGTACATATGATAACATGGAACAACTTTATCTATTGATAGGATTGCCTCATTTGGTAAATCCAGATATAGAGATTTCTCTATGGGGGCTGGATGGGTAGTGAGAAAGTCTTCATATGCTTGACCCTTGACAACATTCTGCAGAATGAACCTGATGTAAAACTGGTGAAGGATCACTTCCCACCGAGCTATATGTCCTATCAATATGGGGTGGTTCAGAATAAACTTTTGGAGGTATATTAAAGATACTAGCTATATCAAATGGTGTTGAAGTTCATGTAACAATTTCTAGACCGCGAAGACCATCTCAAGACATCTCATCTCGATATCAGAATATATGGTCTCTATATTGAGGATCATGTGGCTGAGAAAGTATAAATTGGTATATATCCTATCATTATTCTTCTCGGTGATAAGAGAACTAAGGGACCATTTTCGGGCAGTCGTAGAATGGACTATTTTCTTTTTGGAGAGTGGTGGTATTAGAGTCGGAGGCTATATAAAGTACTGATGGATCTCTTCAAAAGTAGCTTGACACTCTTTATCCCATGGGTTGTCGACATATTTTTTCATGAACTTGGAAAATGGGATACACATGGTGTCCAAATTCAAAATGAATTGGAATATGTATACTATGTGGCCTTGAAAGCCTCATAGATCCCAAATGTTGGTTAGAGGAGGCATCTGGCTAATGGCCTCGATCTCCTTTGGATCGATCCTAGTGCCTCTATATCTGATGAAAAAGATTTGAAAATTTCTTTAGGTTACCCCAAAGGCACATTTCAAGGGGTTCATATTTATATGGTGGTAGTAGAGGAATCCAAACAATTTCTCAATATCCATGATATGTCCTTGACACAGGAGGGATCTAACCACCAAATCTTCAACAAAACATTCCACCAACATCCCCAGGATTGGATTGAATATGCAGTTCATGGAATGATTTTTTTGTGTATCCTACATTATTCATACCGAAAGGCATTACCTGATAACAAAAAATAATCTTTGGTGATATGAAGGAGGCAGAATCACTATCCTCAGGGCCATTAGTATTTTATTATATCTATAATACTCATCCATGAAAGAGGGAGCTTGGAATCCACCAGTAGCATCGATCAACAACTCTATATCACGAGGGGAAATCATCCTGTAGATAGTGATGATTGAGATCCTTGTCATCAATGTAGACTCTGATCTATATGTTATTATTCTAGATTGGATTGATGTTAGCTATCAATTTTGGGTATTGTATTTCCTTACCATAGTCAGTTTTAATGAGCTTATCAACTTCTTCCATGACCATGACACCGTGAGAATGATGCATCTTTCTTGGAGGTTGGATGCAACTGTGATGGTTTATCATGAGACCAATTTGAGGGATGGAGAACTATGGATCTAGTCCCGATATCTCACCATAGATTTAGGCAAATACATATCAGTGATACTTGTAGAAGCCCACATACTACTACAGCTCTTCTGTAGACATAGTTTCACTAACCAGTGTTGGTTTAGGATCTGCCTTGGTGCTGAGGTTCTCCTATACAAACTCATCGCCACTGGTGAAGACACCTTCTTCAAATATAGGAAGAGGGTCCTCTAAATCCTCTTCATTTTCCACAGCAAGATGCTCGTCGGCGGGGGAAATTCGTATGAGTTGGATGACTTAGAAAAAATGTTGGTGTTGGCCTAAGCGGTAGTGAAATATTCATTGAGGGAACCCTGCACTTCCTAAATAATGGAAAACAAATCTGTTAATCTGATTCCATTTGAACACTGACTCATTGGACCATGCTTGTAAATATCAAAGATGTATTGGTTTGTTGTCTTGAGTTGGTTCAACCCATCCTGTTGAAACAAGAATGTATGGAATATTGTTGTTTCCATGGGGTGAATACCACGGTACCTTATAGGATAAGGGGTTCTGGGGTCACTCAAGTCTTATTCATGTATGAGTACGGAGTGGTCTCGTTTCATCCCATGTGATCAGGAAATGATTTCCCCTTGTCCCAGAGATGAAAAATTAGTGTCCCATGTCTGGGGTTGTGGCCTCGAATCGGTGAATTGGGAGGATGTATGATTCATCCAAGCCTGCCCACAGGTCAGCCAAAATGGTACCATGATAAACCTCATTGTAGAATACCTGATTTTCCATTCTCTTGTTGCAATAAACATCCAGGAAGCGAGATTCACAAGATGAAAAGGGAGACACGTCATCTTGTAGAACACTCGCTTGACCATTAAGAGAGTACATGATGCATTGGTGATATGAGGAGGGGAATTCTTCATGACGATGGAGACATGTTGTACCTATTTGTTCATTATAGGTGGTGTACTACGAAACAATTATGAACTCTATACTAGAAATCAGGCCATTGAATTTGGTCTTCAATTCGATCTTTCCAACAAGAATCTGCTCTGTCTGGTCATAAACTTGAATCATTAGTTCATAGGGATTCATATCTATTTCATATAGCCCCATATTGTAGAGAATCTGGGTTGTGATGAGATTGATACCAAAACCCATGTCGATAAGACAATGGAGGAATTCCATTCCATTGAACTAACCAGTGATCTACAATGGGTAGATGTGCCCGTGTATAGGAGATCCTTCATTGTCTCTTGAGAATTAGATGATGGCCTGACATTTTTCATGCTTATCCTACTCAACCTGAAATAACTCTATAGCCGCTACCTCTATTTCAAATTGGGGGGGGGGGGGAGGATTCTCAAAGACTCTAGGAGGAATTCATTCATATCTTTAGACAAGAAGATACCCTCGAGAATTCAGAAGGATTGCAGGAATGATAGCAATGTTCTTAAGAACATAATAATTCTATTTTAGGTGAATATTTTTGTTGATAAGAGTTTTCTTTGTGGTAGGAGGTATGTCGGATGCTGTATGTTGGAAAGGTGGATTTTGGCTGGTTCTGGGGGTTTCTTACTTCTCACTAGATGAATCACATAGGATGACTATAGGATGATTGTTGGACGAGTATGTCCTGGCCTCAACTATACATGGATGATCATAGTATAGCCACAAATTCTCTCCCTAGTCAAGTAGCACAAAAAGCGTGTAAGAGTACTGCGTATGCTGAGTCCTATGTTGAGCCTGTTGTTTGGTCTTTGTGGAATTCATGTATTGGTAAAAATTGTTGGACAACACAATGTGATGGTTAACATTTCCATGGTTTCATTGATGCTGGCGTTAGCTATGGACATAAAGAGGGTCTTCCGGGCATCACTCATCTTCAGGGACCATGTACAAGTCCAATAAATCTATGGTTTTCACCAGGGAATACTTCTAATAATCAGTTGAAAAATACCCCATTGTTAGGTGGATTTTGGGGGCAATCCCTGTCCTTGAGGGCATAAAATCTCCAAGAGTACAATATGTCCTTTGTACCAACATAGGACTTTTCTTCTCCTTGTGTCGTGGGCTCCTGCTCTCCCGAAGTGGTGAAAGCTGTGACGTCGATGCAGAAGTAGTTGCTAGGGGTCATATAGTGACGTGAAGAGGCTCAGGTTGATTCAAAAGGGCACAGATTATACTCTGGGAACAAGAAAACTCCTTGCGTGATATCTTATCTTCATACTTATGAGACCCTTATCCATAAATCTATTCCCATTCACCCTCATAGTCGCTATAAGGATCTAAAAATACACATGCCACATGTGTCGGGGCTGGACACAATCTGAAAAATTTGTTATCAACATGGTCCTGGAGCCAATATTTGAACACATAAAACCTCATTATAGTGTGTTAAGGGAACCAGTGATAGGGGAAGTAATTGGGGTGATCAATGAGATCTACCTCTTCGGGCCACCTACATTATAGACACCATAGTATTCACTGGTTCAAGGTTTTCTAGAAATAAAATAGGACCTGAGTATCATCGAATGAGTAGGTATGATTTCTACAATCAAAAAACGTGACTTTGGGAGCCTGGCCATGACTAGGGGCTGGAGTCAGGTGAGGAGGTGGAACCCAATTGTCTCACCTATGTGGAAATGGTGCATTATGTGGTGGCGCCTGCTGATTCTGAGGTAGGCAATTTTGAGCTGGAGGTGGTGGGCCTTTGTGAGGCTATGGACGTGGCTCTATTGGTAATAATTCTAGCTATCTAGGGGAATCTATCTTTGAAACGATAGAAGTTTGGAACTTGGTGGTTCTTCTCACGGGAGCCGCGTGAGGCAACAGATGTGACTACTTTTCTTGCTGCAAGGCTTTCTTTAGGCACTAGGCATTGTCATATAAATCTCAGAATCCACATTGTATGTTTTGAGTGATGAGATAAAGAACCAATTCATTCTTCTCATTACCTACACACATTGTTAATGGTTATTCCAAATTCATTGGCATGTTGAGCGAATATGTGCGACCCTTACACTTGGTCAAAATGTTTGGAAACTCACTCATTTTAAATTTTCCTTCACATTAAGAGGATAGTAATACAAGTCTTGTGGGTGCTGGAACTAAACTAATATAGAAACTACCTATGGAGGTCCTCCCAAACAGCTATAGACCCATTGAAAAAATAGTTTTACCAAATGAATGAGAACACTTCTAGTGTTTCTATGAAACACGAGAGCATATTTACTTCCTACTTATCCGGAGTTCACATCATTGGTCCACACCATGAAATAAAGTGGGTCAGCTGCTATAATCGATTGGTTGTCTCATTAAAAGTGAAGAAAGTATGATTCTTGAAGCCTGAGTGTTCTGGTATATCATCCACCCATGACGAATATGGCATACCATCATACATAATCACCACTTGTCAGGTCTCCAGAGCCCCGAGGAGGGAAATAAGAGTAGCCATTGGATCATATTGATGAGGATTACTATCTTGGTGAGAATTCCAAACTACCAAAGAATTGGAAGTTTCTTCATCATGGTAAGATGGTTGAGCTTCTCATGGAGCGGCTAGTGGAGTGACCCTATGGGCTGCTAGAGGAACTTATGGAGTGGCCGGTGGAACGTATCGAGTGTCCAGTTAGACCTAAGCTAGATCCTATGGAAGGTTATAAAAAAGATCAGATGGATTCGGGGAAGCATATTAGGGTCTTTTTACAAAAACAATGACCTCTACCATATCTATACGGGCATGATTATCAAGATCAATTGGAAGAAATTCTCCTGGGGGGGGGGGTTACCTGCCCCTAGTACCACTGGTGGATGATGGTTGGGATCATATTGGAGATCTACATAATCGAACTAGTGTTCCACAGTGAACTAATCAAGGATATCCCTAATGATCCTTATATATTCCAAGAGGTGTTGGTGCAACACAGCCTTTTCGAGATCCTATTATGTTTTTTTTCATAGAACCAAATGGGTGAGAGGAATTGACTATCCTAGCATGTGCTTATATCTTATTAAGATCTCAACCTAAAGGAAATGACTCATTGGGTTCTCCAAGGCCATGTGTATACCTTTTTCGGTGAGTGTGGAAACCTGCAGGGTTTTCCAGGTGTTTTGATACCCCAGAAGGTTCTTCATCTTCTCAAAACCCTGTGCCAATTCCCCCTTCTAGGTGTATCATAGGAACATTCATGTTTACTATTAAGAATCCTGATGGAATATCCTTGATATCACCGGGTGAACCAGGATGGAACAGAATATGACTAAAATGCAATGCATCATACTACTCCCTGCCATGGATCTATACATGTGGGGAATCCTCATTAATGAATCGATAGAGCACAGTAAAGCTCTGGATTCATCATTGATGGAGAGTCCAATGATTACCAGGTGAATTAGGGTGTTGAGAAATAGGGAGTTTATCCAACTCAACCAGGAGGAACTATTGGACAATGTGTCTAAGTGTTCTCGTCACTTGCAGTAATATAACAATCAATTATGTAGATATAATTTTGATGTCTATAAGGTTTGTATGAATCACACTACCTCACCCTTGGTGGGGGACTTTAGAATATTGAAGTTTGCAGATTCTATTAGACAGAACATGTCAGGGAGATGGTCCAATGTGGGAATGTTCGAAAAATTTCCCAATATAGACTCGAGATCCGGCCCTCGGTTTCTCCATTTATTATCTTGGGTGGTTGAGAGACCAATAACGGCACTAACGTAGACCGTTACTATAGTAGACTGCTTGGTAGAGATTATGACACATGAGCTGGCAACCCAATGTCTCTTGGGATGTCTCCTTTGGAATTCACAAACTGTATCAAAACATCCCTATAGGACGGGGTACTTACCACTACTTCCTACGCTGGGGTGGTGGTTATTGGTGGTGGATTTGGCTGGTTTTCACCGTCACCTGGTCCCCAGAACAATTCTATATGATCTCTTGTCAATGTAGAGAATGATCCTAGTTATGACATAGATGATTATACAACAAGACCCTGGAAAGAAGCAAAATATATCTCCTCATTTATGTATCTATGGAGGGATTTAGGGATCCTATGCATCTCACTTTCTAGGAGGACAAAGATGATATGCCGAGTTCCTGGCCTAGAACCCGATACAAAGGATCAGGTTGAGGGCTCCATCATCGAATCACACTCATCCTTAGATTCCAGAAAGTGGATGGATTTGACCATAACTTGTCACTTCACAACATTATTCATTTGGCTGGGATAACCCTCCCACCTTCCTCAAGACTGTTCTTTAAAACATGGTAGATTTTCAAAACTGGAAGGACCTCAGTGCAGGTTGATGTTGGAGAAATGAGGACTTATTCTTGGATTAACTAGGGTGAGGGGATCACCCATGAAAATCTAAAATGGAGCTTGGGGAGGAACTCCACTAGAGTTGGAAAAAACATGGGGATGACCACAACACTGATGGTTGACAAGGTGAGGAGGACCTTCACTCTGATTAATGTTTTTGTGGGAAGGTCCCCAACTTTGACTAGTAATGATGTGAGGAAGGTCTTAGTGTTGATGACCTGAAATATATAGAAAGCATCTTTTACTGGGATCATGGGAACGAGGAGGACCTACATAAGGAATCTCATCATCGTGGGTCGACTTGTGATGGATGCTTCTTGGACCGGTGACAGGGAGAGTCAACCCAGCCTACATATGGGGTGGATGAGGCCTCTATACATATCAGGGATAAAGGTGCCTCTATTCTATTGTAATAGGGAGGCGATTCCCATGTCATTAGTGGATCAGGCCATTGAAGCATATAAGATGATTCCCCTTGGAAGGAATACTCATAAACCTACACCTGATGTTGGAATCTGGTCAGCTAAACTAGAAATAGGTGTGCAGGGATATATATCACCTGCTCCTTGGTCTGTGGGACTAGCTGGTAGTATTTATTTAGCCAGGTGGGATCCCTCCTTGGTGGCTCTATGGTAAAAGTCATAGCTGGGTGTAATCATAACCCCTTAATTCATCAGCAGATGGGAGTGAGACATAAGATTGTTCTAAGGAGAGGCTCCGGAAATTATTGAAAATCAGAGAGGTGAGTAGCAGCTCCCTACACGGCCCTTGGGGAAAACGGTAACAGTGAGGCACAAAGGCCTCCATATCTTGATGGTCCATATCCCTCATTGTGATGACACCCTTATATTTGTATCGATGAAGAAGAATGTCCATTACCCTCCATTGGAAAAATTCAAAGATGAGATGGGTCATGGGCTCCCATTAGTTGTGGTAGTGGATGATACCATTTCAAAGGAGAAGCCATGCAGAATTTCAGCTTTAGTATTTCCCATTACCCTACCTCTGCATCTATAGGGAGGGAGGTGATTTGTTCCCTATAGCTGTAGCTTGGGTCTTGTAAAGTAAGGAAATTCGTCTATCAGTTCATAATGAAGGAAAGTAATTCCCAGTTCACCAACACCATTCAATCATCTATTGTTGGATAAATGATCCCTACGACAATGTTGCAGTCCAGGATACCCAAAAATTAACTTCCCAAAACCTGGTGACTCTCATGTGAGGCCCACTATTTTATGTTGAGTCAATATGGTTTTCCTTATGAATTTTCCATTCCTTCAAACTTGGGGGAGATTATTAAGTCAATAAAGTTTCTTTATGACTTTACCATTCCTTCTTGTTTTTAAAATCACAAACACCTTATCTCAAGGCAATGTTCATTTTAGCCTATGTTTTACTTCTATAAGGAAAAATTACCTTCCATAGGGAAATTTATCCTTACCGAGTTTTTCATTGTTCATAAAATTCTTTTTAAAGTCTAAAACCTCATAATCATATAATACTTAGATAAAGAGAATTATGTTTTTAGTATACAAATTCGCACTCCGAGTTCCCTGAATTCAGACTCTGAAATTTTATGAGTTCTTACTCCGAGTTCTCTAAATTCAGACTCCGAACACTTATGATTTAGGACTCCGAGTTCTCTGAATTCAGACACTAAACTCTTATGAGTTCTGACTCAAAGTTATTTGAATTCAGACTCCGAACTCTTATGATTTCTGTCTCCAAATTCCCATGAAATTTTACTCAGAACTTTGTAAGTTCAGGTTCTGAATTCTTGTGAATCCAGATTCTGAATTTCCTTGATATTCAGACTCTATAAATCTATAGAGTTTAGAAAATAGAATATGAATATCCTTATATTATAGACTCTGAATTTATTTTTGGTTAGACTCCAAACTTTTATTTCCTTACAATCCGAATATTGGATTTTAGTCATGTAACCATATTTTTTCTTACAATTGTTTTTGTTACAAAACGATGTCGTGCATTCAGTTTCTAACTAACCATTGTTTGAGTGATATGTGTACAGGTCCCTACGAAATTCAAGAAAAAATATGACTATTGGAGGAGGGATCCGAACATTGGTTTTGTGCCAATAAATTGGATCTCATTTGAAAGAGCTCGTAACTTTGTGGAACTGTTCTCTTACTCTAGAGATTAAATGAGGTTGAAGTGATTTCTAGAGAGATACTCTCATGCTTAGTTCATACTGAACTCCTTGTTCAGATTTTCTTTGTGAGATTATGATTCTTGCTGTGTACAATCGAGGGCTTCCGGGGATAGGAAGACAGAGGTGTCGAATACCTTGATGGTGAGGGATTCCTTGCTGAGGAAGATAGAGGTGCTAACTAACATGATGTTGATGGATTTTGGTGATACCAATACAGACTATGATCTTTGTATTGAGGGATTAACCTTTTGTGGGTAAGATATACATTCTTGAAAGTATAAATCAAGGGAACTTTATCCAAGGTTTTTGGATACCCTTCTCTTTGGGTTAAAATATTTACTACTTGATACTTGTTTTGTTACAAGTTTTCCACTGCAATTTAATTTTTGAGGAAAGTAAAACTATCTTATACTTAATTATACTTGTACTCCCATTGTGTAATATTATATACACTTTACGATAGAATCGTTGTCGTTGTAAACATTCATTATGTTTCATTTTTCAGAACCATATTTTCAAAATCACTTTCTCGGAATCATATTTCTGGAATCTAGAATGTGAGTAGAACTAGAGGTTTTGTGAATCACCTTGTTTATCCTTGTTAAATATTACCACATTTAAAAGTTCCAAAGGAAGTTTTTTAAAGTGTACAATTCATCTCCGTCTCGTATTTTGAGCATCTTTAGAGAGATGATTCTGTATCCCTATTATTTTGATCCTAAATTTTGTATTATACAGTATATCATACTCACATACCATCTCAACAATTGGTATCAGAATATTGGTTCAATATAAATTTATCTCACAATTAGATTCAGAAGAGAATTCATCAAATTTTGTTCGGAATCTATTTTTAGGACTCATAAAGTTCAGATTCATATTTTTCTTAGAGATACTTTTGTTCTATCTTTTTACTTGCTGAGGATTATTTTCTTTGTTTGAAAACTTTTATTGCTAACAAGTTTGTGTGGAATGAAATTTTTCTCTAAGATGGGAGGAATCAATGTTTGTTCCATAGGCAATCTCAATCCAACAAGACCAACTATCTTTAACGGGAATGATTAGGAATATTGGAGAGATCGCATGAAGACTTTAATTATCAATACTGGAGTGGATAATTTTGTTATGCTTATTGGATGATATAAAATCCCAGACAAGGAAGTTAGTACCTTTACAAATCAAGAAAAGCATGAATAAAAATTAAATTATAAGGTACACAATACATTGATTTTCTCTATGACTAGAAATATATATAGCCAAATTTCATCTTGTGAAGAAACAAATTTTATTTTGAAGAAACATAAAGTTACTCACTTTGGAACTTCCAAAGTTATTGAAATAAGAAGAGCCATGCTCAGAGATAAATATCATGGTTTCTGCTTTCCTTATGGAGAACCCATATGTAAGGTGAAACAGAGATTGCTGACTATTGTGAATAGTTTACAATCTATGGTTGAGAAAGGATTAGATGATGAAGCTCTTGTTAATAAGATCATATACATCATTCTGAATGAGTGGGAATTCAAGAGAACAACTATTGGTGAAAACATAATGGTTACTCAGATTTCTTTTGATGAACATTTTGGAACTCTTCTTCAACAGGAGACTAGAATGAAGAGGGATGTTGATAACATAATGATTAAGAATGTGAATGGCAGTGTTTCTTTTACTACAACTTCAAATCATATGAAAGTAAAGACTTTTAAGAGTGTTAACAGATCAAAATCTTAGAAACCTATTATCCAATACGAATCTAGTGGAAGTGAATCTTTAGAGAATGAGTTAGAAAATCTTTCCTGATGGATGAACAAGATAGCTGGACAGAAGATCATTAAATCCAGATATAAGAATAAGGAAAGGAAAGATATGAAAGATTCATAAGTTACATGTTATCAATGAAAGAGAGATGGACACAGAAGTCATGATTGTCTTATGCATAATAGGAAAGAAAGAAAGGAAAAACATTCTAAGAGAAATAGAAATAAGTACTACAAATCTAAATCTAAGAATTTCTTGAAAGATAATGACACCTAGAGTGCCAGTGGTGTTGACTCTTCATATGAATCATCAGATTATGAATCTTCTCAACAGAACAATCTTGTTCTAATAGCCAGACTACATATTTCAAATCTTTGTTTAATGGATAAGGTACCCAATGCTGAAATAATGAAATTTTTTTCTGTAAATGAACATTATGGTAATGATAAATATTATGAATCTTAGGATGAAGAATCTTCTTCTGATGAAGATAATACTTTACCTACCTATGAATAAGTTTCTAGGTTTTCCAAACTTCTTGAGATTGAGAATTCAAAACTCTTGAAAATTCTTGATAAAGAAAAATCTTGGAATACTATTTTTACTAAGGAAATATCATATCATTCTAAAGATATTGATAAGAAAAATGTTGATTTTGAAAGTATTTCAAAAAATCATGAGGAAGTAAATTCTTTGAAGAATAATCTTTCGAAGGATCTAGAAAAAGTAATATATATGAAAAATATTTTCGATCCTAACTCTAGTTCAAAGTCTAATGTTTTGGAAGACAAGAACATAGTTATCAAACTAAAATCCAAAATTTTTTCCTTTAGGAAGTGTTTATCGAACATTACCTTTGGTATAGAAAATTTTGATAAAAGGTATTCTCAAATCCGACCTCTAAGGAATAGTTCTAGTTTTCTTTATAGTAGTTCTGAACCGGTTTTTAGTAACAATTATTTTGTACCTCAAAGTGCTCTATTCTGTGGTAAGTGTCAGTGTGGTGAGCATTGGGAATTTTTTTTCCCTAAATAAAACTCATTCTTTAGTATTTCATAAATCCTATTTTTCTAAGAAAATGTGGGTGGCTAAGATTTTTCTTTCTGAAATTTATGGATCCTAGAATGTTTGGATTCTGAAAACCTAAATTTTTCTTATTTTCAGGAAAATATAGAATGTACCAACAAAAATACTTGTTAAATATATAGTGGATGTTTCTGACATATAACTGGTCACAAAAACTACTTTGAAAATATTATCAAGATGAAAGGAGGAAAAGTAACATTCGGAGATAATGCTCAGGGAGAAATTGTTGGTATAGGTAACATCGTTCTTCTTGAAAAAACTTTGATTTCAAATGTTTTATTTGTTAAGGGTCTTAAGCACAACCTCATTAGCTTAAGACAATTATGTGATGAAGGTTAACTTGTGAATTTTTAGAATGACAAGTTCTTAGTACACAATTCCAAGGAAGAGTTTATTCTCTCTACCAATAATAAAGAGAATGTATATACAATAAACTTAGAATACCTTAGGAATCAAGACTTACCTTTCCTTAGTGCAATGGAATATCATTCTTGGTTGTGGAACAGAAGGTTAGATCATTGTAACCTTAAGAACCTATGCACAATTTCTAAGAAAAGACCAGTTAAGGATATACTAGAGCATTGATTTGATTCTTCAAATGTTTGTAATCCTTATCAATATGGAAAGAAAACATAAATCTAGATTTAAATAAATCGGTTAAGTCTCAACTATTGATGCATTACAGTTAGTGCATATGGATCTTTTTGGTCAAACACAAACTGGAAGCATTGGAGGAAATTATTATGTATTTGTCTTAGTTCATGATTACAATAGATTTACGTGGGACTATTTTCTAGCAAATAAGTATGATGATTTTTCGTATTTCAATATTTTTAGAGCCCAAGTTAAAAATGAGAAAACCCTTCCATTGAAACCTATTCATAGTGATCATGGTGGAGAATTTCAAAATTTTGATTTTGAAACTTTTTGTAGTAGAAAAGGAATTACTTATAACTTCTCAGCACCAAGAACTCCTCACCAGAATGATGTTGTTGAAAGAAGGACTAGAATTATCCAAGAGGTAGCAAGAACCATGTTGAGTGAATATTCTATAGAATATATTTTTTGGGATGAAACTGTAAGTACTTAATGTTATACTATAAATCAAGTTTTAATTAGACATTTTCTTAATAAATCATTATATGATTTATGGAATGGTAGAAAACCTATACTTTCCTACTTAAAGGTTTTTGGATTCAATGTATTCATTCTGAATACTAAGGATATTCTACAAAAATTTTCACCAAAATCTGATGAAGAAATTTTCATAGGCTACTCCATAAATTTTAAGGCTTATATAGTTTTCAATAAAAACACTTGTACTATTGAAGAGACAGTACATGTGAAATTTGATGTGGCTGATCCCTTTTGTTTTTAAACAAACCCAACCTACATTTTCAGAAGTGTTTTCAAAAACTGATTATCAATCATTGATAGAAGATTATTCTGGTAAGGAAAATATCAAAGAAGATGTTTCTAAAACATTTACCTTAGAAGATTTTCTTCCCTATGTTGATGAACAAGTTTTACAAAACCCAAATCAGGTGTTTCTTATAAATCATCCCAGTTATAGTATCATTGGTGATGTAAATCAACCTGAAAGGACCAGAAGTTCCTTATGAAATGAAGTAGAACATCTAGCATTCTTTTCTGAATTAAAACCAAAAAGAACCGAGGAAGCTTTAGGTGATGATGATTGGATAAAAGCTGTGCAAGATGAGAAAAATTATTTTGAAATGAATAAATTCCCTACCTTGGATGAAAGAACATAGGAAACTTCTGTTATTGGAGTAAAATGGGTCTTTATAAATAAGTGTGATGAAAATGGAATCATAGTAAGAAATAAAACTATATTGGTTTCTAAATTCTATAATCAACAAGAAGGAATAGACTATGAAGAAACCTATGCTCTAGTAGCTATACTTTATTCTATTCGTATCTTACTTGTCTTTGCAGCATTCTTAAAATTCATACCTTTTCTAATGGATGTTTAATGTGCTTTCCTTAATGATTATCTACAAGAGGATGTTTTTTCTGAACAACCTCCTTGGTTTGATGATACAAAACATCATGATCATGTTTTTAGACTTAATAATGCTTTGTATGTACTTAAGAAAGAACCTAGAGCATGGTATGATAGACTCACCAGATTTTTTCTTTAAAATAACTATGTTAAGGGAAATTCAGATCCAACACTCTTTATAAATAAAGATAAGAAAAATGTTTTGATTGTTCAAATTTATGTTGATGACATTATATTTAGTTCAACTCAGCAATATTTAACCGATTCCTTTACGGATCTAATGAAATCTTTGAAATGAGTTTGATGTGTGAGTTATCATTTTCCCTTTATTTTCAAATTTCTCAAAAACAAGAAGGAATCTATTTATACCAACATAATTATAATAAATATCTTCTTAAAAAGTATGGATATGGCAAAACTAAAAATATAAGTACTCCCATTGGTACCTCAAACACACTTGATCTTTATGAAGCTGGGAAACTAGTAGATCAAACATCTTTTAGAGGTATGATAGGAATTCCACATTACCAGACTACTAGTCATCTAGAATTAATGTTTTAACTATTATCATGTTCAAGATATCAATCCAATACTTTGGAATGTCATTCAAAGGTAGTGAAAATAATTTTTCGTTACGTAATGGGAAACATGGATTTAAGACTCTTTTATACTTCTGGAAATTACTTTTTTAAAATGTTTTTTGAATGTTGACTTTGGTTGTTTTAGAATGGATAGAAAAAGTACATTCAAATTTTGTCATTTCTTAAAACATTCATTAGATTCCTGGTCTTGAAAGAAGTAACACTCAGTAGCTCTTTCAACTGCTGAAAAAGAATATGTAGCAGCTGGAAGTTGTTGTGCTCAACTGTTGTGGATGCAACACACACTCATAGACTATGGTATGAGTTTTACCAAAACACACATTTTTGGTGATAATACAAGTGTCAATGCTCTTGGTAATAACAATTCACATCACTCTCATTCCAAACAAATAGATATTAGGCATCACTTTCTTAGGGATCACACACTAAAAGGAGATATCATTCTTCAATTTATCGGAGCACTAGACCAACATGCTGATATTTTCACAAAATATTTACCCTCCAATATATTTGAATATATTAATCAGAATTTAGGAATGACAACCGTAAGGTAATCTTCCTTAATAACTTTATGTTGAATCAATCTTCTTATAGTAATAGACTCCTTTTTATAGGAGGATTAAATTTTTTGTTAGTTTTTCAAATTTTTCGTAATGAAATTTTTCATTGTTAGTTTTTCAAAATTTTCGTAATAGAAATTTTCGTAGTTTTTTTTTGAATTTTTTTTAATAATGAAAACTTTTTATAGTTAGTTTTTCAATTTTTTCGTAATGAAAATTCTCGTAGTTAGTTTTTTAATGTATTCATAATGGAAATTTTTATAGTTGTTTTTTGAAAAAAAAAATCGTAATGTAAAGTTTTCATAGTTAGTTTTTCAAATTTTTTGTAATGAAAATTTTCATCGTTAGTTTCTCAAACATTTTTTAATGAAAATTTTCATTAATCATATTTTTTTTTCAAATCCTTTGTAATAAAAGATTTCGTACTCAAAATTTTCATAATGAATATTTTCGTACTCAAAATTTTCATAATAAAGGTTTTCGTACATGAAATTTTTGTAATGAAGATTTTCGTTGTTCAAATTTTTGTAATGAAGATTTTCATACTTGATCTTTTCATAATAAAGATTTGCGTACTTTAATTGTTTTTCATAATGGCGGTTTTCTTAGTTTTTTATCTATAGTTCTTCCAGAATAATATTACCTATTACTAATAATCTTCGTAGAAATCCGAAAGGTATGATTCTTTCTTGAGTTTTCGTAATCACCTTTTACTTGCTAGTAGTTTCTTTTGTTTATTTTAAAATATCTTGAAGTATAGTTTCCTTAAATCCGAATGTTTTCCTTTAAAAACCTCAAAATATCGGATCCTACCAAATTTACATTGCGGCTATCATATAAACCATCAGATCTAATCATAATAATTCTCAGTCATTGGATTGAGATGGGAATATGAATTGTCACAACAAAAACCTATATAAAGGACCCCCCGAAGGGTTTCCCCACATCAATTTCAAGCTGTTGCGTTCCAAAACTATGCCCCTCATACAAAATTCCATTCTGAAATTATCATAGTTTTCTCTCAAGTTGGAATGTCTGCATAAGAATCCTCTCAAAAAGATATTTCTACTGTCAAGCCGATTCCGAAGTGACAAGTATATAGTGAAAGGTTGGTGCATCTAATTTTTTTAAAAAAATTTGATTCTATAATCCCCAAGAACATCAAGCATAATGGATGGGAGAGCGTTTACATATCAAAACCAGGTACTCAAGATTTGGTGTATCCAGATCTCCTTATCGAGTTTTATGAGTCAGTTAGTTTCTTTAAGAATAAGGTAGAGATAATTTCTCATTCAAAAGCTATGGATAAACCTTTTCTCTATCTTATACAAAGGCAGCTATCTTGGTTGGAATTACATATGAAGGGGATTATGACTTCTGTTCCCAGAAGTTGTTGGATGTTCAAGGATCTTTTCTCAAGGTAAATGCTATGGAGTGTCTTGGACATACAGATGTCAAGACAAAAAATATTTCTCACCTCTAAATAAATGTTCGGATCCTAGAATTGTGGGTTCAAGGGTTTATCATTCCGAGAATGGGTGATAAGGACACACTGAAGAAGAGTGATATGTATATCTTGGACTTCTTAGCAATCCAAAGGAAGATCAACTTGATGAAGCATATTCTCATTACGATAGAGAATATTAATAATGGGAACATGAAAGGATAGATTATTATGTACCCAACCATTCTTTCAAAGCTTATTGTTCAGTGTTCAGAGTCTATTAACATCCCATGTAGGTTTATGTCGAGGAATTTCCAAGTCATGATTATTATTGATGATACTCTCAAAATAATGGATGTTGGTTTTTCTAAGGAATCAAGAGAATTATATGATCTACCATAGGGGGAAGCTGAAGCCATTCTGATAGAAAAAGAATTGGCTGAACCATCAAAAAAGGCTGGAAAGAAGAGGAAATTGAAAGAGGTAGAAGATGTAGAGAAAACCCCTAAATCTAAGGAAACTAAATCCGCACCTCCAATGCCCATGAAGCAGAAAGCTTATCCGGATGAGGTTGTAGAAAAATGGAGGGAAGATGAGAAGAATTAGAAGGAAGGAGAGCCAATGTTTGGCTGGGATTCTGTAGAGGCCCAAGATTTGAAAGAGAAGCTAGGTGATGAGCTTGAGAATAATTCCAAAAAAAGAAGCCTAATAATAATAGTTCTGAGGCCGAAATTGTCCAATCTATTTTGAAGGCCACTGAATTGGCATCCAAGAATATCCCTGACAGAAATCTTTCTTGGTTAAGGCTTTACCTGAGACTCTAGGGAATAAGTTTATGACTCTGTAAAATGTACATGAAAAGATTTTTGAAGAAAAATAACAAGTGGAAGTAATGGAAAAACAAGAAAGTAGTGGTGGTACTGAATATCATGAAAAGCAAGTTGAAGATTATCATGAAAAGGAAACCCATTCCAAGAAACTATCAATCCGAACTTCTGAAGCTGAGTCTTCAAAACTCCTAACTCTTAGGAAGGATGAGGAAGATGAAATTGAGAAGGGTGAAGAAGAAGTTAATAAATTTTCTGAGGAAGAATGTTCAAAACATGATTCCGTACATCCTAAAGATGCTGAGGCTAGAGATATGAAGGAGAAGATAGATGAAGATATAGTTGTTCAGTTGTATGACATTGAACATGAATCTCCAGATGAAGAATCTATTCTGAGAACCAATAAGGGAAAACAGGTGGTTGATGATACACCAACTAAAATTGTATTAAAGAAGAATGAAGATGGGTGATCTTCTAAGAGGAAGCTTGTTGATATAAAGGAAGAATCATCACCAAGAAAAGTCTCAGACTCGGAATCATCAGCTCTAGGAAATTATTTCATCATTTAATCACTAATGAATCATGTTGACACCATTACAATTTTTCCAAGTATTTACTCCAGATGTCAGATGCTCCAACACATCTTGAATTAGAAATCAGACTCTGTATCCATGGTAATGGAGAAGTGTGTAAATATTGATGCTGATTACAAGAACTTATTTATTAACTACAATGGCCCCAAAAAATATTGTAAGAAAGTGGTCAGATGTTCAAAGAATATAGTTGAAGATTTGAGAGAGCTTGATAAGTTTCATGATGATGTTAAGGATGCTTTTGATTCTGAATATGGTAAAATCAAGGATCTCACAAATAGATTTGAGTAAAAGCTAATTATTGAGTAGAATACTTGGATTTAGGAGGTCAAGGATCTCAATGGGAAGTTGTATTCTGTTGCTCAAATATGGAAGAGGGAAATAGATATTTGGATCGAGATTGAAGAGAAGCTAGTCAAGAAAGATGAACTGTTGAAGGCTCATGCAGAGATTCTAAAGGCATAGGATGAAAGGAGCAAAGCTTTAGCAAAGAAAGTCAAGAATTAGGATCAGATATTTAAGAAAGTAGAGGAAGACCACAAAGAACCTAAAAAGCTGAAAACCGTTGTGAAGAAATTTATATCTAAGGATAAAAAAGGAAAATAGATCCAATATGATTTTTTGTTTTATTTTCTTCCTTTTAAAAATTCTTCTTATCTTAATAAAATATTTGTTGCTCGTTTTTGTTTGGATGTTTCTACTAATATTTCAGGTACCATATTTTTTTTCCTATTCCCTCAAATTCTTTTTGAAAATCACAAAGGGGGAGAAGGGAAAACGAATACTAAGTAAAGAAGAAATATAACTATGTAATGGGGAGTTTATCTAAGGGGGAGATTTCATTACAGAGATTTCCATACTCAAGATAATGAAAAATCTCATTCTAAAAATCTATAATATGATCCTTAGTGTTTCAAAGCCTAAGGGGGAGTTAGTAGTATTCATCTTTTCCCATATGATAAGGGAGATAAGTTTTATTTTATATGTCTAAAAATATTTCTTAGTCCTTATATTATTTTTTGTAAGGATGTTTGTGATTTACAGAAATGGGTAGATTGTTGAGTCAATAAGGTTTTCCTTATGACTATTCCATTCCTTAATACATGGGGGAAATTGTTAAGTCAATAAGGTTTTCTTATGAATTTATCATTCCTTCTTGTTTTGAAAATCAAAAACACCTTATCTCAAGGTAAATTTCATTTTACCCTGTACATTGCTTATATAAGGAAAAATTTCCTTCTCCAAGGAAATATATCCTTACCATGTTTTTAATTGTTCATAAAATTTGGTTTCAAGTCTAAAACCTCGGAATCATATAATACTTAGATAAAGAGAATTCTGTTTTTAGGATACGAATTCAGACTTCGAGTTCTCGGAATTCAGACTCCGAACTTTTATGAGTTCTAACTCTGAGTTCTCCAAATTCAGAAAATAAACTCTTATGAGTTCTAACTCTGAGTTCTCGGAATTCAGACTCTGAACTCTTATGAGTTCTGACTCTCATTTCATGGAATTCAGACTCCAAACTCTTATGAGTTTTGACTTTGAATTCCCATGAACGCTGACTCTAAACTTTGTAAGTTCTGACTCTGAATTCCCATGAACTCTGACTCCAAACATTGAATGTTCAAGTTCTTAATTCTTGTGAATCCAGATTCTGAATTTCCTTGAAATTCAGACTTCGGAAATCTATAGAGTTCAAAAAACAGAATCTGAATATCCTTTTATTATAGACTTCGAATTCATTTTTGGATAGACTCCGAACATTTAGTTCCTTACATTTTGAATATTGGATTTTAGTCAGGTAACCATATTTTTTCTTACAACTATTTTTGTTACAAAATTATGTCCTTCATTCAGTTACTAACTAACTGTTGTTTGAGTGAAATGTGTATAGGTCCCTCCGAAATTCAAGGAAAAATATGAACGTTGGAGGAGGAAGCCGAACGTTGGTGTTATGCCTATAAATACGATCTCATTGGAAAGAGCTAGTAACTTTGATGAAATGTTCTATGACTCTAGAGATTACATGCTGTTGACATGATTTCTAGAGAGATACTCTCATGATTAGTGTGTACTAAACTCCATGTTCAAATTTTCTTTGTACGACTCCGATTTTTGATGTGTAAAATCGAGGGCTTCCGGGGATAGAAATACAGAGGTGCTGACTACCTTAAAGTTGAGGGCTTCCTTGCTAAGGAAGACAGAGGTTCCGACTACCATGATGTTAAGGGCTTGTGGGGATACCACGACAGATTCTAATCTTCGTATCAAGGGATTACTCAGGTGTAGGTAAGGCATACTTTCCTGAAAGTATAAATCAAGGGTCTTTTATCCATGTTTTTTGGGTTAAAAGATTTACTACTTTTTACTTTTTTTGTTACATGTATTCCTCTGCATTTTAATTATTGAGGAATGTACAAGTATCAAATACTTCCTTATAATTGTACTCTGATTTTGTAATATTATATACACTTTAAGGTAGAATCTTTGTCGTTGTAAACATTCATTAAGTTTCATTTTCTGGACCCATATTTTCAGAATCAATTTCTCAGAATCATATTTTTGGTATCTAGAAAGTGTGTAGAATTAGAGGTTTTGTGAATTACCTATTTTAACCTTGTTAAACATAACCATCATTAAAAGTTACAAATGATTTTTTTTAATGTGTACAATTCACCCCCTATTGTATTTTGAGCATCATTAGATACTTGATTCAGTATCTATATTATTTCGATCCAACATTTGGTATTATAGAGTTTATCATACACACATTCCATCTCAACATTTTATTGGTGGGAAATGGCACCAAAAAGTTGGATTTGGTGACACGCTCATCTGTTTATTCCCTTAACACTACTAATACCCATATCGATGGGAAAATTTTCAAATTGGATTCACCATTTTGGTTTCTAAAACTTTTCCACTAGGGAGAACCTCATAATTCCATGTGTATGGGACACTGCAGCTGGAAGAGTTGCACCATTTCCTTCAATTACCTCTTTCCAATGGTGGGATAAATCCCTCACCTCTTTAGTAATTTTTTCTCGCTTATAGAAAACAAATGGTGAGATTTCAGTGTCTCCTTTCGTGGATTCCTCCTTAGAATTCATCACTTAGTTCGGGTCTCCCTTAAAGATTAAGACATTGTTCGTCGAACTCTTCCCAGGGCCATATCATTGTGGATGTTGTTTAAATAAACTTCTTCCATCAAGACCTTCCATGGGGTCCTAACATGGCTGTGACATTTAGTCTGGAGAGTTTTCACATTGGGAATCGCTGGCTTATCTGAATGCAGAAAAATGGGTACACCTGGATTTTTCCTTATAGGAGTTCTTCTCAAGGTTTCGGAAGCTTGATTCATCCCACTTCAAATTTGGGGAATTTTATACAATAGGAAGGCCTCCAAGGTTTTCCATGTCTTCTCATGTTTGAAAGGGGGTATGTTACAAGTTTAATATCTAGAGGTGGAATATCAGACTGATCGGGACACTTATAAAAGTGGATTAGATGGGTACATCTCTAGGGTGGATCTCCTTGAACATTTACCGGATGGGTGGATTAGAATGCCAAATAAGGACAGTCCGAGAATCGTGTGTCCCACATTGATAATGGTTTTACAGAGTAATGTATGATATGGACACCAAAAAGGGAAGATCATAGGATGGTGGGTCCTAGTAATGGGGACACCACGGTTTAACACTGGTGGGGATTGAACCTCATATAGGCTTCCTATGTACCTAGTTTAGGAGACAGGGATCCAAACCCAAATTGTTTGAGTGGGTGATTCATGGAATCAGGTTGTACACAATTGAAAATAACCTAGAAGCATGTTGGGGCTTACACATGGTTATCGGCCCAAGTGGTGAAAAGAGAAATAAGATGAATGGGGATTACACATGGTCAGCTACCCATATTGGCGACATGATTTCACTAGGATGTGGAAGCCTGAGTGAAATCAGGATTGATATGGATGAAGTTTTTAATGGTGAATGAATAGAGATGGAACCATGAAATTTTGTGCAGGTGATGATAATAGGGTTAAACCACAAATAGGTTTCTAATATATCCCATTGGATGGGAATCAAAGTCCGCATAGTTCTAGAATGGGGCAATTAGTCACCTGATTATGCGTCTTGTGAGAATGGACACATGGATGGGGACCCAATGGAAATGAAACCAATAGGTTAATGCATGATCTTCCAAAGATGTAAAAATATTTAAGGATAGAACAATATGAGGAGTGGGTGATGGGATTACACCTTGGGGTGGATTCTTACATACCTTGATTGAAAATGTAAAAGGTAAAAGTCCACATTGTTGTGGAAAGTGTCATAGAATCATTAGTTATACATGTTAATAATAATATCAAATTGAATATGATAGGTAATATGATCTATAATTTTGATAGAATCTTAAATTTTATGTTTATTAATAGGGTATGGAATTAGAAATTTTTTATTGATTATAATATTAATCCATCCTTTATCATGTTCATTCAATTGATAGAGCTTTGAAAAAAATCCTTTTGAATTGGATTTTATCCATGTGAGGATGTTCTAATATAGGAACAAAAGAAGAATGGAATTCAAAATAGTAGTTTATATTATCATTTTATTATTACTGATTCCACTTTGGGTTTTCATTGTGTTAGTAGATTCAATAAATCATGGATCATGCCTTCACACCTCACACTGATATGGTTACCTATGCACTATAGAATTCCTTTAGATAGTAGCTTACAAATTCTTGGTTTTTTTCTTTGTACCATGTACAGATTATATAATCAACATCAAAAGGATAAAAATCATCTATTTTTCATCTATGCTACTAAATCATCTTTATGGACCGTGTTCTATAGTTTGTTTTAAATTCCTTAGAAGAATATTATCATGATCAGACATCTGTAGTAGTATGAATTAATATCTTTTTCCACGTAGCTCACCAACTTGTTTCATGTGGTTGCGGAGGAACTAATACATACTATCTGGAATGGTAATAAAAAGAATATTCCTGGGAATTATCCCTTCAATATTCATTCAGTGATTGAAAATATAATTTTCACTATCATGGATTTTGTTGTTTTCTTATTTGATTTTTTAAGAAGTATCATTCATTAATTCACTATCTTGAGAATTTTGGGTGTTACTATGAACATAAAGACACCAAGAGTGACCTTGGATGTTTTTTGATATCATCCTTAAAAGAATTGGATTAAACATTATTCTGATGGTTCCTCAAAAGAACACCCAATACATTCAGGATGTGGTTCTATTTACAGTGATCATAAGGGAAAACGTCTTGGCTATTTATATGGTTCATGGGAATTGGAATCAACTATTGATGCAGAGATTCTTAGAGTCATTAATGTAGTGTCTTTCTCTAAATCCAAGGGTTAGAATAATTTTTTGATTGAAAGTGAATGTTGTACAACTATACAATAAATAAGAAATGGAATGTTGGAATTTTCATGGAGGATTATGACTTGATGGATGAAATTAATGAAATCTCTATTTATAATCAATTATATCATCACACATGTCTATCGAGAGGAGAATTATGTTGCATATTGTATTTCCAACAATGTAATTGAAATCAATCTAACATTATTGGATGTTCTACCCTATAAATTTTTTCTATCTTTATAAGATGATATTGTAAAATTTTGTCGTTCAAAATTATATAAATTCCTTATATTAATAAATAATCATTGGCCTCTTTGACCAAAGAACCCATTAAAAAATTCCCTTTGATTTTAGCACAAATAAGGATTCCTTAACAGCCAGATACACCAATGATTTGAAGAATAATTTTATTTATTTATTTCGGATTCTATAAATGAACCATGACTAAAAAATAGTGGTTTTATTCTCATTAAAGAGTAAATTACTAAAATAATTGGTTTTTAGAGTATGATTAAAAACAATAAGATTTTTTAAAATAATACCTCTCATAACAAGAGGAATGATGAAATTATTCCAAGAAGCAATAATAATATTCCTCTCATAAATGCTCATTGTCTTGAGAAAAATCATGATTTGGGATTGAATCCTTTTTAGGACATTCCTTGGATATTTATAAATTTTAAATGCATATAAAAATTGAGAAGAAATAAATAAAATTATCACAAAAACACTACCACCATGAGATATTGATTTTCTTATTTAAAAAGAGAGGTGATTTGTAATCCTTATAATAAGCCCATATAAGTATGAATCTTCACCCACCCTAAAAAAGAACAACAACTAGATAGGTGAAATGAAGAGATCCTTGACTGAATTTTAGAAATCGAGTAATATAATATTTCATACTATGTGTAAATAAATTTTAAAAAAATGTAAAAGTATTTTTTTTAATATAATATCCAAACTAGAAACCTATTAATAATGATTGGTGATGCTTCTCACTTATATAAAATTTTAATAAATATTCTCAAATAGAGTGATAAGATCTTTCCCATAAATTAGATATGTATGATCTAATATTTTCTTAGTTACACTAATATTGTAAATAAACCCTTCATTCATATACCTAATTATGAATTGACTAAGATGATCCTCAAAACGACTGAATATAAGAGTTAAAAAAGGGTCCCTAATCTTACCCCAAGAGAGTTCTTAAAATGACCTCTTTGAGTAATGATAAAAGAATGGATAGTCTTATACTATTCAAAATAAAATACAGGAGAGTAATGAACCTTTTTAAAGATATATACATCTTAAAAATCTCAAAAATTAATCTATACTTTAGAGTATAATCATATTTACTGATATAATTATTCAAAAAAATTCAAATCATAGTTTTAAATTTTAAAATGGTTTATATATTTACAGGTAGTGTGAATGTAGTTATAGATTTTCATGTGATGAATGTTTCCAAATTGGTGATAAGAGAAAAATATATAAGCTATTGTACCATACCTTAAGGTAATCACTTTCCCAACGAGTTTGTGAAGTGTTTTTTCCTAAAATATTGGCCATATTACCTTTACGTCCATAGTAAAAAAAAATTTGGGTATGAGAACAATGAATCATGAATTAGGACCACTTGGAAGGATACAAAAAGTTAAAGAATAATTTAAAAACATAGTAAATATCATAATGTATAATGTCCCAAAACTAGATAAAGATTTTAATGGAAAACCCATCTAGGCCTGAAGTGGGATCCACTTTAAGGGAATAAAATGCATGTTGAATCTTATTACTAATAAGGAAACTAATAAGTTATTTTTTTTGAATTTGGATAAAAAAATTTGGAACTACATATAGCAATTTAAATATCTTTCGATCATCATATGACTATTTAATAATGCCTTCAAAATAAGAGGAAAAAGGAGTTCCAATATCATTATCATTAGAATTATGATCACCATAAATAATTATAGATGAAATGGATTTCTTAACCTTATATGTTTCCATTTCATGAAATGAAATAATATTTAGATCATATCTTCTCATTTTAACCCCAAAAGACAATTTTCCATTTAAGAAAATTATTTTTTGAATTTATCAACTCAGCTAGCTATCGTTTTTTACAAACTATTAGTAAGGTAAATCCTATTCAATACATTCATTATCTATGTCCTATAATGCACTTTAATTAACAATTATTATCATCTAAATATGGGAAATGTTCATATTCCACCGCAGACCTAGTGAAATTTTGATGCTATTTATATTTGAGTAAATCCTATGAAAATAATTTACATTTTAAGGCTTAATATATTACATAGTTACAATATAAGTGAATTAATAACTTTTAATCCACACATTATTAAACTTGGAGGGTGATATAATTAAACATCTAGGTATAAGAAATAAGATACATATAAGATAATGATCTGAGTGTAACATGGAAAGAGAAGTATGGGAAATGGGGATCCGGAAATTTTCACTAGAAAATGAGATAAATTCACAATCCAACATACATTCCTTCAAACCATTCATAGTACCAGTTTTCAAATTGACAACTGATCCCATAAGCCAGATTTAATACAAAAAATAATGTAAAAAAAAAACAAAATCAATAGATTCCTCCCTAATATTGGTATTGGAAATTATTTCAATGGGTCCGAAAATATATTTAAAAAAACACATGATAAGGGAAGAAAAATCCCATTGAATATCCAGGAGGCCCTTCCAAATCTCATTCCTTCGGATAAAATAAGAATTGGTTTATACTCTAAAAACCATAAAAAATTGACCCTTTATATAAAATTTGGAATAATTTTTTGCAAGAAAAATTACAAATTTAAAAACAGTCTAATGAATAAGCACCTAAAGTTCTTCCACATAAACATTTGTGATGTTGTGACTAATGTTCCATAGGAGAGGATTATACCATTGAGGGGGGTGGGAGTTAACTGGTGGAAAATATTTTTAAATTTATTCTTTCAAAATAAACCAATATGATTTATTGGGGTCCAATATACTAAAATTTTAATCGTAGCCTTACATTATTGAAATGTAATTTATATAAACACCAGTGACAAATAAGTTTTTACAAGGTTCCATCCATGTTTTGGTACCTATTTATTATTAAAATATATTTCAATTAGAGTCACAAATTTCCCTCAATAATCAATTACCAATTATAATTAGTTGGGTGGTCACATCCTCTACCTATGAGTGTTTCCAAGCACATTGGGTCCTACTAATTAGATTGAATAACCCTGGTATATATGAATTTAATAATTGGATGAGTAAGATGACAAGAGAGTCCTGGATACCCCACTAAGTGATAATGATAATCTTTTTCACGATCTTTTGGATAAATATCATTAGTATGTGATCAACTCTTCAAGAACTCTAACTTCTCAAATTTAGCATTAATCCTATATGATTTAGTCATTCTCATGTTTTCTAGAAATTCAATGTTCTTCTTATCAATCTCAATTCTCTAAAATATCAAGCTATGGAGATCTCTCTTTAAATTTATGAACTCCCTTTTTTAGCCACAATACTTCTCGATCAATCCTTTGTCTCTTATCTTACACATATTTCAGTTCACGCTAATCATATCATTAATTTATAATTTCTACAATTTTCATTTTTAATTAAATTAATAAAATTAATCTCAAACTAAAATCAATTCCAAAATATTCCTTCAACTCTTTTTACCCAAAAATCAACTAGAAACATTTAAATTCAACATTTCATGAGGGTTTATTCATGGTGATCCTTAACTTATTTTAAAAAAAATACACTTTTCATTACTTTAGGTTTAAATTAAAAATTTCTATAAATTTTTCCATATTTAATCACAAAAATAATATCTAAAAATTTTCATTATAATATTAAATAATACTCAAGTAGTAATCACCTCCTTATGTTCACAAAATATCTTTATCAATATTTTTCATGAATCTCATCATAATGATCAACATGTGATTTTTGGAATTTAAGATTAAGACAACATAATCCCTGTTAAACTTTAAAGTATCTTCTAGAAAGTATTCATCTTGATTTTTTTAACAAAATAGATTTTTGAAATAGAATATAAATGTTACATGTTAGAGTGTATACATGTATTGGTTCTTCTATAAAAAATCTTGTATTTTAGATAACTAACAAATGCGTAAGATTATTTCCATACATATCTAAATAAGATAAATTAATTAACACTAATTTCTATATATGGGGATTTATAAACATGTTTTTTATTTTTATACATAGTTTTTAAGAGTATATAATTTGTTAAAAAATCAATGTGTTACCAAAAATATGTCTCACATGAAAACAATCTTACATATCTAATGCCTTTGTCATTTTCCTTCTACTAGATCTATATAATTATATTACATTTCATCGAAGATGTAATGTATTCACTATAAGATCATATATTTACCATTTTTAGTGGTTTCAGAGAATATATTATTCTAATTTAGAGATTTTATAACTCTATTAAATATTCAATTTATCTACATTCCCTTCATAGATATACTTACACATGAAATAAAAAAATCATAAATATCACTATGTTAACCAGCAGTCTAACTATAAGATGATTTGATATAAAATATTTATGTATTGATAAAGGTTTTCTCCTTCTTTAATTTTCAACCTATCTGAATATAAAAACCTTATGAATTAATAAACGTTGGAAGATTTTCACACTCAACACTGAATTTATAGAATTATTTAAATAAGACCGATCACATTCTCAAAAAATATCAAAAAATAATCTTAGAAACTCAAGATGATTCTAACGTATGGTTGAAAATAAATAGAACATACCTTAAGACATTAAAAAGGACCCTTTAGTCATCCTCTTTGAATTTTTTGTTTTTATAATAACTAAAATCATGGGTAACAATTTTACAACCTTTACAAAAGAGATGTTTCCTAAAACAACATTACTGAATAAAGAATTATTATATATATCTATTCATATCTTAGTGATAATACATATTTTTCCATGTGACTTAGATTATCTACCCCTAAATTCACAAAATTATTTTATTTTTACCCCCTCATATATAATAATGATAGCCTCATATTAACAATAGATAAAGGGAGTAGGTTAATAGTTCCCATAAATGTTATATACTTATTCACCACATTTGAAAACAGAATCCAAATCATTTTTGGGATTATTCCTACACCTCTATAATTGATAGGGGAATTTTGACCATGTAGTTTGAACATTAACAAAAAAATATCTCTATAATAATTCTTTTAAACAAATATATAATCAGGTAATTTGTGGAAATATATTCCATCTTGATATATAAATTTTCTACTTATTATTTGATAAAATAGTATTTAATTTCAATATTCTGGGGTCTAAAATGCAAGATATGTTTTTGGATATATTTATATTTTTCGTATTATTAATATAAAACCTCACTATATTCTCAAAATCTACTTTCAAATTTTCTAGATAAACTATAATCTGAAATAATTTGAGTGAAGAAATGTATTTATACTTCAAATTCAGCCTATATAGTTTACAAAGTCATTGAATTATACATCTTACTAAATTAAATCACAAAAACTTCACCTAAAAATAAATTTCCACCTAATTTATTCTTATTTCATAAAAATATACAACCCAATATATAATTTTCCAGTTTGAAAGATTCATGTCAATATTGTTTTAGTAAATCAAAACATAGTTCAGTTTTCCTCTGACATATCTGAGAATTGTTTTTTCTAATAGCATATGAAACTACATTAGATCACTTTTATATATTTTAAATACAATTAACAAATACAAAATTTCTAGTCATTATGTTTTTAGACTCTATGGGATTCAATTTATTCTTTTAATGTATTTTTCATTAACACTATATAAAACATCGTTGTATTCAATATAATTCCAACTAATAGGGGTGCCGATACTTGGTTAGAACCATCCATGTTATATTGAATCAATAATTGTATACTATTTATTCCAAGGGATTGTAAGATCTAGTCATATTTTTATAAATTATAAAATCACAATATATATCTCATTTAACCGATCATTCACATCTTAAAAAACATCTTCATTTATTTTTTAAATCCCTCCTACGAATTCACATTATCACCTGAAAATATTATTTCATCAATATAAAATATTGAAATAAAAGAACTTATGGACATATCATGGACAGTAAAACTTCTATCAACCTTTCATTTTCAAAACATTATATATTTAAAATTACAATCTAATTTAGAGAATCATGGTATCAAGTATTGTTTTCGCCAATATAGTTCTATATTTACCCTATATACCCTAATTCCAACACTTTTAAGAATGAATCCTTTAGTTTGTTTACTAAAAAATTCTTTTTATAGCTTTTCATTCTAAAAGTAACACATAACGTCCATATGATAAAACCTATACTACTTATGAGAAGAAATTATAAGAAACATTATAATTGATTCAATCATGTTAAATTGTGTAAAAACCTCTTCAAAGTTAATCTATTTCATCTATTAACACTCGTTACATATCGGTCTAGATTTATTTATTTTGATGTCTCCATTTTAATTTAATTATTTTTTGATTACCCACTTTTTAATTATAACATTTCCATTTTTATCTGGAGAAACTTGTTTCCCAGTGATATTATTTTCTCTCTAATATATATTTTTATTCATAGATTGCATCCACACTTTTTATAAAACTACTTATACTACTAATTTTGGATTAATATATGAAATTATAGTTGTCTTATTCTCATGAAATGATCTCTTTCTTTTCAGTACTGGAGCCTCTTGAATACCAATAATATCTCTCAATTCAATATGTTTCTTTAATCTATGATTTATTTAATTTTCTTTTCTAGTGGATTCATACTCATCACAAGAATTTTTAAAATCATAATTAGAAGAAATTATTTTCTTTCCTTCTTATTCATTTTATTTTTTTGAAATATTTATATTTAAAAGTTGTAAAATTTCAAAAATTACTTTTTTTTCTCACCAAAGTGGAGTTGATTTTCAATATTCTTTACCCTAAAAAATCAAAGAGTTTATTCACCCTATTATTCCATCACCTAAATCATATTTTATTTAATAATTAGTTTATAAAGATCCCTTTTTTGATTTCTCTTCAAATTTTCCATGATTTTTGTTTTGATCTTCATGAAAAAAGGAATACTAAAATCATTGAAATATTAAACTGATTAATTTCATTGAAAACACATTTCATATGGTTTTATGTGTGGCTCAAGTCTAAATATGAATATGTTTCTTATATGAACAACAATACACACAACATCGTTCTAGAAAAATATCAAGAATATGTTCTCAAAAAGCATTATCTACCCATTTCAACAAATCCCGAATTTTTTTATTTCTCCTATCCAATTATGCTATGGATTGTGGGGTAAACTATAATTGTGATTTTTCCATGATTTTAAAGATAAGTTTAAAAATAATTACCAATGTATTCCTTTTTATTTTTAAATCTAAACCTTTTAATGTGTAATCCCAAATCATTCAGAAGTTTTTATTAAAGAAATTTAACATGTCTAATACATAAAATGTGTTCTTCAGAAACATAAAATTGTTTTTCCAAGTGAAATAAACAACGAATTTTACTGGATATAGATCAAATATGGTATAACATTACCTCATATGATCATTTAAGTTAGTATAAATGAGATAAAATGGTCAATGGTACTTAATGTCCACTATTTTGTTATTTCTATAGACCATTTCCCCTGTTTAAAAGTTCTGAAAAAATATCTCTCTCTCTATATATTTATTTTGGGTGGGTAGATTACAACATTATAATTTGAGATTTTAGTTTTATCTATTTCACAAATATTTCAAATCCTTATGTTCCATCCTCTATCTTCATCCTTGGAACTCAAATAACAATAATTTATAGGATCACCAATTTGGAACAGATATGAACTTGTTATTATTTCATTGAGTGGTAATCCTTACATAATTTGGGTTATTTATAACACATGAGTATTTTTTGGAAACTAAACATATTTCCAGCATTTTTGAGATGTCGTAAAATATAAAGATTATTTTTAAGACCTTTAGTTAAGTTAACATATTTGTATGTCTTCTTTTGGGATACAATCTCATCTATCCCAAAATCTCTAATTTTAAGAGAACTGTCATTTACATAATTCAGTATCCCTCCCTCATGCTATTAATGATTCCTTAATATTTTCTTATCACCTATCATGTGTGAGGATGAACCCTTATCATAATCAATGACTTATTTATCTTACATAATTTCAAAGTAAATTTATTAAAGTATATATTATATTTTTCTTTCATTTTACAAGTTTCATTTCTTTTCTTACTTTAATAAATCTTCAATGTATTATTTGTAATGAACTCCTCCACATAGTGACAATTTTATTAAAATATTTTACATATTTCATCCAAGAATTCAAATCTATTCTATGTAGAACAACATTGTGCCTGTTTTTTTATCATAACTTCATTAATATGAAAATTTATTCCAATTTTACTCTATTTCTTCCCCTTTATTCAATAATTATCTATATATGTGACATATTATACCATAATTAATAGAATATTTACCCAAAAAATTAAATAAAAAAAGTAATAACCATTTAATAGTGTTCTTTTATAATTATAATAGTTATTCTATATAGATATCAATTATTGCTAAATTTCCATATATAGTTCTTAATTTTGACTTGGTGAATGAGATTTCCTTGAGATATTTGTTTCTTAGTTTGATTTTGAAAAGGATTTCTCATCATATATATTGAAAAAAAAATTAGAATAATTTTTATTAGAACCGACACTATTAGAAATAACATATTTGATTTTATGTTGAGTGGGTGTACAGTTTCCCTTAAATTTGGGCTCATTTTTTGTAATTCTTGTAATAAATTAACATTGATTTCCAATACATTATTAAAGTTCACTGTTATCTTATTTAGGTGTTGTTTATCTTCAGGAATACTTATTATATCCTAAATAACTCTTCTTATTTTAGAGATTTTTTATCTTTATGTACTTTCACTATTTTTTTCTCAAAAACTATGTTGTCGATTCATTTAATATCTTCAATGTATTCATCTTATATTTTGATAAAATATTCCATTCATTTATTATTATTCTTAATAAATTAATTTAAAAACATATTTTTATTATTGTATTTTGTGTTCTTCTAAATAAATAATTTCATTTCTTCATTCAATATAGGATCTATATACTCTCCCTATTTTCTTTATTTACTACATAATATTTATTCTTTTTTATCAACCTTAGCCACGATGTTTGTGAATTTTTACAAAATGTATTATTTTGATTTAATTTTAGAAGTTGATAATCTTTTCAATTATTTTCACTTAAACATTCTTCTTTTTATTATAGGAAACCTTTTCTTTCTCAAATTAATTTTTTTATCTTCCTTTGACCTCTCGCTCCATTTATTAATTTTATGTTTTTTTTCACTAACTCAACATAATCATAATCAACACCTCTCTTCTATGAAAATTTGTTCAAAAAATATCCAATTCACCCAAATTTGAAACATTTTAGTGGATGTTTTCATTTTTACTTACTCATTCCATTTACGATATTTCTTGAAATAAGATTTATAGTAATCTTGTATTTTTATTCATAATCTTCAGATTCAATTACAATACTCAGGTTACCCGTTTTTTATTAATTAAAAATCCACCCCTTGATCTTTTTCTTGGATCATGGAATTTTTCTCATCTCATAAAAAATATTATTTGTTTTGAAATTCATCAAGAGTGATATCCCCTATTTTTTATAAATATTTTTAGGATCAATCTTATATGAAAAACTTTCTCATTAGATTGTTAATAATAGTGATGTATTATATATTTTATCCATATCTTCTCATATTGTTCAATATTACATTCAATATTTTAAAATAATCATTCATGATTCTACTTTAACTATCTTAAAATACTCACATGTAATTCTGAATATTTGAATGATAAATTATTTGAATTTCTAATTTCCTACCATGATAATCCCTAGCTGGTCCGAAATCTTATTTTCTATTTGAATCCCTATAAATTTTGTATACACTTTTTTTGAAAAGTATGTATTAATAGAATTTATTTCCTTTAAAAAAACTATATTTTATTTATTATTAATAAAATACTTTATAGATTTTTTCCAATTGGTGGAAATCCCACTATAGCTACATTCTAGATTTTCAAAGCAATATAATAGAATATATAGTAATATCATGTTATTACATCATAGAAATATTACATGTTAAATGGTAGGAATTCATTTTTATTGGATGAATATAGACTATACATATTTATCATGGTGTATATCAAATAGAGGGAACTTAAATACACTCTAATACCTATTAATGTGCCCATGTAGTGGATTGTACCACAGAGAAGGGGGGTTTCGAATTAGTTGTAGTTATTTTAAGATTTTTCATTAAAAATGATACTATGTAATATATAAGAATGTGATATACTAAATTTTAAATATAAACCCTACCTTTTGATAATATAAACAAATAAAAGAAAAAGGGATACATAATATTTTTATAAGGTTCAATACCAATGAGGATACTTACTCATATATGTTATTGGGTTTATTCTGAGTCATAAATTTTATAATTGAATGAATCACTAATTAAAATTTTAAAGGTAGGTATTATCCTCTACCAAAGAGTGTTTCCCTACACAAATTATCCCACTTATTAGTCTCTCTATATTTACTTTATATGGATTATAAAGTAGGGTGAGTAAGATCACCAAAGAGTAAATTATACTTTAGTAAGTGATGATGATTATCTTCCACTCAAGACATCAAATAAAAAAATTATGTGCTCCCCTCTTCAAAAACTATAAACAAAAAAATTTAACCCCAATTAGTTAGACTTTATAACTACATTGATAACATAAATTTTATTATCTTTCATCTCAAATCAATAATATATTTGGGTGTTCATATTTATTTTCACAGTTTTAAACTCTCAGTATGAACCAAAGTTCTTCTCATTCTTCTATTTTTTCACTTATCTCTCAAAAATGCTAGTTCTCAACAATTTTATCATTGATATAGAATCTATAAATTATTTTCAGTTAATTAATATAAATTATGTGATAAATCAAGTTAGTTCTAGAATATTCGTTCAGCTGATTTTACTCTATGAACTTCCATGAACTTCCAATAATTCTCACTCATGGATGATAATAAATAAACTTTTCATTAAATATTCTAGGGGATCTTCAATGAGTAAGATGGGAATAAACTATTTTATTCTAATCTGGAATCAATAATTTATTGAAAATCACTATTCTCTTAGCTAAACCAATTAACCAAGGCATATGGGAATTAACGAAACGTTTTAGGGTTGAATTTTTACCAACATTATTCAGTCCATTAATTCTATAGAAAATAACATTTAACTTCTAGTAGAAACCCCCCCTATCCAGGTCAGATTGTTTTGAATCATCATGATTCATATATTATATTTTTTCCTTTTCCCACATTATAAGAACATGTTCTTGTAGAAATATTTTAATCTTCTTCCGCACTAAAATTAGTTTCATCTTGAGTATCATTAATGGTTGTTGTATCCTTTGTAGAAATAATAGGTTCAATATCTTTATTTGAATAATTCTTATTATCCAAAACATTAGATTCATCTACCAACATTATGATCCTTTCTTTCTAAAAATTATAATGGGATTTCAACATATTATACTCAGATAATTTAAAATAAATTGTATTATTTGTAGGTTTATTATAATTTTAATATTTACTAAATCGAGAAAATGTGAATCCATTATCTTAGGTTCATTATTTGGGTTTCTTGGAATATTATCCATATATTTTTTATCTTATTATAGACATTCATGACACATCATATGATTTTTAACATAGAATTCATTAAATTGGTCAAAATTTTCAATGTAAAATTCATTATCATTATCAACAATAATATGGGGCCAAATGTAGGGGTAGAGAGTTTATTTTAATTATTTTGTATTTGGATCGTTAATAATATTTATTTCCCTATTTATGTTGGGACTATAATTCATTTATTATTTCTAATTATTCCCCTTCAAATTTACAAATGTGAAAGAGATATTCATAAGTTTTTCGCTCTTAAAATTAATTGAAACATACCTTATAGTTTTATAGTCAATAGAAAATGTATATAATTTCTCATACTATATGTTAATATTGATATCATCATATGAAATTGCTAATTTTATTAAATAAGAACTAATAAAGAATTAATTTCTATGATAATTTCGAAAAAAAGTGTCCATAAATTTCCTTCTTTGTTTCTTTATCTATCTTTATAGGAAACCCCATAACATAGGAAATGTCCTATATAATTTCATGACACTATTAAATCCAATTAAGACCAAAAATTCAATCCTTGATTTTAGTATGAGATTGTATCACTTTAAATGGATCAGGATATTGCTTCTATTCTTATTTTTACAAAGTACTTTACTCCACTAATAGAGGTACAATTCTATATTCCTTCCACTTTAATTCATCTAAAGGAAAGAGTATGTAATAATACACTTTTCATATCACAATATTTTTATAATTAATGAAGACAAAAATATACTAGATTATTTTATTAAAATTAATAAAAATTATAGGGTTTCTAAACTTTTTGAAAAACCAAACTTTCTATAATCAAGAATTGACATATTTAATATCACCCAGAAATTAACTATTCATGATATAATATCACTATAATATTCTATTTTCTGATGATTATTATATTTTCATTATATTTCACCTCTACTAAGGTTCATGGTCTCTTTATTTATTGATCATGAGGAAAATATCTCTTCATGTTATCAACCTTAGATTGAACTTGATTCTGGAATTCATGAAACATGACATTATGGAATGGAAGTACGAGATAAAAATCTCTATTACTCAAAGAAAAATATTGGGTTCTTGATTCTCTAGCCGTATCACCTTCAATTCACCATTGTGATGCCTCCAACATTTTATAATAATAATAATATTCATCATAATCACCTGAATTATTAAGAAGAAAACCAAAGCACCTTCCCTTACATTAAAAAATTTAAAAGAGAGTACAAATGAGATAAAAATTCAAAAACATATAATTTCAACAAAATTGGAATAAAAATTAACTTAAAAATAAAACGAAACAGTAAAATGTAATTAATATGCATACCGACATAGATAAACATCCACAATCATACTTTTAGCCTTCATATCTATGAGAAACCATCTGATACATCCTACACCATCATTAAATCCTGAAAAATTATTATCCATAATATCATGAAAAAATATTAAAAAATTATCTCTAATAATATATCATTTAACCCTTAACATATTAAAAATATTAATTATAATAGTTTTACCTATTTACTATAATATACACACCATATATTAATTTTTAAATATAATTTTAACATTAATATCACTCTTTATCTAAACATTCCACCATTCAATATTTCAATGTATCCCTAAAAACCATTTTAAATTAAATTTTTAAATATAATATAATCATTCTCATGATTTATATGACTAAATTATTTCTCATAGCAATGCAATTTAACTATTTACCACTATAATTCTATTAAATCACTTTAACTTTATGGGAATAAATATGGTGACCCAAGAAATAAATAAATAAATAATACATAATTTTAGATGAATATTAAATACATACAATAATAATACATAACCTATGAAATTCCCTAGACCCGCACCTCGGAATATAGTCTTAAATATATATAGTTTTACTAATATATCAATTGATATATCCAAACCAATAGATAAAAATTTTGTTTTCTTTGGGAACTAGGTGCATTTATATCCTTAACACTCAATAGAAAGTACATTCCATTTATAAAATATTCTAAAAACATTAATATCTCATATAAATATACATTAGATTTTAAATCTTTGGGAAAATGGGAAACCTTAAGATAAGTGTAAGCTGAAATACTCAGTAAGGGTAAATGTAAGTGAAAATAGTAAATGATCATAAGATATCATTAGATAAACATGTGGGTATGGGAACATATTAAATATGGAATGAAATATCATAAAATAATCATACCAATTATATTATATATCACAATTATAAAATCATTACATAAGGATCTTGGTATAAATAAGTATACATCCTAGATTCATGGAAGCAAAAGAATTTGGAAACAACATAAAACCTTCCATCATATCCCCATGAGGCATGACATGGAAATGTTGATAAAATATAAATATGTTTAATTTATTTACATATCACAGTAGTTCGTCACCATAGTTATTCACTATGGTTCATCCCCAGGTTTCATCACCAAGGTTTCATGAAACATATTATGAAGGTTTTTCACCATCGTAACAAAGAAAACTTCCAAGGGATGATGATAGGGTAATATAAACATATTATATTTTGAGAATATTTATTTACCCAATGCATTAGAGTTCTATCTGGGTACACCCTTTACGTTTTTAGAATGTACCTACCTATTCATTCCACATTTGTAAAACATACATAAATCCATCAATAATCATATTTGGAGACCATATAAAAGAATATATATTCAATGAATGTAAGTATATCTTTAGGTAACTTCTATTCAATCAATATAATTAATTGTAAGGAATTTACCTACATATAATAAATGGAATATAGTTTAGTTAATATTTTCAATATTCAATCAATAAAAAGTTATTATTTGAAAAATATTCATAAAAAATGGGGTATCAAGATGGGAAATACATTAAAATAATACTTATTCATAGCTGACGAAAAAGAAAAGATAAAGACTGTGATGGACCATTCGACCCAAAAAATTCATTTCCACCATACCATGTGTATATAGAAATATATACATAGTGGAAAAAGGTAAAATTCTTGAGAAAAATAGAGAGTGAAATATAACATGTTCATTGGTTATTATATGAGTAAGATTGAATCACATTCATTATATTAATGTGTCTATCTTGGTGGATATCCAAAAACAACATTTTGAAACTACCAGATATTCACAGTGCTACTTATTTTATCTTAATAGATAAAATTTCATCAAGTAGTAGTAGATGTTACTTTCTTGGAATATGTATATAATGTTTTGGTGAATCTCAATCCATATTTTCCAATCCTTGATAGTGGATCATAAACATAATGTGAATTGCTTACAACACATCCATCAGGGAGTGTCAAGATAGGTCTGTAGTTAGGCCACCATGTTATGCACTAGGTGGATATCATGTTAAAAGCCAATATTCCATTTTCAAGGTTATCTCAAATAGTTAAATTTATATGGTATCATGTATCCACTTATAGTATCTTGATATAGATTTGGTCCCTTGGAAACAAGACACACTTTTCTTTAATAAATTTATGATAGTTTTAAGGATACGAGAATTTATGGGAATTATAATTCCTTATAAAGGTAATATAGTGAGAGATAATGGAAATATATCATTGATACCATAGTAATGAAATTATAAAAATATTTCATAATTATATTTCCCATTGAAATATAAACAAATTTAACAAGGATTAAAAAAGTAATGGGAATGGATGTGTAAGGAACCCTTATTTTTATATAGTAACTATATTGGAAAAGGTTATAATGATAGAGAAATACTTCTCTCATTTAAAATATATTAAATGAAAGATAATACAATGTAATAAAAATAATACCACTATATCAAGAATTTATTTAAAAATATAATATAACAAATTTAACGAACTTGAAATGGAAAGAGTAGGATTGGAAACCCTTACTTCACATTAGTTTCTTAGATTAATATTAACTCATTGAATGAACAAAGCACTTTATGATTGAAGATATATAAATGGAAGATACTAATTGAGAGATATTTTATGATTTAAAATTTAATATTTGGTTTTGATAATGATAATATGGGTGGGTATTTATACTTGACAAGGGAGGTGTTTAAGGGTTAAGATAACAATTATTTTATTATTAAGGCTGACACATTTTGGGTGGAATTAATTTCAATGAATTTTGATGATGATTGAATATGAAAAGGTTGGTTAAGGTATTTAAAACCTTTAAAACCTATTTAGTTTTGCATTTTTAATGTATTTTATACCTTTACCCCTTAATTGAAACCTTTTACATTATTTTACCATTACCGTGGTAACTCACCTTTTACCTTCGTAACTTATTTTTATGACTAAAAATAAAATATTCATTACTAGTTAATTTACAACGTAATATTTAAAATATGAAAACCATTTTACATGTTTGAATTTATATAAGAGATAAAAATTAATTCAAAGATAATAAAGGTATTGTGCATAAAAAAGTTCTTAGAAAACATGTAACTTAGGTTCCAAGACATCAAAAAAGGTTTATAAATATAAATTAATATTTTTAAACAAATTTAATAAATACATAAATATATTTATGATCAATAAATATAATTTATATTTTTTAATTTTATAATAATTTGTTTATTATTTCATAAATATTATAGTTTTTAAGAAAAACAATATTTTCAATTTTCAGCCAAAAATAAAACCCTTTAATTAAATACCAAAAATTAACAAAAAGATAAATTTTATTTATTGATTGAAAAAATAAAATTAATATTATAATATAATTTTGAAATATGATAATTATATATTTTTTAATGAAAAATCATAATTTATTGAAAATATCTAGTTTTTATGACATAACCCATTTTCCAACAGTCACATTAATTCAATATATTTTTTAAAGTCATTATTTCATTTTATATAATTTTTATTAGGGTGAAAAATCCCATGTTTTATAAAAATTTAAATTGGATTTATAAATTTTTGTTTCATTTTTATAGCGTTGTCCATGGGAATGATAATCCTTGGAGATTCAAATGATCTTTATTTTCTAATAACAATTATTTTATTTGTTTTTGGTTATACATCCATCTTTATCATGAGTAATTTATTTGTCAGGAATGATTAATAAATGTTTTATTCTCAATTAATTAAATAAATAATTGTGGATTTTTTATGAAACATGCAACCTAAACCTCTTAAGAAAGATTTTAGAATAATAAAACCTATACACATAATATAATTAAAAACATTTATAAATTAAATGAACTAAAATGAAAATTTGAAAATCATAACAACATTATATTTACATTTAACCATTTATTTTATCACGCATTGAAAATAATTTTCATATAATAGTATCTAAGATGGTTACATTTTATAATTCTATGAGAATAGAAACATGCATCACACTTTGTCAACTGTTAAGTTAAAATGACTTAATTACCAAGATTATGTGATAATAAAACAATTAATAAAAGAAATGTAGTTATCAAAGTAAACTATATACATAAAAATAATCATTAATATAGCTAAATAGATACAATAATTTATATAAAAAGTATGAAAGATAAAATCATGAAAATATTTAGGCTAATGGTTACCATTATGCCCATGTAACACTTTGGTCATGGGTTCTAACATCATGGTATCACTTGATGTGAAAGGTTGTCACTAAACACCCTAGGACTTTCTTTTTTTTCTTAAGAAAAAATATCAAAATTATATTTCAAAATTATATTGTGAACAAAATTAGTTGAAAAATACATTCCCTTAAAAAATAAAAAAAATATTTTAATATTTTAATATTTAATTTTAAAAGAAAAACTAATAAAAATGGTGACTAAATATTTGGGTAGTTACAGCCTATAATTTTAAAGGTTTAGTTTAATTAGAGACGTGATACAAAATTAACGTGTTTCAAGAAATATATTCATCATATCATGAAAAGTAATCTCACATAGTACCTTCTTAGACATACCCTATGTAACAAATTACTTCATTACTCGTGAAAATGAAAAATAATAATCTGTGAAATTAGATACTTAATAAGGTTCAAAATAAGAGATATCACTAAATGAATATATGTGAGCATAAGATTTTAAAAATGATATGATAACATGATAATAACTTATGAATGTCATACCCAATATTTAAAATATCATTATCCACAATTCATAGAATAATGATTTGTAACAACAAATTTCCTAATTCATAAGACTGTATAATCATCAATGAAAAATATTTATCCCTGAGAACATATTATAAGAATAAGATATATGTTTGTGGAATACATATAATAATTGAGAATCATTTACTTAGTCAAAACTCGCTTAAAAGAATATAATAGTGGAAACATTACAATAATGTATTGTGTTTACACTCTATTCCATCATTTTCATAGTAAAATATCATTACCAATACTGTGGTAGTGGATAGAGTCCCTTATTGTACTGGGTTCACTGCTCGTTATAGTCCATATTTTCTCATGAGATATCAATCTATACCCAATGAATTATAGGACTATATAATTCCCGAACTACCCAAAATATAATGAATTTTATACATAATTTTCCCATAAGATCCTAAAATAATTCATTATTTCATCATATCATGACTTGTGGAAAAGAAATGGGGTTCATAAATATATCATCATAACATAATTAACCCATGTGAATGTTAAGGGTTTTGTAGAATTATCATTAAAAAAATCATAATCACAATTCATCCATTGAAAGGATGTGGATGGTATCATGTAGACATATACCTAGTGAACCATAGTAATCTGTAAAAGATGTTGAAATAGTTGTAAAATACTTTTAAAAGAGAATTTTTACAATTTCTTTGAAATGAGAAAAATAAAATTTCTGTTCAGAATCTTTAAAAACTAATTTTTTTGGAATATTTAGAAAAATATTTTATTTTAAAATAATCATGGAAATTTATAAATATGTCTTCAAATAAAATAATATTAATGATATCGGTAAAATACATTCATGCCATATACATTAAAATTAACTGTTAATTTCACACTTTTATAAGAATCCAAAATGACTTGTTGAAAACACAATATAAAATAATACCTCTAAAGCGTGTAAATAAAATAAAATAAAGTAAAAATAACATTTTTTAATCATTTAAATTATTTTTAATAACATCCATAAATCAATTCGTTGAACATGGATGTGGAAGATAATTATTCCCAACTCAAGAAGGATAAATCAACAAGGTTTTATTAAAAGAATGTTTGTAAATAATTTTAAATACTTTTGAGGATAAAATTACAGTAACACTTGAAAATTAATAAAATATATTTAGGAGAATAATACATACGGGGTTTACATCATAGGAATAATATAATTTCTCTCAATGTGAATTTAAAATAGACAGTCTTCTAAATAAATTAGATTGGAATATAAACTGTTACCTCTAGTCTTGTCTAGATTCATAAGTAAGAAAACCATATATATAATAATTAAATATTCGTCATAAAAAAATTATAGAACCATATTAATATATAAATTAAACATCTAATTCCATTATAACTATCAATTACCCTTTTATTAACAATTTTTTATTAGAATGAACATTCTGTTGAAAGTTAGTATGTTTTTCATGTATACTTTTCTTCGATGGTTCTGATCCTTTAATCATAGTCATAATATCATCATCTAAAAAATATTAATCATTTAATAATTATAATAATTTATAATTATATAAACTTTTATAAATATCCATATAAATTGGTGATAAAAATTACTTACATCACTTTATGGAGACGGTGGTCTGCATGTACATAGAAGTGAAGTTTCCACTTTTTGATTGATAAAAATAAAGAAGGGTAAAGATTAAATCAGATTTAAAGAATCATAAATATATAATTAAAAAACATATATATTCATTAAATATGTCATTATTACCATTAATATATAGAGGAAATTAAAAATGCCTCACATAGCTTCATGGAGATAGTAGTCTAGATGTACGCATGAGTGACATAATCATTTTCCAGTAGATATGATAGCGAAAAAAGGATATAAAATTAAAATAAAAACATATTTTTATAAAAATATATTGATTTAATATTGTTAATATTATTTTATAATATTTTAATGAGGTTAGATATGAAAGAAACATTAATTTTTTTGGTAAGTAAATATACCACTAATTAGGATATCTCCTATTTAAAAGACCCATAATGATTATTGGTAGATCTTTTGGATATAATAAAACCTAAATTCAATGGATCTGTATTTTAGCCAAGTATTTTTCTTTGATATTGGTAAATATAAATGGTTCATGTCTTGTGGAAATGAGAAAAAAATGTAACATTTTATAAGTGAGGGGAGTGGGAAACTTATAAATACTTGAAATATTAAATTAAAATAAAGTCATATTCAAGTGAATTTAGTCCAAAGGGAACAAAAATTAAAATAGAAGATAATTTTGGGTCTATAAATACTTATTCAATCAAATTTATAAATCTTATAGGGATATTTTTTTGAATTATTTCTAAGTTCAACCCCTTTTAATCCTTCTAACCCTAACCATAGTGACAATGTTTAATCATCATTACAATTAATCATAACCAAAAAATAAAATTTATATTATTAATAAATATAAACATGATAATTTAAAAATTGGAATCCAATTTAATAAATTAAATTTCTATAAGTGGAAAAATATATTTTAAAATATACTTGTAAGATGCCACAAAAATCCTTTTTTAATAAATGGTTTTTTAATCACAACAGTGAATGTATTATTACTCCTTTCCCAATAAGAAGAATAGCTGAATACTAAAAATATTTAATGAATATATCATTTAAAATTATTATTTAAATCATTTTTAAATAATTATTAATGCATTTTTATTAATATTAAATATATTAAACAAGAAAACATCATTCTAAAAAATATCACTTTTTACCATCAAATGATTTTATCTTCATTTATAACCAGTTGATAATTGGTGTATATATTCATATTCATTTTATCATATTAAATACCAATATTTTTCATTAAAATAATATTTTATTTTCGATCAATATACACAATATTTATAAAAATACAATACCTAGAAAAATTAACCTTTTAACATAAAATTATGTAATTTCAAACTAAGTTATTATTTCCAAGGAAGTAGTCAATAATTTTTTATTAAAGAAAACCATTATACATAATTTATATAATTTATTTATTCTTATTAATACCATCTAATCACATGAATTTATGTTTAAAATCGAATTTGATAATTATATTTTAATATTAAATTGTTGTTTGTTTGAGTTTAGTGTTGCATATAAAGAAAGTTATCAAAAGATTGAATTTAATTAAGATAAATTTATATTCTAAAATGATGAGGTGTTACATTCAAACCCCATATAAAAATTTCACACACTAAATTCCATTATAATGATAAAAACAAACAATGATACTTCTACCTCATCACATTCTCAGGTTCCCATGTATCTTCCTCAAATTTGTTGTTTCGCCACAAAAATTTCACTATGTGAGTGGTCTTACTCCATAATACATTCTCTATTATATAAAAAATCTCCACTTTTTTTATTTGAAGTAATTTCATGCTATACTTCTTTATCCTCTAATTTTATTATATGTTATGGATTAGGTATGTGATTCCTCAAAAGAGAGACATGGAACACCTCATGAACTTAAAAGAGGTTCGATGGAATCACCAAGAGATAAACTACTACCCTAATATGATAATAAATATCAGAGTGACTGACATATCATTGTATTAGTTTAATCTTATATACAAATCTAATAAGATTATTCCATGTAGATATTCGAATAAATACATTTTCACTAACTTCAAACTCTAGATCTCAACAATTATTATCAGCGTAACTATTTTATTGACTTTAATCTATATCCATGTGATAATGAATAGATATAACATTCCATGAAATTTTATCAACTGTATCTATTAAAAATAAATTTTTTTATCTAACATAAAACCAAAACATTGGAGTTCCACACATCCAACAATAGAGCAATTTACAAGGATCCATATGAATACTTGATTGAAATATATTTATTTATTAAAATCTAACTGAAGGAGGTTTTTATCCCAAACCCCTTTTAAATCCATATAACAATATCGAAATACATCTTAGTCATCATTAATGTAAATCTTAGAACAACTATACATATGAGGATGATATGTAGTGCAAAATTTAAACTCTGTATTTAAATATTGTTGAATATTTATCCACAACTTCAAGGTATACATCAAATCCTAGTCAATGATAATAGATTGTTAGGCCCAATATAAACATTCCAATTCCTTAATATATAACATGGAAATATGATCAGGTGATAAAAATTCTATAATAGTTATAATATGTTATGATATCATAAGGATATTGAATACAAAAAAAATATGATTATGACCTTTAGATGTTTTTGGGAGTTCTATGAAGAAAACCACTATGATTTTTTCTCTTTTCCATTCTAGTGTAGTTAATGATTTTATGATACCCTTAGAATTATTTCCCTATGATTTAACTTTATGAAATACTGGGCATCATGATACTAAACCCACAATTCCACATTTTATTTTGACCCACTTGAAATGTTATTTCATATCTCTATACATCTTAATAATTCCAAGAGAATTGATAATGACATATTATTAGCTTCATTTAGTAGATCCTTCTTCAAATCTAGTGTCTAAGGGACACATACTGGGTTCTTAAACATTATTATTCCATCATAATCATGGTTTAACTTAGGAACATTCACCACCATTTTGGTTGTTCTACATCATTCTTATGTGCCTGTTTAACCCTCAAAAGTTTCGATGGTAGAACATTCATCTGGTTAATATATGATATATTCCATTTCATTCGGATTTTAATGTCCAAAATTTGAAAATATATATACGTATTGGAAGAATTTCAATCCTTATCATAAAAATACTAACATGGTCCTTCTCACTCAAAGAATCAACCTCCTTGTTTTGCTTCCCAGGTAGGTAATGTATCAAGATGTTAAAATAATTATTTAACTTCAACCACATCCTTTGTCACAAATTCAAATATTTCTGTTTGAATATATAAATGAATATTTTATGTTTAGTATATATATATATATATAAAATATTTCACTACAGTGATAAAGCCTCCAAATTTTCAATGAACAATTTACTACTACCAACTCTAAATCATGATTCAGGTAATTTTTCTCATGAATTTCAATTCGCATGAGGTATAATATATCACAATATCATTATTAATGAGAAATTATCCCATTAACTTATAATATTCATAATTATAGATCCAAAAACCTACTCTAATGTAGGGTAGTTGGAGGACATGTGCACAGACCAACCTTCTATCAAGCTCCTTGAAATATTACACACATTCATATGTCTAATGGAACATGTCTCCCTTTAGATTAAATATAGTTATTGGATTTGATATCCATGAGAAATTTCACTTAGAGACTCAATAGTATCCATAAAACTTAACAGAAATATTGATCTCATTCAATGTGTTTAGTTTGATCCATTACTCAATAACTTCCTTCTTTGAAGGTTCCATTGATATACCCCTACTTAGGATTACATGACCGATGAATGAAATTTCTTGTATCCAAAATCCACTCACAAAAAAAGTTAGCATTAAAATTTTCCTTCTTGAGGTATTTATAAAAAATCATAAAATGTTCGTCATTATACCCCTTTGTCTAATAATATATTATATTATCATTAATAAAGGATATAAGAAACTAATCATGGTAATCTATAAAGTTTCTATAAATTTAATCCCCAAATATAATAGAGGATTTGGTAATTATAAATTTCAACACTTTAAATTTATAATTTCCAGTCCTCTTATGGAAGGTCGTCTAGGTTGAATACTTTTTTTTTACCCTCAACTGAAATTATTTTGTTTAGTGATAAATATTTGAAATATATTGATATATTCAAAATAGATCAATCTTACCATCAATTTAGGGTATAAGATACTTGTTATGAATAGTTTTATTTTTTATATTCAAAATAATATTTCCAAATACACATTAAAAATCATTATTATTAACAAAAATAACAAGTGTTCAATATTGTGATGCACTCGGGTGTATAAATCCATTTTATATATTATCCTAAAGCCACGTCTTCAGTTATTTTAACTCAACAAGAGCTATTTTATATAAATTATTTGAATTTTCTATAGCACACTATAAGAGTTATATTGAGGAATAAACTTTATGATTCTATGGAAGACTAGGAAAATATTTATGAAATACATTGTAATATTTCAAAAAAATAGTTATATCATCGATTTTTGGTTTATCAATAACTACAAAAGATAAATATTCTTCATTAATATGTATTAGGACCCATATAATAGAATTAATTTCCATTGGAAGTTTATATTCATCTTCACACCAAATGATGACCATATATTGATTTAAAATATCAAATGTTACTTCCATTCCTTAAAAATTTATATGAGATCTATATAAATATATATAATAATTTATTAAAATAACATAAAATTCATCAAGAGGATGAATATCATAATTTTTAATGGACAAATTCACAAAAACATCTATCAAACATGATCTATAGACTTGATATGTGATTATCGCACCATTAAGAGTTTTTACTAGTTACTCAACATAAAATCATCGATGAAAAGATTTAACATTCCTATAAAATTTTCATGATATAAAAGAATTTATATAGATAATAGAAAATAGTATTCTTTAATATTTTATGCTACCTATCAAAACCTCAACTCCGTCATTCTATATTCATTACCTTACAAAAACAGAACTGGTTTTCATGAGAATAAAACATCATTAATCTAAGTAATAAATCATATGATTAAGAAAATAATTCTTATAATGACATAAACTATGATAAATTTATGCAACCCCTGATGCTTTATGTTAATCTCATATATCTATAGATTATTATAGGTTATAATAGATTCTATGATCTCATTTATATTAATGGTTCATAAAGAGAATGTGAATTGACTAAAGAAAACACATTAGGAGTGTCAAAACAGGTGTACGGTTAAGCCTCCTGCATGAAAAAGATTATATAGTTAATACCTATGGATCCTTCCTCGATTATTACCCTTTCATTTTTTCTAGACTATATACACACTGTTTTGTATCCATACATATCTTTAATTACTAGGAAACCACAAAATCAATATTTTATAAACAATCTAATATTTTATCCTATAATAAAACTTATCCTAAGGGTTATCATGAATGTTTTCTAATCCGAAAATAAGAAATTAACGAAACCCATTTTTGATAACCACTAAGGTAACCCAAACATTGCATACATAAAAATTAAATCATTTTAGATGAATATTAAACATATCTCAAATTAATATGTTCCATACAACCATAATGTTTTTTTTATTTTAGAGACTGGATACATAATCAAAATAATTCATGAAATATATTCTATATCTTCAAAAACATTATTCTAACATAGTACCCTTTATTTAAATACCCTATTGGAAACATTTATTTATAACCATGAGAAAATTAAATATATGAAAGGCTACACTTAGATTCTTAGTAAGGGTTAAGTTAGTAGATATTCATCAATGATCATAAGTGTGAATAAGATAAGAATTATGGTATGAGAACATGATCATAACATATGAAAGTCAAACCCAATCAGTCAAAGATCATTAGTTTTGATTTATGGTATAAGTATTTATCAAAACATACTATATAATTCATAATACTACAAAATCATTAATGATCAATCTCAGTCCGTGAGAACATACTATTTTCATAATAAATAATTTTCTATTATACACATATGTATAGGGAATAATTTCCTCAGTCAAAGATCACTAACAAGACTATAATTGTGGATAGAGTTCCATAGTGGATTTGGTTAACTGCCCATTCCATCATTACCATAATCAAGCCTCATCACTAAGATTATCATCGTGTACATAGTTCCTTACTGAAGTATGTCTACTCATTAGTCCAACCCATATTATCTCATGATATATAAATCTTCACCCAATTTATTAGAAGGATATATAAATCTAGGACCACCCATCATACAATTTTAACCATACATAAGTGTTCCAAAAGATCATAACAGATATTCATTATTTCAACATCATATAACTTGTAGAAAAGAAATGGATTTCACAAATATTTCAGCATCACTTTATTAAACCATGGGAATGCAATGGGATTTACATGATCATCCTTATGGAATTATCATCATTTTTTATATAGTTAAATCATGCATATAACATCATAATAATATATTCCTATTAAAGAAAAATATTCCTTAAACGAGGTTTACATAGATGAAAAATATCATCAAAAGTATATTTGAATATTTCTTTGAAAATGTTGAAAATATACTTTTATTTTTGTATCGTTAAAAAAAATTACAAGAATATTGAGAAAATATTTTTTTAGAAAATAACCACGATAAATTATAAATTATTCTTAAATAAAATTAATATTCATGATCATGGGAAAAGATTTTCAAGCCATATAATCTATGAGAACATTCTTATCGCACTTTTATAAAAAGTAAAAAACAATTTTTTTATATTTTTTTAAAGATTCTTTTTTAAAATTTCTATATAATGAAAGTTAACATTTTAAAAAAATTTCTACTATATGTAAAATCATCCATAAAATAATTACAATAACATTGATATAGAAGGTAATGATTACAAAAAAATAAGGCAAACTTTTTTTTAAAACATTCTTTCAATCATTTTAAATATAAATAAGAAGTAAAAGGTACGAATACTTTTGAATTATAGAAATAACCTAACGAGAGGAAAATATATGTGTTTTAAAGGATATGAATCATATAATATCCTTCAATGTAAATTCAACTTAGATTATCCTAAAAAGAAATGATATTGTAGCATAAACCCTAACCCCAAGCCAGTCCTTTCTTCATAATTATTAAAAATTCATAAATAATAAATATATTTTTATTATAATTATATTATAGAACCATATTTTTAAATAAATTTCTATATTTAATTCTATTATAACTCCCAATTAATCATTTTCAATAATTTAGGATTAATTTGACCATTTGGGTGAAAACTTCTCTGGTTTGCACGAATGTTTGGGATTCACGATTCAAGTCTTTACACCTTTGTCATGGTATCATCATCTAAAAAATATTAAACATTTTATTTTTTTAACATTTTTTAATTACATACAATTTTATAACAATCTATATAAAATGGTGATGAAAAATGACTTCCATCACATCATGGAGAAGGTAGTCCGTATGTACGCGAGAGTGTTGTTTCAATTTTTCAATGGATGGAAAAATGAATAGTAAATAATAATTGAACTTTAAATATTAATAATTATATCTTAAATATCATATATATTAATTAAATATATCATTATTAACATTCAAGGAAAGATAAAATGAAAAACTAATCACATCACTTTGTGGTGGGGGTAGTCCAAACGTACGCACGAGTTATTATATTATTTTCTAATGGATGTGAATTAAATATAAAATGGATATAAAATTAGAATTTAAGATTTTTATTATAGTAATGATATATATCTCATTGTGTAATTCTTGTAATATTACATTTTTTGTAGGTTTATGAAGAAAGAAACTTGAAAAATGTCGGTAAGAATATATATAATTTCTTTAGGTATCCTTCTCTAAAAAGAACCTTTAAAATTCATGGATTTGGAATTACCATATACTCAAGGCCGTGGATAAAGATATTTAAAGATTATTTGGATAGATATTAGTTTATCTAATAGTCCTAGTTTTGTAGATAAGAGAGGAGATGTTCTTCCCTTTCATATGTTAGGTGAGTAGGAAACTTGTAAATAGTTAAAACATTAAAATATAGTTAAGTAACATACTATTGAAAGTGGAATCAAGGAAAAAACACAAGGATAATATATTTTTGGGTCAAAATATTCTTAATATCACATTTATCAATGTTTTGGAGATACTTTACTCATTATCTATATATTTAACCTTGGTTAATCCTTTTATCTATTATTATAGGGACACAATTTTACTCTGCTTTATATTCATAATAACTAAAAATAAAGTCAAACATATTAATACATTAGAAAATGAATATTCAAAATTTGGAAACCATTTTACCAATTTTTTAGCTATAATTTTAATAAATTCAATTCGATATGAGCATAAAAAATGTAATGAAGACCATTTATAGAAAAACTAGTTTTATGCATAATAATGAATTAATACATATTAATTCTATGGTAAGAACCATTAGTTGAATTTTAATATATTTTATTTAATATATAATATACAAGTCCATCAAAAATTTCTTAAATAAACATAAAATCAAAATTTTAGGATAAAATACACACTGAATAATAACAACTATTTTCTAAAAATATCCACTATTTAACTTCTAATTCTTTTATCTTCATTTATGACCAATTCATGATCAATATATAAATTATTATCTATAGGTCACATTTAATACCTATATATTTCTTCATAATACTATTTAATTTTTTTTATCATGATACATAATATATAGAAAAATACAATTTTTCAAAAAAATCATATTTTAATATGAAAATTTTTATTTAAAATGGTGTTCTTATTTTCTATGCCTTAATAAATAATTTTTCATTAAAAAAACATGTATACATGTTTTAAATAATTTATTTAGTCATACTATATCCCACAAATCAAATTTCTCGTTGACTATAGTCATAATTAATTATAATAATTCAATATTATATAACAGTTCATTTTGGTTGGGGGTTGCATTAAAATAAATCTATGAATTTTTTTTTATTTAATAAATAAAAAAATTTATTCTAAAATATCAAGATGTTTCATGAAACCCTATTATAAAATAATATTATCAACAATAGAATACATGTAAACCTACAACCGGATAAAACGACGTTATGACACGTCACACGGGGCCAGTGTTGTGACTACCCAGTCCGCCTCCCGAAGGCCAGGAGCTGACGACTAGTGCCGAAGGTGTCAACCAGCAAGTGGGAGATATTTTCCCGAGTATCTATATGTACAGACACACCCAACCATGTACCAACACAATAAAGGGGGAAGAATTATACTAAAACAGTACTGATTAAAAAATATAGTTGAAATAATGTGGTCCAGAATGAAAAACCAACAAAAAGAACTGAAACAATAGAGTACAAAAAGAAGCTCTCATGGACGTCCGTGGAAAAACCCTCATGATCATTAGAGTTGTGAAGCTACTATAATTTGAAGTAATATTTCATGTCCTCTTGGTCTTACTAGTCCTGTGATGGTCCTTGGCCACTGTATCCACATTCAAAGTGTTGATTCATCTTGTCTAACTGGGCTCAATCGGGTCCCGGTCCACCAAGGTCTCTATAGAAGTTTCAATCACCTGCATGGGATGCGACACCCATTAGAGGGGCCTGTGCAGGGGTGAGTAACATGAAACTTAGTAGGGACCCCAGAATAAAAAGGAAATACCACATTAAATCTTTAAATTAAATCACGAAGCACAAGATAACTTACAACAGGTATATTCTAGGGTATCGATTTGTAGAATCATCTGTGACATCATCGAACTCCTTGGGTCTTGGAGAAATCATCCTCTATTGAGTATAGTGGGCCTTCTAGTTCACACAGAGCCACTTCCCATTAACCTAGTACTGATGTGGTATACATACCTAATATGTACCATGCGTATGCTGGGTCACTGACAGCTGCTCCCCACCACGGGTCTGATGGGCCACACAGAGTTTCTTACCAACATGGCCATATAGAGATTCTCCTCCTATCTAGTATTGTGGGTCTTTCGGGTCACACAAAGACACTCCCCACCCTGGGCCTTCTGGGTCACACAGAGCCGCTACCCATGGGGCCATCGTTGAGTCACGCAGTCTCAATAGCCATTAGTATTCGGGTCTCAACCAACTGTCAGGTTCATTACGTAGCGCGCTTGGGAGAACCGCTTCTCAAGACATTCATTGCTTCTCAACGTCCACTGATGTCACCAAAAATCATTCCAAAAGATTTGTCTCTTCAATAGTGTCCCAACGATGCAATCAAATTGTCAATCGAATGTGCAGTTTTCTAGATAGTTTCATTTTAGTAAACAGGGGACCAATTGCGATGAGGCACAGTCCTACTCGGTCGGACGGACCCGACCAACCCGGCCTGGGCGGTCCCACATAACCATGTTCATTTATAAAGACTCGAATTGACCTGCTTTGGGTCGGGGTTGGTCTGATCCAGCCTGGCTAGTGTGTCATGCCTAATACACCTCACTGGACCCGTCCGAGTTTGGCGACGACCCCGCACGTTGGGTCGCCCGATGACTCGGTTTAGTCCGGCCTGACCCAAAGGGTGAAAGTATAGCTTGCCGGAACGGGTCCATCCTACTGGGTGCGGGTCTGACCCACTAGTGTGGGACCAAGCCGATGTGTCATGGGTCTGGTTCGCTGGTGTGTATTCGATCCACTGGGCGTGGGACTGTCCCGCTGGTGCGGGTACTACCAGATGGGTGCAGGACCGTCCCACTAGGCAAGGGTCTATCCCGGCCTATTAGGATGGGGTTTTGGCCCCCCATATCTAGCTCGGTCTATCAAGGGGGGAACTGATGATAAGCCACCAGTCCTGGACATGACAACCGACCACGTCTGGCCTCCTCTAGCCCCGCAGATGCAGGGCCGTATTTCCCACTGCGGTCGAAGACTGTGGATTCTAGCGCCTAGGTGGCCCAGACATGAGACAACCCTCTATGTGGAGCCCGCCTAAGGACCCCTCCACGCGGATACTGTCTAGTTCCCCCACCAAGTGGGCCACCCCCTCTATGTGGCTCTGGTCGTCCGTTTTCTGATTTTTCTGGATCTACGGGCCTCTCAGGTCTCCATAATCCCTGCTCAAGCCCTAGAATAACATTTTCCTCCACTAAGAGAATGCAGCCACCAAGAAATCATGAGTGGAGTTGGTCATTCCTTGTTTGTGATAGACCAAACCACCACATTAGATCTTTAAATCAAGGGGGGGGGGGGGGGTTGAGAATTTAAGTTGAATCATTCCATACAGGGTTTGAATCCCGGATAATAAATCACCATGGAAATTCTCCCCTCTACATAAACACGTGAATCACAGATCAACTTGTTCATGGGTTGATCTGTGTTCTTTTTTTCTAAAAAAATAAGGGTGGGGAAGAACTTTGATATAAAAGTCAAAGCCAACCTCTAGGACATTCTATGTCAAAGCATTCATCACTGAGGATTCAAGATGTCTATATCGTCACTTCCGGCTCCGTTCTTCAACATGCGTCAAAGGTTATGAAGATCCGATGACATTTTGTGTTCTTTGGTGAAGAAAAGATTATCTAGAGTTTATTAAAACAATCCTCTATGTTTTAATTCCCCATAAAAAATCACATTAGACAGTAAGAATGAAAACAAATCGTTTCGCTTCAGTTACACTGCGATGTCGCATCATTTTTCTGTTTCAATTTGAAACCACATAACTGTTATGATTCATTTATTGCATCATTACATTGCATGATATAGGCCATTAATGGGCCTCATTAATGTGCCCCATTTCTGCTTCATCGCTGCACCGCAGCGCCGCTATCCGCCTCTCAACTGATGAGAAGGAATATAAAATAACTCTATTTAGTTATTTTATTATTTTTCTCGAAAAGTATGAAAATAAATTTTTTCTTTAAACCCTTTCCTGTCGATGTTAAGTCTATTCTAGGTGAATTACGGTGTTCTGAATCCAATGGTTCCCCCATACTATTAATCTGAGAACTGGTTTGAAAGATAGAAAATCATGCTCGCACGATTAACTAAACATACCAAAAAAATTTCAAAATTCAATTTCGGGCTCACCAGGCCTCATAATCACATGCATTCAAGGATTCAGGTCTTAGAATAATTCAATATAATTTATAAAAATAAATGTAAATTTTGATACATTACATTATCTCCCCCAGGCGCCTTTACATCTATGAAATCCAAAAAAGAAACTAAACAAACAGATGGGTGTACTGACCATGAATCTGAGCCCCCCGCTCCCATGTTCTCTCCTAGAGATTCTCATGCTTCCACCGAACATACATTGGAATAATAAACCACACATATAGGATCCTCTTCCTTCAATCCTCTATCTCCACCGGGAACTCCAAAAAATGTTTCCCCATCATCAATGTACAGTTTTCCCTAGTCGATGACGTGTGATGGGTCATTCACATATCTCCTCAGCTGCGACATATGGAAAACATCATGCACTCGGTGCATCTGTGGGGGAAGAGCTAGGAGATATTCCACCTCACCAACTCTACTCAGGATTTGATAGGGTATGATGAACCTCAGATATAGCTTGCCGCCCTGGCCAAATCTCTATATCCCTCTTCGGTGGTGAGACCTGAAGGAACACATATTCTCCCTCCTCAAACTCAAAGGCTCTATGTCTCCTATAAGAATATGGATTATACCATCTATGTGTAGTCCTAATATGCTCCTAGATGATTTGTACCTTCTAATTGGTTTCCCGTACCTACTCTAAACACATGAGTGCCAACACCCCTGGGTCTGTCCAGCATATGGGTGATGTGCAAGGCTTCTCGTACAAGGCCTCGAACGGTGTCATGCCAATGGTGGAGTGGCAGATATTTTTGTAATCAAACACCATCAGTGATAGGTGGTCCTCCCAACTATGACCAAGTCATGTACACAAGCACGAGGAGTGTCCTCTAGGGATTGTATGGTTTCCTCCATATAACCATACGTCTAGGGATGAAAAGATGTGCTCAAACACAACTGTGTCCCAAATGCCTCCTATAATACCTTCCAAAACTGAGATATACAAAGGGTGTCATAATATGAGATGATCATAGAAGTCACCCTGTAAATCCGCACTATATCTTGGATGTAGAGGCGTCCCTAGCCCTCTATCAATCCCTTCTCTCAGATGGTTAGGAATTTATCCAACTTGGTGATTCAGTCAATGATCACCTAAATAGAATCATATCTTTTTGAAGTATTTGGTAACCCCATCACAATGTCCACCGAGATATTGTACCACTTCCACTTTGGTACCTCATGTGTGTGGGTCAAGTTTTCTAGAACCTAATGGTTGACCATAACATGTGGACAAGTGAGACATCGTGAAATGAACTCGACCCCTACTCTCTTCAACCCCGGCCACTTGTACTAATGTCAGATGTTTTGGTACATCTTCACCACTCTGGGATGTAGAACAAAAGGGGATTTATAGAACTCCCACAACACCTCATCTCTCAATGTCACTGGTTCTACGGTGCACCATCTAAAACGGATGGTGTTCTCTCCACCTATCAAAAATTCCTCAGGATTCCATCTTGAGGATAACTGATCACATCAGGCCTCATAATCAACATCCACCAGTTGTTCCCCCCTGACTCACCATAAGAGCGTGGGAGTAATAATCATCAACTGAAGGTAAGATGATCCACTATCATCCCTAATAGATATCTTCATTGCAGCTAACTGTTATGTCACCTCACTTAGCACCTAAAAACCTGTCCTCCTACTGAGTGTGTCTTCTACCATGTTTCCCTTCCTAGGAGTATATACTATATCAAATTCAAATTACAAGAGTAACTCTATCCCCTGACCCTGTCTTAAGTTTATGTCTTTCTAGGTGAAGACATAATTGAAACTCTTATGGTCAGAGTAAACTGTAAACCACTCACCCATCAAGTAGTTCTGCCACATCTTTTGGGCAAAGACCACTACTGCTAACTCAAGGTCATGGGTCGCATAATTTTTCTCATGATACCTCAATTGGTGTGAGTCGTAAGTGATCATTACTTTCTCTTGCATCATGAAACAACCCAGTCCGGTCACTGATGATTCCCAGTAAAATACATACGCAACACCCTCATATGGCAGTCTCAATATGGGTTAACTAGTCGGTATCCGCCTCTTCTATTGGAAACTCTGCTGAAATTTCTCCATACACATAAAGGGTTTCCCATACCATGACAAATCAAATAGGGGTGTTTCTACACTGGAGAATTTAGGCACGAAATTCTAATATTAATCATCCAATCCCAAGAAGTTTCATAACTAAGTCACACTTCGAGGTGGCACCAAATAAAAAATTACCTTTATCTTCGATGGATCAACTATAACTCAAGACTCTAAGAATATGTGTCCCAGAAAGTATAAATCCTAAATCTGGAACTCTTACTTTTTGAGATTACCATAAATCTGGTTCTCTCAGAGTGTATCCAGGACAATCCGTAGGTATGTAGTGTGGTCCTCCACCCACTTTGAGTACACCAAGATTACATCAATGAAGTCCATGATGAACTGGTCAAGGTAAGGCTATAGAATCCTATTCATGAAGCCTAAGAACATCACTGGGGCATTGGTTATGCCAAAACCCATCACCAGGAACTCATAGTGGCCATACCGACACCTGAAGGCTATCTTTCGTACATCCTCATCCCATACCTAATGCTGGTAATAGCTGGATCTGAGTTCGGTCTTTGAGAACCACTTCTCCCCCTTCAATATATTGAAGAGGTCATCAATTCATGGCAGTGGATAATTGATCTTCAAGGTCCCCTAGTTCAGGCGTTGAAAGTCCACACACAACCTCAAACTACCATTTTCCTTCTTGAAAAAAATCACTGGGGATTCCCATGGTGAAATGATGGGCCTTACAAAACCCTTATCCTAGAATTAATCTAGTTATAACCTCATTTCGTGAAGCACTGTGGTTGCCATACGATATTCCGGAGTGGATATTTGTGTTGTCCCGGGGTACAGGTCGATGAAAACGTCTACCTCTCTATGAGGAGGTAGTCCTATAAAATCCTCAGGAAAAATATACTTGTACTCATACACCACTATAAGAAATCTCGGAATCCTCTCATCCACTGCACTGAGGGTGAGTCTAACCAAGTGGTGAGTTATTGGCTACACACTCCTCCGAGAAAGTCTGTCCTGCACTGTAAGTGTTTCCTTCTCACCGATGAAGGAAAACCTCATCCCATCTTCATGGACACACTGAACTGTATGACTAAACAATCAATATGATCATGGACTATGGATAACCAGTCCATACCCAAGATTACATCATAAGGCCTCGACGCAGCTACTAGGAGATCACGACCAAATCTCTCACCTCCTAGAGTATACTCACACTTCTAACCCTAATATGTAATCATTGAATCACCTCCCATAGGAGTATCTAGTCATAAGGATCAATCCAAAGGCTCCACCAAAATCTCTGAGCTCCAAATGAGAGTCATGGTAAGGAAAGAGACACTATAACCTGTGTCTATAAGAACAATAACTCGGGTGGAGAAGACACAAATTCTACCTTGGACCATCTCTGGAGCACCATGGTCATAAACCACTACTGTCTGGAGAAGAGCTTTCCCCTACCCTCCTACTTCTAAAGGTCAGGGTGGACCACCTGGGGGTGGTCCACGTAACACCCCAAACTGTCTCCCACCTCTTCCACTCAACTAACTCCCCTACCATGTCTGCCGCCCTGCAGACCTCATCTCTCGAACCACAAGCTCTACCTCGATGGTCCCTTGACCGTATGTTGGTCATCCGTACGGCGGGTCAGACAATCACATACCATGTGTCCCTACTAGATCCCATGAAATGGGATCCCCGCACTACTGACCCTGAGTCCTTGGTTCAGCCTCTGAGAAACTTGGGCCGCTTGGGCCCATGTGTCTACTGTCTGTTACCTGCTAAAGACTCTGCCACTTGTGGTATGCTGGCGACTCAAGCTGTCGGCACCTTCTCCACCAATAAGATCTCCAGAATAAGGTCTCACTCCAGCACCCCTCCCTTGGTAGGTATAAGTTCCTAGATTTAAACATTACATAATATATAATTAAGTTAATAATTCTCATTAAGGATCCTTTAATGTTTATAGTTTTAGAGAATTAGGCCATTAATATTACATTACATCTCAAATATTATAAATTAAACACTTCTACTCAGTATCGATTTTGAAATAAAATAGAAACTCTTAAATAAAAACAAGAATTCTTTTCTTGATAAAATCTTCTTGAATGCTTCCGTTCTCTTACCCTGCCTTTAACCTGGGAAAAACATTTCAAAAAAATGGGATGAGCATAAAAATATCAATAAGTGTTATAAAATAAAGAAATAAAACATTTGTTCATCATTACATATAAAACATAAGTTCATACCTCATGAACACATAAGATTTATGAATAACACATAATAATCACTAATCATAAATGTAACATGTGGCATCTATAAAATACTTACATTATATATTTCACAGCTACATAGGGAGTTACATTTGGAATACCCATCAAATTATATTTCTTAATTATCTCAGGAGAAACATTAACGTTTACATCTGTCATGTTACCCAATACATTAGAGAGCTATCTCGGTCTCACCTGCACTAGGTTTACCATAGAACCACCCATATATGTGAACAATGCCAAAGAACTATAACATATTCCAAACACATAAAACAAACATAAAGGAAATATAAAATTCCCACATTTTAATCACAATATATCATTCCAAGATATTGAAATTATCAATCCATTATCAAAACTATTTTCAATACCAAAATACATAAAAATAGTATATGGAATTTATTTTCCTTTTAAAAACATTATGAATTGTTAAGGAAACCGAATATCAAATAACGTTCACGGTGGTAGAAAGGTCATTGTCACCACGTACGTTAAAGAGAAACATTCCATTTTCCATTTAGTAAAATTCTATGTTGAAAAAGATTACTTTTGAAAGAAATGAATATTCAAAGGGGTTTATACACCATATAAAAGAAAGTCGTGTATAAATCAAAATATACCTCAATGAAATGAGATTGAGATGAAGTCCCCAACCTCACGTCCAACTTGACTCGTTCGTTATTTAATCTCCTGAATAATAAAATAATGTTAACTTCTACTTGCTTAAGAACATTTTTCATGTTTATTATTCCTTTTATATTACATATTACTACGTTATAAAAATTACATAATCATTTAAGTTAAGAATGGCCGTTTTGTCGATATTTGGTACTTGAGTCAAAAATGAATTTATAATAATTACCAGTTGTCCATGTTTCCAAAATTACATTATATCAACAATTATATTCATCATTTATATATCATATATATCATATATATCTAGTATATATATGTATTTATAAAAGTACATATCATTTGGAGAAATGAAATGAAATGCACTGTTCATGGAGACGGTAAGCCGTACGTACGCATGAACGCTACTTTAATTTCTATTTCATAATTAATGGAATGATAACTTAATGATACATAGGAATATTATAATTACATAATAATATCATATATAATTTTAGTAACTCCATCTTTTATACATTCCATGTATGGCATGAATGAGTCATATCACCTTGAGGGGGTGGTAGTAAGCATTTCCTCAAATGAAATTATCGTATTTACCCATTATGGAAACCATAAAGGGATGATATAAATAAAAAATACAGAAGCATAGAGACAATATAAATATAATATATACCACATAAAAATACAATTCCATATTAATGGACACCATAATAGGTTGTAGGAGATAATTTAACAATCATCATTTCGTGAGGCAGTAGTTCACCTTCCAGAGAAACAGTTTGTTCTTATTCATTAAATGGAGGTGTGTGGATGTTTAGTTCAAATACATATCATAAAAACATCCTAGTATATTTAGGATACAATTTTTGTTATAAAATAATGCAATAAATAGATTTTAGGGGGATGGTGAAGGAAAATAAAACAAAAGAACTTGAGAGAAGACATCACCTTTAAATTGGGTAACTCCCTTTGTATTGAACCAAAATGCTTTCTAGAAGTGTCTTATGCCTAGGTAATGGCTTCTAGGTGGAATATAGGGATGTTGGGAGTCTATTTGGGCTGAGGTTGGATGATACAAGGGGGCTTGAGTTGTGTGATTGAGGGTTAGAGGTGATTTCTTTTTAGAAGGGGGGATCTTTAGGAATATTGAAAGTATTATTTTATTATAATATGATTTTCAGTTTCAAAATTTCTGAAACTTATTTAATTCAAATTTAAATTGAATATAAATCGAAATTAAATCATCCAATAATAATTGGAGAGATTTTGGATATTTTTTAATCCATATTTTTTTTGTTTAATCCTTTGTTAACTTATTTAACTTTTACCATGTCCTCTTAAATATTCATACTATATGATTATTATATTTTCAATAAATTCCAAGTGACAAAAAATGGATCATTAATGAAATTTTTAATATCATATATGTGATTTGGAAAGAAATTTGATTTTTATGATTATTTATCATTTAATAAAATAATAATTGTTTTAAAAACTCATTTATTTGAATTTATAAACTCGTCATATCAAGAATTTTAAACAAATCAATAACAACATTATTCTTCTGAAATAAATCATTAATTCGTAGATAAAAAGTTATTATTTTCCCTAAACTCATTGTATGGTATAAAATTTATAAAATTAAATTTATTTTAATATTTATATTATTATTTATTTGAATCTTTTATTAATAAAGCAATTATTTCATCACCCTTGCGTCCTAATTAAATTTATTTATTTAATGTCTAGAAATTATAAATAAAATACCATGATAAAGGAAATATTTTTAGTCTTCCAATGAATATTTATAGATTAAGAGACTTCTACTACCATGACATCAATTGGTGCCTCCCCCTTCTCATGGCCGGTCTCTCGCGCCACTGCACGTGTTGTGCCACAGTTGCGACACCTTCTACGGGCCACTGGAGTTGTTCTGATTGTCTGTTTCCAGTTCTTCAGCACTAATAGGCCCTTTTGGGTCGCCTCAATCCCTACTTAGGCCCCCAAATCAAATTTACTTCTACATTGAGAATGAGTAAACCAAGAATAAATGAGCAGAGGTGCTCATGCCTTGTTTGTGTCGGACTTGGCCCTCCGATTTAGATGTTCAAATCAAGGGGGGAGGTTCAGGGATGAGAGTTGAAAACATTCATGGAGGGTTTGAATATCGTATAATAAATCCCCATGAAAATTATCCCTCCAACAAAAACACACGAATCATAGAACAACTTTTTTGTGTCTTGATCCATGTTTGTCGTTTCTAGAAAACATAGAGCGAGGAAGAACATTGAAATAAAAACCGAACCCCTACCCTTTTGACATTTGATGCAAAAGAATTCATCCTATAGGATTCAAGATGTCTATGTCATCACTTCTGGATATGTTCTTCGAGGTGCGTCAAAGACGATGAAGGTCCTCCAGTGTTCGTCATTCTTCATTAGAGAGGATATTTTTTGGTGGTTTTTCAGATAATCATACAAGTTTTAATTCTATAACCACCAATGAGTTAGGCTATAAAAGAAAAACACGTCGTATCGTTTCATAAATGTTGTGACGTCGCGTCATTATGCAGTTTCATTTATTAAACAGTGTTTTTGTTACGCTTCATTTATTTCATCGTTATGCTTCATGATACATGTCATTAATGAGCCTCGTTAATGCACCTCATTGCCGCTTCGTCGCCGCACCGCAACATATCCATCTGCTGCACAACAGATGAGAAAGAATATAAAATAAATTTCTCCTTTATTTTATTATTTTTCTTGAAAAGTCTGAAAATAAAATTTTCCATTCGGCCCTTGACGGTCGAAGTAAAGTCCATTTTAAGAGAATTCTGTAATTTTGAATCCAACGGTGCCATAAAAATTTTAATTCAAGCATGAGATCAAAAGAAATAAATTCTAACTTTCATGTTTAAATAAATATACGAAACAATGATTCCTAATTACGTTCTGGGATCACTGGTCATCGAAATCACCTTCCGTCAAAGAGTGTGGTCTAAAAATAATTCCATATTATTAAAACAATTTACACAGAAATTCTGAGACATTAAAAATAAAACATATGCATTGAATTCTACTAGTTATCTTGAAAATAAATAATTAAAATAATCATAGAATTATATAAATGTATGTTTTTCCTAATCCACTTATAGAGAAATTTTAAAAATTGTAAAATATTAATTTGAAACTATATATTACTTAAAAAAATTTCACTTAGAAATATTTCATTCATAATATATCAAAGGTTTTTTATCATTTCATAAAATTTCAAAATTCATTTAATCTTATATATTTCCTAGGATTAAAAAAATAATTTTTTCCACTGATATTTACATTTTGGTATATATATAGGTGACTCATTATTTTCCCATGAAATATTTCTTCTTAGTTTTAGTTTTATAAAAAAAAGTGACCAAATGAATTGCCAAAATATGAAATTTAAAAAAAATGAAAACCTATTTTTTATAATTGAATCAATAAAATCATTGACAGATATAATAATATATTATATATTAATGTATATAATTATGAATAGTTAAAAGTATCCTATAAAACATTATGGGTAATGAAATGTACCATGTAACTAAGAAATAAAACACCCAACAAAAGATTCAGTAACCACATATTATACTGAATATCCCAAGTTAAATGAAGTTTGTTATAAAGGGGTTATTTATGAATTTTTTATAATATATTTTATGTGTTGATAATCCTATATCAACACTGATTCCCATGGAAGAATAATAAAAATTATTTCATGCTACCACTGCATCATTACTGGGACACATCAACCTAAACTAGCAAGCTCACCATCCTATATGGTCCACAATTCATGGTTATCCATGCACAAAAATTTTCCCATTGACATGTGTAAGTTTTTAGAATAATTATTATCCTCAAAGGCCAATATATGGTCTTTAAAGGAACTTTTTACCAATCAAAATAAACCCAATAAATCATATTGTGTTTTCAATAATCCTAAAATTACCAAAATCTAATCATATTTATTATTATGTTCTTATTAGAAAGCCTTTCAAATAGAACGTGAAACTTGATGATATCTATAATGACAATTAATATTTTAACTTTTTCACTATTTAGGGGTTCCATATCCCCTCCCCAAAGGCACAAAAGTTTTATTATATAACCCCCACTTGAAACCTGGGTAGTTCCAATGCACTTCTGATTGGGTACTGGTTATTCTCCCATTTTTGAAACCATTACCCAAATACTCACCGAAATACCCATTTTGATGAGGCAAAATACCTCAAGTATTTTCCCTATTTATGATATACTTGAATAAATTATTAAGGAATAAAATAAATTCCATTATTGAATGATTTTAAAATAAACAATGATTAAACACATATATTTGATGCAAATTTTCAATAAAACAATATACAACTATAAACACTTTTAGTAAATCTATAATTAAACATATAATAAACTACACCATGACTTAGTCACATTAAAAGTAATAAAAAAATTCTAATCGAATATTTTGAATATACTTTATGGTAAATTTTAATGTTCCATAGAATATAATGTCAATTTCCATCATACAACTCCTCTTCCTTAAATCAGATGATCCATTTTAAATTAAAAGAAAGCATTCCTTTAAACCGAATCGTAACATAAAACATCTATATTCAAATCAATATATACATTTCGAGGTTGAGAAAAATAATACTCATTATATTATATTAACTAAACGACTCTTATTGATTCCTATGAATGTGTTGTTTAAATTTATTCAGGTAAATGAAATATTTAATCAAACTCGAATAACATTGAAGATCATAACTATAATGAGAAATATTTTTTTATTAAAAAAATAATCAATTTTATTTATAAGAATAAAATAAATGACTGTAACACCCCAATATTCAACAATATTATTCTCTTTGAATAATAAAATATCTTGCGTTTTACGCATCTTCGAGTTCAAGCACACCACGACCAATAAGACTAGACATTTAAAAAGATGTTATGAATAGTGACACCCACTTTTTGAAATTTTATAAATTTTATTTTTTAAAATGGAATTCTTTTTTGGATTCGGAATATTAAAATTAGATTTGGGTGAATTTTTGGTATTTTTCTGAAAACTATCAATTTTTTATGAATAGTGAAAACAATGCGTTATTGTTTGAAACCGCCTTTTTATTTAAATAATTATTTTATTTTATTTTATTTTATTGTAATTCAAAATAGATAATTAAAACCTATATTAGTTCAATGTAATTATTTTTAGTCATTTTATAATAATATTATATGTAGGAAATGTTATTGAACTTTTTAACGTCTTCTAGGCACATTTGAAAATTTGAATAAAAATTAATTTAACCACTTCTATGAATTGAATTTCAAAAATCCTAGTGATAGATTTGATATCAGTAAGTAAAATTGTATCACCCCCAGTTTGAAGTTTTTGGCCTTTGTTTATGCCTTTTTAAGTTTTTAAAGTGCTTGAGATGAGTTGGGAAGAAGTTGGGAATGTTCAGATTGGTTTTGGATGTGTTTGGAGGTTTTTAAAGGGGTACACGGTTTGAGAATAGTTAGCGTAAACCGTGCGGATTCCCCAAGAAAATGTGAAGACCCTTGTTCTAGAGACAGTAGGCCTCGCACAGACTGTGCATGGTTTGCCAGACCGTGTGAGGAAACCGTGTAGACCCTTACTCTGGAGGTAGTGGCGTGCGCACGGTTTTCCAAACCGTGTGGGCTAACCATGCAGCCACTTCAAATTAGGGTTATAAAACCCGGGCTCACTCGAGATTACATCATTTCACCCCTATCTTCCACCCACTCGATCCTTACGTGGGTTTTTGTGTTCTCAGGGGTTTAGGGTGCTCTCCCACTCCGTTTGGAAGGTTTTTGAAGAGGGTTCAAGAGGGTTCTAAGGTGATTTCTCCCTGGTATGTCTTCTCCCATGGTTCCTTTGTGTTTTCCTCTAGATGTTCTCTTCCCACCTTCTCGGTTTTCTAGATCTACACTTGTTTTGTGTAGATCTAGGGTAGTTTTGGCCTAAGATGCTAATTTTGGGCCCGTTGATGTTAGGCAAGGGTTTTTAAGGGAGTTTCGAGGAGGCGTTCTATCATATTGAGGTGCGTTTGGGTGAAAGGTCGATTTCTCCAAACCCTAAAAGGTAGGTGGATTCTCTCTCGACTCCACTTGGTGGAATTCTGTGGTGCATTTACAATTAAATTGTTTGTTTGAAATTTAATTGGTAAATCATGTGGCAAATTTGTTGGAAAATGTATGGGTGAAGAAATTGGGGGTTTTCAGCATGAAATTGGGATTTTTGGGAAAAATTGGTTTTGTTGGGAATGAGTTCAATTTGATGATTTTAAAATGTTAATTTTAAAATGACATTGAAGTTGAGCATGATAATGGCATGTGATGGTGTTTTCAATAATGTGAGATCTTGTGTGGCTTGTTCTTGTGTGGATATGGATGGGATGTTGTATTGGAATGGGTTGTGACATTGTAGAGTGGTCGAGAAAGTGCCACTATAATCATGGATATGGATGGATAATGGTCGTAAGGGCCACCATCAAGGAAAGTGGCTGAGAAAGTACCACTTGTCGGGTTGTGAATGGGTTGGCTGAGAATGTACCCCCGTTGTTGGTTGATTTATTGACTATTTGATGTTTGTGGATGGGGCTTGTGAGTGAAATATGAACATGGTAACTGACATGTGGCTTGGTTGTGGTGGCTTTCCCTTGTGTGGCATATTTGGATTTTGTAATCAGTTTGCAAATGGATTTGTTTTATATAAAATGTTTTATATAAATGTGCTAACAGTTTATCCTAGTGGCGTGTGTAGGGAAGTCATTTGGGGAAATCCTACTGTGTAGTTGTACTTACCTTATACTTTGGAACATTGGTGTCTTTATAGATGTCGTATACCGAGATATGGGAAATGGTAAGGAATCTCCATGTTTTAGCGGTGCGTCGTGATGCTTGGTGGTGCATGGAGTTTCGGGCTGAAGTGGAGCTTTGGTGGTGTCACAGATTATCTTGATTGTCTTTTAGTTTCTGTTGTAATCTAATATTTTAGAAATATTGGGTTGTATGAACCTTGGGTTGTTATGGTATGGTTGGTTGTAAGCTAATGCATGCATTATCTTTGTTGATTGTTGGTTGGTTGGGTTATCCTCTTGAGGGAAAATTGTTCCCCACTTCTCTCTCGAAGCACTCTGCATTTATTTCAAGCCTTTGGCGCCTTGGGAATGACACTTAAGGACAAGTAACCCTCACAGCCTCCTCAAGACAATGAGTTAGGGGTGGGGTGTTACAAGTGGTATCAGGTTGTTCAGTCCTTTCGAGTTGATTCTCGGATTTGGAGTTGACATTCGTTCTTGGTTATTTTTTGAGTCGGGATGGTAGAAAGGTGTAGGACTCTCGGAACATGGAATGTATATCATAAAAGGACGTAGATAACCCTTTCATGATGAACTTAAAGTTACCAGAGTGTTGGGTAGATATGTGTTTTGGAGACACATATAGGCATTGGAAATCTTATTTACATGGGTGTAGCCAATGAGATGAGAATGCTATGCATGGTAGAAATGACTTCCCACAAGGATTCATATTTCATTGGGGTATAATGACTTATGGTATGATACGAATATGTGGATTTTGAAAAATCTCAATTGGGTTTCAAACTGAAAGGATTTAAAACATGAAAACTAGTAGTATTTTGAAAATGGTTGATTTTATGAAATGGTGAGACATGGGAAATGTGTAGTAATGGAAATACTGGTTGTGATTGATTGTTGTGAAATGGTATTTGACAAGGTTGATTCGTGATGTCTATGGAAGAGAGACCCATGCTTGTTTGTTTTATGTTTATTGAAATGGAACTAGGTAGGCGTTGTAGAGACCAACCGAAAGCGGCTGATGAGAATGTGGTTGAACCTACGCCCCAGGTGAACCAGCAGCTAGGGAAAAGTATAATCCAAGCATTCCAAGCGGTGGGAAGTATAAATATAGTGGAAGAGAAAAAGCATGTCGACTATGTGGCTCAGTTTCAGAAGCAGAACCCACCCGTTTTTAGGGGTGATGTAGAACTAGACAGGGTAGAGGAGTGGTTGTCCTGAATACATAGAATTTTTGAATTCTTGGGAACCCCAGCCGAGCTGAAGGTCAAGCTAGCAATGTATAAGCTGGAGGATCTTTCCCTTCAATGGTGGGAGCTGGTAGTCCAAGTGGGGATGAACCACGGTATGACATGGGAAACCTTTGAGGAATGGTTTAACAAACAATTCTACCCTCATATGTTCAAGATTTAGCGTAAAACTGACTTTTTCAGTTTGAAGAAAGAAAAGATGTCGGTAATAGAGTATGCAGCTATGTTTATGAGCTTAGTGCGGTTTGCACCCGAGGTGGCGGGTAACACGTCACTAAAAGAATGGATTTTTGAGGCGGTATTGAGGTAGGAAATCCGTTCTAAAATAGCGGTGCTATGTATCAGGGACTACACAGAAATGGTAAATCGAGCCTTGGTAGCTATGCAAGATCTGATGGGAACTCTGGGCGGAGGAAGCATGGTAATACCCACAGGGACTAGTGGGAACTCTAATTCTGGGTTCAAGCGAAAGAGGGACACATATTCCAAGAGCAGGGGCACGACACAACATGTGACGATGAGATCGGTGAACCTTCCTCTGAATCCCCAATGTAAATTAGGCTGTTTTCAGTGTGGTTCCTTGACACATATCAAGCGGGATTGGACGGCACAACCCAGAGCATGTTATAGTTGTAAGCAGATGGGGAATCTCCAGCGCTACTGTAGGAATTATCCGAGGACAAGCGTGTGTGACACTCCACAAGGATCGCAGGTGTCCTATGCTTTGACGAGAAGAGGGAAGCAGCATACCCCTCGTCATCAAGGTAAGGTTAGTCATGGTGATTCTTGGAATACCATGATGCCTCAGCAGGGCAATAAAGAATAGAGTGGGACAATGAAGGCGTTGTTCGGAGCTGAGCAGCTTGTGATGGATGATCAGTCGGGACCATCCACGGTGCAAGGTACGATTATTTTAAATTCTACCTGCATGCAAGTGTTGTTTGATACAGGTGCTTCACACTCTTTTATTTGTGTGCACGTTGTTGAGTGTTGGGTTTAAAAGTAGAGATGATGCCTTCGGTTCTAAAACTTCAAACCCCTCTGGGTATAAAAGAGTGTCGAGGCTTCTAGTGTAGATCATCTTGTATCGTTGTGGGATAAATTGAGATAGTGTGGGATTTATCAGTACATGAGATGTATGGATATGATGCAATCTTGGGCATGGATTGGCTAATAGATTTTAAGGCCCACATTGATTGTGATGCGCTAACAGTTAGTTTTATGATGCATGATGGCGTTGGAAATATCATTAGAGGAGAGGGGCATGTAAAGGAGGTTGCAGAAGACTTTTTGGAACTAGCAGTTGGCACGTTATCAGATCAGTTGGTGGTATTGTCATTGGAATCGATAAAGGGTGTCAGGAATAGTGTTTTTTCAGCAGTGGTTGACCAGTTCATGGACGTATTTCCCAAATAATTCTCTGGGGTACCTCCTGAAAGAGAAGTGGAGTTTACGATTGATCTCCTTCTGAGGACCTGTCCTATCTGACTTCCGTCTTACTGGATGGCACCTACAGAATTTAGGGTGTTGAAAGTACAGTTGGAGGAGTTATAAAAAAAGGCATTATCCAGCCTAGCAGATCTCTGTGGGCAGCACCAGTGTTGTTTGTGAAAAAGGTGGATGGAACTTTGAGGCTCTGTGTTGATTATCATAGACTTAACCAAGTGACGATAAAGAACGGATATCCACTTCCACAAATCGATGATTTGTTCAACCAGTTGAGGGGAGCCCAATTTTTCTCCAAGATCGACCTGAGGTCGGGATATCATCAATTTCTAGTGAGGAAAGAGGATATTCCTAAAACAACATTCAGAAGTAGATATGGCCATTATGAATACGTGGTGATGCCCTTTGGTCAAACGAATGCACCAGCGGTGTTTATGACATTGATGAATCAAATATATCAGAGACATCTGGATTCATTCGTGGTGGTGTTTGTGGATGACATTCTCGTGTATTCTAAGTCAAGGGAGGAGAATGGACAGCACTTCGTGATAGTGCTAGGGATCTTGCGAGATCATCAGTTGTATGCCAAGTTGTCAAAGTGTGACTTTTGGATAAAAAAGTCCATTTTCATGGCCATGTGATTTCTTAAATGGGTGTTTCCATGGATCCGGAAAAGATAGAGGTCATTATCTCATGGAAACCTCCAAAGAATGTGTTTGAGATACGGAGTTTTCTCAGACTAGCTGGGTATTATCAGCGTTTCGTTCGTGATTTTTCACGTTTGGCTTCACAAATGATAGCTTTGACAAGGAAGAATTCTCCATTCCACTGGATTTAATAGTGTCAGTAGTGTTTCAAAGAGTTAAAGGGTCACCTTACATCCGCACAAATCTTGGTTTTTCCAGAACTAGGAAGAAGGTAAGTGGTTTATTGCGATGCATCGGGATCACGGTTGGGGTGTGTTCTCATGAAAGGGGATCATTTGGTCGTGTATGGCTCACTACAGTTGAGGGTGCATGAGAAGAACTACCTAACTCCTGATTTGGAGTTGGTGGTAGTGGTCCATGCCATGAAAATGTGGCGCCATTATCTCTTCGGTGAGGAATTCATGGACAACATGGATCATAGGAGTTTGAAGCACATTTTCTGACAATGGGATCAGAACTTGAGGCAATGGAGATGGATGGAATATGTGCAGATGTTTGATTTTTACTTAATGTAAACACATGGTAAAGGAAATTCGGTGGCGGATGCATTAGGTAGGAAATCATATGTTAAGGTTGTGAAGTAGGCCTCAGACCAGTGGAAATTGATGTTGGTTATAGCTAATATGCGGTTGGAATGTGAAGACCAGGGTGATAGAACAGTCTTCTTTCTAGTTATGTTGATTCCAGACTTGGTTGGCCTGGTTAGAGAGGCACATATATCTGATCCTGAATGTGTGACAATGGGGTCAAGACACAATGGTGTGGAGACCATTGAGGGTTGGAAACTGAATAAAGAATCTGTTTTGTGCTTCTAGAATCGGATAGTTGTACCGGTGGCTTGTCAGGAGGATCTTTTTTGGGTGTACCATCATTCTGGGTGGGTTGTTCACCCTGGAATTCAGAAGATGTATAAAACTTTGAAAGTGTCGTTCTAGTGGGCTGGTATGAAAAGATTGGTGGCTGAGTTTGTTTCATGATGTTTGACTTGTCAGCAGGTCAAGGTAGAGCATTAGAGGCCCGCGAGATTATTGCAGTCTTTACCAATCCTTGTTTGGAAGAGGGAGAAGATAGTGATAGATTTTGTCACAGGTCACCCAAGAACGGTCAGAAAACACGAGCCATTTGGGTGATATTGGATCGGCTAACAAAGTCGGCCCATTTCATCCTAATTCGAGAATCTCATGCGGTGGAGGATCTATCCAAAATCTATATCTGGGAGGTGGTAAATAGGAATTGTGTTCCATATTCAATTGTATCAGATAGAGATCCCATGTTTACATCTCATTTCTAGAAATCATTGCATGAAGCTCTTGGAAAAAATTTGACTATGAGCATGGTGTATCACCCTCAGATGGATGGTCAATCCCAGAGGACGATACAAACCATGGAAGATATGTTGCGAACTTGTGTCATGGATTTTGGTGGCTCGTGGGAGGAGCACCTATCCTTGGTTGAATTCTCGTATAATAACAGTTATCAAGCATCCATACAGATGGCTCCGTTTGAAGCATTGTATGGGAGACCATGTCATTATCCACTATGTTGGGTGGAAACGGGTGAGTCTTTGATAGTTGGACCGAGTCTTGTCCAGGAGACTATAGAAAATATCAAGTTGATCAGGAATAGGATGGAGACAGATTAGAGTCATCAAAAATCCTATGCGGATCATCATCGACGACCGTTGTCGTTCGAGGTGAGTGACCGTGTTTTCTTGAGGATTTCTCCTCTGTTGGGACATCGTCGGTTTGGGAAACAAGGAAAGTTATCTCCGAGGTACATTGGAACTTTTGAGATTGCTGAGCGGGTTGGAGAGGTGGCTTATCGTTTGACTTTTACACCTAGGTTCAGTGCGGTACACAATGTATTTCATGTGTCATAGATGAAAAAGTACCAGCCAGATCTGGGCCATGTTATTCTATGAGATCATGTTGAGCTAGAGCCGGATGCTTCGTTGGTGCACGTGCCAGTGTGGGCTGTGGATAGGCAAGAGAACGTCTTGCATGATAAAAGCATCAGTCTTGTCAGGGTTTTGTGGCAACATGGCTAGATCCAGGATGAAACTTAGGAACGGTAGAAAGAAATGGCCGAACAGTGGCCCGAGCTCTTTCGGAAAAGGCCAGGTTCACTACTTTCTGAGGACGGAAAGTCCAATGGTGGGGAGAATTTAACACCCCCGGTTTGAGGTATGTGGCCTTTGTTTATTCCTTTTATGTGTTTAAAGTGCTTGAGATGAGTTGGGAAGAGCTTGGTAGTGTTCAGATTGGGTTTGGATGTGTTTGGAGTATTTTAAAGGGGTGCATAGTTTGAGAACGGTTAGTGTAAACCGTGCAGATTCCACAAGAAACCGTGCAAACCCTTGTTCTTGAAAAGGTAGGCCTCACACGGCCTGTGCACGGTTTTCCAGACTGTGTGAGGAAACCGTGCGGACCCTTGATCCTGAGGCAGTGGCATGCGCACGGTTAGCACACGGTTTGCCAAACCGTTCGGGTAACCATGTGGCCACTTAAAATTAGGGTTATAAAACTCGGGATCACTCGGGATTTCCTCATTTCACCCCTATCTACTTCCCACTCAATCCTTACCTGATTTTTGGGTTCTCGAGGGTTTAGGGTTCTCTCCCACTCCATTTGGAAGGTTTTTAAAGGGGATTCAAGAGGGTTTGAAGGCAATTTCTCCCGGGTAAGTCTTCTCCCATGGTTCCTTTCTGTTTTTCTCTAGATTTTCTCTTCCCACCTTCTTGGTTTTCTAGATCTACACTTTTTGTGTGTAGATCTAGGGTTGTTTTGGCCTAAGATGATAATTTTTGGGTCGATTGATGTTAGGAAAGGGTTTTAAGGGAGTTTTGAGGAGGCGTTCTACTGGATTGAGGCGCATTTGGGTGAACGATCGATTTCTCCAAACCCTATGAGGTAGGTGGTTTCTCTCTCGACTCCACTTGGTGGAATTTTGTGGTGAATTTACAATAAAATTGTTTTTTTGAAATTTTTTTGGTAAATCATGTATAAAATTTGTTGGAAAATGTATGGGTGGAGAAATTGGGGGTTTTCGGCATGAAAGTGGGATATTTGGGCAAAAATGGGGTTTTTTGGGAATGAGTTCAATTGGATGATTTTAAAATGACATTGAACTTGAGAATGATAATGGCATGTGATGGTGTTTGAAATAATGTGTGATATTGTGTGGCTTGTGCTTATGTGGATATGGATGGGATGTTTTATTGGAATTGGTTGTGATGTTGTAGAGTGGTCGGGAAAATGCCACTATAATCCGGGAGATGGATGGATAATGGTCGGAAGGGCCACCATCAAGGCAAGTGGCCGAGAAAGTACCACTTTTCAGGTTGTGAACGGGTTGGCCGAGAAAGTACCCCCGTTGTTGTTTGATTGCTTGACTATGTGATGTTTCTGGAGGGGGCTTCTGAGTCAAATATGAACACGGTAACTGGTGTGTGGCTTGGTTGTGGTGGATTTCCCTTGTGTGGCATGTTTGGATTTTTTAATCAGTTTGAAAATGGATTTGTTTTATATAAAATGTTTCATATAAATGTGATAACTGTTTATCCTAGTGGCATGTGTAGGGAAGTAATTTGGGGAAATCCAACTGAGTAGTTGTACTCACCCCCTGCTTTGTCACATTGGTGTCTTTGCAGATGTATTATACCGGGACATGGGAAAAGGTAAGGCATTCCTATCTTTTAGCGGTGCCTCGTGATGCTTGGTGGCGCATGGAGTTTGGAGCTGCAGTGGAGCTGCGGTGGTGTCACAAATTATCTTGATTGTCTTTTAGTTTCTATTGTACTCTGATGTTTTGGAAATATTGGGTAGTATGAACCTTGGGTTGTTATGGTATTGTTAGTTGGAAGCAAATTCATGCATTAAATTTGTTGATTGTTGGTTTGTTGGGTTATCCTCTTGAGGGAAAATCATTCCCCACTTCTCTCTCAAAGCCCTCAGCATTTATTGCCAGCCTTTGGTGCCTTGGGAACGTCACATTAGGCCAAGTAACCCTCACTGCCTCCTCAAGACGATGAGGTAGGGGCGGGGTGATAAAAAAATGTGGTTCAATAGGATAAAAATAATTTTTTTCGTGAATAGTATCTTTTGAAATTTATTTACCACGGTGAAAAGTAAATATGAAAATTAAAGTGAAAAATTATATTATAATTACCCCAACACACATCCTAATTCTTTTGGATAAGTGTATTTATACCAAAATAAACCTTAGAAATAAAATATGATCCTTTTTTATCAACTTTGGTTAGATTAGGACATTTATTATTATTTTATTTAACAAAGAGTTAAAAGTGTTAAATTCAAATTTTAATAACTAAAAAATTATTTATATAGTGTTATAAAAAAGATAAATTTGACTATAAATATTCATTAGAAAGATAAAATATTTTCATACATCATGGTATTTTATTTTTAATTTTTAAACATTAAATAATTAAATTTATTTATGACACAACGATGATGTAGTACTTACTTTATTAATGAAATATTACATTAATTGATATTACAAATATCCAAATAAATGTAAATTAAGACTTTTAATGCATCAAAATAAATTTCAAGGTTAATATGAAATTTTATTATTTATTTAATGTATTTTTTTTCAAAGTAATCATGTTTTTTTGACTTTTACAAAAACCAAATACTAAATTGTTCCAAAATTGACATAAATGAGTTTTTAAAACACATACTATATTATTAAATGATATAATATTCATAATAAAAATGTTATGAAAAAGGAATTATATAATGATAGATATTTCATTAATGAACAACATGGGAATATCTTGTCATTTTATAGAATTTTTATTAACCATGTAATAAAAAAATACAAGAAGACATTGTAAAAGTTAAACTATTTAACAAAGAGTTAAATTTAATTGGTGTGGTTAATATGGTGAACTAAACTTATATAAAACCTATTTCATGAGAGGATTTAGACCCATCCCCACATTACCCCTGAAATAAATCCATTTCGAAGCATTATAAACAGAAAATTATTTTATAATAAAAAACTATTTCAAGCTTTTCCTAAAGTGACCCTCATATCTCTTATAAAAGGGTACTTCACCATCTATCAAAATCACAAATACAAATCAAATTGTATCATCCAAAACCTGCTCAAATATACTCCCAACTACCCTAAATGTATCTTATAATCCATTCATTGATCATAAAGAAAACCTATAGATATATTTTGAACAAATCAAAAGGAAGCACCCGAAGAAGAGGTAATAATTTTACCACCTCTTTCAAAGTTATTTTATTCTTCAACTTCCTATTTCTTTTTTGTTTCTATAACAAAATATTAACTCCATTACCCTCTAAATAAATTGATTTTATTATAAATATGGTAAATTTATATTCATTATTCTTTCCATCCTAAGAATGAAAAAGTCACCAGATGTGCATAAATACAGCTTACCGTCTCCATGTAGTGGTGTAGTTTTTTATTCAACCCTTCATTATTTGGATGGGTATAATAATGAGTATAATTGATGTAAATAATAAATATAAAATTTTAATTATTCTATTATATATAATATACCATCCAATTACATTCAATTCACTATCAAAATAATGATATTGTTTCTCGTCCGTACGTACGACTTACCGTGTCCACAACGCGATGAGTTTTCGTTCCCCATCGTAACCATTAAAGAATAATTTTCATTTTATGATTAAAAATATTGTTCAGGAACATAATTTCATTATTTATATGAATCAAATACATCCTATCCATAACAAACATGACTTACATAGAAAAATATATCTAGGAAAATGAATCATTTAACACCCTAAAGAATAATACTACTGAAATAAAAGCAATATTAGGAGATCATATATGATATTATTTTTTAGTATGTTGTTCTTATATAATTTAATAACAATGATTTAACTATTATACAGGAGGTTAACATACCCTCGACTAAAGAATAATACAAGTTAAGTGTTAATTTAACAATCTCATTATTATCAGAGGTTGTTTTTACGTGAGTATCTATTGGTATATCTTTATCATCCACATATGTGTTTCGTAAAAATGAATTTAGATTTTTTTACTATTTCCTAAAATATGGCTTAAATTAATTTATACCGTTGTATGAATTTTTATAAATTTTTTTGAAATGAATCTTTCTGTCATTTTCCAAAAAAGGTACTTTATGAACTTTTCAATAAATTAAGGTAAGAATGTATTTTTATCTTATACAGCGAGTAAAACTGTTTTACACCATTATAAAACCTTCAAAGATTCCCTTACAAGATTATAAAAATATTTTCAAAATAAATATTTTCTTTTATAATTACTTGAGTTTTAAATGATTTAAAAATAGAAAGAGATATTTCTCTCAAATAGTTTTGATTTCATCTATGTCATCATCCTTTGATGGATTTTACACTTGTTTGAAGTTGATTTATTATGATACAATATTTCTTATAGTATTAACAGTATTGTGATATGATTGATTATGGATGTGTTATTTTTATACCATTCATGGTTTATGGTTAAAGTATTAACATTTCTTCAGCTAGTTTTAATAACAATGTTTATGTTAGGTTTCATGCTTTTCATATGAGGAATGCATTGGACTTAGTAAGTGATGGGTGGAGCCCGCTATAGCTCCTCGATGAATCGGTAGGTCTCATGAAGAAAACTAGTGTCTTGGCACTGTTTCATAATTTCTTGAGACATGTTTTCTAGTTTTAAGAATCACTGCTTCTAAGAGGATTCCATTAGATTTATTTATGGAACTAGAAACATCAAATAGTTCTTTTTCCAAAGGGGACCTGCTTTAAAAAGTCAGGCATCCATTAAGTTTAAACATTATGACACTTAGGAATGTGCATTGGTCGACAGGATGGGAGTTCAGACTCATCACACCCTTTTTGGTGGAATTTTTGTCTACTCCTAGACTCTCTTTATAAATTTACGATATTTTCATGAATCCTTATTAATTAAATAATTATGACATAAGTTTCACTTGTAATTTACAATCACATATTAACATGTGTAAAATTCAGAATCATTAGTATGTATTCAAGGTTCTTCACTAGTGGAGATATCTGTATGTATTTGAGGTTCACCATCAATGGTATCCTATAATATACTATTTCATGATTCTTTTAATCATCATTATGATGATACTGGTTTTTATGCCACTCAGTGGGGAACTTTGGAATTTATTTTCATCCAGGGAGACGAAGGATTGTTTTGATATTAGGATTATACCAAAAAATAGGCTACCTACGTATCCTTGGGAAAAGAATCAGAACTCTCAAAGTTAAGTGTCGCTTAATTAGACACATCATACCTTTTAAGGTCATGTGATAATGACCTAACCATATAATTTAATGTCATGTGGAAAGGAAATATATGTAAAAGGCTCTTAGTCAATGTTTGGTGTGGTACTTATGTTGAAGCAGCCCAATGAACCGACAAAGGAAATGGGATTCCAGGTTAGATTATACCCTAATAGAAATATGGCCTAAGGAGAACAAGGCTAATTTGAAATGTTGGGTTTTAACCTCAAAGAGTATTCCTACGTATCCCATGTGAATGGGAATCAAAGCCCACATAGTTTGATAAATCACATAGGAGAGTATAGTCCTTTGAGAAAAATGTATTTTGTCGTACTTCCTAAAAAGGATTCCTTAATGACCTGGGGTTTAATTTGGATCTTATTCATAAAAAGGATTACCATATTTAGGGAATTATGGTTGGATTACTTAAGAGGTTATCTAGGGATCTCAGGCCCTGAGAGGACTTTAAACGTATCCCAGTTATGGTGGGAATCAGAGTTCTCATTGTTCATCCACCGAGGGTGTTTTTGAAAATGTTATAATCATCATGAATCTCTAATCCCACTTGAGTCATGCTCGATGTGAGAAACAAGAAGATATGAAAGATTCAACAATGAAACATCATTTCTTCCTCTGCTGGTGGAGGAGGGTGAGCCTACGACGGCAATAGTTTATGAGGGAAAGGGGACCCAAGAAGAGGTGAGGCGATGACCCTTCCCTCTGTTCTCTTTACATTGGACATGGATCCAATGAATGAAAGAAGGGATGAAGGTTAGGGGATTACACCAGTATGGCTTCCCTTTGAGAATGGTTTGGGATTACTCCTAAAGAGGATTCCTATTTGAGATTACACCTAGTATAGGAGTCAGGTGATGTGGTTTGAGGAGTCTCTTGAGGTGTGTATCGACTGAAGGTACTCGAGGAATCCATAAGGAGAGTCTAAAATCGTAAATGTGATGTGAACCAAGAAGAGTAAGTTAACTAAAATCACTTTATTGATCATGATGGTGTGCCCCAAAAAATTATATTCTAGACCCTTTTGGGAAATTGAATCAATTTTCTGACTTTAATTCACTCTTCTGTAAAATATTAGAGAGATACCTAGGAAAATATGGGGGAATTGGGGGAAACATCTATATATCGAGAGCTTTGGAACATCTTCCAACTTTTTATGCCCTTGAAATGTGGAGCCCAGGGGTCCTATTATAGGCATAGAGGGGACCTGGTCGGAGGGACGTTTTCTGCATAGGTCCTCCATGTAGGTCCTTCATATATGTCTTCTGCGTAGGGGTGCATAGATTATATTTCTGCATGGGTCCTCCATGTAGGTCCTCTGTGTATGTCCTCTGTGAAGGTCCCTTTGTGAAATTTATCTATCTTCTAAGCGCTATAACTTTTGATCTGTAAATATATTTGGGATCTACAACCAGTCAAATCGAAGGTCTTAAAGAGATATAAACTTCTTTTGATGGTGAATACACAATGTATTCTTTGAAGAAACTATGAAATTGAATTTAATGTGTCTACACCTTTTCATGATAGATCTTGGGAATCCACTACCTACTCCTAGATGGGGTAATCAATCCAATTATCCCACAGTAAAGAGTGGTATTTCAGAACATATAAATCCTTCCTGAATCTTCTACCTTCGTGTTGAAAACATATTTACTCATACTTGACATTTGTTGTCTATGTGAGAATAATGTCTTGTTCTATGGAAAAGTATATGAAAACACATTTCCTAGTGTCTACAGGCACTAGGCCTTGATAAAATCTTAATTTTTGTCTTGTTATGATTCATTGGTTATGTGGTTATGATGTCCGACATTATGAATTCCATCATTATGAAATTATCTGTTGATATTAAAAGTTATTATTCAACTAGTAGAATATCTATGTGAAAAAGTAAATGGAATTTTTTGATTTATATTTTCTATATTATACAGAATTTTATATTTAAAAGTCTTGGGTTTTAGTCATATACATTGCCTTAAATTTTTATACTTATTTATGAAAGTTTCCACTATATTGTTTTCCTTACTGAGCATCTGAGATCACCCCTTTATTATGTTTTTTTGTAAGGATGTGAAGAAGTATATTATGATTGATCTATAGGGATAGACTGAGGGATATGAGTTTGTTTAAATAGGACACAATGTTTTTGTTTTTTATTTCATGAGGAAATGTTAAACTTATGCTTGTATCTAGTACTTCTAAGACTATTAAACTAATCGGTCTTTCGATACTTGATCTCTTGTGATCATGAAAATGTTATGTAATAATTCCCCAACAGTAGGTAACTAGGGTCGGGGTGTTACAATTGGTATTAGTCGAAGTTTTTCTCAGACCTTGGAAACAATATTTAGAAAAACTATGAATATATAATATTATAATAAGATAAACATTGAGGATTAGTATAGAATAACTTCCTATAATTTTGTTAATTTAGTGATTTGGAGAGTTTTCTAAACAAAACTTCCATGTCTAGATACGTGTAGGTAGAGGTTGATCTGGAAAAAATGCATCTAGGGGTAAAACCTGGAAACACCACTTTGAGCTAGACTAAAACAAGAACTAGTGTACGATAACAGGCCTTGCCACACTCTTGGTTATGACACTCCTGGGGGATATGATTAGGATAATTCACATTTTATTTATAGACTATTATGAATGATTTATGAATAAATTTTCATCAAAGAAAACATTTTTTATGATTATGGATTTTATGCCTAAACTGGTCAATATAGGTTAGGTATTTTACTAGTTTTTTATTATGTATTGCGATTCATAATCTAATCAATTGTATTCCAATGTTTATAAATTACTCCTAGTTGAAGGAACATAAATCATTTCAATGAACTTACTCCATGTAGGGATTTCCCTCCAACTCAAGAAATTATAGTGGAGCTGGTGATACATCTGGTGCTAAATATCTTATAACGATATTTGGACAACTCACTCAGGTTATGAATAATAACATTACCAAAATAGAGAACCCAAACCCACAATGTGGATGATCATTATTATACCACTTCATGAGGAAATAGTGATCATTAATTCAAAAAAAGTTGCAATGTATAGTTGTCATGATATTTTATCGCCTCATAGGAGATGCAGATCAATGGATTAAATTAATTCAAAAAAACAAAGGAAAATAAAGTAGTATCAAATATGGAATCGAGGGAGTTTAAATATTTTTTTCTTATAAAAATACTTTCCTCATGACCATCGAGTGGATATGGAAAGGAAATTTATGAGTCTAAAGAAAGAGAAGGATGATAATGTTGCAAAGTATGAAGCTAACATTACAATGATAACAAGGCATGCTGCAGATTATATACATAACCCAAAGAGTAATATTGACCGATTACTTGATGGATTGAAACCATTTCTCCGTCGACCATTAGTCTCACAACCCTTCTCATCGTACGAAGATTTTTTCTCATGTGCTATTGAGACAAAAAATGAATTCTCTAAGTCTTACAATTTTAAAGAAAAAAATACAATAACAGATCTACTGAACACTCTAGAAATGGAATTAAGGGGTAGAAGTGAAAGGTTTAATTTTTATCCTGTAGTAAATGTTGTAAGAAACACCCCGATACTTCCATGAAGGGAATGTCAGTTCATTAAAAGTGTGGTGAAAAAGTCCACCAAGCACGTGATTGTAAGGGAAATAAAGTGTCTATCAATGTTGAATGCTATAATTGTAGAAAAATGGGGAATTACGAAAATAAATGTCCTAAGCGTTAAAGAAACCTACCTCAGAAAAGGACAATGGAGAAATTCCAAGCTTATGCAATCACAACTGCAGAGGTTGAAGTTCTAAATGATGTGGTGGTAGGTAATTTATTCATTTCCTCAAATTTATCCAACTATTTATTTGATTGTGGATCATCTAATTCTTTGATATCATCTCAGTATGCCAAGAAAATTAGATATTTTCAATTTGTCTTAATGAATTATTTTTCAACAAAACATACTAAGGGAAGTATCATGGCAACATTGTTTGTGAATCTATTACCATTATGTCATATAAATGTGTTTTATCTACTAATCTCACTATCATATTCATGATTGAATTTGATATAATCCTCGACATGGATTGTCTTTCAACCATTATGATAAAATCTATTGTATGAAGATTTAGGTTACAATTTTTGATGATGATAAAGAATCCCTTATCTTTTGGGTAGAAACATCACCATATGCTTCTCATATAGATCCACCCCCATTATCTCTACTAAATTAAATTATTAGGGAGGAAGAGAGTAAAATAACTATGGGTGAGGAAAGGAATGTTCCAATATAGTATTTACCTATTTTGAAATAATATGTTGATGTGTTTCTAGAGGATTTTCTTAGACATCCCCCATAATGGGAAATTGAGTTTTCCATTGATTTAATTCAAGGTTTAAGGCCCATATAGAAGACCCTTATAGAATTTCCACCGTGGAATTACTGTTACTGAGTTAAAAACTAGATTAATTGAGTAATAAAGTATTTATTCACCCTAGTTCTTCTCCATGAGAAGCCCCTATTTTTTTGTTAAGAATAAAGATGGATCTATGAGTTTGTGCATCGACTACAGAGAAATAAATTATATAACAATAAATAATAAGTATCCCCTACCTCAAATTGATGATTTATTCGATCAAATTCATAGAGCTCAATATTTTTCAATGACTGACCATCAATCTGGAAATCATCAATTATGTGTTACTAAGAAAGGCATTTCGAAGACAACATGTCCTACCAGGTATGTGCATTACGAGTTTAGAGTAATGCCTTTTTGACATATGAATTCACCCTATGTATTCATGGATCAAATGAATAGATTTTTCAATGAATATATTGATGAATCTTTAGTGATATTTATTGATGATATCTTTTTTTACTACAAAATCTATGATGATCATGAAAATTAGGTGTGCACTATTCTAAAAACTCTGAGAAGAAATGAAGTATATGGGATGTTTAGCAAGTGTGAATTATTGATTTTGAAGATTTCTTTTCTTGGCCATATTATCTCTAAGCATGGAATCTCTGTTAATCCTTAAATGAAAAAGGTAATCCAATAATGGCCAACACCGACAAGTATAACCGAGGAACAAAGTTCTATCGGATTAGCAGGTTCTTATCGGCCTTTCGTCCAGAATTTCGCCTAATTGTATAACCCGTTAACCAAGATCACACATAAAGGGGTTAAATTTGTTTTCAAAAGAGAGTGTGAAGAATGTTTTGAATAAGTGAAGAGAAGATTATTCAATTATTCTATCTTGACACTACCATCAGGTAATGATGGGTTTGAAATTTATAGTAATGCTTCAGTGAAAGGACTGGGCTCTATCCTTATGTAGAATGATAGGGTTATTTCCTATGCATCACGGCAGTTAAAACTTCATGAACAAAACTCTCCAACTCATGATCTTGAGTAAGAAGTTGTAATCTTTTCTTTGGAGATATGGAGACACAATCTCTATGGTAAAAAATGTGATATATATACCAACCACAAGAGTTAAGTTTTATTTTATCACAGAAAGAACTCAACATGAGGCAAAGACAATGACGTAAACTTCTCAATGAGTATTATTTCACAATACTCTACCACCCAGGGAAGGAAAATAAGGAAGAAAATGCTTTGAGTAGAAAGTATAACAGGGTTTTTAATAATATGAGAGTTTAAAGGGATCTTATATTCATGGATCTAGTAATGATGGATATTAGAACAATCATAGAAGGTGAAAGATCATTACAATTTCAAATGGGTTCCAAACCACATTTACTAGAACGGATACAAAGTTATCAGACTAATGATGAGTAGTTTCAAAAGAAAATTATAGGTGTGAATGACGAGATATTGATTGAATTCATATATGAGGATGGAATTTTGAAATTTGGGAAGAGACTTTGTGTTCCCGACATACCAGATCTAAAAAGGGAATGGTTGGTTGATGCTCATAGATCCAATTTATCTATACACCCTAGTACCACTAAGATATATATGGATTTTAAGAAACATTTTGGGTGGGAAAACATGTAGAGGGAGATTGCTGATTATGTGTCAAGATGTATGGTTTTTAAGCAGGTTAAGGCAAGAAGACAACATCCTAGAGGAGTCATGCAACATCTTCCTATACCTGATTGGAAATGGGATGATGTTACGATGGATTGTTTCATGGGGCTACCAAAGACTCATAGAAGGAATGATGCAATATGGGTAATTATTGATCGTCTTACCAAGTCAGCAATTTTATTTTCTATTAGAGAATATTTACCACTTGAATTTTTAGTAAGAATATATATTAATGATGTTGTAAGACTTCATGGTGTACCCTTATTGATTGTATCTGATTATGATCTCCATTTAAAATCAAGATTCCGGAAATGTATCCAGAATGCCCTTGACACTGAACTACATTTGAGCACTGCCTACAAACCTCAAATAGATGGAAAATCAGAAAAGACTATTCAAACCTTAGAAGAGATGTTGAGAACTTTCTAACATGAATTTCAAGGTATGTGGGGTCAATATTTACCTCTGGAAGGATTTTACTATAACAATAACTTCCATTCAAGTATTCAGATGGTACCATGTAAAGAATTATATGGAAAGAGATGTTGTACCCAACTTGTTGGGATGATGTTGATGAATGAAAAATCGTAGACCTAAAACCTGTTGAGGAAACAATGGAAAAGGTGAAGATTATCCAAACCCACATTAAAGATACTCAATGTAAGAAAAAGGTATATGCCGATAACCGAGGGAAGGATTTGAAATTTCAAGTAGGAGATCATGTTTTCTTGAAGGTATGTTTATGGAAGGGTTTTATACCATTCGATTATAAGGGTTTATTATGTCCCAGGTACATCAGAGATTTTGAAATTCTAGAATGAATTTTGGTTACAGATTAGCATTTGGTAATGCCTCCAACTCTCTCCAAAGTTCATGATACGTTCCATGTATCACTATTGAGAAAATACATGCTAGAACCAATGCATGTACATATAGATTAAAAAATTGAACTGGAACCTAATCTATCTTATTTTGATGAGCCTGTCAAGATTCTTGATACTAGAGAAATTTTTTTGAGAAACTAGACGACTCGTTTGATAAAATTTCTATGGTGAAACCATAATATGGATGATGAAATGTGGGAACCTGAGAAACTTTTTATGAAAAAGCACATGAATCTTTTTATGTCATAATATTCTAGAAATTTCAAGGATGAAATTATTTGAATGAGGGATGAATGTAATGACAAAGCTTCCATGGTATGCTTGTCTTCGAATAATACAATAGTTTGCTCTGTACACAACTTCAAATTCTATCACAACACAACCAATCAAACTAGCCGGTTAAAAAGAAGTTATGAATAGTGATACCCACTTTTTGAAAATTATAAAAATTTATTTTTAAAAAACGACTTCATTTTTGGATTTGGAATATCAAAATCAGCTTGGGGTGATTTTTTGTTATTTTTCTGAAAACTATCAATTTTTTATGAATTGTGGAAAACACTAAGTTATTGTTCAAACTGACTTATTATTTAAATAATTAATAATTTTATGAAAATTTATTTTATGTAAAAATATTTAAATAACACCAACATTAGTTCAATTTAATTTATTGGAGTCATTTTATAAAATTATTATATGTATAAAATTTTATTGAACGTTTGTACTTCTTTTACCCACCTTCTAGGCATTTTTGCAAATTTGCATAAAAATTAATTTTACCACTTCTATGAATTGAATTTCAAAAATCATAGAGACACGATTGATATGAGTCAGTAAAATGTAGTTTAATAAGATGAAAATAATTTTCCATGAATAGTAACTTTTGAATTTTATTTACCACAATTAAAATTAAATACGGTAATTAATGGTAAAAAAGATATTATAATTACACAAACAAATGTCCTAATTCTATTGGATTAGTGTATTTAGACAAAAAACCCTATAAATTAAATATTATCCTTTTTGATCCACTTGGTTTAGATAATAAAATTTATTATTATTTTATTTAAAAAAGAGTTAAAAGTGTTAAATTCAAGTTTTAAAAACCAAAACCTTGTTAATATAGGGTTATACATACGATAAATTTGTCTAAAAAATTAATTATAAATCTAACAAGACTCCCAACATCATGATATTTTATTTATAATTTTTATACATTAATTAAAATAATTTATTAATGAGACAATGATGATACAGTAATTACCTTATTCATAAAATATTGAGATAATTGATATAATAAATGAAACATCCCATATAAATAAAGAATAATAAAATTTCATATTTATTATTATTTATTAATTAAATATTAATTTTTCTCTAAATGGGATTCTATGTTCGATGGCATACCTGATACGCAACAATATGTTTCTTTGAAATCTTACGTTGCACTCAACGTTTGGTCATACTAAAAATTACAAATATAATATTATTTTAAATGGTTGTTAACGCCTTGCCGATGTACTAGAGGGAATGAATATATTTAACTACAATGTGATTATACATGTTAGTTATATTTTTTTTTAAATTTATCCAATAAAATTTAGATGCTCAAAACGTGAATGAATCCAATTTTAAGTATAAATACTCCAATATTATTTAAAAGGTCGATTTACCACCTTTTGATGGAGAACCAACATTAAATATATTTTTGGAAAATTTTATATATTCTATTTGACAAAATAAATTTTTTTTTAGAATTGGGACATCAAAATTTACTTTGGGTAAAATTTTGGCATTTTTCTGATAAAATTCATTTTTTATGAATATTGAAAAATATTTTATTTTAATTCCAAAATACCTTTTAATATAATTTATTTATATGGTCATATTATATTTTTAATTTGTTATTAAAGTCTAATTAGATTATATATTTACCATTTAATCCAATTTTGGTCATTGGAATTAATTTCACTTTCAAATTGGACAAAAACAAGTGTCAATCTTTTGATGGTTATTATTTCTTAAAAACACGTTAATTTTAAATTAATTAATTCAAATTATATGTTTTTAATTTGGTTAAATATAAATCATTATTTAATTCGTAATATCAAATATGGCTCAGGCTGAGTTTTCGGTAATTTTCTGAAAAACATCAATTTTTTGATGAACGGTGAAAACACTGAGTTAGTAGTTAAAAAACTGACTTTTTCATTGAAATGAAATTTTACCGCTTCTGTAAATTGAATTTCAAAAAACAAATCACATACATTTTTGTTATTATTATGTAAAATGTGGTTCAATAAGATTAATTTGTTTGGTGAATAGTAACTTTTGAATTTTATTTACCGTGGTTAAAGGTAAATAGGGAAACTCACTGTAAAAATAATATTATAATAATATTAAATTACCCTAACATGTGTGCTTATTCTATTGAATGATACTTTCTCGACCATGGGAATCAATGGTTCAATTTTTGGACCCCATAGAGCCATGTAAGAGTGATAATGACACTTTATATTAATTAATTTAAAGTAATGATAAAAATTACATAAACATATATATTTTAGTAAATTAATTCTTTCATGAAGTTATATAAGTAATCTCTTTGAATATAAATATTCATTTGGAATACAAAAATATTTCCAACATGACAGTATATTTTTAATATATTGACATCATATAAATAATATTATTTATGAGACAATAAGAAAACAATGTTTACGTCATTAATGAATGATTTAAATAAATAATATTTTAAAGATTAAAAAGATATCCAAAACCTGTCCAACTATTATTGGATTATTTTATTTAGAAAAAGAGTCATCTTATCTTAAACTTTAATAAGTTTTGGATCTTTATAAACCAAAAATCATTATATAATAAAATAATATTTTTAAACTTTCCTAAAGATCCCCTCTTCCCCCTTATAAAAAGACCTCACCTCTAACCCATTACTAAAGCCTATAAAGCCCCTTGGCTCATCGAAAATCTGACCAAATAAGCTCTCAAGATACCCATCTTCCACTTATAATCCTTACCTTAGTCATAAGGCACTTCAATAAATCCTTTTTGTTCAAACCAAAGGGAGTTAATGATTTAAAGGTTAGATATCCACTTAAGTTCTTTATTTATTTTACTTCTCCAACCCCCTAAACTCATTTTATTAATTTATTTTATAACAAAAATAGAATCTTCAATATACTAGGTTGTTTTTATGTTAGGAATTTTGGCTACTATTACACAGACCTCCGTCTAATGGGTAATAAACATACTGTTTCTGTAGACGGCGAACTACTACCTCACGAAACAATGATTGTTCATTCTTCTCCTACTACCTCTTAATGTGACCATTAAGATGGAACTCTATTTACATGTGATATATATTAAATTTATATTTTCTCTATAATTCTTTATTTTTCATTTATATCATACCTTTATGGATTCTATAATTGGTAAATACGATAATTTCATTTTAGGAAGTTCAGACTACCGCCCCCTCAAAGTGATATGACCCGTTCATGCCATTCGTGGAACATATAAAGGATGGAGTTAATTAAATTAAATAACATAGATATTACACTTGAAATATAATATACCTATTCATTATTATCTTTTAATTCTTTTAAATGTAAAATAGAAATGAAATTAGCGTTCATGTGCACGTACAGCTTATCAACTCCATTAACGATGCGTTCCATTTCATAACTCCCAATGATATGGAATATTATAAAAATATATACACTGGATATATATTATATAAATTATATCTAACTCATAAAAATAATTTTTTTGATATTGGACTTTTGACCACATGGAAAATTTGTAATTATATCAGGTTCATTTTTGACTAATGTTTCGAACATCAATAAAATATCTGATACAAACTCAAATAATTAACTAATTTTTATAGAAAGGTAATAAGTAATATAAAAGTAATAATAAATATAAAAATTTTCTTAATGAAGTTTAAATTAACTTATTTTTATTATTCAGGAAGAACAGAAAACATACGAGTCAAGCCAGACACGATGTAAGGGGTTTCTTATCTCACTTTAAATTTCGTGAGATTTCAATTGTTCACCACTTATTTATTTCATGTGGTGTATTCTGTACTACATTTTGATATATATATTCTCATTATTCTATTTATATTCATGGTATTATGTGATTAATTTTGTGGTTATTAACTTTGGGTCTAATGACTCAATTAATTACAACATGGTAAGGGGTTTTCATCTCATTTTTTATTCACATGAGATTCATGCTATATTTGGCACTATTTAATTTTGTGGGGTGTAAGTACTATCCATGATTGTATTCATTGTGTAATATAATTTAATTTATTTGTATTTACGTCTTCATTGTATAATCCTTTTTTCATGGGGTGTATGTTTAATATATTACCAAATCGCTATGAGAATCTTTCACCCTCCTCTTTTTAAAAGACTTCATTTAGGTTTTGTATTCTAATTTCCACTATTTTATGTCAAGATATGTTATTCTATATTCTTACTGCAGTAAATTTTGTGCCCAAGTGATGATAGAACATTTTCTATCTCATCAAATAATTTTCATAATTTTAAAGCGACGTCGTTATGCAGTCCAATTTCTGTAATAGAATTTCCTAACAAAATTTCAATTCATTAGGTTAAAAATGTACTTCTTTATTATGTCATGATATGAATATGTGTGAATGACATATTATTGTTTTAAACATAATATCCACTTATATTGGGTGTATTATTATTTGTCACACATAATTATGTCATTGATCTATTCTTAATCTAAGTATATGATAATTAAAAAGGAATTTATCACAATTTACATTCCTTTGAGACTGATTAGTTATTATACACCAATTAACTTTTTTGTGTTGTATATACTACACTTTTGGAATATTATATCCTGAATCACATTATTCTCATTATATTATATTTTTTTCTTAATTTTATTCCTCAAATATTTTTATTCAAGCATCTCTCATTTGGTTAGGAAATCTTTAACTAAAATATCATTCTAAAAGTTTTTAAAGTTTTATATTTCTAAATCTTTCACATTAATTTCTATGTTTTAAAAATTGTTTTAAGTATTTATTTATTTGGAAATTAATGTTTTGAAATTAATTTCTTTTCTCAAAAGCTTCAAATTGGTATGTGATAGTTTGATTAAAAAACCTCTTTATTAAATGTTTCAAAATATTTTAATGATGGTTTGATAAAGCAATGATTATTTCAATATCTTGAAATGATAAATTGTAATTTCAATGTGGAAATGTTATATTTCCTTTATTCTTTTTTTATGTGTTGTGAATATGTTATGTCTATTGGGAATTATATACATAAATGTGTGTTTTCATAATAATCCTAGGGTGGGTGAGCCCAAGGTAGCTCTCCAATGCCATGGGTAACATGACCGAGGTAAACGATAATGTTTGTCCTAAGAGATGTAGGGAATATAATGTGATGGTTATTCCAAGTGTAACACCATATGTAGATATGAAAGCTACAATGTAAATTTGATATAGATACCACAAGTTACCTTTATAATTTATGATTTCTATGTGTTATTTATAGATCTTATGATTTCATGAGGTATGTTAAAGAACTTATGTTTTGTATGTATTGATAAACTAATGTTTTATTTCATTATTTTTATAACCCTTTCTAAGATATTTATGCACACCCTATGTTTTTGAAATGTTTTTCACAGGGATTAAGGAACGGTAATACAAAGGAATAACTCAAGAAGATTTATATAATGAAAAGAATTATTGTCTTCTTTTATGAATTTTTATTTTATGAAAAAAATGGATACTGAATAGAAGTGTCTACATTGGAATTTTTGAGATGTAATGTAATAGTTATGGCATAATTCTCTAAAACTATAAACCTGAAAAGAGCATGAATGTAAATTTTAAACTTAATTTAGGATTATGTAATGCTTAATGCTGGGGCCTTATAGTTGGTATGAGAGGTTTGTTTAGACAACTTTAGGGATTAAGAGTTTTTATTAGACACATGCTTAGTCTCTATATCCACTCTTTATGTTAAATCCTTGTTTTATAACTTTTTCAGATCAAGGTAAGTTACTTACAAATGGAAGGAGGAGGATCTCAAACAACATTCCTATCTTTTCCTGATGGAATACTTGCAATAATTATTGTATAGTTAAGTTCAGATTAATGTGAAACTTTTCTTAGCATACAACTCACTTGCCACAATTTGTTTGACATATAATGCACCTACACTACCTCTCGACATCATCGTGGATCATGGGTTTTATTTAATCATATCATATTTTCACAATATTCTCATATTTTCAAGAAAGGTAAATATTATCAATGAATTTTCAAATATATTAACTTATCACAAGATTTTGAAGCATATTTGGATTTTAAAAAAGGTGCTGAAGTAGGAGACCCTTGCACAAACTATTTATATTTTCTTTTTAAATTATAGTCTTTCAAAACATACTTATGTTATTTTAATAGTACCATTGATTGAAATTTTCAACTCAAACTCAGTCTGACTATTTTATAAAATTCAAGTTTTATCAGATGTTTTGAAATTATATGTTATACATAATTATTTTCTAAAACTATATTTTTGTGAATACCCATATGACCAATGTTGTACAAGGTTTATTTGTATGAAGGAACAAAATTATTTTGAAGGATACCTAAATCATTTTTGCAATGCATGGTCCTTCTACCTACGTGAACAAGATAACAATGAAACCATGTGGAAACCATGCTCAAGGTATGATGTTATTTATGATGGGAATAGTTTTATTTTATCATATTGAGGTGAAATAAAAAATGACATTATATATAAGTCTTCATTAAGATTTTGAGGTCTTAATGATTTTGGATGAAAATGATAAGTATAAGACTACATTTAAGGTTAAACTATGTTAGGGTTTTTTTAGTATTATAAAAAGGATAACTCGTAAGATGGGTGACAACCTGTCGAGTCTGGCAAGGCTATGGGAATAAAACCCACAACCAAAGGGTGTCAATGGGGGCATCACTTACCACTAGCCTATATGAAGTCCCTAGTTAGTATGATTTATTCCGTTAGTTAAAAGATTTTATGGATCTAGAAATTTTAGATTATGGTAACTTATGTTTTATGAAATTGATATCCTTAGTATATAAAAATGATTTGATTATTAAGTGATAAAGGTATTTGGGAAGATGTTCTACTTTTTGGGGTAAAACTATATGCCTAAGAAAAATAGAATACTATGGGATTTTTTTTGTGGAATAATTTTTGAAATTTTATTTTGGAAGAATGTTTGTTTTATGGAAATTTGTTTTATTTATGGAAATTATTAACCTATAATAGAGAATGCATGACTAGGTTAATTACAGTTCAGTATGAGACATTATTAATATTCAATGTTATTTGGAGATTAATGTTAAGATTTCCTGTAGAAGACTATGTGATTAAATCCTTCTGAGTTTTGGGTTTCAATCTTAGTTTTGTTTACATTGATGAATTTTATGGATAGTAGTTTATTGAATGGATTTTGTTGAACTTTGGGTATTGTTTGTCGAATTTTGGAGATTAGGAATAATATTTTTTTTAAAGAATTATCCATTTTTGGGATTATCTGATTTTGTACTAACCATTTTGGTTTTGATTAATGTATAATGACAAGAAAAATATAAAGATCTTATTTTTGGGATTTTTTGGTTCTCTATAAGTTGATTATAGTACTTCAAATGTGAAAATGTCATCTTGAATACTAGTCATTTGGAGAAAAGATGATTTTTTGGTAGAAAATTAATAAAGGATGAAACTCTACTTGAAAATTAAGTATATTTCCTTATGTCCTAATTAAATCTCATAAACAAATTCTCCAAATTTATGAAAAGGAACTTAAAAAAATGTTGTATTTTTAATTTTCTTATAAGGAAACCAAATACCATTTAACCTTTCACAGGTTTGTGATTTTTTGGTGGTTAACTTTCTGTTATTCATGTTTTTTATCACTCTCCCTAAGAACTTGAGACTTAGTTTCTCCTCCATTTCAATGTTTTCATGGAATCCAAGTATGGGTTATATCAGGTGACCATTGTACTTCACTTTATTTCTTTTAAAGCGAATGTTTATTAACTCTTTTTCTGATGTTGTACTTTTAATGAAGTTTCCAATCCCAATTTTAAAATTTTGAGGACCCAGTTTTTTAAAGGGGGGAAGGATGTAACAATCCAAGTAAAAAAAGAATAATAAATTTTCATATTTATTAATATTTTTGTATTAAATATTAATTTTACTTTAATGGGGATTCTATGTTTGATGGTGTACCCGATACGCTACAATGGGTTTCTTTGAAATCTTATGTTGCACAAAACGTTATGTCATTCTGAAAAATAATAATATAATATATTTTTTTTAATGGTTGATAAAAACTGGTCTTTATATTGTTGGGAATGAATAGAACTAAATAAAATATGATTATACATGTTTTTTAAATGTATTTATCTTTATCCAATAAAAGTTAGAGGCTTAAAATGTGAGTGAATCCAATTTTAAGCATAAATATTCTAATATTCTTGAAAAGGTCTATTTACCACCTTTTGATGGTGAAGCCTCATTAAATCTAGTTTTGGTATCTTTTATACGTTATATTTAATGAAATAAAATTATTTTTTAGAACAGGGACATCAAAATTTACTTTGGGTAAAATTTTGGTATTCTTATGATAAAATTCATTTTTTATTAATCGTGAAAAATATTGTATTTCAATTCAAAACTACCTTTTAATATTATTTATTTATATAGATATATTATCTATTTAATTTTTTTTTGAAGTTTAATTAGATTATATTTTTACTATTTAATCCAATTATGGTCAGTGGAAGTAATTTTACTTGTATATAAACAAGTGTCAATTGTTTGAGAGTTATTATTTCCTTAAAACACGTTTTTTGTTTTGACAGCGATAATTAATATTAAATTGATTAATGAAACTTCTATATTTTGAATTTTTTAAAATAGAAATCCTTTTTTAATTCAGAATATCAAATATAGGTTAGGCTGTTTTTTTGTATTTCTCTGAAAAACATAAATTTACGAGGAATAGTGACAACACGGAGTAGTAGTTAAAAAAAATGTCTTTTTCATTAGATGAAATTTTATGGTTTTTGTGAATTTATTATCAAAAACCCAACATACATGGTTGTTTTTATTATGTAAAATGTAGCTCAATAAGATGAAAATAATATTTGGTGAATAGTAATGTTTTACTTTTATTTACCACAGTTAAAGATAAATAGTGTAATTCAAAGTAAAAATAATATTATAATAATATTAAATATCCCTAACATGTTCCATAATCTAATTGGATGATAAATTTCTGACCATGTGCATCTTTGGGTCAATTGTGGGACCTCATGGAGCCACATAAGAGTGATAATGACACTTTATATTAATTAATTTAATGTAATAAGAAAAATGACATAAACATATATCTTTTAGTAAATCAATTTTACCATGGGATACATTAGTTATATCTTCTACTATAAATATTAATTTGAAAGAAAGAATTATTTCCTATATCTTGGTTTTTTTATAATTATTTGACATCAAATAAATAAAAGTATTTATGACTCAATAATGATGCAGTGTTTACCTCATTAATGAATGATTTATGTAAATAAGATTTTAAAATTAAATAAATATCCAAAACCAATTCAATTATTATTGTATGATTTTATTTATAACAAGATTAATATAATCTTTGAATTTTATAAGTTTTGGACCTTTAGAAAACAAAAATCATTATATAATAAAATAATATTTTCAAACTTTCATAAAGAGCCCCTCCTCCCCCTTATAAAAATCTCTCAACTCAAACCCATTACTCACACCTCTCAATAACTTCGTCTCATACAAACTCTATCCAAAAAATCTCTACATATCTCTCTATTCCACCATGAAGCCTTACCTTTGGCAGAAGGAACATTAATAACTCATTTTGGTTCAAACCAAAGGGAGTTACTTGATTTAAAGGAAACGTCTTCTCTTAAGTTATTTTCTTTTATTTTAATTCTCTAACCCCATAAACTCTTTTTATTCATTTTTTTTATAACAACAACAGTATCCTCAATATTATAGGTTGTTTTTATGAGATTTATTCGAACTACACTTATAGAAACCTCTATATAATGGGTAAACAACACACTATTTCTGTGGATGACGAACTAATGCCTCACAAAATAATGATTGTTCAATATTTTCCTACCATCTCTTATGGTTTCCATTAAGATAACAATATATTTACATGTGATATATATTATATTTATATTTTCAATATAATTCTGTATGTTTTAGTTATATCATACCTTTTTAGTTTCCATAATGTGTAAATATGATAATTTAATTTGAGGAAGTGCAGACTACCGCCACCTAAAAGTGATAAGACTCATTCATGCCATATATGGAACAAATAAAAGATGGATTTAATTAAATCAAATTACATAGATATTATAATTTAATTATAACATACATATTTATTCTTATGTTTTCATTCCTTTAAATATAAAAAATAAATGAACTTATGGTTCATGTGTACGTACGGATTACCGTCTCCATGAACGATGTGCTTCATTTCTTAACTCCAAATGATATGGAATATTATAACTAAATATACACTAGGTATATATGATATATATGTTATCTAAATCATTAATATCATTTTTTATATAATTGAATTTTGACCACATGGACAATTTGTAATTATAACAAGGTCATTTTTTACTAAAGTTCATAATATCGACAAAATGATCGATATGAACTCAAATAATTGACAAATTATTATAGAAAGGTAATAAGTGATATAAAAGGAATAATAAACTAGGAAAAAATTCTTAAGTATTTATAACTTAACTTAAGTTTATTATTCAGTAAGAAAACGGAACATACGAGTCAAGTCGGACACGAGGTAAGGGGTTTCTTAACTCACTTTTAATTTTGTGAGATTTCCATTGTTCACCACTTTTTTATTGAAAGTGGTGTATTATGTACTGACATTTGATATATATAATTATTATATTTATATTCATTGTATTCATTGTAATCTATGAGTCATTTGGTGGTTATTATTTTTTTGTCTTATGACTCGATTGATTACAACGTGGTAAGGGGTTTCCATCTCACTTTTTTTTCCCGTGATATTTATACTATATTTTACACTATTTCCTTTTATGTGACGTATTTACTGACCATTATGGTATTAATTATGTAATATAATTTAATTTATTGGTATTTACATTCTCATTGTATGATCCTTCTTTCATGGGGTGTGTGTTTTGTATGTTACCAAATCAGTGAGGGAATCATTCACCCTCCTATTTTTAAAAGACTTCATTTATGTCATGTCTTTGAATTTCCACTTTCTTATGTTGATACATGTTATTATATATCTTTATTTCTGTACATTTTGTGTCTAATTGATTTTAAAACCTTTTCTCTCTCATCAAATCATTTTCTGGACTTTAAATTGACGTCGTTAGCCATCAAATTTCTGAAAGAGAACTTCTTAACCCAATTTCAATTCTTTGGGTTAAACTTCTACTTCTGGATTATGTATTTATAGGAATATATGTGAATGACCTATGATTTTTTTACACTTAATTTCCACTTCTATTGGTTTTATTCTTATTTATCACACATAATTATGTCATTGATTTATCCTTAATATAAGGATATGATCTTTGCAAGGGACTTGATCTCAATTTATATTCCATTTAGACTTATTTGTTGTTATACACCAATTCCCTTTTATATGGTATATATAAATCCCTTTGACATATTATATCATTAATCTCATTATTCTCATGATATTATAATCTTTGATTAATTTTATTCCCCAGATATTTGTATTCAAGCGACTCTCATTTTTTAGGAACTCTTTAACTAAAATATCATTTTAAATGTTTCAAATATTTATTAATTTAAATATTTCATATTAATTTCCATGTTTTAAAATTTGTTTTAAGGATTTATTTATATTCAAATGAATGTTTTGTAGTAATAATTTCATAGAAAATCATCAATGTGGTTTGAGACACTTTTCTTCAAAAATCTTTTTATTAAATGTTTACATGGATTTTCAAAATGGTTTGATAAATCATTGATTATGTCAATATCTTGAAATGATAAATAGTGATTTCAATGTGCAATTTTTATGTTTCCTATACTGTTGTTTTATGTGTTATGAATATGTTATGATTAAAGGTAATTTTTAATGTATACGAGTGGTTCCATGATAAACCTAGGTCAGGTGAGCCCAAGATAGCTCTCCAATTCATTGGGTAACGTGACATAGGTAATTTATAAAGTTTCTCTTAAGAGATTTAGGAATATACTATGATGAATATTCCATGTGTAACTATATATTTAGTTGTGAAAGCTACAATGTAATTTTGATATGGATGCCACAAGTTACCTTTATGATTTTTGATTTCTATGTGTTATTCATAAATCTTATGATTTCATGAGGTATGTTAAAGAGCTAATGTTTGGTATGTATTGATGAAATAATGTTTTATTTCATTATTATAAAACCCTTACTAATATTTTTATTCTCAACCCATGTTGTTGAAATGTTTTTCACAGTGTGTAAGGCACGGTAGGAGAAAGGAAGACCTCAAGAAGATTTATATCAAGAAAAGAACTATTGTTTTCTTTTATGAGTATTTTTATGAAAAAATAAATACTTAGTAGAATTGTAAACTTTGTAATTATCGAGATGTAATGTAATAGTTATGGGCTCATTTTCTATAAATATTAACCTAAAAATATCCTAAATGTGAATTATGAACTTAATTTAAGATTATGTAATGATTAAGGCTGGGGCCTTATAATAAATATCCAAATAAATTTAAATTGAGAGTTTGGATGCATTAAACTAATTTTATAGGTTAATATGAAATTTTAGTATTGATTTAATGTATTATGTTTGAAGTAATAATGTTTTTTTAATTTCAAAAAATTCAAATACTAAATAGTTCCAAAATTGACATAATTGTTTTTTTAAGGTAAATAATTCATTATTAAATGATATAATATTTCTAAAAATATAAGGTTATAAAATAGGAATTATATAATGATAGATATTTCATTAATGAACAACTTGGGGTTCTCTTATAATTTTATTGTAATTTTATTAACAATGTAATATAAAAATATAAGAGGACGTTGTAAAAGCTAAACTATTTAAGTAAGAGTTACATCTAAAAGATAAGGTTAATATGGTGACCTAAAATTGTCCAAACTCTTTTTTTGAGAGGATTTAGTAAATTCCCCACCATAAACTAGAAATAAATCCATCTGCATAAATTATAAACCGAAAAGTATTTTATAATAAAATAATATTCCAATCCTTTTAAAAAGTGAACCTCACCTCTCTAATAAAAGGCTACACCCCCTTATCTAAAAATAGCATCTACAAAACCATTTGGTTCAGTCAAAACCTCCTCAAATATCCTCCAAACTACCCTCAATTGAACCTAGAGGCCTTACATTGATAGAAAAAACCTAGGTATCACTTTTGATCAAATCCAAAGGAATCACCCGACGAAGAGGTAACAATTTCACCACCTCTTTCAAAGTTCTTTTATTCTTCCACATCATATTTATTTGTTGTTTCCAAACAAAAATAATAACCATAGTACCTTTTAAATACTGTGATTTTATTATAAATATGGTACAACCATATTCATTATTCTATCCATCTTGTTAATGACAAAGTCACCATACGTGTGTATGTACAGATTATTGTCCCCATGACGTGGTGTAGATATTTATTCAAAACATTATTATTTAGATGAGTATAATAATGAGTATAATTGATGTAAAAAATGAATATAACATGTTAATTATTCTTTATATATAATATTATATCCAATTACATGTGATTTCACCATCAATACCATGATATTGTCGCTCTTGTCTACGTACGTCTTATCATCTTCACGACCCGATGAGTTTTCATTCCCCAAAATAACCATTCAAAAATAATTTTCATTTCATGATTAAAAATAATATTTAAGAACTTCATATAATTATGTATATGAATCAAATACTTCATATCTATAACAAACCTTACTTATATAACAAAGCATATAAAGGAAAACAAATCGGTTAACACCCGAAACAATGATACCACAAAACTTTTATTAACAATGAGATATTAGAAGATCATATATGATATTATATTTATGTATTTGGTTCTTGTATAATTTAATAACAGTGATTTAACTATTATACAAGAGGTTAACGTACCATCGACTAAGGAAGAATACAAGGTAAGGGATAATTTTAGAATCTGTTTATTATTTGAGGTTTTTTATATGGGAGTGTCTAATATGACCTCTTTATCATCCACATTCACGTTTCATAAAAATGTATTTCAAAATATTTTTACTATTTCCTGGACTATGGGTTAAATTCATTTATACCCCTATTTTACTTTTTATAAATTGTTTTGAAAGAAATCGTTCTATTGTTTTCTAAATAAGGTACTTTAGGACCTTTTCAACAAATTAAGGTAATATTGTTTTTTTAACTTATACAGTAGATTCATCTATTTTCCTCCATTATAACACCTTCAAGGATTCCCGTAAAAGCATATAAGAATAGTTTCAAAATAAATATTTTCATTTATAATTACATGAATTTTAAATGATTTCAAAATAGAAGGAGAAATTTCTCTCAAATAGTTTTGATTTCATCTATGTCAACATCCTTTGATGTATTTTACACATGTTTGAATTTTATTTATTATGATATAGTATTCCATATTGTATAGATAGTTTTTTGATATGTTTGACTATGGATGTATTATTTTTATTTCATTTACCGTTTACCATTAATGTATTAAAATTTCGTATGTTAGTTTAATATGAATGTTTATGTTATGTTTCACCCTATTCATTTGAGGAATGCATTGGAGGTAGTAAGAGACGGGCATGGCCCGCTATAGCCCCTCAATGCATCAGTAGGTATAATGAGACAAAATAGTGTCTTGGAAAAAGGCCATGAAGAAATCTTATTTGTAGCCTTGAAATGAGGTTTTAACTATGTGGTTATGATGACCGATATTATGCATTCCATCATTATGAAATTATCAATTGATATTACTTATGATTATTCGACTAGTAGAATATCCATGTGAATAATTAAATGGAATTATTTGATTCGTATTTTACATATTATACTGATTTTTAAGTTCAAAAGGATTGTATTTTAGTGTTATACATTAACTTAAATGTTTATTCTTATTTATGAAATTTTCCGCTATATTGTTATCCTTACAAAGAATCTGAGGCCAACCATTTCTTATGTTTTCTTTTTTCCTATGATGTGAAGAGTTATATTATGATTGACCTACAGGGATTGGGTAAGGGATATGATTGTGTTCAAAGGGGACCCATAGTTATTGTTATTTTATTTCATGTTGTAATGTATAACTTCTGTATGTATCTAGTACTTCCAAGAATACTAAACTAATTGGTATTCTGAGACTTGATCTCTTGTGATCATTCCAATTTTATGTAATAATGCACTGACTTTGGGTAACTTGGGTTCAGGGAATTACAATGATGCCAAGAGTTATGAATATTTTAATTATAATATATACTTTCAAAAGAGGATTAAATAACAAAGTAACCACACTCAGTTTACCCATTAAAATGTTTTCATTTTTAGTCTAATCAATATAAAAAAAATAATTTATTAATACCAAGTCTTGATAATATTATAAATAGAATTTAATTGTTTTAAACTGATTTTATAAATAAAGGACACTATCATTCCAATTGTAATTGATCTTTATCCAATCAGAAAATTAATAATACGATAATTCTAATTGAGGTTACGATATGTATCACAGAGGTCATAAAACTTATTTCCATTATTATAAGCATGTATCTCCAATTTCTCAAAACATTACCTTCAAATTATTTCCAAAATAATATTTCAAAAAAAATTTAAAAGACAAAATCTTTTAAACAATTCCAAATATTAGTAAAACATTTAGTCCTTCTGGTTATTCAAGATAAATTCAATATCTTCATGCTAACTAGACAGAACATATTTATGAAATTATATCCTATATATCTAAACACACATTCACCATTAAATTATAAAAACTTATTAATTAATATATCACATAAAAAATAATTTTGAGGAAAATATATCATTGAAAACCAAGTCATTATTATCAATAAAACTAATCATTATAGAGGTTAATGATATGAGATAATTTTACCCTTAAAATCATTACATATTTATTAATTAAATGATTAATCAAAAAAATTAACAAAACAATAGTGTTAAATTAAATTAAAATCAAATTATCATGTAAATAAAAGTATTTCAAATGAATGTAATATTGTTTTTCACCATAATATGAAATGATCTATGACACTTACCTGGGATAAATTATAAAAAATAAAAATATCAAACAAAATATAGATCTCAAACATGAAAAAATGTACCAAATCTCTGGAGATTAAGTTAAATAATAATTACAATGGAATATATCCATTCATAGTATGAAAAAAGTTTCAAATAACCTTATGATGCCTCTAGGTTTCAGTCAAGATGTACAAGAAGTTTTAATATGATTTAATGGTGTAGAAAATGGGTTTTAATATAAATGTTTTCATTTATAACAGTTATGTTTTTCAATTAGAAACTTTTGATCATTATTCTTGCACAAACGTTTCCCAATTTATCTTGGATGGTACCATTAGTCTACATAATTATTAGGTCATGAAATTAAACCATAAATTATTTCAAATCTCTCAAAAAATTCCATCTTAATAAATATGAATAACATTTAAATAGTCAATCAATTTATCATATAATAATATCAAACAAAAATAATACTTATCAATTATAAATTTACCACGTGTAACCATTCCATTAATTAGTCATCATTTCTCTCTATTTAAATAATTTTATATCTCTCTCCATTAAAATGAGTTAACATGTCTCTTCATTCATCTAAGTCAACACATATCTCCATTAAATAATGTTAATATTTCTCCGAATCAAAATAATATAATATGTATTTGTATAAAAATAATTCAATAGGGACCACACTTATTCTAGTTGACTAATAAAAAATCATATTTATAAAATCTAAATAAAATATCCATATTCAATCATTGACTAAGTACATCATTTACTTCATTTCATCACACACCATGTAAATAAATCATAATTAAAAATTAATTTTAGTTACTGTAATATATCTATCCGCTACCGTATATTATAAATATTTCACAACATTTAAAAATATTGGAAAAAATATTCAAATAATATATTGTTTTTGATATATTATATTTAAACTATTTCAATTAAATGTATTTATCTTCATATAACAATTTATATTAAAGCCTATACCCACTAAAAGAGTATTTATTCAAAAAACATTTATACACATACATAAAATTCTATATATTATATTTAAAAATAAATAACCCTTATTCTTCTATTAATATTTTTTTCCTAATAGATTTGATCAAGAAAACATTTTTTTTCTTCATTCTCTAATTCCACTACCACTGAATTAGTAGACACACACACACACAAACACCCACACACATATATACAGACATACATACTTACATACATACATACATACATAAATAAATACATACATACATACATATACATATATACATAAATTCATACACACACACACACACACACATATATATATATGTATGTGTAATAACATATAATACTTATATAATAATAATCTAAATAATGATATAATTTTCTATTATATTTATTCTCTTTGTTTATTAATAAAAAATAACCTACCAATTTTAAATTATTATTATTCCATGTAAATATATTAAATTCATTTCAATAAAAACACATTAATTTTGTTCAAAAAAATATACATAACTTTAATTAATTCTAAAAAAATATATTTATTTGTGAAGGCACATTTTTTACTATTGAAATTCAAATATAAAAGTATCCTTCATTTCAATGAATAACACTCTATTTTAAAAAATATGTGATAGTATTATTAAAACACCCTTAATGTTTCTATTAACCTCATGTAAATTATTATTAAAAAAAATCAATATTTCCCTATATTAACACAAAAAATAATAAAACTATATTGTTCATTCAAAATTATTTACTTTATAATTCAAAAATTCATATTTCTTTTATATCAAAACATAAATTTTAAAAACTAGATTTTAATATAAATAATAATACTATTTGAAAATAATTTCTTCACTATAAAAAATTTATTTCTATAATATGTAATAAAATTTCACCAATCACTTTATTAAATAAAATTTACCATTTTACCTGTAACAATTTCTAAATTTCGAAATTATTATTTTTTGATTGCTATAGAAATAATAACATTGAAATTATTTAACTTCATTATAATGATGTTATTTTAATATTATAATAATTCTAATTTAATAATTTATTTTTTATAATAAAAGATATCATTTCATGTATTTAATTTCCTTAAAATATACTTATTTTACTCATATAAAATTGTTTATTACACCATTTATTTTAATAGATGCATTTTAAATTTCACGTGAAAGTGTTCTCACAAAATCATTCATTTTTTATAATTCATTATGTTACCATTGATATATTCGTATTGCTTACTTAAATTACTGTTCACTATGATCTTAATTTTTTAATTATTATAGTGAAATATTTTCACTCTCATGACTGAAAATATTTTTAAAGATTTCAAAATTAATTTTTATATAAACAATTAATTGTAACTATTTTTTAAAAGGAAAACCCTTTTAATATTATAATATAATATATCACTAGTTTAATATTTCTTCGTTTTTATGTTTCAAACATTATTATTAACATAAAAACCAATTTTCCTTAAAATATTATATGAATTTCATTAAAACTTTACTTTCAAAAATTATAAAACAAAATCTATTTTTTATTTAGCCTTATCAATCATAAATTATATATTTTTACTATTTTTTTTTAAATACCAAATTCACTAACATTTTCAATAATTAAATCAAAATAATATTATTGTATATGTTTTCGTCATCTATATTGTATGGTTAAGATACCAACCACCATAATATATTTTGATAATTATTTTTTGCATGAGGTGACTATTGGAAAACTAAAACAATATTTTATTAAACACATTTTTATTTTTGTTCATTTTATGTGTTATTTTTAATAGTCACATTTTATCTATGATTTATATTATCTCTTGTTTAACCTTATTTTGATTATATTTTTTTATAAAATTTTAATTGAAAACATAAATTCAATGACATCAATAATACACTTTCATACTTTTATATTCTATATCATATTTATCATTAAACAAAATTTCTAAAGAATAAGTGTATGATACATATAAGATTTGGATTGATCTCAGTATCTATAAAAATTAGGGTTTATGTGATTTAAGAGGTTATTTTAGACTTTGATCATAGATTAATAGAGTTATGGATTGTTTGACCAGAGTTCTAGGGGGTTTTGGATGGTTTTGTAGAGTTCTGGTGGCCATTGTTTTGGGAACACAACTAATATCATGATTTTCCCAAAAACATATAGATTCTATATGAAACCATGTAGCTTTAGGTAGAGGCTTTAGGGATTTTTATCTACTAAGCTATAAAATTTTAAAGAACATTTCATCTTACGTAAAAACTGTGATGTATGATCAAGTGGCCAACAAAATGGTTGACACACAATTTAGCAAACAATTTGAGTTATTTAGTATCCTATTAATGGTGAACATTTAATGCATTGTTTGCCAAACTGTGTGGCCAGACTATGAATACATTAAATTTATTATCCAAATTCCCTATTAATGACCATTTATTTCCCAATTTGACATGTTTTATTTTTGCAAATTTCACTGACTTGATTTTTGAGACTCTTATAGAGTTCCTTGATGATTTACTCTCCTCCAATTCTAGATTCATAAAAATAAAACTCTGTTGAAGGCCAATAATTGAATTATTTGATATAAAACTCTTAGTTATTCAGTTTTAGTTCTTGATCCTCTTCTATTCTCTTATGTTGATTCATAGTTTTAGTATTCTACTTCCAAATATATGAATTCCAATGCCAACTAATGAAGTATTTATAAATCATAACTAGATCGGTGGTGGTTTGAATATGTCATCATGATTCATTTTTATCAGAGATAATACCTTAGAGACAACATGTGTTTTTTGTGTGTCTCTTTAGGTCAATTGTCTTAAATCACTTTTTCACTGAATTAATGATGGTTTTTCGATGTTCGTTGGCTAGTCCCGAGTTTATCTTTTAGAATTTTTGAGGAATTTATGAACCATTTTCAAATTGAAAATGGATCTAGTGAGTTGGAGAATTATCCTCTAAACTAAATTGGAATTGGTTACTTTTATGGACTCCTAATGGTGTATGATTCTAGAACCACCTTTCATGAAATGGAATTCTTTTGATTATGTTTTCTAAGCCTCTTTCTTGATAAACTAGAACTTGAGTTATGAAACATTGACATGTGATATTTTTCTCCATGGAAATGCTATGATATTTGGTCTTCAATCCGCGACAAACCTTGAATTACTTCATAAAAAAGCTTTATATAGGATGTATCTTACCATTCGGGAATCATGTATTCTCATATTTTCTTGGTATGATTGATTTTTAGTATGGATTATTGTTCTTGTTGATTATTATTACTTGAAACTATATGTAGCCATGATACCTATATATGATCATATTTTCATGGGTTTTATGAGACTAAGTTGATATCATGCTTAATTTCGATCTCATGTAGTTAAATGTTTCATACTATACACTAATGATGTCATGTTATTATTGTATTATTATTCAATACCTATTTGCGTGTTACCATTCTATTGGAGAATTATATTTTTATTTACAATAGGTGGACAATCATGGTAGTTAAATCTCTTTTAGGAGAATCAGAAATTATATGTGGTGATGTTGGTGGTGGAACTACTCATGGGGTAGTATAATGATATCCTTGAATCCCTGAAGGGACATGATACTATAGGGATATCAAGGAACCAGTTGGAACCTCATGCATTGTGGGTACTGAGTAGCATGTTCACTTGATTCCTTATGAATACTGAGTGACATGTCTCCACCCTTGTGGATATTTCTATATCATCTCTTACATCTTGTTCATCCTTTGAGAATAGAACTAAAGATGGTATATTTAGGGCTCGTGGTTCCTTAGTTAGCACATGGGTTCTTGGGGTGCGACTATTATTTTTTTTCATATTTATTGGTATAATGGTATAAAACTACGATACATGTGAACAATTTTGAATAATGCATTAGCAGTGTCCTAGTGTGTTTATAATTTACACCCTATACAAGGATCTCTATGAAAATTCATATTTCACGTCTGGGGATCCGATCAAGTGAAAGGGGACCATGGGTTAGGGGTGATCCATGGATCATGTACTTAGTAGTGGAACCCCGATAAACTCTATAGGATACCATAGTTTTATATACATACTTGATGCACCTATACTCTGGTTAGGCTTGTCACTTTTTGATCCCATTTATTAATGTGTTTTATGACTTGTGTGGCATATGAAATTATATTACTCCTATTTATTCACTATGTGTTTTTGTTTTTTATTTAAAATTATTGGTTTGATTAGATTATATTGAGGGTATAGTATCTTCAATTATTATTTTTGAACTCTCACTTATAGTCAGCAACAACTTTCATAAGAGGATCCACACATGAGTTTAGGTGAGAATTTAGATCAAACCAAGTGTTTTGGCTCAATGTGTTACAAAATTGTATCATAGTATAATTTTATTCTTTTATTTTTGGACTAATTTAGGAAATTTTAGAAAGTAAATAGGTTCTGTGGGGTTGGGTAGAGAATTTTCCGGGTTCACGGACAACACATGTCTAGAAAACTTCGGAGTAACCAATGACACGATTATTCTCACTATTTTATGAGGATTTGGGAGTTTTCATGCATCATGAATTGGTACATTGGTTTAAATTCCATATATATACTTGTTTTTGTGTGGCATACAAGTTCTTTAATTTAATTCGAGGATTTATGATATCTTTTAAGGATAGATTTGTGTTGTGTGGCTATGTGATTTATCTATTTCTATACAATTGTGATATGTCTATTGGAATTAATTATTTGAACACAAAAATTATGTTATGATTTGAATATATATTTTATTGTGACTAATAAAAAATTATGGAACCTTTCTTAGTTCTATTAGGGATGTACATTGGGTTTTGCTGTATTTTTATGAGAATTTTTTTCCCATAGAATTGTTTGGATTTTTTCTATGACATTAGTTTTTTTATTTTTTCCTTACTTTTCAGAAGATGAATCCCCATAGTAGAATGATTATAATACCTACTCATATAGAACATGATACTCCCCTTAGTTTGGATTCCCCTATCCTACCATAGATTTTATAGAATGGTTTTATAGTTAATTCTCCTAAAACTATTTTCTATGTACCTTAAATGGGACCAACTCAGCAAAGAGTCCCATTCCTTATACCTAACTAGGGTATAGGGGACCCAGGTCTATAGTCCACTACAATTGATATTTCAAACTCAAAATTCCAACATCTTTTCAAGGATCCGGAGGGCCGCATGATTCATAGGATTGGATATATTTCATCAAGGGTATATTTGACCTTTTTGAGACTCCTAATTACAAGAAGGTGAATATGGAAAAGTTCATGCTATAGGTTTTTTATTAGAGGTGGTGGGGCATGATGGGACATGATGGAAGATGTGAGGGTCTATCATTGGAGTCTTTCAAGGGACTATACTTCAAGTATTTGATTCCTAATACACTAAATATATATTGATAAAACGAGTTCATGGAGCTATATGAGGGGTTTATGACAATATCTACTAGGTTTTGTCCTTTCATCAAGATTCTATATTTTTCTTCTCTCTTGGAATAGAACGATGTATAGAAGTACAGGAAGTATTGTATTGGTCTTCTTCTTGAAATAAAATGATAGGTCAGGTGCATTAACCAAATGAAATAACAAGATATTATGTCAAAGATATTCAATATTGATAATGATCTTAATGAAAATCAGTAAATTATAATTATTCGACTATTTATAACTGAAAAGTTTGGGACAACTACTGTTATGGAGAGTGTTCATTATTATAGAGAGTAGTGAAAGAATAATGGTGTGATGTAGGATTGTAGTGGGTAATTTTACTACATTAAATCTTCTTCAACCCCCTTAAAAGAAGTTATATATTACTTTTACTATAGGAAATTTAAAAATTATTATAAGTTAAATATTTCACATTATACCACGTGTTAGTAGTGAGGCGGGATGGGTTATCTCCATCAGTTTTGATCTAGTTCTTTGAAGATGAGGTCCCAATGGGGTGGAATAAATACGTGATCTATGATCTCAGGATCCATCCAGGTTCCTCAGTTAATGAATTTTATAATGATTACTTAGATAGGTCAATAATATGAGGTAATTAGTCACAAAGATAAGGCCAGAAGTGTTTATGTGGTGGATTAATCTTTAAAAGATTGATGTGATAGACCACCAATTATTTCTATTATAATTTTGATCACATATATATTGCCTTCCACATTTTCTCATAATCATTCTTCACATTTAATTATCTCATAAAAGTTATCATAGGAATTAACTAACCAATAAATTTATCATTTGAGTTACTTTTCCTCGATACACCATTGGGAATAAATGTGGAACATCTTAAGCAATAGGTATAGTGTCATATAGTTATTTCTAGTAATGGACATCAATGGGATTTCTGTATTTTTTATGAAAATATTTTATGTGATTCATAGAATTGAGTGGTAGAACAACTTTTGAGATCACATTGATTGCTATCGAATATTGGTATCATTTACCTCACCCCAGGGAGTGATGTACGTAATTTACAAATGCGGGAAATGGGAGGGTCTAGAGTTGGACTATACTTTTGTCAACCTCGTATGATCATGATGTAGATTTCAGGACTTAATATTTTGAGAGGATATGTGGTAATCCCATTATCCTTTCATCCAGCTGTGGATCTCTATAAAGAATTCTTTTGTGACCACATTATATGTATTTCTCCTAATAGATTCAATGATTTAAATATATGTATTGTTCCATGTGTGAAACCCATTTTAATACCCACATATCATATCCTTCACCATGGGGTACACCAAATTTTCTCACCACGAAGGAACATGGTAGTCTTAAAAAATAAATTGATCATCAAAAACATGATCATGTGATTTTATAAAATAGATATATTTTTCCCAATATCAATAATATTTTTTTAGTTACAGGGATCCCTGGGGTTATCATGGATTGATATTTGATCATGTCATCCCCATTTGTTTTTTAGAGAGTTAGAAATAATAATTATAGTACTTTATAGTATGTTTGGGTATATTAGAGGTCGGTGATTCCATTTGGACCAATTAATGAAAAAGAAGTGTTTGTGGATCTCGTGTACAAGATATTCCACCCATATACTCAGTTGTTCATCATAGTGTTCATTGAAAACATCCTCATTTACTCACCAACCAAAGAGAAGAATTATTCACATCTTGGGATAGTCTTGAGTATACTTCATAAACGTTAGTGTTTTTGTAAGATGTGAATGTGTAACTATAATATTCAATAGATGAAGCTATTGTGAAATGTTTTGATTAATACTAGTATATCCAAGGACAAGAACATATTTATGGAATTTATTTCATAGACATGCCACAAGAATGAATTAGGGATTAAGAGATTTTTATGTTTAGCTAGATACTATTATCTTTTTATTTATGAATTTTCTCATTTATTAACACCACATGACTTCTTTGACAAGGAAATGGGTGAAGTTCCAATGGTTGGAAAAGAGTATAGTCATTTTTATTGAGCTTAAAGATATATTTAATATAACACTACTACCTATACTTCAAAATATAGGGTTTGGTTACTTTGTATGTTACAATGAATTTGGATTGGGTTGGGAGAAGTATTGATGTAGTAGGAGAAGGTAGTTTTTTTGGGGTCACATCAGTTTTGAACTGATGAGTGTAACTATCTTATCCATGACTTGAATCTCAAAACCAAGGTCCACACTTTGAAGTGTAAGTGACACTATCACTCTAGTGAGGGATTTTTGGTCTTCAAACACCACATGATGCTTATCTATATCTTCCCATAACAGTAACTAAACATGAGTAAGATGAACTAGTTGAGTTATTATAGTTGTTTGACATCATGATGAGTTATTTACTTAGTATTGTTAACATTATTCTAGATAATATCATCCATAAGATGTTGGTATCTTAGGATCTTGGTGAAGGGGATTAATAATAATAATGGTGCACGAGAGAGTATTAGACGATTAGAGGATAGATAAATTTCTGGACCAAAGATATATAATTTGTGATCCATTAGTGTCGACATATTGTTTAGTAGACCGAGTAAATTTTGGTAATGAATTTGACCGAGAGTGTGTTGTGATACTAGAGTAACTAGCTGGTTGTGACAAGATACCTATATGGTTTTTGGACAATGAAAATGTGATCCCTGTGCATTGAAGAGTATTTTTCCCAACTTCCATTATGTGTGATAGTATTAAATAATTTCATACCTCAAAATGGGTGGTATATATTAGGGGGAAAAGTATGTAACATGAATTTAGGTGATAGTTCTAATGTACATAGATGAAGTGGGGGCATTGTTTGATTTTCTTCACAATGCCTTACCTACTAGAGGATAATGGTCGAGTATTTCCATCCTGGTGGTTCTATCCAGCCCCATTTTATTCCCATGTGGAAGTAGGTTAAAATCATGACGGTCTTTTTGATAGGATTATCGAGGACTGTGATGATCCATTCAACTATTTTGGTTTTTACTATTCAGCTAACAAAAGATTCTCAATTCCTACAGATCTCTTAGACTCACTCTATGGATGATATGGGAAAGACATATGTCTGCGAGATAGTTTGATTTCATGGAGTTACACCCAGAATCATATTTGACATAGCACAATGTTTTATGTCACAATTTTTTTAGGGATTTCGAAAGGCTTTAAGGACTTTGTTGAGATTGAGCACATAGTGTCATCTTTTGATAGAACGAAAGTCAGAGTAGACGATTCATATATTAGAGGATATGTTTGGAGCTTTATCTAAAGATATTAGTTGATCATGGGACGATAAAATAGAATTGGGTGAGTTTACAAAGAGTAATAGTTACACGTCTTTCATAAAAATTACACCTTGTGATGATCTCTATGGTAGGCCATTTCTTTCCCTGAACTATAGGCATGATACTGGTATGGTGGAAGATATGAGCCCAAAATTGTATGAGAGACCTATGATATAGTTTCACTCATATTAAAGAGGTTAATCATAATGTAGTTTTGAAAATGGTCTTATTACAATCATAGGATGGGACCTTTGCATTTTTTTGCAGGCGAACGGGTTTTCCTGAAAGTGACTCATTAGTTAGGCCACCAATTGTTGAGGAAGAATCAGAAGATTGCACCACACTATGTTAGACACTTCAAATTCACTATGCTTGTTGGGAAAATGAAATACCATTTGGATATTCCTTCTCACTACCTGGGTATGCACAGTGTGTTTCATGTATTTTTGCTCCAAATATACATTCCTAATCACATATATGTCATCAACTATGAGGATGTTTAGTTTGGGCTCGATGCATCATACAAGGAGCACCTGGTGTAGATTATAGATTTTAGAACGAAAGTACTATAATGGAATATAGTACCAATTTTTTAGACTCTATAGAGACAAAGAAAAATCAAATAGGAGACCTGGGAGTGGGTTGAAAATGTTTGGGTATTGTGGCCTAAGTTGTTCAAGTATGATGACTAGAGACACTTCTCGATGATGAAAAGTATTTAGAGGTGGATAATGTAACAACCTCGGTTTCTTAGGAGATTTAGGAGTTAATTTAAGACAAAAAACTTATGGTTATGATCAATTAATTGGTTTTGAAGTGTTCCAAGTGTTTTCAGATAGTTTCAGAGAGTTTTGGTGGAAATTTCAATTGTTCATTGTTCAAGAATTAGTTTTTCCAAAATGGGAGGATTCTCCAGGAAAGAATGAAAAAAAGAGGCATATTTCCAAGGGGTATTACATATGTAAGCTCCCATGTTTTGAACCGGGTTAAAATTACGAATGTTTATGAAATTATTTGTCAGTTTTCAAAGGGTCATTCTTTTTAGACTGAGCTCCAGAATTTTATTCTGAGTGTTGGAACACCTAAAGATATCATTTTTTCAAACTTTGATATAAGTTTTGTGGTAAATGGGATGTCGCACGGGCGACACATGATTTGTCTAACCGTGCATCCAAACCGGACATAGTTGAAGTTTTGAGACAGTAGCTCCCGCACAGTTAGCACATGGTTAGAAGATACCGTGCGATGATACCATGTGATAGTGGTGGCCAAGGCAGTAGTTAACGCAGGGTCAACAAACGATTTTTCTAACCGTGTGAGCAAACCGTACGTGCACTTATGTGAGATCCTAAAAAAGTGTATCTCACACGGTTAAGCCTCAAGATGGCTCGTTTTTCCTTGTAAGTGGCCATAACTCGGGATTACTCTCCCTTGATGGTTGGAAAACCTCTCCCAAGCATTTTGGAGGCGATCTGAAGGCTTCTCTAGCCGAATCATAGTCGAATTCATGAGGTCGGTATATGTTCTTCTTCATTCTTGTTCGGTTTCATAGATCTACCTAGATCTACATATCCTCTTCTTAGGGTTTCTTAGATCTACACCCAATATGGGTAAATCTAAGTGTGTGGATGAAAATTATGATGAGTTTTGGTCTTGGTATTTCTAGGATAAGTGATTTATGGCGGGTTCTGGAATATTCAACCCGTTTCGCTTGAGGATTCTTACTTTGTTGTGGTTTCCGTCAAAACCATGATGTAGTGTCACAAATATTTAACACCATATTTAAGAATTAGAGTTTCTTTGAGTAAATTAAGAATGTGAGTTTAATTCATTATGATATATCGATGAATGAAACTTTTGATGTTATTAAATAATTCTGTCCACATGAGATAAGTGAGGACTTGAACTTATGTTGAGTTTAAGCATGTCTGGCATATTTTGTTAAAGTGATATGATTAAACAGTTAAATGATTTGAATGGGAAGATTTAGTAGTAGGGTAATTAATGGTAGGATTAATTATCAAGTCATGAGTTTGAATAATATGGTGGCTTTTTCAGATTATTGGGAATATCGAATATTTGATATGTTCAGAAGATAATTTGAAACTGGTAATAATAAATGAAGGGATTAATTGTTACATGCTAAATGGAAAATGGTTAACTAATTGATGATTGGTTAAAGGGATAAGGTATGATTAATTAATTATTGAATTAATTAATTTTTATGCATTTAATTAATATTGTGAATTGATTGTTTGTTACAATTGTTGGCCAAGAGTACCTTTTGATGCGTATTAGTTTTCCATGCCATAAGTTGTCTTATAAGGAGTTGTGTAGAGATATTATATGTTGTGTATGATGGTCACTAAATATCTTGGCTTTGTTCATCATGTTTTGAGATTATTATGGTGTGATTGTAGATTGTTAAAGTCCTGGACGATCCATTGTTTCAATGAAAGGGTACGGACAAGTTAAATAATTTGCAAAATTATGTGATGAGTTAATTATTCAGTTGTCTTGCTAAGAATAATTAATTTTTAATTAATTGTTAATTAATTATATTTTGAATGTTTAATTAAGTGTTTACTTATCTATAGAACGATTTGTGTTGTTAATTAATTGTTGAATTAATTAATGGATTGGTTTTGTGGTGTTAGACATGGTATTCTACACCAATGATAAATATATATGTATGATTGATGAATGGGATGTGAGACAAGGAATAAGGCTCCAAATACGCACAGGGTGTTAGACCTGATTTTCGACACCAATGATAGATGTATATGAATGATTGGTAGATGTGTTGTGTGAGAGGGAATGATGCTCCAAATTCTCACGGGGTTCTATACATGACAATCTACACCCAGCTAGCAAGCTAATATAATTTTATGGGACAAGGACTGATGATCAAAATACCTATGGGTTGTGGGACAAGGAATGATGCTCCAAATTCTCACGAGGGTGATATACATGATGTTCTACATCCATTAATTAATATTGGACTGTGGGTCCAGTTGTTCAAACATGAAATAAGTTAATGGTTAATGAATGCTCTTGTGACACGATGATTTGTGAATTGATTATGAGAAAGGGTTTAGACTTATTAATGAATTGGGTGAACCATTTTTAGTGGATGGTCTTTGACATAGTATAAGAAAGATTAAATTGAATAACTTATGACATGTCATCCCAACCAAAGCACAAGCTTGGATTCAGTCTTTACTTTGATTACAAAGATGGTCTTTATAAACATCTATGGTGAGTGACTTATATGAAGTATTTTGGGCATACGACAAATCTCAAGATTTTTATAATAATATTTGAGTAAATCAAAAATGAAAAATTATTATATAATTATTGTTGAGTATGCATGAGAAATGAATTGTGAAGGTTCATACACCGACTGAGGGATGAAACAAGTACTTGAATATATAGTTACTTTGTATTGATTACTTTATTTGATGCATTCCTTGATGTGTTTTACATTATTTATTAAATTTATTGATTTAGGGTAGACACCAGTTGTCCCGACCTACTAATATTTATATCTCACAGCCTACTCAGGCTGCCATTGCTCTGGGTACCCGGGTAGATTCTATTTGGTTTTAGGAATATGTTGTTTGCATTTACTTGGGAGTTAGGAGTAGAGGACCGACCAGAGGATCAGGATGCTCGAGGAGATCCCCATTGGATCTTTGAGTCATTATTTATTTATTTATGCATTGGAATGTAAAGCATGTTGTTTTGTTCACTATTTTCAAATTTTTTAACATTAACAATTCATGAATGCATCTATTGTATAATTTAGCATTGGCCATTTGTCTTATACAAGATTTATAAAATATTTTTTCTGCAGATTTATCATAATTAGACTGTTTCCATTACTTATTTCCTTTGTATATTTTTGAACACTAAAATGAGGGTATAGTCTCCTCACTGACTATCCTTAGACCCTCACTGCTAGTCGGAAGCCTCTGGCATAAGGGGAGATGAGCTCGAGGTCATGTGGAGACCGATCCTGCCACTAGTATAGGGGTGACCCGGGTTAGGAAGTTACAAATTGGTATCAGAGGTTTAGGTTTCTTTCTTTTCCTTTGTCTTACTATTTTGGGGTTGGTAGACAGGAGACTAGGAATGTGTCGGTGCTTGGGTTAATAGTCGTGCTTGGGACTGATCACCTCATGTACGGGAAATGCCCAAGTGGCCAAGTATGGGAATTAATGTTTGTAGTATTAGAGGTAACAGTTTATATTATTTCACCTTGAGTGACTGGTGCATTTTCCACTGTTTATTTATTTGGATAATTTTGAAAAGAATAATTTTCTTGGCCTGATATGGAACGGAAGTTTCATACATGAATTATCTTAGGCACTTAGGATGCCTACAAATTTGTATTGTGTTCCTTGGGTGCAATGCCATGTTTGATCTTCTTTAGCATGACTCTCTAGATAGCATGTTACAGTGATAGATTTAACATGCTTGAGTGATTATATTTTTTACTTCCATGGTTATTATTATGTTTTTTGCAGTGACATGCTTCTGTGTTATAGCATATTGTTGTGTTACTGCTTATGCTATCATGTTAGAGATGTTTTGATATTTTAAAGGGGTGATAAAGATAAAATGTTAAATAAATGTTGATTGTGTTAAATGGGATCCAAAATTCAGTGATAAGGTGTATGGGAGCCTTATCAATTGGTAGGTGTCCACCAATATAATTTGGACGGTTAGGTTGATCATGTTAGTTTCTGAATTGACATTGGAATCTCTTAATGAGATCCAATTTTCAATCCCTTGAGTGTATGGGTTCTTCCTGAATTGGGAAATGACAACTCATATTAAATGTGATTACTTCATGCAATGTAAAATGCTCATAAATGTGAAAGATGTTAAATGTTGATCTGAAATCAAATGTCTAGCTTCCAAAATGCAACTTGACCCAAGGAGGTCAGCTGAGGAGTTTTTATATGGGATGACCTGTTTAGGTGTGTGAAATTTTAATACCTATGCATTTTTTATTGGGTTTCATTATAGAGAACCCATGTTGGTTAAAATGAGACCCTCGTAGGTCGCCTTTTATTCTTAAAATGAATTTTTTTATATGTTTTCTGAAAATGAAGGGATGTCAAGCAATGTAAATGTTTTAAAAAGGGAGTTTTAGGAAACATGCATGTTTTTCCTTGGAGAATTTTGAAAATGGTACGTGATGTTTTGATTAAACCGATTGACGATTAAAGATACAAAGGTATTAAATATAAGACATAGGGAAATGAAACCTATTGTGGTATCCACTATTTAAAACCCTCATGTAAAGGGTAGTTCATACTTCTCTTAAGTTGCCTTGTAACAGAAGTGTGAGTACTTTCTGTAGGTGTTCTTCACCTTAGCAATGGCCTTATGTTCAGCTTTCGAGCCTAGTGACTTGTTTGAAGTAACCTGGTTTAGGGTTGACACATTTTCATCATAAGGGGATAACATTCGGTGGGCACTGCCCTCATAACTTAAATGACTTGCAAGAGCTTTGTATTTTTTCACGCTTTTGTAGTTTTTGGGTGCCGTTGTCCTAGGTAGGAGAAGAATTTTTTGATGACACCCTTGTTCGAACGGGTGGTGATGTGTTTCCTGTCCTTGTTGTGGGCTTTAGCATTGAGTAATTCTATTTGTCAGCTGGTTAGACATGCCTTGGGTATGGTTGGTTACATTGATGGTCATTTGACCCTTTCTTCTTAGAAATGGATGACTGGTTATGGAGTCGTCTAGGAAAATTGTCGTATGAGCAAAAATGACTCTGTATTAAGTCTTTTTGTTCTGTTGAGTATGGTCTTGGGTCAACTCCATGTAGAGTAACTTGAGAGCTAAAGAATCAGTTTCATTTCAATTAATGGAATAGTTTTCGAAAGACCCGGGTGTTTTGACATGCCGATATTGTTGTTAATATAACGTGCTGGTGAGCAGATGATCATTTCTTGAGACCTCATGGTAAATCCTAAGGTGGTTTTTGTCACATTGTTCTTAATGAACATGTTGGAAGGTGATGCCGAGATTTTAGAAAAGTGTTGTCCGGTAATGGTTTGACTGATCTTCTCCATGACCTCGATGTTCTATTAGTGTGCTCTTCTGTACACAAAGATAATGTCCCCTATATTGACCTCATCATGGAGACACTAAGATAGTGTCAGTATTATGCCGCGCTACAGTTTAAATGTTGTTGGTCTTGTTGAGTGGTTGTTATCTTGGTAGTATGCAGGAGGCATGGTTTCTTTGGGATACTTCTTTTTCGTGTTAGGGGGCGGTTGTTTTAAAAATATCCTTATGATGGCTTGACTTGAAAATTTACCAGATTTTAGGTAAGGACTTTGTTATACTGGTAGATGGTTTCAGATAGTTTTAAAGGCCCATCGTCAGATAAAGGTTGAAAGTGGATTTTGGGTCTGTGACGTCTTTTGAGGGAAGCATTTGAAACATGTTCTGTTGTTTGATCGATGTTCAAACTTTTCCGTTGACAATGTACTTCTAATGAACTAAGATATAAGATCTGTTTCGATGTTTATGCATTAGAGTAATCTTTGGATCTAGATAGATAGGCTTATCAATCAGGTTTGAGAAATCTTAAAGGTGTGTTTGGCATTGGGAAAGAAACATGTCACTTCTAACGAGATTAAATGAGCTTGTTAGGGTGGTTGTTTTAGTAGTGGTTCTCGATGGCTTCTTAGGGATGAGAAGTTTTTACGGTGGGTATAATATAAGATCCCGTGTTTTGATCTGGGTTAAAATTACAAAGGTTTCTGATTTTTTTTTTCAGTTTATCAACTGTTTTTTCTTTTTAAACCGAGCTCTGTAATTTAATTCCAAGTGTTGGAACACCTAAATATGTCATTTTTTGAACATTGATAAAAGTTTTGAGGTAAAGGGTAAGTCGCATGGTTGGCGCATGGTTTGTCTAACAGTGAGGTCAAACCGTGCGTAGTTGAAGTATTGAGGTAGTAGCTCCTTCACTGTTGGTGCATGGTTAGGAGAGACTAAACGATGAGGCTGTGTGAGAGGGGTGGCCAAGGCAGTAGCTAATGCACAGTTAGCGCACGTTTTGACTAAACACGTGAGAAAACCATACATGAACTTATGCGATATCCTAAAATTGGATCTCACACGTTTAAACATCTAAATGGATTGTCTTGCCACCTATGTAGTAATAACTTTGGATTACTCTCCCTTGAAGGTTGGAAAACCTATCCCAAGCATTTTGGAGGCAATCCGAAGGATTCTCTTGGAGAATCGAAGACGAAATCTTGGGGTAGGTAGATGTTCTTCTTTGTTCATGTTCGGTTTCATAGATCTACTTAGATCTAAATCTCCTCTTCTCAAGAATTCTTAGATCTATGCCCATTATGGGTAAATCTACGTGATTAGATGACAAGTATTATGAGTTTTGGTCATGGTTTTTCTAGGACAAGTGATATAAGGTGGGTTCTTGAAGAATCAACCCGTTTCTCCTAAGGGTTCTTTGTTCATTGTGGTTTCCGTCAAAACCCAAGGTCGGGTCCCAAACCATTAACACTTTATTTAAGAATTAAGGTTTCTTTAAATAAATTAGTAACATTAGTTTCCTTCATTATTATATGTCAATGAATGACACTTTTGATGTTATTAAGTAATTCTTCCCACATGAGATAAGTGAGGACTTAAACGTGTGTTGATTTTAAGAATGTTTGGATGATTTGGTCAAAGTGATATGATTAAATTGTTAAATTATTGGAATGTGAAGAATGATTAATAGGGTAATTAATGGTAGGATTAATTATCAAGTCATGAGTTGGAATAAGATTGTGGCTTTTATAGATTATTGGGAATATCGAATATTTGACATGTTCCTACGATAATTTGAAACTAGTAATAATTAATGGAAGGATTAATTGTTACATGTTAAATGGTAAATGGTTAACTAATTGATGATTCACTAAATATATAAGGTTTGATTAATTAATTGTTGAATTATTCAATTTTCATGCATTAAATTATGATTGTGAATTGATTGTTTGTTATGATTTTTTTTCCAGATTTACATTTTGATTAATATTAGATTTCCATGCCTTATGTTGCCTTGGATGGAGTTGTTTATAGATATGATATGTTGTGTGAGATGGTCACTAAATATCTTGTCTTTTTTCAGCATGTTTTGAGATGATTATGGTGTTCTTTTATATTGTTAAATTCCTAGTCGAACCATTGTTTGAACGGATGAGTTCAGACTTATTAATGAATTTTGATAGTTAAGTGCTGAGTTAATTATTTAGTTGAATTGCTACGAATAATTAAATGTTAATTTCTTATTAATTAATGATATTTTTAATGGTTAATTAAGTGTTGACTTATCGGAAGAGTGATTTGTGTTGTTAATTAATTGTTGAATTAATTAACGGATTGGTTTTCTAGTGTTAGACATGGTATTCTACACCAATGATAAATATATATGTATGATTGATGAATGGGTTGTGAGACAAGGACTAAGGATCCAAATACCCATAGGGTGTTAGAAATGATGTTCTACACCAATGATATATGTATATGAATGATTGGTAGATGTGTTGTGAGAGAGGGACTGATGCTCCAAATTCTAACGGGTTTGTAGACATGGCATTTTACACCCAGCTTGCAAGATAATATTGATTTATGGGACAAGGAATGATGCTCCAAATACCCATGGGATGTGAGACAAGGAATGACTCTCCAAATACACACAAGGGTGATTGACATGATGTTCGACATCCATTAATTAAAATTAGACTGTGGGTCCAATTGTTCGTGCATAAAATGAGTTAATGGTTAATGAAGGCTGTTGTGAAATGCTAATTTGTGAAACGATAATGAAAAAGGGTTTAGACTTATTATTTAATTGGGTGAACCACTCTTAGTGGACGAACCCAAGAGTGAATCACTATTTTAGTGGACGAGCTTTGTCATAATATATGAATGATTATATTGAATAACTTATGACGCGTTATCCAAGACAAAGCACAAGCTTGAAATAAGTCATTACTTTGATTACTTAGATGGTCTTTAGAGAAATCTGTAGTGAGTGACTTATATGGGGGATGTTAGGCATAGGCTGAATCTAAAGACTTTCATAATAATATTTGAGTTATTGATAAATGAAAAAAGATTATGTAATTATTGTTGAGTATGAATGACAAATGAATAGGTGAGTTTCAAACACCTGCTGAGGGCTAAAACTAGTACTTGAGTATATAGTTACTTTGTACTGCTTACTTTATTTTTTGAATTCCTTCACATATTTTAAATTTTTTATTAAATGATTGGATTTTTGGTAGACACCAGTGGTCCCATCCTACTATGATTTATATCTCACACCCTACTCAGGACACCATTGCACTGGGTACCCGAGTAGATTCTATTTGGTTACAGGACTATACTATTTTCATTTACTTGGGAGTTAGGAGAAGAGGACCGAGCGGAGGATCAGTATGCTCAAGGAGATTTCCCTTGGGGAATTGAGTCATTATTTATTTATTTCTTAATTGGAATGTAAAGTATGATATTTTTTCATTTTTTTCTATATTTGTATCACTATCATGTCATGCATGCATCTTCTTTATAATTTGGCGTTGGCCATTTGTTTTTTACAGGATTTATAAAATATTTTTTCTACTTCTTTTTCATTATTAGACTGTTTCTACTAATTATTGACTTTGTCTATTTTTTAACACTAAAATGGGGGTATAGTCTCCCCAGTTACATCTTTAGACCCTCGCTACTAGTCGGCAACCTCAGGCGTAAGGGGAGACGTGCATGATGTCATGTGGCGACCGGTCTGGCCACCAGTTCAAGGGTGACCCAGGTCGGGACGTTACAATATAGTTTGAAAAACCATGTGACCTAACATGGAAAACCATATAGTATTATAATGTTTCCAACATTATATTTGTCAGATATTTTAACGAATCATGCGGCCAAACTATCTGTCCTATTTAGAATCCTAGAAAGGGAACATATTTTTTCAATCCTCACAACCAAACCATGAATGTCTGAAATTATTCATATGAATTCCCCATGAATTCTAATTTATGCCCATTTTTACCCCTTTATACTTATATAAGATTCCCACACTATATCTAAAACTCCACTACCAATTTTGACATTTTACCCCCCTCAAAATATTTATTTCAAAAAATCCAAGTTAGTTTGAGATCTATAATTGGGGTATGCTATACAAAAAATTATCTTCTTCTGGTGTCCTTCTGGATCCAATTACTTTATATTGATTTGATTTATAATTTTGAGATTTCGGTTACTACTCTATGAATTATAATAAAGACAAAGGATGGATTCTTGATTTATTTCTAAATCCGTGGTGGGTTTTTGTGTCAATTAAATCCCTTTTGATCATAGATATTTTCTCATAGATGGTTGATGCTTTAAGGTATGTTTATTTCAATAAATCATATTGAATATAATTTTAATTGATGTATTTATGGTGGATCAATGTTTTTTGTATAACCTCAATGTTATCTTCTAGAATTGGGAAGGAATTCATGATCTAATTCTAAATTGAAAATGAATCTAGTGAATAGGTAGCCTCTCATTTGACATACCTCAATATTGGTCTAATTGACAGATTCCTTAGGGTGTGTGATTATATTACCACCCTTTATGAAGGTGAAACTTATTTAGTATTATTTATATATGTATTTATTTATGAATTAGAACGTAATTTGTACATCCTTGAAGTGTGATATTGTTCTTCAGGGGTGTGCTATGTGATTCAGTGTTTGATCCATTATGAACATCAAAGTACATCATGAACAACCTTAAGGTAATAAGTTCCAAATCATTTGTGGGTGTTGTATTATCTTGTTTTCATAGATTTATTTTTTTGTCAGTGAGGATTTGTAATATGATTGATGATGATTTCTTATGGTTGTGTTTATACCGTTTATAACCCTATATGATATTACTTCCTTGAGTATTATTAGAGTACCTTGATGTCATGCGTGATGTTGATGACAAATTGTTCTATTCTTTCCACTACATACTCATGTTGAAATGTTATGTTTGTTTTATTAATATCTCCCTATTTATGTGATTCCATTATTTTTTTAGATTTTTCTCAGTATTCATGACAAGTGGACCATCATTGTATATTTATTCCTTATAGGGGGACATGAATGACATGAATTAATGAAGACAGTGGACACACTTCTGGGTTAGGAGTATGATAAAATTGTGGATCATATGGAACTCGATGCCTTGAAGATATTGAGAAATGTTACAAAATTTGATGACTTGTATATATTAAGTGTCATTTTAACATGGTGTATTAAAGATTTCAATTTACAGTTATATAACTTATTTGGGTAGTTCTTGATCATTTTTGACATTTTTGTTATCCTTCTGGAATAGACCTAATGGAGGTATGGTTGAGGGTCGTGGTATCCTCGTTATAAAACATGTGCTCAGTATGTGAATATTAGTATTTCTTGAACATTTATTGTTATCATGTAATATACTTGTTGTATATATAAATATTTTTTCAAAAAAACGTGTTCTATATTACTGGGTTTTATTACACACACACTATACGTGAATCTGGATGCATGGGAAAATTTAAAATTTTATTTAATCTTATTCTTTTATGGGGATTATGATTCAAAAGTTAGCTAAGTGGTGAGATATTTGTATCTCACTTATATTGTCATCGGACACATGTCGTATTAAGAAATTTTATCTTTTATATAGTGTATATAATTCCAATGAATATATTTTTTTATTCTTCATATGTAAATTATAGGGTTGTACATATCCCTATAAGTTTATTTAATTCATGGTTCCTTTAATTCAAAATTTACTAAAGTTGTAAAGGTTTTATGTTATAGTTCATTTATTTAACAATATTTTTTATGATTAGGTTTCCAATGATGAAATCCTAGGATCTATTTCTCATAAAACTCATGAATTTTATTATCCTAAGGATATTTATATAAATTAAATGTCTTCCATTCTATTTGTAATCTTTTTTTAGTTGAGATTAAAAAAATAATATTTTAAGGAAAACTAACTTTATTTCTGTCTAACTTCGAAAATCCTATTTCATTCATTTCTATGTTTTTCTAATTTCTTTCAAGAATAATTTTACTATTCCCCAATGATTGTTTAATTTTATTTTTACCCTTTTTTAAAATTTTAAAATATTTTTTAAATGGAAAATTCTTTTCATTTTATGATCTAGATACTTCTGATTTTTTACCAAAAATGTGAATGGAATATTTTTTTGGACATGTACGACATGATTGATATTTTACACTGTCATGACCACAAAATGATAGAAATATTCCCATTTTTATTTTCGATGAAACCTTTTTCATGAAAATTTTAGATATTTTTATATTTTAAATAAACGATTCCAAAATAGAAAGGATATTTCCTCAAGAATAGTTCATTGTTATTTTTATAGAATTTATATTCATAAAATAAAAAACAATTAATGTTTCTAATGATTTATTGAGAATATGTTCCAATGGTACCATAATATTATTTCTACAGATGGTTTATGATAATACTGAATAATTATTTTTGAAACCCATTTATACTGAGGGGTTATGATACGATGAATTGATGAACTCTTTAGAAAACATGTCTCTAATGCATGGGTTACGATGTGATGATATAATGAATGTTGTATGATCTTTTGGGACACACATGTATAATATTAATTATATGATTGGTGGTTCCATTATAAAATAATGATGCAAGGTTATGTTATAAACAAAATATGAGTGGTTATATTATAAACCAAGTATGTGAGTTTACATTATAAACCAATGATGAGTGGTTTTGTTATAACCAAGGAAGGGTTGTTTTGTTATAAACCAAATACTGTGGATCAGGATAGAACACTATAACACATTTGATATTGTTGGATATCTGATGAGGTAAATATTTTATCCGTGAACTAGATTTCATGTTCAAATTTTCATGAATAGTCTTGGTTATAACTTTCATTAAATTAAGGAAAAACCTCATTTTATTGCCCAAAATATTATTTGAGTTTCTTATTTCATGTCTATAACTTAATGAGTGATCCTATTTCTATTTATACATGTTCAAAATGTTTGATCTTCTCTTTTTCGAAATTTGTTTTTCTATATTATGTGTTAATGGATAATTTTTATTAATTTTCTTTTTGATTCGTGTTATATAAACATCTAATATTTCTTCCTTCACTAATATATATGATCTTTGATAGATTTGGTATGATATTTTTAATGTTTCAATCATTATATCATACCTTCATTTATATTTTAGGATTTTATATGATCAGTGATTGATATCATCTTTGTATACCCTAACAGAAAATCGGAGCTCAATATTTATTATGTTTCCTTTACCTAGGACATGAAAGAATGTTTTTATGTTGGGTATGTTTAAGAAGAGTAATAATGTGGGATATTTGTTTTGATATATTTATTATTTTTTTTTTGAAATTGGATGATTTTTCGCCTAGTCTCCAATGATAGTCAATATTTACATTCCTCATGTGTTTATTTGTGAAATATATTTATTAATATTATAAAAATATGTACCATTTATGTATGAAAATCCTAGGTCACTATAGTTTGTATCAAAAAAATGGTTTATATAAAATTTGGAAACTAGGTTGAGAAAACTTTATTAAGAACCCTTACTATAATCCTATGTATAGTAGAATGTCCTACATTATGGTAAATAAAGGAGTGTGGTTTTCCTATATAAACATCCCTATTTAGATACTATAGGTGGATATTAATTGAGTATAGTTACACCTAGGGGTAATTAAATAAAAAATAGTACATTAGGATTGAATCATTCATCACCTATTATATGAAAATAAACATTTCATCCCACCTAGTTTGACACTCCTAATGTATATGTTTTGGAACTTTACAAACTCTTCATAAAATATCATGAAGGATTTGAATATATGATCATATTGAAATGCCTTGGTAATGTCATTGATTGAAAATAAGGTTTCATGAATTTGATGTCCTATAAATGATTTTTCATTATTGATCCATATAATAATATATTCTTGATGATCATGATATCCATTTTAGTTTTAATAATGGAATGAAGAGATAATGATGAAGTTAATATTAAAGAACCCTATTCAAGATTTGAAAAAATTTAAAATAATTAGAAATCATATTATTATTTTTTAGATTTTAAATTATCTATAAAACCCCTAATGGTATGATGATATAATATCAGGTCTATTAATTTACTCTAGTTGATTTATGTGGAAACATTCTTCCTATAAATATCGTTATATTTCCTTTGGTTGGATGTGATGTTATTTTAGGAATGGATTGGATTTACCTACAAAAACCCCATATCAATTATCATGTAATGGAATTCATGTTGGATATTCTAATTGATCCTATGATAAAATATGAGTGTGATTAAAAAAAATAAACATATGATGGAAATCGCATACATTGAATGAGTATTTATTCTTATTAAAAATGTTTTTTATATCATATAGCTGGTGATAAACTCAAAATTTGTGATATACATATTTTATCAGAGTTTTTTGATGTGTTTTATGAAGAATTTTCATGTATTCAACTGAATCATGATGTAAATTTTTTAATAGAACTCATACGTGGTACAACACTGTTTTCAAAGACCCCCTAGATAATATACCTAATTTAGTTACATGATTGAAAGAATGAACTAAAGGATAATATGAACAAGGGATTTATTCATACACATGTGTCACCTTTGCGAGAACCTATTCTAATTTTTAAGAAGAAATATGGATCGATGTGACTCTTTATTGATTATCAGGAACTGAATAAGATCACAATCAAGAAAAAGTATCCTCTACCCCATATTAATGACTTGTTTTATCAAATTCATAGATCTGAATTCTTTTTCAATATTTTACCACAATATGGTTATCATAAATTGATGGTAAAAAATTATGATATAACATAGAAAATATTCCATAAATGGTATGGGCACTATGAATATTTAGTGATTCCATTCAGTCCTAATAATTCCCCCACTATCTTTATGGATTTATGAAATTGAGTCTTTAGAGATTAACTAGATCACTTTATGGTAGTATTTATAGATGAGATTATCATCTATTTAAAGTGGAAGTTATATCATGAAGATCACTTTATAATTGTAGTAGAGACCTTATGGAAGGAGAATTTGTATGAAAAGTTTACCAATTGTGAATTTTGGATTTATAATGTATCATTTTTAGGCATAGTAATTTAAAGAGGGGGTATATATATTGATCCATAAAGGAAAAAAGTTATTTAACATTGTCCTAGACCAACCAAGATGACTAAGATTCATAGTTTTATTGGTTTGGTTGTTAATTATCGATGCATTGTGGATACTTTTTCATGGCTATTCAATCCACTCACTAAGTTAACCTAAAAGGGACCCATGTTCCTTTATACAAATGAATGTAAAGAAATGTTCCTGGAAACTAAGTGAAGGTTATTTAGTGAACCAAAACATACATTACCCACTAGTGGAAAATGGTTTTTATTATACATTGATGCATCACAGAAAGGAGTGGGATTCATTATCATGAAAAATAATATGGTTATATCTTATGTCTCATGAATATTTAAGGTCCTTGTACAAAATTACTCAACTCATGCTTTGGAGTTAACTACAATAGGTTTCTGATTAAATATATAAAGGAATTATATTTATAGTGAAAAGTATAATACATATATATATATTGATCATAAAAGTTTAATATATATATATATATTTAAATATAAAGAGTTGAATATATTATTGATAATAAGTAAAAATGTGATTAAAGATTATGACAACTCAATACGTTACCACCTTGGGAAGGTGAACCATGTGGTTAATGATTTAAATAAAAATGATCATGCTAGCTTATCTTTGATAAGGATCACGAAATATCCATTATTTATGGATTTAAAAAGGACGGGTTTAGAAATCATGAATGAATTTGAAAATATTATATTTCTCAAATGAGTTTTCACCCATCTATCCAGTTGAAAAATAAAAAATCTTAGAAAGATGATATTATGTTTTAGAATACGGTTAGAAATGATCCCAAGTTTAACCATGATTTTAATGGAATGATATGGTTTTTTAAAATTGTATATGTTTCATATATAATAGATTTAAAGAAGGTTCTACTGAATTAACCTCATAGTTATTCAATCTATATTCATCCTACAATTAAAAATATATATAGATATTTAAAAAGTGTATTTTTGAGTGGAGGGAAAGAAGAGAGATTTAACAAAGATTTTATCTCATTTCTTAGAATATTAGAAATTTAAGGACAACAAAGAACAACTATAATGGGATGTTTTGACTATTACCCATACTTGAATAGAAATGGGAAACATTATCTTAGATTTTTTCATCAGACACCCGAAAACATATAACGGTTATAATGTTTTATGTGCTGCAGTCAAAAAACTCATGAAGTTATCACTCTTTATTATAAAAAATTTTGATTTTTATTTTGATCAAAATTAGATGATATACATTAAGAAAGTGTTAAGGTTTTAGGGAGTAAAACATTCTATTGTATCTGATTTAGTCACAAGGATTACCTCATAGTTCTGGTGAAGTCTTCAGCCAGCTATTGATATAGAGTTATGTTTAAACATATGTTATCATACTCAGAAATATGGATATACTGCGAGAACCATTAAATACCTAGAGGATATGTTTATATATTTTTCTATGTATTTCAATCATAGCTAAGATAAACACGTTCCTCTAGTTGAGTTTCCTTACAATAATAACTATCAGTTATGCTTTTATATGGACCCTTTTGAATTTTTCGATTGAAAGAGGTGTAGAAATACAATGTGATGATATGAAGTCATAGAAATAAAGTTATTGGTAACTAATATTGATGAATAAATAGTATATAAGGTTAAATACATTAAACATCACATAAGGGAATCACAAATTCGATAGAAACATTATAGTGATTGTCGTCAATGAGATTTTGTGTTTGAAGCTGGTGAGAATGTGTTTTTGTTAATTTATCCATAGAAGAATGTTATTATATTTTCTATGAAATTAAATATGAACCCAATTTATATTGTCCCTTTAAAAAAATTTTATCTGGTAGGGATGGTATCTTATTGCTGGTGCTCAAACTGAATCTATTTTAACTCCACATTGTGTTCCATCTTTCTCTCCCAAGTATGTACATACATGTCCATTTAAATGTACTAAATATAGATGTAATAAGGCCAAAAAAGAAATTTTTTATTAGAAAAACCTTTCAATATTCTATTCCATTAAGATAAAGTTCTACAAAACATGACTACTCACCTTGTCAATGTTTTGTGGTGAAACCACCTATTTTAGGACGCTATAGAAGAAACTGCTGAAATGATGTGGGAGAAGTATCCTCATTTATTTATATTAGAGTGAAGAAATTTCAAATGAAAAATTAAATTTATGTGGGTAATATTATAACACCCTGATATTTTAAGACTTTTTTCAAATAAAATTAATTTCCTTGATACCTTGTGTAATATACAACACCAATTTTTAACAAAGCATAATATACTATTAAATGAATTATCGAAACATGACCGTTATAACATACCCATTAAAAATGTAACTATGAATATGAATAATTTTTATAATATTATGTAATTTTTTTTATAAGATGGTAATATATTTATAAATAACTATTTAATTTTGGGAAAACTCTTTATATACATTGAAAATACTTTTTTTCAAAAAATGATTTTCATTTATTATTATGAACAAATAATAAAATTATAATTTTCCTTTATTATGAAATTTATTTGAAAATATGTGCATAATTAATGGAATTAAAATGTAATGATTAGGTTAGTATAAATTCTTTATAACATTCTTAAAAGATTGATTTTCTCAATGAATAGTGAAAAATAAAAATTTTCATTAAAAATGATAAATTTGTATAAAGTATTTAAAATTAAAAAAAATGAGTATTTTTTTTAAATGTAAAATTAGTTTAAATATATTATTATCATTCTAATTTATATATTTAGATTCAATTTAATGTTTAATATTCATAAAAAAATATACATTTGAAATCTTTTTCTTTGGAAAGCCATTATTTCACAGCATCTAGGGGTTTAATTTTAAATTAGATGACTTCTGTGAATTTAATTTGAAAAAATGTATTTCATATTTTTAATCACGTTACTTAATTTTATATAATAAGTTCAACTTGATTTTTTATCATAATGAATAGTTAAAAAATTAAAAATCAATGACCTTGGTTAAAGTTTAAACGAGTTTATCAAGGTGTTAAACAAACAAAATAATGGTTAAAATGACCTGTTTTTAATAATTTATATTTCATCTACATATTTATACCATATCTCATTGAAGGTTTTTTAATTATTCATGTATGAGCATTCTTTCATGTGTAAAATGCGGCTACACCCTTTTCTCTTCCAAAATTCCTAGCATGTCTTCTCCTCCACTTACAAAAGGCCCCCTCCCCTTTCATCTTCACAATTCCAATGCCTTTTCAGACAATATATATGCAAATATGATACTTAATTATCCCCTAAAATTCTGGAGGACTTATATTTATTATTAAAACCCCCTATGAAGGATTCGATGCAAACCTAAAGTGGTTGTCCGAATAAGATGTATCGTTCTTAATTGAATATATTTTTTATTTATTCATACATAAACATCATATATAATTAAAATATGACGATATAAAAACAATATTATATAAAATATACACATATATTTTTATGTTAATTTAATAACTTATTTACATCTCCTATTCTTTCAAATGGGAGACAAAATTGTCGATCATGTGTATGACGGACTACCAACTCACGGACCAATGTAATTTTTTTTAACATCACTGCCTATCACATGTTGATGTAATGATGGATATGAATTGTATATACAATATTTATAAACTGATTAACGTTATTTAATTAAAATATCCCATCTACCTGCTAATTTTCACATCCATTGGAAAATGTTAATGTCGCTTGTGTGTACGTGTGGACTACCGCCTCCACAATGTGATGGGATATGTTTTCATTATTATATTGAAATGGTTAGTTATAAAGGTATATTGAATGTATATATATGATATATATGATATAAAAACTATTTTTTAAATTTTAAATCATATTTATCTTTATTTGGATCAATCCTTCAAAAAAATGGAAACAACATTCATTTGTATGTATAACCTACCCTCCCTGCGATTGATCCAATTTATTTTCCCATCTAAATATTTTATGAATGAATATGAATATATATATATATAACTAAAATATTATATATTATATAATGATGATAATTATTTAAATTATCTAACCTTCAACAAATTATAAGGACCAAAATGACCAAATAAGAACGTACAAGAAAAATGATGTCATTACAACAGGAACAAAGATTTCAATAAGGAATTTTTATTTAATGGGTGGTAAAAGGTTATATGTTAATCATATATGGTATGAAATATATGAATAATGTTATGAAATATATGTATAATAAATCTAAATTTATTATAAGGGTGATTTAGACATGTAGGGAGAAAGTTGATACTCAAAGTACTAGATTTGTCATCTCAAATTTCTTCTTTGAGACATATGCTTTTTATACACCTATATTCTTTTATGAGGTGAAAATATTTCACCTAAAAATTTTATATAATGAATTTATTTATAATAATTATATTTCGAGTTTCATTTCATAATACTATTTCATGGGGCTTATGATTCACAATTTACCAAATGAATTAAAAAAATTTCTTACTTCTTTATCCATGAGACACAAGACACATTCACCAATTTTTTAATTAATGTGGTTAATAGACTATCCATGTATATATTTTATGAAACTTATTATAAAAATTAATGGGACTTTCATATCCATATAAGTATATTTCTTTCATAATTCTTATGATCTAGAGGTTACAAAAGTGGTAAAGGATTTCTGTTTTAATCCTTTCATTTATGAGGATTTTTTATGAATAAGTTTCTAAAGAAAAATTATTATGACATATCCCTCAATAAATTCATTAACTTTATTATCATAAAATTATGTATATAAATTAAATGTTATACTTTCAATTTCATCTCTTTATGTACTGAAGAGTTTATAATAATTTTTTAAGGAAAGCCGACTTTAATTTTCTCTTATGTTGAAAGTCATTTTTCATTCATGTACATAATTCATTAAAAATGCATTCAATAATTATTTTTATATTATAAAATGATCTTTTTATTTAATTTTTCAATTTTTTATCTTTAAAAAAAAATTAAGATCAATTCACTTGTTGTTTTCTAAATGAGGAACCATTTACTTTTTATTAAAAATGTGGTAGGAATATTTTTTTAAATGTGTATGACATAACAAATATTTTCTACCATATTGACCAATAAATGAAATTATGATTCCATTAAATGATTCCAAGGTCTTTTTCAAAGAAAATGTTTTATTTAATATTGGGTAAATTTTTAGATTTTATAGAATTGATTTCAAAATGGATAGAATATCTTACTTAAGAATGATTTGATAATATATTTATAGAATTTTTATTCATTAATGACACCAAAAATTAGTGTTTCTTATGTGTTACTTGGGATATGATCCAATGGTATCAACCTTATACTTTATCTATATTTATTATTAATATGAAGATGAAATGTTAATTAAACCAATTTATTCTCATTGGTTATTGTATGAATAATTGATAAAATATTTGTGAAACTTGTTTCCCTTTCTAAGGTTGTGTGGTGATGATATGATATAGATTTTCTTATATTTTATCATAAATATATATATATATTATTAATTATGTTATAGGTAGTTTCATTATTTACCAATCATGGGAAGTTGTGTTATAAACCAAGTATGTTTGGTCACTTTATAAACCAATGAATGGTGGTAACGTTACAAACTAAGGATGGATGGTAACATTATAGACCAAGGTGGGGTGAGCTTTTTATATATCTACAATGAATTGGGTTAAGATGGGAAAATCATGTGATAAACATGTTATAAATGGAACTGATTTATTTTTTAATATTTCATTTGTGGACCTAGTTTCCATGGTCACAAAGTTAATTATGGGATTTTTTTACATATCCATATGTTTATGTGAGGGATTAATATCATGTACATAACCTAATCAGTGAACCAGTTTCTATTTATATATGTTCATAATGTTATGATATAATGTCTTTTCACATTTTTATTTCCATGTATTATCTCATGAATCATGTTCATTGATTTTCATTATGATATATGCCTTATGAAATACCAAACATTATTCTATGAATCATGTAAATGATCATTGAAACATTGAGTATAAAGGTTATAAAATTAAATTAATGATATATTAACATCAAACTTATCTAATTCATTAATATGATAATATATTGATATCTCTTTTTTACCCGTATTGAGAATTTGATCTCACCCTTTCTTATTTTTTTTATTCTATGACCTTGAAGAAAGTTTATAAGTTGTGTATGTCTATGAATAGTACTAAAGGCTTAGATCTTTGTTGGAAATTTTTAAGATCAATCATGAAATAATAAAATTGTGTATCTCGTCTCCAAAGATAATAAAATATTATGGTCTCCATGTGTGTATCTATAAAATTTATTGAATATTTATCTAAAAATATTTAATATTTATGTATGAAAATCCTAGGTCCCGATAGATTGATTTTTAGGAGAATATTGGAAAATATTGTTTGAATAAAAAATTTGAATTTTATGGTATATTTGTATTTTAATATGAATTCAAAATTACTTAAGAAAACATTATAAGTCTAAATATTAATTTTATATGTATATTTTTAACATTGTTTTATATTTACAAACCCACATTTGACATTTTAGGAAATAAGATATATTTTAATAAATAATAATTATATTACATTATAAATTTACTATTTGGAAGATATTTTAATTAATATTAGAAAAATAATATTAAAAATAAATAATAATTTTGTAAGAAGTAGGTAAAAATTATGTAATGACAGATATTTTATTTTTGGGCATAAAGGATAAGTCACCTTTTCAAAAAATTAGTTACCATGGTAAAATCTGAAACAGTAAACGTTAAAATCATTGAGTAAGAGAAATAAAAAATTATTGAACAATTTGTGAGAATGTTGTTTAGATTCTTATATCATCATTACCTCTTCCTCAATCCATTATTTCTCAATTGTGGTGCCACTATCTTTGAGATTTATTTCCTCTTATTGAAAATGTTTAGGTATATAGAATAATTCCACCACTTTTCAAATATAAAAGGGTCACTCCCCTCCATAATTCCCATTACCCCATAAAAAATAAATTTTGTAAAATATATTCCAAAATGTTTCCTCAAAAATATTATCAAACTTTCATAGTTTTTTCTTCTCAAAATAACATCCCTAAATGGTTTAACCAACTTTTCTAAGTAGATAATTTATGTAGTGATGTATAATTTCATAACCCCTCATTTTCATTTCTATTACACGCTGTGAAATAATTCTTCTTAAAATTTCACTAAACGATAGTAAAATGGTAAAATAACTATATTTCTCATAATTTTATGTTATTATGATTATGGTACAATCATTAACCTCCCATCTCTATGTTTTATTAATAAAAATGAAATTTTTATCCATGCATTGCACGAAGTACTTCCTTCATGATGAAACATGTTCATTTTCCTTCTTTTCATAAAATATATTGTTAAAAAGGGAAATTAGTATATAATTATGATATATATATATAATATTTTTAATGATAAACCATCTTACTCCACTATTATGTTATAAGGAAAATTATAGCATCATCATTGCGTTTGTGGGGAATGTTTCCTCTATGGAGGAGTGTGTAGAATTTTCTATTACTGGAGTTCATGGATAGAGATACGAAATATTTTAGAGTAAAAACATTTTAATGGTATTAAAAAGGTTTTGGTAATATAAATTTAATAACCTATAGTTATATGAAGGTTAAAAAATCATAAAATGAACCATATTGAACAGAAAAAATAAGAAGGGAAACATATTAACTCATTGTATGTAATTGTTTCATATCGGTATGATTTTATCATAATTAATTCTAAACCAAATATATAACACTAATAAAGAATAAATAGGATCATTATGCTACTTATATACAAATATTTCAACTATACCATCTCATTATCACCCCTTAATCATGGTATTCTAAAGTTTGGGTAGGTTTGACCACCTACATGAATAATGCAATGAATATATATCATGGATGACTATGGGAAATTATTTACTAGTATAATATGATATAATTGTGTAAATAATTATTTATTTTTTTTCTATAATTTCTATATTAATATATTTACTCATCAATTAAGAAAATATCTTCATTGATTAAGAATCATTTAAATGTTCTTATTGTCAATTTCTTCTTCAAGGATAAATAATGAAGAAATCATGAGAGGAAGTTAAATAATAATAAATAATTATGATTTTAACCCTAAAGAAACAATAATTATACATTAATTGTGAGATTTCGAATAATAATTAATGTTGACACAACTCTTACTAAAATACTTCAACATGAGGAAGAATAATAACATCAGATATTTAAAATAGCCAAAAGGTAATTATAAATATGTATATAATAATTATATATTAGTATTATATTTGGTTATTGTAATGAATAATTTTATTAGGTATATACTTAAAAAATGTCTTTTAATTTTTCTAAATGTTTTGTTGATTTGTAAGATGAATATATACTATGGTAAGTGGTTTCATCTCAGTTTCCTATTTTCTAGAAATATTTTTTGATTATTCCCTTAATTAATTTTATATATTTTATATGATTCCTAAAAGAGAACATATATAATGAAATATATTTTTTAGTGTAATTTATGTTCTATGTAAATTAGTCTTTTTCGATATGTTTTGATTTTAATAGCCCTCATGTTGTACATGTTTTTAACACAATTATTATTTACAAAGTTATAATTGTTAATCTTGAACATTATTTATATAAGTTTTGAATATTATCCCATAAGATTAAATTATGTGGTATATTATCAATTAATTATAGGTAATTATAATATTTCCACATAAACCCATTTTGAAATATTTCTTACATCATGAACTATGTTGTCCTATGAGACTATGGAAACTAAAATCTCTTTATTTTAGATACATGGTTTCATTTGATCATAAATTATAATATTCATTTATTTTTATAATTAAAATTTTATGTGACATGATATTTTATATTTTTAAGAAAAATCATTATTTGGATAGAAAACATCCAACTGGATTTTTCACTTAACTAAATGTATAAGATAATCAAGAATAAACCTCCATCTCTTAATTGGATATTTATATCAAGAACATATTATCCTTCCCATTTATTTTAAAATATATATTTTAAGAAGTTAATATGTATTGTTTTATATTATTTTAACAATTCTATTTACCCCTTTTAAAAATAAAAATCCAATTCTTTTTCTATGATTTAAGTTTTCAAATGAAAGAATTTAAAAATATTTTTCTACCATTCACAATAGAATGTTTTATATTCCACCAAATATTTCCTTTAATGATTTTTATTTATTATCAAGGAATCATTTACTGATATTTATTTTTCATAGATAAATTTTTTAAGGAGACCATATTAATTTTTTTAAAAATAAATTTTGATAATGATTCATTACTCTATCATTCAATGAATATGTTGAAAATGATATCTTTTAATGTTTTATGTGGGAACATATCTTTTATTCACAATTGATATTTTCTTAATGTTTTTATATTTTATAAAAGAAATTATTTTCTCTAATCTTTAAAACATATCTATTTTAAAATTATTTCAAAATATAAGGGATATTTATCATTTCCAAATTAATTTTTCAAAAACTCCTTAAAATTATTATTTATCTAAGACATTGTCATTTGAAATATCTTATGCCTAATCATGGATGTTTTTCAAATGTAACTATCCAAATTTGTTATCTGGATGGATTATTTAATGACCTTATCTTTTAGAGAAATTATCCATCATTTCCTTTATCTTCCCTAGTCAATTTAGTGTACAACTACAATTTTTCTTCTAGTTCTTTTACTCTATGAATACCGTATTTTGATTCCTTTAATTAAATAGTGTCAACCAAGAATAAAAAAATTAATTTATAATGTACAATTATTTTATTTATGTTATTCTATTTATCTATATGTTGTAAATATAATATGATTTATTATGTTTATGGAATTGTATTAACCATGAAATTCAATTGATGTTATTAGATATTAATTTACTTTTTATGGTTTTATCATATTATTATTATTTAAGAAATTAGAAACTATATCATTATATGAATCGATTTGAAATGGATATCAAATTTATTTTCATTCCTTGGGTTCCATATGATGTATGGAATGAAATCCATTTTCCATGGGTTATTTGTGCTATAAAATGTGATCAATTTTATTTGGAGTTTTTTATAAAACCCATTCATATTCTTTGATTTAAATGACATAATGATTTTATGTTTTCATGTGGAAGAATTGTTTATTGATAATATTTATGTGATTGGTGGAACCTATATAAACATCAAATACCAAGTTAAATCCTGAAATATTAGAAGATAATTGTGAAATTAGAAGTGATAATTGATCCAAATTGGGTAATAAATTGTGATGCTTGATCCTATAAGGGAAGAAAGTGAGTGAATCTTGATCTATAAATGGAGGAATGATAGTGAACCCTGATCTTATAATGGAAATATATTGTGATATGTGATCCACTATGTTTGTATTTTTAACCTTATGGATATGGCATGATTATCAAGTGAGCATTTTATAAGTGTTATGTGGCATTTTCCTGATGTATTCTTACATTATTCAATGATTTTTATCTATGATTTATTTGGTATAATTTTATTATATATCTTAATTATACCCATATATTTATCATTATAATAACTTATTATATTTGATTGTTATCACTTATGATTACCCTTCCAGAGCATGTGAGCCCACCCCTTTATTATGCTTCAATTTATACAACTTATAAATATAAAATAGTATGAGTTATATAGCAGAGTTTCTTATTTTTAGAAGTTATTAGACACATAGAATACTCATTATATATTATTTAATTTTGAATAATATTTAATCATTTTCCAATCGATATAAATAACATGGGGTTTTTGTTAATTTTTTTTTCTAATTATATAAAACTATTAACATAAAAGGTCTTAAGAATGTATTGTAATGAAATTTTTTAAGTCATTTAATTTATATGGTCGTGTCTATGGGATATCATAGATTTTATAAGAGGTAATATGTGTTTCAATATGAAAATACAAATGGATTTATTATATAACTATCATTTAATATTTAACACCACCAATTTTTAAAAATGGTTTATATAGTTTCATGATAACATTAATCTTAAAAAGTTATTTTTTGGGAAATGTAATATAAATTGGTTTTTTCTTCATCATCTGAATTAATTTTATAATTCTTTTCCAAAAAATATTTTTTCTATGTAAAATTATTCTCCATTTTTTTGCATAGTTTTTTAAATAATTTTTTTTGGGTCAAGTTCTAGTCTTAAATATTTAGTTTATGTTGGGTTATTATAATTTGAAAATGAAACTATATCATCTTCATAAATATTCCCTTATTTAATTGTGATCCCAGTTGAAGGCAATAAGTTTCTCAGTTTATTTTGATCACTATCATTTATAAAGAATAGGGGAAAACTATATTAAGAATTAAAAATTTGGAAAAAATTAATATATGGGAAAAATAATGTCCCAAATTCATATATTCATATTTTATCTTATAAGTCGAATATGTTACCCCTATATAGATTCCTTTTCTAAACACTAGGTTTTTTCCTTGTCATATTATTTTTTTATATCCTTATAATAGTCTAAAATATTTTCCTTGTATGTAAACCATGTTAGTCAATCCCATGCTTATATATTCAAATGATTGTGTGTGTAATAATTGATATTTTTTTTTCCATTGTTGATTCTTTCTATCAATCATCTAATAGATTTGTTTTAGTGGTAATATTTGTTAATATAATATTGACATTCACTAAACATGTTACATTTTTATTATTCTATTGAATTTTATTTACTTATTATAACTATATTGGTTGTGACTATATACTACTAAGAATTTTGAGATATGACAACAATTTTATTCCCTATGAATGTATAATACCATGATATCTGAAAATTCATGCTTATAAATGAAAGGGGATATGTGATTTTTTATAAAGGGGTTTCGGTGTACACCTATTTTTAGTATTTTTATTTTATTAAAAATTTGTAGTTACCCACTCAATAGTATCGAAGTGGGACATATTAGATGTAATATAAATTTTACAGGACACTATTATACCCCTTCATCTGATCCTAACAAGATGAGCTGTAAGATATCTTTGACTCTAGTATACACAATCCCCATTCACTAATGGAGCAGGTATTGCACCTAGCTATTTTTTTCTAATTTTGTAGGTTCAGATGAAAACATTACTACTCATAATTTTCTGAGATCCTGAGATGAGGATTGGGGAAGGTTTTAGAGGTATTTATCCTCATGGTGTTAGGAATTAGAATTTATATTTTATACTTTTTTGTAAAAGATATTTAGTATTTATTACATCCATTGTTTTACCATTGGTTATTTATAAATCAAATATATATATATATATATAAACGAGTATAAATGTTCTAGAATACATATATTATATTACTATAATTTTGAGATACCAATTGTGGCACTCCACTGAGTATTTTATGTTCACACCCGATGTAGACACCTCGGTGGACATGTAACCTATGTCATATAAATTTTTAGTTACAAGTTGCAGGTGGATAACTGTATAATTTTATTAGTGCATTTCATGGAAGTAGGGTTGATTAAAACCTTGGATTGGAATCTATTGGAGGTTATGGTGGATGCATTTGTAACACCACCTAGTCCTTGTAATGGTTTCCTTGAATTAATAACTATTTGACATGGGATGATATATTTACTTTTTTTGTGCATGGTAGTATGTATGATTATGAATCATGTATCTTATTATTTATGGAGAGTTTTAATCAATTAGTATTATATTGATTCTGCTATAAACTATTTGGTTTTATTTTTTTTATTTTTTTTGGTATTCTCAACTTACGGTTCATTCATTCAAGATTTTAGATCAAATCTGGCTATAAATTATCTCTTCAATCATAGTGGGTAAAATATTCCTTAGCATCATTCCAACATGAACGATGCTATCCACTAGCACTTGGGGATCAAGGGGAAATTCGAGTGTTGTAGTTCAAATCTTCCAAATTCCATGTATGTATTTAGGTCTTGTTCCTTCCATACCGAGACCAATAAGTTTCTACAGATTGAAAAATCAATCATAGAGAAGACATCCGATAAAGTGATATTTTATCATGACATGATTCATGGTTAAGGGGGATAAATTATAATTATCAAGATGGAAATTACGCTAAAAATTATTGATTAACACTTTTCCATACTTCCTTTTAATTTACATGAATATAACCTTCTTTATAGACCTGAAGAAAATATTTTAAAATAACAATAAGATCAATACCTTGTCACGACCCGTCCTCGGGGCCCGTGTCGTGACTACCCCAAGCCTGACTTCCATTGTTCAAGGGCTGGCGACAAGCACCAAAGGCATAAATCCTGATAAAAGGGAAGGCATTGCCTTTATAAAATTAAACCAACACCATATAGTATGCAACAGAAGTAAGCACAAAGTAAAACTGTATAAAAACGTAAGTGCTGAAAAGAAAGGGGCCGAAAATTCAATCCCAATAGTGATTACAGTACAACTGAAAGACAAGTACAACAACAGTAAAGTAAAGCAGCAACCACTGAGTCTTTCTCCTAGAATCCCACCTGAAGGGTGGGTACAGATGTTCTCCTTGGCACCTCGGGTCCATTTGTCCACTCTGTGTACTTTTCGCCATGTGGTCCACATCAGGGTACCCTCCAGCTCCACAAGTCTCTACCACGATCAGTGTTGTCCGTCTTCTTCATCCAACACAATGTAGTGCGGGCATAGCTCATGTAGGGGTGAGTATAACAATACTCAGTAGGGACCACGAGACCCCCGAAGGTCTCCCAGAATCCATGAAGGATAAACCACAAAGAAAAGATACAATCACGAAGTATCAACCAACTCTACTTAGGTATATGCCCCTACATATACCTAAGTCGTCAATACAAGTTCACTTCCAACTCTCGATCCCAAGCACAACCCAGTCCACATAGGAAAGAAGTCAATCACATCGATGATAATGATTGAAAGCCAAGACTCAACTCACACAGGTATACATCTTTCATAAAGTGATAAAGATGATCAGATGTAGTCATTAGTTTATCTAAGCTGTCAGAACCACGTAGGATACTTTTCATGCTATGTTGTGGGACCCACGTATGATACTAGTCCATCTACTATGTCGGACCAATGTAGGATACTAGTACATAAGTTGAACTGTCGGAGCCATGTAGGATACAAGTACAGTAGTCATCGTCGTCGAACCCATGATAGATTCCAGTGTGGTAGTCCTCATCGCTGAACCCATAGAGGATTCCAGTACGGTAGTCGATGTCACCGAACACATGGAGGATTTCAGTACGGAAGTCGTCATCACCGAACCCACACAGGATTCCAGTACGGTAGTCGTCGCAGTCGCTGCCAGTTCTAGGGTTCCCGCACACAACACAATAGATTCCGGGAGGGTTCTCTCCTCGAGCCAAGAAGTCGATATATCAATAGTCACTAATTCCTGAGATGATTCATCCTGAAGTTCTACCTCATCAAAAGGAACCCAACGCGACAGACGGCGCGTCAATCAGACGCCTGGTCTAAGAGTTATTATCATTTTTGCTCCGGGGGCCCGCTTTAAAATACGTTCGTTCCAAACCCATCCATTTTCTATAGATTTATAAAACTCACTTAGAGTATCGCAAAAGGAATTCCATGTCACGAGGGTCCCAGTTCCACAGACGGCGCGTTGATCAGACACGTGGTCTTCAAGTTATTCACCTTTAAGTGAATCGGGTCGGGCCCGTTAAGCCCAGTGGGCTGGCAGGTCGGGTAAAACCAGTTTTGGTGGGTCCAACCTGACAGAGGGTCGTACTAGCCCAGTGAATCGCACGGCGCATCCCGGCGGGCTGCAGTTTTTCCGGCAGGGCCAGCAGCGCAGCCCGGAGGGGCCGAGCTGTCCGGGGGGGGGGGGGGGTGCCCCCAGGTTTCCCGATCCGGCGGCACCAAACGGTGCCGCCCTCCCAAACAGCCAGCCTTCCTAGCGCAGTGGCCCGCACGAGTGGGCCACGGTCTCCCTACGCGACACCATGGGTGCCGCAGCCTTCATTCACCCGACTGACCGACAAGCTAGCCGGTTCTTCCACCGGAGTGGCCCGCTATGTGTGGGCCACGGTCTTTCGCAGCGCGGCGCCATGGGGCACCGTGGTTACTCCAACCCGGCCGGCTTCAGCCGGCCGGTTCTTCATCGACCGAGCGGCCCGCAGATATGGGCCTCGGTTCCTCTCCACATTGACGGCATACGACCGCCTCTTTGTTAGGTCACCGTCATCCCTTCCATCACCATCCCCTTCAAAATATCCAAGAACCATTGGAGGGTCATTGAGCCATGTTCATTCGGCCCGCACCCTCCACGTTAGGTGATAACATAAGGCCGATGACAATCCAAGAAATTCAATAATGAATGGGTAAAAAATATTCCCTTAAAATTGTATAAACCCCTAACTCAGTTTCAAGAGCAGAGTCACAGAAAGAAGATTTGTAGACGATGTTGGGGTGCATCTGAGGAGGAAGTGGCGTCTCCTCACTTGTTGCGGAGAAGAGAAAGGAATGAACGTCGTCATTTTTCGTTTAAGGATGAAGCTCTCTTTTAATTCCAAAGGTTCGACCAAAATATGTTCCTAACCAATATTAAAATGAGGCTTTCCTCTATTTGAAAATGATTTTCCAACCAATTAAAATTGATTCAAAACTAGATTAATTCATTAAATTTGTTTTTAATAAAAAGAGTTGGCACAAATTAATGGGTTAGAGGGGAGGTGAATATATTACACCATTAAGGGGGAGTGGTCAAATTAATTGAAGGTGAGATTAATGGGGAGTTGTGGGGAGGTGAAAGGTTAAGGCTTGTGTGGGACCCACCTCACAAATATCCTCTCATGGAAGGTTATGTGGGTGTGGGCTCCACCAATAACATCCCCATGTAGTATTCAACTACCCAAGATAAATAAAATTGTTCACAACAATTTTATTTATCTTTTATATTAAACCCCAAAAATTTACATTCAACCCGCATAAAATGCAACTGTAGTAATGGTCCCCTTAAGTGAATACCAGAGTTATGAGTTCATCGGTGTCCTTGGATTTCAATTCCATGCATCGATTCAAAAGATAGAAAAACCCACACATACGTTTATTGAACGTACCCAAACAAGACTTCAAAAATTGATTCTGGGCACACTGGGCCTCAGAATCAGTTGCCGTCAGAAACCCCAGACTCGTAAAATTACAAAGTATTTAATAAAAAAATTTCCTTGAAATTTACGTGTCTTTACATTACTCCCACATCATTTCTTTACATCCCCATAAAGCTACACCACACACTAGAGAAACAAATGGGGGTACTGAGCTCGCATTTGAGCCTCCCGCTCCCAAGTGCTTTCCTGGAGGTTCCCGGGATGCCAGCGAATACGCACCAGAGGAATAGACCATCCACGTAGGACTCGTTCCTATCAATCCTCAATCTCCACCGGGACCTCCATGAATTTCTCCCCTTCATTGATGTCAAGCCCCTCATGGTCGATGATGTGGGTCGGTTCATGCACATATCTTTTCAGCTAAGATGCGTGGAAGACATCATGCACCCGGTGCAACTGAGGTGGAAGGGCTAGGCGGTAAGCCAGCTCTCCTACTCTGCTGAGGACTTGTAAAGGTCCGATGAATCGTGGAGACAACTTTCCCCCTGGACAAATATCCGTAGACCTCATCAAGGTGAGAACCGTAAGAAGATGTGATCTCCATCCTCGAACTCCAGTGGTCTCCGCCTCCTATCACCATTGGACTTCTATCTGCTCTGTGTAGTCTTCATCTGCTACTGGATGACCTGCACGTTCTCCATCGTATCCTGAACCATCTCTGGTCCTATGAGTTCTGACTCCCCATGGTCAGTCCTAAACATAGGTGATTTGCAAGGTCGGTCTTCCAGTGCCTTGTATGGTTCCATCCCGATGGTGGAGTGGTAGCTGTTGTTTTACGCAAAATATACCAAGGGTAGGTGATCCTCCCAGCTACGACCAACGTCAATGACACATGTACGGAGCATGTCCTCAAGTGTATGTATGGTCCTCTTAGTCTGACCATCCGTTTGAGGATGGAAGGCGGTGCTTCAACGCTACTGCGTCCCAAATGCTTCCTGCAACCCCTTCCAAAGCCAGGAAGTAAAGTGTGCATCTCGATCGGAGATGATATTCAATGGCACACCATGAAGCCGTAAGATCTCCCAAATATAAGGGCATCCCAATCTCTCTAATGAGCCCTACTCTCTAATCAATAGGAAGTGGGCTGACCTGGTGAGTCGGTCTATGATCACACCAATAGATTCATGTCCTCTCGATGTACGTGGAAGCCCTGTTACGAAATCCATGGATATCCCATCCCGATTCAACTCCAGAACCTCTAAGGGTTGAACCCAGCCCACGGGCACCTGGTGCTCCGCCTTCACTTGCTGACATGTGAGGCATAGTGAAACGAACTCTGCTATAGCCTTCTTCATACCCGGCCACCAGTGTTGTCGTCTGAGGTCCTGGTACATCTTTGCCACTCCTGGATGTACCGCTAGAGGGGAAGTGTAAAACTCCCTCATCATTTCCTCCTGCAGTGAAAATGGTACAATAGTACGTCCCCTGAAGTGGATTACATTCTCCCCTCCTTCAAGAAAACAATCAGGCGCCTGATCGGTGGATATCTGATCACGTCATGTCTCGCAGTCAATGTCCCTACGTTGTGCCTCTTTGACTCACTGATGGAGTGGAGGAGTGACTGTGAGTTACTGTAGAAAGGCTGGTCCATCTTTATCCACAAAGTAAATAAGCAATGTGGCTAGCTTCTTCGTCGCCTCTCCTAGTAGCTGAATTCCTGATCTTTTTCTGAGAACATCAACTACAACGTTCCCCATCCCATGAGTATAGACTATTGCAAAGTCATTGTCCTGGAGGAACTCGATCCATCGTCGTTGTCTCAGGATCAGGTCCTTCTGCGAGAAGATGTACCTGAGACTCTGGCGGTCAGATTAGACCATAAAGCGCTCACCCATCAGATAGTGCCACCACATCTTCAAGGTGAAGGCCACTACTGCAAACTCCAGGTCATGGGCACTGCAGTTCTGCTAATTCTGTCTCAACTGTCATGAACCATACGCGATCACTTGTCGCTCCTACATCTGGACACACCCAAGTCCGGTCCCTGGTGCATCGCAATATACTACATACCCAAAGCCCTCCTCTGATAGCCTCAATATGGGAACACATGTCAATCTCTCTCTCATCTCTTGAAAGCTCTTCTCACATCTATCTAACCACAAGAAGGGTTTCCCCTTCTTCGTCAAAGATGAAAGCGGTGCTACAACTCTAGATATGTCTGAAACAAATCTCCGATAGTATCCATCCAGACCATGGAAACTCCACACCTCCATCACGCTCCTGGGAGGCTCCCAAGAAAGTATTGCTCGATCTTCACTGGATCCACTGCTACAACCGCCTCTGAGATAAGGTGTCCCAGAAATTGAACCTCTCAAATCCAAAACTGGCACTTCGAGAGCTTACCATAAAGATGCTGCTCTAGGAGTGTATCTAGTACAACCCGCAAGTGGTAGGAATGTTCCTCCTCAGTGGTTTAGTAAATCAATATGTCATCAATGAACAATATCACGAATATATTGAGGTAAGGATGCAAGATCCCGTTCATTAGACTCATGAACACTGCTGGAGCATTGGTTACGCCGAAACGCATATCCAAAAACACGTAGTGGCCATACTGAGACCTGAAGGCTATCTTCTGCACATCCTCATCTCGATCTCTGTGCTAATGATAGCCTGACCCGAGGTCTATCTTCCAGAACCATCGTGCTCCCTTGAGCTGATCAAAGAGGTCCTCAATATTTGGGAGTGGGTACTTGTTCTTCACGGTCACCTGATTCAGGCGATGGTAGTCGACACACAATCGCAAGCTCCCATACTCCTTCTTGGAGAACAAAATCGAACAAGTCCAGGGTGAAACACTGGGTCGGATAAGTCCTTCCCCCTAAAAGTCCTCCAGCTATACCCACAGCTCATGAAGCTCTGTGGGAGCCATCTGATATACTGGAGTAGATATCGGTGCCGTCCCGGGGTACAGGTCAATGTAGAAGACTACCTCTCTACGAGGAGGTAGTCCTAGAATGTCATCAGGAAAAATGTACGCATATTGATCCACCACGACAAGAAAACTCGGACTCCGCACATCAACTACTCCGAGGATGAGACTAGACAACTGATGATTGACCGGCTATCCTCTCCTCTGTGTAAGACCATCCTACGCTAGAAAGGCTCCCTTTCCACCGGTGAAGGTGAACCTGCTCCGACCCATACAGACACACCGCAATTTGTACCTAATATAGTCAATCTGAGCATAGACTTTAGATAACTAGTCCATACCCAAGAAGAGATTACACCATTAAGGGGGTGTTGTCCAATTAATTGAAGGGGATAATAATGGGGATTTGAGGGGAGGTGAAAGGTTAAGGCTCTTGTGGGCCCCACCACACAAATATCCTCTCATGGGAGGTTATGTGGGTGTAGAACCCACCAACAACTTCCCTATGTAGGATTTAACAACCCAAGATAAATAAAATTGTTCAAAAAAATATTATTTAACTTTGTTATTAATCCCAAAAAAATAACTTTCAACTTGCATAAAACACAACTGCAATAAAGGTCCCTTTATGTGAATACAGGCTCTGTGAGTTCATCGGTTTCCTTAGATTTCAATTCCGAGCACCGGTTAAAAATATAGAAAAACCCACACGTACATTTACTGAACGTACCCGAACAAAACTTCAGAAATTGATTCTAGGAACACTAGGGCTCGGAATCAGGTGCCATCAAGAACCAAAGACTCGTAAAATTCCAAAGTATTTAAGAAAAAAATTTCCTTGAAATTTACGAGTCTTTACATAGCTAACTTTACACACATCATTGTGCTTTAAGTGAACTGTGATATACTTTTATAAAATTATTATCTAAATGTTACTATCTTAACCTAGATATTAAATTGGTGGTATGAATAGAAATTACTGCATTATAAAAAAATATAAAGGTTTTATATAATTATAATGTGTTGATTAATGGAAAATAAATAAGGACATATTTTTTTAGCAAATTAAATTTATGCTTAAAATATATGTTTTCTTCAAGAATGATTTTATTCTTTTTGTGTGAAGACAATTAAATTAATTTCTAAAATATTTAAAAAGTTTATTTGAGGAAATTAATATCATTTATGAAATCATCATGTCAATGTTATCTTGTGGAAAAAAATTTATATTTTTTTGAAACAATGGATTTTTGAGTGAATAGTTAAAACAGTTATTTATCAAAATACTGTCACTTTTATGAAACTATTAAGATGTAAGATTGCTTTTCATAAATTTAAAAACCTCTTAATCAACCAAATATGTGTTTATGGAGTTATATAATTAATTTTTGAAAATTAAATTTATGATTGGAACCCGATATTGGCTTTTTTAAACAAAAGTTATATTTTATTCAATTTTTAAACTACTTTTGTATCTTTGCATTTAATGGTATAGGTAGAATGTTAAATTTGTATTGGATAGATAAAAAAATATAAACTGTTAATTATTTTATATAACAAAAAAAAGCATGGAAGTGTATATTTTACTTGATTTTGTTGTAAATTGATTTTATGCTTAAATTATGTATTTTCCTAAAAACAATTTTTCTGGTGCTTTGTGTTCTTATTTTTAAAGTAATTTATGCCACATATAGAAACATAATACGCAAAATGGATCACATATTTAGAATCATAATTTTCAAATTTATCTCTATGTACTATTATTATTTTTAGATACATAAATAATTTATCTTGGTAAAAAAATAAATCAATATAGTTAAGGTTAAATTTGGTTGAAAGCAGTTTAACTAAGAGAAAAGCCATAAAATGTAAAAAAAAATTGTATAAAATTGAATAATTGAGAGTGTTTCAACACTATAATATATTATATATGAAATTTAGGTTCCTTGGTGCCACTTGAACATGAATAATATCTTTTAATATTTTAAAACATTGAATAATTACTAGAGTGACACTCCCCTCACATATAAAAGATCACAACTTATCTTCTATTATTCGCACATATTGAAACAATCATGTTGAAAAATTCTTAAAATAATACCTTATAAACCATCCTCACCACTACTGTGAGGTTTTGTTCTCATCTATTGCCTACCTTGAAGGAATAATATGTAATCCAAATCTAGTTTTCTAAAGAAGTGGTAATAGTTTTAACTGAATCCTGTAATGTATAATTCTTCTTAACAATCCTATAAATCTATGGTATCAATTTAAAATTAATTAATAAATTACATTCAATATAATTTTTTATTATGAAAAGTAAATATCTATTATCCTCCTCATTTCCATGAAATGGAAAATTAGATTATTGTGTATGAGAATGTGTAAACTACTTTCTCTACACATTGATATGATTCATTTTCCATAAATGCATTTCATAGATAATTATTTTGATATATTTAAGGTTTAAATATTTTATTTTTTTAAATTATTATGATTAATTAAATATAAAATATTACATACCTTCTTACCCTTTACATCCACTAGAAATTGATAACATCACTCATGCGTACATGTGGAATCTACCTCTACGAAGAGATGTGATTCATTTTTCATTACCGCCTTACATGGATGGTGATAAGTATAGTAATAATGAATAAATATGACATATATAAAAAAATTATTCACATGTATAGACTATAGTTTATATGAAATAATTAGAATAATTTTTCAAGAATGCCTGGAATGGTTGGTTTGAATTAGTTCTACGGACCACATTTATTTTGGGATTTTGAACCGAACATCCCCAAAATAGCTGGCATGGACTTAATTGATTTATTTACCATATGAAACATGCTAACAAATTAAAAAATGGAATATGATAATGTATTTAAACTCAAAAAGGTTCTCGATAAATTGAATAATTAATAAAACTTTATTATATATGAGTTAAAAAATATATGCCATGAGTCAGAATTGAGGTAAGGGGTTTTCATCTAAAATTATTTTCTTTGAGGGTCTTTCAATTTTCATAAAATATTTTTTTATTTTATATATATATACTTCAATAAGGATGTATATTATCATTAATTTTATGATTTTTTTTTTGAAAATACATTCATGTAATCTCTTTCAATTATTATGTAGTTAAAGTGTTATTAATGTGGTAAGAGAGTTTCAAATAAAATATTGTTTTAAAGTATTATACTAAATTATTTTTCCTTCAGATCAATGTTAATATAAAATTTTGTATATTGTTAATATTTTTAATTCAAATTTTATTAAATTTTATTTTAAAAGAAATTTTTCTTTTATAAATTTTTTTTAAAAGAAATGTTTTTAATATTTTTCATAAAGGTCACTTTGGAATCATTTTACCAAAGTGATTTTTTTAAATGTATACCACATGAATTAGTTTTCCCACCAATAGGTCCTTTTTTTCTTACAAGTATTTCCATAAAAGTTTCCATGTTTTTCTAAATTATATTAAATATTATTTTTTGGGTATTTTAAATTTAGAAATGTTTTAAAAGGAATTAGTTATTACTCCTATTGATTATTTGAAAATAAAATGTGTTTATTTTATATGTTCAAATTCATTTTTCTAGGGTTTTATGATTAATAAATATGAGATTTCAATTTTTCCTGATTTTTTCCTTTAGAATCGTAAAGGATGATATATGGGCCCAATATATCTCATGACAATGGGTGATCCCGATATAACTCTCCAAATAATACATCAATGAACGTCCATTGATGGTGAAAAATGAGAGAGATGACCTGGTATGTTACTTCTCTGAAATTAACTGGGTTATAGTTATTTTGGCATGGTTTAAATATGGATGAATTGATATTTTTGATATTATGATCCATGATACCTATATTATGTTTAATTATTTTATATAAATATTTTGATTTTATAAATTAAAGAAATATTATAAAAATTTAAAGGTTATGGGTTTGTTTAATAATGAAATTCTACAGGAGGTGTAATTTTCTCCATAGTTCATTTATGGTTTTTTATGCTTAATAATGAGTGAAAAAGGTTTTCTTTGAGAGGAGGTTAATTTACTAATGTTTTTTGGTATTATTTCTTGTCTTTAAATATTTATTTACGAAAAGGTAACATTTACAAGGTTTTTCATATTTTTTCATTGGATTAAAGGGTTTTCATTATTTTTGTATCCCATAATGAAAGTTTTATTCTCATATTATGTTTTATTTTTTTCAATTGGTTTAAATATTTATAGGAACAATTATAAAGTGTATCTGTGAATAAATAAAATGTTCCTTTAACAAGGAAATCATTTCATGAATGAAACATGAATGTAATGTTAAGAATCTTGTTTTTGTTGGTGAAGATTGGAACTATGTGTTAGTCTTCCTTATAATATGTAATTTTTTTCCTATTTATTTATAACTATAAACTGAAAAGATAATAAAATATAATAAAGTACTTCTTTTATTATAATTTATGTAACTATTGGTAGATAATTTTATAGGTCATCACACTTCAACTTTTTTATTTTATTCTTGTATTTTATTTATAAACAAAAAAAAAACTATTTTTGTGGTTAGAAATACTATTATTGGATATAGTTAGGTAATCTATCTAACCATTATCCTTCATAATTGAAAAAAAATCTTATGGTTCTCATTTTCCAATCAATATCTCCTCTAATTTCAGTATCCAATGTTGTATTCATTTCAAACCACATAGATAAAATGTACTAGAGTATCCACATAATAAATTCCCAAAACAGCCTTCAACAACTTGATAGTTGTATGATTATAATTCCCATTTTCAATATAATTCTAGTCCTTTTAGTAACCATTTAATATATCAGGATTCAAATTATTGATGAATATTTAATCCTTTCTATGTACACAGAAACAACAACAATTCTAGGTTCTTTATCTTTCAATTTCAAAAAGTAACCAACTATTGGGATTGAAATGGTATATGATCTAAATATTAAAAACCATTCCGATCATTTTATATATTTCTATAATGAGATACCTTAGAATTTTTATTCCTCCAATCCCTACAAATCCCCACCCCATAAACCATTTATTTATTACATGATATTTTATCTTGAACAATCTAGCTAGATCATTCCTATGATTATAATTAGGTTCATCTCCGAACCTTCAAAGCAAATATCATCCACATATAATTATTTTTGGGGAATTTTCCATAACTAATTTCCCTAAAGTAACATTAGTAATCATCATTATACTAGATGAAAACACTATATTTCAAAAAATAATAAATTCCTTTGTTCTTTTACTTACGTGCTTGCTTTAGTCCATAAAACATCCATTGGATCCTATACACTAGATCCTATATTCTAGTTTAATTGAAACATTCTATTTCTATAATGTTGATTTCGTCCTCCAATTCAACATAATGTAATTCTACTTTTACATCTAATTATTCAAGAAGCTGAGCTTTTATCCTTGTAATATTTTGATTGTTGTATGCTTCACCACAAGAGAATATTTTTCCTGAAATTAATTCATTATATAGTTGAAATCCTTTCAAAACCGACCAAAAAAATATAAAATTTTCTAAAAATTATTTCTTCCTTAAATTTCTAGACCAATTTAATTTGAAGTGCACACATTCCAAATGGATGACCTCGCAAGTCCCTTATTCCATTGACATGTAAGTGATTTTCCAGGCGTAGAGGAAGAACCAAGGGAATCCATAACCAAACATTCTTTTTTTAATCCATGATTAATATATTTTTTACAATATGAAGAATCATCTTGACCTATAAAATTACTTCATATATTAATTAAAAAGATCCATTAACCAATAATATAGGATATTTTCACTTAAAATTTAATTATAGAATTTTGTTTTGTAGGATTCTTTCTTCATCCATGAATCTATAGAACACTCTTATTGTGTCATTATTTAATCAGAGTAAGGGTAGATTCCCTCTACTAGTGATCCTCACATTCCACATGAACATCAAATAATCATCCTAGAATTCATTAGCTTCCAGTATAGATCATTCTAATGCTTAAAATGATTAATGTTCATTTCAACTGAATCCTTTAAGGTAAGAATAATTGTTTTTGGCGGAGGGTGGTAATTTATTGTTTCTTCTTAAGAGTGTTTTAGGGGGAGAGATTCTAATGTATTGATATAATCCTATCTAGTTATAATTATATAGAATGATAGAATGTACACAGGGTTTACAAAAAATGTCATAACTAGGTTTATATATGTATAGGGTTAGAAAATTAATAATTATGTATGGGAATTTATTGTTTACATAATTATTTGAGAACCCCATTTCAAAATAATAATAATAATAATAGTAATATTTTCATGACATGGACTAAAATTATAGATTAAATAAATTTTATTTTATTGAATAAATAAATTAATATTTATTTAAATAATGACTACTTTTAAATTTCTCACTAGACCATAAAACTTTGTTTTTCAATCTTCGTCAATATTTTCCTATCCATGAATAAGGACTATTTATTTAATTAAATAAATATAAATGAATTATCTATCAATAAATATATAAATATTATATTCATCAAATTAGTGAATTAATATATATTAAGTACTAACATAACTAAATAAATAAATAATTTGTTACATTGTGAATAAACCATAACATATAAATATTTTATATTCATGAAATTAAATAAAAAATTATATAGTGAATAGATATATATTTAATATTACACTCACATAAATATTCTCTGAAATAACTAGTGATTGAATATTTGTAATTAAACATGCATGAATAATCATTAATCCATGTATAATAATTATATTTATAAAATATTTTTAAATAATATTTAACGTAACTGAGGTTTGAAATATTCTTAGTGTATGACCCTCTATGCCTCTTTCTCACTGGCTTTAGGATACACTAACTAAATCCCAAGGTTTGAATCTTGAAACGTGTTAAAACTCACATTAAATATAACTTTATATTTAAATGAAATGTAATATCCTGTAAATATGCATTGTGTAATATAATCTCTTTATCTTGATCTCTCTAGAATAGTAGATTTCATACTTGTGTTATCAACCTATATGATCGATGTATCTTTCATTGAATTTCATGAAATGAAATTTTTTACAACCCTTCTGTGGACATGGATATAATTAGGTTGTTAAACTCCCACCAAAGGGGATGATATATCATCTTCTGTTCAAGAACATAAAGGGACAAATCCATTCATTCTTTATTCATTAACATGATGTCTTCTACCACACACCCAATGTATCATACTTTACTGGGTGCATATTTCATCACCGTTTTCATTGATACAACATAGTACATGAATCATCACATTAATTAATAATAATATTAAAGTCTAGGGATCATTAATCTGTTCATAATATATGAATATCAACTGGAACATAAAAATATGGATTTCATATTGGTAGGTCATGTTTCTGTATTATCCATCACTGAAGGGTACCAAGTGTATAAACCATGAGAATGTGTCTCAAAATATTATAGGTCACCACTCTTGATATGTTGTATCACTTTTTCCAATAAAATGATATCATATGGCTAAATAACATATATTAAAAATAAAGCTTTATGACTTCTTGGTTCTCATCATATCGAGGAACTGCTTTGACCGTTAATTGTGACAAGTACTCTCATGACATTATCACATACATTTTCGTAAAAATGAAAAATAGCCATGTGATTATAAATTTTATTAATATGAAAATACATGAATATAAGTAATCATTGTTTACATATATTTTTTTAGAGAACTAACTCCAATAGTCTCTCACATGCACTAGATCCACCAATTAACAACTTTATGTCCACAATTACTCACATGATGTTTATGAATTTTCATAGATATATATTTATTCAAGGGGTCCACCTTGTTTTCTCTTGTAGAAACACTACTAAAAGTGACTTCATTCCTTTAAAAAAAACCCTCATGGGGTGATAATTATAAATTAAGTATTTCTTCCATTTATGTCACCATGAATACTTTTCCAGATCCACTACTATAGTATTTTAACAATAAAAAGTGATATAATATTTTTTACTATATAGATCATGAAGATCGTGGAAGATGTTGAAAATATATCCACCTTCATTAGATACATCATCATCTGCTACTTACTCATAGTCTACAATAGAATTGAAAAAAACCAGTTGCTTTATGCACTTCCATCGTAGAGCTCCACTATTGAGAATACAGAAATATACCCACTGTGACTTAAAATAATTTTTGTCTCTGTAGAAACTATAATTAGTATATCCTTTGATGACTAGTTCTTAATCTTCTCAATATACTAGGAATAAATCCTTAGTAAGACTAAGATGATTTAGGATATCCTTAATATATGTCCAATGTTGTTCTCTTATATTGGGTTGATATCTTCCTACTAAGATTGATGTTTAATAAAGATCAAGAATATTACATAACATTGAATACATGATACATTGGTTCATAGATCTATATGGGGTCATACTCATTCTCTCTACCTCCTATTGTTTCCAATGACACATTTGTAGATAGATGTATACCATGTGATACTAAAACAAATCCTATATTTGATTGTTCTATGCTAAATATCTTTAATATGTGGTCTATGTAGGTACTTTTACATAGTTCAAGTAGCCTTCTGGATACATCATTAGTAATCTTGATTACAAGTAAATAGACTACATCACCTAAGGCCTTCATTATGAACAACTTGTTTAAATAGTCCTTAATTGACTATAATAATGGGTTTTCATTTCAAATATATAATATTCTATTAATTTTTATTACTTATAATATGAATTATCTCTCACTAAACTGATTATAATCACATGGATCCCATTCATTTTTTTATGAAATCAAAATCACTTTTGGCTTCATGGAACTGAATATACCTAGATCTAGATGCATAATTGTGCCCAGAAATTGATATTGATAATTTAAATATCTTATTATAATTTTCTAGAGTCACAATACCTTCATGTTAGGGCTTATAGAAATATTCTTGAAGGATTCTACAAATTAAATTTGTTATTATATCTATATTCTAAATCACATAGTCCTAAATATTTCTATGATAATTGGAATTCAGATTGATTTAAAAATAAAAACTGGAGAAAATCCTTCATCATTGAAAATTCATTGACATTTTTTAAACCCTTTTCCCACTAACTATCCATTATATGTACATGCCATACCATTTATGCCAAATTTTATTTTGATTTCCTATATGAATGTAATGGTTTTAAAATTAATTGAAATATCAAACAGAAACCCATCATGGTTCTAATATGAGGAATCTATCCTAGAATTCATCATTTCTTTCTATCTTGCGGCTGCATAGCTCTGTACTAACTTATTACGGGAAATAAGATATATATTATCAACCAGTAATGAGTCACCATATTCAATGACTAGAAAGGCACATCTTATTAGTACTCTAACATATCTATTTCTCATATAAAATAGCTGTGTTTTGGAAAAAACATTATCCATTTGGACTTATGTAATCTATTCTTTATCTAACTCTTATGTATGATAAGTGTCAACTTCATCGAGGTCAATATTTCTACAACTTTCCTTCATGAGGATACCCCCCCTTTTAAGAAATTTAAATTATCTTATAATGATCTCTTTATTTTATGAGGGTTTGTATAGATAATATCCCCTATTTATTTGGGATACCCTATATATATACACACATCACACATCAGGGTTGTATTTTTTTCTAGGCCAGGATATAACAAATAACTCACATCCTGAGGCATGAGTTTTTGAAAAAATGGATTTATTTCCAACAATTAACTCAAATTGAATCCCTTTTTCCACTTTAGTTGGTACTTGTATTATAATTTAGACTTTAGTGTGTAATTTATATCCCCAAATAGATAATGGAAGCCTTGCATGTATCATCACCAACCTTACCATGTAAAGAGAGGTAAAATTTCTCCCTTCACTAACACCATTCAACTATAGTGTATAATGTAGAGTGAGTTGGGATAGAATCCTATAATCCATTAGAAATTTAATGAATTATTTTTCAAGATACTCACCACCTCAATGAATTAAATTATCATTTATATTTTAACATGATATATTATCTAGATTATTCTTGAATTATTTTAACTTCTAATACATTTCCAATTTATAACCCATTAATTTTACATATCCTTATATAATTAAATCCTCAATTACTATAATTATGTAAAAATACCCACCTCTAGCTTATAATGTAAATGTTCTACACAAAGTAGTGTGTATAAATTATATAATATCTTTATCTAATTCACCCAGTCCACCAAAAGGTTTCTTTATCATTTTTACATGTAAAAACCATGACATCTATCAATTAGTTTTATCTAAAAATAGTATAAGTAACCATGTTGATAAAAATTCTTCAAATGGCAATCCTTTATAAGATAATATTGGTAATGCCACAACTAGGTGTTAAATGAATAATAAAAAATATGTTCCTTACAAATTTTCAGAACTTGGTTTTTTAATTTAATACATAAATAATATTATTTAAATGTTCCATACCATATCATATGTTATATTTATGAATGAAATAAATTTAATTTAAAAACATTAAAATTAAACCATCTATATCTAGAAAGGATAGATATATTATTATTTTTAATATTTTCTACATAGTAACAACATTTTAAAACCCAGACCATCCTAGTTGGAAATAGAAGGTTGTAGTTTGCAATAAATAGAGAATCCATCCCCAAACCATTGGAATCCCACAAATCCACCACTACTGTGGAAATATTTCAACATCTGCATGGTTCCTGCATTTAAATATAGATTTGAGAACCACTAGTTTTATCTAATACCCAATGTTAAATATATAAATATGGAATTAAATAATGAATTAATCATAATCTTCATATTTCTTCTTTAAATTGGTTCACTTATTATTCTAGTGGCCTACTTTTACAAATGAGAAAACAATTGCATCCATTTAATTTTCTTATATTTAGATATTTCTTTTCTTATAAGGATGATGATCAAAAGCCTTTGAATTGGAATTAATCTTGTCCCTCTTTACCTTATTATTTATCTTCTTATACACCATTAAGACAATAGTCTTTTTATTCCCCATGTATTTAAGAATTAAGATAATTATGTAAGGATTTCCCAAATATTATTCTCAAAATGTTAATATTATAATTAATAATAAAATTGCAGAATAAATTAGGTAGTGAGGATAAAATGATATTAATGTGAATATCATCAGGATTATTATATCCCAAGATGTCCAAGTGGTCAATATTACCAATTATACTGACAATATGAGGATCTTTGAGTAATGAATCTCTAATATTTAATGTGAGAAATGGATTGGTGATCTCATATCTACCATATAACTCATTCTATGAATAAAGAGAAAAAAGTTGAGATAAGATGGTATAGAAATCATTATCCTGTGGTTTCTTTAAAAACTCAATGGTAATTGATGATAATGTTAAAAATTAATAATTAATGGAATCTTCAAAATGTTCAGATAGATAGAAAGTTCTTCTATACTGGCCCTGTTTATAGGCTCCTCAAGAAGAGGGTTTTTTCAGTACTTATAACTACCATTCATGGAGAAATATAATTCATATCCCACGATATATTTCATTGAAATTCTAATTAGTGAGAAGGTTATCATTCTCTAATATGTATTATAGTGATATAGTCGATGTAATCTGAGTTTCCATTTATAAAAAAATAAGATCATAATTTTAGTACATTTTTTTATTACGAAATATGTTATTAAATTTAATTTATGTTACTAATATCCCACTGTTATAATAAAACCTAATATCCTTCATCATTGGTTTTGGAATATGCTATCACAGAAATATCTAATGAGAAATGATCCATATAAACTTATCATACCTGAAATTGAGGTATAAGAAGCTAATTGAAGGTATTTAGGCTAGATTAACTTTCTAATTACATTTACTCATAACTCCTTGATCCATTTCGTGGACTCCCCTATCATGAAATTATAGATTATGATTTCCTCATCACTTTACCTACTAGTTTAATAAACAGTCAAGGATGTGATCAACCCCTAATTCAATCTTGGTTAGGTTGAACCAAAAACCAAGATAGAGACTCACTTGTAATTGAAGTCACCCCAATGTAGGTTGGACTAACACTTTGAATGATGGTTTTATTTCTACCTAACCTGTGGAAGACTATACCAATATAATATTTAATTGATATCTTTTTATATTGATGTATTAATAGACCATTTTATAATATTATATAATTTCTAATATTAAGTGGATATTACTTAAGTGGTCATCCACATATATTTTTATTTAACTGGTTTTATAATATGTATTTTAATTACATCTTTCATGTTGGTTAATTAATTAGTTTAATGAGTCAAAAATCATTAAATAATTAACCATGCAATTGATATAAATAATATTAATAATTTGGAAAAACAGAAATTTGTCTAATGGTTGGTTTATCAATTGGATGATAAAATAACACTTGAACCAAGGTAATTAATTTCCAAAATCATTCCGAGTTTGAGTTGAATAATTCCACCTATACTCTTATGTACATCCCAGATTGGTGTTTCCTCAGCTTAAAAATGAACAACCTCCACTGGCATGGTAGTTCCATCCATTACAAAATTTTACTCCCACAAGGATTATGATAACCACAGGATTAGTTGAGGGGATTAAAATAAAATAAAACATGGTAATGAAGGACATGCAAAATGAGAGGAGAGAAATGCCTCACCACTCTTTATTTAATTTTACAAATTATAACCAGAACCATTAAATAAAAAATTAAATAAATTAATCACATATATAGGATAGTTTATCCTCATAGACATCCACATAGTATATAGTGAATTTAAAAAATTAAAATATCTAGAATTACCTTCAATTCATTAATTATAATTATCATAAATGAACTCGCATTAATTCAATTTATCTTAATGACTATCAAAAGTATCTTGACGATAACCATCATAAATATTATATGAAAATATAAATCATGAACAAAAATTATAGTTAATTAAATTTTATTAATTAATCATTTATTTAATTTTTAATCCATTATTACATATTCAACATAATAGATTTAAAAATATAATAAGTTTTTTAATTATGTATTTAATTATTCTTTATATAATTTAATTATTTTCATTATATTTTGACTAAAAAACACGTACTATTGAGTTACACACCATGTTCATCACATTCCAAGTATCAATGATAAACACATAGAGAGTCATCATGTTTATCAGATATGTGACATAGTGTGTAATAACGAGCTATATGTCATGTCTTGAACATTATATTTATCTATATAATCCACCTATTGAATCAGTCTCCACTTTAGATGCTATAATTAATGATTCATATGGTTTGTACACTTTCTACATGTTATGTATCTCATTAATAATACATTACATCAGTTTTACATGATACTATGATTCATATTTGACCACACGGTTAATGTGAATTTTTCTTCTAAACCTTCTAGACTACAAGGTATGTACACCGGCTACATTCCATGTGGTCTGACAAATCATGTTCTAAGATGACCTAGTCAAATTGAAGCATGAATTAAATACACCAAATATTAATATTACTGTGTATCCTATGACATGTCCAAGGGAAATGAAATTCAGTACATGACGTCTACTTTCATTTACATGTCATCTATCCATGACTACCTGCTAGAATAGACTGCACCACCCGACGAAATCTTCAACCATTCCTTAGCTTTCCAAAATTTGTTTAGGAATATATGAAACATTAATACTACGAATTTATATGGTGAAAAATGTTAATTAGTAATATAATTGAATAATGGATAAACTAAAATCTAGAATGAAAACAAGTTGTATATAATGGATCAATGAATAAATGATAATTATAGAATATTATGGTACCATAATGCTACCACTTCAATGTTCTAGGTGTCGTACAAGCACCAGTTCATTCCATAACCTACTCAACCTTTTTCCCATAATCCATGAATAATATATTATGTACATGTCAAATAATATTCATGTCCAATGATATTAATATAAAGATTAATTTAAAACAATCGATAACATAGAAGAGAGGATCATTTCACTTCAGATTTATAATTGATTTATTCAATTAAAGAACTATGTTTCATTAAATTATTTCTTCATCGATGAATGAGTAGATTACTAATGTCAAACCATTGTTGTGTTATAGGATTCAAGTGTATATCTCTTTTAGTGGTGATTATCCCATGAATAGAGAACCCGTAATTTTATGAGTAGAATTATTCATGTGATAGTGTGGATGAATCTAATGATTGCAATGGTAGGTGTTAATCAACGAGAAAACCCATCAAGAAAATAAGAATTTTCACTGATGGGGGAGGATAATTGATATGCATTGTTCAGATAATTCTAGGAAATATCTCTTTGGGGAATGTGAGAATAATCTCTGGAATTGATTATGAACAAGGGTGGAATGTAACTAGGGATTTAAAAATGTCATAATCTAGTTTATATAGGGATATGGTTAGAAAATAAATAATTGAAAAGGATCCATTATTTTATTCATAAATTATTATGAACCCAGGACTATATAATTATATTATTAATATTTTATATGAAATGTGATAATATTATTGATATTATATGTTTTATTTTTCTTAATAATTAAATAAATATTTATTCCAATAATATTAAATATGACATTTATCACCACACCCTAAAACTTTGTTCACCCATCCTCCTAAATATTTTCCAGTCTCTGAATAATGATAATTTATTTAATTAAATAAATACCACTTCATTATTCCCTAATAAATAAATAAATAAATAAATAAATATATATATATATATATATTCATTTAATTAGTTAATAAATATTTATTAAATATTTATCTACCAAAAAAAATATTTTTCACCTTGTGAATTAACATAAATAAATAAATATTTTACATTAACACAATTAAATAAATAATTACACGGTGAATAAATTTTTATTAATTATTCAAATTAGATATATATTCTCTCAAATAATAGGTGATTGAATATTTGTGATCAAACTAACATGAATAAACATTAAACCCATTACAATAATAATATTTATCTCACATGATAGATTCATATAAAATTTCACTGACCTTACAAATGCACTTACTGTGTAACCCTCTAGGCCCATTTCTTTTTGAAATTAGGCTACAATACCTAAATTATTAGGTTAGAATCTAGTAATATTCCAATGCTTCGATAGATAAGTAATTTAATTTCACACTGAAATATACCCTACTATGAAAATACATTGTGTAATATAACAACATTATGTAGATATCTCTAATGTTTTATGTTTTATACATGTGTCATGATCCTATGTCAACGATGTATCTTTCTTTCTATTTTTATAAATGGACATACTATCAACACCTTCATGGATATGGAATTAATCAGGTAGTTAAATCCTATCAAAGGTCCAGGGATATTAACTTCTGTTAAATAAAAAAAGGTATAAATAAATTCCAAAAGTATTCATTAACATAATTTCAGTGGAGATACACCCAACATATGCTACTTCACCTTGACTTTATGTTGTCATGATTTTCATTAATAAATAAAAGTACCTAATTCATGAAAGGAATTAATAATAATAATTTAGTCTAAAAATCATTACACGTATCCATGTATAGTAACATCCAATGACACGTAAAATATTGGATTTTTTATTTGAGTATCATTCTATTATATTCCCTTACACGAAATATTACCACGGGTGCATGACATGAGAATGTGACTCAATGTACAATGAGTCTCCATCCTTGATAGCCTCTATCATTTAGGTCACATCAACTGATATCTTGAAAATATAAAATTTATATATAATAATACTAATGTGGAACTTATAATTTCTCATCATCAAGGGTAATACTATGACCTTTCAGTTTGATATGTACCCTTAGGGAATTATCACATATTGTTTTATTAAAAATAATATCATGAAGTGATATGAAATTTTATTAACATTGAAATACATGAAAACAAGTAATTATAAATCATGACAACAATATTTTAGGGAACCATCTCCATTGTAAGTAATTCATTTTTAACACCCACTAATTTTAGGCATTCATACTTTCCACCTCTTTAAATATTTTGTATTTTTTACTATGATATTAAATAAAACTATGAATGTTTTTTTTTCAAAACTACAACATTATTATTCTAACCATTGTAGATTTATTTAACTATACATGAGTTGTAACACCCCAGCCCTACATCATTGTATTGAAGAGGTTGTGAGGGTTACTTGGCCTTAAGCGATATCACCAAGACGCAAAAGGCTAGAAATTAATGCCGAAGTGTTTCAAATACAAGTGGGGGACGATTTACCCTTTAGGAAATAAACAAATAATCCTACAAACCATAATAAATGCACTATATGATGCATGAATGAATGAATGTAAACCCATCATCTTTATGTATCTCAAAACCAAATCAAAGTATGGAACAATGGAAGAATAACCAATTATCAATTTCCATAGTGGATAAATGATACCAGAATCTCAAAAGACCACAAGACTACATGCTCCACAATATTCAAGCTCCACAATCACCGAACATCCCAAATTTCATGAGGTGGTGCTAAATATGTGTGAGACATTACCTTTTCCCCTATCCCAGGAAATAACATCTGTAAAAGCACCAATGTGCCAAAGCAAGGGTGAGTATAAGACTCAGTATGTTTTACCCATTTACTTCCCTACTCAAAACACTAGGATAGAAATGTCTATCACATTTATATAAAATAGTTTATATAAAACAATTTACCAAAATAGTTTATAACAAAATATATACATTTTTTCAAAACCATTTATAGCCATAAGCATACATGTGTAATTGAAACCAATTTTTTAAACAAGTTATTTTTCCAGAAAAATAACTAAACAATATTTAAAATTATTTCTCAATATTCCTTTGACATACCCAATTCATTTCATAAATCCACAAAACAAACCTTTCATGTAACCAATATCTCCCTATACTCGCGAGTGGTGAGTCATCCTTTCACTAAGTCATCCCAAGAGAACCAATTAACGAGGGAGAGCCCTAACCCTTATCCATCCCATTAATGATGAGCGAGACCCCTAACCATTATCCATCCCACATAAACCCTTTGATGGGGGGAGATCCCAAATCCTTATCCATCCCGTTAATGATGGGGGAGACCCCTAACCCTTATCCGTCCCACATGCCCGTAAACACACACAACCATCATGTTGAAAACCAAGTGTGTTCAACCAATTCAAACCATTTCAAAAAAACATTACTTTTATTGAAAACCAAATAATAAACCAATATCAAAACAACCAATTCACTTCCCTAAAACATTACCTTTTATTGAAAAAATCTAATTCAAACCATGTGTCACAACTCCATAAAATCCTCATTTTAAAATCTCTATTTTAAAAATTAAGAACCAAAGAACTCATTCAAAATCTGCAATTTGCTAGATTGCATAACCACCACACAATAATATTTCCAACAAGTTTTCAACAACCAAAGAACAATCAATTAAACCCCAAACATTCTATTTGAAAGCATTTCAACTAGTTCTACTAAGTGGAGCCATGAAAGAAGCCTCCTAACTCAAAGTTTTTGGTGAAAACTACAACGAATGAAGAACACACAAGAAAACCAGGTTGATTCATCAAGAACCCAACTTAGATATCTTTTCCTAGAAAGACCAAGAAAAAACATCATCATATTTGGCCTCAACACACTTAAATCTACCCATAACAGGCGTAAATCGACGAAACTAAGAGAAAAAGAGATGTAGATCTAAGAAATCGATCTAGAATGATGACGAACGATCTCATACCTCAAAAATTCGACTTTGATTCACAAAGGAAAGTCTTTAGATCCCCTCCAAAATTATTGGGAGAGGTTCTCCTGCCTTCAAGGGAGAGTGATCCCGAGTTATGGCTGCTTAGGAAGAAAAATGAGCCATTTAGAGGCAAATACGTGTGAGATCCTTTTTTAGGACCTCATTCAAGTGCCTGCACAGTTAGTTTTCACAGTTTGCAAAACCGTGCGCTAACTGTGCATTAGCCACTACCTTGACAGACCCTCGCATGACCTCCTAGCATGTTCTCCCGAACCTTTCTCCAACCATACGGGAGCCACTACCTCAAAAATGTCAACTATGCACGGTTTGGCGGCACGGTTAGACAAACCGTGCGCCGCCCATGCAACTTCCCCTTTGCCTCAAAACATCATTGCATGTTCTCCCGACTCTCTCATTCATCATCCTTAACATTATAACCATTAAAATCATAAAGTAAGGAATACATACCAGAAGCTGGGGGTACTACATGAGTATAAATTTATTAATCTATAAAATTCAACCATGCATTAATATTATTTAAAAAATATGGTATATCCCTCCTTGTAGTAACCTTTGAAATATAAACTCATACTAGCCTCTCTAATATTTAGATACCCCTAGATATTCATTATTACAAGGACTATCTTTTATTTTTCAAATTCCATTTAGTTTCACAATTCAATGCTCTATTAATTATTTAATCTCAGTATCAGATTCTAACAAGTGATAATCCTTATACAATATTTATTCATTAAATAAATCCTTATGAAGTATAATGAACTTCTATTGATAATTTTACCAAAAATGGAATTTAATAAATTAATTAAAACACTTCACAATGAAACATATTATGAAATTAGATTTTATTTTAGCCCTTCACTATCATAAATGATGAAATAATTAATATTTATGAAATATTTCAACCTTGATAAATCCTCCAACATATAAAAAGAAATTTTCATAGGTAATTAGATATGTAACACCTGAGACTTTTATGTTATATAAATAATCAAAGGAATATTTTTCTATACCCAACACTTGCTTGGCTTGCTTTACACAAAATTGCGACCTTCCTCAATAGCTTGCGTCGTACGCAATACCGAGTTTCACTAAACAATGATATGATAATAAAATATTATTAAAACTAGCCTTTATGAATATTAATAACCACTTTTTGAAATTTTATAAATTTTATTTTTCAAAATGGAATTCATTTTTGGATTCGGAATTTCGAAATTATCCTAGGGTGAAATTTTGGTATTTTTCTGAAAACATTCAATTTTTGATGAATAGTGAAACCACTAAGTGGTAGTTAAAAAACTGAATTTTTCATAAAACATAATTTTACCACTTCTGTGAGTGGAATTTCAATAATCCGAGAGACACGGTTGATGTTAGTAAGTGAAATGTGGTTCAATGAGATGAAAATAATTTTTGGTGAAAAGTAACTTTTTACTTTTATTTACCACGATTAAAAGTAAATAGGGTAATTAAGAGTATAAATGATATTATTATTACCCTAACACAAGTCCTAATTCTATTGGATAAGTGTAATTCGACCAAAAACAAACTTAGGAATAAAAGATGACAATTTAGGCCCACTTGGATTAGATTAGGACATTTATTATTTATTTATTTAAAGAAGGGTTAAAATAGTTAAAATCAAAGTTTAATAAGTAAATAATTTTTAATATAAGGTTATATATAAGATAAATTAGACTATAAATATTATTTAGAAAGATAAAAGGATTTCCTACATAATTGTAGTTTATTTGTAATTTTTAGACATTAAATAATTTAATTTATTTATGACACCAAGATGTTGCAGTAATTATCTTATTAATGAAATATTGACATAATTGATGATATAAATACCAAAATAAATGTAATTTGAGACTTTCTATGAATTCAACTAATTTTATTGGTTAATATGACATGTTATTATGGATTTAATAAACTTTTTTCGAACTAATAATTCTGTTATGAGTTTCACAAAAATCAATTACTAAATAGTGTCAAAATTGACATAAAAACGTTTTTAAAACAAATATTATATTATTAATTGTTATTTTATTCCTAAAAATCTATGGTTTGGCCGAATGACTTAGATAAGGTTATATATATTAATAATAAACAACTTGGGGTTCTTTTGTATTGTTATAGTATGTTTATTAACCTTATAGTGTAAGAACACAAGAAGACACGGTAAAAGTAAAATTATTTAACTTAATGTTAAATCTAAATTATAAGGTCAAAATAGGAACCTAAACTTGTATAAATTCTATTGGATGAGAGGATTGCTACACATCCCCACCTTAGCTTATAAATAAATAAATTTGGAGCTATTTAAAACCGAATTTGGCTTTATAATAAAATAATATGTTTAGTTATTCCAAAGGTGCCCCTCTCCTCCCTTATAAAAGGGCACCTCCTCCCTCTCTTCCTCAAACCACATTTAGCCTTCAATCTCGGCCAAACCCTGACACTTTCTCCTCTCCACTTCCCTAGAGACATCTTAGAGGTCCTGGTATTCTTAAAAGCCCAATTTTAGTGCCCTAAAAGGAGGTCTCAAAGAAGCTCTTCAATGAAGAGGTAATGTCCGTTACCGATTCTTTCATCTTTATTTCTTCTTCCAATTCTTCTTCTTTAGTTGTTTCATTATGAAGTAATAACATCAGTATCACTCATATACTGATATGTTATTATAAGTATGAAACAACCCTATTTCACTATCTATCCATCCTACGGAAAATGAAATCACCGCGCGTGCGTACGTACGCAATACCGTCTCCACGCCGTGGTGTAATCTACTTTCCACCACCACCTTACTTGGATAGGTATAATGTTGTAAATAATGACTATATATTATTATTGTAAATTGATATTGATTCTTAAATAGTATACATACTCTCCAATACAATTCCACGATCATGGGAACGATATCATCGCTCGTGCGTACGTACGGAATATCGTCTCCACGATGTGATGCGACTCATTCTACATGATCTTCATTGCATAATGATTATATAAATGAATTTAATGAATTAATATGATATATATTACACTAATAACATTCTTGAAATGAGGTATCTATAAACTAAAGAGAAGAATAAGAATTTATTCGACAAAACACGCATAAGAACAGAAAGTAATAAACACCCGAATAACAAGTTGTAATGAAATATTACTAATAAGAAGCTAAGAATATGACCATATATGATAGCATAACAATAATTATGATTCTTTAATAAGTCAATAACATTATTTAAATCATTATACAGGAGGTTCGGACACTTACGAGGAAAATCGGACCTAAGGTAAGGGAAATATCACAATCTCATTTTTATCCGAGAATGTTTATATTTTGGCATTTACTGGGGTGTATTGTATCATCCATATCCTTGTTTCCTCAATATGTAATATTATTTCCATCCACCTAAAATTATTTAAATCCAATTTTACCCTTAGGTGAGTTTTTAGTAAAGTATATGAAAGGAATCTTTTGTCGTTTTTCGTACGAGGTGCTTTTTGACTTTTTCGACAAAAGTACGAAGAATGTTTTTCTAACTTATATGTAATGAATGGATTTTTAAAACATTATTTCCAAGAAGCTTCCTTTACATGTTTTCATGATTCATTTTAGTCAACTTCTTTTAGTTTATAATTTTATGACATGTTAAGAAAGGAAACGTGTTTTTGAAGCAGAAAGGATATTTTTCTCAAGAATGGAGTTCAAGTGTTTTATCAAAGTTATTTTCCATATATGATAATAAAGGGTTCTGTTTTTATCCCTATTATTACATTGATTTGATTATATCGTGATAGAATTATATTTTTATGAATTCATTTATCTTATATGAATTGTTTTATGATGTCACGATGTTTAAGATTCCCATTTTTATTACATGGGTTGTGCTATGATGTACAGTTTTCTGATTTTGTGGCACACATAAGAATGGTATCATTATGAGATGGGTGGGACCTATATCTCCCTCCAATGAATTGGGTAAAGATTTTATATCTAATGACATAGACATGGCTGGAACGGCAGGTTAAACCAGTTCAGTGAAACAGGACTGAAACGAGGAGTGAACTCGGTTCAGAAGTGGACTTTGTCCACTAAGATAGTCTTGGTAATGAGTCTTGACTAACAAGAAATGATTCTCAATGATTATGTGTGTATGCCACAAAGTTTCATGTTTTATGTTATGATTATTTGGATTACATTTCACTACTATGATTTATCCCAAGTTATGAAATTATGATCTCTTTTGCAGGTTAAGATTTCCAAACGTTATGTGCTTATCTATATGATGTGATTGATATTTCTTTTGTTTACTCTTACTGAGAATTTGAGCTCACCATTTTGTATGTTTTTTTCCCCAGGTCAGGAAGAAGGTTATTAAGTAGAATATTCCAAAAAGGGACTATAGATATGATGAAATAAATGGGAGTCAAAGTAGATGCTTTAGGAACAAGTCGTTTATGCTTTCCAGTTTCTAAAGACACTATACCTATACGGTCCTTTCATGGTATTGTTATATGTTGTAATAAGTGTGCTTAAAATTTTATGTAATAACAATGTATGTAAAGTATGGGTCGTTATAGTTGGTATCAGAGGAAAGGTATAGTCAACCTTTGGAAACTATGATGTGAAAGCCTTAGTAAGAACCGTAAGGATAATTCTAAGCATAGAACACAATCTTAGTGTTTTAGAAATGACCATGAATAAACTAGGATAAGACCTTAAGTGTGAAATTTTATTCTTGATTATGTGGTTTTCCTGTTATAATTAGTGTTGCTCACACAATTCTTCTTGGTTTTAGTCAACGGCTGGAACCTGAAGGAACCGTGTTAATGCGGAATGCGACGGGAAATGCAATGATTGTCCCCCGGATCAACAAAACGTTAGGGGAGCCAGAATGCAAAATCTTGTAGCCATGCTCACACAACTTTATCAAGCTATGAATCATGCAGGACTTCCAAACGAGCAAAGTAATGAGCAACATTCTATTCAATCCTTCATGAGGCAGTGTCCACCTTTTTTCAACGGGTCTACTGATCCATTAGTTGCTGAACAATGGATTAGTACTACTGAAAAGATATTTTCAGTTCTTCAATGTTTTAAACATGATAAAGTCATCCTAGAAGTGTATCGTTTGGAAGGAGATGCTGATCAATGGTGGAATCTTATTAAGAATACGAGGCAAAGGGATGAAATTGAGTCCATGGAATGGGACGAGTTCAAGAACTTATTTTTCCATAAGTACACCCCTCGTCTTCTCCGAAAAAAGATGGAGAAAGAGTTTCTTGAACTGAAGCAAAAGGATGATGAATCTGTTGGTACTTATGTAGAAAATTTTACAAGACTTGCAAGGTACGCTTCTGGTATTATTATCCAACCTGAGAGTAAGATTGATCGATTCTTTAGTGGCTTAAAACCAAGTCTTCGAAGGGCGTTAGCCATAAGGGACTTCAATAGCTACGAGGAAATCATTCGATGTGATCTTAAAGTCGAGATGGAGATTGAAGTAACCCATCAGTCATATGGGTTTGATAAGAAGAGGAAAATGGAATTCAAAGGAAAATCTAAAGAGCACACTGGAAAGAAGATGAGCTTTCCCTTATGCTCAAAGTGTGGAATGAAACATGGAGGGAGTTGTCTTAAAGGGACAAGTAAATGTTTGAAATGTGGAAAGGAAGGTCATCAGGCATTTGAATACTGCAATGATGGGAAGAAGATGTCTAATGATGAAAACAAAGGAAGGGATACACAGAATGACCGTACTACACTTCAATGTTTCAAGTGCAAGGAGATGGGGCATTATGCCAATCAATGCCCAAATCCAAGGGTTGATGATGATGGTCGACGTCAACAAACTCTTAAGGCTAAAGAAAAAGAAAAGTCACATGCAACTTCTATCAGCGATGTGGAGTACGATAATGATGTGGTGAAAGGTACACTTACCATCCACTCTAAAGTAGAAAATGTTTTATTTGATTATGAATCCACCCACTCCTTTATTTCTGAATAATTTTCTAAGGATATCACCGTATTACCTCAATAGTTAGATATTGAGTTAGCTGTGACAACCCCTAATGTCACAATAGTTGCATCAAAAGTTTATAATTCTTCTCCGATTGAATTTTGTGGGAAATTTCTTCCTGCAAATCTTGTGATCCTTCCTATAGTGGAATTTGATGTGATTCTTGGAATGGATTGGCTTTCTCTACATGGATCTCATATCAATTACCAAAGAAGGGAAGTCACATTTCATATTCCAGATCAATCTATGATCGTCTATCGATGCAAGGATGAACATAACCTTCCGGTGGAAATATCTTCCATTTTATGGGTATTGATTCCACTAAATGAAGTTTATTTATCTCAAATGGTTGGTGAGAAACTCACGATTAAGAATATGCCCATTGTACGAGAGTTTGATGATGTCTTTCCAGAGGAATTACTAGGTCTTCCACCGAATCGTGAAGTTGAGTTTTCAATAGAACTCGCACCAGATGCTTTGCCTATTTCAAAGACACCTTATATAATGGCCCCAATTGAGTTGCAGGAATTGAAGAAGCAAATCCAAGAGAATCTTGATAAAGGGTTCATACGCCCTAGTGCGTCACCTTGGGGAGAACCTGTTCTATTTGTTAAGAAGAAAGATGGATCAATGAGACTCTTCATTGATTATCGAGAACTTAACAAGATCACTATCAAGAACAAATATCCTCTCCCACACATTGATGATCTATTTGACCAACTACAATGAGCTCAATACTTTTCCAAGATTGATCTTCGTTTAGGGTATCATCAATTAAGGGTCAAAAGGGAGGATATACCAAAGACGACTTTCCGTATAAGGTATGGACACTATGAATTTATAGTGACTCCATTTGGTCTTACAAATTCCCCTACTATCTTCATGGATCTAATGAATAGAGTCTTTAGAGACTATCTTGATCAATTTGTGTTAGTCTTTATAGACGATATTCTTGACTATTCAAAGAGAAAGGAAGAATATGAAGATCACTTGAGAATTATATTGATGAACCTGAGAAAGGAGAAGCTTTATGCCAAATTTACCAAGTGTGAATTTTGGCTTCAAAAAGTTTCATTTTTGGGTCACATAATTTCAAAAGAGGGGATATCTGTGGATCCAGCAAAAACAGAGGTTATCGAAAGATGGTCGAGACCAAAAACAGTAACTGAGATCCGAAGTTTTCTTGGTTTGGCTGGATATTATCGATGTTTTGTGATAGATTTTTCACGAGTATCTAATCCACTCACCAAGTTTACTCGGAAAGGAGTTAATTTTATTTGGACGGAGAAATGTGAAGAGAATTTCAAGGAGTTGAAAAGAAGGTTATCTAGTGAACCTATGCTCACCCTGCCTTGTAGTGGAGAAAGGTTTGTGATCTATAGTGATGCATCGAATAAGGGTTTGGGGTTTGTTCTTATGCAAAATGATATGGTGATAGATTATGCCTCACGACAGTTGAAAATACATGAGCAAAATTGCCCAACTCCTGATTTGGAGTTAGCTACGATAATCATTGCATTAAAGATTTGGAGGCATTACCTTTATGGTGAGAGGTGTGATATTTATACTGATCATAAATGTTTAAAGTATATTTTCACACAAAAGGAGCTGAATATGCGCCAAAGAAGATGGTTGGAGCTGATTAAGGATTACGACTGCTCAATTCATTACCACCCTGGGAAAGCAAACATGGTGGCAGATGCATTAAGTCGACAAGACCATGAAAGTTTATCCATGATGAGGATCACAAAAGATCCAATATTTATGGATTTACAAAGGATGGATCTTGGAATTATAATGAAAGGGGAAAAATCATATCTTTCTCAAATGAATGTTAAACCATATATACATGTGAAGATTAAATAGGCACAGAAAGAAGATGTTGAGTTACAAAAGAAGGTGAGAAATGTTCTTGAATTCAACCTTGATTGTGATTGGATAATAATGTTCAGGAATTGGGTTTGTGTTCCTCCCATCCCCGAATTAAAGAAGGAGCTGCTGGATGAGGCTCATAGTTATTCATTCTCTATTCATCCTAGAAGCACAAAGATGTATAGGGACCTGAAAGAGTACTTCTGGTGGGATGGCATGAAAAGTGATGTTGATGAATATGTCTCTTGATGCTTGGTTTGTCCACAAGTTAAAGCTGAGAGACAGAAGTATAAGGGGATGTTACAACCATTACCCATACCCGAATGGAAATGGGAAAACATCACTATGGACTTTGTCACAGGACATCCCAAAACATACAAAGGCAATAATGCTATCTAGGTCATAGTGGATCATCTTATAAAATCTGCACACTTCATTGCTATTAGAGAGGTTTTCTCTCTGGATCAGATTTCCAGGATATATGTAAAGGAAGTGGTAGGATTGCATGGAGTACCACTTTCTATTATATCTGATCGGGATCCGAGATTTACCTCGAAGTTCTGGAGAAGTCTTCAGCATACTCTAGATACAGAGTTGAGTTTCAGCACTGCTTATCATCCTCAGACAGATGGTCAGTCTGAGAGAACAATTCAAACTCTAGAAGATATGTTGAGAGCTTGCTCTATGGATTTCAAAGGTGTTTGGGATCAACACCTACCTTTGGTGGAATTTTCTTATAATAATAGATTTCACTCTAGTATTCAGACGGCTCCTTATGAATTTATCTATGGAAAGAAATGCAGTACTCCAACATGCTGGGATGAAGTTGGGGAAAGAAAGCTATTAGGACCCGATCTCGTTGATGAAGTGGCCGAAAAGGTCAGATCTACTCAATAACACATAAGAGCAGCTCAGAGTCGATAGAAAAGTTATGCTGACAACCGAAGAAAAGACATTGTGTTTGAAGTAGGTGACAATGTGTTCTTACGAATATCTCCCTGGAAGAGGGTCATGAGATTTGGAAAGAAGTGGAAGTTGAGCCATAGATATATCGGTCCTTTCGAAATACTGGTTTGTGTTGGGAAGGTAGCTTACCGATTGGCGCTTCCACCGAATCTCTCTCAAGTTCACGAAGTGTTCCATGTATCTCTCCTGAGAAAGTACATACCTGATCCTTCACATGTACTCAGCTCAGAAGTTATACCGTTGGAGCAGGATCTTTCTTATGATGAACAGCAGATAGAGATTATTTATCATAGTGAAAGAGTCCTACGAAACAAGACCACTCGATTGGTGAACGTTTTATGGAGGAACCACCAATTAGAAGAAGCTACATGGGAGCTTGAGGATATGATGAGGGAGAGTTATCCTCATCTATTTGTTACAAAGTGAAAAATTTCGAGGGTGAAATTCATTTTAAGGGGGGTAGAATGTAACACCTGAGAAATTTATGTTATATAAATCATCAAAGGAATCTTTTTCTATACACAACAATTTCTTGGCTTTCTTTACACGAAATCACAACCTTCCTCGATAGCTTGTGTCGTACGCAATACCGAGTTTCACTAAACAATGATATGCAAATAAAATATTATTAGAACTAGCCGCAATGAATAGTAATAACAACTATTTGAAATTTTTTAAATTATATTTTTCAAAATGGACTTCATTTTTGGATTCGGGATATCGAAATTATCCTAGGGAGAAATTTTGGTATTTTTCTGAAAACTTTCAATTTTTGATGAATAGTGAAACCACTAAGTGGCAGTTAAAAAACTGAATTTTTCATAAAACTTAATTTTACCGCTTCTGTGAGTGGAATTTCAAAAATCCGAGAGACACGGTTGATTTCAGTAAGTAAAATGTGGTTCAATGAGATGAAAATAATTTTTGGTGAATAGTAACTTTTTACTTTTATTTACCACGGTGAAAAGTAAATAGGGTCATTAAGGGTAAAAATGATATTATTATTACCCTAACACATGTCCTAAATCTATTGGAAAAGTTTAATTAGACCAAAAAAAAACTTAGTAATAAAATATGACCATTTAGGCCCACTTGGATTAGATTAGGACATTTATTAATAATTTATTTATAGAAGGGTTAAAATAGTTAAAATCAAAGTTTAATAAGTAAATAATTTTTATTAAAAGGTTATATATAAGATAAATTCTAGTATAAATATATATTAGAAAGATAAAAATATTTCCTACATAATGGTATTTTATTTGTAATTTTTAGACATTAAATAAGATAATTTTTTTTAATGACACAAAGATGATGCAGTAATTATCTTATTAATGAAATTTTGACATAATTGATGTTATAAATACCCAAATAAATGAAATTTGAGACTTTTTATGAATTCCACTAATTTTATAGATTAATATCACATGTTATTATTGATTTAATTTACATTTTTCGAACTAATCATTCTGTTACGATTTTCACAAAAATCAATTACTAAATAGTGTCAAAATTGACATAAAATAGTTTTTAAAACAACTATTATATTATTCATTGTTATTTTATTCCTAAAAATCTAAGGTTCGGCCAAATGACTTAGATAAGGTTATATATATTAATAATAAACAACTCGGGGTTCTTTTGGATTGTTATAGTAAGTTTATTAACCTTATAGTGTAAGAACACAAGAAGACACGGTAAAAGTAAAATTATTTAACTTAATGTTAAATGTAAATGATAAGGTCAAAATAGGAACCTAAACTTGTCTAAATTCTATTGGATGAGAGGATTTCGACCCATACACACCTTATCTTAGAAATAATTCAATTTGGAGCTATTCAAAGCCGAATTTGGCATTATAATAAAATAATTTTTTTGTTATTCCAAAGGTGCCCCTCTCCTCCATTTAAAAGGGAACCTCCTCCCTCTCTTCCTCACACAACATTGAGCCTTCAAGCTCTGCCAACCACTGCCAATTTCTCCTCTCCACTTCCCTAGAGACATCTTAGAGGTCCTGGTCTTCTTCAAAGACCAATTTTATTGCCCTAAAAGGAGGTCTCAAAGAAGCACTTCAAAGAAGAGGTAATGTTCGTTACTGATTCTTTCATCATTATTTCATCTTCCACTTATTCTTCTTTAGTTGTTTCATTATGAAGTAATAACATAAGTATCACTCATATACTGATATGTTATTATAAGTATGAAACAACCCTATTTCACCATCTATCCATCCTACGGAAAATGAAATCGCGTGCGTACGTACGGAATACCGTCTCCACGCCGTGGTGTAATCTACTTTCCACCACCACCTTACTTGGATAGGTATAATTGAGTAAATAATGACTATATATGGTTATTTTAAAGTGATATTTATTCTGAAATCGTATACATACACTCCAATACAATTCCATGATCATGGGAACGATATCATCGCTCATGCGTACTTACGGAATACCGTCTCCACGATGTGATGCGACTCGTTATACATGATCTTCATTGCATAATGATTATATAAATGAATTGAATGAATGAATATGATATATATTACACTAATAACATTATGGAAATGAGGTATTTATAACCTATAGAGAAGAATAATAATTTATTTGACAAAACACGCATAAGAACAAAAAGTAATAAACACCCGAATAACAAGTTGTAATGAAATATTAGTAATAAGTAGATAAGAATATGACCATATATGATATCATTACAATAATTATGATTCTGGAATAATTCAATAACATTATTTAAATCATTATACAAGAGGTTCGGACACTTACGAGGCCAATCGGACCTAAGGTAAGGGAAATATCACAATCTCATTTTTATCCGAGATTGTTTATACTATGGCTTTTACTGGGGTGTATTTTATCAACCACATCCATGTTTCCTCAATATGTAATATTATTTCCATCCACCTACAATTTTTTAAATCCAATTTTACCCTTCGTTGAGTTTTTAGTAAAGGATATGAAAGGAATCTTTTGTCGTTTTTCGTACGAGGTACTTTTTGACTTTTCCGACAAAAGTACGAAGAATTTTTTTTAACTTTTACGTCATGAATGGATTTTTAAAACATTATTTCCAAGAAGCTTCCATTAAAAGTTTTCATGTTTATTTTTAGTCAAATTTGTTTAGTTTATAATTGTACAACATGTTAAGAAAGTAAAAGTGTTTTTGAAGCAGAAAGGATATTTTCCTCAAGAATGGAGTTCAAGTGTTTTATCAATGTTATTTTCCATATAAAATAATAAAGGGTTCTATTTTATCCCTATTATTAAATTTATTTTATTATGTTCTGATGGAATTATATTTTTATGAATTCCTTTATCTTATATGAATTGTTTTATGATGTCACGATGTTTAAGATTCCCATTTTTATTACATGGGGTATGCTATGATGTATGGTTTTCTGATTTCGTGGCACACATAAGAATGGTATCATTATGAGATGGGTGGGACCTATATCTCCCTCCAATGAATTGGGTAAAGATTTTATATCTCATGAGATAGACATGGCTGGAACGACATGTTAAACCGGTTCAGTGAAGCAGGACTGAAATGAGGAGTGAACTCGGTTCAGAAGTGGACTTTGTCCAATAATATAGTCTTGGAAATGAGTCGTTACTAACAAGAAATGATTCTAAATTATTATGTGTGTATTACAAAAAGTTTCATGTTTTATGTTTTGATTATTGGGATTACATTTCACTACTATTATTTATCCCATGTTATGAAATAATGATCTCTTTTGCAGGTTAAGATTTCCAAACGTTATGTGCTTATGTATATGATGTGATTGATATTTCTTTTTTTTACTCTTACTGAGCCTTTGAGCTCACTCTTTTGTATGTTTTAATTCCCCCGGTCAGGAAAAAGGTTATTAAGTAGAATATGCCAAAAAGGGACTATAGATATGATGAAATAAATGGGAGGCAAAGTAGATGCTTTATGAACAAGTTGTTTATGCTTTCCAGTTTCTAAAGACACTATACCTATACGGTCCTTTCATGGTTTTGTTATATGTTGTAATAAGTGTGCTTAAATTTTGAAGTAATAACAATTTATTTAAAGTATTGGTCGTTATAAGATACATGTTTGTATGGATGGATATGTCCCAACATTCAATAATTCATCCCAAAAATCATGTTGAATCCAGAATTTCTCTACATGATCTGTTGTCTCTTATTTATTTTCATGATCATTTTATTGATTCTATAATTCCATTTTTATGTGTTGAGTATTGTATTATAAAAATAAAATCCCTTATTCGAACGAAATTTCATATGATAATTGGTTTCTTACTAAAAAACATTGTTATAAACCAATCATTTTAAATTTAAATCAGTCACATTTTTCACAATAGATCTTTATGTAATGAATGCTCTAATGTTTAATGAATTTTATATCAAAATGTAAACCCACCATTTTTGTGTTACATCATTGATGGATGTAACATAGTAAAATGAACAACATTCATAGTGAACAAAATTTGGTCCACATACATCACTATATACAGGGTTTTGCTGTAATGACTTTGGTAAACATTATTGAATAGATAAACCCTTTTCTACTTTACATGGATAGGTCCTTTACATGAAATTTACTCCATGTGTTTGATATTTGGTATTTCCTTTTCATCCAAAACTTTAATTCCCTCCAAAATCATGTAAGATATATAGAAATATTATCATTTTGAGACTCTAATTGACAAATCAATAACAATGTTTCTGAATAAAAAAACTATTAGAAAAAAAAGTTATTTCTTTCGCACCTTAGGCCACCACCATGAAACCTCTCTATATTTTTGACATGTCATAATTAAATTTCAAATAAAATCACACATATTATAGATAAACATATAAAAAATTAATTCTTCAATCTCACTATAACAACCATTGATTCTAAAAGGAAACACTATGTTTGATAACATTCACGATACGCCACATAGAGGTTAAACGAATGTCTAGATATTACAATTTAAACGTGACTATTATAACATATCCACAAAATTAGTGGATGAGAATAGGAATAATATATTTGTGAAGTAAATATAATGTTATATCAAAAAATGATTGAATTGATGGGTTTTTATAAATTAATAAATATTATTTTAGTAAAGTCATTTTATTCTTCAAAAAAATGTTTTTTTAAATCGAGTCTTTCATGTTTTTATGAGTGAATATTATAATTTCGAGAAGTTATTAAAAATTTATTAGAAAATATTAGTTTCATTTTTTAATTCATAATTTCATGATTATTTTAAAATTATTTTGTTGATAATTTTATGAAAATATTGATTTTTACAGGAATTGTGAAAAATAATGATTTTTATTGAAAATGTATTTTATTTTAATGTAAATAGAAGTTCATATTACTTTTTTGTGTTATTTGTAAATTTTCACAGTTCATTTCGATTTAAAATAATCTAAATATGGTTTTGAAGTGGATTATATAATTCATTTTTTTTGTTAAAAAGTCACTCAATGCTACATTTTATTTTTTTGGGTCGATTGTGTTTTTCTGGAAAAGGGGGTATCCATGGTATTTTTTTAATATAAATAGATAATTTTTTCATGGTATGTCGAAAAGGAATGATTTTTGCGAATAATGGGTTTTCTGAAGGTGGTTTCATGAACAAAAAAAGTTGATGGCGATCTTTGTGACTATGTCAAGCATCGTGAATGGGAAATTTTCATAAAGAATAACGTCAAAGAGATCATCATAAATGGAATGAAGGAGCATCACAAAATTGTGATGACATGGAAGAAAGATTCTAGAATCTGTGGAAATTCTTATAAATAGGCCTCTACCCTATTCAAAATTGTATTGAGAGTAAATGAATATTATCAAGATATGGATTCATCAAGGTGGGTCATCAAGGTTCTTCCTATAAAAATGATCTTGAGGATTGACATTTTTTAATTCTATAAACACCAACCGAAAATTGAAAGAATGATTAATGTAATGAAATTCATGAAGGCCAGAAAAATAACTTAATGTTGTGAGCTTAATGAAGGTAGGTTGTGCTTAGTGAATGATATTTGCTTCAAGGAAAGTGGTTTCTTCCTGAAGTAAATTTAAACATCATGAATGAGGTGAGATTCTTGAATAATGTGAGCATTGTGAACATGTTTAGAAAGTAATTTCCCTCTAAATATACAGTAAAGTGGTATTCATCAATTGGATAAAAGTGAAGTTCAACAAATCATCCATATACAACAGAGGATGTATTAATTACTGATAATGAAGGGACCTACAATCCCATTAACCATTTTTGAATCTCATCCAAGAGAAGTGATAAAAGAAAGAGGAAGAAGGTGATCCTTTCAACCGTTTTTCATCTAGAGAAAGATATATAAGGAGAGTCCCTTGGGAATGTAGTGAGCCAACCCTAAAACTTGTTAATGAAGTGAGACTTGGTATAGAAGTGATCTATCCCAAACCATGAAATTTGGAAGTGAGACATACTATATTTCTTACATCAGTACATCATCATTTTATTTTCCCTGGAAGTAGAATAGTGAGGGATAACTGACATGAATGAGGCCAAGATTCCATCCAACCTGACAACCGACATGTTTTGTGGCATGGACCAAATTGTGTTCTCGATACCCATTGGATGGAAGCTAGTGTTGGGCATCGAATGAAGTACAAGTGGGAAGAATTTGAGCCCCATAAAACAAGATCAAATAAAAAAGTCAAACTGTGGATATAGAGATGACTAATAACTGAATCTCAAATGAATGAAATAAAATGATTCAGTTACAAGATAAAATAGAACAAACAAGAAACAAAAAAAATACTAAACTTCTACCAATGTTATCTCTATGTGCCCTTAATGTCATCACCATCCATAATACTAAGCCTCTCTAAGGCCAGCTAAACCAAAAAACGTGAACAAGAAGCTGATCCTTCAAAATAGATTGGTTTTATAGAAACCAGGTGGTATAAGTAGGGCATGAGATAAATAGATCAATTTTAAACCACCAATGAATACATGTATTTAATTTCCAAAAAATAGTTCATTAACAGTAGTTTGAAAATAGAATTAAAAAATAGAGGTTGAATATTTTAATAAATAATCACATTTTCTTATTTTAAAATATAACAAAACACCCTATTTATATTCAAATATTCCATTATATTAAAACCAAATCCCAAGGAAATTACCAAGGTAAATCAATACTAGGTTGCATTGAAATTTAATAAGTAGTGCAATATGGGAATAAAACATAATAGAAAATGAGAAATAATAAAATTAGTTACTATGGGAATTTTATAAACATCCCTAGAGCGATCCCTTGATGTACTCAGTTCAAAACCACCTATCGGCGTATAGTTAAGCTCTCTAGAATATAACTAACTAGATTCCCTCAACAGAATAATATAATGGTACAACCCACCTAGTCTCTCAGGAAATCAAGGGGGTAGCAACCTGTCTAATCAGGGTTTTTAAGAAACCATCACTCGGTCCTCTGAAAGACACATAAGAACCCATGGTAAAAGTACACTATGTAAGTAAGAGGCCCTGACATGAATGACTCACATTACTTGTCATCACCACACATGCCTACCCTCAACATAGAAAATTCTTATACAATAACCCATATAGGGAAAAACCAAATATAAGTTCCCACTATATACATGTCACATCATTGAAGGTGACAACACAGCCATCACATCATATAAATATTTAATTGTTCTTTTAAAAACATTCTGAATTTCTAAATGGGGCATTGAAATTACACAGCCTAATGAATTGAAAAAAATATTTCTAAATCATTTTCAAGAAAAAGAGAAACACTACATTGATGAATGGTTTCCAAAAGGGCCAATAAAATTTGAAAACAAATTACAATTTCAAAACCTTATAAAAAAGAAATTCCAAAATGCAACCAAATAATTCCTTCATGATATCATATTATTTAGGAACAAATCATATTTTATGAAACACAAAATTGGTCGTTACTTTAAAAAAAATAGGAAACCACATTATGTCATTTTGTTGTCATGGAACCATTTTATAAAAATGGGGTGGAAGTTATGATGAGGAACATTTTAGAATATAAAAATTCATGTGAGAATCACTTCAATTCGATCATCATTGGAAAGCCTATCCATGCGTACACTCTGTGCACCCATGGATGTGCCAACATCCAATGGAACACTCCATGTGTCCATGAAACCCTTTAGAAATCATTTTAAAAATCACCACTTTGTATTTCACTAAATCCCAAGGATTCCACACAATAGAAAGAGTATAAATAACACCTTTCAAAACATTACAACACAACCTCCAAACCATAGGAATTATCGGTTTGCACACAACAAGGCCAAATCCACAATCCAGCCAATTTAATAAATGATTAATAAGGGAAAAAACCATCTAAATCAACCAAATTCTATCAAAACACAATTGGAATTTTATCAAACACATTTGGTATATATACACATAGGCATAAAAAAGAATCACCTCAAAAAATATTTTTTAAAATGTATTACAATTGGAAAACACCATAATAAACTAATCTTGTGCATTATAATGATGTGAACCATGTGTAATAAATTTATTCAAACACCAAATAATCAGATATATTTCATTGAAAAGGAATAACATGGAGACACTGACCTTAACATTTTGTGAATGTAATGAAACTCTCAAAGAAGGGATATCTATTCCACACAGACCATTTTCACCCCAAAGAACTCAAGTAAACACAACCTATACAAAAACCCTATACATTAGGGTTCAGAAAAATAAAACCCCACCAAAGGGAAACCGTGAAATCAAGAGAGGAAATAGACAGTAGTATGAAAAATGAACCAAAACCCTAAAATATACCTTGAAATTGAGTAAGAGGCACCCATAGATGAGGTTGTCCAAAGAGAAGAATATAGGGGGATTCATTCATGCACCAAAAACAAACAAAGATGATGGGGTCTGACTTTGGGTAAAAGGGGGGCGATGGTGGAATATCGTTTTTAATATTTTATAGTTATGGCTCGATCACATGTTCTAGACACATAATATAATAAATGGTAAACCAACCATGTGGTAGCTACTGCCCATGCATAGATTGACTTCCTCACCAACCCACATGGTTTGTGATACTATACACTAACCTTCAAATAGCTTCTTCCTAGGAGAGGACAAACCACATTAATAGACTTCATAATTTGGCCAAAAATTCTCAAAACATGCGAAAGCTCTTATCCAACACCAGGCCTGACACACAGGTATCCGGGCTACCGGGCACAGTTTCCACTAACTGTGCGGTGCCCCTGCATAGGCCAAAAATCCACTCGGACTTCCACAATTTGAACATTTTACTAAGGACTCAACCTGAACCTCAACATAAATTTTCAAACACTATGAAAAAAGGAAATTAAAGTGTTTCCATGCTTGGGGTATTACACAAACCAATAAAAATTAATGTGTTTCATAAATGAATTAATTCCCCCTCATATATTTCTATGATAAGTAGAGAGAAGAGAGTTTTGTGTAACGATGAAACAATATATGTAGGAGTAGTTTCTATAATATTTCACAGCCTAATTCACCCCCTATCAATGTATTTGACCTAATTAGTCTAACAAATTTATTTCAAAAACATTTTATATATTTAATTGAAATTTTTTCTAAAAACAACATTTATTTGTGTTTTTTCAGTTTAATGTAAAATTAAATTATGAAACTTATATTACTATGATTTTGAATAAATTATTCCAAATTAAGAATCAATGGGTCCAAATATATTAGATTGATCCCTTTTTGGGTAAATATTATTAGTAAACTGAGAAATGTTATTACCATTGTAAATGGAATACATGTAATTTAGGTTACAAAAAAATGATAAGAAATATCAAACGACCAAAAAACATACCTAAATTTTATTTTATAAGTAATTATCAACCATAAGAATCGAATTATTTAATTAATATCATTTTGGGGCCAATTTGATGAGATTATGACCATTATAATAGTTTATTTCAAAAAATGTCAAACATGTCACACTCTTGTTTTTAATAAGTGTAAAATTTTTAATATAGTGATACCTCGAGGATATGTCTGACTATAAAAATTAATCATAAAATTAAAATATTTATCTTCCTAATGGTAAATAATTTTATGTTTTATTGAAGAAATAATTATCTTAAATTCTTATGGAATATTGATCCTGTAATTAGTAAATTAATGAAGATATCTAGTAAATGATATTTATTAATATTGAAATAAATATAATTTAAAATATTTAACATCATAAATCAATTTTATAGAATAAATTGAAAATATATGGAGTAATTGAAATACTTTTAAGGATTATAAATTTTATTGTGATGTTATTACATTAAAATTAATGAATCGTAATAAAAATTGACATTGTTGATATTTATAGTTAATAAAATTTTATTAATGATATAAAATTACTAAAAATATTAAATTCAACCATGGGATTATGATATGGTTTAAAAAATCAACCATATTCATTTTATGTGTCTTGTGTCATTTTTATTAACTATATTTTCCCTAAATGTGTAAACATACATGTTGTCATGGTAAGCATTATAGGGATTAAAAGGGGATAAAACCATAAGTTAATGGTAGTTACATTGTCAAAAACGTATAAGTTTTATTTTATGATGTTACTTAGACCCATAATCATATTATATTAAAATAAATTACTTTAGATTATTTAATAATTTAAAATAAATTTCTATTAATTTAAAATTTTGGGAAATACCAATAGTGCCTCTTTCCTCTCTTATAAAAGGGAAACCTCTTCTTCTCATTTATTCACACTTAAAAACACATATGGTCAAGATAATAACTAAAATAATCACTTCCAAAAAACAATCCTATAATTATAAAGGTATTTTATTTGGAGTAATAACAACTTAGAGGTTATAAGGTGTTAAGTGATGAATGTTTTCTAAAGAATGTGTATAGTTTGTATCTGCATGTTTTAATATTGTTTCTTCTTACAAACAGCTAGAATATTATTAAAAAATTATTAAATAATTAATCTACTATCCTAAATATAATTATATGTAATTATATTATTTTATTTAACTATATACATTTCCACTCCCATTAAATGGGAAAATAATTCACCATTTGTGTGTTTGGCGGAATACCGCCTTCGAACCGATTCAATTAATCTTACATAACCATCTATCTTGATAGTTTATAATGATGGAAATAATGTTAATATATGATATTAATTACTTATTTTTCATTCTGAAAAAATAAAATATCATTTATTTTCATACCTTCGCATATATAGAAAAATGATAACGTCGTTCATGTGTACGTGTTGACTGCCACCTCTATTAAGAGATGCTATTTTTCTTTTATCACCACATCACATGAATAATATGTATTTATATAAGTATATTTAAAGTTTTTATATGATAGTTATGATATTATTTTCCTTATTTAATGATAAAATAACACTTACTTTCTTTCAATAAATATTGTTGAAAACTGGAAATGTTCATTAAGCATACTTACGACCCAACTTCTCCATGATTGTAACATAGTCCATCATTCACAACCATATTTAATAGAAATATTTATAAGTATAATTGATCTATAAAAATGATAATTACTTCAGTATTATTATTCTATAGTTGATTTTTTTTCATTTTTAACTATATTTATCATACCAAATACATTTTTTACTTAAGTACTAATATCATCAAAATATCTGATGTGAAGTTAATTGATTATGAAATTGGATATAACATTGTAATAATTGATATAAAGGCAATAATGAACATGCAGAAATTTTGTTAATCAAGAATAAAATTTAACAAAAACTTATTATTTAGGAATATAAAGGACATACTTGATAAATCAAACTCGAGGGAAGGAACTTTTTTCAAATAATCATTGTCTAATGTTTTTCTATAATTTTTTTTAAATTAAAAAGGATGGATTATTTAATGATACACGATTATAATATTTTCCCACCATAATTATGGAATAAATTTTTAAATCTTCCCTTACGTGATTACATGTTTATTTTTAATGAAAAATATTTCATTTGTATCTGAGTGAGGTTTTAAACAAGTGATTTTAAAATGGAAAAGTTGTGTTCCTCAAGGATTTTATTATGATGCATGATTTTATGTTTATGATTATATTATGGTGATTTTGAATTTTTTAGGTAGATGGGTGCTTACATTATAAACCAATGATTAGTTTTTCCATGACAAACCAAGGATAAGTGGTTATATTATAACCTCTAATGTATTGGGTACTCTAGAGAAAGAAGTTGGACATATTGGTTATTCTATTGGTAAGAGTAATATAGAAAATTATGTTCCAAGATACATAATTAACTATTATATTATTTTTAATGTGTTCTCATGGACATAATTTTATTTCCAAAAGGTAATAAAATAATATTTTTGAAAATATAAATCCCATTTGGGGTAACAAGGAATGTTTTTCTTATTATAGGGATATTGATGAATTTTTAATTTTTTCCAATGGAATAACTTTTTTTTATTCCCTTTACTAGGATATTTGTGGTTATTTTATATTTTAATTTTTTTCAATTTATTTAATGATGATTAAAAGAAAAAAGGACATGGTTAAATTCATGAATATTTTTCAAGAAAAAGAACCTTGTTTTATTTTAAAAGTTTTATTAATGGAAAAAATAGATACCAAGTATATGTGTCTAATTATAATGTATCAGTTTACTTTGTAAGAGTTTTTTCTAATTCTCTAAAACTATATTACCCAAAAGATCCTTGATATTGTAAGAAAGTTAATTCTAGCTCATATAGACTAGAAAATGTAATGCATAGAAATGGTTCCTTACAGTTATTATCAGAGCAGGGTTTAGATAGCATTGTAGATTATGATATTTTTATGTAAGGTTATCTTCAGAGTTGTGGACAACATCATGGGTTTTTATGTCGAATTGTGATATTATGTTCAAAATCATAGATTCCCCTTTTGAGGTTTTACGTGGTGGATGAATAATATAAATAAGAGTATTTAGAGAGACATATATGGTTACACAACCCTTAGTTTTAGTATAGGTTTTCTTGAAAATATTATTTAAACACCAATTCCTTTAATTTTTGTGGACATATTTTTAAAGTTATTGGAAGATTTTAAGAGTTTTATGATCTATGATTTTGTGAAAATTAGGGGTTATTAGATTTTGTGATGGAAAATAAAAACATGAGATCAACTTTGAGGAAAAATATTTCATTGAATGTTTAATATATTAAGGTTATCATTGAGAGTGTCTCTCAAATTTTTGTAATTTCATAAGGATTTTATTAAAATAGTTTTTAAAAAGGAAAACATTTAGACTGGATGGAAACCCATTGTATCCCTCTAGGACAAGATGTTTGAACCTGAAACTAAAGAGAAACAAGGGTAAAATGCCTACCACTAGAATATGTGAAGTCATAGTTACTGTGAATTTTTCATTTTAGTTATATTATTTTATGGTTGAAGAATATGTAGCTTTTTGGAACATACGTTTTGTCATATTGATAACCAATGTGAATGGAAAATGATTTAGTCATTTATTTATTAATGATATTTTAGATAAAGATCACTTTAATTTTTGGGGAGCATTACAAGATTAAGGTGGATATAATATTATGAGTTTATATTTATGGAATATTGGTTTAATTACCTTTTGTTAGAATATCCAATTTTATTATGGATTATGGTGATTCAGGTTTTTTATAGTAATGGTTAGCATTTGTAGAAAATTTTATGATTTAGGCAATCAAATTTTTGGTATGAGATCATTATAACCTAGCCACTCAATTGGCGGGTATGAATAGTAATTACGGATTTATGAAATAAATATAAATTTTCAACTCAATATGAATGTATGATTAAGAGATCATAAATCATAGACACATTTTGTTTTTAAAGTCATTTCATTTTAAAAAATTTGTTTTCGTCAAAAATGAGTATTTCTTCATTTTATGAGTAAATATTATAATTTTCAAAAGTTATATTTTTTTTTTGATAAAATGAATTTTAATTCTAAATTAATCATGTAAATATTTTTTTTCAGGAAATAGTGAAAAATAATAATATTTTAGTAAAATATGTATTTCATTTTAATGTATTTAGAAAGAAAAATTATGTCTTAGATTAGATTTAAATTTTAGTTTTTCATTTATATTTAAAATAATACAATTATTGTTTTTGAAATGAATTTCTACATGAATTAGATATTAAATAATTTATATTTTAAAATGGTATTTTTCTAAAATATAGTTTTTCATTTTATTTTTATTGTTTTATTTTAAATAAAAATACCAAAATTAAGAGTTTTTAACTTTTATAAATTTTTTACATATTTGGAATAAATAATATGAAATTTAGTTAATCTGTCCAATTTATATTTGGTCAATTTAAACCATAAACAGAGTAATTTTATTACAATGTTAAAGGGTAAAATATATAAATTATGTAATATATATTAAAAATAAAATAAAATGGACAATAAAGTGATCATAAAACATAAATAAATTTTATTTTATGACTATATATTATTACTAATCATAAAAGTGTTTAATTAAAAACATTTTTGGGCCAATTAGATGGGATGATGACATTCTATTATTTTAATCAAGGAAAGGCCAATCAGGTTACACTCTTGTTTTAAGTAGTTGTAATATTTTTAGTACGGTGTTATCCATATGATATCTCGCACTATAAATAATTTTTTTAAAGAAAAAATATTTATGTTCATCATGGTTATTAATTTTTTATTTTTTATTAATAAATAAGTACCTTAAATTATTACACAACACTAATGCATTAATTATTTTATTAATGAAAATATAAAATAAATTAGAGTAATAATATTATGATAAATTTGATTTGAGATAAATAAATTTATTCATAAATTTTATAGATACCCTAGACATGAAATGGATGAATATAAATAACATTTTTAATTTTACGTGTTATATTGATATTATTAAAGTCTTACCAATGAATAGTTATAAAAATTGACATTATAAATATTTTATAGTAAGTAATAAATTATGTGACGATATCAAATACATAAAAATATTACATTAGGCTAATTTATTAGTATGAGGTTTGAAATATCAACAATGTTCCATTTATGGGACTTGTATTATTTTTTTTAACAATATTTTCCATCAAATTGTAAAAATAAATTTTGACATGGTATGATTTAAAGGTGTTAAAACAAAAAGATAAGTGTAAAAATATAGTAAAAAAATATTATTTTTATTTATGAAAGGGATTTAAATCCAAAATAAAATTATATTATAAATTAATCAATCTTGATGATTTTTAAATTGAAAATTTATTTATATTAATTTAATATTTTGAAAAATTCAAAGAGCGCCACTTCCATATTTTATAAAATAGAACCACTTCTCATTTTTAAAATATCAAAACCAATTTTCCTTATACAAGACCCATCCACATTCCTTCCCAAAGGACCTACTCTCGTTTATAGGTCTTTTTTAGGAATAATACATATTCTATAGGTCATAAGGTGCTATGAAAATGATGTTTCCAAAGAAGAGGTATAGTTTTTGTACACATTTTTTTATTTGATTATTCTTCCACATCCCACAAATATTATTAAAACATGATAAAATTATTACTCTAGTTTTTTCTATATACTTATATTTTATTATTTTAGTTTCATTAACTATATCCATCTCATCTTCATAAAATCGAAAAATCATTCATCATTAGTGTGTATGGAGGACTATCACCTCCCGATCTGACGTAATTCATTTTCTATCACCATCTCTAATGATTGGTTAAAATGAGGGAATTAATCTTCATATACAATATTATAAACATATTTATCATTCAAAAACTTAATATATAATATACATTCATACCATCACATGGAAAAAAAATTAAAATTCTATTTATGCATAATTGTAGCCTACAACCTTCATGAAGTGATGTGATTCATTTTTCATCACCACATCACATTAATGATATATGTTTATAATTATATTTGAAGAAATAATTTAAAATTAATGATATTATTACAATTTTATAAATATAATATAATACTTACCTTCTTTCCATAATAATCATTTAAAAATGGAAACATTACTCATGTGTATGTACAACCTACCGTCTCCATGATTGAAAAATAAATCATTTTTAATGCAATATTTAATAGATAGTTTTAAATTAATAATTTATTTATTAAAATTATATTTATATAATTATTAATATTCTAGATATTATGGAATAATGACTACCTTTTCCATAGTCATCATACATTTCTCATTTTGACAATTAGTACTGAATATTTTCAAAATGCTCGATGTGAAATTAATGGGTTATGTAATTATATATACATTTGTAATAAGTGATATTGAAATAATAATGAACTTGAAATAAGTAATTAAGAAATTATAAGTTTGACATTATTTTATTGAAAACATTCCTTTTATATGGAATGGAAAAATAAAATTTGTAAAATGTTTCTTACTGCATCACATGGGATAACCAGGGTCGTCCCACATGAGGAGGTTCTTAGTTTATATAAATAATATAATAAACATGAACTAATTATTTTATTAATAGAAAACATTTATAAGAGTTTTTGGGATTCAAATTATATAGGATAATTAATTTACATGAAATACAAAAGTACTACGAAATTTCAAACTGAATGAGTTAAAGAAATAAAGAATGCGGACCAAGGTTCGGATTTTAATTCTATCATTATTCTATTTTATAAATTTAAATTAGGTTTGAAAATAAAATTCTGAAATATCATTCAAGTATTAATATCATATTATTTATAATTTTTTACGTGTTGATTTCCCTTTGCCATCTAAATCACACCTCTTCCTCTAACTAAGGTTGATGGAACACCAGATTCGATAGTTTGAACTCTTCCATGATCTGGGTAAATCATATTTTATTTCATCCACTGAATGTATCAAAACCATCATATTTAGGCAATAAATATAATATATGGGAGGAAAAATATATTTCAAAATTATATTAATGATTTTGAGTTTAGTGTTATGGTGGAAGACTCTCACACCTGTAAAAATCACATTTTCTCACCAAAAACATAAAATAAACTGTAAGAAAGAATTTAGGAACAGCTAACCTTACTCAGGACAAGCCTTGAGTTAGCCCCTCATTTTCGAGGGTAAAAGATCACTTGGATTAATTAGATAATAGAATTATAATAGAAATAAAAATTAATAGGGGAGAGAAATGTGGAATAAAAATTATAAGAAAATTAGATGAAATAAAATGATAAATAAAATATAGATATTGAATAATAAAAAATATATAACTGACGAAAGAAGATAATGAATAAGAAAATAATAATAATGGAAAAAAATAAAGATAAGAGGAATATGGGTGGATGAAACAAAAATAAAAAAAATGAATTACATAGTTTTGTAAAAAATTAAAATGATAACTAAAATGAAAATAGAGAACTATAAAATTGAAATAAAGAATATGAAATCATGATGTATCAGCCCCCTTTAGGGTCAAATTCTTTAGTGGGGTTTAAATATCCATCAAAATTCGGATGAATCCTTCTTTTTAGACACAAATAAGATCATTGAAACATCCTCCTAGAATTTTTAACAATGTGTTATACCCCAAGAAACAGGGTATCTGGTATTATCCAATGATCTCCGAGTTTTGAGAGTTATAGTGGAATGGAATAAATCCACATGGAATTTCCTTCCTTATTCGTCCATGATTTTTTTGTGTGGGAATGGTCACATGGAAACTATGGTGATGAAATAGTGTTGTCATCTCAATGTTTGTAGGATCATCCTTAATATCTCCAAAATTAACAATTTATTGATTGAGTTCTCATGGGAAAAAGGGAATTCGTTCCTCATAAAAATTGGCTCTTGGTGGCGAGACAATGATTATGAGGTGACATCTGGTGGTTTCAGTGGTTAGACATGGTGATCAAGATTTATAATGGTCTCTCTCTACTATGGTAATGGATTTATAATATGAGAGTGGTGGTAACAGGAATAGCTGAATGTGTTGAGTGTGGGCGAGGATAGAATCTTGGAGTTATTGAGCATAGGAGAAAAAATTTAAGGAGGATTGATAGTTTCCTGGTTAATTGAGGAATAATAAAAATGAAATGGTGTACCACATCTAAATAGAGGAGAAAGATACACTGGATTAACTAATAGATCACAACTCCATAACATTAATGAAGCCAAATGTGGGCTAGAGGAACCCTATCAACCATAGTGCACCGACATATGTATGCGAGTTAGTGTTCCTTTATCCACATGGTATAGACCACTATGTTCCAACAAGATCAAATGGGAATTTTCCTAGCTATGAACCTGTGGGATTCATCATGTGGGAGACGACAGATGCCTCATCCCCTATGTAGCCTTGCCAGCTTGAGCAGGCCCTCCCAGTGGTGTCTTGGTTGTACGATCTTTTTTGGGTTCCATATGTAGTAGGATTTCATTGTTTGATGCACTAGAAAGATTATGGACCATTTTTTTGGGTAAAAAAATGAAAAAATGAAATCATTATAAATAAAAGTTCAATAACTTGAGAAAATAACATCTATAATTTCATAAAATAATTATTTATAAAAAAACTCATTGAAATCTTGAAATTAAATTCATTTTTTGACATACTATGAAATTCCAAAAATTTAATAAAATAATCAATTTTAAGGGTATTGTAATTAAAAATTAATTTAAAATAGGGTTAATTTAAAATAATTTCTTGAAAATATAAGTGTGTCAAATACCAGGAAACTTAAACTACACATGTCCTCATGTCTAAAATCTCAACATTGTATATAATAGGAAACCAATTCAACTAATATTTTAATGTCAATGTAATAATATAAAATGTTTATGAACAATAAGTGAAACATTAAAAATTCCACACAAACTATCTATTTTATTTATCAATTTTCAATGAAGCAATCAACTCATGTTTATTTTCTTCTCCCCTTTTGAAAATGGTTGAAATTATTTACTTGTTAATTCAATTTCCTCCCTTCATTGTTTTTCATAATGACTCATCATAATTTTCCTTCAATTTGATTTTTTTATTCATAAATGTTGATATAATTCAAATATATTTATTATCATATAAAGAGAAAATGACCGTTATCCTTATTTTTAAAAATAAACAACTTTCTCCACTTTGTTAATAATAAAATAAAAAATTCTTTTGATGAACTTCAACTAGTGTTTTAATGAATTTGAGGTTTTCAGTTTTTATAAATTTATGTTTTCATAATTAATCCCAAAATATGCGGTTTATCTCTTATGTAATGTGAAAAACATCCAAATTGACTATTCCATGTAATTTTCCTATTCGATGTATCAAATCCCACATCTCAAAAAAACTCAATGTAATGGTTATGGTCAAAATAATGAATAATGAATGATTTATAATACACGAGTTTTTCACTAATATATACATTGTTTCTTATTCAAAGTAGTTTTTTCCATTTTTCCTTTTCCAAATGTGATTCTTGAAAATATCTCACACCCACAACCAAACCAAATATGATAAAAATAATTGGTTTAGTATTTATGATTTTTGGTTCTTCGATGACACAACCCATTCAATTATTTATATTTTTTCAATAAGGGAAACACAATAAAGGATAAGGAATGATTCAAAAATATTTCTCAATACAAAACAATATAACCCCACACTTTCTTCATACTATATATTCAGTCACTTCCACCATGACCACCCTCAAATCCCACACATAAACATTAAAATATTATAAAAGTACTAATAGATGGGTAGTAATGGATAAAATTTAATTGAAATATGGCTCATCCCTATTAAGATCATTCACAGACTATATTGAAAAAAAAGATTGATGTATAGTCAGTATCATGGATAAGAATTCATTGAAATATGCCACAATAATTTGAAAAACAATTCATAGTCTATATATTTGAAACGTTTCAATGAATGTTCTAGTAGGTGGAATGCCTCAATATTAATTAATAAATGTGATCAAGATAATATAAAAATTAATTGGTCTAGAAATAATCTATATAGGTTAAATTTTGATTTGGGGTAGTCACCCATGTCATGAATTATAATAAAAAATAAATTCACATGAATCTAAAAATATATTAGTGTGAAGAAAATCATAGGTAAATTTCATTTACATGAATAAAATAATTTACTCAAATCAAGAGTCATGGTTCTAATATCCATCCTTCACAATAATCATTATATTGTCAATTTTAACCATTCAATATTATTATTGTAAAAATATAAACATGGCATCAAATTATTCCTAGGAAACTCAAGCCTCCAAGATAATTCATGTAAAGAAATAAATTTAAGCCTAGACAAGCACATTCAAATATTTAACCATAAAAAATATTTTTAGAAAAAAATATAGGGAGTCTAAAAGATAAACATTAGACCTAAATTCCATTTTACAATAATATTTATTCTCCCTAATTCAAATTGTTATTTGAGGTTTCCTTATTCTATCATGGTCCTACAAAAGTAAATTAATCAATAAAACTCATGGAGCCTATAATTTAACCTCAAAATGAATAATATGATTGAACTTCATAGTAATATATTCCAAATAATGAAATTGAAATCCTAGGACAAAAGTAATGATAAATCTTGTTATTATCCCCAAGTGGGACACAACTTTTTACTACCTCTAGAGGGTTATTATAGATTTTACATATTTAGTTAATGGATAAATATTCTTTGTCTTGAACCACCACATTTTGATTTTCCCATATTTATCATATTCTTTAATTTGGGTGAGGTATGATCAATGGAAATTGTATACCAAATCCCCCCCTTCAAAATTATGTACAGTTGGTATAAAAGGGGTAGGATTGAGTATGAATCATCTTACTTCTTGGTTTCTTCTAGTGGAACCATCTCTAATGTGTTCAATACTTTCTCAGTTTGGGCAATATAAACTAAATGATCAAAGAGAATGTAAAAAAAAATTTATTGAAAAATTATTAAGTATGAATTATCAATAAGAATATTATAAATTTCTATTTGTATAGGTGGTGTCTTGGTTATCTCATGAATAGTTACTTGGACATCTCTATGATCTTCCCCAAATACGTGTTCCTCAAAATCAGGGAGCTCCATGCATTCATTTGTAGTATAATTTTGAATTTCATTATCTTCTTCTATTGAAAAGAAGGAATTAACCGAATTTAAAAATTAAAATCAGTGGGAATTAAAAATCAATTCATATTGTGTAAATTTAAAAGAAATTGAGTTTAAGAAAATTTAAACTCTTTGTCTTGGTTATATCTCAATCTCTTTCTTAGTGATGAGTTCCTCTTGTAGTTTGTTCTCAAGGAATAGAAGTATGTAGTTGAGATCCTCTATCATTTCATCGAATTCCACCTTTTGGGAAGTGTATTATTCTATGGCATGAGACACACAAAAATTTGACGGATCTTCTAATTTTTAAGGAATAGGGAGATCAATTTATACCTCAAACTCATTCCATATTTCATCTAGATCTTGTTAATAACCTAGATGTGGCTCAAAAACCAAGAATTTCTCATCATGAATCCACTCCATCACATCATGGTCATTCTAGATCTAGTTCCTAAAATGGTTAATTGACTATAATCATTTTATTTACCCAAAAAAATCAAGTAAGACTACAAAAACTCCATTTAGATTAGGGGTAGGTTTCTCATGGGATACATTAAAATAATCCATTAGCCAATCCATTTTTATTTGACGAACTTGTTCTATATCGTCCAAATATTGTATCTTTTATTTTATATAGTTGATAGACATTTGTTCCTGAAATTTAAATTAGTTGGTTATTCAAAAAAAAATTCAGTAGAAAGCAACAATGAGATTACATATCTATAGGCAAATTTTTGTTAAAAAGTGACGACGTACTCTCAGAGTTTTGTCAGTTCTCTAGCCAATCCTTTGACTAATGGCTCCTTGAGGATCTCATTAAATTCCTAGACGAGGTCCTTGTATTTATTGTCTATGATTATTTGTCTTTATGCTCCACTAATCTCTATATAAAATTAAGAAACACTTTATTATATATACCATTATGATTAAGTTACTGATTCTTTAATCTTCAAGTTGCCAGTCCAGGTAGAATTAAAATCATTTGAATAAATCATGAAAAAAGAAACGTTTTTATGGGTTTTTGAATAAATTAAAACACTATATTATAGGAAAAATAAAAATCATATAATAACTAATTGTATCTTTGATAATGGATCCAGTTTTGAAAATACACCTGTCACAGGACATGGAAAAATAATATTTCTAAAATGCTTCCTAATGCATCCCAGTGCATGACCTGAGTCATAGCACTTGAAGAGCTTCATAGTTTGTATACTTTATCTAATTCACATAAACTATATCTTTTTTATTATATTAAATAAATGATAATTTTTTGGTTATTTATATTATAAAATAATTAATTGTCATGAAATTATAAATTACGATGAAATGATAAAAATAATGATCATAGGAAAGAAAGAAATTGGTCCTTGGTTCAATTTTGAATTCTATCTTTATTCTCCTATAATTGATTTAATTAAGTTAGATAATACACTTTTGAAATCTCAGGATTATATTACTATCCTTTTATTTCAAATTTTATATTGATTTTGAAATATAAATCCTACCAATTCCTATAATCAAAGATGATGACACTCATTTATTGGAAGTGTGGTATCTTCAAATACTTGGCTCTATTGTATGCCATTTCATATACATAATGTCATAAATCTGTCTTATGAAGGTCTTGTACCTAGTAGAAGGGAGGGAAAATATTTAATAGAAAAACAAAAATGAGTTTATATTTAGTTTAATGTTGGGAAATTATTACAGGCATGAACATCACCCTTTCCCTCCACAAACATAAAATGACCTTTATTAATGAATTTACAAACACTTTACTTCCCATGGACAAGCCTCCGGTTAGAGACTCATTATTCAGGGTAAGAGAATACTTAGTGGAAAGAGATAAGTTAACAAGAAGTAGAATAAAATAAAAATAATGGGATATAAAAAAATACAATAATAATTGTATAAAAAATGGAAGACATAAAATAATAAAATAAATATATATTAAGAAAAATAAAATAAATAAAATAAATAAAAAGATAGAATGATGAAATACAAGAAGGAATAATAAAAGAATAAGACGAATAAAATGATATATGAATAAACATATGGGAGAATGAGACACAATTGAAAAAATGCATGAATAATTTTTATAATGAAAAATAAAAAGAAAATAAATAAAAATATATAAGAATAAAATTAAAATAAAAAAATAAAATAATACCACAAAAACTCCCATAATATTTAATTATCTAGTATATTTGATCTATCCATTAGTATTGGGATTCCTCCATCTTTTTATAATAAAATATTAGTTTCAAAATATCATCATGGATTTTTGAAAATGTGTTGTCCCCCAAGAACTGTGGTATTAAAAATTATCCAATGATCTATGGGTTTTTAGATGTGGACTAGCGTCAAATGAATCCATGGGGAAGTTTGTTCTTTATTGGTAAAATAATTTTTCATGGCATCGTGGACAAATGGAAAAAGTGGTGAGACAAATTTTACATAGAGACAATGATTTTTCGCTCATTTTCAAGACCTCTAGAATTCAAAATGGGGAGAGAGAGTTTTCATGGGAAATCAGGGCGTTATTTCCTCTTCAAATAAGTCTTATGGTGGTCATTCAAGGAGATAATGGGTGGTTTCAGTGGTCGATAATGCTGATGGATCTCAATAGCAGGATCTCTAGGGTATGAAAATAGATGTCTTTGGTGTGAATAAAAGTAGAAGGAATTGATGAAGGTAGTGAGTGGGTAATAGGATGAATTCTAGGAGTTTCCAAGCACAAAAGAATGAATTTATGGTGGGACAATGTCGTCATGGTTAATTAATGAGGAGTATCGATGGACTGGTGTACCACATTGAAACATAGACATGAGATCCATAATGTTAAATAATAGAGTGTGAATCCTAAGATGCAATAAAGCTAGATGAGGGTCATAGGAACCTCGACTAGCATCATGAAAAACACTTTTCTAGATAGCCACTCCTCCCATAACCACATGGTCTTGAAAAAAATCCCCCTATGTGCTCAGACATTCTATAGGCTAGCAATCAACCCACTATTTCCTACACGTGGGTCGTCGTAATGACCTAATCCTCTATGTGTCCCTACCAGCATGAGCAGGACATCCCATTTGGGGCCTGGTAGGCTGACTCTTGGTGGTATATATATATGGATAGCTATCATTGGATGATATGATAGATTGGTAATAGCCCATTTTTTTGGTTAGACACCTAAAAAATATGAAAGCATTATAATTAAATTTTTAAACTCAAGAAAAAATTATCATCTATAATTTTATAAAATAATTTTTTAAATATATATAATTGAAAACCAAACATTAAATTAATTTTAATCCACTATTACCGTATTCCCATAATTTAATATAAATTCCATATTATTTTAATTATGATAAATAATATATTGAAAAATATGATTTTGTTAAAATAATTTCATGAAAATATTAGTGTATAATTCATTATTCATTAATATATAAGAAATATGTGATGAAATAAACTTTAGGTAGGGGAAATTATTTTGAAAAGTCATATTCTAAAGTTCATCTTTATTTTTTTTCATAAGTTAAAAGGTAAATTTTTTATCGTATACATCATGAGGAAATTTTCCCACCAGTATGATTCCTTAATGTTTTAAATATTCCTTTACATGTTTTAATGGTTATTTTAAATGAAAATATTGTTTTTGTATGTGTGTAGTCTTTTTAAATAAGTTATTTAAAAAATTGAAATTTAATTTCCAAAAAAATTGTTTTATGGTGAAATATTTATTTTTTTATTATATTATGGTTATTTATCATTATTTATAAGGTTGGGTGGTTATGTGATTAAACAATTATGGGTGATTCCATAATGACCACCAATTTATTAGTTAATTATTAGATAGGTGTTGACCATATTGGTTATTCCAATTATAAGAGTGATATGGAAAATTTTATCCCAAGATAACCCTATTAATCCCATTAAACTATTCCATGAATCATTACATACCCCCATTATACTTTCAAAATTATCCAGTTATTTTACATTTCAAATGTATGTTTATTGAATTCCAATACCCATTTACACTGAATGGTATTCACCTAGATGCACCTATTCTTGTTTTATTGGGGGAATTACTTATTGGTATCCTAAATTCCAAAGTTATGGGATTAAAATTGATGAATTAAAACATTGTGGTGAATACTCTATGTGGCCAACATATGAAAATACATGTTATTAATGTAATGTGTTGGACCATAATTATATATACCTCTAATGCATTGAGTAATATTTTTATCTCATGACATACCATTTATGATTCATGATAAGTTATGATAAATACACTATGTTATTATTTTCCAATGATTATTCTTGACTAATTTCTATGAAATCATGTTTTATGTTGTTTCAATATTCCCATGTTTAGTTTATGGTTTTAAATTTTATCATGATTTGATGATCAGGATTATGAATCTCATTACTCTTATGTTTCTTGGATATTTCAATTGAATCACCTTTACTAATTTACCATTTGTGATTATTTGATTGTTCCCTTACTGGGATTCATACCTCCCCCCGTTTTTATGTATATCTTCAGGTTATGCCATGAAATAAATCTTTCGGTTATGCCATTAAATTTTGGAAATGTAATGAAATTTTAAGGTCATGCTGTCGAGGAATTTAAATAATTTTGTTTTACCCATATTTCAAGTTATTATACTATGTATAATTTCTAAAATACACTTGGCTTAATGATCTTCTGGGATTATATTATGTGTACTTTTATGGAATAAATCATTAATTAATGTATCTTAAAATATTGGTTATCATATTTTGTATCAGATATAGGTTTATTTATTTTTGAGTATTAGTATTAGAAACAAAAGTGAAATCCTTATTGATAAGACTAAACATAAGAGAAAAACCTATATTTTATAAAATATAGTGTTCATGGTTTCTGAGAAATTACATTCCAGTTTGGATACAATAAGTTGATGTGGCTCTAGTAAAAATGTACCTTGGTGTAACAAAGTCGAAGAAGGTTCATTGGGATTAAATTAGTCATCACATGGTAAAAAAGGGGGTCTTTCTATACACATGGTTTGGATGTATCATGAGATATTGTTTGGTATATTAATATGGTCATTACAAACCATTATTAAGGGAACAAAAATTAACATAATAATTTATGTTAGGAAGTATACCATGAAAATTTAGTTTGAAACATAAAATACATAGGTTAAGGAATATCTATCATTAATTAGTTATGCCATTAATGTTCATGATTTCCCAATTATGTGTTTAATTGTTTAAAAATTATCATATCTAATTTTCCCATTATATTAGTCAATTTATATAAATAGTAGAAACAAAGTCAACAACCAATTTGGGGGGAAATGTGATGAATTCCCAAATGATATGCCTAACTTTATGGGAGTAGGAGCATAAGACTTTATAAAATTAATTTCACAATTAAATGAAGTTTAAAACTGAAACTCGAATCCGTAAGAACACCCAAATCCCCCAAAGAAAGTGAAATTTTCAATTGATCCCTTGATAATAAAAGGGTATCAAAATTTTAGGGGATATTCTAATCCATTAATCATATAATAATGGCTAATACATTCAAAAATATCTTCAATATAATTTAATTCTTTGATGTTGAGAAGGTTGTGTAGGGTTTTTATCATATAGATATAGATTTTGATAAATTATGGATGATAATAAAAAATAAAAAGATTAGGGAGGAGATATAAGTGTTGGAGTGGGAGGAAAATTGGAAAAAAATTGATAAATATTTTCCTCATACTCTCCAACGTAAAATATAGATGGATTTATTTGGACTCATGAAAAAGGAAGATGAATCTATTTGGGTGTATACGGTGAAATTAAAAATACATGAATGATATATGTATATCTATTTAATTTTCCCTAAAAGATAATAAAACAACTACTTTTTTGGGTTAACATCGTGTCTAAAAAAATATCTTCCAATTTGAGACTTCGAAACTTATGAGGAAATTATCTGTTTGTCCCTCAATTTGGAAATAATGTTCTCCTAATCTCAAAGGTCTCAAGTGTATGAAGATAAGAATAATAGGATTTATTTTAATTTTGATTGTATGATTGATAAATATCATGGGGTTAATGAAATATAACATTCGAAATATTAAAATTATGGGAAGGGTAATCCCAAAAAATGAATGAAGGGGACAAGGAAATGCTTTAGTTAGAGGAAGGAAGGGATCCTTGAAAGTAATTTACAATGGGATAAACTCACCAATGTGGTAGAATAAATTATTGTTCTAGTCAAACCACAAATTGTTTTCTAACGTTTAATCAACCATAAATAAGGACACTCTATGAATTAATACACTAAGACAAGTGCATTAAATGAAAACTAATGAAAACAACTTATAAGTGCTGGAGAGAAGGAGAAAGTTCATTCCATCAAAACCACTAAGGTGGATCCTGATGTTTAACTATTTACCTATATTATGTTTATTTATTAAACTATATGGAATTGAATATTTTTTTCTCATTCTACACACTATTAATAAAATTTTAGTTTATAAAACTATTCAAACACCAGCTCAAAACAAGGAATTTTAGTTATCACTGAGGGTGTAAAATGCTTCAATTATTGCATCCCAAGAATATAACTCATACCATATAAATATTTTGGGTATAATTTTCAAGAAACCCTTATGGTACCCCTTTAGTGAAATATGATTATATTCTTTTCATGGTGTGGATTTTATTATATAAATCTAACATAAATATCCAAGAGATGAAAATCAGCCTATGTATCTCAAATACCTATCCAATGATATAAATTTTTACGGAGGTGGATGAAAATCCATTGGTATCATCATCTCATTCATGTATTTTTTTTGAGTAATCATATCTAGCTCAAATGATTGATACTATCGAACAAATCATCTTTCAAGAGATGACAATTGTAAGGTAATTTACTAATGTAATTTTAGATAATTCCTTTCTCTTCCCAATAATAGGGAGTTTGAATTCTCAATTGAAACTATACCATGATCATTTCTAGTACTCGTAACTTGATATCAAATGGAAACTATTGAATATTAATAGATAAGGAAGGAACTATAGTAGAATTAGTATGGAGGGTTTATATTCCCATGTACTTTATCATTAAGTGCACCGATCCTTTTTGTTAAAAAGATGGAGGGGTCAATAAGCCTTTACATGGATTATTGAGAGGTTAAAAAGATCACGATAAATAATAAGTACATTTTTTCAAGGATTAATGACTTGTTCAATTAGGTATGTGTATCTCAATACCTATCTATAGTGGATCTCCAGCCAGGATATTATCCTGCAAAGGTAACAAAGGATGATATACTAATGACTGCTTTGCATGCATGGTATGAGCACTATGAGTTCATAGTAACTATATTATTACCCACTTATTATCCACGTATCTTTATGGACATAATGTATAGGTTCATTAGGGATTATCTTTAAAATTTTGTGGTAGTATTTATAGGGGATATTCTTTTCTACTACAAAAGTTAGGAGGAACATGAGGTGTAATTAAATTCTATACAACGGGCCTTGTTGAAATAAAATTTGTATATCTACTATAGTAAATGTGAGTTTTTTAGTAGAGGAAGAAACATTACTGTGTAATTATATCACTCTCAAAGGGGTATATTTGGATCCTTCATAAATAAAGACAATTAAAGGATATCTCGGACTTGCGTCAATGATTAAAATTTGTATATTCTTTGGTCTAGATGGGTATTATATTTGATTTGTGAGAGGATTATAATTATTGTAAATCGCACTAACCAAGATAACTCATAAGGGTGTCATGTATGGATGAACTGATGACTATGAGGAGATATCTATAGAGTAAAAGAATATGGAAATTTCTATACCTATACTAAGATCACCCACGATCATAGATGGATTTGTGATCTAAAGTGGTGTGTCTAAAATAGAAGTCTCTTGTGAACTCATGAATTCTAATGAAGTTATATCCTATGCCTCTTGAAAATTAATGATCTATGAGAAGAACAACCTAACACATGATCTTGAATTGGTTGTGGTGATCTTTTTATTTGAATATCTAGTGAAATTATCTCTATGGGGAGAAGTGGGACATATATACAAATCATTCAATCCTCAAGTATATGTTCCCCAAAAAGGTGTTATATATGTACTAAAAATGGATGTTAGAGCTTGTCAAGGATTATGATTGTTCATTCCATTACCTTTATGGGAAGGGAAAAAAATTGGAAGATTCAATGAGTACAAAGGATCATATAACCCTATCTATGATGAGGATTATAGTGGATCCAATCATGTTGGACACGAAAATGATAGAAATGGTAATAATAAAAGGATATATATCCAAACATTCTCAAATATATTATAAATCATTCATTATTTATAGAATTAATGATTATTAAAAAGATGATTAAGTGATATAAAAAAGAAAGAAAAGTCTCAATATTTATATTTTTCTAAAGATGGAGTTATGAGGTTTGGAACCTCGATATGTGGGACATAAAAACTATAATTTAGGAGAGAACATCTGGATAATTTACATAGCTTATCCTTTTCTTTTCATTTAGTAAGAACTATTATGTATAATCGTTTTAATAAAAATTTCTAGTAGGAATACATGAAGGGGTAGACAACATAATTTGTATTTTGAGGCTTGGTATGCCAATAATTCAAGGATGAATGATAGAAGTCTATGGGTATGATAGAACCATTTCACATACCAGTATGAAAGTGGGAAAAAATAACCATCGACTTAATCATAGGACTCCCTAGAAAATCTGAAGGCAATAACGCCATCTGGTTGGTAGTTGATCACCATAGAATGTTTTACATTTCATTCTATAAAATAATATTTCTTTCTCAACCAACTCATCGAGATATATATAATAGAATTGGTAAGACAAAAAATGTTCTACATTCTATTATATTTAATCAAGATCTGGTGTTTACCTTGTGGTACTTGAGAATACAATAGTAATAATTTGATATAGATTTAAGATTCAACAGTTATTATCTTTCTAATGTGGATGGTAAGTTTGAACGAAGCATTCATTCGCTAGAGGAAATGATATTTTTGAGGAAGATGACATTATTGAAACTTCCCCTGACCTATACCAAGATGATATTCAATAACTATAGAATAAGAGAAACTGTTTATAGGAGAATTTCAAGCTTATTAGGATCAAAACCCAAACCATGTTCACCAAAACCACCCCAGGAAAGAGTTACCATCATGCACCTTACCCTTGTGGAATACTCTAGTGTAATAAAGGGTTATATATCATTATCCTAATTGAATGAATTTTTATTTTATTTATTTCATATAAAATAATGATTGTATTTATGCTATTTTAATATTAATTTATAATTTGTTAAATAATGAGTTTGATAAAAATAATATTTTGATACGTTGAAATTATAATTGTAATTTTGGGAAATATATAGCTTCAATCAATACACACTTTTAAATGAATTTAATATTTTAGAAATTTAATTTATTTAATTAAAATATTCTTATTTTATAATATTTATTTAATGATAAACAAAAATTTAAATTTATAATGTAAAATATAATATTTAAATGGCTCAAAAAAATATCATCATCAAAAAACACCAATTACATAGATAATAAGTATTTTTTTGTTTGAAATTGATAATTATCATGTTTTTGATATTATTATAATAAAATAAATATTATTTTTATTCTCATTTCATCAAAATTATTCAATAAACTTTTTTTATAATTTTTTGAGCTAGCCGATTTTTTTGGTAAAAATTAAATGTGATATATATTTAAATTATGTATTTTGAAATCATAAGAGTCCAAAGGTGATGCAGTAAAAACAATAAATCAATCACATTACCAAAATTATGTTTCCTTTTAAAACTAATTTTGGACGTTATTTATTTAATTTTAGAAACCCTTACTGAATTCTCTAAAAACCACTATTACATTTTAATGTCTTAAAATGTGTTCTTTAAAAACATAACTCACTTAAAAATCACCTAGGGTATTATTTTAATGTGTTAGGTTCTAAAAATTATAATATATATATAAATTACACTCTTTGGTTGAAACCATAACCAAAAAACATGATATGGATTTTGTTTTTAATTATTTTATTAAATAGAGTCCAAATCCTACATTTTGAATTTAATAAAGAATTCCCCTCTCATTTTATATAAATACCCACCTATACACCCTCTATTCATAACTCAAAATCCATTAATGATGTATTTATTTTTCCTTTCCCTCCTTATATACCTCTTAAAGTCTTATCAATGTCTTAAGAAGTTCCTCCCAAGATCCTGGAAGTGCCCTCTCAAGGTTAGGGATCATCTCCTTTTCCACTTTATCAAAGATACTTCTTTATATTATACATTTTTTACATCAAATTGATCTTGCAGGAATATGTTTCTACCAATAAAAAATATTTTACTTATAATTTCCTAGTGATTATAGATTATTTTCACTATCATGAAACCCTTCCATGAATATTTATACACCCCCGTTATTCTGAAAACATTATCCTACAATATTCCATGAAAAAAATATTTATAGTGAATCATTATACCCATTTCTACTCATGGGTATTCACATTTATGTACATATACTTCATTTATTGGGGTATTACCTTTATGTAATCCACAATCCTTATTCATGGGATTAAAAGTGTTGAAATACTTCTTTATGTTTTATGATCTATGTGGCACACTTAAGAATGTACATCATATGAATGTGATGGGAGGTCTGGAAATTATATATCTCTATAATTCATTGGTAAATGTTTTTATCTCATGATATACCATTTATGGTTCACTAGAGATTATATTATGCACACTATGTTATAATTCTTTATTGGTTATCTATGAATGATTTTAATGATGTCATGTTTTATGTTGTTTCCACATTCCTATGTTTCCTTTTTTTATCATCTTATTTCATGATTTGATGATCAATTTTATGATTCTTACCCCTCTTATTTTACCTTGATATGTCTATTGACTCACATGTACAACTTTACCTTATGATTTTCATTGAGTATTCCCTTATCAGGCTTCATAGATCACCAATTTATTATGTAAATTCCTAGGTAATCCTATACAGTTTTAGAAGGGAAATGGAATTTAATATCATGATTTGGTTCTTTTCTAAATAATTTTATTGTACCAATTATTCAGGTTATTATGTTATATACCTAATTTCCCCAAGATACAAGGCCTCATTATCTTATGTAATTTTATCATGTTTACCTTTATGTAAAAAATATTCAATTACGGTGTATCAAAATATGGATTTTCATACTACCAACTAGCTACTCCCAAGGAGATACCTCTCAAATGATTTTATTCCATCAACAAAACATAAGGAAAATAAAACAACATAATTAAATAAACACAAAGGAACACACAACTTCAAAAAATTATCTCTCTAATCAACTAAAGCATTATAAAGTGACTAAGCTGAAATTTTTTTGGATATTGATCGTACATTCAAAACTCACATTCATATACACTCTACTATTCTCAATACCATAATTCCTCTATAGGTCATGAATAGAAGGAATAAATAATATGTGAATCACCTTGAAAAAATGATCTAGAATCTCAATTGGCCACTCTATAGACATCACATCATCCAATATATCCAACTCTCACCAATAAATGACCAATGAGAAATCATAAAGATAGAACCAAAAATAATTAAACATGGAATACATTAGGGATCATAGTCAACTACATAAGAAACACCAACCGATATTCCACCACATCGAGGAATAAAAATATCTAAAAAATACTGATAAAATGGGGAGATAATTTGTGCCATAGGCTAAACCTCTACGTGTATGAATGAGAGGAAACCCTAAAAACACATGGAAAAACCCCATATGTCTTTTAGTCCCATCCTATAATATGAATAATAATTTTAGTATTCCTACATTAAATTATCGACTCCTAAACCATCTGAATATTTTTTATCATGCTATATTCCACATTCGGTCTAAGGGCCACTTAGTCCCCAACCTCATTCGAACATAGTGTAAAGTGGAATGGTTGACTATATAGCCTCTCAAATGGGGACATAACAATGAAATGGTGAAATTTATTTCTAAAATACTGATAAAAAAATAGAATGTTATTCACCCAATATCAACTAAAATCTAGAATTGATGGCTGATATTTACTACGTAGACACCTCAATTCATACACTAATAGATCTACTTTTCAACAAACACAGATGGATTCACTTTGAGGATGACCCCCGTAAACTATCATCTCAATGAACTCAACCATCTTTTACACCACCAAGTACACATACAATGTAAATGGGGTTCAATAATAGTTAAAAATGGGGTAAAATTATTTCTCTAAGCACTAAGAACAAGAATTCAAATTTGACAAAATGTCGAGGTGAAGTGATGATGTCCCATAAAATTAATATCAGACTGATGCACACTTAGTGTCACTTGATAACGATACGGAAGTTCATACCCCTTCATTTACATCATCATTGACGATAGGAACTCAGTTTAAAAATCCTTCTAGAAATTATCAAACAAAAAATAAACCTCAATCAACTCCTAAAAATCTAAGACACACCACAACCACTATATACCCTGAATCTGACTAATGACTAATGGAACTCAATAAGTTTCACTATAATTAATTATACTAAAAGATAACTAAAGATTTATTATACAATTATATATCTCTATATCGGATATTATATTATCATACCAAGCCCCACCATGATGCTAAAATTCACAAAACATCTTCCACTATGCTTCTTCCTACTCAACTAGATCAACCCTTCTACAATCAACAAGATAAGGCTGCTGAACCACCCCAACCTAAACCACGTGTAGATAATGACCAACTAAGAACTATATAAATAAGAACCAAAATCCAATTCTGGGTAGCATGGAGTTTATTTAATCAAATTAATTTTAATAGATTCATTTAATTCAATTATAATATTCATCAACTTGAGGTGTGAGTTTTTTTCCTATATTTATAGATCTACTATGATCCAAGACAAATTAAGGACTGATATAAGAGGATAAGAGTTGTACAAGCCTAAGGTGGGTGGTATATTACTCATCCATCATGTTTTTTGATTTGGAATTATCAGGTAGGACCCACAAATTTCATCAGGTGTTGTTTAAATAATTTATATATCATTATTTTAATCATTTGAACCATATGGTTATTTTAATTCCAAATAGGTGATTACATATAGGTGTTCATGCTTACTACACCCAAAATCACATGTATAATGATATTCCGTGGTATTTTTTTATGTGTTTTGACACTTTTGAGCCACAGTTCGGATGTTCCTGAGCATGACCACACTAATGGAAAGCCACCTTGTAAGAAATTATTGTTTTATCATGTAATGGTGAAGGTAAAGCACCATGAACATCCACTTGACCCACCAAATGTAGATGCTTCAAATTTTATAATTAAAAGTTAAAGGGAAATTGAAAAGTATACTAATTATATAACATGACCAGATTAAAAGTGAATGAATAATTGGATGCATGTTTGTAGCATCCCATACCATGTATATGGAAGGTATGTGAGTGATCCCTAATTACTAAATATTCCATAAATGGATTTAATAAATGTTTAATGGTACTTGGCCTTGTTACACTTATCAATGGAAAGGCTTGAACTAAATGGACATATTGAATTTTTTTGAATTGATTATAGGGTTTCATGATACATGGCCTTATTGCACAAATTAAAGGAATGACTTGAACCAAATAAAATATTCAATGAATTCATTATCAAATATGAGTGTGCTAACTTGATCTTGCCTTGTATTCTTCTTTGGAAATTCCTTGAGAACTCGGGAACCCCATTCCGATTTAAGGATACAAATTGCTTAGGTTGAGACCCACCTAGATCCTGATCATTGTGTCTTTTTGGATGCCCAATAAGACACCATAGGATCCCTAAACTAGTATTAAAGGATTTCATGCATATACTCCTTTGATCGAACATTTCACAAGTAGGTTCCATGGTTGTAGCCCATAGGGGCATGCCACTTCTTAGCCCCATTTTACCTAGGATGATCACATTTTATTTTTTAGGAATATTATTTGGGAAATCATTGGACTATGCTCCTTGGATTAAACTCTTACACATAGCTATACCCATTTACTACAGAGTTAGTAACCCCAAAGGTCTTGGTTTCCTTGGTGAATACCATTGAAACACTTCTTATTAACTATCAATTATGGTTTCCATGTTACATATTAAAACATTCTTCATTAATAATGTGTGGATTATTTATAAATTGGTACAATCAAATAATGGCATGGTTATATGTTCAAACACTAGTCGAGGGATGAATCCGTTACCTGGGTATTTAGTTACATAGTACATCTTTACTTTATATATTCCTTCATTCCCACCGTTACATTTACTTTTCATGCTCTAGATGTTATAGGCTCCATTGATTGTGGCCCAATGATATTTATCTCAAACCCTCACTGGGAACTGTTCGATACCTGGGGAATATTAAAAGAATATAGGTGTAGATAAAGGGAAGCATATGGCTTAGAACACTTGATTTCTAGATATTTATGATGAAGCGTGATAGCAGATGACTGATCCAGGGCACAAGATTCTAGGGATAGTCTTTTATTTTATTTTATTTTATTTTCTGAAACATGTTATTCCTTCAACCATGTATTCATGTTTTCATGTTTTCTACTAAAATTAAAAATCATCCTCAGTTATTCTATTCGATACAATTGTTGTTATCTTTGTTTATTTATTTATTTTGTCTCCTACCACTGTTTACTTATATATTTTCCACTATTTTCCTCTATTTAATTTTATCTAGTGTGATAATCTTGTATAATGAGGGAATAGTAACCCCAAATACAAACCCTAGGCCCTCACTACTAGTTGGTAGAATCTTCCATTTGGGGAGATGTTCTTGAGTCCATGTGGCCCATCAGGCTAGGGGCACATATTAAGTGGCATCTGGGTTCGGGATGTCAAAAAGTGGTATCAGAGGAATTTCCTTTCATTATTTACTATTTTGAGACAGTAGTTAGGAACTTAAGAATGATATGGACATGGTTATAAGACATGACTAGGTGTCGCGAACCATTGTTCAGGGTAAAAATAATGTTTATTAAATATAATTGTTGTTATGGTTTTTCCTATTATATTTGACATTATTTCACTGTTGGGTAACACAAATGCTGTGAGGAGTTGTTTATTATTTTTATGATTTAGGAATTCATTTTATCCTTGGACCGATGATATGTGGGAAATGAGCATTGTCACAAGCATCATTATAGGAACCTAAAATTCATATGTCATTCATATCTCCATTCCATATTGGAATGTTTCCTGAAATTGAATTTCATGACATGGCTGTGATTATTGAGTGATGTTGTTATAGTTAGATTATTCTTGTAATACTCTTGGTTCTGATTTAATGATTTCTTATCTCAATTAATAAGGTCTATGGGACCTCATGGGTTGGGATGAGTAATTTACTCAGTAAATCACTACTGGAGACTAAGGCTTTACCAACAGTTTGAAATTGTTGGTAAAGGAAACCAAACTGTTGGTATACTAGATACCAATGGTTTGGAAAACCATTGGAATGTAAGGTGTAGGGATATCCCATTACCAATGGTTTTAGTATAACCATTGGGAAAGGCATTGTAATCCTAAAGGTTCCCAACGTTTTAAATAACCATTGGTATATAGGATTATTAACAACGGTTTGTAAAACCATTGGAAATACAAGCAGTGCAGAGGAGTATTCCCATAGGTTTATGAAACTATTTGTAATACTATCATTTTCATGTTTTACGAATGGTTTACTAAAACCGTTGGTAAAAATATGTACAACAGTACACCAACAGTTTTATTAAACCATTGGTATAGTGTATTACCGGAATTTCACAAACCAGCCACCTAAAATATCCTCTCCTCCACTACGCATACAACTTCATACTCTCTTAATAGCAACAAAACCACTACACACACTTTTAGAAGCAACAAAACCACTACACACACTCTTAACAGCAACAACACCACTGCACACCCAACTACATACACCAACATACACTCTTAACATCAACAAACACATTCTATAGCACACAAAAGCACATAAAAATAGAATACTATTATAACCATGGAATGTAACACAATTAAAATTATGTTTATGAACCCAATTACCATATTCAATAAAGAATTCATAATTGAATTCTCAATTCAATACATGCAGAATGAATTATTTAATGAATTCTGAATTATGAATCAATAACACGTACAAAATAAATCATGTTTCATATAGAATTCTGAATTATATATAACACATATATAATATGACAAACAAGGGGTTGGGGGTGTCCTGGGGGCTTGGGTTGTCCATGGGTGAGGGGTTGTCCACGTGGGTGGGGGGCGTCTAGGTGATGGGTTATAAAGAATTAATAATATATATAAAATTTCATTTTCTATAACACATACACGATGGAATTCCGAAATTAGAAGCTAATAACCAGAAAATAAAGTATCAACATAATCAGAATACGTTTGGTCAGTTTTCCGTATACAAGTTGTTTTTACTTAAAATGATGTCCATTTTAAACAAAATACATACACATAGAGTGATACCGGCCACACTGTGCCCTGGATTGAGGTAGGTTTGACTTGTACACGTCACAAATGACTCATGAATCATTGTTATAAAGTATCAACAGAATCAAAATGCATTTGGTTGGTTTTCCATATGCTAGTTGTTATTTTCAATTAAAATGTTTTCCATTTCAAATAAAGGTGAGATACTTATAGTGGTGTCGGCCACACCGCACCTCGGATTGATACGGGGTTTACTCATACACATACAGTATAACCCATGGATCATTGTTCTAAAGTATTAACACAATCCGAATACATTTCATCGATTTTATGTATGCCAGTTGTTTTTAAATAAAATAATGTTCATTTTAAACAAAAGAGATATAATTATAGTGATACTGGCCACACCGCACCTCCGATTGATGTGGGGTTTACTCGTACATGTCACATATGTCCCATGGATCATTTTCCTAATGTTTGAACCGAATTCAAATGCGTTTCGTCGGTTTTCTGTTTGTCTGTTGTGGTTCTCACTTAAAATGATGTCCATTTTAAACAAAAGAGAGACACTTTGAGTGGTGACGGCCACACTACCCCTCAAATTGACTCGGAGTTGACTCATACATGTCACATATGATCCATGGATCATTTTCCTAAATTTTAAGAAAAATCCGAAAGCATTTGGTTGATTTTCCATTTGTCAATTGTTGTTTTTCACTTAAAATGATGTTCATTTTAAAAAAAGAGAGACACATTGAGTGGTTATAGACACACCACACTTTGAACTGAGGTAGGGCTGACTCATACACATCACATATGACCCATGGAACGTTTTCCTAAAGTTTCAACAGAATCTGAATGCATTTTGTCGATTTTTCGTATGTTAATTTTCGTTTTCACTTAAAATGATGTCGATTTTAAACAAAAGAGAGAAACATTGAGTGGTGTCAGCCACATCGTGCATCAAATTGAGGAGGGGTTGAATCTCACATATCAATAATGACCCATGGATCGTTTTCCTAATGTATCGCACAATCCGAATGAGTTTGGTCATTTTTCCATATGCTAGTTGTGGTTTTCACTTAAGATCATGTCAATTTCAAATAAAAGTGAGATAGATTGAGCCGTTTTGGCCACACCATCCCTCAGATTGAGGTAAGAATGACTCATAAAAATTACATATGACCCATGGATCGTTTTCCTAATGTTTCAACTAAATATGAATGCGTTTGGTCAGTTTTCGGTATGTTAGTTGCTGTTTTCACTTATAATGATGTTCATTTTAAACAAAAGAGAGACATTTTGAGTGGTGTCGGCCACACCATGCCACAAATTGAGGCGGGGTTGACTCATATAGGTCACAAATGACCCACGAATCATTTTATTAATGTATAAACACAATATGCATACGTTTTGGTCAGTTTTTCGTATGCTAGTTGTTGTTTTCACTTAAATTATGTCCATTTCAAATAAATGTGAGACAAGTTTAGTGGTGCAAGCCACAAAAACCCTTGTATTGAGGTGGGGTTGGCTCATAAATTTCACATATGACCCATGGATCGTTTTCCTAGTGTTTAAATAGAATCTGAATTCCTTGGATGGTGTTCCGTATATCAGTTTTTGTAATCACAGAAAATGATGTCCTTTGGAAACAAAAGAGAGACACTTTGAGTGGTGTCGGTCACACCATGCATTGGATTGAGGCAGGATTGACTCTTACATGTAACAAATGACCCATGGATCTTTTTCCAAAAGTATCAACACAATTAGAATGTGTTTGGTCGGTTTGTCATATTCCAGTTGTTTTTACTTAAAAGAGTATTCATTTTAAACAAAAGAAAGACACTTTGAGTGGTATCGGCCATACCATTCCTCAGATTGAGGCAAGGTTGACTCTTACACATCAAAAATCACTATTGTATCCATTTTATAAAGTAACAATAGATTAGAAATGTGTTTGGTTGGTTTTCTGTATGCCAGTTGTTGTTTTCACTTAAAATTTTGTCCATTTCAAAGAAAAGTGAGACACTTTGAGTGGTGCCGGACACTCTGCACCTCATATTGAGTAAGGGATGACTCTTACTCATCAAAATGGCCCATGGATCGTTTACCTAAATGATAAACATAGTATGAATGCGTTTGGTCAGTTTTCCGTATGACAATTGTTGTTTTCACTTAAAATGTTCTCCATTTAAAAAAAAGAGGGACACTTTGAGTGGTGTCGGCCACATCATGCCTCTGATTGAGGTAGGGTTGACTCATAGACGTCAAAAATGACCTATGGATCGTTTTTAAAAAGTATCAATACAATCCAAATGCGTTTGGTCAGTTTTCCATATGGCTGCTGTTGTTTCACTTAAAATGTTGTCCAATTTAATCAAAATAGAGATAGTTTGAGTGGTGTCAGCCACACCGTGCCTCAGATTGAGATAGGGTTGACTCGTACATGTAAAAAATTACCCATGGATCCTTTTCCTAAAGTATCAACAGAATCCAAATGCGTGCGGTCAGTTTTTCGTATGCCAGTTGTTGTTTTCACTTAAAATGTTGTCCATTTTAATGAAATGTGAGAAACATTGAGTGGTTCCACCACACAATGACTCTAATTGAGGAGGGGATGACTTTTACACATCAAAAATGACCCATGGATTTTTTTCCTAAATTATCAACACAATCCGAATTCTTTTGTTCATTTTTGTGTACGTCAGTTGTTGTTTTCACTTAAAATGTTGTCCATTTTAAACAAAAGAGAGACACTTTGAGTGGTTTCGGCCACACCTCACCTCGGATTGAGGCGAGGTTGACTCCTACACATAAAAAATCAACAATGGATTGTTTTCATAAAGTATTGATTCAATCGGAATGAATTTGGTCTGTTTTTTGTATACCAGTTGTTCTTTTCACATAAAATCTTGTCCATTTCAAATAAAAGTGAGACAGTTTGAGTGGTGTCGGCCACACTGGCCCTCAGATTGAAGTGTGGTTGGCACGTACATGTCCCAAATGACCAATGGATCCTTTTCATAATGTTTCAAGACAATTCTAATGTGTTTGGTTGGTTTTCCGTATTCCAGTTGTTTTTACTTAAAAGAGTATCCATTTTAAACAAAAGAATGACACTTTGAGTGGTGTCGGCCACACCGTGCCTCAGATTGAGGCGGTGTTGACTCTAAAAAATCCAAAATGAACAATGGATCCTTTTCCAAAAGTATAAATAGAATCTGGAAGTGTTTGATCGGTTTTCCCTATGCCAGTTGTTCTTTTCACTTAAAATATTGTCTGTTTCAAAGAAAAGTGAGACACGTTGAGTGGTTCCAGCCAAACCGCATCACGGATTAAGGATTATTTGACTTGTACATGTCAAAAATGACCCATTGATCATTTTCCAAAAGTATCAACACAATCCGAATGCGTTTGGTCAGTTTTTTGTATGTTAGTTGTTGTTTTCACTTAAAATATTGTCATTTTTAAACAAAATAGAGACAGATTGAGTGGTTTCAGCCACACCATGTCTTGGATTGAGGAAAGGTTGATTTGTACATGTCAAAAATGACACATATATAGTTTTCCTAAATTATCAACAAAATCTGAAACCATTTGGTTGGTTTTACGTATTCCAGTTTATGTTTTCACTTAAAATCCTGTCACTTTCGAAACAAATTGAGACAGTTTGAGTGGTGCCAGCCATACCAACCCTCAGATTGAGGCAAGGTTTACTCTTACACATCACATATGACCCATGGATATTTTTCCTAATGTTTAAACAGAATTTATATGCCTTTGGTTGGTTTTACGTATGTCAGTTGTTGTATTCACTTATAATGATGTCTTTTTGACACAAAAGAGAGACACCTTGAGTGGTGCCGGCCACACCACACCTCAGATTGAGGCGATGCTGACTCGTACACGTCAAAAATGACCCATGGATCGTTTTACTAAAGTATCAACATAATCCGAATGCATTTGGTCATTTTTACATATGCTAGTTGTTTTTACCTAAAAGAGTATCCATTTTAATGAAAATAAAGACACTTTGTGTGGTGTCAGGCACACCGAGCCTTGGATTGAAGTGTGGTTTACTCGTATATATCAAATATGATCCATGAATTAGTTTTCGAAATTATAAATAGAATCCAAATGCGTTTGGTTTTTTTTTTGTCTGCCAAATATTGTTTTCACTTAAAATGTTTTCCATTTCAAGGAAAAGTGAGACACTTTCAGTGGTGATAGCCACACCGCGCCTTGGATTGATGCGAGGTTGACTCATACACATCAAAAATGACCCATGGATAATTTTGTTGAAGTATCAACATAATCTGAATGCATTTGGTCAGTTTTCCATATGCCAGTTGTTGTTTTCACTTAAAATGTTGTCCATTTCACAGAAAAGTGAGATACTTTGAGTGGTACCGTCCACATCGTGCTTTATATTGATGCGAGGTTGACTCATACATGTAAAAAATGACCCATGGATTGTTGTGTTGAAGTATCAATACAATCCAAATACGTTTGATCAGTTTTACGTATGCCAGTTATTGTATTCACTTAAAATGTTGTCCATTTCAAATAAAAGGGAGACACTTAGAGTGATACCAGACACACCGTGACTCGTATTGAGGCAGGGTTGACTCGTACACCATTAAAATGACCCATGGAATATTTTCCTAAAGTATCAACAGAATCTGAATGCGTTTGGTTAGTTTTCCGTATGCCGGTTTTTGTTTTCACTTAAATTGTTTTCTATTTGAATTAAAAGTGAAACACTTTGAGTGGTATCGTCCACACTGTGCCTCTGATTTAGGCGGCGTTGTCTAATAATTCTCAAAAATGACTAATGGAATGTTGTGCTAAAGTATCAACACTATCTGAATCCGTTTGAATGGTTTTCCATATATCAGTTGTTGTTTTCATTTAAAACGTTGTCCATTTCAATTAAAAGTGAGACACTTTGAGTGGTAATGGCCACACCGTGCCTTGGTTTGAGGTGGGATTGACTGGTACACGACACATGGGTCTTTTGAGTGCCATCAAGTGTGGATTGAACATACAGGTGAGTCTAGTCCTCTCTTTGCTTCCTGTTTTCGATTAGGGAATGCACTCTTCTCTCATCTTTTTTTGAAGCTCAAAAACCCTCTTTTTCGTTGGGATTTTGGGTGAATCTTGAAGAGAGATTAGATAGGATCTGGGGTCCAGGGAGGAGGGTTGGGGGGCTTTACGTGGGTCTTTCTGGGGTCTAGGGAGGATGGTGTGGCAGGGGGTATCCGAGGGGGCTGTTTGGGGTCCAGGGAGGAGGGGGGGGGGGGGGGCTGTTCGGGGTCCAGGAAAGAGGGTGGGTAATGTATCTAAAACTCTATCTGGGCATCATACATCAAATTCAAATAGGATTGAGAACTGCTGCGAGGTATCGTCTCGGAGTAGGTCTAAATCATGACATTACCGCGGTGTGATCACGACGTGACCGCGACATGACCGTGGAATGATGGCCCGGTCTAGCGACATTAGTTAGACAACATCTTACATCCAGGAGCGAAGGGAGTGGGAGGAGGTGGGGAAACATTCCAGTCATCGCCTCCCTCTCCATTAACTATGGTTTTGTAATGTATCTAAAACTCTTTCTAGGAATCATACATCAAACTCGGATAAGAATGTGAACCACTGCGGGGTGTCGTCTTGGAGCAGGGCCAAATCATGGAATTACCGCGGCGTGATTGCGGCGTGACCGCTGGGTGACCGCGGCGTGTCTGCGGCATGACAGCGGCCTGACCGCAGCATGTTGGCCAAGTCCTGTGACATCTGTGGGGTAGCATCATCCGGCCAGGAGTGAAGGGAGTGGGAGGAGGTGAGGCAACATTCCGGTTGTCGCCTCCCTCCCCAATAACTATGGGTGGGAAACGTATCTAAAACTCTATCTAGGTATCATACATCAAATTTTGACTGGACTGCGAACTACTGTGGGGTGTCTTCCTAGAGCATGGCCAAATCAAGGAATTACTACGGCGTGACCACGGCGTGACCGCGGCATGACCGCTCCGTGACCGTGGCGTGTTGGCCCAGCCCAGCAACATCCACGGGGCAACATCTTCCGGCCAGGAGCGAAAGGGAGCAGGAGGAAGCGGGGCAACATTCTGGTCATCTCCTCCCTCCCCATTAACAATGGGTGGATAATGTATCTAAAAATCTTTCTAGGTATCATAAATCAAATTTCGATAGGACTACGAACCATCACTAGGTGTTATCCTCGAGCAAGGCCAAATCACAGCATTACAGATGCATGACTGCGGCGTGACCGCAGCATGTCTACCGGTTAGCGACATCCGCGGTGTAGCATCTTTCAGCCAGGAGTGAAGGGGGCGGGAGGAAGCATGGTAACATTCTGCTCATAACCTCCCTCCCCATTAACTATGGGTTGGTAATGTATGTAAAACTCTATCTAGGTATCATTCATCAAATTCTGATAGGACTACAATCCACTGCGAGGTTTCATCCTCGAGTAAGGACAAATCACGACATTACAGCGGAGTCACCGCGGCGTGACCACGGTGGGACGGCACCATGACCGTGGCGTGACCGCGACGTGTTGGCCCGGTCTAGCGACATTCGTGGGGCAGCATCATCCTTCCAGGATTCAAAATAAATCCTATGTTGTTTTCCTTCAAATCATAGATACTAATCTTATGTTATAAAAATACACTCTTGATTCGGGATTGTGGTATGATAAAGATATATATTTTACATTCATTGTTTTTAAAATGGTACTAGGTAGTTGAAACTAATGATTGAGAGTAAAATTATGCAGGTGTATTACTTATCAATGGTATATGAATTTCTTGGAACTCTAATAATAAAACATCAGTCACCTTGAGAACAATCGAATTTGAGTATGTTTTAACATCTCAGGATGCAACACAAATCTAATGGGAGAATTCATATTGTAAAATATTAGATGTGCATTGAGGCTAGGAAAACACCCAAATCAGTTGTACGATGTAGCTTATGGTGGGGAGCACCATAAGCCTGAATGGTTTTAAACAATTACATCATCAGTGTTTTTAGATATATAGGCTCGGGTAAACACCCGAAGGGGTGGCCAAGAGGTCAAGAAAACACCCCAAATGGGTTTCTCCAAAAGATAAGGTCACAACTGACATGATAGAACAAATCAACTCTTTAATATGTTATAAAAAAAGACCATTGGAAGGTTTTAGTGAGCAGCACAATGATGCAATGTCTAAAGGGAAACGAAATGACGAAAAAGAATCATACAACCAAAACTATCACTATGAGTTTTCACAGACTGTGCACCTCTGTTGGAGGGGTTTTACTATAAAAACAAGAATTTATTTATCAAATGAAAAAATTATATTAAAGAACACATATTCAAGATATTCAATTCAATATAATTAAGCATAATTAAGAATGTAGTATAATTCTATTTAAAGCATTCTTACCCAGTTTGGCAGCGGAGAACCAAATCCACCTGGACCAACATGAAACGATCCAACGCCCAAACAAAAACATAATATGGAGTAAAAAACACTGAATCCCCAAATACATGAGGTTTGAGATAATTATTAACTGTAGAATCTTACCTCGGATCAAAGCCGGTGGACTGAATCAATCTAAACTTCTTCTGGCACCCTTTCGCAAAATATACCTACCCACTATCAATAAAAAGCAGTAAAAGATCTAAGTGACCAATGAGATAAAGAAAATAAAATAAAAAATTACTAAAACATACATGTCTCCTATAACTATACCTTTAACCGCCCAACATATAAGTACCATAGTGCCCCATGGGTCAAATCATGTTCCTGCAAGTAAAGGGGAAATAGATCAAAATTTCAAAATGATACTATCAAATAGTACATTCCTATTAATTAAAAATTACCCTTCCTATTAATGGTAAATAATAAATTTGGCCAGAGTTTCAAGTTAGTTTGGTTTTATTTGATACAAGGGATGAGGTTTTATTATTCTTGGTTTTTATGTTTACACTGGAGATATTTATTTAAAAATGATTTGTGTATTTGGAATTATTATTTATGTTTTTAGTTCTTAGCCTGTTGCCATGGGTCCTATCTACATGAATAATTCTTGTAATGTAGGGGTCATTTGACATTTATGCGCTTTAATATGATTTATTTCACTAAATATGAGGATTTAGATCAAGTAAAATATTCCTATGAAGATTGGGCCTTATAGTGATAGGTGTGGAAATTGAACATCTAGCGTTTGATGAGGAAATTCTTATGAGGATGGATTGGGATTTTGGTAGGTTATTAGAGTGGGATGGTCTCTATGATTATATAAAATTTATTATGAAAATTTTTACTTCATTTAATGATTCAAGAGTTTAACTAAAGAGATGAAGGATGAGATGCTAGTGTGGGTATTGGGTATTGTCGGACAGATTTGAATTATAATGCCAAGAGGCTTGGTGTGATTTAGCATAGGATGGAATCTGTTTAGTGGGGTTGGATTATAATACATGATTTTGATTAGGTTCTTGACCAGGTTATTGAGAATATAATGTTGATGGGTTCGACATGGTGTGATTTTGTGATGAGGACAATCATAAGGTGAATAATCCTCTTTGTCTAGTTGGATGACGAGATGTCCATCGAGGCATGGTATAATCCTCGAGATATGAGTCTAGACTATGTGACTAAGAGGATATACTAGGATAGGTTTGATAAGATTGGATGAGTGTCCAACCCATGCGAGGATGATATGATGTATGGACACACTTGGAGACACTTGGGGTTATTTATGCTATCTCATGGAGACACTTGGGGTTCTTTCATGACTGCAACATACTCCAGAAATGTTCCCACACAATGTTTTATAAAAACAATTCCATCTCATGGAAGACCCTAAGGATCCTCTATCTTAAAATGTTTCCTCACACTCACACCTCATGGTATTATAGTATACAAGTTATTTACATCAACTAGTCAGGATAACATTACTACCCTCCGTCCGTAGTAAGAAGTAAAATACCTAAGTGGCCAATATGATAAAGAAAATAAAAAATAAATAAACAAAAACATATATGTATCATGTGACTATACATGTCGCCGCCCAATATATTAGAACCACACCACCCATGGGTCAAATCATGTTCCTGCAAGCAAGTGGGAAGCAGTTCCATTTAATAATCTCTTCATTTTTCATTATGTTCTTTATATATAATGTTGTTGAAATTACCATACTAGTATACTTATCCATTGAATATTGACCAAAAATACATTAGTTTAGTTGAATATTGTTCACATAACCCTTATAGAACCTCGACGAATCACATCGCAATATGATATTGACTTCTATGGTGAATAATAACCGATGAATCATAAAATGAAATTCGGCATATATTACCCTTGTGTCTTAAATAGCTCTCCTGATAGAATCCACCATTCTCCAGTCAATTGTGAACTTAGTATATAATGAATTCAAACAAAATTTATACATATATGAATTCAACCATTATCAATCTCAACACCCTATCTTACTATCATGTTGAGTGGTTATAATGAAAAATAATTTTAGAGAAAGTGGTTGTTAGGTTGGGGATTGGAAAAATTGTAACATCGCAATGTTTATTTAAGTAAAAGTTATATTTAAACGAACATAAATTTAATAACACATTTTTTAGAGTCCAAAAATACCATTGAATGTAAAAAATAATAACATAAAAACTTAGTTGTTAAACTCAATAGGGGTGTAAAAATGGCTCGATGCTTGGCGTGGACCTAGACAGTCTGTGAGACATATTTCTTACAGTGGGCCTAGCCCAAGTAGTGTTTAGGACATGACTCGAACTAGTGAAGGCCCAACAAATCCAGGACAAACCCAAGCCCAGACCAAGAATTGCCCATCCCAATTGTTAATTGTGTTCAATATTAATTTAGTTTGATGAATTGTAATTTTACTTTAATTATTATTGTTAATTTATGTTATTTTTTACATTTTACATTTTTTTAAAAGACTTGGACCGGGACCCGGGCCAAACTGTTGATATGTAGCATGCCCACATGACATATCTATTAAGCAATTTGTATGACACTAGATGTCACAACCGACCCCTTTCCATTTATGTCTGTAATTGGGTTGATGTCATTAACATTTCATCCCCCCCTCTCCCACCACACCAAACTGTCTAGTTTTAAACTTATGCCCTTTAATGTGTGACAATGATTCGTTTTCCATGCCTTTGTATTTCTGATCTATAAAGTATAACCAAACTACTAAAAGTTTCATTTTTTATAACCAATAGAATCCTGAATACATGCCACTCAGAACCCATTATGTTGATTTTCAAACCAAACGTTTGCACATTTCCAAATTCCTATTGAACATAAAAAAGACATTTTTCGCTATTTACTGTCCAATAGATTCCTCTACTCCTATACCTATCATCACATGTAATATCCAAGATCCAACTATTTCAATTACAAGCAACATGGGAACAACTAAACCATTAATTGTAAATTTGTATGAACAAAAAAATAACATGGTTGAGCTAGACCTTTGAATAATTAATAGATGAAAAATTATGGCCATCCGGACTGTATAAACAAATGAAAAAAAATTGAAAATCAGGATTACACCTAAACCATAGTCAAATCATCAACTAAATATCTACAAACACAGAAATTGTGATATTAGATGTTAGGAGAGGTCAGGTCTACCTTAGATGGGCAGTCCAACACATTGATTTAGAAAAGATTTGCCTCTACCTCTTGGGGGAAGAGGTCGGCTCAGCCCCGACAATATTATTTCTCAGGAGGGAGGAGAGGGAGATGAGAGAGGGGGACGTCTCATGGGGTGTTCGACCATGGGGGGTATCGTGGACTACTGGAGAGGGGGCCGAGGGACATCAGAGGAGGGGACTGATCCAAGAGGGGAGGGGGATGTCTCCAAGGGAGGGAGATGAGAAGGGAGGGGGGAATGTCGCTGGGAGCCGAGAGGGGAGGGGGACATCATCGTTAGATAAGGAGCTGAGAGGGGAAGGGGAACATCACCAGAGTAGAGGGAGGAGGTCAGGAGGTGGAGGAGGAGGCCCGGAGGAGGTCGTGGTCGTGGAGGGGAGGAGTGTGTAGGGATGAAATGTCGCGAGGAAGGGAGACCTAAATTGGGTAAATTTTTTCCTAACTATTAATAAACCATAAGTAATAGTTCCTTTTCCCAACATTTTTCTTAAACCGTTGGGAAAAACCAACATAAAACAACCTATTCCAACTGTTTACTAGAACCTTTGGTATAGGTTCTTCTTCAAAGCGTATTTTTTAAACTGTTGGGAACAAAGTGTGGGTATAGTCTCGATTTCCTGTAGTGAATACATTATTCTGTAAAAAAATGGGTGTCATTTTCATTAATGAGGTTTATGGGAACTATTTTAATGGGAATGGATATACAATATAATGTGAATCATGAATCATAATATAATTTTTTTTAAATCCTTATCCTTCCTCGTCCTGTTTATTAAATATAAAAGAGTGGACCTGGTAATTAAATTTAAAATGAAATGAGACTTATAATTGTCCACTTAAAGAGAATAGTCTATTTAAGTGGGTAGTTGAGGGTAGTATGAATTTTATTTGTTAGTATTAATACGTTCATATTCCACTAGGGATGATATATTTCTACTTAAAGATTATTTTGAGGCTTTTTTTGGGTATTTGGTTACCAATTCTTCCAAAACATCCACATATCACACACTAGGTTGGTGGTGACGATCATGTTCCAGACGTGGTGGGCAATGAGCCGCTGGTCTTACCACTAGGAGTTCCACTCAAGGATCTAGCTAATATACCTGATATAGGCATATATTTCAAAGATTGTGATAGTTTCCTATGTCAGATGTAGTCCATGAATAGTTCCTTATAAATTTTACATAAGACGGCTGACCTGACTCATGAGTTCGAGTAGCAGCATTCTCCAACCTTCTCAGGGGGTGGTGGTCCATAGGCTGCTCAGTCTTGGATAAAAGACACCCTATTTATCTTTTAGCATTTAATATTCCTACATATATGAGGTTCTATCTTTCCACATACATTCTTCGGGATTTGGCCAAGCATTGGTGGGATGTGATTATCGAGGCTGGTCATCATCATAGAATGGTATGGGATGATTTCCAAATTGCCTTCTTTGATTAGTGACTTCTATAGATGATGGTAGAAAACAGAGCTAGAGAGTTCATGCATCTATGGTAGGGGTTCTTTGTTAGTTATGGAATATTTTGTGATTTTCATGGAGTTGAATCACATTTCATTACTTCTAGATGGAGATGAGGTTTTTCATGCTAAATGTTTCGAGGATGGACTCCAATATTCTATTTGTATATAGATGATAGTCTTTCACATACATAATTTTTTTGAAATAGTCAATATAGCTCTTATCATTGAGTGTAACCTAAGGGATGAATATAGTACCGATTACAAAGGATCTGTGCCACAGAAAGATAGTAGTTCTCCCAGTGGTAGGAAATGTTCCCTTGAGGTTTCTCATCACAAAAATGAAAAGAAGAGTGTCAGTTTAGTTTTCTCTATATTGTTTCACCAGTGTGTATGATTGGGGAACCTAATGCCACATTGTGATAGATACCCAAGTGAGTGTTGGTCTTGTAGTTTTATGTAGAATCCTTAGTATTTTTGCGGGACCTTTCCACCAACCTCAAGTGGAAATGGATATCTTCCAGCTCCACCATTAAAAGGGAGTTCTTTTTTGTTGTGTTAAATGGGTAGTTGTAGTAGCACTGGAAGTACTGGATAAGGAGGGGGTCATTATCATGGTATCTAGACCTATGATCACAAAAAGCACCAATAAAGCAGTTATGATCATGGCAGTCCATCCATTCTACAAGGTCATGGATCTGGTCAGTTGCATGCACAACAACCTATACCCAAGGATTAGGCTGCAGGACAATCTACAGTATACGGTACTATTATAGTATCACATACTATAGTATAATTTTTTATTTGATTCTGGTTATTAAAACTCCTTTATCTCTGTATCTACTGTGGAATGTCTTGAACATGAGATACAGTATTATGGTGTTATAATGAACCTAGATACAACATTAGGGATATGGTTAGAGGGAATACACCAGTGTAGGGAATGTCTACATGAGGTTGGGAGTTACCCTTTATTATGTATCCTCTGTTATTTAGATGAGGATCTTCGATGTAATCATCATGATATATTGGTTGGTTCAATATCACTCTTTTATAGACTGCTATCATCGTAGGTCATCCTTTACATCAACAAAAGGAATCAATTATCTACATAAGGGTGAGTGGGATATCCATGCTGATAGAGCTAGACCCAAGCATCACAAGATAATTGGATTGACCGACCAGATTGAAAATTTATTCATGGGGGATCAGGGATTATGAAAATTTGTTTTCCCTATATTAGTGTATCATTTTAGGTATGTCTCTCTTGATGAATTATCTGAATTACCTCCTCAGAGAGATTTAGAGTTTATGATCGAGCTTGTTCCAAGAGTAGCTCTAGTTTCCATTCCTCCATATGGGATGAAAACTACTGAACTCTATGAGGCCAAGTAGAAGTTAGAGGATTTATAGGCCAAATGATTTATACCGCCCATTACTTCCTCTTGAGGTTTTCCCATGCTTTTCACCGAGAAGGTGGATGGAACCTTAGGTATATTCCTGGATTACAGGTAGTTCAACATGCTTACAATAAAAAACAATATCCATTTCCTTGAATAGATGATATCTTTGACCACCTATGGGGAGATAGGGTCAAATATAAGAACGTCCTATGATTGTTTCATCCTCATGTAAAATTTAGGTTTTTAGGAATTCTTTATACACCTTTCTGTATCTGTTATGTTTTATATGAGTGCCTAGTTATGCCGTTTGGTATTACGAATGCACCCACCTTTTTCATAGATCTGATGAATTTGGTTTTCCACCCATATTTGGGAAATTTTATCATAATCTTTATGGTTGAAATCTTGGTGTATTCTGATGCTTGTAGATACCATACCAATCATCTTGAGATCATTTTAAGTACCTAAAGTCAGTATCATCTTTACTCAAAGATCTCTAAGTTCTACTTTTGGATCGACGAAATTCACTTCTTGGGTCATATCATATCAGAATCAGCTATATATATTGACCCTAAAATGGTTAGTGATATAGTTTCTTGGGAGAAACAAATGAATGATATTGACATAAAGACTTTCTAGGGTATGGATAGATATTACATGCATTTCATACAAGACTTCTCATGTCTTTATTCATCTCTTACTAGCCTTACCAAGAAATGTGACTTGTTCATATGGTAAGAATCTCATGGGAAATCCTTTTATGAGATGAAAGGGAGGTTTTATCTACACATATTCTGAATATTTTGGAGATAGGAATTGGTTATACCATCTTTTGTGTTGCATTAGGCATCATCCTAAGAGTTGTGCAAATGTAGGAGGATAGATTCCTTGTGTATGAATCTCGGCACTTGAGGCCTCATGATGGAAACCACCCAAGGAATGAACTTGAGCTAGCACCAACTATCAATGACTAATTTTACTGGATACATTATCTATTTGGTGAGTGATTTGTGGTGTATGCATACCACAAGAGCCTTAATTATATATTTTTACAGTGTGACATGAACCTTGGAATATGGATATGGTTTGAATTTATAACATCCTTAGATTTTTTTCATGTATATACGCTTGGGAAGGGAAATGTTGTTACAGATTGACTATGTTGGAAAATTAAATCACATGCATTATGTGAATCTACTGATGAATGGAAGTTGACTCACCTCTTATCTGAGATGTACAATGAGTTTCATGATAGTCACAGGATGTCTTACCTCTCATATTTAATAGTTACCTTTTCTCCCCATGAGAAGTTTAAGGGTAGAGAATTTTTAAATCCTGAAGGCTTGGTACTCTATGAGATTATATCATGTGATAACCCTCCTCAGGATTGGTCTGTAGACAGAGACGATATCTTACATTGTCAAGGATTTGTTTGAGTCCCTATATTTATGAGAGGTGATTTAATAAAAGAGTCCCATGCTTATTTGTGGGAATTTCATCTAGGAATCTCAAATATGTATCGAGGCAAGTGATCTAGTATTAGTGGCCTCGGATAATATGTTAGATTATATGATTTTTCTCTAGGTGTTCAACCTATTTACAGGTGAAGGAGAAGCACCAAAGCCCACCAGGCTTGCCATAGTAGATTCTAGTCCCAGAATATAATTGGGAAGAAATTTATATGGACATTTTGGTTGGTTGCCTATGTTTCTTAGAGGTAAAAACATTGTATTAGTACTTGTTGACCGACTAAAAAACGTATCTCATTTCAATCCTATTCGGGACACTTTCTCATTTAAAGAGATTGGAAGACTATATGTCTGTGAGATAATACAACATCATAAAGTCCCTCGTATTATCATTTTAGATTGGGATTCTTGTTTCAAATCGTGGTTCTCATAGTTATTGCAGAAGGATATGTGGACACAAGTGATTCTAAGAATAGATATTCACCCTTATACTGATAGTCAATTATAAAAACCAATAAAGGTTCTAGATGATTTTCTCTGAACATGTGTCCTTGATTTTGGTAGTTCTTGGGAGAAGCATATCCCTCTCGTTGAGTTCTATTATAATTATAACATCCATGAAATGATTTATATGGATCCTTTTGTTTCCTAAAATGTAGGCCACTCCGTTCAACCCACTACTGGCTAGTGGAAGGTGAGGCATCCCTACTCGGTCCTCATCTTGTTTAGGATAATTCAGAGTATGTTAAGTTGATCAGAAAGATTTTAAATACTTCTCAGTATAGAAATAAATCTTCATTCAATCACCATTTATGACATCTAGAGTTCGATGTTGGGGATCATTTTTTTCTTTGGGTATTGCCTAGGCTATGGATTAGACAGTTACATAAGTTTGTGAAGTTGTTTCTTTATTATTTAGGGCTGCATGAGATTATAGAGAGAGTCGGGCCACTAATTACTTGCTACTAAATCAGAGTTACCATTACATACATGACGTCTTCCATGTTTCAAAACTCCAACTTTACCATAACTACCCTTATCATACCTTTGATCCCAAATAAGTTGAGTTAGATGTTGGTGCTAGAATTGAAGAGTATCCAGTACACATCAGTGGCCAGGGCAAGAATGCTCTTAGAGGCTGATATATCAATCATGTATGGGTGATATAGTAGAATGTCTATGTGTAGGATGAGACATGGGAGTGGGTGGTTGTGGTACATTTCTAATGTCTAGAGTTGTTCTCCGACATATTTCTCCACCCTTAGAAGGTGAACCTGGGGACTAGTTCTTTTAAGGAGGAAAGACTGAAGGAACCTAATTTTTGACTCAGGTATGGAGCCTTTATATTTCAGTATAATTCTTTATCTTGGACCTAATATGAATTTATATTGTGTTATATAATGTCTTGAGGGTGTCCACGACGTTTTATGAAACTGGAACCCATTTTTGAAGGAAACAATGTGTGTCTTATAGTTAGGGAAAACTGTGCCGGTAGGGGGCATAAATAGATCTAACAGTGTGGATGGTCACACTTTTGAGAAGAGCCATATCACAAGGTTGGAACATGTTTTCACTAACTCTGTGGACTAACCATGTGGCGTTCCCATTTTTCTAGGTGCACGTTCATGGATTTCTTATGGTTTAGCAAACTGTCTAGCCAAACCATGGACATTTTATTTACTAGATAAATTTACTACTTTGCCCATAATTATCTAATTAACCCCTCCTTCCTCCGTAATCATAATTACAGAAGAATTACCCTCCTTTTCCCACATTTTTTTTCTTGTTAAGGCATAAGGTAGGGATCAAAATATATCCTTTATCCGGGACCCATTCGATCTTCTTTTCATCACGTTGGATACGTAATGGTAAGTACTCGAGTCATTTTGTTCCATTATACATCTCTTTTTTATATTGACCTAGTTATTTTGGTGTGATTTTTTTCTCTTTTTGTACATATACTCTAATATGAACAAAATCAAGGTTTTAAACTGGAGTATGAGATTTTTACAATCCTATGGTGGGTGGCCTATAACTCATCCATCATGTTTGTTGATTTTGGAATTATCGGGTGGCACCCACTGATTTCATCGGGTGCCATTTATATAATTTATATTTCATGATTTTAATCATTAGAAATATATAGTTATGTTAATTCCATATATGTGACTACTTTTTTGTGTTTATTCCCCCCAACCCAAACGTCCCATTTAGGATGGTAGGCCGTATTTGAGTTTTTAGTGTTTTGATACTTTTGATCCATCGTTTGAAGGTGCTCAAGATAAAATACACTAATTGTAGGACACCATTTAACAAATGATTGTGGTATCATGTAACAGTGAATGGAAAATATTATGTCACATCCCCTTAACCTGGCTAAGGTAAGTTCTTCAAATTTGATAATGAGATGTGAAATATAATTTGGAAGGTATACTCAATATATGACTTGAATGGATTAAATGTTAATGAATAATAGTTTTCAAGTCTGTAACACCCACTACCATGACTATGGATGGTATAGAAGTGAAAATTAATTATTGAATATTCCATAAATGGATTTAATAATGGTTTAATACTACTTGTCCTGGTCACACAAATAAAAGGAAAGGGCTGAACCAAATTTACTTATTGATAAGTTATGTATTGATTAAAGGGTTTCATGACACTTGGCCTTAACATATTATTGAAAGGAAAGGATTGAAACGAATGAAATATTATATGAATTATTTATCACATAGGAATGGGCAGACTTGATCTTGATATGGATTCATATCGGGGAATTCCGTGATCAATTGGGAACCCCATCTTGATTCAAGTATACATATTTATTAGGTTGAGACACACCTAGATGCCAATGCATGTCTATTATTGGATTCCCAGATTGAAACCATAGTATCCATCACATATTATTAAAGGATGTCGTGGATACACTCCTTGGATCTAAAATTTCACAAATATGTGACATGGTTAAAGTCCATAGGTCCCAGTCACTACTTAGACCCATTTTACCTTGGATGATCACCTTGGATTTGGAAGGTGTCTTATTGTGTAAATTCTTAGACTATGCTCTTTATATTACACTCTTAACCTTATCTGTTCAATGTAACTAATGAGTTAGATACCCCAAGGTCTAGTTTCCTTATTTAATTCCACGGAACCACTTCTTATTAACTAACAATTATAGTCACCATGTTATATCATTGAACCTTCACCGTTGATAAATTGTGACTTATTTATAAATTTGAACAATCAAATAATGAATTGGTTATATGTTAATACATCAAAAATGGGTTGAATTAGGTATTTATTTATTTAGATACATAGTACTTCTTTACTTTATATATGAATGCATTCACACTATTTTGTTTTCATTTCTTGGGATGGATGTTATAGGCACCATTTATGGAGGCTAACTGATATTTATCTCACACCCTCTGAGAGCACCATCTTGTATCTGGGTAGATTACATGAATGCAAGTGTTGATAAAAGGAATCATATGACTCTAAAAACAAGATTACTTGCTATTTGTGATGGATCTAGATAGAAGTTTTCTGATTTAGATCTTAGGATTATTTGGATGGTCTTTTATTTCCTTTTCTTTTGTGAAATGCATTTTGCCTACAATACTTTAGTCATGTTATCCAGTTTTCTAGTGACATGAAATATCATCATTAGTTATTCTAGTTGATGTAGTTATTATTATCCTTATTCACTTATTTTATTTATACTTCCACTATTTACATATATTGATTCCGCTATCTACCTATATTTACTTTTATTTGATGTGATACACTATGGTAATGTGGTCATAGTCTCCCCAAAGACACACCCTAGGCCCTTAGCACTAGTCAGCAACCTATAGTGTTTGGGGATATGTTCTTGAGGCCATGTTTTCTACTTCTCCTAGGGAACCTATTATGAAAATTTGGGTTCGGGGCATCACAAGTGTTACCTCTGAGGGCTATCCCCAATAGGACCTAGGTTGGTGACTAGCACCAAGTGTGTACAACCTGAGAAAGGGAGGCCTTACCCTTATATAACATAAGAATAAATAATTAAACCAACTATATTTAAGATAATATAAATAAAATAAATCCATAATAATCTAACAATGCAATAGCATGTCATAAAAATACACATCCCAAGATAATGTACAAATAAAGTCCTATGTAGAAACTCCACCATTACTCCCAATCTATAATATACTAAAATCCTGCTAAAATAATAAACACTCCCTATAATCCAGAAATAAATTTCATATAAATTTTTGGTAGAATATTAAATATACTCAATAGGATCATACATATGATCTCTTTTTAGAATGTTATAAAAGTATATTATTTCATCAATGAACAAACAATGAAACCAATCATCAACTATCACCTAGCCACACCATGGTCCACTATCCAAGTATCACATCTAAGTGTAATAACATAATAATAAGAATATTTGAAAATTAAGAACCCTATAAAAAGATCCCATTAATTTTTATTCTCATAGATGAACATCAAACATCATGTGCTCAATCCCTTCAACACTGATGTGGGTAAGAAATTTACACTACCTATCCCAACCTACTATGGGGTCCATTGATATATTATGGAATTAGTCTATCCAAATAATAACCATATCCCTACTAAACTACATAGACACATAATCCCACATCTACTTCTATATAGAACATCTCATCAATACATAACTTATGCAATATAATAGGGCATCGTGATGAAGAAATTCAATTTTTTCTTCCTTTTTCCATAGAAAATCCTTACAATAATTCATATCACCATCCACACATCCATTCATGTTCCACACCATTAATGAATCTTTAAAATAGTGGGTCTATAACCATCTATCCCTAATAAACGGTGTTATGAAGAAATCCCACAATGTTGCGTTATAATGTTTTTAGGGTGATTGTGTGTGTTTAAAAATACATATGACTGAAAATATGTATGGTTTGTATTTTTGAAGAAAATATTTAAAGTGTAAAACTTTCATAATAACATTGTGATTTTGTTTTGTGGAAAATGAATGCTTTCTAGAAAGGTGTCTTTAAAGCGTAGTATTCAGACCATGAAGTGTAGTTTGTGAACTGCAAAGGAGGTATGCGAAACAACATTGGGAAATTGGGAAAGAATGGATTTCCATATAGTAACACTATACATACTGTGAAGTAATATGCATGAACCATGTAGTAAAATAAGTTAATGTGAGGCTCATCATTCATGGGGGGTTCATTATTTTTGGTTGAGTGGCGGTGGTTTAGGCTGTTACAAATGATTTTTTCAGATGACATTGGCCGCCGCAAAGGATAAAGGTGCTAAGAAGACTGCATAGCAGTTCACAATGAATGATATACCACATCGAGGATTTTGGTAATTAAAATTTGAAGGTTTTCTTGATCTATTTTCTTATGTAAATACCCATATTCACATCATTATCAATAGAAAATTTCATTGGAAAAGGTCATCGCTTCTGGGAACAATTCAGTGAAGAATGAATTATGCCATGAGGTAGAATTTTGTGATAGAGAAGAGTTTGAGAGGGAGGATTTTGTGAAGGAGGAATTAGTTCATGGGAATCAATTATGAGGAAGTTGTTTATGGGTACCTATTGTACACAAAAGGAGAAGGAACTGCTATGCAGAAGTGGTCTGTGAGGCCCCAGCCATGAAAGAAGTAGGGGTGGTCCATTAAATACTCACACCACAGGGTGAAAAGTAGTTTACATTGGATTAATGGTAGTTAATATTGGAATAACGGAAGTTTTTTTTGTGGACTAAAATAGTTCACAAAATAAATTTACATAAACTAACTGCAAATAAAAAGGTGTATTTCTTTTCTGGGTGAAAAGGAAACTTCAACAAATCATCTACCTACAACAAAGGATGTGTTCATTCATGTAAATGATGGGACCTATTTGTATATAAATTATGTGTGTATGCTTTCCATATTAGTGATATTCATAAAAGGATGAAGGTGATCCCTTACACCATTAGTGATCTAGAGAAATATACTCAGGGAGTGATCCTTAGAAAGTAGTGAATAAACCCTAATCATTGTAAACATAGTGAGCCTGAGAATATATGTAATTTATCCCATACCTTGTGATTTGGTAGTGACCCTTATTTTATTCATTACATCTATAAATTTCCATTGTATTCTACTTAGATGTATCCTAGTGATGGTGAACCAAGTAAAATTTATTTTTCTTGTGCATTATTACATTTCTCTTCATATATTTCTATGAGAAAGGGAGAGAAGAGTGTTTGGTTTGACAATTAAATAATATTCCAAGGAGAAGTTTTTTTAATATTTCATACCTGGATTCACCCCACCCGCCCTCTACGGGTATTTCTCCTAATTGGGAAAATAAAATATATGTTAGTAAAATAGCTACAAACTAAAAAAATTTAGAATTAGTGTAACACCCCGAGCTTCCACGATACGCTTCTCATTCAATAATGCAATAGCTTGCATTGTACGCAACTTCGAGTTCTAAAACACCGCGACTAATCAAATTAGCCGTTATGAATAGTAATAACCACTTTTTAAAATTATAGAAATTTTATATTTCAAAATGGACTTCATTTTTGGATTCGAAATATCGAAATTAGCCTATGTTGAATTTTTGGTATTTTTCTGAGAACTTCTAATTTTTTATGAGTAGTGAAAAATACTTTAAAAACAAATTTTTTAATCAAAATAATTTATTGTGATAAATTATACTATTTAGTGGTTTTAAGGTGTAATTAGAATATATTTTTACCATTTTATCCAATGGTGGTCACTAGAATTAATTTAAAATTGAAATTGGACATAAACAATTTCCAATCTTTTGATATAAATTGTTTCTTAAAAACACGCTATTTGTCGTAACAGTGAGAATTAATTATAAAATTAATTAATGCAACTTATATGTTTGGAATTTTTTAAAATAGACATCATTTTTGAATTCGGAATATCAATTATATCTTAGGGTGAAATTTTGGCTTTGTTCTGAAAAACTTCAATTTTTGATGAATAGGGAAACCACTAAGTGGTAGTTAAATAACGGATTTTTCGTTTAAATGAAATATTACCACTTCTGTGATTTGATTTTCAAAAATCCGACATACATGGTTGTCATTAAGAAGTAAAATGTGGTTCAATGAGATTAAAATAATTTTTTGGTGAATAGTAACTTTTAAGTTCTTAATCGCGATTAGAGGTAATTAGTGTAGTTTAAGGTACAAATAAAGTTTTAATAATATGAGATGAGCATGACACTTGTCCTACTCCTATTCTATGAGTCATGGCGGACCAAGAAAACCCATGGGTCAACTTGGGGACCCCATGGAGCCACTTTAGATGGAAAATGACATTAATATATATTTATTTAATGTTAAAATTAAATTGACAGAAACATGAGTTATTTTACTAAAACAGTTTTTAAGTGGGGTTACACAAGTCCAAATTTTTACTATAAATATTCATTTGAATGTTAAAACGATTTCCTACATCATAGTCGTTTTTTTATAATTTTTAGACATTAAATAAATTAAATTATATATGACATCATTATGATGCAGCGATGACCTCATTATTTAACGATTTAAATAAAATGAGAAGATAATGAAAAATCCAAGGCTTAAACTTGTCCAAAGCCTATTGGATGAGGATATGTCGAAGCCTTATCACCTTAGCCTTGAATTATATAATTGGGGTACCTTTAGAATCCGAAAATCATTGTGAAATAATGTAACATCTCAATCTTTCCAAAAGTGCCCCTCCTCTCCACTTATAAAAGGCCCCCACCTCTCCCACCTCATTTACACTTTCAAGCCATTTGGATCGGCCAACCTCTGCCCAAATACTCTCCCAACTTCCCCCTCTTACTCCTAGAAGCCTCATGTTGTACAGAACTCTTCTCAAATAATCCTTTGGCTCAAATCAAGAAGAGTTACCCGATTTTGAGGTAATGTCTTCTCTAATGTTGTTTTGTTTTGTTTTTCTTATCCAACCCCCTAAACTCTTTTTATTCATTTCTTTTGTAACAAAACCAGTATCCTCAATATACTAGGATGTTTTTATAAGATGTATTAGAGCTACACTTACACACACCTACATCTAAGGGTTAAAGAACATACGGTTTCTGTGGATGGCGAATTTCTGCCTCACGAAACGATGATTGTTCAACACTCATATAACACCTTCAAAGGTGGCCATTAAGATGTCACTATTTTTATATATGATATATAATATGTTTATGTTTTACTTATGCTTCTGTATTTCTCATTTATGGCATACTTTAGGATTTCCATTATGGGTAAAACGCGATAATTTCATTTTAGGAAGTGCGGACTACCGCCCCCTTCAAAGTGATTTGAATCGTTAATGCCATATGTGGGATGTATAAAGGATGGAGTAAATGGTATTATACACTATATTATACTGGAATTATATTATACATTTATATCATTATGATTTCATTCCATTAAATATGAAATTGAAATGAAAGTAGCGTTCATGCGTACGTACGGCTTACCGTCTCCATGAACGGTGCATTTCATTTCTTACCTCTAAATGTTACGTAATATTATAAATGAATGTATATACTGGATATATAAGATATATATGACATCTAAATCATGAATATAATTCTGGAGACAATGGATATTCTACCACATGAACAACTTGTAATTAAAAGAAGTTTATTGTTGACTCAAGTACCAAAGATCGACAAAACGACCGTTATTAACTTAAATAATTACATAATGTTCATATCATTGTAATAAGTGATATAATAAGGATAATGAAATTGAAAATTGTTCTTAATAAGGTATATGATAACTCTAGTTTATTATTCAGGAGGTTAAAGAACGGTTGAGTCAAGTCAGACACGAGGTAAGGGAATTTCTTAACCCAATTTTCACTCTTTGGGTTAATCTCCTACTTTCAAATTATGTCATGATATTATTATATCCTATTTTGTATTTTTACATTCTTTATGTGTACCTATAGTGAATACACATAATAGATCTATTTTATTTTAAAAATGATCTTTTTAAGGACTTCGTCTCGATCCCCTTTCATTGAGGCATATTTGGTTTTATACACAAATTTCTTTTATACGGTGTATAAACTACTTTGACTTTAACGTTTATTCAAAAGGAATCTTTTTATACGAAGAATTTTACTAAATGAAAAAAAAGGAATGTTTTTCTTTCTGTATATATGCGGCGACAATGACTTCTCCGCCGCCGTGTCCATTATTTGAGTTTCGGCTTCCTCTACAAGCCATCATTTTTTTGTTAATGAAAAATAAATACAAAGTTTTAACTTTCTTTTATTTTGGTATTGAAAATGGTTTTGAAAGCATTTTTATTATATCAATGTGTTGTATTGATATCTTGTGATTGAAATGTGGAAATGTTATGTTTCCTTTATGCATTTTTTATGTGATATGATTATGTTATGGTTTATGATATGTTTAAACCTATTCATATGAGGAATGTATTGGACTTAATAAGTGACGGGTGGAGCCCGCTATAGCTCCTCGATGCATCGGTAGGTCTCATGAGACAACTGGACGTGGAATTGGCCGAGGCCCTTTCCCAATTTGATTTATGGTTTTGGCCAAGGCCTTAATCATTTTAGACGTCTTGGCTGAGGCCTTGACAAAATGTTTCAGAATGTCTGGCATTATACATTCCCTCATTATGAAAGTGGTTATTGATATTGCATGTGATTATTAGACCAGTAGAATATCCATGTGAAGAAGTGAATGGCATTATCTCATTTTACTTTTGCCATATTATGTTTATGTTCAAGTTTAAAAGGCTTTTGTTTTAGTTACACATTGCCTTAAAATTTTGTGTTTATTTATGAAAGCTTCCGCAATATTGTTATCCTTGCTGAGCATCTGAGCTCACCCCTTTCAATGTTTTAATATTTTCCAGGATGTGAAGAAGTATTTTATGAATGACCTGCATGGATAGTCCGAAGAGGATAGAAGTGTGGACTATGGAGACTATGTTATTATAGTTTTTCACTTTGTGATGTAATGTAACATTTATGAATGTATCTGGTGTTTCCAAGGCTACTAAACTAATCGGTCTTTCGAGACTTGATCTTTTGTGATCATGCCAATGTTACGAAGTAATGCACCGACTCTGGGTAGCTGGGGTCGGGGCGTTACAGTTAGTAAGGTTATCTAACTCGGGTGGGGTGCATTAATAAATCACAATAAAATACATCATATATATATATATATATCACAAAATTGTACTTAGAGGTCCTATACTAATATAACCCTATCATGGAGAACATTCATCAGTACACTACCATCACCACATAGTTCCACCTTTCTAACTATATCACCAAGAACCATCCCACTTTACAAAAAAAACAAACATTATTAGAATTTATAAAAACCCAATTTACTGTACATTCCATCTAGAAAACTTATGTTTGGAAACAATAACCCCACTACACTACCCTCACTAACCAACCAACCCACATAAATCGACCACCACAAATCCAACCTCTATCATATCCCATGCTAACTAACACAACCATACTTTACAATATATACCAACAAATAAAGCATGATCCATAGAAAACACGCCATCACTTCCCCCCCACATTCAACGAATAGTTATAACCATACTCAAAAATGAATTTAATAAAAAACGACTATATATTTCCACATCCCACTCATAAAATTGTCACTTAAAAAAAATTATTTCATGCAAATCACATTTTACCACCCAACCATTCTATTAAAATAATTTTTATTAACCCTTTATGAATGTGTTAATAAAAAAATCACACAATTAACTCATAATTGTAAAAAAAATCAATGATTAATAGTGATTGAAAAAAACTCATAGTTATTAATTGAAAGAATGAAACCATGTAAACTCATTAGAATCATTCTTGTCCCATAAATTTCATTACATCCATTTCATTATATTTATTAGGAAAATCAATAATACAATCCTAAAGAAAAAAATCATTCTAATTTGACAATTTATAAAAAATAAATGAGAGTTCATGAGTCCTTTACCTCAATAAGAACTTTAAAATCTGATGTGGAAGTGGAAGATATAATGGAAAGGATACAACTACCCAAGGGAATCATCAATCTAATTAAAAAACTACTCATCATTATTTCACTCCAACCATCAACCAATTCAAATTGAAATTTTTACTAATAATTCACAAGGGATGAATGGGAAGAAATGTTACAGGAAGGATGGGTTAATATTCATAGATAAAAAATAATAAATCTCTAAAAATTTATTATCAAACCCATGGAATAGGGGATTAATGTTATCCTAAAATAGCCACAGAATAACTACAGTGTTTGGAAAATAATGGCGAATAAACGGAATTTAATGTAGACCCTATATTTATAAAAAGGATGGGAAAAATAATCTCATTATGAAAGTGGTAGGACCACAAAATAACACTTAGTTTTTTCACAAAACCAAGTCATAACCAAAAATTCTATTATAATATGGCCCTCAGTAGAATCAAAATTTGGAACTCAGCACTGGTTCAGATAGGAGATCCTGTAAAACTAGGAGAGGAGTATATGGACCTAGACTTAAACATTACATAATCTTGAGTTAAATCAATAATTATCATTTAGGATCCTTCCAGGTTTAGAGTTTTAGAGAATTAGGGCATAACTATTATATATAATATTGAATGTTACATGTAGAAACTACTACTAAGTATCCAATTTTTTATAAAATATAAAATATTAAAAATAAAAATGTCTAGTTCCATGTTTTGGACATCATGACTTTTCGGTGATCCCATCCTTGTCCATATTCGACTTCATGTCATGTGAAAAAATATTTCAAAAACGCGGGATGAGCAAAAATATCAGTAAGGGATACACAAAGAAAAAAACTAATAGTTTTTCAAAACAAAAAGTAAACCATGGATTATTTATCATAAGTAATACTTTTCACCTTTAAGAATTAATAATTAATCTTCTATGAATAAATGATCATTGCATACAATTTTGTAAACCAAACATTACCATAAAACACCAAGAAAGCACATATAACATATATAGGTAACTTGGGATGTAAATGTACTTAAATGGAATTACCATATGGTCAACTTCCAAACATATCAAAAAATGGAATAGACATACGACTGACATCGAAACCCAATGAATTGGAGGTTATAATGTAACCACCCATCCTGGTTTATCACAACACCACTCATCATTTGGTTTATAATGAAACCACTGGTCAAATGTACAAGTACAATTATAAAATAATAACTCATAAAATATTTCAAATATAAACATCTCACTAATAACATTTCATTTTCAATCATAAGAAATCATTTCAATATATTATAACGGTCAATGATTTATCAAACCATTTTCAAAACCATTTAAAACATTTAATAAAGATATTTTTTAGTCATAGTGTCCCATACCACTTTGAAAATTTTAAAGGAATTATTATTTTTGAACATTGATGACCATATAAATAAATCCTTAATTTTTTTTAAAAACATGGTCATTAATGAGAAATATTTAGAAGAATAAATCAATAAAACATTTAAAATGATATTTTCGTTAAAGAGTTCTTAACCAAATGAGGGATGCTTGAATACAAATAATTGAGTAATAACATCAATAAAAGCTTAAAATATCATGAGAATAAAGAGAATGATGATATAATATTTCAAATGGTAGTATATAAACCATATAAAAGTGAATTGGTGTAAAAAAAATAAATTTCAATGGAATGTAAATTGAGACAAAGTCCCTTGCAAAGATCATATCACTACATTATGGATAAATCAATGAAATAATTATTTGTGAAAAATACGAAAACACGCAATATAAATGCATATTGAGTGTAAAACAATAAGTGGTCATTCAAAAATATTCATAGTACGACATAATCAAGAAGTAGAGGTAAAACCCCCAAGAATTGAAATTGTGTTAAGAAGTTCTCTTACAGAAATTAGACAGCCTAACGACGTCACTTTAATATTAATAAAATTAGTTGATGATAGAGAAAAGAGTATCTCATAATTTGTAAATACAATTTACATCAATAAGGAAATATAATAACATATCCCAATATAAGAATATGTAAATTAAAATACATAACAAAAAGAAGTCTTTTAAAAAGAGGAGGGTGAAAGGTTCCCTTATCAATTTGGTAACTTACGAAACAAACACCACATGAAAGAAGGATCACAAAACGAATATTTAATTACTCATAAATTAATTTATACTATAAAAAGAATACAATAATGGGCCATACATACACCACACAAAAGGAGATAGTGGCAAATATAGCATGAATCTCACGATAATTAAAAGTGAGATGAAAACCCCTTAACACGTTGTAATCAATCAAGTCGTATGACCAAAAGTTAATAACCACAAAATTAATCAAATAATACCATGAAAATAAATATAATCATGATAATATATATCAAATTTTATCTACCTATACACCAGATGCAATAAATAAGTGGAAAACAATGGAAATCTCACGGAATTAAAAGTGAGATAAGAAACACCTTACCTCATGTCCGACATGACTTGTTGGTTCTTTTTTACTCATTAATAATAAAATTATGTTAATTTATACTTTCTTAATAATATTTTTCAAGTTTATTATTCCTTTTATATCACTAATTACCATACTATAATAATTTTTTATTTATTTGAGTTCATATTCGACATTTTGTTGATGTTCGGAACTTGAGTAAAAAATGAACATGTTATAATTACAAATTGTCCATGTGGTCAAAATTATATTATCTACAGAATAATATTTATGATTTAGATATCATATATATCATATATATCTACTTTATATGTTTATTTATAATAGTACAAAAAATTTGGAGATAAGAAATGAAATTAACCATTCATGGAGAAAGTAGGTCGTACGTACGCATGAACGCTACATTCATTTCTATTTCATGTTTAATGGAATGAGAACTTAATGATACATAGTTATGTTATAATTATATTATAATATCATAATATATATATATATGTTATATATTTCCATAACATAATCCTTTATATTTTACTTGTATTTCATGAATGAATCATATCACCTTGAGGGGACGTAGTCCGCACTTATCAAATGAAATTACCGTGTTTAGACATATTGGAAATAATAAAGGTAAGTTTGTAAAATATAAAATACTAGAGTAATAGAGAAAACATGAGAATAATATATATTATATATAAATATAGTTCCATCATAATGACCAACAAAAGAGGTGGTAGGAGCAGATTGAACAATCATCATTTCGTGATACAGTCGTTCGTTGTCCAGAGAAACAGTATGTTCGTTACCCAATAGATGGATATGTGTGGAAGTGTAGTTTGAATACTTCTCATAACAAAATCTTAGTATATTAATAATACTGGAGTTGTTATAAAATAATGTAATAAAAAGAGTTTAGGGGGTTGGAGAAGTAAAATCAATGATATGAACTTAAGAGAAGATGTTGCCATTAAATCAGGTAACTCCCTTTGGTTTGAACCAAAAGGATTTCTTAAAGATTCTTATGCCTAAGGTAAGACTTCTTTGAGGAATATAGGTATGTTTGGAGCTTAATTGGGAATATATAGGATGATCCAAGGGGCTTTAGAGGTGTTAATAATGGGTTATATGTGATGACTATTAATAAGGGGGAGGAGGGGCTCTTTATGAATGTTTGATATATAAAATTTTATTACGTAGTGATATTAGGTTTCTAAATTTCCAAAACTAATTAAAGTTGAATATAAAATGACTCATGTTATAAATAAAATCATACAATATGAATTGGATAGGTTTTGGATATTGTTTGATTTTTTATAATCTTATTTAATTAAATCATTCATTAATGTGGTAAACACTACATCATTATTGTGTCATAAATAATTTTTTTATTTGATTTTTAATAATTATAAAAAAAATACCATGATGTATGAAATATTTTTTAGTTTTCAAATTAATATTTATGGTTTAATAGATAACTTATATAACTCCATGAAAAAATTTATTTACTAAAAGATATATGTTTATGTCAGTTTTGTCTTTACATGAAATTAATTAATATAAAGTTTCATTATCACTTTTAAATGGATCCATGGGGTCCAAAATGGACCCAAGGATTCCCATGGTCGGAAATGAATCAACCAATAATATTACTACAGATGTTATAGTAATTAAATATTAGTACAATATTATTCTTACCTTGAATTACCCTATTTACCTTTAACCACAATAAATAAAAGTAAAAAATTACTATTCAACAAAAAATTATTTTCATCTTATTGTACCACATTTTACCTACTAATAACAACCATGTATGTTATATTTTTTAAATTCAATTCACAGAAGTGGTAAAAATTCATTTAAATGAAAATGTCGGTGTTTAACTAATACTTAGTGTTTTCAGTATTCATCAAAAATAGAAGTTTTTCAGAAAAATACCAAAAATTCAGCCTATGATATATTTGATATTCCATATTAAAAAATGATTTATATTTTTCCGAACTCAAAACATAGAAGTCTCATTAATTAAGTAAAAATATATTCCCATTTTCAAAACAAAAAGCATGTTTTTAATAAAAAATAAATATTAAAATATTGACACTTCTTTATGTCCAATTTAAAAGTGAAATTACTTCATATGAACAGCATTGGATTAAATGGTAAAAATATAATCTAATTAAAATTTTAAAAATATTAGAAAGATAATATAACCATATAAATAAATTATATTAAAAGGCGTTTTTGAATTAAAATACAGTATTTTTTACTTATTCATTAAAAAATAATTTTATCCAAAAAATACTAAATATTTACCGAAAGTAAATTTTGATGTCCCGATTCTAAATAAGAATTTTATTTTTTCAAATAAAATATATAAATGTGGCCAAAAATACATTTAAATAGGTCTCTCAACAAAAAGGCAGTAAATCGTCCTTTTAAAGAATATTAGAGTATTTATGATAAAATTAGATTCATTCACAAATTAAGCCTCTATATTTTGTTAGATAAATGTAAAAAACATTTAACAAACATGTATAATAATATTTTAGTTAGTTTAGTTCATTCCATCCATTATAATGGCTAGGCGTTAACTACCATTTAAATTAATAATATATTATTATTTTCTAGTATGACTCAGAATTGTGTGCAACATTAGACATTGGAGAAACACATTGTTGCATGTCAGGCATGCCATTTAATATATCATCCCCTTTACAATAAATTTAACATTTAATTCAAAAATATTTATAAATTTTGAAATTTTATATTCTTATTTTTTCTGGGATGTTACTTCCTTCCCCCATTTTGGAAATTAGGCCTTCACAATTTTAAATTTGGTCTTGGAAACTTCATTAAAAGTCCCACATTGGAAAAAAGAGTCTATAAAACTATCACATTAAAAGAAATAAAGAGAAGTAAAAAGGTAACCCAAGACAATAGAAACTAGGATTCCATGAAAACATGGACATTGAGTAGAAAAGAAACCAACAAGTTCTGATTGAGAGTGATATAAATCATGATTATGAGAAAGCTAACCACCAAAAAATCACAAAATTGTGATGGGTTAAACCGTCATTGATTCCCCAATATGAAAATTCAATAGACAATGTTTTTGTTTTAAGTTACTTTTCATAATGTTGAGTAATTTAGTAATGTGATTAACTAAAAACGCAAGGAAACATAATTACTTGTCATGAAGACTCCCATTCATTACTCAATATCTACCACAAACTAATATTTTCTCCAAATGATTAGTATTTAAACTGACTTGGTCACATTAAAATATCTAGAATCAACTTCTTGAGAATCACATAATCCATAAATAATGAACTATATATTTTCCATGTCTTTCAAAATCAACCAAAACCAAAAGGGTTAGTATGAGATCATATAATCCAAAAAAGGATAGTCCTTTATAAAAAGAAAAACTACTCTTAATCTCCAAAATTCAACAAAAAGTAATGAAAGTTAAATAAATACCATTCAATTTAAAATTTTCTTTAAAATTCTTTAAAATAATCCAAACTATTATTGAAAACCAAAACTCATGAGGATTTAATCACACAGTCTTCCATGACAAATCTTAACATCTATCTCCAAATAGCATCGACCACTCTTAAGGTATCATACTGAAGTGTAATTAACCTAATCACATATTCTCTATGGTAGGTTAACAATTTCCATAGATAACCCCAAATAAACTTATTCTCTGTTCATAAAAACAACTAACTAAAAATAATTAATCATACAAACCAGGTATTTCAAGTAATCCAGTGTTAAGCGATAAATCCCACTCGCACATTGGTTTGTGGGTTCAATTCTCTTATCTTTGTCCAATGCGGCTAGTTTTCACATGGTCTACATGTTGTCCTTTTTGAAAAACTATATAATTTTATAAAATTATCAAAAATAAGATAAATTCATCAAAAATAACAATAAAATATTTTATCCATAAAGTTTATCTATTAACATTCATTTTTCATCCCAAAATGTAATAACCAGTAATGTCCTCAAATTCCAGGATTATATAAACCCAAATGAATCATTATAACTATGTCCACAAAAGAAAAGATAATTATTATTTGAATAAAAATTTCACATATCAATCTTTAGGGTTATACATAACAGAAAAAGCTTCCAAAATAATCCCATCCTTAATATATTCAAACATATCATTATCCATAACTCTTTAATTCATAAAATGTAGACATCTTAATCAACAAACATCTTTTCTGATCTTTTATCCATGTTTTTCCATCATATTATTTTATACTTTATTCCTACAAAAAAATAATGCATAATGTTCTAAGATTTTAGAAATTTTATAATAAGATCTAAGAAAGAATTCATACCTTTCATAGGTCCTTTTCAGTTTCTTCATCTTCAATTGGAATGGAATTAGTAAACAATAAAATTATATTTGTATGATCCTCCTGATTCCTTTCCTGATTCTTATTCGCCAGAAATATATTTAAGTAGTGACCATGCACACCATATTTAAAACATTCAAAATACCCTTCAAAAAGAACTTCATTCCTTTTACTAGAGTCAACTCGACGCCTCCATTTTCCATGGAAGGTTCTTCATTCATGACCTTTACTACCACATCTAAAACGTCTTCTAGTACCTTTGAAGCATTTTCCGAAGTGTTTATTTCCACATACTTGATACATAGGTTTTTTAATATGATTACCTTTGTGGTTATTACATGAACTTCCATAGGTATTTGTTTTCCCACTTATACGATGCCTTGTAAAAATCAATAAGGTCCAGATAGTCAATGATGATTCTAGATAGTTGGTAAAGAAAAACCACAAGACTTCTCATTGAAGCTCCAATTTCATTTAGTTTTGCATTCATAAAACCGTCACATTTTTCTTCACATCCACTGTTAATTTGGTGCCTGTTATATCCAACCATTTACTAAATCCAAAAATGTCTGTGTGATTATATGAGTAAAATCATTATATAATATATTATAATGAGGGTAAATACTAAGATATTCTAATTCATGATATCTTAAACTCATTCAAATTATCTAAAATAACTATGAATTTTTCTAAAATTCTAACCATTGTGGTTATGTCACTTATTCTTGAAGAAGACCATAACCTCTAAAGTTATCCGAACTGACCTCTAAAACCAACTATAAGGACCTGGACTGAAACATTACATATTCTTGAGTCAAATCACGAATTGAAATTGAGGGTCTTTTCATGTTTAGAGTTTTATAGAATTATGCCATAACTATTACATATCATCTTGAATATTACATGTCGACACTACTAATCAGTATCCATGTTTTTATGAAAAATAAACTCTTAAAAATATTCATGTCTAGTTTCATGTTTTTGACATCATGACTTTTCAATGATCCCATACATGTCTCTATTCCACTTCATGTACTGTGAAAAACATTTCAAAAGCTCTGGATTAGAAAAAAGATCAATAAGGGATACACAAAGAAGGAAAACTATTAGTTTTTAAAAATAACAGGTAAAACAAGAATACTTTTTCATAAGTAATTCTTTTCACCTTTATGACGTAGTAAATACTCTTCTCTCAAAAAATGATCATTTATTACCCTTCTGTAACCCAAATATTACCATAAAGCCCATATAAATCACACATAACGTATATAGGAAACTTGGTATGTAAATGTACATAAATGGAATAACTATACGGTCCACATCCACACATATCACTAAATAGAATGGCCATACGGCCAACTTCTATACCCAATGCATTGGAGGATATAATGTAACCACCTGTCCTAGTTAACATGGAACCACCCATCATTTAGTTTATGACATAACCACCTATCAAATGTCCAAGTACCATTATAAAATTATAACACATAAAATATTTCAAATATTAATATTTCACTAATAACATTTACTTTGCAATAACAAGAAATAATTTCAATATATTGAAAATATAAATTCTTTATCAAACCATTTTAAAAAGCATTTAAAACATTTAATAAAGTGATTTTTTTAATAAAAGTGTCCCATACTACTTTGAATATGTTAATGGAATTAACATTTTTGAACATTAATGACTATATAAATAAATCAATAAAATCATTTTCAAAACATGTTCATTAATGCGGATTATTTAGAATAATAAATCATTAAGACATTTAATATGATATTTTTGTTAAAGAGTTCATAACGAAATGAGGGACGTTTGAATACAAATAATGGATGAATAACATCAATAAAATCTTATAATATCATGAGAATAATGATATTAATAATATAATATGTCAAAGGGATTTATATACACCATATAAAAGTAAATTGGTCTAAAAACAAATAAGTTTCAATGGAATGTAAATTGAGACAAAGCCCCTTGCCAAGATCATATCATTAGATTAAGGATAAATCAATGACATAATTAAATGTGAAAAATAATAATACACCCAATATAAGGGGATATAACGTGCTAAACCATGAGAGTTCATTCACACTTATTCATAGCATGACATAATCAAGAAGTATAAGTTTAACCCCAAAGAATTGAAATTTGGTTAAGAAGTTCTCTTACAAAAATTTGAAAGCCTAACGACATCACATTAAAATTTAGTAAATGATTTGACGAGAGAGAAAAGTCTATCCCATCACTTTGACACATAATTTACATAAATAATGATATAAAAGAAAAATTAAAGGACATAATAAAAAACATGTCTTTTAAAAAGAGGAGGGGGAAAGGTTCTTTTATCGATTTGGTAACGTTCAAAACATAAACCACATGAAAGATGGATCATAAAATGAAGATTTAATTACCCATAAATTAAATTATATATCAAAAATATTACAATCATGGAAAGTACTTAGATGAAACAAAAAGGTGATAGTGGAAAATATAGCATGAATCTCATGGTAATAAAAGGTGATATGAAAACCCCTTACCACGTTGTAATCAATGGAGTAGTATGACCAAAAGTTGATAACAACCAAATGAATCCCAAAATTCAATGAACATAAATAAATTAATGGTAATATATATCAAATTCCAGTAAAATATACACCTCAGGCAATAAATAAGTGGCATATAATGGAAATCTCATGGAATTAAAAGTGATATAAGAAACCCCTTACCTCGTGTCCGACTTGACTCGTTTGTTCCTTGTTTTTCCTGAATAATAAACTTAAGTTAATTTATTCTTCCATAAGAAAATTTTTCATATTTATAATTAATTTTATATCATTTATTACCTTGAAATAACAATTTGGTAATTATTTGTGTTCATAATGGACATTTTTTATATGTACAGAACTCGAGTAAAAAATGAACTTGTTATAATTACAAATTGTCCATGTGATCAAAATTATATTATGTCTAGAATAATATTTTTGATTTAGATATCATATATATCTTATATATCCAGTATATATATTTATTTATAATAGTACATAACACTTGGAGATAAGAACGGAAATGCACCATTCATGGAGACGGTAATCCATACGTACGCATGAATGCTACTTTCATTTCTATTTCATATTTAATGGAATGAGAAATTAATGATATATAGTTTTATTATAATTCCAATATAATATCACAATATGTATATATATATATATGTTACATAATTTCATAATTCCTTTCTTTATACGTTCAATGAATTTCATGAACGAAGCATATTACCATGAGGCGGCGGTAGTCCGCACTTCCTCAAATGAAATTATCGTGTTTACACATATTGGAAATCATAAAGGTATATTTTTAAAATTAAAAATCACTGAATAATAGTGAAAAAATAAACATAATATATATCATATAAAAATACAGTGTCATCATAATGGCCACCATGAGAGGTGGTAGGAGAAGATTGAACAATCATTGTTTCGTGAGGTAGTAGTTCACTATCCACAAAAACAGTATATTATTAACCATTAGATTGAGGTGTGTGGAATTTTAGTTCTAATCCTTCTCTTAAGAACATCTTAGTATATTGAGGATACTGGTGTGGTAATAAAATAAAAGAATAAAAATAGTTTATGGGGTTGGAGAAGTAAAATCAAGGAAATAAACTTAAGAGAAGACGTTACCTCTAAATCGAGTAACTCCCTTTGGTTTGAAACAAATGGATTTCTTGAAGCACCTTATTCTTAAGGCAAGGATTATAGGTGGAATAGAGGTATGTTGGGAGATTAATTGGGATGAGGTTTGATGAGACAAGGGGATTGATATGTGTGAGTATGTGGTTAGAGTTGATGTCTTGTTATAAGCGGGAGAAGGGGCTCTTTAGGAATGTTTGAAAATATTATTTTATTATATAATGATATTTGGTTTATAATGGTTAAAAAATAATTAAATTATTAGATGACTCATGTAATAAATAAAATATTCCAAAAATAAATTAACAGGTTTGGTATATTTGTTTAATTTTTTTAATCTTATTTATTTAAATCATTCATTATTGAGGTAAACAATGCATCATTATTGTTGGATAAATAATTTTATTTATTTGATGTATAAAAATTATAAAAAAACCATGATGTATGAAATTGGTTTAGATTTCAAATGAATATTTATAGTCGATGTGATAATTTATATAACCCCATGTAAAAATTGATTTACTAAAAGATATATATTTATGTCATTTTTGTATTTAAATTAAATTAATTAATATAAAATGTCATTTTCACTCTTAACTAGATCCATGGGGTCACAAAATCGACTCAAGGATTCCCATGGTAAGAAAAGTATCAAACAATAGGATTAAGACACAAGTTAGGGTAATTTAATATTATTATAATATTATTTTAAACTTGAATTTCCCTATTTTCCTTTAACAGTTTTAAATAAAAGTAAAAAGGTATTAATCATCAAAAATTATTTTCATCTTATTGATCCAAATTCTGCTTACTCATAACTACCATGTATGTAATATTTTAAAAATTCAATTCACAGAAGTGGTATAATTTCCTTAAAATGAAAATTCTTTTTATTAACTACTACTCAATGTTTTAACTATTCATCAAAAATTGATGTTTTTTTCAAAAATACCAAAAATTAATCCTAAGATATATTTGATATTCCGAATTAAAAAATTAAGACTATTTTCCCAATTCATAACATTAATGTTTTATTTATTAATTTAAAATTAATTCCCTTTGTCAAAACAAAAAGCATATTTTTAAGAAATATTAACTATCAAAAGATTGACACTTGTTTATGTCAAATTTCAAATTGAAATTACTTACAATGACCAAAATTAGATTAAATGGTAAAAATATAATAAGATTACTCTTTAAAACCAATTAAAAAGCTAATATAAAAATATAAATACATTATAATAAAAGTAATTTTTAATTAAAATATAGTATTTTTCACTAATTCATTAAAAAATGAATTTTATAAGAAAAATACTAAAAATTTTCCCAAAGAAAATTTTGATGTCCCGATTCTAAATAATAATTTTAATGTGTCAAATAGAATATATAAAAGTGAAAAAAAAGATATTTAAAGAGGGTTTTCCATAAAAAGGCAGTAAATCGACCTTTTAATTAATATTAGAGTATTTATGCTTAAAATTAGATTAATTCACATTTTATGCCTCTAACATTTATTGGATAAATGTAAAAAAATTTAAAAAACATGTATAATAATATTGTAGTTATTTCTATTCATTCTCACTATGACAACAACTAGGCATTAACTAACATTTTAAAAAATAATAATATATTATTTTCCAGTATGACTCAGCATTGTGTCAAACATAAGACTTTGGAGAAACACATTGTTGCATGTCAAGTACGCCATTGAATATAGAAACCCTGTTAAAATATAATTATTATTCAATTAAAAAATATTAATAAATATGAAAATTTCATATTATTTTTAATCCGAGGATGTTACATCCTTCCCCACTTTTGGCAATTGCATTGTCCCAATTTTAAAATTAGGGTTGGAAACTTCATTAAAGGTCCCCCATTTGAAAAAGAGTCAATAAAACTATAACATTTAAAGAATGAAAGAGAACTACAAAGGTCACACGAGACAATAGATACTATGATTACATGAAAACATGGATATGTTGGAGAAAAGAAACCATCATGTTATGATGGAGAGTGATAGAAATCACGTTTAAGAGAACGTTAACCACTAGAAAATCAGAAACTTGTGATGTGGTAAGAAGTCTTCAATTCCCCAATAAGAAAAGCTAATAGACAAAATTTTTGGATTAAATTTCTTTTCATAAAGTTGAGGAATTTATTTATGAGCGTAACTAAAAAAATAAGGAAACATACATACTTTTCATGAAGACTTTAATTATTTACCAAATTTCTACCACAGACTCATTTTTTCTCCAAATTACGAGTATTCAAACTGACATGGTCACATTAAAAGCAATAGAATCAAATTCTAGTGTATAACATAATCCAAAAAATATGAAAAATATATTTCCCCTATCTTTAGAGATAAAAAAACCAAAAAGGTTAGTACAAGATCAGTTAATCCCTAAAAAGGATAATCCTTTATAAAAAAATACTCATCGTTTCCAAAACTCAACAAAATGTACACAAAGTTCTAAAACGCCATTCAATATACAATTTTTCTCTAAATTCTTCAAAAAAATACAAACTAAGACTGAAACCCAAAACTTATAAGGATTTTATCACATATTCTTCCATGATAAATCTTAACATTTTTCTCCAAATTACATCGACTAATCTTAAAGTCTCATACTGAAGGGTAATTAACCTAATCATATATTCTCTACGATAGGTTAATCATTTACATAGATAACCGAAAATAAACATATTCTTGTTTTATAAAATCATCTAACTAAAAATAATTAGTCATATTAACCAGGGACTTCATGTAGTCCATTGGTAGGCCATAAATCCCTGTCACACTTTGGTTATGGGTTCGATTCCCACATCTTTGTCTGACGTGATAGGTTGTCACACAGTCTTTGTGTTGTCATTTCTCAAAAACTATATAAATATTTAACATTCCCAAAAATGAAATAAATTAATCAAAAATAAGCATAACATATTTTAACCACAAAGGTTTTCTAATAACTATCATTTTCATCCCAAAATGTAAAAACCTGTAATTGCCTCAAATTCAAGGATCATATAATCCCAAATGGTTCTTTATAAATATATCCACAAAATAAGATATAATACTTCTTTGAATAAACTTTTCACATATCAAACATTAAGGTTACACATAATCGAAAACGTTTCCAAACTAATCCCATCATAAATACATTCAAACATATCATTATCCATAACTTTTCAATTCCTAAAATGTAGACATCTTAATCATCGAACATCCTTCGTGATCCTTTATCCATGTTTTTCTATCTTAATCTTTTATATTTCATTCCATTAAATGAAATCATTCATAATGTCCTAATATTTAAGTAATTTCAAAAAATGAGCAATGAAATAATCCATACCTTTCATAAGTTATTTTCAGTGTCCTTATCTTCTATTGTAATGTCATTAGGAATAAGTAAACATATAATTGTATGATGTTGCTGATCCCTTTCCTAAAAATTCTTCACAGGGCAACAATTTTCTTAGTAACCCTACAAGCCACATTTAAAAAATTAAATTAACACCTCAAAAAGAACTTCTTTCCTTTTCCTGGAGTCAACTAGAAGCTTCTTTTTTCCATGGAAGGTTCTTGCTTCATGACCTTTATTACCACATCGAAAAAATCTTCCTGTCCCTTTGAAGAATTTTCATAAGAATTTATTTCCACATCCATGACACATTTGTTTTTAAATATACTTAACATTATTATTATTACAAAAACATCCGTAGGGATTTGTTTCTTGAATATATGATGCCTTATAAAAGTCACCAAGTTTCAGGTGGTCAATCATGACTCCAAATAGATGGTTAAGAATAACAAAAAGACTTTTCATTGCAGCTCCCATTTCATTTAGTTTCTCATTCACGAAACCATCACATTATTTTCACATCCATTGTTAATTTGGCTATTGGGACAAAATTTGGTCCTACATGCTATGTAATAGGCTACATGCCCACTAGGTCTTTGGGCTATCTTATATTTCTCCCTCTACCCAATTAAAAGAGGTCTTTGATTTTATTTAATAATAAAATGAGGCTTCAACCCCAACATTTAAAAAATAAGATAATTATAGATATGAACCTATTTGATAAAAATAATATACAATATTCATTTTATAATAAAAAAACCTTATAGTTTTCATTTATTTTATTATTTTCTTCTTATTACATATCCACGTAATAGAACCCTGTAAGATATAACATATAAAATAAACTACCAAAAATCTTCACACCTATAAGAATGAGAATAATTTTATGGATCAATTAACTATTCATAAAACATTGGCTCCAATAAAATTTCTTATTAATTTAATAATAATCCAATATCTACAAATAAAATGTAAAAGATTCACGAAATATTCATAGACACTTGAATATTGAGTATCCAAGAAAAAAGGAACAACATGCATCATATTATTCTATTTTTTTATGATTTCTCCTCAATAATCTTATAGTAAGAACATTTTTAAAGATAAATATCTAAGCCATTGTTTTATTTCCCTGAACTAATTATGAAAAAAACAAAGAATTAATATTATAAAATTCCCCTAACATACCTCATAGTCACAAGATGATAGTTTTAACATCAATGGATTAGTTATATACATGTGGGATATGGTTTTAATAATTATAATACTATAATTAATTTTTCATGAATCATGACTACGATAGGTATGATGTTCATAAAACTACATTTCCATGTGGATGTATTTAGTTAATCAAAGAAGTAAGAAATTAATACAATGATTAAAAATTATAGAGATAGTATAAATAGAAAATATCATACATTAATTGGTAAAAACATCTAAATCATCTATAGAAAGAGTATTAAAAGAAAAAAAACGTATACAAATATAATGTAATCAAAAATTTTCCTACATATCTAAAATTGAATGCTCTGTATGTTAGAACTCTTATGTAAAAAACTACAAACATTCCTTTTGTTTCAACATTTTCCATCTATATAATGGTTAATAAGAATCCACCAAAACAAAATACCCTATATTTTTTATTCTCTTAAGATATAGTACTTTAACATTAACTAGAAGATAAATAAAAATATATGCATGTGTCTCATATAAACTTGTAAATGCTGTGAGTTTGAAAATAACCTATAGGTGGTTGCTGCCCCAACACTTATAACATCTCATAAACTATGGTGTCTATAAAAATATAAAAAATCTATATTAATAAGTTGAATAATAGTCAATTTTTAATATTTGAGATATCATATACAAATATATGTAACAACAATTATACCCTTATATATGGAGGGACAATATTTCAGATAACTACTTTGACCCTTAGATAATGATATGAGGTTATCAAAAGTATTTTTGTTAGGGTGTGATACTCATTTGATAAGGTGAAAGGGAATCATTGAAACAAAATAGGGAAATATTGTATGTTATTTGTTTGGGTATATGGGAAGAGGTATATAAATTCAAGGAATTATTCACCCATCCCATACCACCCACCTATTTCTCCATTGGTGGGAAAATTCCCATATTTATACACAAGATATATCAAATCCAATATTCTCAAAAGGCATAAAAACATATATAATGAAAAATAAAGTCAAATAAATGACATAGAAATTTTTTATTATCTAACATATAAAAATAAATCATTTTATTTATGAAATATTAACTAAATTTTTTGAGAATAAAATCAAGGTATCAAATTTACACCAATTACATATTATTTCCATTATAATGTAATAATCATGGAATGTAAACCAGAAAATAAATAATAATAAAAATATTTCTTATAATATTTAGATAATTCCAAAGTAATAAATTGTAGTAAATATAATGATTTTTCTTCAACTTCATAACATAATTGATGAAAGAATTTACTAATTAAAAAACATTAATTTGGTTTAATTCACTTGACTTATTACTTTTTCAAAACCTAATCTTTATGAATGTGATAGTAAATAAGGGTTTACATATAGAAATAAATGTATAATACTCCCTTGAGTTCATTATGGTCATGTTATTTCAATATATGAATTATTTTAAAAACCAAAAATAATGGAAAGTTAGGTTTTTATCTACTATTAACAACGAAATGCTATTATATAATAGGAAAATTTTATAATAATCATTGATTCACTATGCCTTGTCCCCTAAAACAAATTAATGAATATAAAATATGAAAACATTTTTAATCTATAAAGACCTAGGTTGGAGAAATATGGGATTAATAACTCTTACATGAATAATGTAGATAAGGAATATCATGGGGATATCACTCTGATACCGTATTGAAGATGAGATTCCAAGGCCATTTAAATAACGTTTAGATAATGTATCAATGGTGGATCCCATGAGACAGTAAATATAGAGGAGATACCTTCAAATGGAATCCATAGATGAAACATTAGAGTAAATAAGTCAATCATGACACCTGGGCACATGCACTTCTGTTTTCCACCTATATAAAAATAATATAACTCATCCTTAAAATGATTTATAGCTCCAAAATGGAATTATGAGAGATTACTAACCTATAGATATGATGATATATATATAATTAATTAACATTTAGGTCAATTTCCTAATATCATTTAATGTTCATAGGGAATGGTATATATTTACAAACATGATATACATTGAAATTATTAGGCATGAAACTTAATATCAGTGGAAATGATAACTGATAGACTATCATGGGAACAATTTTTTGTGTTTAAAATTATTAAATAAACATTAAATTCAATTTTTATGCTCACCCATTTGTAAGTGAATTAAATTTAGTGAATTCCTCAGAAATACAAGATCAATAAATTTGAATTCGAAGGGTTATTTTTATTAATTATCAACGTAAATTTTTTGGATTTTAGTGGCTGTGGGCCACCTTTAAATCAACTTCACTAATTTAATTATCTTTATAAATGACACTAGGTCTAATCAAAAATGATTCACCAATCTTCATAAAAATAGAAAGGGGAATAGCATAATCTTCCATATAGAGAATCAAGTGGATCCATTTGAATTTATGGTTGGTACTTATTATTATACAAGAATTCTACCAAAAAATGGTGATTATACCTTTAGATAGTAAATTCCAGGATATAAGTTCTAATCCTATAATCTAGAATTCAAATTGATCCCTCATACTAGCCATTGGTTTGGGGAAGAAAATAGGTACTTAGTTTTACATAATAACCCAGTACTCACTATAACCCTTTCCAAAAATAAAAAATATACCTCTTATCATTATTTGATATGTTAATAACTTGTAAAATATATAGATTTACAATGTCTCTAACATATTACATTTTTCTCTCATCAATAAAATAAGATTAATTACTTGGTTAGTAGTGAGATTCATTTTTAGACAATTCATGATCTACGAAACTATATTGTGGACTCTATAATATCCATCGTGATTTCATACAACATCCATGAGAATTTTAACATTTATACATAGGTGAATAAAGTGGTTTAAGAACGCATTGTGGAATTTGATTCATTTCTTTTACCCTACTTGAAATACAGGATATACAAATGGATTTTTTCCAACATTTTTCAAAAACTGTTACAGTAGAAATTTTAGATTAGTTTTAACCAATAGTTTTATAAAACTGTTGCGATTTGGGAGAATTTACCCAACGATTTTATAAATCTGTATTTAAATGTGAGTTTTAGGAAGCCTTTGCTAATAGTTTTGCAAACTATTGGGAAAGCATACCATTCCCAACTGTTTTAAAAAACCATTGGGAATGTTCTCCCCGAAAATTGTTGGCAACCACAATCCCCCATCTTCCCGATTGCAGACCTAAAGTTGAGAAACATAGCTCTCTCACTCAGAATATTATTACACCCTTCAATCAGAAATTTTTTTTGTTCTACACATAAAATTTGTAAGTGGTACCTTAGGTTCAATGTTTTCTATCTATTTTTTTTATTTATGTTTTGATTTGGCCTAAACCCAAGTTCTATGCAGTAGTATACCCAATAATTATAATTTGTTTTGTTTTCTGTTTTTTTTTCTACACACTATCATGATTTTGTGAGTTTGATTTTTTGGTTCAACTATATTTGAAGTATTTATTTCCACTAATTTGATGAGTTAGTGAACC